>JAFHKQ010000003.1:0-2400000 GCA_017163955.1 Apiospora koreana
TACCACCTTCGTAACCTGCCGGCGCGACGCAGCTCGTCAACGACCTCGAGGTGTCGGCCCCGGGCACCTTGTCCACCACAGAAAACGGGTCCCACTGCTCGTCCTGGTGCGGCGCGTACTCCATGATGTTGACGGCCATGTTGGCTAGGGTGGGCCCGTACAGCTGTCGCATAAATGCGTACATCATATCCAAGCCGGCCGCGACGCCAGAGCCGGTCCAGATCTTGCCATCGGCGGTCCAGCGCGCCGAGGGGACCCAGGTGATATTGCCGTTGCCGTTGCCGGTGTCCGAACCCACGCCTGTGACCCAGTTCCAGGCGGCTTTGTTGGTCGTGGACCGCTTGCCCGCGAGCAGGCCCGCCCGCGCCAGAAGGACGCTTCCCGTGCACACGCTGAGGACGTAGTCAGCCTGGCCAGCGCGGCGGCGCAGGAAGTCTTCAATCACGCGGGTCCCGCGCTCCGGGTCGTCTTTCTGCTCGACTAGAGTTCTGGTGCCAGTTCCGCCCGGCACCAAGATCACGTCCAGGGCCGGGGCGTCGGCAAAGGTGTGCGTCGCCACCGTGCTCGTGCCCAGCGTAAAACCCCAGTCCGTCAGCGGCTCACCGAGCGCCTTGGTGTATGGCGTGTAGCGAGAGTTGATGGGCCCCGTCTCGAAGGAGATGAAGGAGACCGTCATCTTGGTCAATGTGGACATCTAAGCAGCCTCGAAATTAGTCGAGCGAGGGGTCAAAGGAATGGCTGCTAGTATACCTGAACAAGCACCTCCATGGGTCCATAGACGTCGAGGGGCTCAAATCCTGGGAAGAGGATCTGGAATCGAGTAAGCAGAGTTGGTTTATTTCTCAGCTGGGGAGAGTACTGACAACCCCAAAGGACACTGTGCGCTTTGCATTGAACTGCTGCTCACTGGTCAGATTCTGGCCAGCTACTACCCGGAGCAGAAGCAGTGCTTCCATCACCAGCTTGAAAAAGATTCCCAGAGAGAATCGCATCTTGATGAATGTTGTTTAGTATTTAGTAAAGACTAAAACGTTTTATAGAGAGATGGCCAAGCCCATCAGTCTTTCTGAAAAGAAGTACGGGCAAGCACGTTCCAGTCATTCACCATGACTTTCGCTGATAGCAATCATACCCATGTTCGAGTGTGTTCAACCAGGTACAAACTAGTGCTGATTCCCAGGTATTAGGGTCCGATTGATAGGTCGAAAGCTTTACATTCAAGGTCGATTGGACTGTGGTAATGTGCAGAATGAGGTCAGAAATTAGAATTCTTGTTCATGATCGGTAGTGTGACCGCATGGGCTTAGAAAATCGTCAACTATTTGCGCGCTCCTTTTGGCGAGACGCCGTAGGTCAGCGGCGCAGCATGCACCTTGCAGGAGTCTCGAACAGAGCGGTCTTGCGGAAATATGGCCTATGTCCGAGAAGGACTGATGATGATCCAATGGTAAATCAACCTGGTCTTCCGTCCTTACATTCAAGTATCAATCTGTCAGGTATAAAGCTCACTGCATTCAATACACCATTCCTCTGAGACCGAAATCGTAACCTTTTGCACAACACTCCCCACTGGAGATTTGATTACCAGTCTAAAAAGCTGTGACTCCGTCCACCATAAAGCGACATTTGCAATCAAGGAAATACACGGCAACAGTTTTCAGAGGTTTCAAAATCACTTCAGCCACTACTAAACATTGTTGGCATGTAACTAGTGTCTGCGCTGCTTTGGCAGTGTCATGATTCAAAATGTCCGTGTATATAACGTTCTAGTTCACTATGTATCTATTCTATGGTATCAAATCCAGCCGCTAAGTCATGACGCCGTTGATGCAAGATCCCTTCTTTCAAGTCTTCCGCTAACATAATCAAGTTCGTGAGCTCACAGGTGAGCCAGGGCGACACCAGTCAAGTCTCCCAGTTCCGGGAACAGTACCGTCTTCTCCTTGGTCTCGAGGTCGATCGAGTAGACACCGCCGGCGAGATCGGTCACGTATGCCTTCTTGTTCTTGTGGTCGAGGCTCAATCCGATGGCCTCATGCAGGCGTCGAGCCAGAAGATCCGACTTGAGGACAGTCTGCTTGGTGGTGGCCTCCGCCAAGTCATCCAGTGAGATCTTGTTGAGAGTGTTGCCCCGGGGCGGGTCGCCACGGTCGGTCCAGAACAGCGTCTGGGTCTCTTCCTCGACTTCCAGGTCGATAGGTTCCGGCAGACCGCCGAGGATCATCTCGCGCGGCCGCTCCTCGGGCTTGCCCGCCGCGTCCATCTGGGAGCGGAAGATGCGACCGGAACCGCCCTTGGAGGGGCCCTTCTGGCTCCAGTAGAAGCAGCCGCGAGTCTCGTCGACGGCGATGCCGACGCAGTGCCGCGAGATGTCGTCGCGGTCCTCGTCGGTTGAGCCCGTGGAAACCAGGATCTCGACGTCGGAGCCGTCCAGGTTGCTGCGCATTACCTTCATGCCCTCGCGGTCGCACCAGTACAGCTTGCGGCTCTGGATGGCGAGGGCGATCTGCTTTGGCGTGAAGACGCCGACGTTGAACTGCGGCACGATAACTTTGCGGTCAGAGCCGTCGAGCTTGGCCGTCTCGATGAAGCCGTCGTTGTTCTCGAGCTTGGCGCCCATGTTGGTCCAGTACATGCGGCCGGCGCTGTGGTCGATGGTGATGCCGTCCGGGTTAAACTTCATGCCGCCGATGACGGTGCGCAGGTCGCTACCATCCGTCCGGCACGACTGAATGGAGCCGACGCGGTCCGGCAGGGAGAAGCCGGTGTCGAGGATGTAGAGACGCTGCTGCATGGCGGAACCCATGATGTTACGATTGGGCAACTTTGTGCAAATGTGGCTTTAAAAGATGACAAGTTTCAATGTCTGATTGGTTGTCTTTGCCTGAAAATGCAGCAGTTATGGAGAGATCGTCAAATAGTATGTTCACTCCTACGTAGACACTGTATTGGGATGCCCAAGCAAAGCCCCCGGACGCGGGGCTCTTTTATTCTTTCCATGGTAATCTAAAACGGCCGTCTTGATGGTGCCACCCCGTATCGCCGAAAACGCAGAATATGTTTTGACAGGGCCACAAATTTTCGCGATGGCGGTCAATGCCGAGGCGAACCCGGCACTTCCGATGCCTGGAAAAATGTTGTTTGATGTTCGCTCACGGTGGAGCCCCTTAAGAAGAATGGAAGGGCACTCGAGCCAGTAACGCCAGCGAAGACAGCGAACCAGCGAAGCCTCGGGAGAACCCGTCCAAGACCCATTCAATATCGAACAATTGTCGCGCGAGTCGTCATTAGCTCCTTTTTACTGGTAGTAGAGATTTAGGTAATGACGTCCGCTGGCAAATTTCCCACACCTGGCAGGCGAATGGCAAATTCCGTTCTCGTTCCGCCTCGATTCCGCCTACTACGTGCTATGTGCTACTAGTAGTAGTAGTAGTAGTAGTAGCAATATGGAAAACCCGCAAGTTTGATTGCGTACAACACGCACGCAGACTACGACAACGCAAGCCAGGAGAACGCGAAATGCGAACCGCGAAACAAGCAGGGACGTTGAGGGTTTCCAGGTTTCGTATTGATACCGTCGGATGGCCATCGATCATTTTGCATGAGGACCGCCATTCCCGGTGAGAACCACCAATTGCGTCAACAACAAGCATATCTTCAAAGTCAATCAATGAATAAGATCAAGTCAACCCGTGCAAGCTGGCCAAAACCCGGCTAGCGTCATCTGCATCTTGAATCTGACATGCAGATCAGCCGCCCGAGCTACGCCCTGCACCCGACGGGCCGCCGACTGGCAGCCGACCAGGCACAGGCACCGGTCGCAATGGAGAAAACAATCGCTTAGAACGTCACCAATCATATCCCTGCTATCTTATGTAGTCTATCTTATTTCCATCACAGGTAGCTCTTTCACCGAATTCGTTGATAGGATGACAGCGTCTATGACTTGTATCGTTCCCCAGACGATATCATTCAATTGCGTCTTTGGTTATCAACGGCTTCCCACTTTGATTGCTGACTGTTTCCATTATTATCTGTATCACTGTCGTCATTCTTACATTCATCCTCGCTCGTCTTTCTATTCATCATCCTCATCCTCCCTATTCTGGAGCTCCTTATTCCAATCCTGCGGTACGTTAGCAATCCGAGGAACCCAACCCATGAAGTCAAGAGAATATGCCATATAGCATTTAATATGATTGCTTACCAGAAACTCTCTTCTCCAGAGATCGAAGAAGGTCGAGATGCGGTACCGATCCGCTAACTTCCATCCCTCCGGGCCGCTTTCCTCGACCTCGTCGTCGTCGTACTCATAACCCAAGTCGCCCCGTTCCTTGGTCACGCCCGCCAGGCCGTCGTAGCGGTCCCAGAACCGGACGCAGCCCTGCTCAGTGTCGACGATGATGGTATAACCTTTCCATGGTTGGGCGTAGGTCAATACCACTAGGAAGAGCACAAGTGTCTGTCAGCCCTTGCGTCTTGGCAAACTTGCCATCATTTCGTAAAGTGGGGTCTAGAGGGCTGGGGTTCGAAGACGACAAAGTCTCGTCCGGGGAACTCACCGAACTGGGGCGGAAGGTGCTGGTCGTAAGTTTCTTTGGATACAATTTTGTTCTCCTCCGCATTCTTCTTCTCTAGATCCGTCTCAGGGGGCTTCAGGTCGGGCTTGCAGAAGGACTGGTGATGGTAGGCCGGGTGTGTAAAGTACATGAGCTCGGGGTCGTCGTCGAGAAAGTAGGGCATGTGGCGCATGAGATTCAACGCCCGGTCGGTGAGGCCGTTGTTGAACTTGCCGTGCTCCTGAAGTATGACGAGGTTGTCGCGGTTGAAGCCCTCCCAGCCGCCCGGGGGCGGGTAGGACAGCTCGTAGCCCTCGCCGTAGAGCTCCGACACATAGGCCAAGAGCGACGTGATGGCGGCCACGGTCGCATCGTGCGAATATTCTTCGTTGGAAGACATGCTGCCCTAGATCATAGAGTCTTGAGAATGGAGATGGGAGAGCCCAGAACTACGAAAGTGTTGCTTGTCAGGAGATATAAGGCTGCGTTTCTGGAATGATGTGGTGATTGACTATCCAAAATGTGGGTGTGTCAGCTTTCATCGCCACCCCAAAACATGCCTAACAGCCGGTATTGGTTTGATTAACCCTTGGCTATTCCCCTCTACCCTTTCTAAATTTAGATTTATAGACCAGGGTCGTGTCCTATGCATCTGCAGGCGGTTGCCCCGATTGGTTGAATAGTTCCTCCGGGGGCCTTTTCGACCTCCGAATCGAGCACCACCCAACAACACCAATTTGGGGGCTGATTTGAAGACTAACAATCGGCAATCATCACCGACTTCTAACATAGTCGATATAATCTCCGCATAGGGCGGCCCCCCATGCGGTCTTCTTTTTCCTGTTCCTGTCAAGACAAAATAGAACAAGCAATGTTCCTAATCCGTCACGGGCGGGTCAGTTGATCTTTTCCTTTTCTCGAACCATACCAAGCTGGCCTAGCTGAAACGGTCCTTGGATGGAGATCCTTTCAAATGTTCCACCCATAACATCGTTCAATGCCAACTTGAGAAGAACAGCTGGGTGGCTTTTCACCATGAAAATCAAGACTGCAAGACAGTGTTGTTTGGTCAATGTCAAGACAACACATTCAATTGATACAATATCGTGACCTATGGGTATATTTTTTCTAATTGGGTCAGCGTCCCAGCCGTTCAATTGCACAAACGACTGTGAGATGTGCACGAAATCTGTACGGGTAAGTGCTGTATAGAGCCTTATACCGGTTTCTCCTCGCCGAGTATGTTCAATTGCTATGAAGATTGCTCAGTGTCAATGCCAAGGCAGACATTGCTGACTGCCCACAAGATGGGGCTGTGCTCTTTGCATTTGAAGGAAGGCCCCATTTCATTCGAAGGAATGTGTAAGCTTACATCTCAATATCGACCAACATCGGCACTTTTCTTGGCTTATCGGAACGACTTCAGGTGCATCAGATTAGTTCCAGGGAATCCTAGAGGGCGAGAACGCAGGAGTTGAACCAACACAACCTCGTGCCCAGGAGGGATGTAATGAATATATAATAGTCTCAAGTGACTTCAGTCATTATCGCTTTCTTAGTCAATAGGCATGCTACCCTTCTACACTTGGTAGAGAATCACACTCATTACCGGCCGTATTCGTTCTTTATGCTGTCTCTCGTTCATTAACATCATGAAGTTCTATCCACTCCTTTTAACCGGTCAGCTCCTGGCAGCTCAAGCCAGCGACATTTTACAATCTCGTAACTCGGACGATCAAGTCCTCAGCAACTGGTGTGACGATCAAGCTAATGTGGACTCTACAGAGGTAGGTGTAGTCTTGTTCAGGGTTTATGAGATATACTAACTTCATATTTAGTGCCAAGGCGTATACGCAGCAGTGGATGAGACTCCAGCTTCTGCCCAGTCCATAGATACCTACGAAGGGTCATCTTTCAAGAGAGATCCTAAAAGGGGTGGCGGACGTGGAGGCGGCGGCGGAGGTAGGGGTGGTGGTGGAAATAACAAGACAAAAAAGACTACCAAGACCAAAGAGTCGCCCAAGACCACAGAGGTTCCCAAGACGACAAAGACTACAGAGATTCCCAAGACTACCAAGACCACGGAGAAACCGAAAACCACGGAGAGCCCCAAGACTACCAAGACTACGGAGAGCCCCAAGACCACGACAACCGAGAAGAAGCCGGAAACCACCACCACCAAGCCCGACACCACGAAGCCTGACACTACCAAGCCTGACACTACCACTAAGCCCACTACTACCACTAAGCCTGATACCACCACCAAGCCTACCACTACCAAGTCTGATGCTACCACTAAGCCTACCACTACCAAGTCTGATGCTACCACCAAGCCTACCACTACCAAGTCTGATGCTACCACCAAGCCAGATACTACCAAGTCTGCCTCCACGACTACTGAGAAGCCAACTACGACAACTTCAATCAAATCCGATAGCACCAAGCAGTCACAAAGCACCAAGCCTAACAGCATCACCAAGTCTGGCACCTCGACCACCGAGAAGCCAACTACCACGGCCTCGAACAAGTCGGAAAGCAGTAAGCCTACTAGCATCACTAAGTCCGGTAGCAGCAGCAAACAATCCAACAGCAGCAAGCCTACTAGCAACACCAAGTCTGGCAGCAGCAGCAAGCAGTCTGGCAGCAGCACACTTACCACTAGCAAGCCCACGGCTTCCAACTCCAGGTCATCTACCATCACCAGCTCTGCATCGGCAAGCTCGAGCTCCGCGGCTTGCAGCCCAAACAAGCGCGCCCGTGGTGTCAAAGACGGGCACGTGGAGAAGAAGGCCCTCGGTGATGCCGAGAGCAGTCTCGACTGCGCCAAGAACCCTCCCACTATGCACATCACCGAGACCAAGAAGCCCATTGGAAAATACGAGAAGCGCATGCCACAGAAGTGTCCCAAGGAGTTTGCGCAGGCCTGCTACCACTATAGGTCAGTTCTTGCTTGGTGCAATGAAATAGTCCCTCTGTCAGCTACTAACCGAAGTCTTATCTAGTTCGGTGATGAAAATCCACGCAGCAACCAAGAGCATGACCGAGTTCACCTGCGGCGAGACCAGAAGCAACTACCGTGACAACAAGGATCTGAAGGCGACGGCGCTGAACGACTGGGGCCACACGGCCGTGGCCAAGCGGTCCAACAAGCACCAGCACTGGTGGCCTTGGGCACAGGGCTGGATTGCTCGCAAGGACGACAGCAAGATCGGCGGATTATGTGAGAGAGACGAGTGGCCGCCGGCATACTTTTGGCCTGGTGATGACTATGCCAAGAAGAACAACATGGGTAAGTGCTTCACCGGTACATCCTGTGTATGCTGTCGGGACATCAAACTAACATTTCCCCCCAACAGTCCAGCGAGTTCGTATGAATCCACAGAAGCATAATGGAGGGGCTGGTGAGATTTTCAAGGGGTTCTGCGCCACCAACGATGCTATGGTTACGCAAAAGAAGAAAGCGGGTCCTCTCACCCTTGAAAACAAAGCAAACGTCGAGACGGTGGGAACTCCCGATGTGAAGAAGGCCAGCAAGGGACCAGATGGCACCGAGAGTGAGTTCTCCTTTCTCCTTCCGTGATCCACACTTTGGGTATAACCATACTTGACAACATACCGCTGGACACTCATTCCCAGCGATATAGACTAATAATTCTGGAACAATAGCCATCACATCTATCGTCTCTGTCAACACCCGTCATGCCATCTTCAAGTTCGAGGACTGGGACAACCTGCCCGTTGATAACGACTGGTACGGCCTGAAGCAGAACGACTGCTGGCCCAAGGACCTCGCCAAGGAGGACCCCGGCTGGGCCCTCCTGACCAGCGACGAGTTCTACGAGACCCAGCACCCGAACCTGAAGCAGTACCGCGAGCTCTACACCAAGCCCCCGCCGATCCAGAGCCTGAAGGACGCCCTGAAGGCTCACGGCGGCAAGCCCCCGCACCCCTTCAGCAAGATCGACAAGGCCAAGTTCAAGAAGGACGGGTACAGCAACCAGGCCCGCAAGGCGTACTACATTGCCGACGAGTACGTCGGCGTCCTGCCCTCGCTAGACTTTACCCTTCCCCTGAAGAGGCGCGGCATGAGCAGCGGCAATGCCACCGAGGAGGCCGATCTGATGATGGGATACGAGGATGCCGTGGAAGCCAGAGGGGTCGAGCTCGTCGACATCGAAAAGATGACCATCGAAGACATCCACGACACGAGCGACGAGGATCTCGCGCAGATGGGCGACGCAGAGCTGGATGCTTGGATGGCTCGCTACATGGAGCTGCTGCGCAAGCAGGCCGAGACTTCCAGCAACACCTCGCCCCCTGTCTCGGATGCCCAGCCTACCCCGGTCGGCCAGGCCAACCCCACGGCCCAGCCGCCTTCTGTTGGATCTTTGGGATTCGACGTCTTGCCCAAGCCAACGGCTGTTTAAGGGTCAAGGTTTCTAAGCTCCCAGTTCCTTTTTTTCCTTTTTATTTATAGAGGCGTGAGCTAGTGAATGGTATGAGCTCAGGATAATTGTTGTATTTAGTCTCCTTGTATTGTTGATTTCTTCACTGTACATTTACTTTTAGAATATTGATTGCAAAGTTTGAATTGGGTATATTTCTTTTTTCCTAACCGCTCTCCTCTTGATAGATTCCGTGCATGGCTATAGGGTAAATATTATTTTTTGTATTATTGATCAGATGTGTCATCAATCACTGCTTCTTCTGCTGCTGCTGCTGCGCATACTCGTCCCACTCCTTCCTGACATTCAAGAGCCGGATCAGCTCCTCGTCGCGCTGCTTGGACAAGTCCTGGAAGCTCCGGTCCCCAACCATCTCCAAGGTGCCGTCCACCCACTTCTTCTTGAGCCCGTCGTCCACGACGGGGTCTTGCGGCGCGTACCAGCTCATCAGGGGTCCCAGCAAATGGTCCGCCATGTGCTGGACGCCACCGGGGCCGCCGCCGAGGTGGAACAGCGTGCTCGGGCCCATGACGCCCCAGCGCAGGCCCGGGCCGTACGAGACGGCGTCGTCGATGTCGTCAACGCCGCATACGCCCTCCTGCAACAGGTACATGGCCTCGCGCATGATGGCCGCCTGCAGCCGGTTGGCGATGTGGCCGACGACCTCCTTCTGGACGTGCACGGCCTTCTTGCCGATAGCCGTGTAAAACGCCAGCGTCCGCGCGATCGTGTCTTGGGATGTTTGGCTGCCGCCCACGACCTCGACGAGCGGGATCAGGTGCGGCGGGTTGAAGGGGTGGCCGACTACGCAACGACCTGGCAGCGCGGCCGCATCCATGCCCTCCTGGATCGAAGAGCACGTCAGGCCGCTCGAGCTCGTGGCGATGATGGCGTCGGGGCTGAGATGTTTGGCCATGTTGTTGAAAAGCTCCTGCTTGAAGCCCAGGCGTTCCGGCCCGTTCTCTTGAACGAGCTGCGCGCCCTTCAGCGCCGTGGCAAGGTCTGTGGTGAAGATGACATCTTCGGGCTTGGCGTCTGCCTTCTTGGCCAGGCCTAGCCGCGAAAGGACTGGCAAGGCGTCGCTGACGAGTGCTCTGAGGGTTGCTTCGGCGGCTGGGTTGATGTCGAAGGCGGTGACGGTGAGGCCTTGGGCCAGGAATAAGGCGGCCCAGGAGGCACCAATGGTGCCGCAACCGATAATGGCAATTCTTTGGATGTCTGACATGGTCTGAAGTGATGCTCGATAGGAGATAAGACAATAGTGTTGTTGGTAATTGGGAAATAGAGTAAAGCCGAATGAAATTGTATTCTCGCGTTGTTGATAAGTCTGATATGTCAACTGCTAGATATCCAGCCCTATGCATTCTACATCTTTCATCCAAGTCTTATATCCAAGATGCATCAAGGGGCAAAAAGGGGAGCCCGAGGTTCCACTATGATGTGCTGTCCAAGCCGCGTGTGTATTGACAACATGCCTTCGCGTCTTCCCACGAGCGAAATGACGAGATGATGATTTGAAGTATGTAGTAATATGAAACTTAGCGAACAAGCAAGGAGCGAGATGTGCATGACTCGCAAACTCCGATGCAGATTCGTCATGTGGAGATACGCGAGTGCCGGTACTTGTAAGAAGTAGTTGCTCGCAGGGGTTCCACCGCGGAAAAGATGGCTAGAAATGCTTTCCGCTATGGGGGCATGAAATTCCCCTAGCGTGTTGGATCTCAGAAATTCAATGGATCGTCGCCCCGAAAATGCGAGATTTCGATGGTTGCAGCCTCTGCTAGCGGCAAGTGCCACAAACAATCCAATCAATGCCCATCTGGCGGTCAGGGATCAACGGGTGACTGACTGGCAACTGGCTGGCAATGTGAGAGTCGTTTGGAAAAGACAAACATCAACATGATGAGGAGATGCGAGCAAACAGTTGAACTGTACATAGTTGCAATACCAGTCACTACCAGATACCGGATGCGACCTTTGGGTCGCCGATCTTGCAGCATCATGACGTCCAAGGCCGCCAACCATCGGGACTCCCGTGTGTCAATCGGCCCCACACGGATGGCAGTGGGGTTCGCCGAGAAGCTCAGATCAAGCTTTCTAGTTTCGCCCTTAAGAAGTGACACGTACGTTAGGTACTGTATGTACATGTGGTTACAGTAGTAAGTGTCTCATACAGTCAGCAGTCTAGAGTTCGGCTTTCTCGCGGTCATATTTTTGGGTTTTGGGGGGGCGTCGCGCATTCGGAATGCCGGATGGAGAACCACATAATGATCGATTCCTTGCTCGGTTTCAACATTAGCCATTCAGGCGCGAGATGGAGCCGGTTCCGCGAGGACAATGTGTGATGTGTGTCACTCGTTGCTTGCTCAACCCAAGGGAGTTGGAAGTTGGGGTCATTTGAAGGCAAGTGGAATCCATCATGTCGAGTTATATATATAGATAGACAATAATGCTTCCCATGGTTCTCAAGCACTAGCCCGCATTCATACTTTTCAACTCGTCTACTCTCTTCTAAACCCCACTGGCTCTAATACCACACAACAACCAACCAACCAGAATGCCTGAAGACACCAATATCCCCGACGTCTACGGGCCCGGCACCCACACAGACAAGACCTTTGTGCCCGTGACCCAAGACACCGAGCGCATCTTCCGCCTCATCGCCTCAGAGACCCCCGGCTTCACCCAAGATGAGGCCCTCCTCTCCAAGGTCAAGTTCACCGGCGAGGACTTCCCCGTCATCCCCGGCCCCATCAAGGCCGTCTCCGTCGCCGCTGCCCTGCACGCCATGGCCGGCGTTCTGGCCGATGAGATCCTGACGCTGCGCGGCGCCGAGGACAAGAACCGCCAGATCACCGTCAACACCACTCACGCCGCTTTTTGGCTGGGCACCATCGCCGCCGCCCACGTCGGCGGAGACGATGTCGTGGACCTTGTCAAGAAGGGCAAGATGAAGTCGCTCATCCCCGACTGGGAGATGGGCTGGACCGACACACCCCTCAAGTACCGTGCCACCGCCCTCTACCCCACCTCCAACCCCGAGGTCTGGTACTCCCTCCACGGCTCCATGGACGCGGCCCCCGTGCTCAAGTCCATTGGCGTCAACCCCGACGACGCCGAGGCCAACCAGAGCAATGAGGCGGCCGCGGCGCACATCGCCAAGCACACCAGCAAGATCAGCCCGGAGAAGCTCGAGATGACCAACCTGCTCAACGGCCTCTGCGGCAGCATCTGCTTCACCCCCGAGCAGTGGAACAACAGCTCCATGGGCAAGTCGCTCGCCGCTCACCCGCTCATCAACGTCAAGCCCCTGAGCCCCCAGGTTCAGACCCCGCCCGTGGCCTTCCCGGCCCTTGATCCCAATGACAAGCGTCCCCTCGCAGGCGTCCGCGTCCTCGAGCTGACCCGCGTCATCGCGGGCCCCCAGATCAGCACCATTCTGTCCAGCATGGGCGCAGACGTCATCCGCGTCAACCCGCCCCACCTGCCCGATATCAACGTCCTGCAGCTGACCCTCAACGCCGGCAAGCGCACTATTGCCCTTGATTTGCGTAAGCCCGCCGACGCCGCCATCCTCCAGTCTTTGGTCAAGGACGCCGACGTCTTCGTCCAGGGTTTCCGCCTCGGCAAGATGGCCAAGTACGGCCTGGCCCAGGATGACATCGTCGCCATGGCCGCTGCCCGTGGCAAGGGCATCGTCTACGTCTCGGAGAACTGCTACGGCCCCGACGGCTACTACGCCGAACGCCCCGGCTGGCAACAAATCGCCGACGCGGCGTCGGGTTCTGCCTACGTCACCGGAAAGTCGCTGAACCTGCCCAACAACGAGGCTGTCCTGCCCTCGCTGCCCGTCTCGGACATGACGTGCGGCCTGCTTGGCGCCGTCGGCACCCTCAAGGCCCTGCGCGACCGTGCCACCAAGGGCGGCAGCTACGCCGTGCACTCTTCGCTCGTGGCTGTCGACACGTACGCCCTCCGGCCCGAGGTTGGTCTGTACCCCAAGGAGATCGTTAAGGACTGCGCCGACCGTTTCCAGTGGGCCGACATGCGCGGTGCGCACCACGTGCTCGACCTTCTCGTCACCGTCTACGACGGCTGGAAGCGCGTGCTGGGCAAGTACCTTGACGAGGAGAGCGGCTGGTTCCAGAGCTTTGACAAGAGCGAGTTTGGCGGCGAGCGCCTCAGCCTGCTAAAACCCGTCATCGGCTTCAGCGATCAGGCCAGCACCCCCGAGTGGAAGACGCCTAGTCTGCCGTACGCGGCGCTCAAGGCCGAGGACGTCCGGTTCACCTAGAGTTAGTGCCTGGGGTTTACGAAGTTATGAGACTGTTTACTTAGGTGTACCAAAGCGATAGATTTGACTTAAATAGAATCAATTGTTATTATCCTGACGCATTCACTTGACCCATATTATGATGATGCATCATCCGTCTTGATCACAACAAGATATCCATGAAACAAGGCTTCATCGCCGCTCCCTAACTTGGTCAAGCAGCATCCGCGCATTAGCCCAGGTCGCGTTTTGACAGATGGTAACATGGCGCCAGTTGATTAGCTCTCAGCTTCCTTTGTTTGCAATATACCGTCAGATTATACTTTCTTTAACCTCGGGTATAGTTTGTTCCAACCCAGTCAAAGGCCCTTTCTCCCATAGCAAACCACGAGTCAAGTTGTATTAAAGAACTTCAGGAGCCTTTCATGATCGAGTTCATCTAAATTTCCCGTATCTGTGGCCAGATTGCTGATATTTGACACTGTTTTCTTTTCTCTTTATAGTCGGGTCCAACAAAGCAAATCTGGATGAGTATATAAAACGGCAAGTTGGTAAGACAAACACAGTCGTCAATCCCTGTAGTGTTTCTCAACTGGAACTTTTATTTCTTTGAGTTGTTTCCTTGACCTTATTACTTTTCCTAACAAACACATAGCCAATCTGGTTTTCATTGGCCCATACGCTCCCTACCAGACTAAAATCACCAACCCCTGATATTCAGGCAAACGATAAACAGTTTATTTTCGCCTCTTTTTCTCAGAATATGGCCCCACGGATAAGCTTACCAAGGATTAGCTCCTTTGGTTTCTCGCAGATCACGACCCCTGGACCCCTATCGCCGCAATCCAAGCGCAAACTCCGCAACACCCTCCCTCCTTCTCCCATCGCTATAACTCCGCAGTGCCCGCCGCCGCCACGCGAACCCTTCCCGTTCCTGTGGCAGTGCTGCTCCTGCTACACGGTGTACCGATTCTCGACGACGCGCCGATGCCTGCTCTGCAGCCACAACTACTGCACGCGCGAGGTCGCCTTTAATACCATGAATGCTTCTTCTGGGGGCGGCAGTAAGAAGCGCCGCCGCAAGAACAAGTACTGCCGCTCCGAGTTCGACTACGAGGGCTGGTCGGCCTGGGGCGCGTGGCGCCGCGGGCACGCCCTGTGCATCGAGAGCACCCGCGCCGAGGACGCCGACTCCGAGCTGCGGGAGCGCGAGAGAAAGTTCGTCAAGAAAACGCACGACTGTTTTGTTCACTGCGACTTCCCTTCCCAGTGCTTCCACACGCAGATCCGCGTGCTCGAGGACGACCTACGCGACGCGGAGAGGGAAGAAGGCGAAGGCGAGGAGATGACGGCGGAGGAAGACGAGATACTCAAGGCGTATGCTGCATCTTCCAAAATCATACACGAGGAATATTATAAGGAAGACGAAGAAGAAGAGGAAGACGAGGATTACCTTGAGCTCAATCTGGCTAGAGACCTGCCCGAAGGCGACGAGGATGCGACGTCTCCCACGAGCCCCTCCAGCAAATCGCCGTTTTTCTACGACGAAAATAGCCGCAAGTCCTCGAATTCCGCCAATGCCGGGGTAGGTTACTCATTCATCATCCCGGGTCTCAACTCTGCGCCCTCCTCGCCCGCCGTCGACGCCACCAAGCTGACGAACGACGAGCTCTTCGCCCTCATCGACGAGGACGACGACATGATGCCGCTCGATGAAAGCAGGACGGGAAGGAGGAGGGCCGGCGCCGACAGCCGGCTGTCGGTGCGGAACCCGTCCGAGAGGGTGAGCTGGGCAGATCTCCCGGACGACCTTGGCGACCTTGACGAGCCGGGCGACGACGAGTATCGGCCAAGTTCCAGTTGCTCCGACTCTTCATCATCTTCGTCGGCGGACTGGGAGGATATAGAAGATGAGGATGAGAATGACGTGGATACTATGATGGAGAATAACGTTGCTGCTCTTAGCCGGGAGCGGTTGGAGGAAGGGATGGCTCTGCGGGACTTTAAGAGAGTGAGGCATGCGTTCATGATCGAGGCGGGGCCTTGAGTGCGCGAGTTTGGTGTGTGCGACCTTGTTTTAATAATTCGTAATCTTCTACGTACATATTTTAGTACTGCGTACATGCCATAATGTTACCCGTTCTGTTTGTATTCTTTCAAGTCAATTTCTTTCTCATATATGCAGCCGAGCTCCGTCACTGGGGCGTCAAGGGTATTTGTCACGATTCATCTTACTTCAGATGTCTAAATTGAGCATAATTATGTAGCCAAATAAGATACCAACGGATTGGTTTCTAAAACTGATCACATCATCCCATCCTTGAATCGGAAACCAGGACGTACCTTTCTTTACCCCGATACGTCAGTTCGTAACTACACTAAGAGAAAATCCACGCCTCAGCTGCTACCCATGATCTACCACTGCCAGCAGTGCGTATATATATCTCTTCGGATTAGGTGAATAATTAATTGTTGATGCGAACCGAAACGGCTCTTCCGCTGCAAGCCAAACGTATACCATACCTTCACTAAGCCTTGGGCGGCTTGTCCTTCGGTGGTTTATAGAGACCCGCCTTCTTCCCCTGTGCCTCGAGACGCTTGACTTGACTCGCATTGAGCAAGGGTTTGAGTGTATTGGCAAGCTTATCCCGTAGTATACCTTCCCCGTGGACTTTGAGATCGCGCAACGTCTCGATGGTCCGTTTGTAGGACGAGAACTTGCGGATCGAGATATCGCTGATGGCCTGAAGGCTTCCGACGAGCTGATAAATCGAGCCGGCGTACGTGTCACGACTGGGAATTGGCCACGGTTAGTACTTCTTCATGGCGCGCAGGGTGGCACCGAGCATTTTGTCGAGCGCCGTCACTATGGTGTCGTCTGGCAGGCCCACACGGCCGGCATCGGAGATCAGCGATTCAACCCAGGCGACGAGTGACGTCAAGAGGCGCGATACTGCCTTTTGTCGAGTGGCAAAAATCGTGTCTATCATCATCGATCAGTCTTCTGGCTCTGGATGTTTTCTCCCGATTCCAGCCTAACTGGATTTATTGTTCACTGACCGAAGGCCCCTTCGGGCTCGAAAGAAAAGTCCTTGAAAAGCACCGCCTTGATCCCGCGAGTCGTCGTCTGCGATCATAAGTTGCCGTCGTCGTCTAATCGACTACACCACGCCAGTTCGACAATGATGCTCTCGAATTCGGCCTTATTTCCCAGTTCCCACATGATATCAACATACTTTTGTAGTGGTACATAGGTGAATGCGCTTGCATTGCGGGCTCCAGGCTTTTTCATGTTGCTATATTCAGATGCCTGTTGCAGCTGTGTGGTAGTCTATGAACAGGCCCAGGGCCTCAGGCAATGGGTCAGGTCATATTTGTCCGTGATGATAACAATCTCATAAACCATCTTGAGCGATGACTTTCCTATCAATTCATTCGGGACATGTTCAAAGTGTGAATGGAAGATGTGAAACAGGACTTGAATGGCGTCGGGGTAGTCCTCGGGCAAGCGAATGACCCAATTGCCCACCTGAAGACGGTGCGATTCGGCAAAGCCGCCATGGAGCATCTGCCTAAAAAAGCAGATGCACGGCTTAGCGCTCGGGAGTCGACCTTGAAGGTGGTCGGCGTGCCATGAGAACACGCTTCCCCCACCGCGACCAGCAGATCGCCGTCGTGGTCAATGTCGACGCGATGTCCCGGGAGGTTGTGATTGACCGGGACGATAGCGTCGGGATCATTGTCTTCGTGTTCAGGGTTCTGGCAGGCGCCAGCAACTACCATCTCAGAGCGCGCGGCGGAAGCTCCAGCGCCGGCGCTGGCCGGTCTTCGCCCGACTTGGAGGCTGAGCGGGGCCGCGTGCGTTTGTTAGTACCTGAGGTGCTCGGCTGTGACGCGGGAACTTGTGTCGCCATCTTCGCTTTCGTGGGGGCAAATCAAACGGCCGCGGACTTCGACTGAAAATAGGAGTAGGATCAGAAGAAGAAGATTGAAGACGGAATCGCAGCGCGGCGATACCTGCTGAAGAGAGCTGAGAGTTACTTACGCTGATGGCAGGGATGGTTCGGGGTTTACGACAAGCTAATATGCCCTGGCAACTGGCTACCTGCTTGAGGGCCCCTGCGTTCTACATACCGCCGCTAGCCAATAGGCTCTACAACCGCTGTGACTGCTGCACCTCATAGAAGGAAGCCAGAGAGTTGTCAGCGTGTTTCGTGCAAACCTTTTCACGAAATGTAACTTTGATTGAAACAGAAGAATAGAAGCCGGAAGAGGGAAATGTATGGAAGGAGTTGGCAATGTCTCTCATCCATTCATTTTGGGAATACTTCAAGACAGTGCTGCCTTGATGAGATACCTGATGCTTAGCCTATTAGTATCGTGATGATCTATGGACGGAGACACGACGAGTTGGAAGCAGGTTTGGCTATCAGACAACCCCCTACCGAGATGCGCTGTTGTTTTGTTCGAACCATCGCAATGAGGCTATTCACCATATGCAAGCCACCGAGTTTGTCAGCAACATTACCCATGCTTCAGGTCGTTACTCCGCACTCCAATATGATGTCACCACCCGTCTCGTCAACTCGTTCCAATTTCATAACCCCCTCTACTGTGTTGCCCTCCAAGAACAACATCAATTGCCTGGACATCAAAAGGAACAGCACATAAAATCCTCAGGATATATCAATAGCTGCTGCCAAAGACGGCAAGAGGAGCCACAGAGAGTACGACATCATGGCGTACGTCGACGGCGCAGGCCGCTACCTCGGCCAAGTGGGCAACGAGTCGGGCAGCGTCCTGGACTCGTCCCCGATCCCCTCAGCCGTGAAATACCACCATACGCTCGGGCGGGAGCTCCTGGACGTCGGCATCCTGCGCGACACCATCCTGCCCAGCCTGCAGGTGCACGGCTCGCTGGCCCTCATCGCGTACGGCGTGGCCCGCGCCACCGACGGCGTCGAGGGCAAGGACTGGCTGTGGCCCGTCGCGCCCGTCGTCAACGGCTGGTGGAGCGCCGTTGGCCGCAAGGTCTTCGTGAAAGGGTTGACCGTCCCCCAGGCCTTCGCCACGCTCTCGCGGCCCGAGCGGCTGCTGCTCTCTGGCGTCACGCTCTGGGGCAGCCGCCTCTTCTACCGCATCGCCAGCCGCTCCGCCCGCAGACGCCGGGCGGCCCCCGGCAGCGACGATGCTCGCTACGAAGAGGCCAAGAAGGATCCCGGTTTCTGGAACAAGGCACTCTTCACCCTGTTCGTCCCCGAAGCCCTCATCCAGACCGTCATTTCGTTGCCGTTCACGGCCCCCTTCCATCACCAGGGTGCTGTCCTTACCGGCTACCACCCCGTCATTCAGGCTGTCGCTGTTGGTCTCTTCTCAGCCGGTTTCGCTCTTGAAGTACTCGCGGACAAGCAGCTGGAGGATTTCAAGCAGGACTCGAAGAACAAGAATGCTGTATGCAAAGAAGGCGTCTGGAGTCTCGTCAGACATCCCAAGTAAGTTGCATATTTCCAAACCCAGAAGCCCCTTTCAGTTCATTGGATGAAGCTAACTTTGGATTAACAGCTACTTGGGCGATTCCCTCGTGCATTTCTCATTCCCGCTGCTGCTGTACGGCTCGGACATGTTGGCCCCCATTGAGATCCTCGGCTGCATCGCCAACTATCTGTTCCTGAGATACATTGGCGGAGACAAGCAGACAGAGAAGCACCAGGAGCGACGCTACTCACAGACAAACATTGAGAAGCACGCTGACTTTGTCAAGTTCAAGGAGACGCACAACTCGGTCTGGCCCCGAGTCGAGGTGGTTAACAACAAGTGGCTGTGGTATGTTCTAGGTGCCGGTGCGGCGGGTGCTGCCATCGAGCAAGCCATTCACCAACTCCTTTAAGGGGGGATGAATTGTTCCGAATAGTGGTAGTCTTTTCATTCATCCGAATTGGTCATCAGTGTACACCAATGTGCGTGTTATTAATCAGTTATGGCGTTTATTGGTTTAGCTTTGGAACAAGTTTGCACAGTCTTGGTTTCGAAATATCAATCAGTCCTTGTACTAGGAACATCGAGTCTTTGGACATAATTGCCTGCGCCCAACGTGAAAGCTACAACAGAGCACATCATATACTGAGCGCGCGCTTGTAATTGAGCTTATGTTGCCTCTATTGAAGGGCTTACCGTTCTGGTGATCCAGTAAGCCGCACCAGTGCTGGAGTCTTGGCCAGGGGCCGGCCCAGAACGCTCACTTTGTTATATTCGCAAGGTCGACATACTTCACCTATTCATCGCCCCTCCGTTGTTCGCTATAATCGTGAGGTCGACACCTCTCACGTGTGCGTCGCCCCTCTGTCACCGAGTGCCCCTCGCCTCTTGCCTTAGAGCTGTTGTTCCTTGTACTATAGACCTTAACAACGTGAACCCAGCACACAGAGGGCTGTAGCAAATAACCCACTGCGCAATACTGATATGTAAGGCTAATACTCGGTGAGGTCAGCATATCCTAGCTGTTCATCGTCCATCCGTCAGTGATTGCATCTTGCCCCTCACCCCCGTTTGTCAAGCAGGAACCCGTGTAGCATGCCCGTGTTCTTTGCCTAAGCCATCAGGCAATGAACGGCCAAAGAACCGAACAGTCGCTTGCGGTTCTCAGGTAAGAAAAGATAGTTTCTAGGTCTAGCAATAAATAAATAAATTCATTCGCACTCCTGGTTAACAAACATAACCAACCCTGCCCGTCCATTTCCCACCACCTACATTTGTCTTGTCTTGAGTCCCATCCCATCCGATCCTATCTCATCTCTACCACCAACCTGTCCCACGATGCCTTCTGAGCCGACTTTCGACTACTACGCCGAGCTGGAACTCGAGCCTGGCTCGTCTATCGACGATGTCAGAGCTGCGTACCGTCGTCTGGCTCTTGATTGCCACCCCGATCGAAACCGCAACGATCCTAACGCCACTGCATTATTCCAGCGGGTATGTTCTCTCTGTCTGTGACTTTTTGCATATATATGACATTATAAAGATACTGACACATGACGGGGTAACTAGCTCAACGAGGCACACGAGACTCTTTCGGACCCCGACAAGAAGATGCTGTACGACATGAGTCACGGCCGAGCCAGCGCCGCGCGTGCTAGTGGCGATGTCCCCTTTAGCAGCTTCGCCGAGGAGGATGAGGGCGAGGAGGAGGAGGAGGAGAAGGGCATTTTCGGCGGCTACGGCTTCGGACGATCTGACAATCTCGACCCCACGCAGTCCCAGCGCTACGTGGCCTGGCTCGACCTCATCAACTTGATGTTGGGGTTCAACTTCAGGAACGGGGCAGCCACCGCTGCTGATGATTTCCTCCGCCAGGACGCGGAGCGAGATTCCGAACTCGAGACGCGACGCCGGGAGCGCCGGGCTGCTCGCTCCGCCGCCCAGGAGCTGCGTCGCGAGCAGGCCGAGGCACGCCAGCGCGAGGAGGAAGACCGCCGCCAAGCCGAGGAGGCCCGCCATGCTTCCCAGCGCGAGTCTGCCCAGCGCGAAGCCGCCCGCGAGGCCGCCGCCAAGGAGGAGGCTGCCAGCCTCGAACAAGCCGAGCAGGAGATGCGCTGGATCCGGTTCCGCGCCACCACCAACGACGACAAGCGGAACGCCTGTCTGCACTCGCAGTTCGACGGCTGGACCAAGAAGATGCACCAGCGCAAGCCCAAGTGCGAGTCGTGCCACGCTAAGAGAAGCATGACCACTTTCAACTGCCCCTACTGCGATCTCATGGTCTGCCAGAAGTGCCGCGACGACCTGGCTCAGCACAGGCGCGAGTTGACGGAGAAGAAGAACTGAGACGGATGGACGGGTATTGTTTATCAAGTTCCTGGACATTTGCTTCTTTGGAGCGCAGTTATGCAGAAGACACTTCTCATCTGATTCACTACAGCAGAGGGAGGTGGAGAGAAAAGGAGGAGGATATACCCATGATTGCTTTTGACTACTTACTTAAAGTAAGCTAGACCTGAAGACGATATTCAACACAGGCTGGTCGGCATGATGCCTGCAATTCAGTTCGCAGGTCAGTAAAGAGAGATTCGATACATATCATTCGTGTTGCCATTCTTGATGATGGTGGATGTTGAGGGATGAAGTTCATTATGTATAATCCACCATTGACCTAACTTGAAGTAATTGGAAGCTACATCATGTACCTCGTGTCTATCCCAAAGGAGGGGGATGGATGGGGAGAAGCTCCCCTAGTGCCCAGCGCTGTTGCCACAAACCCCGCTACGGCGCCCAGTTCTATGGTTGTTGCCCACTAAGTTAAAAGTTAGGTAGTACCTAAAGTCACTGGGTTTCCTACCACGGACGCCCAGAACGCGTCCCTAAACCAATTTACGCGTCTCGCATTTCTCGTCCCTCGTCAAAGCTGCCCGAGAAATACAAATTGTACCGTTGTCGACGCTCAATCATTGCCATTGTCTATCAACAACCCAAACAGCCCATTACAACACCACTGCGATTGCAACAACGCTACGTTTCCAATTGTAATTGATACCTCTTCAGGAGAACCCCCACATTCTACGACCGCCCATCATGTCCGACTTTGAAGATGAGATGGACGTGGATGCTCCTGCCTCCAAGGACATCGTCTTCTCGTCCGACAACACCGCCAAGGGCAAACGCAGCGCCGCCAACCTGCCCGTCGAAGCCGAAGACTCCTTACCGTGGGTCGAGAAGTACCGACCCGAGACCCTCGACGACGTGTCTGGTCACCAAGACATCCTAGCCACCATCAACAAATTCGTCGACACGAATCGACTGCCACATCTGCTCCTCTACGGGCCCCCGGGCACCGGCAAGACCTCGACCATCCTGGCCCTGGCCCGCCGCATATACGGCGAGCAGAACGTGCGGCAGATGGTGCTCGAGCTGAACGCATCCGACGACCGAGGTATCGACGTCGTGCGCGAGCAGATCAAGACGTTCGCCTCGACCAAGCAGATCTTCACCATCGGCGGCGCCGCCTCGCGGGCCGGCATGGCCAGCTTCAAGCTCATCATCCTCGACGAGGCCGACGCCATGACCAACACGGCCCAGATGGCCCTGCGCCGCATCATGGAGAAGTACACGGCCAACACACGCTTCTGCATCATCGCCAACTACACCCACAAGCTGTCCCCGGCCCTGCTGTCGCGGTGCACGCGCTTCCGCTTCAGCCCGCTGAAGGAGGTCGACATTCGCGTGCTGGTGGACAAAGTGATTGTGGAGGAGAACGTCAAGATCTCGTCTGACGCCACCGATGCGCTCGTCCGGCTGAGCAAGGGCGACATGCGGAGAGCCTTGAACGTTCTCCAGGCGTGTCAAGCATCCAGTACGTTATTGGACTTTTCTTCTTTTTCTTCTATTGCTACTGTTACTACTACTGCTACTGCTACGCTCCCTTCGTCTGTGACATGACTGCTGACATGCCGCAACCAGGTACACCGCTCCGCCTGAAGAACGAGCCCAAACCCCAAGAAAAGGACATTGTGCGGGAACCCATCACGACCGAGAGCATCTACCAATGCATCGCCGCGCCCCCACCCGAGGCGATCGAGAAGATTGTGCAGACCCTGCTCAACACCAGCGACGTGACGTCGTGCCTGTCCACCATCAACACCCTCAAGGTGGCCAACGGCCTGGCGCTGGCCGACATCATTACCGCCCTCGCCGAGACCCTCTCGACGCTCGAGGTCAAGCCCGAGGCCATGATTCGCTGGCTCGATGGCCTGGCCGAGATCGAGTACAGGGTTTCGGGCGGCGGGAGCGAGGCCATCCAAACCGGCGCGGTGGTTGGTGTCATCCGAGAGGGGTGCGAGCTGACGGGTTGAAGGAATTAAGCAATCTTCTACTAATGCTACTTCATCACTGGGACGGGCCCGATACGAGATGCCATTAGACTCGGCAATTCAGTCAGTACTAGAGGCTTCGAAGAAAGGCAAATCCACCAAGGTTGCTACAGCTGGGTTACCGGCCATCTGGAAGGCTGGCGCCGACAGCGCAATGGGACATCCGACATGGGCGCATTGCTAGCATGCAGCACCGGCCGGATTTGCTTACTACTTACATTTAGATGTACCTACTCCAAGATCAGCAGCACCTGATGATAATGAATCAATCTAATAGACAGAAAGCAACCTCTTCAAGCTTTGCGCCTATTTCCCTGTAACACAAATGCAGTTGTCAGTCAGCCCCCCCGCCTTCCAAAGTCCTCGGAGCCCTCTGAGCCCTCTGAGCCCTCGAGAATGGAATAGAATCGGATGTAAAGGGTGTTTTCCATTGTCAAATCCTTTTTTTTTTCTTCCTTTTTTTTCTTCCTTTTGCATGACTTTCGTCCAAAGACGTTTTGCTTGACATCCTTTGAGCTGCCACTGCCAGACAGCGACAGCGTTTCAATGCCCCGCTATGAACTACCACCAATTGCGCTTGCCAGTTCGGTAGTTCCAGTAATTCCAGTAATTCCAGTAATCCCAGTAGTTCCAGCAGTAGCTTGAAAGCGAAACCTCCACTTCCGAAAGTCGCTTCTGGATCGCCGCCTCATCCCACTTCCTCACTTATTGCCAATCAACCACGTCGTCGACATCAAGATTAATACGAAAAGCCAAAGTCAATCGGATAGCTGTGTGGCCTAGTCTCAGCTTACTACTCAACTGCCATTGGCCCCCATCCGTTGCCCATCATGTCTGTGCATAGTGCCTTGGCCACTCCCGAGATCTTGCATATCGTCTGCGATTTTCTGGAGACCAAAGATCTATACTCTTTCCGTCGGGTCTGCCACAAATTCGCAGACGTCGGTGCCTGTTACGCATTCCAGGAGCTTGTCATTCACTTCCACAAAGATGATTTCGACATGTTGCGCCACTTTGCCGAGCACGACGCCGTGGCCCGGAACGTCCGCTCCCTGATCTACATCGGCGACACCCTGCAGGATGACAGCACCATCAACTTTCCCGAGTTTGCGGCCCAGTACATGTTCTCGCAAATCAGCAACAAGGACATCGACGCCATGATCACCAACGGTCGCGGCCTCCCCGCTCTGCCCGGCATGAAGATTGACGGCCTCAAGCCCTCCTACGACTGCTACGAGGAGCTGCTGGCCACCCAAAAGGAGATGCTGCGAGACGATGTCGACATCGCCGTCATCAAGTTCGCCGTCTCCAAGTTTCCCCAGCTGCGCGACATCACCATGTCCCTGGGCGATGACACGTACGAGGTCGACTACGTCAAAGGCAAGACGCCCTTCAAAAACTCCCTGGTGAAGCCAGACACGGCCCCGGACCCTGTGGGCTGCCGCCAGCTCGGGACCCTACTATCGGCCATTTCCGCGAGCAACCAGGACCACAACATCCGACTGAAATCCCTGACGGCGGGCCACTTCAGCTGGAGCTTCTTCGAGAACAACCCCATCGTCCTGAGCGGCGCGCTGGCCCCCTGCTCCAGCCTGACCTACCTGGAGCTGCTCATCGACACGGGCGTCGGCGGCATCTACGAGGAGGAGCCCAACTACGGTAGCGAGGTCGCCCAGTGCCGGCCCGTCATGGAGCGGGGCCTGCTGCGCGACTTCATCGCCTCGCTGACCCAGCTCAAGTCGCTGTCCGTCATGTTCAACTTCCACTCGTACGAGCACGGCTTCCCCGCCGCACTTGAGGACGTCATCAAGCCCAAACACAAGTGGGAGTACCTCGAGGACCTGAGCCTCGGCAACATAGAGTGCGAGCGGCAGGAGCTCATGTCCGTCTTGAAACGGCACAAGGACACGCTCGACTCGCTCGAGCTCCAGGACATCCGGCTCAAGAGCACGTCATGGCTCGCCCTACAGTCGTCGATCCGCAAGAACTTGAACTTGTTGGATGCCATGGTCACGGGCGAGCTGTACGGCGTCGACGAGGACATGATGATGGACGAACTGTTCATGCTGGAGCCGCCGGACCTGCGCGACGAGCTCCGCGACGATTTGTGCGATTATCTCTGCGGGAAGCGGCGGCGGGGTCTCACGCGCGACGACAATTCCCTTCTTCTATAAGAGCAATTGCTTCCTGTCACCGCACAATTCAAAATTACTTCTCTGCATCTCAGTGGTCGTATTGTCTACACGAGTATACCCTTCAATGCCTTCGGTGACGACGCATTGCACACTGCCACGTGTGCATCAACCAAAATGCACCCAGGAGGAAGCAATTTGCAACAATGGCACAGCGCAGACTGTTGCTACGGGATTTCAACCAAGAGGATAATCCCAGTGTTCTTTCTAGCTCAGATGGATCTCAGATAAGGTAGCATCATGAGCAATTAATCGTCTTCCGGATTCTAGACCCTCGGGGACCTGGTCAGCAACTGAAGTCAGGTTAGGTCTAGACTCCCTCTTCTTAATAAGACGACTCGTCTAACCCGGTGATTCCGTGCTACGGTGTCCGGATTGATATATTAAATGGTCTCGCTCATTTGAACGCCAGTAGCACATGGTTATTTAGCCGCAGAAGCGACCTGGACTAGCTGGGGTTTTGTCAGCTTCGCAACGGCATTGCCTAATCTAGCACATATCCTCGACTTATGATCCAGTATATACGTTCCTGAGTGTCCCTCAAAGAAACAGAAAACACGATGTCGTTTTCTCAATCTCTGGTGACTGCTTCTTTCGTATTTCAAGAAGTCATTGATAATTGCACCTCGGACGGCTGCTTTAGCCCTTCTGCAGTGTTGCATCCACGATGAAGGCCGGCGTTCTTTTCTTCTCTGCCGCTGTTCTCTTCGCCACCGGGGTCTCGGCGACGCCGCTGTCGTCCGACCGCGGAATAGGTGTTTCGGATTCCGGGTCCATGCCGGCGACCAAGCGCACTGTGCCCAATACTCACGTGCGGCATGAAAGACGAAGCGTGGAACAGGGCCGGCGATGGGTGAAGCTGGATAGGGCGGATGCGCAGGCCACGCTGCCCATGCGGGTAGGTATGAAGCAGCACAGCCTGGGAAAAGGACATGACCTGTTGATGGATATGTATGTGTGTTTTTCTAGCCCCTTTTACATTGATTCTTAAGTCGAAAAGGTAGATAACCAAACACTAAACCCGATCCATCCTCAACAGTTCTGATCCCAAGTCGAAAAACTACGGTAAGCATCTCACAGCGACCGAGGTAGTCGACCTTTTCGCCCCGTCCAATGTGAGCGTCGCGGCTGTCATGGACTGGCTCGTCGAATCTGGGATCCCGGCGTCTACCATCACGAAATCTATGAATAAGCAATGGATCCAGTTCGATGTTCCAGTCCGTCAAGCCGAGGACCTCGTTGCTGCTGATTACCACATCTACGAACACGAAGACAGTGGGGCCAAGACTGTTGCCTGCGAAGAGTGAGTACATGCAACTTATCCCTTAGGGGTAGGGGGGGTGAGAGCCTCAGTCCTACGAATCGCTGACATTCATTGGTAAGGTATCATGTTCCCAAGTTTCTCCGGGAACATATTGATTACATCACTCCCGGGATCAAACTCATGAGCCTGGGTGAGAGCCACGAGACGCGCGCCCAGGGCAAGAAGCGAAGCACTTATCGAGGCGGTCAGGGCTTGGACAGATTCATCTTGCCTGTGAAGATGTTGGATCTTTCCGCGGAGCTCAAGGTCGCTGTGAACAAGACGGGGTCGTCCAATGATGGACCTGGCATCCCCTGGAATATCCCATTCCCACTCGATGGTGATTGCGATACGTATATCACACCCGAATGCATCAGAAGTACAGTTTCCAGATATTCGTTCGAGTGTACAGATGTTAATGCAGTGGAGCAGAGCTCTATCGTGTACCGAAAGGCACGAGGGCACATCCCCGTAACAAGATGGGCATATTTCAAGGACTAGGGCAGAAGTATACCCAGCACGACCTCGATACCTTCTTTCAGGGCTTTACAAAGTAAGAAACGATACACATAGTCAAATTTTGGCCGTCTGGCCAGAGAGCACATGCTAACAGATTTACAGTGGAATCCCAAACGGAACGCATCCCGAGCTCCGGTCCATCAACGGCGGCCTCGGCGTGACGAGCGACCTGCGCCGCGCGGGAACGGAAGCCAATCTCGACTTCCAGATGGCTTACGGGCTGATCTGGCCACAGCAGACGGTGCTGTACTCGGTCGACGACGAATACTACCAGGACAGCCAGGCCAATGCGGACTCCCCGTACAAGGGCTTTTTCAATAGTATGCGCTGCAACTGAGAGTCATAGGAGTTGTTTGACAGTAGATCAACTAACAATGCTGCTGCCGTGATAGATCTCTGGAACGCCATCGATGGAAGCTACTGCTCCGCCTCCGCCTTTGGTGAGACGGGCAACTGCGACCGCGCCGAGTGCCTGGACCCGTCGTACCCCAACCCGCACAGCCCCGAGGGGTACCAGGGCCGGCTCATGTGCGGAACCCACGAGCGTACCAATGTCATCACCATCTCGTACAGCGGCGGCGAGGCCGACCTCCCTTACTCGTACCAGCGGCGCCAGTGCGTCGAGATTTTGAAGTTGGCATTGCAGGGCACCACGGTGCTCGTGGGTTCCGGCGATGATGGCGTTGCCAGTTTCAGCAATGACCCGGCGCCCAACGGCTGTCTAGGCCCCGGGCACGACGTCTTTCACCCGCAGTTCCTGTCGACTTGCCCGTACGTGCTCTCCGTCGGCTCAACGCTGTTGCCACCAGGTCAAAAGCCCGACGGCGATATTAGGACACCATCATCGGGCTGCGAAGCGAAGAACGCGAAGAATAATGACCAAAGCAATCCAGAGGCACCGACTGTACGTTTTCCCTCTGGTGGTGGCTTCTCCAATATTTACCCCCGACCGCCCTGGCAGGATCACCACGTCGAGGGCTACTTCGCCAAAGTCAAACTCCCGTTCGCCGGGTACAATGGCGGCCGACCGCGCGAGGGCTTCTTCATTGGCGACCCGAACACCAAGATGGCTACTTCGGACAACATCAATAGCAGTCTTCCTAATAATGCTACTACTGGTGATGGAATCACCGGCGGTGGCCGCTTCAACCGTCTCGGCCGCGCCTACCCCGACGTCGCAGCCAACGGGGACAACTTCGTTATATCGCACCGGGGCGAGCTGGTGCGCATCGGCGGGACGTCGGCATCGTGTCCGCTCTTTGGCAGTTTGCTGAACTTGATCAACGAGGAGCGGCTTGCGGCAGGGAAGCGGGGGCCCGTAGGCTTCGTCAACCAGGTCTTGTATGAACACCCGGAAGTCTTCAAGGATGTTGTCACGGGCGGAAACCGCGGCTGCGGCGCTGGAGTTGAAAAGGGGTCTGGATCGGGTTCCAAAGCAAAGCCGATGGCCTTTGCAGCGGCTCCTGGGTGGGATCCTGTCTCCGGGCTGGGGACACCGGACTTCCCGAAGCTGCTGGAGTTGTTCATGAGTTTGCCGTAGGTTAAGAAAGGATTTGCGTCGCCTGGCGAAATTGAGTTGCGAGGGTTTCATGTGCGGGTTAGGGAGTCAAGCATGTACATATTCATTGGAACAGAGTTGAGCCTTCGTGTCTGTGTTCTCTACCTCATTTGCTACCTTGGAAAAGGAAGGCTGCCTGTGTTGTTGATATAATCACCAATGCACTCGTCTATCTAGTACTATATGACATCATCTCCTTTACAATTCATCGTGTGCCCCTTTCCCACTCTCCTTCTTCTTCTCCTTTGCTTCAGACTCCTTTGGCGAAGAAGAGGCTTTAGGCGACGCCGGTGCCGGGGGCGGTGTCCCGTCCCAGGGCTTCACCTTGCCCGACGCGATCTGCGTGACAAACTGCTCGATGCGCGGGGCCGACAGCTCGTTCTTCTGGTCATGTGGAAATACCTGACCGTACGAGGGGTTCTGCACCGACACGGCGGGCAAGATTTCCGGCCGCAAGCCTAGCATAGGCACCATATCGCCGTACTCACCCGCGTCCACCGTCACAAACAGCAGGTACTCCTCGTACTTGCGCGCGACGGCCCGCATGGAGGCGGCGTAGGCCTCGCGCTCCGTGGGGGACACGGCAAAGTAGTAGACTAGGGATTTACCGGACTTTTCGTTCATCGTATATCGTCAGCTATACTCTCCCAATTGAGGACCCCACCAAATATCTGAGGCACGTATTGACTTACGTTCAAAAGTTTGCTCTCGGTCTTCCGCGAAAACTCGCCAATCAGCGGCGTCATGCATTTCTCCACGAACTTGGGGATGGCATCAACGGCCGTCATGTCCTGGAGAATCGTAGCAGGCTGTCCAGCGCGGTCCCGGTTGTTATAGCAGACGACGGCGCCCGGACTGATGCTGGAGACGCTTCCGAATGAGGCCCGGTCCCGGTACTTCGCCGCCACGGCCTCGAACAGAGTTTGCAGGTGCGCGTCGCGGGTCGTGTGCAGCTGCGCCATGACCACGATGTCCTCGTCGATGCTCTGGAAGGCCGTCACGGCCTTCTCGTCCTGCAGCGTCGTGACGGCGGGGCGCTCAGCGCGCTTCAGGTACGACAGAATGCTGCGCGGATGGTTTGTGAGCGCCCAAGATGCAGACAGCAGGGGGGGGGGGGGGGGGGGGGGGGTGTCTATGATGACACGGTTAAATTACTTACGCAGAAGCCGTCCTTGGACCTCGGTATGGCGTCGCCTTTCCATTGCCGTCGTACAGCCGTATCGCCGGGTAGGAGATGACGCCTTGGTCCTTGCACAGCTGCTTATTACTCCTGCAGTCCACGCTGGCGGCCCAGCTAGTGGCTTCTTCAACAACCGCCCATTGCGATTCTAGGGCTTCGCATGCCGCTCTTAGAGTTGTTAGTCATGGTTTTGGACAGCCCTTGAAGAGAGGGGGACTTACGTGGAGGGCTTTACTCAGAAATAAGTGAGCTGTCAGCTTGAACTATCGTTATATTAAGTGAAATAAGCGGCGAGATTACTATACCTCTATAACTGTTAAGTTGAAAAGTTAGCCGCGGCTATAGTGGTGTGTCGTGAATTGAGGGCGTATTTTCACTTACATGCTATTAACGTATTTTCAGGCGCAGCCACTCCCAAGTAGAAGTCCTTCTCTGACACAGGACTCCAACCATGGCGCCCTCCAATCGTTGCCGACGCCGCCGATACTGCGGATAGTAGTAAAACCAATTTCATTTTCGAGAAGTTAAGAGTCCTTTCGTGTGTGGTTTTCTTATTTGCCTTCACCTCCTTTGCTAAGAAAATGGTTACGGTATATGGAATACTTCTAGGCGCAACAACAAGAACAGCTATGCTAGAAAAGTTGCCGAAGCTCGCTAATGACTAGCGGGCAGAGCTGCAGGGGGCCCAGTTAGAGCTGTCGAGGTGCCGCTGTCGATCAGGGACGAGCTGCTGCAGGGGCCCGAAGGGGCTTGATGGTCAGACGGGAAGAGCGCTAAAAGGCCCCCTACTTCCTCTACTACCCCCCGATTGCCCCTCGACTTTGCCAGTTCTCCCCCACTGAAACTCTAGTTGGTCTTCTGTGCGCAGACAACTCGTGTTTCATTTCTGGAGTCATGCCAGTTTGGGCGGGTTGCCTTCGATTCAAACCTGTAGCTTGGTTGTAGATCCACGACAATGGAGAGAGTAATGGGTTGCTCGCCGATATCGTTATCAGGTGGCCAATGGTCTACCTGCCCATCTCCTAGAGAGATGATGCATTCGTCATTTCTGTTTCCCAATTGCTGGAGTTGAAGCAATCACCGTACTCGACCAGCAACACCATGGCACCATTCAAGGAACTAATAATCTTCGCGATTACAGCAGCGACCTGCTTCGCCCAAAGTTCCGGAGACGGCGATACGCAGAAGCCGCTAGTATCGACCGACGAATGTAGACATCCGGCCTACCAGACGCACATTCTATCCAAGTCGCCCTTGGTCATTTACTTGGAAGGGTTCCTGGCCGAGGAGGAGCGGGCGCACTTGACAGAGGTCACGTAAGTTGGGACACCGAACCAGAACACGAATTGCCGTTACTCCTTTTTGCACCGAAAGGCTGACTCTTCGTCGACACAATCTACAGAAAAGACACATTCACCCACTCGGCCGTCGCCGACGGCGGCTCCGAAGGCCTGCGCAAAACGCGCACCTCGCAATCGACCAACGTGCCCCGCGATGCCGCCGTCCGCTGCCTCGAGGAGCGCGCCCTACGGTTCCAGGGCTTCGACGTGCCACGCACCCACCTCGAGCCGGTCCAGCTGGTGAAATACGGCGCCGGGGAGCACTACCACTTCCACACCGACTGGTACACGGACGCGGCGGCGCACGCGCGCACGGCGGCGACGGGCGGGAACCGGCTGAGCTCCTTCTTCGCGTACGTCGCAGCATCGGACGACATCACGGGCGGCGGCACCAACTTCCCCATGCTCGATGCGCCTCTCGACGAGCGCTGGTGCAAATTCATCGACTGCGACGAACCCTGGGACCGCGGCGTCACGTTCCGCCCCGTCGTGGGCAATGCTATTTACTGGGAGAACCTGCACCCGGACGGCACCGGCGACGAGCGCAACCTGCACGCCGGCCTGCCCGTCACGAGCGGCTGGAAGAATGGCATGAACATCTGGACGAGGCAGGGCCCGCTGGGCGAGGACATCCGGGGCCCTGACGTCTAGTGTAAAGGATTTGCGGCGCAGAGGAATATTTACCGTCTATGAATAATAACAAAGTCAACCTTTACTACTCCTTGGCAACAACATTTGGATTATATCTACTCATGTTAGTGCGTGTCTACCCGCAGCCGCCGTAGATCTCTGTCCAGAGCCGCTCGCCAGGGTCTTCCCCCAAGTCGGCCACTGCCTCTTCTCCACAGGGTTTGTAGTTCGCTAGCCAGACGGCGTCGTAGTATTGATCAAACACAACTGCGTTGGGTATCAGAACGAGAGACAGGCAGAAGATGATAATTGGATAGGCGGGACGGCGATAGTGTACGTACTGTATGCTCCTCGGATGAAGGTATCCCCCAGAACCCAGCTCGTCGCTCCCACGTCGGCCGGCTGCACGCCCAGCGCGCAGCGGCCGCCAAGGTCCACGATGAAGTCCTCGTACTTGACGTCGATGACCACGCTGCCCTGGTTGAAGCCAAAGTGGACGTGGCCGCTACCTCCATCTTCATCATCATCGTCGTCATCATCGCCATCGTCGTCATCATCGTCGTTCAAGGACGAGCATGATACGTAGTAGATGCCCTGCTGCGCATCCAGGGTGGCGCCAAACTGTTCAGCCAGCGCCGCGACAAGGTCTGCATCCATATAGGAGAAAGTTGAGCCTGTGTCGAGGAGCATCATTCGTGTGAATCCAGCTGAAGTCAACTGTTCCGTCGAAGACTGGCCGGGGCGGGTATGGCCCAGTGACGTCAGGTTCACCCAGTATCTGGAATGGCAGAGAGTCGTGTCAGTCCCAGTTTCGTCTACTAGCATCGAGGGACGTTGATGCGCTTTCGACATACCCAACTTGGCCGGATTGCTTTATCTGCTCGGCCGGTGAAGGCCAAATCTCGACGGGCTCCATCCAGCCTTCGAACTTGTGGTAATCCACGCCGCCGAAAATAATATCACCTAGAACTTTGATTTCAGCTTCGTGTTGCTCCAAGTCAGTAGGCAGCGCACCATCGTCAAAAACTTACTCATACCGCTGCTCTCGCCTCCAAGTCCCACGCTGAAGACTCGCTGACCTATGTACTCGTTTTCCACCAGGCGGTCCAGCATCGTTGGATACTGCGTATTGTACCCATTGCCGTAACCGAGACCGATCATGCCAGCCCACACGTAGGCACTGGCGGTGGCAACCCCGAACTGCTGATTTGCAACTGGCCAGTCTGAATGAGAGAACGTGTGACCTAAGTTTCAGCGTCGTGACAGATAACCTTCGAACAAGAGGCTTTGGGGAGCCCAGTACGGCAGCAATCAATGATTGTGACTTACTGTCATCACCGAGCGTCAGCGTGTCGCAGAAGTACGTCCCCGCGTAGCCGCCCGACCCGAACGAGACCCCGAACCTCGACGTCAGGTTCTCGGACGTGCCCGAGTCTATGGCGTCGTACCGGCCCGCGGTCGCGCAGAAGGACGGATTGGCGGCGCGAGCGCAGTCCGGGTTCACGTACAGCTCGTACGAGGCAGTGTCGACCACCACTTCGACCGTCTGGCTTGGGCTTCCGAGGTTCACTGCGTGGAAGGTCAGTTATTGTTATCTTTCATTTGTTCCATTGGTTCTTAGGCCAGACTTGCAGTCCATGAGGTACACGATGCCGCTTTCGTACAGGGACAAAGGGAGCCTGCCCCAGCGACGGGTCAGAGCGACTGGGATCGTCCCATTGCTGCTGGTTACATTGTTCGTGATTTCCACTTGCTCTTTTCTGACCGTGGCTTTGATGTAGTTCCCTGTTCTGGGCGTAGAAGTTGGACGCGGTGGTCTGGTTCGCCCGCTTGTTGCACTCACACCTTCGGGCTGTGTCAGATCAGCTAGCGAGGCGGCGAGACTCGGCACCGCAAGCAACAACACAGTGACTATAATGGGAATCATCGTATCGATACGATGTAGTTGCTCTATCTTCAGTAGAGGTTGAGAGATCGTGTCCGTCTCGACAGTATTTGGTGTTGCGGAGTCTCAACGGACTTCCGGCTGTTGTCTTATGCCGCCACCTCAACACTGCCGAAAGGATCATGTCGGATGAATTGAGATCAATACAATCCTTCAAGCAATGTGATTCTTGGATACATTGCTGCATGTCAAGGTAGAGGGTTTTGGCCCGACAGATTCCACCAATCCAATCCATCATGGGACTCGTCCATATTGTCCATCACAATCCAGTCTCACCTGCAGTGCTGATCTCACCAGCACTGACATAAAATGATTCCGCGGAAATTTCAACTTATCTGGCATTTGTGTGTGGTGGATATTTGAAAAAAGCAAATACCGGTGTGCTTGAACCAGGCCCGAACATCGGCGCCCGTCCGAGAACGATTGGAAACGGACGCCACACGATACAAATAGATGGTTTCTCCAGAGTGCGTCAGTGCAGAGAGGGAAACACTTTATCCGTTACAAGGGGACAGAGAGGCGGTCATCCATTCCAAAGACGCGGGCGTGGTTGGAGCAAAATGCATTGCGGGTAAATGGCAATACTCACAAAAGGCGATATATCGCGGAGCGGGTAACAACATCAGACTGTTTCCGAAGACCCGGCCAGCCGACGGGCACCGGAACACCCCGCATTCGGAATGCGGCTCGCTACAGGCGCAGGTAACGTTACCACGAGATCTGTTGCGTGATCTGATATTGTTATTCGCACTTTCGTACTGGCATCAGGGGGGTGCGGCAAAACAAAAGGCGTCCAGGGTCCCAAGTCGATGGAACAGGAACATTTGGATTATTTAGGCTCCCCTCATACTTACTGAGTGTTCTTCCGTTAGGTGTATGTTGGGTTCTTCGTTCGTTGATTTGGGATGACAACCCATACTGGGCCGCAAGGAGTACCGAGGCATTTGATGTTTGAGCCGGCTATATTTCTGCAATCCCAATCCCAGACAAGTTCATGAATTATATTCCGGCTGTCTCCGATAGAACAAATGCGGTGACTAGGATGCATCTGTTGACATCATATTTCATATAAGTAGTAGTCAAGCTATCTCAATGTCCGCTCAGTTCCCTGAAATAAAATTGACTTGCCATTTGTCTCGAAAAGTATACTCAATGACTCTATAGCGTTCCTTTGGAATGAAAATATGCTCCACGTTAATAGTGGTCGAAATAAGTCTCTTACTGGATATAGATTTCCTGGTTGTTCCTTAACACATTGCCCCTGACTAGACACGCCAAGGGGAGAATGATGTTCTCTTTATTTTCTGGTTTCCCCATCCTCTTACCTATCCATACATTGATTACGGAATTGCATGACATACCTGCTGTTGCTATCTGTGAGCCATTCGAAACATCGCAAATAAATACGTGATCCGGCTATACCTTGGCATCGGGTACCTTGGTATCATTAACCAATATAGAAGTGGCCCCATCGTGGAGGCTTGTCAGTCACACAACAGTGACTATTCGAGACAATATTTCTGCGGTCGTAATGGATCGACAAATTCCTCTGAAACATCTTGTTCGACTGCTCATTATTGGGGCTTCCCAAAAAGCTGCACTTAGCATGAGGATTTTTGGATCAGGGGTAACCTCCTTGCCAGTTCCAATTTCACCAATATGTAAACTATTAAGTACATTAGGGTAATACATATCACCTTATGTCATCCAAACACTCATGTTAACAGCTGATCAATTAGACATGATATGAATGATAATGATAATACAGAGTTTTGGGAAGGCACAATGTGGAGTAACGAGAAGAAGAATGAGAAGAAGTCGATGTTAAATATAGTCACATCGTTCCCCTCGATCTCAAACTTTCTGTCTCGGCACCCCCTCTGCGAATCAATAACAATATGAGCTGGATCTAGTGAGTGGCCAGCCTATCACCTCTCATGTAGGAATGTCTCAAAAATGTAAGCCAAACTCGATGCGGCGGTAATCATTCACAAAGGGGTATCAAGTAGGCCTTTCATTCTTCTCATCCCTTCAGAATTCCCAAGGGTATTGTTCCAAGACGTACATGCAACTAAGTAAGCTCGTGGCCCGGAGATATACTCCCGTCGTTGACCTCGATATCAATATTGAGACATGTTGTGGATGTGACGTTTGCAGTGTAAGAAGCTCCATGCAGAGAGGGTCTTTTCGTGCTGCATGATTCGGGGCAAATGTTTCCGCATATGCAGGGGAAATAGTGTTCACGACAACGTTTGCTGGACCTGCCGCTTGCCTGCTCCAACGGTCGTTGGGATGACGCTGTTTTAGCAGGCACGCCTCATCGTTACGCATAACCGTCAGGTCGTGAGGTATGTATGCGCACTTCCACTCGCATCATGATGTGGATAGACTTGTGTCTGCTTCGAAGAATATCAAAGGCACGCCCAATTGCCTTTCATGTCGAGATCGGCGTTGCTAGAAGCATGTCATTAAGCTTGGCAGCTTTCATTCTAACCACTAGCCATCTACACTACTGTATTCCACCCCGCATGAATAACGAAGCTTTAGGTGGGCGATCATGGTGGTGTTCTGCATCACCCAACGACGGACGGGAAAGGGCGGGGTTCATCTGCAAGCAGTTTGGCATGTGCCCCCCATCCATTGGCTGCTTCCCAGGTGCTAGCCTATAACGATCTAACATCGACAAGGGGGAGCTCCTGCTTGCATGGTCCTAGACAAGGATAAATAAGTGAGACCTAGTACTGGGAGCAAGCTCACCCCTCAGCTGTTATCTCTAGGTCGCGTGGGAAGCTGATCCTCCCCCGCCTTTTGTCTGGTTTCGAGATACCCATCTTGTGCTGACTGTCTGGAAGCAACATCAGTTTTTCGTCAGATGTGAAAGGCGGTCGGGGGCATGCAAGCCAAGCCAGCCGATGATAGGCTCTGCTCCCGCACTGGATGCACAACGCAGAGAGTTCGGCGGATCTTTGAGCTGTCATCGGAAGAATGACATCCAAAGTAAGGCTGTCTGTCTGCATGCATGGCGGGAGGTAGGTAAGGTAGGTGCATGTCTTTGCATATGTAACTCTCCCGTATGACCATATACTCCCAGCCGCTGCTCGTTTCGTGTATTTACTCGCTCTCCTCTCTGTCTTTCCTCTCCCCCGTGTGGACTTTTGAGCTCGTTCATCTGGCAATGAACCATTAAAAAACATTGCACTCCGACGAAGTATATTTCTCAACATGGCTCACAACGGCCTTGGCGTAATGGCAGCATTGCTGCTACTAGGACTGGGGAAGGTGGAAGCGGAGCAGGTTGTTTGGTCGTCATTTGCTTACATCCTCCACGGCGAGCGCACGCCGCTCTCCACCAGTTCCCTCAAGTCCAGCCTCACCACGTATGGAGCTCAGCAGATTTACGCTCAGGGAAAAGTGTTCCGCGATCGCTACCTGGGGAACACGAGCACCGGCGACGCGAGCGATGGTAATATCACCACTCGCTTCCCCATCGTCAATCTGTCGGCGCGGGCCCTCGACAACAGCCAGCTAGACATTGTCACCAACACCGATACCTACAATGTGGCCTCGGCCATGGCGTTCATGCAGGGACTATACCCGCCGACACCACAGGAGTTTGTAGAGAATGACGGTGGCAGAGACGCTGCGACGCTCGCCAACAGATCGTTGGTCAATTTCCCCCTGGACGGCTATCAATACCCCAACATCCAATCGACTTCCATACTGGACCAGAAATCATTTCAGTGCGTATAAAGCTAATCGCGAAAGTTGCGTCGCATCATGTTCGGGTGCTAATCCCAAAGCAGAATTCAGGGGCATGTTTCGTGCTCTACCTACATGGGATCGCAACTCACAGCGGACGATGATGATATCATCCGCAGAAATCGCAACGAGAGCGCGGAAATGTACGACGGGCTCAGCAAGGGCATCTTCGCGGGCACAGAGCCCTTCCAGTCCTCGGCCAACTTTGGCCACGCTTACGAGCTCTGGGACTACGCGTCGTACCAGTACAACCACAACTCCACGGTCCGCGAGCAACTCGGCGCCGAAGTCCTGGACCGCCTCGGCCAGTTGGCCAGCGACCAGCAGTTTGACTATAACGGCAACCTCTCGGCCTCCGGCCTGCAGCCGGGCGACATGATCCGCGCCGTCGCCGGTCGGACCCTGGCCGCCAGAGTGACGGCGCAGCTGCGCTCGCAGATCGCGGGGGGTTACCCGCACAAACTGTCGCTTATGTTCGGCACCTTTGAGCCGATGCTGGCTTTCTTCGCGCTGTCGCAGCTGTCGGAGGGCCCGTCCTCGCTCGAGTTCCGCACCATCCCAGCACCCGGATCAGCCATGGTCTTCGAGCTGTTCAGTGTCTCCGATGACGACAGCGACAGCAGTGGCAGAGCCCAGGGGTACCCCAGCGAGGACGATCTTTGGGTCCGCTTCCTTTATCGGTACGGCACCAACACGAGCGAGCCCCTTATCGAGTATCCCATCTTCGGCCGCGGCAACTCCCAGTCGAGCATGAAGTGGCGCGACTTCCGCAGCGCCATGTCCGAGGTCGCCATCTCCGATCTATATCACTGGTGTCAGATGTGCAGCGCGCCCACCCTGTACTGCATGGCCATCGCCTCCAACACAGACGGCAGTGACGGCTTCTCGTGGCCCGGTGCTTCCGGCGCCAGTGTCGGCCGTAGCCGCATGACTCCTGTCCTCGGCGGCGCCATCGGTGCTCTCGTAACGTTGGGATTTGTTGCCCTCGCGGGGCTCGTCGCCTTCTTCCTCGGTGGTCTCCGGGTCCGCCGTCGCAACGATCGCCGCGATGGAGCAGTTAAACGATCCGGCAGCCTCGGCGGCTTCAAGGGCGCCGAGAAGATGGCCTCGGATAAGGATTTGTCCGTGGTTAGGGGCGGCGGGCGACACGAGCGCGTCGGTAGTTGGGAAATGGGAGGGCCCTCGATGACGTCGGCGGCACCGCCGAATTATTCGAGCAGGGATGGAGAGACCACGTTTGGTGCGACGGTCGTGCGGAAGCTGAACGATGATGGTGTTAGCATCATGGAGGAAGAGCCTGTGAAGCCTCGCGAAGCTGTCTAGCAACATGCGTACAGCCTTTCTGCGGAGGAATCTGTCTCGAATCGGTTTGGATGTGACCTAACAAGCTTAGGAATTAATACCCTTTCATTTTCAATCTTACATTCGTTCTTAATAAGCTATCCCTGGTAGTACTATAACATAATATGGGAAGGCATACGCTATATATAACCGATGAAGATATACTAATATCCATACGTATCGATAAATTCTCTACTTTTTCCGAATACTCCAGGCCTTGGCTCTAAGTATATCTCCCGCGACGACGACGACGTCGTGGGGTTAGGGCATGCGAAATTGAAAAACGCGACAGCTTCTAACCTTACATGACGGCAGCAGTGAATGCCACTGTATTCAATGACCAGTATCTCTACTTGATATCTTATAAAAACGACCCTCGGCGTTCTAGGATAGTATAATTATATTCCAGATGAGGGCATTGTAGTCGCCGGGCGTTAGCATCAACGCTGTTGCCACTCCCACTGTTTTGGGTATCCTCCGGGGACTCAGTGTATGCCCTAGAGCTTCGGGCAGTGGAGTTGCGACTAATCGTAGTGGACTGAACGGGGGTGGGGTCATAAGGGTCAACACAGTAAAGGCTGGTGAGGCAGTCGGATTATTCGCTTCGTAGCATCGTCCGGTGTCCGTAGGATACACGCGATCAAATCCAGGTCGTCCATTGTATTATAGCAATAGAATAGTATTATAGAAGGCAGTAGAAGTATATTATGACATTCGAATAATGTTACGACAGTGGAAGGAAGAATGGTAAAGCTGGATTCAATGTTGAATCGACGTTAGATTTGGAAGAGCAACAATATAGAATCCAACATTTAAATCAATATTAGGTAAGTCTCCCTCAACCTATTTAAACAGCCCATCACTTCTCTCATCTCTCATCTCTCTCCCTAGTCTCGCAGGTGCTCTACTCTTGTGGCAGCCCATGTTATAAGTTGTAACAGGCAATAAACTGATAGGCGCCTACCCCGCATAGCGACATGTAGCCCGCAGCAAGCAGGTAGGTAGCAACAACCCGGGGTAAGCGCCTAGGCTATCACTTGATTCAATACTTAATATTACTTCATTTACAGGGTACAACCAACACGGCGGTTTAGCATCCTACCAATCACTCCAGCCATCTCATTTCGACTTGGTTATACCGAAGAACCAACTGGTTTCGGATCATGGCCTCAGCACCAATGCCGCCTTTCCATCATTTCTTTGATCCCTTTCACCATCCTTCTTCGCCACAAGCCTGAGGGCCGAAACGATGGCAAATCACTTCCCTGCTCTGCCCATGTCTGATTGAGGTGTAGAGCGCGTGCCAATGCGCCCCCATCATCCCGTCCCTTTGACTTCAATCGAGTCACCGCCCGATTGTTAGCCCTCAAAGACGACGTCGACAACGACAACGGCCGGAGCCATGCGTCGACGACTGATCAGTCTTCGTCTCTAGGAGGCACACATGAGAGAGTAATAGACGAACAACTCGTGTGGGCAGGCGGCCAACCGTGCTACCCGCTCGAAATGCTCGACGACATCATGGGCGACCCAAAAGCCCACCGCGAGCTGCTAAAACCTTGGTTGTACTACCCGCAACAAAACACGCCTGATTGGCAGAACATATTCGATCAACAGCTGCTGCAATGGAAAGACTTTCTCAAATAACAGAGACGGAACAGAGGCGACAGAAACTGTGTGTACCAAAGATCGCCGATCGAAAAGCTGTACACATACTTCAAGGATCAACAGGAGCCTGGTTTCTCGGGCTACGCTGAAGCAGTGAAGTCGCTCTTAGGACAGCATGGATTCGGGCAGACATTCGAATTGCGAGAAGACACGCAACAACAGGACAAGTTGTCAACATGGATGGAATACCTCGCCTAGGCCTACTGCCTCTGCGATCACGCCGCTGCCGTGGTGTCGTGTCTACAACCTACGTTCGAAAAAGCGTGGAGGACGGTACAGATATCGGCCGCGCTGCAACCGTCCGACACTCTCGAATACCTTCGCAGCACCGAGTTTTTGTCGGAAAGGCGCGACGAACAAAGCAACGTGGAAGATGAGATTGCCGCAACCAGCTCGGCTTTGAGCGTGCTGAAACAAGCAGACGATACCGTGGCGCCAGGGTCTCGCGTGTCGCCGCCCTCTGAACATCAACTAGCAGCGGCAGCGGCGCGGCTCGAGAAGGCACTGGCGACCTAAGATACCTTCAGGGAGCGAGGCCGCTCTTTTCGGGAGTTTTATCAGTCGATAGATGCCTATGAGTGTTGGCAGGACGACCACGAACGGCTGCTCAGGCAGCTGCAATGGACTGTCGAGCAGGTCCCGCTGGTGGAGGCGGAAAGAGATCAATCGGCTTCCGCTAGCCATAGCTCGGCAGATGGCCGTAACAAAAAAAAAAGGAAGTCCTCCGATGGGCCTGCTGCTGAATCGCAAGCCTCGCATGCCAAGAAGCAAAGACTGCCGTCTCAGAGAACCAGATCTGAGAAATTGGGGTCAAGCGACCAGGGAGCGGTTAGAGCCCCGCCTCGGCCAACACCTTCGAAGACGGGTAATAAGCTGCCTTTACCCGAAAATCCTCCTCCCCGACGCTCCCGGCGCTCGGGGCCTGTGCCGGTGGCGACAAAGCTAGATCCAGTAGTTGGCCGGAGGAGCAGACGGCTTGTCGGTAAGTCTCCAGAACACGCTCCCTTATTGTAGAGGATCGGGATTGGTGTACGTGTAGCCGATGGGATAAGGATGTGTATTAACTTTGTCATTTGGCGCGTTGATTTGCGACCTATAGCTAGGTTTTGATACCCTCATAGTGGATTTATGCAATGCCTTTCTACAAGAAACTATATATCCCTTCTGGCATCGTGTCTATGATATTGTGAAGAAGCGAGCTTCTCGAGACTACAGCTGTGTAGATCAAACCATCTCGGTTGACCCGCGATCTTGGACCCCTTTTGACTTGATTTTGTCCGTCCGCCTGAACAGCCCCTTTTGCGCAATCAAGCCATACCGGTCCGCGGTCGAAATACGATAGAAGCCCAAGTATACAAAGACGCAGAGCACGACGTATTCGGGGAGGAGAGCCATGAGCGAGAACAGCATGGCGTTGCCGAACATGGGGCTCCACATGGATGTGAGAATGCTGGCGCCTGCGGCCTCAAACACGCTGACCACACCAAACACAGTCCGGACGCAGAGAAAGGGAGAACTGATCAAAAGCCATCGGATGTACTGTGACGTGGTTCCGACTCGTTAGCTTTTTCCCGACGACACAGATACATATGGATTTCCATACCAAGAACAGAAAGAAACCGGGCAACTTACAATGATCTGGCCGTTCTTGATCTTCTCCGCCCTCCAGAAGTTCAGCCAGACAGCCATTGTCACCAGCGCCAGGAACACGAAAATGAACTCGAAATACGCGACCTTGGAGAGAACCGACTGTGTTTGGGCCATCTCGGGCTTGCCAGTCAAGCCGCCTGCGGTGCTGAGGAGGCTAACGGCACCCAGAAGCAGCCATCTGGTGACGCTTATAAAAATCTTGTTTTTCTTGCTTTCCGGAAAGTTCGCCTCCAATCTTCCCAGCTAAATGTCAGCGGACCTTGAAGCTCCAAAGCAGAAGATGAAGACGAGTCAGCTACGAGTTCCCGACTTACACGATACGTGTGAACGCGTGGAACGGCATGATGAGAGGGACGAGGCCGAGGTTCAGCAAGACGATGGTGGCTGCGATCAGGCCGAGGTTCTTGGGATCGTTTTGGCTTGCGAGGACGAGAGCACCGCCGGTGAGTCGGACTGAATGCTGGTTAGCTACTAGGATATTCCCTCATGCCTACCGGGCAGATGGCAGGGTCATTCTCACGACAAGCGAACACCATCGCAGGATACCATGCCAGTCGAGGGCCATATTTCCAAGCGCGGATTCCGACATAGAGGGTGATGGGCACTATGGGTGCGTAGAACGCGACCTGCGCAATGGCAGACGCCCTGTGTGTGTTGTCCATCGACGTGTTGGTAATGAATGGTGTCGCCAAGTGAGGGCTGTCTGCAACTGGGCAGGTGCGCTGCTGGAGCAATGTGACAAAATACTCAATGATAGCTAAAGCCGGCCAATAGAAGCGATAGTCAACTGAACCTGATGCTCATACCTGCCTTCATATTATTGATCCCTCACCAAGCCTTGCGTGGGAGTGCGTCGCTTTATACATGATCTTGGCGATTCACAGGGCTCACAATCAAGCAATCACGCAGCGAAATGGGGGTCGGGGGCCGCGATGCCTCTATGCTGTTTACGATCAGAATCCGCGAGAATCTGCATAGCCGCGATTGCGCTTCAGATGTCATCACTGTTGCTAAGCTGCGCATCGTGTACAGAAACTAGCAAATGGAATACCTACCCTGAAAGGGCTCAAAACGTAGACCGACCAATGAGCGGACAGGCGTCATATCTTTGGAACTCGCGGATTTTGACCCGAAGAGGCATAGTGCCCACGCGGCAGACCCTGTAAGCATAGAATCGAACGAAATAATGTCAGCAACATTGATGAGGCTGTAATACCTAGCAAACAGGAGTGAGCGAGAGGCGTCTCACTACCTGCTCCATGGATGGTTCCAGATTACGTATCGTCTGTCGTGCTGCCTTAGAAGAAGGAATCGAACACTGGCTGCAGACATCACTTACTTGCCTTGTCTCCAATGCCAATGCCAATACCCGACACCGATAGCGAAACCGGAAGCAGTACATGGGTAATTTTGTGTACTGATCAGCTTTTCTGACGCTATTACTGAATTGCCACTCAGTCACAGTTTCTGACCCGGAGATAATCGTATCTTGATACTGTTCAAAAGCATGGTAGGCGTGTCAGGCAGGTCAAAAGCTTGCCATACCTGCAGACAGCGAAGGATCAAAGTAGGTTATTCAGTAACCTCTCCCTGCCGGACCAGGCAATCAATTCGTCTTGCTGATCAGCCCAAAAGTGCGGCGGTGAGCTTCCCACGTGTCAAAACTGCACCAACTCCAAGCGACTCTGCACCGGCTATCAGCGCCAGTATGCATTCGTCTTTTCCAAGTCCATGGCGGTCGATGGATCCGCACACTCGGATGGCCAGCTGTTACCCCAGTCCGAAACAGGTTCCGGTTCAGTCATGCTTACGCGATGGTACCCAAACAATAGCAAGCCCTTCGCCCGCCGGCCGAGGGTCGGGTCACTAATGCTGGTAAATTCGGCCCTCCCCGATCGTCTGCCCCAGGAGGTGTCCAATGTACATGTTTACAAGAGCCGTTTCATCTCTCTGATGGCCGAGAACGGCTGTCCAAAAGGTGGCTCTGAGGGTAGCAACGCCTACAAGACCTTCGGGGACCGCTACGACTGGTCGTTTCAAATTCTCAGCCTCCCCTCGTTGACACCGACGCTGGAGAACGCCCTGCTGGCCATGAGTACGGCGCGGCTCGGTCGTCATGTAGGTAGCCCCGCGCTCGTCCGTGAGAGCCTGGAACTGTACACTAGGAGTGTGGCCGAAGTCCGGCGCGACGTTTGCAAAGATAAGTCGGCGCAGGCCAGTGACCAAAGCCTGGCTGCCTGCCTGTCGCTGCTCTGGTATGAAACCATCGAGTGTCCCGGAAGGACCATGGACGGATACCTGGCTCACTATCGGGGGTGCTTGGAGTTGCTGCAGATGCGAGGGGCGGGTGCTTACACGGCGGGTCTTGCGCATAGTACGTTGCAGATTCTACGGTTGCACACGGTAAGTAAAGCCCTCCTTTTGTTTTGACGGCCGAGGAAGAAGGATCAACTCCCCTCATTATACCAGAGCCAAGTAGCTGATCGTTAATCCCGGTTTCATGCAGGCCATTCTAGGAAATGGGCCGAGCGGAATCTCGTTCCTCGCCCAACCGGAATGGCTCGGTCTGCCATGGTTATCGCAATCGAACACCAAATCGCTCTTCGACCAACTAATCGATATTCTGCTCCAGATTCCCAACCTAGCGGCCCAGATGCAGACACTCGACACCGCGTTAGACCCGCAGCATGCGCTCCAGGCCGCCTGGGGCGTGATCGAGGAAGTGCAAAGGACGGAAGACGCGCTCGAGGCCTGGCTCGAGAGCTTCCGGGCCGCGCTGCCGGGTGACGGCGCCTTGTACCGCGCGGAGCTGTCGCAGATCGACTCGGTCGTGGATAATGCCGAGCAGGGGAAGCTGTTCCCCGTGGCGTTCCATTTCCCAGCGTTCATGGTCGGGCAGGCCCTCGTGTACTACTGGATCGCCCTCATGGGCGCTCAGGCCCGCCTGTGCTGGACATATGAGGCCCTGCGCAGGCTCGCGGCTAACCTCGACTGCCTCGGGCGGGAGAGGCTGCCATGCGTATGTGAAATAAACTGCTGCCAGAGCGAGCAGGATGAGAATGACGTCAACAAGATTGGATCAAGGACTGCACAGAAGAAGATGAAGTCAGTCACAGCCCCTTGCTTGCGGCACTTCGATCCGAACCGCCTGCCCCGCCTGGGGCGGCGGACAGAGTGGCCCCGGACGATCGCCCGCAACGTCTGCCAGTCAGCCGAGTACTTCCTGCAAGACACGAACCGCGGTTTCGGCCCCGCGAGCGTGCTGCCGGCTCTGGAATGGGTGCGAGGCTTCTGGCAGCACGCGCCGGGCGCCTGGGGGCGCGAGATGGCCTGGATTGATGACATGGTCGGTCGCATCCACGCGAGCGGCTACGGCATTGCTGGGGCGATGCTGGAACAGCGTGCCCACGAGGGCTCTCGGGCTGGTCCATGAGTTTCAAGCAGGAGCAAAAAGCCCGATTGGAATTTGGCAGTGTAACTCTAACAAACCCCTAACCTAGTAAACGTGCGGATAAGCATCTCATTTGTTTGTATAAACTAAGCCTCTCAACATGGGTAGAGTCGAACGGCGAAGTGTCGACGAGCCTCATGTCTCTCCCCTGCCGTCTTTTGGGGGTCTGGTTGTGTTAACATGAAGAACCAGATGGGATGTAGCCCAATCACGGATCCCAGCCATTCGCAGCTCGTTCAGTAACTCGGCGGTGGACTGCCTGGATCGTGGGTCTAACCGGCTGGAGCAGACCGCTAACAGGGATGGTAGCTCTGCTGCGCAAGTTTCGGTTTGCCTTATCAGAGCGATTACTATAGCAACTCTCGCCGCCCCAGTCGGAGGAAAGCCGGGGTTTCCAGATTTCAACGTGGAGGGAACTCAATGCTGGAGCGTCGACAGTTGCAGTGCGCGGGAGAGAGTGCGACAGATCTTGGAATTCGGATTCCGACTGCCCCGACAAGCCTGGGGTTTTTCTTAGCGGGGCGCCTTCCGGGCCAATGCCATCATTTTAGTCCATGGCACGCCACCAGGGCAGGGCGCATTGGTGACACCGTTAGATTGCCGGCTTGGTAGACAGGGTAGATTATCAAGAACCTAGCAAGTGAGTTGAAGATCTTGACCTCGAGCAAACGTCTTGGGCATGGTCTACTGATATACTTTGGCAAAGCATTGAATGCGACCCACTGCCATTTCATCCACGAGGGTCCTTGTCGCAAGTTTTACGTCTTAAGGGGCCTAAGAAATCCCTAGCCCGCCTGCCAGCCCCTGATTTGGCCTGATTTGGCCTGATTTGGTCCCGACTTGCCCTGGCTTTCTCCAACCTAGCGGGCCCGGCAACTATCGTTAGCCACCGTTGCCTCGGCTTCTTCCATTTAATCGTCCGTCCATTGCCAATGTGGGCGACGAGGTCCACGAACCACTGAAACAACACAGCGATACTCCCGAAATCGCATTATCATCGCATGACAATTGGTTAAGCAAGCCAGATAAAGGGGGAGCTCTAATTAGCCTTGTTGCGACCATGACACGAGGCCGAAAGACATCTTGTGGATAAATAGCCAGCCATCAAAACGCAGGTGGTAACCAGCAACCAACAACCTTGTTTTCCAGCCAGCCAGCCAGCCAGCCAGCCAGCCTTTGAACAAAACAAAAACAAAAACAACCGATTTAGAAAACTGTCTAGAATCAACCGCCACGATGAACCCCTCATTCGACTGGAGAATGGACAAGGCTGCGACTGTGGAGGAGAGGGTCGCGAAACTCAAGGAATTCCTGGACTTTGGTCGGACTCGGGCCAAAGACCCCAATAGCCAGGTAAGTGAGAAGTGTGCGCGCGGTAGCAGGTCGCAAGGAGAGTGGACAAGATGTGCTTTGGAGGCGCGCTTGCCCTCGCCGTCACGATTATTTCTCATCAACGCTGCTGTTCCCGAACCGACAGACAGACTAACCCTCCTCCCTCTTAGGACTGGCAAACGTTCGTCGAGCCCTACCTCACGGTGCACTCGTACGCGACGACGCCGCACCCCACCGTCAACTTCCGCATGACGACGGCGCCCGTGCACGCCAACGGCAGCGGCAACATGCATGGCGGCTGCACCGCCACCATCTTCGACTTCTGCACCAGCTGGCCGCTGCACCTCATCTCCAAGCCGGGCTTCTGGCAGCACCTGGGCGTCAGCCGCACCCTCAACTGCACCTACATGCGGCCCATCCCCGTTGGCGCCGTCATCGACATCCAGTGCGAGATCATCCAGGCCGGCCAGAAGATGGGCGTCGCCCGCGGCGTCATGCGCCGCGTCGAGGCCGACGGCTCGCTTGGCCCCGTCCTGACCATCTGCGAGCACGGCAAGTTCAACACGGACCCGCCCGCGCCCAAGTTATAGGGCCGCCCGGGAGTTTGGAACCAAAGTTGTACGGTCGCTGGAGCTGGCCAAGATCAGTGCCGGCTTTACGGAGCTCTGTGGTATTATTGCTAGAATAGAGGTCGCGTCGCTTGGGCAAGAGCAGCGGCCAGAGTGGGCTTAGATAAAAGGTCCTTTGATTAATCAAGCGTTTTCGCCAGTTTCAATACCATACCATTTCTTGTACTTTCTGCTGTCTTTCTACCAGCTTGGACCGTTCTTCAAACAGCAAGCGATTTGGCGATGGGTTATCTTTCGAACCGAAATAACAAAGCGCGACCTGTCTTGCAAGACTTGGTCGTCGAGCATTGTTTTGATTCTTTATCCACAGCGACCGAAGTCTGCATTTGGGGCTTGGTCTCCGGCTTGGAGTCCGGTCTGATGCAAATGAGGGTTCGACCCTGCCTCGGAGATTTCCAAGGATTGCGTTAGCTAACTCGTGGAGATGAGGCTCTACCTACTATTCGGAAGGAGCTCAAAGGCAGCCCTGGCAGTGCGTGGGAAAGCCAGCCATGGGGTTTATTTCTGTCTAGTGGCAGTACGAGTATTGGCCTTGCGAGGGGGTCCCATCCCGTATTGAACCAGCTTGGGCAAATGGCCGGACATGACCCAAGGCGATAATACTGCTCTTCTTACCTCGGCGCCTCACTGAGATTCCTCGTCTGCGATAACGGTCTGCTACTTGATCAGTTTAAGGATATTGCGGGAGCGCTCTAGGAACTTTGCTGATACATCTGCGTGTACGCCTGCTGAGCATAGTCTATTCATCCGCCAGCCAAAGGCATACTCCGAGATACGCAGTCCCCTGCTTGTTCGCCAAGGTGAAAGCAAGTATTGTGCGAGTACTGGTCCGTCGCCAACTCCGATAGGCAAAAGGCATAGGAAAACGCTGAGCAGATGTCGACGCCTGAGGATAGCCTCACCGACCAGATGGCTTCTAAAGATCCCCATAGATTGCCCTTCTGGGTAATCCGATTGCTCGCGCAATACAATATCACATTGTCGTTGTGCCAGCATTACTGAAGCCATGTGTTTTTTCGACGTGACACCAAGTTCTTTTGGGGTGGCGGTGAAGAGAAACTTTTCGCCACGGAGAGATAGCCTCATTGTGAACAGCAAAGGTACATACGTATGAGCGGTGGATGTTCCTAAGCCACTAAAGAGATGTTAGATCTTGAGGCTTGGGTTTTACATGGCTATATGATGAATGCACCCATTAATGATCGACAAAATGCGGCATGATGCATTTTCCATTTGGCGGAATACCTATTTGGGTAGCACGCACGCCACTAGTGACGCACTCGGGCCGCCCGAGAACCCTCTGTAAGCTTGTTATAAGAGATATGTCGTTGCAAGCTTATACTAATGAATGTCCCGGACTTGGCATCGATTTGGCAACCCTCCATGGATACACGCCTGCAGTATCGGTGTATGCAGTTAGCATGTACATGTCACAGTGAAGGTGAACTCTCACGGGAGAACTACTCCTGGCTATCGTAGATGCGGCTATCGTAGATGCGGCTATCGTAGATGCGGCTATCGTAGATGCGGCTATCGTATATGCAGAGGTGCGCATGACGATTGGTGATAGTCATTAGAATACCAACCTGCTTCTTCTTCTTCCCGACGGCTAAAGACTGCACCTTACCTGGTAGGTACAAGTAGATAGAGCTTCGGCTGCAGGCTTGGTGATTGCTGACTTAATGCTGGTGAAGAATAATGATAAGCATTCTTGTTGATGACCTACCTTTAGCTATTGAATTACTTCAATCGACCCCCATCAAAACTCTCCATGGGAGCAACAGGATTCAGTCCTTGGCTCCCCAGGCCGAGATGCCAAGAATTGCCGCACGCACACCATAAGCGATAGTAAACCTAGCAGGAGACCGAGGGAGGAGCCATCCATCCTGCACGCTGGTATTTAGGTTAGTTTATGTTAGATGCATGCAGAGTCAGACAGGCAGGCACGCTAGGGATAGTCAAGGGCCCGACAGGCACACTCGGGATAGGCAAGGGCCCGACAGGTACACTTAATAATTGGCGCTAATGCACACATCTTGAACGGCACTGGGCAACAACTAGCCTGGTGGTGTCGTAGTACATGAGGTTTTACACAGCCTCGCTCCAGAGTCTTGGCCTGGATCTGTGCTGGTTTGCCCTACCTGTGTAATTCACGTTTCGTCGGTCTTATTCATCGTGTCGAGTTCCACGTCGTCACTGTATCATTAACCACCAGACCAAGTTCAGCACATACAATAGGTACCATATTGTCAGCCAGCTAGCCACATATCGGTCCATATCCTTCGTCCCGTGCCTGATGACAATTGCTCTTGCTCCTGACGTATAAAGAGCCATGGCTCCCACAGTTGGGGTCTCATCTCCCGGTCCATTCTGCCGAGCACCAGTCTGTCTTCTCACACCTTAGATCTGCTGAACTTGACGGCCATCAGCCCATCGTCTTATAACCGTGTTTGTTCTTGAACTGTTATGATGGGCGGGTCGTCTGATCGTTGTGTTTACGGAGGGTATGTTTCCACGGTGTTTCGTTTTCTTCTAACACTATCCCTTTCGTATCTGGACAATGTGGTCATACTTCCTCTTTCTTTATATGATCAAGCTCCGCGTCAGCAAGTTGATACGGACTTCGGCATGGCTACAAAGTTCGGGAAGCCATAGAATGCAAGCGACCCACGCTCCTGCTTATCATGTTCGTGAGAGGCCCTCGCTATATACCGCTGATCTCTAGTCCGCTATTGTGGAAAAACGCTTCTCCGGCTGGCCCTTGCTGTCTGTTGTTGGCGGTAGTCCGCTCATAGCTTTTAGATCATCAATATCTTCCTCTTCGCTCTTCTACACATTGTACCACAACATGCACTGTATAAGCAACTAACAACACCTTCCTACCATTTCGATATACCAACTCTTACATATAATAGCGAAACCCACTCCAAGCCATCCCACTACGTCGCCGGAAACACCTCATCCCCTTCCCAGACGTCAATGTCGCGCGAAAAGGTCGAGTCCTACCTGAAGTCCACGAGCGGCGGCGGAGACATTGCTGCAGCTCTTTCGTATCGCTCCTCTGCGTCTAAGGGCATCACCGACCATCAGGCCAAGACTCAGCGCGAGACTGATGCTTTACTGGCCATAATCAACAAAACTTAGTGATGCGTTCGTTCATAGCTGTTAGAATTCGAAGTCGATGTAAGTGTCATACCATAGCCCATATAATTGATGTCAAGCTGGATGTACATCTTCTAATCAATGCAAGCATTATCCAAGGATGGACGACCCCACATCCCCGCCGTCGCACTGGCGGGAAGCTGTGGTCACCGCAAGGTTAAGCTTCAATGGCTGTCCTCCCAAGATTAGTGGTAGTTGCCGAGCCCGCTACTGCCCCGCCATGGTGGATTGTACCTGACGGCTTGACGGGTAAGGCCATTAGCTTCGCCAACGGTCGTGTCCGGGCTCATCTTTGATTGCTTGCAGGCGGGGGAAATCAGATCTATTTACCAAGAGGCGCTGATACTTGGGTGTCGTTCGATGTTGGGTTGGGGGAGCTGCCATAGAACAAAACACTGCATTGTCTCTTCTATTTATTGGTTCCTCGCAATCTGTGATCGCCTCTGTAGGTGGCCCGATAGGTATTTGAAGCTCCTGCCCATGCAATTGAGCATCGGAGATAAGAAGTGCTGTTTCCTAGCTGCACATGTTTTTGCAATTGACCGGTTTGCCGCGTCTCTTATAGTTCGCCTTTTATTTGGCGCTGAAAGGTATTCTCAACATATAATCATATCAAGCCGGCAAGGATATACTATTCATACATGTAGGTAATAGGCGATACAGATCTGGGCCTGGATGCGTCTCATCTGGATCCCAGCGATTGATCTGCAGCTCTCTTTAATAGCCCGAGTCTGGTTGCTTAGTGTTCATGCTTGAAGACATCCCCCGTCCATGCAGCTTGCCCCGGCCATCTTGCCTGCCACTAACACAAGGCACCCGTGCTCTCTGCAATTCTGACAGGCAATGCCGCAAATGTGTGCGTGGTTGCGAATTGCTTGTGGCACTGTCATTTGGTGACTGACTGTAGCCGCCGACCAATCGGAGTTATTGAAGCGAGACATCGTACTGGCTTGCTGGCCGGACCCTGCAGGGAATGGCTAGACACCTGAACAATGGATGCACGTACATTATGTATAGATAAACAAAGGCCACCAGGCTCACGCACGATATCCGCCCGGCGCAACCATCATTCCAAGATACCCCTGTCGCGCTGTTTCTTCCCTCGCCGGTTCGCCCCCCTTTGACGTGTGGCCGGGCCCGCGGGCTTCCCAGCAGTTTCTAATCTCTCTAGTTTACGAGGTCAGTAGCCAAAGGCTCGCTTGTTGCGCTCTCTGACCAACCGTTTGAGAGCCGCCTCTTCGCCGGTCCTTCGCCGGTCCTTCGCCGGTCCTTCGCCGCCCCCGACCCGCCTCCGTGTTGTCAACTTTGTTGATATCATATGAAGCGCCGTTTTCTATACATTCACTTAAAACCAGCACCTTCCCATCTCCTCTTCTGGACGCCTGTCGCAGGAATACCTCGGCTGGGATTATCGCTGTGTGAGTGGACCAAAGTGAGCAAAAGTGAGTATGGATCAGACAGGAGACTAGACTTGATGGGCATCACGGGGAATCAGAGGCACAAAAGCCATTATTTGTATTTATTTTGGCTCGGGCAACGGCGACGCCCACATGTAAATATGTTGTTTTGCAAATCTCATTCTGTCCAAGGACGAAGGTGGAAACGGCTTTTCTGACACGGGCCGTCGTGTCTCATCTGGGGAGGACTGAGCACGTACGTCAGGCCAGGAACAGAAAGAAGCGATTGCGTCGTTGGCGGTGGAAAGATCATCAGTAACCACGTAAATAGGCGTTCTCACGTCTGCGTTCTTTCGTGAACACCACCGCCATTTAGGCTAATAAGATCGCCGGTCCTTTTGATGCTTCGCGGCGTCGCGACGCCACAATGCGCCGGCCGCTTCCAGTAATTTCGAATTGAGACAGCGACACGCAGACACGTGGACTCCCTGGCTACCTTACTAACTGGCAAGGATGGAGTGGTTGTCTTTTTCTGCTTCTTTCCGTGCCCGACGACTTTGGCGGTCTAGTGATCCTACTTTGTCCTGTACACCCACTCCATACTCAATATCCCTGTCTCATGCAATGGTCTGTTCACATCCAACCGTTTGATCAATCAGAAATGAGCTCTTGATGCCATAGAGTTAGTAATCTTCAAATACTGGAAACCCAAAACTGGACGTTTTGAATGTACGTTCTAAAGCCATCTAGACACTCACTGCCTTGACCTGTCGGATTCCTAAGCGGTCTCTCCTCTTGCTTGCCAGTGTATGGGAATTTAGCCGGATGCGCACATTGGCTACTGAATTCAATAGTATGAATGCCACTAGCCGTCACGCAGTAGCACCAAATTTGCCGTAGAACACACTCGCGGCAACAAGAGGGAAGAGCATGCATACAATGCAGATACCTGCTGTCATGTGGTCCAGTGGCTTTCTCTCGGACGTGTGGGGACGGGATCTTGGGAGTAGCGCCATCCGCCTTAACGGCGGGGCGTCCTTGTCTAACTGATGGGCCGATCACATCTCGAGGCCTCCACCACAGACTAAAGAACAGGCCGGTGGGTTGGATTGCGCGCCTATAACGACGCCGCTCGTTAGCGTCAATGGCGCCAAATAGAGAAGAAGAAGGAGAAGAAAGCGGAGCAAATGAAACCAGGATGAAAAAGAAGCAATAGGCTGACTAGGGAACCTAGAGGCAGGAAGGAATATACGAGCCTGCGTGTGTACCTAGGTAAGTATCTACTTGGTGGACCTGCGGCGATCGGCACCCTGGTGAAAACACACCAAACCATTCATACCAGTAGCTGGATGACGCATCACCATACACACATGAAGCCGGATTGCCCAATCTTATCCTGCCCTCGCCGCAGCGGGAATTACTTAGTCCCTACTACACAGCATTTACATTCTTGACTTGTAACTGAGAGCTACCCACTACCGTAGATTTTTGTGGTGGTCCTGCATTAGTCTTATTCGGTGTGGACAGCGACCCAATGAACAACGAACGAGAAGACGACTGATGTACATAGATGGGCGCGCAGCAGATCATCCCTCCTGCCTGTCGCACGGCATGCTGACATGCAGCAATAACAATTGATTCTGACAAAATAGTGCCGCTCTGCTGATTTCCCCACTAACAGTGCTAAACCCCTTCAGTCACTAGCTACTCCTGGCTACTCCTGGCTACTCGGTACTTGTCCATCTCGTGTGCGAGCCTCTCGTCTTTGCTACCGCCGCTTGCATTACTTTAGCCCAGCCCAGCACTCTTGTCTTCCGTGCGTGTTTTCATTTAGTGCGCAGTTTTGAATCTGGTCGATGGCTAACCACCCTGGCTCTCTGGCTGCTTGGCGCTGGACTTTAGTGGCGGGCATTTCCTTTCGTAGGCAAGTATTGTATACTCCAACTATGCTACTTCGATCCTCTATTTCAACAGCGTGCCAAAGTTTGGATCCAAGCTGGAATAGAAGTACAATTTTTTTATATAAAAAACTGCACATCGACTTAGGTCTCCCTCTTTTCTTTTAGGTTTTAGACCTTGTTACTAATTATTTCGCAGAAAGCTGCCTTTGTAGTCGAACCAGCTGTGTGGATGTGGGCGTAAGGGCATGAGTGAGAGGAACGCTCGGATGGTCAGGCTGAAAGGCTTGGCTTTAGCCATCAGGAAGAGCCCGAAGAGTAGTATGTCAACAATGTTGACAGACGGATGCCGTGTGAGTCTAGAATGGTTTCCCAAACGGAGCCCACCCTAGATAAATTCGAACAAACGTGTTACTGGGGACATCGATTGGCCCTCATCCGTGCTCAAACCGGGATTTGACATTTTACTCAGGGATCCTTGCGGTCGCAGTTCTCGAATGAAGACGTGTGAAGTGCAACGATGACCACGCCGAACACCGTGGTCAGTAGCCGGTACCTCCGACTACAGCATTTACTCTATTCTTGAAAAAGTAGCCTCGACTGGGGGAAAGTTCGCGCGCTAGCCAATTGCACTGTGCGTCGCCCCAACGGCAAACGGAATAGACAAGGCTTGTGCCTGTCTATATACGTTTATGTAGGTGGTGGTAGGGGTCGTTGTCGTGATCGTGGTAGTAGTGTTGTAAGGGTGGTGTTAGGGGACCAAATATGGAGGAAGGGGGGTGGGGGATGATTCACTCAGATGGTAGGTGGTGGGCTGATGCAGGGATATTCACTGCTTACTCCCACCACTCCCACGGGGGATGGACTTTAATTTCGGGCCATCTGATATGCAGGTCAAGATAAACCCCCGACACCAATTGTAGGTTTCGATTCAGGACTATTCTATCATGTCCTGTGTATGCCGCACTGAGGACGATAAATTATAAAGCTTCAACGCCTCCCCACCCTCATGCCATTTTCCTGGATACTCTCACCAGAAATCGAAGACCAAGCAAGGCCAGATCATAGCAGCCAGACACCCATCTTCCCTTGCAAGCTCACCCTCGTCTTCCGTTGCATAGCAGCCCGCCTCTTTGGGACCTCAATACCAACATACACACTTACAGTCGCCGACCTACGTCGCCTAACACATATCCTCTCTTATATATTCATTAGTGCATGGAACTGCTGTTACTTTAGCCTGACTTAGGAGTACCTACATTCCATCTTTATCTCACACTTACCTATTTCATTACACCTAGAGCGCGGCTCCTCGTCTAGTACATCTCCTACTTGTTTACCCTGTATTACTACAATAAAATCTGCATGTCATACACTCTCGATCTCAATAATGACTTGCTCGTCTGATCGAAGTGTCCATGGAGGGTAAGTTACATAACCTTGTTCTTATGCCATCATCCTCGGTAGTCGTGTGGCTATCCTCCGTGTGTGTTCCTGCATGCTCTTGGTGGGGTTTGCCCCCTTCTCGTTTCTCATTGGCAGACAAGGCAAGGAACACCCATGCAATGCTGCTTTAAGTAACCACCCACCCAGTGTTCTCCCGTCTTCCTCAATTCATGGTTCATCAACTTGCTGTCTACTGCCCCCGCCTCTTGGCCTCCCTTTCCCCTCACCCAGCGGCGACTTAGAGCAGTACGACTGTGAGTCACAGTACTTTTGCCTTCATATTGAAGAAGATTGAATGATTCCATTGGCTAGTGTTGGAGCAGTTCATTTCTCAACCCAAAAACAAAACAGCTTATTATTTCCTTTTCTTTTTGCTCCTCACCTTCGGTGTGTACGTTCTTATACAAGACAGTGCGGCATCGTCCAGATCTTCCCATACCATCACCGGCAAGGGTGCCGCGGACTTTTCTTCTAAGAAGTCCATGGCTGAAAAAAGAACCGACTCGTACATGGCCATCAAGAACAGCGGCGGGGACCCTGTGACGGCCTTGGCCTTGCGACCCGAGTCCTCGTCCCAGAGCGCGGCGGAGCGACAAGCCAGAGTGGAGCGAGAGATGGCAGCAGCATTGGGGCAGCTGTACAGACGGTCGTAAGCCTGAATGCGGCCTCAAATGTGAGTGTTCTCATAGTCTCGACTGGCTTGACACATTTAAACGATATCTTGTGTCGGCAGATAGCATTGGGGATGTTTTGGCTGACTGACGCAAAGTACCTACCTACACAGTGCTGCCTCGAACAGCCACCCAATCCGAAGTTTGACAAGGCAGATTGGCGCGCCACTAGAAACTACCCGAATGCCGCACGACCGGGGTCGTCGCACGTGGTAGTGGACCTGTCGTACAAGGTTGACTCGGTCCATCTGGCCGGGAATCGGAGTTAGTGCTGGTCTCGTCCTGGCCGGTCTGCACAGTCATGTCCACAGCACCCTTCCCAAAAAGGATGTGCAGCAGGGAAGCTGAGGTCATGGGGCGGTGCTACAGATCAAAAGAAGAAGAGCAAATATGGCGACTCAATGGTTTTCTTTCCTATTTTGGAAGAGAAACGGAAGTCTTCGGCGATAGGCGTCCATTCATCTCGCATTTTTCTCACCCCTCATCCCCTCTCCGAAAGATAGCTACGATTAATTAACGGTTTGCACAACATTTGACCATTGGAGGAGCATTGCATTTCTACAGACGCATTCCATGCGAAGCTCGTACAATACTTTGATTTTCACAGCTTTCCACTGCTGTTAGTATTTAGAATCGGGAAAAGGAAAGAGTACATACATATAGATGCTATATTCTCTCGTCTTTCTTTTTCTAGTTAGTATTAAAATCTCACGGTATCACGGTTCGTACGATGGGATCACACTGGGTGTGAATAGTATTTGGGCTGCTGGAAATAAGGTGATGGGGTAGCTTCAACGTATCGCTGGCGCGGTTCTAGGTGGTTTTGGCGACGCGGGGTCGTCGAGGTGAAGCAATGCCAGTTTGAATAAAGCTGTTACTCCTAAATTGCATGCGACATGACGAGACAGATTGGCAGACTGAGCAAGGCTGAGTGCATGGAAAAAGACGAGCAGGAGGGGAGCCTTGTGTCCTTGCTGTTGTGCCATGCCACGGCCGGCGCCCTGCTAGGCTACCGACAGCGGGGGAAGCCGGATCTCTAATGCTAGAGCCTTGACCTCGGGTGTTGAGCTGTCTCTGTTATCCCAGAACATGGAACCCCTGGCCGAAGCAATCCGGTTCCCTTTCGCCTCTTTCTCCTTGTCTCCCATATGTAGATGAAGGACGTTGCAGGGGGTGAACATAGTGCTGTTTACACGGGCATATCGTTTTTATCCTTTCCTTTTTTCTTTTTCCGACGCCAAAGCCTTGTTGCAATACCCACCAGCCTCCGCCATCCGACCCTCGAATTGCGAGTAAGCTCACTACCTGCTTCCAGCCCACGCGAGACCCAGTAATCAGTGCCGCTGTGTGAGGGTTTGTTGGGTAGCCCATCGTCTCTTGCCCCTTGAAATCGATGAGCTCACCGAAATGCCCTAGACTACTAGGTAGCTTACACTACAGTACATAGGGTGTTTTAAATAACTTTTGTATTAGTGAGGACGGCGGACTGCTGCGCTCCTTAACGGCATAGCAACGAGCCACTAGAAAAAGCCTAGTATAAAATCCTGGAGCAGAAGCAAGAAAGTAAAGAAACAAGCAATATTGTTGTTGCCGTCGAATTTGGAGGTTATCCAGCAACATCTCGTCAGCTACCAAGCTCCGAAAGCAGCCACAGGGGGCGGCGGGGACTAGGATATATGCCCCATACATAAAAAGATGATGGCGTACCTACTGTGACAACTGACACACAATATCCAAAGAAAAATGCAGGGATCGATTGTCCATTTGGGAGAAGGGGGCGGTCTGTCGGCTCCGCGTTAGCTATTGGATGATCTGGAATGCATCCTGCAAGTCTAATCCCTTTGGGCCTGTAAGTAAGCACACCAAACCAATCAGCCAATCTCAATCAGTTCAGGCTGGGTCCGATGTTAGAATCAAGAAATACTTGCAAGGTGTATCCGATCTCCCCAGATTTCCCATGCGCTCCCAAGTCTCCCTACGAACTTCAACGAGCGGCTCCAGACCGAAGATACTGATCTATAAGACCACTATGTGCTCCCACTCTTTCTCGGCTTTTCTCCTCTACTGTTGCAGTAAACTCTCAGTTCACGGAGGAAAATAACCAACTTCACTCACTACCCTTCTTCCCACTTTGACTTTTGGCCCAACTCGCATCTTTCCACGTTCCCCTGGACCTCAAGGCTGCTGCTCTCCAACGCTGAAGGATACTCCTTTGCCTCCCTCTAGCATCTGACTGCCTTACAACATAATTGCTTGATTGAGCACAATTCTTTGATACGTCTCCAGCTCGGCTCCTAAGGTCGAGGTCCCCTCCTCGTCATCATAATGAGTGATTCGTCTGACCGAAGTGTCTATGGAGGGTACGTTTCATGGTCTTTCTACACTCTCCCTCCTTGTGTTCTATCTGATCTTCCAGTATCGAATCCAGTCAGAAATTCGATTCTTTACTCATGACTGCACTATCATCACTTGTCTTGTTAGCCACTTTCTCTTCCAGCTTACACGACGCCACCACGTTCGTCTTCAGCTATCCTATTGGCCAGACTGGTCATTCCTTGCCCCACAGACAAGCCTCACCCCGACTCATGCTGCAACACACCGCATCCTCTTCTACGTTGCCCAAGTTCAAATATTCTTCGTGAAAAAGCTTATGTTCTATTCTATTGACCGGAGCATCAACCCGTCCCCTGATAAGAAGAAAGTCAATTTCCGTTGTTCTCCATCCCCTTTCATTGTTCATCACGACCAAGGGTACGTGGCGAAGCCTCTCAGCTCCAAATTTCCCTGACTTCCTTGTTTTCAGTATCGATATTGGCTTGACTGTGGTGTCTTCATTATAACAGCACTGTTACCAACTTAATCGTTATTATGGATCTGCATATAACTGGCTACCAGGGGTACACCCCGCCATCCGTACCTGCGTGGGGGAACGGTAATGTGCCCAGCTCGACTGCCCCGCTATAGCCCGCAGCTGTCATCCAATGCTCCATGGCGTCATCTGTTTCTTTCCCCTTAGCAACCCAGCAAGTAAATACATCAGAGGCTCCTACATTTACCCAAACTTCCTTGATCGATGATATGTCAATTCAATTCTTACACAGCGCAGATCTGCACCCCCCAAGCCGGCCAATGCCATCACTGTCCAGACGGCATCGCCCTCGAGAACGTCAATGAGCGAGAAAAGTACCAGAGACTACATTTCGACCAAGAATGGCGGCGGAGACTCGGTAACGGCTCTGGCCCTGCGCCCAGAGTCCGCCCGTCAGAGCGTTGGCGAAAGGTTGCTTCGAGTTGAGCGCGAGTTGGCCGAATCGCTTTCGCGGATATAATGCTTGCGGAATCATGTAAGCTCAAGAGAGTAAGTATTCTTACCCTGTGCGTTTGCGTAGGAGTTGGGGTTCACTGGAATGTCAATGCGAAACGTCGCACGCTATGCTTCAGTGTGGTCGATAAAAGGTTATAGTTCGTCAAAATCAGACTAACAGAACAATTCCTATTCCTAGTGCCAGCGCCTCTGAGACAAGTGCGGTTCGTCCCATGGCACACCGGGGCATGTTAGCGCAACGGCTGGAGACGGCGGGAATGCGGCCTATTGAACAAGCTTAATTCAATGGGCACTACGTTCCTGTTCCTGACCCGACGTCGACGGAGCGCATGTATTTTGAGGTCTTCACTGTCGCCCATTTCAATTCGTCCTGACACCTTCTCCGAAAGATCGCTGCAGGGATATGACGCTGTACGATTTCAAGGATGATGGATAATGATTTATGCCCTTGCCTGCGTTTCTCGTTCCACTGTTTCCTTTCCATGTCTTCTTTTCGTCCAATTGGACGACCCCTGGGCGGTATACTATTGTTGTTTAGACTCCGATGGGTCGAAAGGGCTTGTACGGGTTTCGCGATTTTCTGGAGGTTTCGATGTCGATGTCGAAATTCAGTTGGCCGACCGGTGGCCGGTTGCTTGCCCATCGCTCGCCGACAACTTGTCCAGTGGGGTGACCCCTAACAATTGGGATATAGCACCGACTAGAAGAGCTGCAGGGCACCACACAAGAGTCTAATGCCTAATCTTTTATCTATAGAAAGCTTGGTATAGCATACTTGTAGTCTAATCCAACGCGGTCGACCAATACTGCATTGAAATATTATTGTCTGTCCATCCCATCTCCGACCGACTTGGAGACTAGCGCAGCTAAAAGTCCTGCCAGTATTTTGACAGCGGCCTCCCACTATCACCCGCTATCCGGTCCACTGGGTAGTTGGAATCGGACCAGAAAAGGTCAGAAGAATGGACTGAGCAAATCTCTGTATCACTCCATCACTCAAAAACATTAAAGACGGCCGCTCGGAATAAGTAACAAGTCACGTGTCAATTTGTTTTTGTTCAGTATCCAGCAGCAGTTGTTGCAATCTCCTCGCCATTCAGCAGAGCTCTTGAGATGGCACGCTTTCGGCATTTATCTAGGTTACTTTTCAGACGAATCCGAATGAGGATGCGAATCATTGGTGTCGAACGAACCCGGCGCCACTCGTTAGACTTACGCTATATACGTACCACTTGCTTGCGCCCGGGTCACTTACCGAGGTGCTTCCAACTAGTACTCGAAATCTGCATACCCCCCTCAAGAAACCAATTGGTTATCTGTTATGCATGTCACTTCCTGCCTGCGAAGCCGTCTACGGGGCTGTAGCCTCATAGTGGACCACGCCTTATGCCATGCACATTTGCCGGTACGTGACCCTGATTAACGACTCGTCCTGCTTATTACAGCTGCTTTGCGCAGGTGTCTGCATTAATTGACGCAGCGCTTGTGGCGTCCGGGCAAGTATCCAAACCCACTTGTCAAGCAAGAGTCATCCAGGGAACGGGTTGTGTATTGCCGGTTTGCGCAGACAGCCTTGCAAGTCATTCAATGATATTTTGTAGGTCGGGCTCATGGTTGCCTGATCATATTGGAAAGTCGTGGTTCGTTCTCACCGAGTTTTGGAGCGTGCGGACTATTGCTACAGGTCTAAATGTCCATCCATATCGTCAGGTGAAAATTACCCAATGCGTCCTCAAGTGCGTGCCATGTCGTTGTCGATTGGCGGGAGCTCACATTTCGACAGTGGTGGCTGACGTGACAGCAATCAGTTCTTCATATAATTCTGGTCCAATGTCCAATCCAATGGCAATTGGTTGACTGTCATGAAGAACCAATCAACGGGGGTTCCACTCCATACTTCATTCATCCTGCCTGCATGCTGCATGCTGCATGGGCGGCGTACTAGCCGTGAGCCCCTGCTTGACGCTCCCGCCTAGAGCCAACTAAATAACTGAGAAAACGAACAGGACTGTGTCGACAAAAATACCACCCCTCCCCTAATTCCATAAGTAGCGATCCTGAACTGCAGCAGCAAATCCCAAGCTCACCAAGTCGACATCGAATGGTATAAAGCACTGCAAGATGCCCAACTCTGCTGCTTTCATTCTGCTAGAGTTTCTTCATCCGGTTCGAAAGCCAGCATCTGTACAGCCACTTGAGACCAGACTGTTCCTCTCTTGTTTCCTCACGCAATACCTATCATTCAGTGGTCTACACAGTTGCACGCACCATCCCTCGGTATCTTAGTCTCGAAATATTCCTTACCTCCAAGCATCTGTTACTTTCCCTTCACTGTTATATATTACAGTTTGAACATCTATAGTTTATCTGTATACTGCGTTTACCTTGTCATCCCTTGCCCAACATCATGGGAGCTTCATCTGAGCGAAGTGTCTATGGAGGGTACGTTTTGTGATCTCCCTGGTTTTCTTTTCTCCCCCCGGCTTCGGCTATTGTTTCATATGGATAGGCTGCCCTTCATCATCGCGCTCTCGCCCTATTGCCTGTTTGTCATGTACATACATCCATGCCTACGTCGTTTTTCTCTTCTTTCTCGTTTCCCTTCAACCTAAATGCATGCCCATCTTTCCTATTCCGGCAGTGTTTTCCCAAAGACGCAGGACACTACCCAAGTACCCCGCCTGTCGTCCTCGACTCGTAAAGGTCTTCTGCATTCCATGCTCCGATTCGTATCCTCTCACTGTACATTTTCATCCCAGCAATCCATCAGCTACATTATAATGTGCGCCATGGTGGCATTAGAGCCAATAGCTACTTTTACATGCTTGTCACATAGGGCAACCCCAGTCTTACCTTGTACGCAACAGTGCGACGCCGTCCAAGCCCTCTCATGCAATTACAGCCAAAACCGACTCGTATTCTGAGGATTCAATGTCCCGCGACAAAGTCAACGAATTCATGTCGACCAAGAACAGTGGCGGAGACCCTGTCACTGCTTTGGCTCTTCGACCTAGCGGCTCTGCGAAAAGCAGCGCTGACCGGCAGGCGAAAGTCAAGAGCGAGGTTGATGCATGCCTTGCACAGCTGAATGGGACTTTCTCATGATCTCGTGGCGTGAAGTGGAAACGATCAGTTGTCAATGATGGTGTAAGTGCTTCGATCTCTGTGACGGGTAACAAAGAGCTGTACTGAAACGGGCAACTGGGTACAGGGCGACGATCCCAGACTTTCCCGAAAGAGTCGACGCTCCCTGATTCGCTCCCGCGTTCCTGGCGGGATTGATGCGGGGTCGGGAAACACTCGACAAGGTTTAGCTCAAGGGTTTGGGATGGGCAGAAACTGTAGCGCATCTCTCGGCCATTTTCAACGTATCCGATTCGGATGATCGGGGCAGCGAGTGAGTGCCTAGGTGCTGTTGGCATCGCTTATTGAAGCACCTTCGACATGTTATAATACTCCCCGCGTTCTAGTTTCGTTCATAGCAAGCTGAGTGATGAGTTGGTTTCAGCATTATGCAGTCTAGAACACGCAAGTCATTTGTTCCCATTGTTCCAATCACGATGGTCGGCGAAGGACATTACACTTCATTCGTGTTATCAAATGTAGAGTTCATACTGCCTGGTGTACCATTTAACAGACGACAGACCATCGGCCAATACGATAAGCGATACCTTGTGATTTGGTTCTTCGGTTCCCCGACAATATTTGCACCCCTCCACGCCAAGTATGCACCAGTTTGCCAACAGTGCCGTAGGCAGAGTAGCCTGCCAGTAGTATTGTGGGTGCATGCCAGATGACCAGATGCAGCTTGCAGAAATGATGCAGTGATGATCTTATCAACTTCGCACCCCAATCTGGAAAAGTAGTGATTGGGTGCATTCGGCTTCGCGAACTTCTGACATTGAAGCCCAGAGATGGGAACTCACCATTATCGCGAAGAGCAAGAGTAATACTACAGGGGCACCGATCGTTCCAAGAAACTTCAAGTATCTCACTCGGGCTTCCAGTCGGATGGCATGTTGCCTTACCGAAGATGGTGCAATGCAATGGAGATTCTTCAGCGGCCAGGGCAGGCCGCAAGCCCCCACCCGGCGCTCTGCTATGTAATTGGCAATTGGACCGTGACCAAGCCAGAATTGGGACTGGCAGACCAGGTTCAATGAAAGGGCGTCGACAGGCCGCATAAGCGGAGCTGACGGTCCTACCTACAAGTAGATGATTAGTGGCCACTATGACGAAGGACGAGGGCATCTTGAACCTCAGCTTCGGGACCAATCAGAAACTGTGACAAATTGCCAACAGTACTTATATATGTAGGGGAGCGGACCATGGGGCGTGTTTTAAACAATAAACAGTAAGGCGAAAAATGAAGGGGTGTGGATAACCAGACGTATCAAAGCCTATAAATGTATGTGATTGGCCTCCTTGCCGATTGCTGGATCGGGCGCCGTCCACCCACCCATGAACGGTTGCAACATGAGATTACTTGTTACAGGCCATGCAGTGGACCCCGCTGTGGGATTGGATGCAGGAAAGCGGACCAGTGATCCGGACTCTGGAGGCCAGCTCCCAGGTACGTGTGGGCACTTTCGTTACTATGGCCATGAATGGTTCCCAGCTCAGTAAATGCCCAGATCTGGGGAGTTGACCCTCAAGGCCCCAGTCCATGGAAACTATTACATAAGTTCACCATGATCTCCCCAGGTCTCATTTCCATGCTGTTGCTAGCGTTCTCATTGACAATCCCAGAGTACGCCAGACCTGCCGGGCCCGTTGTGCGTTCACTCGCACGCAGGTGGGGGCTTCTCATTCGATGAACCAATTGGACAGCTACAAGCTTCGACTAACACATGTACCTATTACCTAATACAGAGAGTTCGAATAGGTAATCAATCAACATATTGATGCTCATCCGATCTTGGACTGGAATTGCGCTGCCAATATGTTCCATCGAACAGGGTGGGGGGGAATGCCCGGCCGGCCCCATTGAATAAGCTTAATCTTAGGCCGTCCGAGACTTAACCAACTCCCTGGATGGTCCTTGCTATAGATGCCCTTGGTGGATGCGCTTGTTAGCCAGCATCTGCCCGGGGGTGGGGGAACAAGTCTGAATAGTTATATACTATACTAAGCCCTCCATTTTCTGACCTTGAATATACGATTGTTCAGTGGTTGAAAGCGAACTGTCTGGCCTATCAATGCAGCTGTCACACACGCAGCTTCGCAGCCAAGTCTGTCCATATCCAGCTGTGCGAATCAGACATCTACCTAGTCGCCTGGATTCAATCACATGAACAAATCTATATGCGGTGACTCGGGTACGAGCAGCTTTGTTTTGCTTTTGTGTATCACCCACCATAACAAATGCCAAAATGCCCTTGATAAGAAGGGCCTGCACCCGGCCCCGGTGGATCAGAATTGAGCGACATCGGTGCCACTCAATGAGATTTGCCTCCCTAGCGTCTGTTTCGAACAACTCATTATCAAGGAATAAGTGGCAGTTGTAGGTGCAACAGTTGCTTCACATCGTCAAATTCTGTAAGAGGCACAATATGTGAGTATGGATTGGGGTGAAGTACAATGGTTGAATTGCGTCTCGACGTCTCAGTCCCGCACCCGAATTATCCGGAAGTGGTGTGGTTACAATCCTACAAAAGGGACGTCAAGATTGCTTTTTTTTTGTTGCCAATCTGTCCGCCCTAGAAACCGGTTTCTTGAAATGTCATCAATCGTCGGCACCCCTGCGAAATGAATTTTCCTCCCTCAGTCCCATACATAGATCATGCGGAATAATAGGAGCTGCAGGGGGTATGAAGGGCATCAACCTAACATTACATGCCACGCTGCATTGTACAAATCTGCATCTTTGACGCCTTGCTTCGCTAAGCAGACTAAAAAAAAAAAGGAAACAGTTCATGTCAAAGTCAACATGGAACAGCATTGCAACCAACCATGGCAAACCGTTCGCTGGCAACTGTTTTCTTCCAAGCTGATCTAATGTCTACCAAAGGGACAGTGTATTATTTTAACGCAACCCGTGAACATTACATCTTTAATAGTTCCAAAGTTTTGCCCATATCATGGAAGATAGTATTTTGTCAATGTCCGGCAGGACACCGGGAAGCGTAGCTGAATGCACGATAGTGTCGCTTCCAGGAGTATGTCATCGCAACACAATACTGCGTCAGGGGCGACATTTGTCCCTGACTGGCAAACCCACTCGTTGGCAATGACAATGTGACAGAAATAAAACGCGTTTTTTTGACGGGAGATGAGCCGCATCGGGGCAGGTGTCAAATGTACCATGCGAGCCGGACGCGGCGCACCTACAAGACAATATGTCCAACTCAGCCGAGCGAGGGAAAACAAAGAGCTCAGCAGGTTTCGAAGGAGCGGGGGACCGTTCTCTCCTCCATTCAAGCAACTTTGCGGCTCTTTCTTACGCCGTTCGCGCACTATTCAACGACAGTACATGCTACATAAGGCAACCAAGCCACAGTTTTGAGGGGTTAAGTACAGGTTAGGCATTTTTGGCGGGAGGAAGTCAGTGCGAACTGCACTGTTGGACGTCCTCCGGCACGAGTTGGACGTCTTCTGTCACGCACATTTCCGGGCAGCAAAAGTCCAACGACTGCTTTTTCTTCTCGACAATGTTGTATAAATTATTTCTACACCCAGCTTACAGTTATAGCCTTTCGTTTTTTCAGAGCTCTCTAAAACTTGTAGAAAGCATCGATATCAAGTCCGGAACCTCGAAATTTCGTTATATACGTGTTCATTCATCCTACACACAAACATAAATACCCTTGTCATAATACAAGTTGCCACTCAGGTTGCGTTCAGCTTTCCCCGTGTTCTTAATTCTAGTCTAGATCCCTCATCGACACTCCATATCTCTTGAGATTTATCTGCAATGGGCAGCTCTTCAACCTGTAGTGTGTATGGAGGGTACGTATGGTGCACACATGCCTGGTTTCATTTGTCATCTTCATTTATTTCGTATAATGCCTAGTGGGCGATTAATGTGACAATTTCTCTTACGCCGTCGCTAAGATTTAGCTATCTCTCACTAGGTTCGACTCTTGCCTTGCCCCCCTAGCTACAAAATAAATAACTAGGTTGTCCATAGCAGAAGGTCATGGCCTGCTTTCCCTTTCTTACCTTGCTGTTCTCTGTATGCATATTCAACCCCAGACCAGTGTCGTGGGTTTATGAAGCAAACCACCCTCGCGACGCCGCTGAGTTCTGGGCACCTCCTTGAGTGACTTCCGACCAGGACCTAACTCGCCCTTGCTCTTCTACCATGATCGCCATCTCAAGACCTGAGTTTCCTTTTCGTCTTTCTTCACGAATAAGCCCCTTTCTCTCGATGCAAGATTTTAAAGTCACACATATCTCCGTCTAACTCTTAGTCTAATACGCAACAGAAACACACCACGAAAGCCACCTCATTCTATCAATGAATCGACCGAGTCCGCATCCAAAACGTCAATGTCCCAAGAAGCGGTCAAGTCGTACATGTCGAAGAAAAACAGCGGTGGAGACTCCGTAGCGGCATTATTACTCCGTGGCGATTCGCCCTCGAAAAGTGTGGTCGACCGATTCACCAACGTCGGGCGTGATATGGAAGCATCCCTCGCAAAACTAGAAGGAAATTCGAACACGCAAAATTCAAGCCATGATGCTAACTGAAACTACTCGGGCTTTGTAAGTTGTATTTTTTTGCAAAGCTTGAGAGCAAGTCGTTAAGGTGAATGAAAAATACTAACCTTGTTATTGCTTCGTGTAAGTGAAGATTCGCTATACCCAAGCAGATACCCTACAGTGCGAACTGAGCTCGAGTTTGCGGCCATGCAGTACCTCCAAGGAAATAATTGATTGGCCCAGAGAGCTCCGACACGTTATTGGCAGGAGGGGCTTGGCTTCTCAGCCACTTGTAGCCATCCGAGGGGCTAACCAGATGCGTAATCAGACTGATCAGGATACCTTCAGCGATGCGCCAACCAAGATTTGGCGCAGCAATCCGCCGCCTGTGATGCCCGTGGTGGAGGGATCCTCGATGAACAAAGGTTGGCGACATGTCGTTACCGCATCGCGCATCGAACGGTTCCACATCTAGCTTCTCGAACAATATGTTCCCCTGTTCGCGTTGTTAGCATCTGGTCGCGTCTACCTACTTGGCTGCCTTGCACGCACATTGCACATTGTCAGACGAGACCATATTTCATTTGACGATCGAGTTGGTTGGTGATAAAAGCACACTTGGTCCCTTTCCCACATCGCCATTATTCCTCCTTCCTTTCCTCTCCTCTCCTCTGCTCTCTTTTCATTTGCTTCGCTTTGCTTTGCTGCTTTCCTACCTTCGATGCGGTCGAACTGGCGAAATTGTCCGAATATATACCGACTCTACATTCCCCTTTCCTTTTCGACAATCTTGCATTCACATGCTGGCTCTCATCGCTTTTACTTTTCTTCTCTCCCTTGTTACTTTCAAAAGGTTACGATATTATGATTTATGTATTGGAGAAATGATTGGACGTGGCTGGGAGATAGGAAAGAAGAGCGCGGGGTATAGGTGGGATGCAAAAAGAAAAAGGCACTGAAGCCTCGAAGGGGCAAACGACCAAGAAAAATATGCGATGAATTCATCTTCTTTCGAAGACCCTGGGCCATGTGAATGCCTCTCCGAACGGCGCCGCATGTACTTCAGGGTCCTGGACAGTCGCACAGTGGCACGTTCTGGTACATGGACCAGGTCAGGAAACATAACCATTAGCCACCTGTGCGAGAACAGGTATATTCCATGCCTTCAAGGGACTGCCGTTCATGTAAACGTGACGCTTAGGTCTGTGTTGTGTTGGTATTATGACAAAAAACGGTAGCAAATTGTACCCCGCCATCTCAGCTTCCGACTCATGTGTGGTGTCGTTCTCGGATTAGGTATCCCGGAATGGTGCGGGTTTGAAGAACTGAATCATACTGCCAAGCTTTTCGGCCAAGAAAGCAATGGCACACCGGCTCGACTATTCGGGGGATTGACAAGTGTAGTCCGGTTTGGTATTGTGGTCTTGTTAGAACGCTCATGCCTTCTTTTACTACATATTCTAAAAAGGGCATTTTCTTGGTGCTCTAGCTTTAAGATGGTCTTGCATTGCGCTGTGCTGATGCATGGTTTACTTCGATAAATGTCTTGCACTGTACCTAAATACAAGCTGCCCTGCCATTTTGAGACTTTGGCAATCCCCTCAAGAAAAAACCCCCAACTGCGGATATGGCAAAGACGCGCGATTGGCGAGCTGGCATCGTTTCCCAAAAACGTTCTTCGTCACTCAAAGTCTGATTTACTTGACCTAATTGATCTGACCGATCCCGGCGGTTGGTGGTGAGCAGCAGCCCGTTGGGGGGTTCGGCCGGTCGCCGCCCAGGAACAATTGGGACGCAGCACCAATCAGAAAAGTTGCAAACTACCGGTCGGAATGGCGATGCAAGTATTGGTAGACGATCGCATTCATGACTTGGGCGATGATATTGTCAGCTGTTGCTGATCGCAGCTCGCCTCTTGTTTTCTTAAGCGCTGTGTGTTAAAAAGGAGGTAATACGAGACCACTCGCGGCCCTTTGCGCTTTTCAGGGATCAAGGAATGGAAGACTATCGTTGAACGCCCGTCCACCACATCCATCGATCGAACGTCCCCGTGCCGTGTGAGTCCGAGTACATTGGTACTTTGGCACTTTGGCAGTTGGCTGCGGCGCAGAGCCTCATAATTCTCGGGGTAGGGCACCTCCCCCCAGAACAGAACAGTCAGCTGTCAACCTCCACTCTTTCATTCCTACCGGCACACCAAGACGATTGGCTGTCCGTCACAGTAATAGATCGCTACAAGGGTACCCGCCACCCTTCAACAACGGACCAAGACTGCCGTTCCCTGATCCAGTCGTGTTCTGGATGCTGTCGTCACTATTTACATTTCATGAGGCACGGAGTTTCCAGCTGTCTGTCCGCACCAGACACCGCTGGCACAATATTGAAGTCCAGCCACCCCCATCCTTCACTGCATGAGCCTTTATCCTTGGCTGCTAACATCTGATCTTTCAAAATAAAACAAGTTCTGCTTTTAGACTGCATCCTGGCATCGTTCAAGTATGATACAAGACTAAGGATAGTTGCAAACTAGGAAGTCAAGATTGTGTATAATATCGTTGATGTGATTGGCCATTGTGACATTTATCAATAAGAAGGTATTGCGCTTCGGATCTTGCCGAGTTTTAGGGCGTATTTACTTTCGGACGGCTTATAGTAATTCAACTTATTCTAACTAGTATACATACATATATTCCTAAATAATATATATAAGCTAATAATTTAGTAATATATTTTTAAAATATATTAACTTATACCCTTATTAATCTTATTAATTAATTACTATTTTACTTTAAAAAGCTATTTAATTAAAATTATATATTTAGCTAATTTATAAAGTAATTAAGTAATACCTTTAATTTAATTAAATTAAGTTATTCTAATACTAATTAAATTTAATTAAGTAATATTAATAGCTATTAAGGGGTAAATTAATAATATACTATCCTTTATAGCTATTAAAAATATTAAAAGTCCCTTAATTAATACTTAATAAATAAATTTTCCTTCTTAATTAATTAATAAATTAATATAAGTATATTATAATATAATCTTAATAAATTATAATAATTAAATAAATAACTTAGGAGTACTATTTAAAGTACTATTAATAAAATATATAAAAGTAATACATTACTTGCTAAATAATAAGGTATATTATTATTATTATTATATAATTAATTATACCCCTAAATTAAAGATCTTACCTACTTAAAAATCCTTCTAATTAAATCTTTATTAATAATAATACGATGTATAAGCGCGTTATATAATATATATTTAATAGCCCCCTTAAAGGCTTTTATAATTTATTCTATATATATCGTTTTATATATAATTAATTTAAATACCTCCTTTCCTCTCTTAATTTCCTACCTTCTTAAAGCTTTTTAATTAATACTTAATATATAATATTCTTCCTTATTATTATATAAGGATTTATTTTCTAAATAATTTAATACTTTCTTAATTTAAATATATATATTATTTATAAAGTTTTTTATAATATTCTATAATAATTAATATTATAAATTAATATATTTATAAGGCTTAATTATAATATTAATAATAATATTCTATTGCCGCCTCTTTACTTTAAGAAAAACTTTAAATTTAAATTATATTTCTTATAATATAATAATATTATTAATAATATTCACTTCCCTATAAAGGTTCTAAATTATAAATAAAACCGTTAAAAGAATTAAAAAGGATAAATTAATATTAATATATTAATAATAATTAACTTTAATATAAAGTTTACCTATATATTAACTAATTAAGAAAACTTTATTAATAATATTTATATATTCTTATTAATAATTAACTAAAATAAGCTTATTATATAAAAAGGTTATTTTTTATTAATAAATATTAATTTTATAAATTTTTAATACCTCGTTATCCTTTATTAAGGTATTTATTATTATTTAAAAAAGTAATAATAAATAAATTAATAGCCTTAAAGTAATAAAGAGCTATTTAATTTATATTATATTATATTCTATACTTTTATTAAAATAATATTTAATTAATAAAAATAGAAATTTAAATACTTTAAAAGCCTTAATTATTTTAATATTAAGATAATAAAGCTCTTTATATATATTACTATTTTCTTTTATAACTATATAATTAATAAATAATAGATCCCTAATAATAAGGCTTAGAATATTAACTTTAATATATATATTAATAATAACTTATTATAGATATTAATAATTTAAATATTTTTTAAGAATTTATTTATTATAAAGGAATAAGTAAGAAGGGAAAGATTAATATCGAATTAATTAAAGAATAATATATTAAATAAAATATAGTTTAATTAACTCTAACGCCTATATAATTAAAGTATATTATAATAGAATAATTAAAAATAATTATTAATATTATATTTTAATAATAATTATTTCCTTTTATTATATTTTACTTATATTTTAATTATTTATAAAATATAATATTATTTATATAGATATTATTTTAATATTAATTAACTAATTTACTTTAATTTTAATATTCTTTTTATTAAAAATAGGTATATAATATAAGCTAGCCTTTATTTAAATTTTAACAATTACCTTAAATATTTAATTTAAATATTTTATATTAATTCTTTTATATTTTAAATATTATTATTTTTATAATTTTATTTATTTTTAAAATTTAATATATATTATATTATAATTAAAAAATTAAAGGAGAAATAAATTTAATAAAAATTTAAATTAAAAGATTTAAAGAAAAAATTAAAAAGTTAAAATCCCCCCCTTAAAATCTAAATTTTAAGGGAATTTTTAAATAATATTATATTTAAGAAAAGGAGATATTATTTATTAAATTTTCCCTTTTTTAATTTATTTTATTTAATATATTTTTAAAAAATATTATAAATATTTTTTCGTTATTTAATAATTTAAAGTATAATTAAATATTATACCTTAAAGGGAATTTACTATTACTTTTATAATTATAAGAATATATAGAAAAATTTCCTTATTATTTATTTAATTATATATTAATTAATTAAGAATTATTAATATAAAATTTATTATTATTATTTATATATAAAGTTTATATAATAAGGTATTTAAATATTTTATAATTAAATAAAGGATATTATATTTTAAAAAGAGAATAACTTTAAAATTATATTTTACTTTTTTAATATAATATATTTTTTAATTATTAAAAAATTAAGTATTTATTTAATTTTATAAAGATTATTTATTATATAATTTAATATAATTAAAGTTATTTATAATTAATATATTTAATTCCTATATTATTTTTAATATAAGAATAATATAATTATAATCCGGTTATTTTAATAGCTTTAATATAATTATATTATATTATAAAGTATTAATTTACTATTTTAAAAGATTTAAATTATAAAAATATAATATAATATTATAATTAATTAAAATATAGATTTAAAATATAAAATATATATAAAAAGAGAAAGTAATTATTTAATAATAAAGTTAAATAATTTTTTTTTTCTTTTTATTTATTTTATTTTTTTTATTTTTAAAAGGTAGAATTTAATTTTATTAAATAAAGAGGACTTTTTAAAATATATTTTATAATATATTATATTATATTAAAGGTTTTTAAAGAAATATTTATAAAAAAAAGAGGGAAAGAAAGTAAAAAAAAGGTAATAATCTTTTTTAATATTAAGGGGTTATAAGGGATTTATAAATTAATAAGGTTTAAATTTATAAAATTCCCTTTAAATTTAATAAAGGATAATATTAATATTTTATTAAAATTTTATTAATAAATTAATAAAAGCCTATAATTTAATATTAATTAATATTAATAAATATATTATAATATACTTTTTATAATAATAATATTTAATAATATTAATAAAGGTATTATAATATATTCATAAATAAGGATAATATATTTATAAATAGAATTCTTTAAATTTTAAATATTTAATAATAAAAGAATATTATATTTTTAAAAAATTAATTAAGGATAGAGAATATAAGCCCTTTAATTTTAATATTAATTTAATAAAGGAATATTAAAAATAATAATTCCTTATTCTTTATTATATATTAAAAAAAGGATTTAAATTAACTTATAATTTAATACTTTTTATATTTAAAATTATTATTAAATTATTAAAAATTAAAATAATTTCCTTTTCCTTCCCCTTTATATTCCTATTTTTATTAAATTAAAGAAATATATCGTTATTTATTAAATAAACTTTTATATTAAAGTATATTAAAGAGCCTATTTTATAATATAAATACTTAAAATACTTATACTTAAAGTAATTATTGTTTATATATTATATTATTATTTTATTTAAATTATTTTAAAAGTTTTAAAATATATATTTAATTATATTAATATAAAAGAATATATAATACTTATTTATTAAATATTTTATAGCCCTTTTTAAATTAATAATAATAATAAAATAAAAGGCCTTATTAATTATAAATATACTTTTATTTAAATTAAATATAAAAATATCTTTTTAAGTTTTTTATTATTAATTATTTTCTTTATAATTAATTTATATAATAATTATATTAACCTTCCTTTTTTTAATTATATCCTTATATATAATTTTAAATTTAAATAATTCTTTCCTCCTTTTAAAATATTAATTTATAATATAGTTACTATTATTTTATAATAATATTAACTTTTTTTTTACCTCCCCGATTATATTTAAGGTAGTATAAATACCGATCGTTTCTTTATTTTAAGCTATTTTATTTATATTAAAATAAAGTTTATATATATTTTTATTAATAAAATAATTAAACCTTTATTTTATAATTTAATAGTATAATTTAAACCTTATTTTTTAAAGCTTCTCCTTTATAACTTTAAATATAAATATAAATAAACCGATATTAATATCCTAATTAACTTTAGAAATATTCTAATATTATAAATTTAATTTATTAACTTTTTTATATAAATTATTAGCTTTATTCTTATATTATTTAATAATAATAAACCCCTTTTTTAAGGAATTTAATTTATTAATAATATATTTATATAATACGTTTAAATAACTTATATAATTATAATAACTTAATAATAACTTTTTTTTATAAATATTTAATAATATTTATATTATTTTAATAATTTAATTAATATAATTTTAAATTAACTTTAAAGGAATAATAGCTATAAATATTATAAGCGTTATAAGTATTATAAACGCTAGGGCTAATATTAATAATAAGGGTATAGCTATTAATATAAAAATAATAATAATAAAAGGATTAAAGGGGGGAGGTATAATAAGAATAACCTTATTCTATATAATTATAGCTTTTTATAAAGGTTTAAGGGATTATTAAAAATACTTTAAAAGCTATATAATAGCCGATAAAGTAAAAGGGATCTCTTAATTAATTTATTAAAAAGAAGGGGATATTTAATTAACCTTTTTAATATATAATATATTATATTATAATTTATTTAAAAATATAATTAATTTAAATAGCTATTTTATTAATTTTATTAACTTTATAATAATATAATAATATATTAAATACTTTAAATTAATAAAATTATATTATAATTTTTATAAATTCTTTAATTATATTTAATTTTATAGAATTATAATAAGTTATATAAATTATAATATATTTTAATATATATAATTAATTAATTTAATTTATAGGTAAATTAATTAAAAAGCTAGCTAAAAAGCTAGGGTTTATCTTACTAATTAAAGTAGTTATATACTAGCTTTAAATTTTAGCTAGCTAATAAAAGTAAACACGGCTTTAGTCTATTGAGGGCAACTTAACGAGTACGACCTTTTTATGAGATGTGGCAGTTATTAAGACTGCCGTGCCGTGTATTGTTTGTGTGGATGCAATATTCATACGGAGTCGACAGGTGGTACTTGGGATGCGTTTCTCCTGCAGGACCTCTGTTCGCTTGCGTGCCGTGGTGTGTGGGTTGGGCTTTTTCGACCAGTCGGGATTGTACTGAGCAATGCTTGGTGCTAATGCTGATGCTCATGCATCATTGCCAAGAACACTGGGTTCGTTCGGCCAGTCGGTATTGTGTTGAGCGATGCGTGGTGCTGATGTTGACGCTCAAGCGTCATCGACAAGAACACCAGGACAGCCAGCACGTACGTTACCCTTAATATCCATTCACTCTAATATCCATCACCCTTGAGACAATTGTATTCGTAGTTCTCCCGCCCGGAATGTGTGGGAGGCTAACGTGGACCCCTGTATATCCTGGTGCATCTGCCGCTTGCTCGCTGCTTACTCAGCGGCCACAAATGGTGTTGCCGCATGTGTATCGGACAAAAGACGTGCACCTGAATTATTTCGAGAGGTTGCTGCTAAATTACTCACGAAAGAGAAAGCAACGCATGTAGTGCAGCACCTACAATCAACGTTCGACAATCGCATACTTGCCTATGTAGGTATAGATGTGTATGGAGGGCTTCATACAGATCTGCCCAGACTTGAAATATCGAAAAATGCAGCTCAACAAGGAAAATCTTCCCGGGGTTGAAGTCGAGTCACCGAAGTGAGTGCGTGGTGTTGGTCGAATACCTTGTGGTCAGCAAATTTGCAGCTGGGTGAGGCCTCTAATTCCTTTACAGTCATTCACTCACCATTTGTCTTGGCGCGATTTCCGTAGCCACCCACATTCGATTGGGTATGAGATCATGAATGAATTACTGTTGCAATGGGCTTCGGGCTTCGAGCTGCAACCCATGTTTCAAGTACCTAGGTAGTGAAAATAACTGTAAGTATTAATGTATCTATAAGTTTCTTCCACTTTACAGTTGCCTAAGTACCTGATTGCTTTACCAAACGAAGTGTGGTTCGCAGACTGATATTTAAGTACATTATGGTAAAGGTTACCTAAGTACCTGATTGCCTTACCAAAGTGTGGTTCGCAAACTGTCTAATGAGTTAATTCTCCAAACCCTCGAATTCACTGGTAAAGGTCCCACGAGGATTCTTAGGACTTATCGCTAGCCTTATCATCGAGTTTCTATATACCAGCATTGTTCTCTTGACTCAAGCTTCTTTAGCTACGTTCGGCCTTTTTCTCTTCGAAATTTGGTACAGGTCACGATCTGGTACTGTTGCCTCTAGTACATACTCCAACAAACATCATATGCCAATTTCATTCCCACGATAGCTAAAACTTTCGCAATGGGTGGCGCTTCAGACCGTTCTGTGTATGGAGGGTACGTATACGATGACAGTTCTATCTTGTCGTCCCTATTTGGACTGCTCTAGTAATGCAGAAGACTTTCTTCTACAATGCTCCCCTATTCAATACAACGAGCGTACCTCACGTAGCAGGACTCAAACTGACCTTGCTTCTTTTAATCCCAGAGAAACTCCCCATAAGCACTCGCACGTTGTCTCCAGGAAGACCAAAACGTCACCGTCCGAAAAGTCGATGTCTCACAACAGAGTAAATGAGTACCTCCTGGCCGACGACGGAAACCCTGTAGCTGGCTCGTCCTCCACGAGTACCAGCGACCGACGAGCAAGAGTGGACCGCGAGGTCGCGGCGGCCCTTGCCAAGCTGAATGGGACTTCTTCTTCGTGATCCCGAAGTACATGTTGCGGATGAGAAGTGGAACCGACGACTGAAGATTGTGTAAGTACCTTTGATCTCTGTGTGTAATACATAATAAAGAGCTGTACTGAAATGGGCAACAATACTCACAGTGCGATGGAAACAGTCGACATAACCATGTTTCATCTGCCCCGCGTCCCGACGCCGTGGGTAAAACGTGGGGTTGAAACCCACCCGATAAGGTTAAGCTCAACCGTCCCGCCAACTGACTAGCCTTTTCGAGTCAATAACCAACCATGTTCGCTTCGCACACGGTGTTGGCCAGCCAGTACATATATGTACAACACATAAAATTTCATTATTGGGAATCCCTGCTGCATGAGCGATCGGTTACCACAAAGGGAGGGTACCTGCTGTCGTGCAGTCTCATGCCGCCAAGCGAGGGCGGATTGACCAGGGGATACAGGCCAAACAAACCACCCCTTCGCAGATCTCGAGATGCTTTGCAGAAGCGATAGCCATAGGCGGCCAACTCGCGAGGTTTCGTTCTTCGGTTCGTCTGTTCCCTCCCGACCACGTTTCCTTGGCTGGTCTTTTAGGACATGGTTGCTGGAAAATTGTCCCAAGTCGGATTTGGAGGGAAAAGAACAGAACTGGCCCCTGCCTTTCTTCCCCTTTTCCTTTCCCGTCGCTTTCCTTGTTCGCTCGGAAGAGCTTCACTAGGTGGTATTTTCCCAGAAATTTCACATTCCGAGTTGTTGGCCTTTCAGAACCAAAGGAGATGATGGCATATATAGGTCTCGTTAATATTTCTTCCCCCTTTTCCCTTTTCTATTTTATACATCTTCTTGGCTGTGTTTAAGGGGCATCACGACATTACTACTGACGGAAAATGGTGGTATCCAAAAAGCCGGGCAGCGAAAACAAAGAACAGCCAGCCAAACAGCTAGGTTGCATGCAACTTCCCTACTTCGGTCGCCTCTCTTTAGCCGGGCTGAGAAGATGACGATACGACGAATCAATGATGGGAAAATACTGGGTATGGACAGGGCAAAAGCAAAAAGCGAGCGGGATTTGAAAAGGATTACATTATTTCCATTTGCGACCAATACTGGTCGGGTTTTCAATATACATATTTGGTTGCTTCAACCCGAGTCCGTGCCTTTCTCTATGTTACAAAATGCCAATCCCGCATGATCGGGGGTATCACCAAACGCCATGCTGCGGTGCCACTGAGCACGACTTTCTTCCGTGGGTATCACAAGGTGTTGTCTTTTTCCATCGTACAAATCTATCGCCTCGCTCCCATCAATACTACATCTTGATGCGAAGCTCCCTCCAACATTCTTACAGTATTACTTCAGCAACCCATTAAAAGGAGTCGCCAATCCGCAAGACATACGGCAAATCCACGCTATCTTCCCGCCGCGACAGTCGGATGACACTACCCCCGCTGGCCTGGCTCCCTGTCCGGCGTAGGCTGCCACCATCGCTACCGCCGAAGCTACTCGCGGCATAGGGCGGCCTCGTCTGCGCGAAGCTATTGCCGCTATTCGTGCTCGAGCTCCTCGACATGCCCCTGAGCCTGTCGCCTGCCGCCGTCCGCAACGACCGCCCAGCCCGACTCATGGGCGTAGTCGGGGCGGTGCCGTACTGCCGCCACGAAACGCCCGACGAGTTGCGCGCCACCATCGCGGGCCGTTTGGGCAGGGGCCGCGAGCCATGGCTCACGGGCGTCCGCAGGCTCGATGTGCTCGGCATGCTGTGCAGGCTCCCGCCGTCGGTGGGTGTGGTTGGGCTCGACTCTCGCGGCGCGTCGTCATCGATGTTGCTGCGGCTGTCGGTGTACATGCTGTTCCCGTCGTTCAGCATGACGTTGCGGAGAGCCGAGGGGTCTAGGGGCTGCATGCTGCGGAGCACCTCGGCGAACAGGTGCATCAGGGTACGGAATGCGACGTTCGACATGGGCTTCGGCGAGAAGCGCCCGCGTTCATAGGCGTCGAGAAAATCGGATACGGTTTGGGTGGACGGGATCACGCCGATCGATGTCAGGTGAAGGATATAGTCGCGCAGACCCATGTGCACTGGTCGCTGCAGCATCTCTACCGCTTCCGGGTCGAAGGCGGGTTGGTCGGGAGCGGCATCACGATCGGTGGGGGCTTGAGAGACGGCCTTGGCCTCGATCAGGTTGGGTAGTTCGGAGAGGACGGTGCTGTACTGGAGGTTGGGCAGGTCGGGCGAGTTGGGGCTGCCCCAGCCGTTGTGCTCGATCTCGCCCCAGACGGGCTTGGTCGGGGGTAGGGCGATGCCCATCTTGCTCTCGACCGTCGGCGACTTCTTCAGCTTGGACCAGGAAAACGGGGATCTGCGCAATTTCGGGCTCTCGCCGCTGCCACCGCCGGGTTTCTCGTTGTGGTGTTGTTGCTCGAATGAGTCGTCTCCTTCTTCTGCCAGTACGCCGAGGCCAAAGGGCTGTTCCTCGTTGGGACCGGTGACTTTCGGTCGGGCCTCCCAGGCAATGGCGGCGCTCCTGCCCAGGTCGCGGTCGATCATCTGGCGGACCTGCTTCTTGACATCGCCCTTCTTGATCGGGGTGGTGCTGCGCGGGATGGCGGCCAGGACGGTGCGGGTGATGTACAGGCGCAAGAAGTAGACGAACAGGACGATGATGACGGACAGCAGGTAGACGCCCGAGATGACGATGATGTTGGCATACTCGTGCGTGTAAAGATAGGCCTGGCGGATGATATCGCCGGGGACGGCGAGGAGCAGGGCGAGCAGAATAAGCTGGAAGAGAAAGTACAAGGAATTATAGAAGATGCGAAAGGCAGTATGGAGCTTTGCTTTTGACTGCGCCATGGTTGCTGCGATTCGAGGCTGGTCTCAACATATTAGGAGTGTCGCAAAGACTGGGGGTTGTGTTGTTAGAAGAAGCACTGGAAGCACTGGCTGGGGAGACTAATGGCGCGCGTTCGGAGTCGTCGATGGCAGAACTGAAGGGACGAAATCATCGCATCCTATTCAATTGGGCAAGATTAGAACCATGACATTGCTGAACGAACGCGAGTCTCGCGCAGGCGAATACCGAAAAGAGGGACAAGAGTGAGATGACGGAGCCGTAAGAGCAACAAAGGGAAGGGGGAGGAGATCTTGAAGTTGGGGGGGGGGGCCCAGGGAGCTTTAAATTACATGATGGGGCCCTGGGTAGAACTGGGGGGGACTCGGAATTAGGGAAGAGGTAGGCGCCCCACTCTCTATGGAAACACTGGCAATAATGCCTGCTCAGTGAGGCAATGAGGTCAGACATTCATTGCACTACTTGAATCGGTTGCCTTGTCATGGGCTGCACGTTCAACCTACCACATCGTCAAGACACACTTGATGGTGTGTGAGCTTACCGTCTCATTCAGCAAATAGAGCCAATCGAAGGTGTCAACTGTGGGCTTGGCAAATGCATAGCTCTAATGAATGGTCTTCCTTAAAAGTAGCATGAAGAACATCGAAAAGGCTGCTATGGCAACTCACTAGAACATCGCCGATTTGCGCTCCATAGCACTAGAAGGCTTCCATTTCTTCCAGCAGTTAGATAGCTTAAGTCTAGGTTAGGTATAGTGAATATATGCAAATTGGCGCCCGGCAATGTTATATGAGAACAAGACCGCCTATACTTCAATATATAGTCTTTCATTACGAGTCATTATTCACCATCGTGCTACCACCTTCGAATTACAGCATCTAATATTCTGATCCTTCTGCAGGTACTCAAGTCCTCCGGCAACTATTTCTACCTGTATACTACAACATGTGGCTGTCTGACTGTGTTACTGCGCCACGCAGATAAGTCTGCCTTCTGTAGCCAGCATTATGATAGCGAATCTTGGCTATCCTTCTATGGGCCACCTGTAACCTGATAATTGTAAACTCCCGGCTCAGCAGCGGCGGCGTCGCAGCTGGTTGGATGCCGGACTGCCAGCTTCCATAGGAGGGCTCGACGCAGAATTCCTCTCCTTGGCAAGCAGCTCTATTTGCCGTATAGGCGAAACGCTGTTACTCTCCAGCACCAAGCGCCGTAGCTCAGGCAGATGTGGCGAGACGCTGGTGTTCCACTAACCCACCTGCTTCATCTCGGGCTGCGATATCTTTTCCACCGGCCGCTTCTCCTTCTCCTTCTGCTGCGGCTTCACCGGTGCTGGGGGCTCCGCCTTCTTCGCCGCCTCCTTGGCTAGCCGGAGATCCGTCCGGCTGAGGCGCAGATCCGTGCTGTACTGCTCAAACGCCAGCACGATATTGTCAAGCGCATCCTTGAAGGCCTCTAGTAGTTCCTCCACAGGCCCGCAGTGCCGGCTGGCATTCAAGTCGGTCCAGTGCATGACGAGGTTGTCGCGGAAGATCTCCAGCTTCTTGATGACCGTCGTCAGTGTCCGGATGATAGCCGGGACGTCGCGGTGCACGTTTCCGTAGTTATCCTCGCTCAAACTCGCGACCGACAACTGGGACAGAGTGAAAGCAGCATTGATGTAGATGCTGACCTCCCCGTGCGGCGCACCAAGTACGGCAGCGGAAAGGCGGCGCGAGAAAACCTGCTTAAAGGGCCAACCAATAGGGTACTGCAGAAGCCACAGAAAGATATTGGTCCACATGGCTGCGATGCCATTGGGGTTTGCGTATTGTTGCTGTTCCTTGGTCAAAAGAGAGTCCCGGAGTTCGGTCACAGTCTGCCTAGCCAGGGGGCCAATGTCGGCGGGCTTCTTTCCGGGCGACCGCATCTTCTTGCCAACATAGGTGCCCACCGAGTCTCGGAAGGTCTTGGGAGCTGGTGCATCCTGCCAGACATTTGCGGACACGGGAGGTTCAACCAGGCGAGCGTGGGGCTGGGCAGCTGCATCGGGCTTTGCGGGGGCGGGAGGCGGAGCAGGGGGCTTGCCGAACTCGTCGACGCGCTTCTCGAGCTGCTTGATGGTGTCGAGGCAGATGACGTAGAGCTGCGACCACATGGGACCATCCTTGCGATCAATGTCCTCAAAGATGCCCTTGCGACGGGCATCAAAGTCGCGGGCAATCAGAGCAAGCTCCCACATAGCAAAGGCCTGGTGGTGTTAGAATAAGCAAGTAAAGAAGAAACCAATCGCAGTAGCACATACCTGATTACGGGGCTTCTTCGCCTTCAGACCATTCAGCAGACTGCCGTTGGGATCCTTGGACTCGGCGGTCAAGGGTTGCCCGTTCTTGAGGGGCTCCTTGGCCAGGCGCAGCGTCAAGGTCGCGTTGCCAAAGTTCCACAGCAAGCACAGGAGGAATCCGGCCAGAACGGACCGGAAGAGCATCCAGACGCTCCAGGGGCCGCTAGCCGGGGGAATGTTGGTCTTGGGGAGGTTGTAGAGAGGTCGAAAGATGGTCATGGTCCACCACCACGCCGTACGGCGGAAGAAGAGGCTGTAGAGCGTGAGGTAGTTGACCACACAGACACCAATGGAGTTGGTGGCGGAACGAATAATCAGCCGTGGGGCAAGCTTGACCAGCTTCTCGAAGGGATCCTCCTTGGATGCCAGTTTTGTTGTTCCGTTTTCTTCTCCCTCCGTCTTGGCCTTGACGGACCCCAGCAGCAGCCGGTCGTAGTCGAGGGCCGAGTGCATGACGCCTTCAAAGACGCCAAGCAGGGTCAAGCTGACGGTGTAGAACAAGGCGCGCTCGTTGAGGCGAGCCCGGCCGCTGTGGTAGGTGATCCATTGTAGACCAGCATGCTCGCCGACAGAGTACAGGTAGATCTGACTGAAGCAGAAGGCGGAGATGGCGTAGGTCAGGACGTTTTCGCACGTCTCGAGGGTAAGCGCGTATTGTCGGAAGGTGTGGAAGCCCGAGTTGGAGGTGCGCAGGCCGATGTGAGGGTGGGCGATGCGCAGGATGACGATGAAGAGCGCCGAGCCGAAAATGGCCAGGGTGCGCAGGCCTGCAATGCCGAGCGGAAACCAGGACCATATGACAGAGGTCCAGCTAGATAATGTGAGGGATTCGGCATAAGAAATGGCGAGCACGACGAGTAGGGTCGAGGCAAAGCGTCGTTGCAGGCATGGCTGAAGGAAGTCCTTGTAGGGCGCCCTTCGCACCACCGGCGCAGGCATGGCGGCAACAATTCCTCTGTCTGTCTGTATGTTTGTCTGTCTTCGCGTTGGACTCGATTATCGTGGGTTCATATCGATCGGGTTCGAGTCGCGTAAGGAATGTAAATAGATGGGCAGACTGGACGCCAGGTTGGTTGGGATCCAGCTGTGTGGATTTATAACAAATCGTGCTTCAATGCGGGCCAAGAAGATGGGCAATAGAAGTAAATAAAAAAGTTCCAGCAGCAGCAACAGCAGCACCCCAAGAGCTTTCAAAATGTCAAGGTGCAGCTGCAGCAACAACTAAAGAGCTAAGGCATGAGAAGCTAAGCCACAAGCAGCTTAGATTTCTTTGCTGGCAAGCCCAAACTCAGCAGCGTTGATGATGTGGCTGAGAAACACCTGCAAAAGAATTGTGGAGGTTGCCTGATCATCAGTGTGGCCGTGCACTGCACACTACGTAACCAACCTTCTCTCAATGCGCTGAACCCGAGATAGGCCGACCGATTCGCGAAGTGACGAGCAACTTTCAACATCAACGAGGTGCATTGCTTGATTTTGCGCAACCACCAATCAAATCCCATCTCTCTTTTTCTGATACCCCCATTACATTCTCTACAGCGACGCCGTCTCATTTCGAATCTTTCCATCGAATCTCAACCACCGCCATGTCCTTCGATCAGCTCTCCAGCATGGAAGCCGGCGGCGGCGGCCGACGATCCGGCAATGGCAATCGCAGCGGCGGCGCCTACAGCGACTCCCCCGAGTTCTCGCGACTGAACCAGACCCTGACCAACGCCCTCTTCCATCTGCAGGGCAACAACGACAAGCTGCGCACCGAGATCGACCGCCTGGGGACCCGCCAGGACAAGCCGCGCCTGCGGGAGCGGGTGCAGGCCCTGCTGGAGGAGTCGCGCGACCAGTTCAAGGAGGCCGGCGAGGGCGTCAAGAAGCTGCAGACCTGGGACGACGGCGACGGCATCACCCCGACCCAAAAGTACCAACAACAGAAGCTGGCCCGCGACTTCGGCGCCAGCCTCCGCGAGTTCCAGGGCCTCCAGCGCACCGCCCTCGAGAAGCTCAACGCCAGCGTCACGGCGGCCAAGGCGGCGGCCCACGACGCCGAGTCCCCGAGCGTCGACCACAGCGGGTTTGAACACGGCGAGCAGCTGCAACTTCAGCAGCAGGAACAAGCACATTTGGCCGCCCAGGACGAGGTCGACTTCCAGGACGCCCTGATCCAGGAGCGCGAGGACGAGATCCGGCAGATCGAGGAGGGCGTGACGGACCTCAACACCCTCTTCAAGCAGGTGGCCCAAATTGTGGGCGAGCAAGGGGAGCAGCTCGAGACCATCGAGACCAACGCCATTAATGTCCGCGATGACACCCGAGGGGCCGACGTCGAGCTACGCAGCGCAGCCCGCTATCAGAAGAACGCCCGGAGCAAGGCCTGCTGTCTGCTGCTCATCTTGGCCGTCATCCTGACGATTGTCATGTTGGCCGTTTTCCTGGGCTGAGAAGCAGATTTTCACACATTACATATACCCGCCTACTGCTGAGATTGGAGACATGAGGATGGAAAGGCATTACGGCATTTATTGGAGTTTGGGGAGTTTATCAAGTCTACACCGTGTATTGAGTGTTTCGTTAATGGGCTGTCTGTTCCTAGTGAATGGACTCGGGCAATGGATTGGGCGGATCTCTCGTTTTGCGTGTTCAAGAGTTCTCTCTGGGGTTTACAGCCGCATGTATACAGTCTACCTGTCTATTGAAGAAGATATCGACAACTTTGTACAACATCTCTGCTGCATTTCTTTTTATCTTGGAGTTTTGTGACGACTATCCTTGTGCTACTTTCCCCGTGACTTATCGATATCAGAACAGCTTCTCCCAGTTCTTCTGTCCAGCCTTCGGTTTCGGAGATACTATCATGTTCGCTATGCCCATGCACCTTTTGCTGGGCTCTTGCTTGAGCGGCATCGCGCGGCTCAATACCTGCCCGAAGGCAAAGTGCGCCGCGGCCGAAGAAAGCCAGTACAGGTGGAGGGCAGCGGGCATATCCATGATAACAAAAGTCGCCAAGGGCATAACGTAGATGACACCGCGGTAGAGGCCCCTTGTCATGACTCGCGGGTTGAACTTGGTATAGTCCTCCTGCGGTTTCCGCCACCACTGTCCAAAGAGGGCTGACCGGGCGGCCTGGTTCTTGGGGACAAGGTTGAGCATCAGCATGCCCACGAGGGCGACGGGAAGGATATGGTAAGGATCGGCCGCGGTCAGATCGGTAAACCAAAGCGCTCCCTCCGTGGCTAAGGAAGGGTCCAAGGCAGTGGTCGTAGGACCGACGACGGTGGAAGCTGTAGAAGCAACATCGGCCATGGATGTGTCGGCGGCAGCACTGACGGTCTGAGCGATAGGGCCCCCCGTGGTCGGTGTTGCGACTGTAGTGACGGCAGAACTGTTTGCATCGGCAGCGGCTTGACCGGCGGATGATTCTGCCTCGAGGCTCTTCTCGCCCGTTATCAGCCCCAGCAGGACGCCCTTCTGCCCACCGCAAACCCTGCGGATGCCATCGAGAGCCAGGAGCCAGACGGGGAAACTGGCGATGCTGAGGTAGAACCTCCACTGCTGGAGCCCCAGGGCCGAGTACACGCGCTTCTGGACCACCTTCAGGCGCTTTTCGACTACAGGCTGGGCTTTGGCGGGACCTATCCTTTCCCGCGCGACGACGTCCCTCCTGACCTTTGCGTTCCACGCCTGCATGAGTGGCTCAACCCGCTTGCGCCGTTGCAGGAGCTTCTGGGAGTAGACGGTGAAGGGGAGACGGAAGACGGCATTGACCGTAACGGCGATCAGGGGGATAACCACGGACCATGACAGGCCGGTGTAGGCGTGGGCCCCTAATATGATGTCCTGGGTGCTCTGGACGGCGGCCTGGACGGACTCGGTGAAGAGCGTGCGCCTTTGGTGACCGGGCTGTTGTTGTAAGCGAGCAGCATGTAGTTGCTTGAGTGGGTTTGATGAGTGTGGTAGGATGAAGCTGCTGCTGCTCGAGCGCTTGAGCAGGGCAGATGAAAAGGTCGCCTGAGCGAAATGTCGTTGGAGATGGAGGCTCATGATGCTACATCTTTCGCAATGGGCCTATCAATTCCACAGGTGCTGCAATGGCAGGTTGATATTGGAGCTGGGCTCATTTATCGCAATATCACAAGCCAGAAGCAGCTGGTCTCTCTCATTGCCCTGTAATCAGTTTCTGGTCAATCCCAATCCCAGGGTCCAGTCCAGCTGATCTTTTGGTTGGTCCGTGCCTTCTCCAGTACAATTTGATGTGAAGAATGCACGATGACAACTTGACAAGGGCATTTTGCTCAAGACAGTTTATTCAGTTCTCACCCTAAGAAAACTTGACTTCATTCTTTCTACTCTACATCAGCTGCATATACTTCCACTCCTATACTTGATTGCCCATCCATTGGATCATAGGTACACTGAAAGTGAGTCCCAAATACTTAGTAAGAGGTAGTCGATGTTGAACGGATATCAAAAGTAAAGTCCACGCAAGCCACAGCTCGCACATGCTCGCACCCCACCATGACAGGCGACGTTAGGTGACGTTAGTGAGCAGCTCCCCTGTTACTGCCCTGTCCTTCCCCTGTAGCCAATCTGCAGCTGCGGCATTGACAGTGGGACGTGACGTCTGGCGTGAGTGAGTCAAGCAAGCAACACGGTTGACGGCAAACTGGCAAAGGGAATGGTGGCTTCCACTGGGCACACACTCACTAAGCACACCCATTTTCGTCCCATCCTTTGACTTAATGACAGCGTAGACCTCTTCTTGACACCCTTCCTCTCTCTCTACACTCTCTCTGACTTGCCCAAGTCTGTTTCTTTCTTTCTTTCGTTCTTTTCTTTCCTCTTTCTTTTCGTGATAGCAGATACGCATAATCGATCGATGGGTGAAAGCGACCACTGTACCCCAGCCTGAACAGGCACGAACCGACTTTCGTCCCCCGCCTTTTGTGCGCCCGCGCCCGAGCCCGACCTCACGAACCGCACAGCAGCAAGCTCGTCGGATCCATTCGCTACAGCAGAGATCGATCTCCACAATCCCCGCCTACTTACTTCTTCTTGCCGAACGACTGGTCCGTCGAACCTTCCTACCGTCTGTCTGTGTGTGTGTGCGTGTTCGGTACACTACGAACCAATTTCAGAAAGGAAGGAAAGAAGAAGAAACCATGGCGCTCGCGACGGTACTCTACACGCTCCTTGCGCTCGCCTGCACGCCCTTCGTCGCACTGCTGCTGTGGAACTACGGCGTGCCCGTCCTGTTCCACGCCTTCGCCAACACTGTCGGCACCACGCTGGGCTGGTACTTGCGCAAGAAGACAGAAGGCCGCCGCTCCCTCATCTTGCGCATCACCGAGGAAGACGGGAAGACCTACGCCGAGAATCGATCCTCCAACAAGAGCAACAGCAGTAGCAGCAGCCTCGACAACGACTGGGAGAACATTGACGGATCCGTGCTGGGCACCTCACACAACGGAGAGAAGGGCGAGCAAGACTGGGACGGCATCGTCGGTTTCTTTCACCCTTTCTGCAATGCCGGCGGCGGTGGCGAGCGAGTCTTGTGGGCCGCCATCCGAGCAACACAGAAGCGATGGCCCAAAGCCAAGTGCGTCGTCTACACCGGCGACCACGACGTGAACAAGGAGAAGATGCTCATCCGGGTCGAGAACACCTTCAGCATCCACATCCACCCGCCCACCGTCACGTTCCTGTATCTGTCCACGCGACACTGGGTTCTTGCCACGACATGGCCGCACTTCACCCTCCTTGGTCAATCTCTCGGTTCTCTGGTGCTGGGCTGGGATGCCTTTTCGCTGCTGGTGCCCGACATTTTCGTTGACACCATGGGATATGCCTTTGTGCTCGGCCTCAGCAAGGTCTTGTTTCCTCAGATGCCTACCGGCGCCTACGTCCACTACCCGACCATCTCTACCGACATGCTGGACTCGCTCGATCCTACCAAGTCTAACGGTGATAAGGGGGTCAATGCTGGCCAGGGTGTTGGATTCCGAGGCAAGGCCAAGATGTTCTACTGGAAGCTGTTTGCCGGCACCTATTCCTGGATGGGCGCCTCTATCGATGTCGTTATGACCAACTCGACCTGGACTCAAGATCACATTCAGAAGCTCTGGGGTCCCCGCCGCCAGAACCGGAAACAGAACCACCCCATCGCCGTCGTCTACCCGCCCTGCGCTGTCAGCGAGCTCGCCGCCCAGATCGATGTCGACGCCAAGAGCGAGAAGCGCCGCGAGAAGGTGCTCGTCTACATCGCCCAGTTCCGGCCCGAGAAGAATCACACCCTCATCCTTGACGCCTTCGCCCAATTTGTCAACTCCAAGAGCAAGGCCTCCGAAGGCGCTAAGCTGGTCCTCGTGGGTAGCGTCCGCGACGACAGCGATTCGAAGCGTGTCTATCAGCTGCGCCTACTGGTCAACGAGTTGCAGATCAAGGACCGTGTCATTTTCCAAATGGATGCCTCGTGGCCCGATATTCTCATGTGGTTGAGCAAGGCCTATGTCGGCGTCAACGGCATGTGGAACGAGCATTTCGGCATTGGCGTTGTCGAGTACCAGGCTGCTGGTTTGATCGCCGTGGTCCATGACAGTGGTGGCCCGAAACTGGACATCGTCATCAAGGTCGATGGAGAACCTACAGGTACAGTTTCCCCCACCCCCTTTTCCCCTATTGAACTATCTTGAGCACCAGCTAACAACCCCAGGATTCCACGCTACCACTGCCACCGAGTTTGCCCAAGGTTTCGAGAAGGCCTTGTCGCTGCCCGATCCCCTCTCTGTCCGAAAGAGAGCCCGTATTTCTGCGACCCGGTTCAGCGAGGAGGAGTTTGCGCGGAAGTGGCTCGCACAGATGAGCCTTCTAGTAGATATCAAGACCAGCAAGTCTTGAGGGAAAGCATTGATGAGCAGCAGAGAGTGTGTTTATGCGTGTTTTGATTTGGCCACTGAGCCCCCCAATGCAAAGATAGATGGCTGGGCATTTTGATACCCCGGGGTTGCATCGGCGGATAGATGCTGGAGGTTAGAGGGCGGCCGCAAGATGACTTCAAGTCGAATAGACATCTCCACGAATGATTTACACTACAGCAGGCAGACGCCGAGTATTCACTGTGCCGATCCTCCATTTTTATCTGAGTGAAAGGCTCATCCATGCAATAGTCAACCCGGGATGGAGCAATCAGGTCTCGTTTGTGGGAAGTATTTCTTCGGCGGCTTCCATGGTCGTGTTGACACAGGCGGCGGGGAGGCAGATAAATCAAGCTTGAAGGATGTGATGTTGAAATATGTTGAAGGCGATCTCGTTACAGACCAGATCACTGAACCCACAACGAGTGTTTTGGGCACAAGAGTCTGATACGAATTTGTTTTATCTTTCTTTTTCTTCTCATTCGAAAGCAAATGATATCACGGCTAGAAATTATAAGCATGGGAAGCGCCTGGCTTTCTTTCCCATGTTCAGCACATTGGGCTGGAGCATAACATAATCCAAAAAGTGATCGGAATTGGGTATAGTAGTCTATAAGTCGTTCAAAGTACACGCGCTGCTTCAGCCTTTCCACAGTATATGTACATTTACGAGGCGCTGTCACCAGCCTCTTCTCGTATGTGCCAGTCAGCCTTCAGGACTTCCCGCTGGTTGACTCTAGAGCACAAGGCATGTTTCTTCTATTTAGATCTCCATGCCCCACCTTGGAGCGTTGATGATGAAGGCCATCAAGCAGCCCGAGATGATACCGGCACACGGCAGGGTGATGATCCAGCCGCCGTAGATCCAGCCGATCATGCGCCAGTTCAGGGCACGCCAGTCGCCGTTGCACAGACCGACGCCGACAACGGCGCCGGTGATGCACTGGGTGGTCGAGACGGGCAGCTCTGTGGGAGAAAATAGTCAGTTTTACGTTATTCAAAGTTGACGAGTAGAGAAATGGGTAAGAGAAGATGCGAAAATGAGTGGAAACATACTGAGACGAGTGGCAATAATGATGGTGATGGTGCTGCCGAGCTCCATGGAGAAACCACGAGAGGGCGAGTGCAGGGTCAACTTGTTGCCCAGGTTGGACATGATGCGGTATCCGTAGGTCCAGAGACCGATGGCGATACCCGCACCGCCGAAGACGAGGATCCAGATAGGCACGTTAGACTTCTTGCCGGGCACCTGACCTTCGTTCCAGATTTGGTAGATGGTAGAGTAAGGGCCGATAGCGCTAGAAACCGGGTTGTTAGTCTGGAAGTAGGACAGAAAAGGGGTCAGGCTAGGAGGGGTTGCTTACTTGGACACATCATTGGCACCGTGGGTGAAAGAGGCAGCACAAGCCGTCAGGATCTGGAGGAAGGTGTACATGAACTCGGCCTTGTTGTTGTAGTGGGCCGAATGGGCGTGCGTCTCCTCGAGGTCGCCCGAGAGCAGGTCCTTCTTGTGCTGCATGCTGACGACGTCGCGGTCGACGCCGTTGAACAGGATCTTCCTGACCCACCAGAAGGCGACGGGCGGCGTGTGCCACTTGCCCTCGGGCTTGGGCCCGACGAGGCCCTTCTTCAGCATGGGGTTGTCTTCGTGCTTCTCCTCCTTCTGCGGCTGCTGGTGCTCCTGCGAATGCTTCTCGGAGTCGATGGCGGAGTCGACGACCTTCTTGTCGGCCTGGATCTCGCCGGCACCTGCGGAGGCGGACTCTTCATCGCCGTCAGGGGCACGGTGGCCCATGCGTTTGGCCTCAAGCTCCTCCCGAGTCAGATGGCCCTCGTAGTAGTTCTGCACAGGGCCGCCAAAATCGGCCGGCGGCGGAGGGACATCACCACGTCGAAGCAGGAGCGGGCCCTGGCCAAGGTGATACCAGCGGAGCTGCCAGTCCTCGAGGACAACGACGCGGTAGATCCAGGGCAGAACAAAGACGGAGGCGAGGAGGGCGAAGCCGGCACCGGCGCCGATGATGGTGCCGATGAGCTCGGGATCGGTCAAGTTGATGGTGTAACCACCGCCCTTCCAGAGCAGCAACATGCAAATAAGCGAGGCCGTGAGCCAGAAGTAGATGGGGATGGCGAACAGGGCCATCTTGACGGGGTCGCGACGCAGCATAACACCGTACTTGGTGATGAGGAACATGATGGCGCCGAAGAAGGCTGCGATGCCCGGGGCGATGATCCAAGCCAGGAACACCTGGACCACGCCGCCGTTGATGACGGCGGTGCCGGCACCCTCCTTGACCCAGATGACGCCGCCCGCGCCGAGAGAGGCGACACCCATGCCGATGACGCCGCCGAGGATAGAGTGTGTGGTCGAGACGGGGAGGCCGATGCGGGTGGCGATGGTGAGCCAGACGGATGAGCCGATGACGGCGCACGTCATACCGAGCATGAGCATGGCCGGGTTGTCCTTGAAGTGATCCGTCTGGACGATTCCCGTGCGGATGACGTCGGTGATGCGGGCTCCCACGCCCACGGCGCCTGTGAACTCCATGATGGCGGCTAGGACCATGGCTTGGACCAGGGTGACGGATCGGGAACCGACCGACGTGGCCCATGAGTTGGCGACATCATTGGCACCTGAGTGTTTTTGTCAGTGACTGTTTCCATACCGTAGGGTCCACGGACTGTTTGTGGCGGATAGGAACAAGAACAAGGGGAGCATACCGATATTCCACGCATCCAGGAAGGCGAAGATGGTGCCAATGGCAAAGAGGTAGTCGAGCTGATGCAACACAGGCATCTTGTCGGACTGGGTCGAGCCAGAAGATCTAAAGTCTCAATGGCTGGCGTCTCTTTTCGGACGACAAGCAGTGATGCGCGGATCACTGGCTAGAATGCGACTGGGGAGAGGAAAAGTTCAGCTACAAAGACGAGGCGACTGGTGCGATTATATATATATGCATGCAGACTTCTACTATAACGGGATGGTTACATGCCCTCTGTGGATCAGGCTGCCGATCCCAGGGGACTGGTTTGGGTGCATGTTTGTTTCTAGACGCCATCAACGTATGCAACATGCTCAGCAGCATAGAGTTGGGAACCTACGATGTGCGCGTTCTGGCTCCATTCAGCTCCTCGGTCGCTCCTTACAGACGTGAGTACGACTAGAAGAAATCGACCAATGATGATGTTCAACGGGAGGGCGTGTTCGACTTGAACAAGAGTGAATTTTGGACCTCGTATGATCCAGAGTCTTGGTGTTCTCTTGGGAGATATCTGCCCAGAGGTTGGCATCTGCACTAGGCGGGTAGGTTGGCTGCAGCTCCAGTGTTCCGGTGCACACATTGAGGCGGGCTGAAAAGTTGAAAGCCGTGGAGGAACTTGGCTCTCCAGAGGCGAACTCTTGGAGTTGCCCCCGTGCCGTCTTAGCCGTTACCCTCGCCTGGCTCGACCTGCATTGCCAAATACCAAGATATCCGATTCGGAAGGATCCTACAGCCGGCCTGCACAGATAACCGTATACGTTGACCGAGACTGATAAGAAAAATCATATCAAGACTTCTTGCCTGTACTGTTTTCCCAATGGGTTGCGGCGCCTCTAACGAAAGCCATGAGCTTAACCGGCGGGAAAGACGTCGTCCTGGTGCTCCTGGGTATTGGCCAAGGCATTGCAGAGTCCTAAGGTGCAGCCCTCATGACTCAAGATAGTTCTCTCTGCTCTGGTTTGCCATCTTCCATCCGAGTCCTCGAGGTCCAATCGATACCATAAGTTAGCTGAAACAGTCACTCATCTCCGGATTAATCCTTTCGTGGAGTGGGAGTCGTTTTCCCACGAGTGTGTGGTCCCTTTGCTCGGGGCATTGCCTGTTGAATCGGGACAAAATCATGTTTCTTCTTTCTCCCGGCGGATTGCTTAGTCGAGCCGAGAGATTTCGTGAACCAGAGAGCCTTGGCTGGTGGCTTGGCGAGTGCCCTTTTATATGTCGCCGTGCGGTCTCGTTGACGTCGAAGGGGAGTTGAGGGGAGTTGAGGCTCTTGGCGGGTCCATATCGCCCAGGCCAAACAAGCACCCTATGAGAGTGCTTGATTCTCACACGTGTGCTCAGAATAAGGCCTGAGTGGGTTGCCATCTTCAACCGTTCTTGGCTGTAGCCAAGCCGTGGGCGGATGTGCCAAGAGCCGCTTACTGAAGGGGAAGCTATCGACCCCCATCCTTGTCCCTCCACTGGCCTTTTCGCCCGCGTCTGCCAATTCGGTTGGTTGCAGATACAAGTTACTTTTGATGGCATGAGCTTGTGAAAAAGACTCTTTTAGAAACATGTTTTACTTTTCTTCCACGCGGACAGGGTATGGTCAGTGGCAAGCAGCATCACCATCATCGCCAAGCCTCGTTGGGAAAATACCTCGATCTTTTGAGTATCATGCTACAGTAGATGAACTGATTAGCAGCATGGAAACAGCATACCAGGTGTCCTGAAAGCATTAGGCTGCGCTAATAGGGTAGTCGGGGATACCTCGCATAGCTACATTTCGTCGAGATGGCAATGTTCTAGCAAACCATCGTGTGCCCTGTCAATTTGCGCTCTGTCGTTGAAGGAGCCCACGTGCTCTAAGATACTGCATATCCGCATCTAGCCTCGATTCAACCGCATTGCTTGCTGCGGGCGTCCAATAGGAAGCTGGGGTTTTTGCTTGGCCTGGTTCGCCACGCTAGACTTGCATGGAAATAGAAATTTAGAACTGATGATGCAGGCGAAGCTGAGGGATCTGAATGGTCCAATAGCGCAGTCCAGTTTCCTGGCTGGGATTGGCAGGGTAGCATGTAGCATGTGAGCTCTTATTTAGGATGCTGCCTCTGCTGCCCTCGAATTCTCGCGGACTGTACTCGTTACTGTTCATTTTCGCCCCGGAGAAGCCTTGGAGGAATACCTGAGAAGAAAATTCAGGGGTGAGAATCTTACATCATGTCAAATAGAACGGATCGGGCATGAATACAGAAGTAGTCACTCATTCTCAACCCAATGAAGCTGCGTCCCGATTGTACCATGTCCAGTTGGGAAAGACTTTGAGAACCGAATAGGTGATGGTGGAGAGCGCCGGCAGTATATATATCAAGCTATATATACGCTTAGCCCCTTCGTACCAGTTACTAAAATAGCAAAGAATAGTTCGAGTAGTATATTAACAGTACCAATTAGGTGAAATATATTCGACTTTTTTGGCCCCAAGCATTAAGGGCCATGAGGCTCGGTCAGAGCGATAACAACATGCTGCTGTACTGTAACGCAACATGACATGAAGAGCACCGGACGCTACGAAGGCGCCATGCCGTTTCCCAAAATCAAGCCAACTGAGCCAATCCCAACCCTCCCAAACTCCAGACGCTTTTAAAACCAGAAATAATACAGAGATAAAGACCAACGTCCAACATGGGCGGAGAGTGAGCGCCGACCGAGCGGCTTCGTCTGATTCCCGGCCGCCTTTCAACCGCCATCCCTTCTCGGTATGCATAAACCAATGTATTGATACAAGACGACGACGGCTTGACTCAAGTCTCGATTTCCGACAACTCGTCATCCAAGAACAATTTGGGTACCCGCATGTGCAGCAAGCCGTCCTTGACTTCGGTAGTGACGTGGCCTTGGTCGACATCGACGTGGAAGCTGAAAGCACGAGCGAAGGCGCAGTCGCGGCGCTCTCGCATCAGGAAGTGAAAGGGGTGTTTCCAGCTGCCGCTGCTCCCATCACTGGCACTCCCATTACTGGCAAAGCTGAACATGCTGCTCCTCCTCTTATTGAAACTGTTGGCGCTGTTGTTGTTGTTTTGGCCACCGCTACCATTCATGAGCCCTCCGAAGCTGCCGCTCCGCTTGAACTTGTCCTGTCTCTGGACCTGCAACCCGCCGCCGCCGGCCGTCCGGTCCTCGGGGTGGTAGTGGTGGTGGTGGTGCCATTGCTGCGTGCACTGGCGGCAGTTGTCGTCGTGGGACCAGACGCGCGTCAGCTTGCCGCCATCCTCGACTTCCTCCTCCTCCTCGACCGTCTCGGGCGGCCGCTGGGCGTCGGCTTCAACTAACAAGACGCGCGAGTTGGTCCAGTTGAGCCGGATGTCGTCGGTCACGACCCCGGGGAGCTCCACGTCGATGAAGTAGGCGTCGTCGCTCTCGCGAATGTCGGTGCAGGGGCTCCGCACCTCGGCGGCGGCTCGGGGGTGCATGATGTCCTGGAACAGGTGGCCCACCTTCTGGCCCGCTGTGGAGAGGAACGGCATCGTGCTGCTGCTGTGCTGTGGATGCTGTTGATGATGGTGATGTGGTGGCTCGGGAAACGTCTCGGGGACGCCGGTGACTGGGTAGTGTGACAGTGGTGTTAACATGAAGAATATTGACATAGCCTGTGTGAACTAATTGTCTGAGGTTGCTTGTTTCGAAGAGTCTTGAGAGGCAACGCGTAAGCATCAAGAACTAAAGGTGGCCAGGCCCTCCTCCAGGTTTATTTATTGGGGGATCCCTCCCCCATTCACGGGGTCACATTGGGGTATCATGTGAAGAGATAAGAAATATCTGGATCCCTCTCTTTGCCCCCCGGCCCCCCGGCACCCCTCGTACTTTATGAGTGATCATAGCGAACTATTGGATGCAATGGTCGTTTTTCATGCTGTTTCTCGTTTCCTCCAGTTCGGTTGTCAGTGTGGTCTCCTGATGGTAGGTTCGGATGGGCTGACTAGGTTTCGGCAGTGGGACGATGCTCCCCGCTAAATCCTCCAACAGGGGGGGTGCCGGGCGACGCCGCGGGGGATGCGTACCGGTTTGCGCCGCTGCAGTTCGTCTTGCCGTGACTTTTACGTATGTCATCGCTAATCAAAGCCGTGAAATGACTGTAAGCGATATTTTTTATAAATCCACAGCGTTTGACAACCTTTTATTGTGGTGATGATGTCAAATTTAGGCGATCAGGGCCTGCCAAGTTGTCGTACGGCAGTACCCGGTGCTTGTTGATGCTTGGTGTCTGCTGGTTGGCGGCACAGCCCTCGTAAATGCACACGGTTAGGCCGCCAGAACAATACGGACAACTTGTGAGACAGCCATGCAACGCAAATCCAGCATGTTTTTACCCTCTGGTCGGAATCCCATGATACTATCTTCCTATACTCGTAAACTTCTCCCGCGAACCACTTTCTTCCAGGCTCCTCTCTCGGTAGATCTAACCGAAGCCGCCGAGTCAGTGACTCCACCAACTGGTCGTGATAGGTCTGATGGAGGTCCGAATAAGGTTTCTGAGAGAAAAGCACAATGCAACCAGATGGCAAGTGGAGAAATGAAGAGATCCAGGGAGAAATCTGATGTCGAAACTGCCGAAATATGAACGAAGCAGTTCAGAGACATCCCGGCGCTCCGTTAGGCTGTGAGATTGGAACAGCCAGAGTGCTGGTCCCGATTCGATGATTTTACAGCAACAGCCTCAAGTATATAATAGAGCAGCACGTCCAAAACACTGTCACAAATATGAATCTACTATTATGACGACTCTTTGAGCAGAAAGAAAGAAATAAAGCTGTTGCTTTCCGGCACTGCCGCCAGCTCGTTGGAGAATGTGTAAAGCACGCCATATGCGTGAAGAGTGAAGTTTATCATTATCTAAATCATTACTGGAGATGCCGCTCCCATCAATTAAAATCCGGCGGGTATTTCTGTTCGACGCATTGCGGATACGTCCAGTATATCAATCCCGTGATCATGTAGTTCAGTACACGCCGCCTCAAGGGTATCTCGGGCATGTAGTGTTTGGTCATATTATACTCAAACATTAGAAGGACGTTTCCGATGCAGTTAAGTAGTCGGAATAGCCTAGTTCAGAAGCATCAGAATATCGTTCATTGGAGGCTTCATCTTGGCCGAAGCGGTCATGAAGGAAGGGGCTCAGGGAAAGAAGAACTCACATGTTTACGGCGAAGAACACCAAGGCCGCAATGGTAGCAGCTCGTCTCGGGCTGGCAAGGTGCACTTCTAGGTTCTTGGCCACCATATAAAGGGGCGGGATCCATAGCCCGAGAATCGTGAGCTCGACCAACGCGACCCAGTGATACGTCCTCACATAGTTGCCCCGGAGGACGAGGAATGCCATACATACCCACAGCAAAACAAAGTTGATCTGCGAGACTCAGCCATTAGTAAAAGCAAAAATACAAGCGGGCAAAAATGAACAGCGACATACCACTGCTGGCACAAAGACCACCAGGTCCTGCCGGAAGTACGCCAGACTCAACGCCCCCGCCACCACGCCCACGGAGAACTGCGCGAAGCCGAACAGCAGGAAACACCAGAGTACGCGGTAGTAGGTCTCGTAGCACGCGCCGTGGAACTGTTCGCTGTCGCTGTTGTGGGTGCCGCCGACGACGGGCCAGCCGCACCACCGGCAAACCCAGGCGCGCCCCGCGTTGGCCAGGACGACGGCGTCACCGACGTGGAGGTCGCGGTGCTGCACGCTGCAGCGAAAGCACTTGGAGGTCAGCGGGTGCGAGCCGGGCTGCAGGATGAGGGCGGGCGTGGTCTCGCTGGCGTTCTCCTCGTCGGGCATGTAGTGGCAGACCTGGCAGACGCCGGCGAACTGGAGGGCGAGGGCCTGGGGCCCGCCGAAGAGCTCACGCACGAAGTCGGGGGTCAGCAGGTCGTGGTAGAAGCGGCAGGTACGGCGCAGGCGCTCGACGTCGCCCAGGCGCAGCTGGTCGATGATGAGGTAGTGCAGCTCGGTGGGCAGGGCCATGAGGCGGCTGGGGGCGTTGGGGTCGGCGGCGGCGGAGCCGTTGACGGCGTCCCACTTGTCGCGCATGCGTTCGGCCATGGACTCGAGCGGCATGATGGCGCTGCGGATCAGCGGCGAGCCGGGCGGGTGCTCCACCAGGTTGCCTTCGTCATCGTAGATGGGCGAGGGCACGCGGTGCAGGCCCTCGACGCCGCGGCGCATCAGGAACTCGAGCCCGCTGGTCGGCGTAATGGAGTTGAGCGAGTTGCGCTTCTCGACGACGCGCAACGAGTCCCGGACCTCCAATCGCAACGAATCCCGCTTGTCGCCGGGCCTGGACCGCCACGAGGCCCTCCGCTCGCTCTTGAGCGACGTGGGCCGCGAGCGCCGGGGAGAACCGCCATACTCGTCCATCTGATGTTGTTGTGGTGGTGGTTGAATGCCACTTGTGTGTATCTATCGCGAATTGCGGAACTCAATGTCTCGCTCAATGCGAATTGGGACAATTGTGGTAGTAGTAGAGTATAAATGTCTTGTTACCCAAATAAACCCATTGGTCACGGGGAGTGGGACTTGCGGAGGTTTCAATGCGGGCAGAGATTGAAATTGACTTGGGGTCACCATCGCGCATCGCCATGTAACAAACACCTCCTTCGCCTCCTCGTGTTGGAGGTGGGTGGCTAGGTGGCTCGTGGCTCTTCTTTTGTTTTCCCCCCCTTCCCCTAGCAATAGGCGCACCCCGTGAAACTCGAGATGTCAGAGGGCAAGGGGTGGAGCAGTTGAAACGGGATCGGCTGTGGTTACAGACGCATCATCAGATCTAACATTGTTTCGACAACAGCCTGTTCATTGTTTTATTTGGCTTGTCGTCTGAATCATTTTATCGGTTTGCCAGAGCCACCTCCACTTGCGACGGGAAATGGGACGCCGACATGTGAGATGAGATGTTCCCTCAACGGTCCCTAGCTAGCTGTCCAGGGCCCAGGCTTCCAGGCTCCCAGACTCCCTCGTCTAGCGTGTGCCCATATGTCGATTGGATGTAAGTTGACTGGTGCCACGTTTCAGAATATAACCCCACCATGATTGCTGTCTTCGTTATGGTCCATCATCTATCCTTGCTCAAAACTGAACAACTTCAACAACTTCATATCGAATACGCAAGTTGCGGTGTCGATATATTGGATTGATGAGTAGAAACCAGGCAGAACACAGACGAAAGGGAAAACCATCTTACTGGGCTGACTCGAGAAGACTGGAAGGTCGTAGTCAGTAGTTATCGGTATAAAGCTGCTTAGTCATCTAACCACTTCAGTTAGTAGTCGCCCAGAAAAGCCGGCTCATTTGTGGCCCTATATCGCCCGTCGACCACTTTGATATATACGCACTTGTGCTTGCCATGGTCGTGCCGAGATTGCGGGTGGCTAAAGAGACCATGCCCAGCTTGCTTTGGACCCAGACAGCCTCACTGACCGCCAGTGCATCGCTACCGCGTACCCACAAACCCACACGGCAAGGCGAGTACCAGCAGGGCGGCCCGAATACATATAGTGCAATGCTACAGCTTCTAGCCGTATCAACCTGGTGGCTGGATCCTACTACCTACAGGAACAAGGTCTGGGCGGGCACTTGCAGCCGGACTACGCCATATCAGTTCGGCCTGGTTCGGGACACCCATCAAGGTCCCCGTGCCGGTCTACAGACACTATCATGTGTATGCAAAGGACCCGTCAAGGTGTCTATCTCCGGATCTGTCTAACCTGCCGAAGTTCCAGGCGTCTGGCTGAGTTTGGACTAATGTTGGACCCCGAGGCGGCGGCGCGCACCTAGAACAGGCCGGTCTGGTCCCGAACAAACTACTTGTTGCAATTCTGGTTCGCCGGGGATGTCTACTTTGACTTATGCGGGACAGCTGGAAACTCTGACTTATACATCATGGTGGGAATCGGGTCAAAAGATGTTGCCTTACTATACAAGCTGGTCAGTCTGGACTCAAAGTGGCTTGCCATGAAATGATAGCTCTAGAATACTGTCTGGGTCGTCCTAGCATCGGAGGAGATGGCCATGAGTGACTCGGAAGCAACATATAAGAGGCATGCAATCCCAACAGTGATTATGTTCTCTTTGTCGCTCACCTCAGAAATTCATCCAATACATTAAGTACCCAGAGCAAGACAGACGATACAGCCAGCAGCAGCAGACACGATGAAGTATCTGATAGCATTCTCCATCCTCGCAGGATCCTTGGCGGCGGCAGACGATCGGGAGCCCCCTCCCTTGGATGCCAACGGGAAACCTTTCCCTGCAGTATGGGTTCAGGTCGCCGAGACCTCGTACTACTGCTATGCGGACAACTGTGCGCGAGCGGTGACGGGCACCCGGACTGCTGCCGACATGCCGGCTCAGTCCGTTCGTCAAGCCGACTGCTCCAACTATTTGAGAGTCACGGCAACTCCTGCACCAGTGTACGACCTCTCTCACTCTCTTTCCCTCTTTGATACCTATAGCAAAAGTAAAATGTGTTGACCTGCAAACTGTAGCACTGCTCGGACCACCATCACGGTCACAAGCACTTACCAGCCTTCGTATACCAGACCGCCTACGGTGTTTACGCAGGCTCCAGGCAAACGAGAACCCCAAGCAGTTGTAGCAGCTGCCACTATCCCGTTCTACGCTAGTTTCTGCACCGAATCCTTTCCCGGGGCCACGCCTCATTACTCTTCAGCTTGTAACTGTAAGATCGTCCCTTCTCTCTCTCTCTATCTCTCTCTTTCCCTGCCATGCTTTCGACGGACTCCGAGTGGGGATTTGTGTTATTCTGATCCGATACTCACATACGCACACAGGCTGGGGTATCACGGCATCTACCACTACCCTTCCCCCTTCCACCGTCACGCAGACCGTCACCGCGACGGCGACGGCCCCGCCCTTCGCCGCGTGCCCTGCCCCGGATGACTGCAGTACCGGGTCAGTACGAACCTACCCGTGCCTCAACAACCAAAACGATTGCTCGTGCTTCAAGGACGCGGACGGCAATGCCGTCTGCGTCGCCAATGTCCAGTGTGGCACCAGCAAGAACCCTTACTGCACCAAGACGACCGACTGCTTCCCCGGGCAGGCTTGCCTCGTGAGCACCTGCTGCCCCAAACCCATCTGCATCAGGGCCGAGGCCAAGGGAACTTGCCCCAACCCAAACAACGCCCGCTTCATTTTTGCCAAGAGACGGGCCCCTGCCGCCGCCGCCGCCGCCTACCCTCGTGCCGAAGAGGAGGAGGAGGAGGAGACAGAGCAGTTGGAAGGAGGAGAAGGAGCCGACGCCGCCGACGCCGCCGCCGCCGCACCGCCACCTAGCAGCACCACGTCCCCCATGTGTGCGCTGGGCTTCTGCCCCCCGAACGTCACCGGCCAACCGCCGTCGCGGCGCTTCGCCAAGAATCCGGGAGCGGCAGTCGATGCAGATGCCGAAGTCGCCGCACTGCCCCCTAGCAGCACCACCACGTCCCCCATGTGCGCGCTCGGATTCTGCCCCCCGACGATCACGCCCATTTGAGAGAAAATAACCAAGTAGGGGATGTCTTGGGGAACTAGATGAGTTGCCTACGTGCTGCGGGCTAGAAATTGTACCAGACGGATGAGGAGGGGGACCAGTTTGTGGAACGAAATAGGACTTTAATATGGATGGTGTTGTGCCTGGTGACTTGCTTAGATTGGTGATTTATACATATACGTTAGGAAAACGGAGGGGTAAAACAGAACAGTATAATAGATAGACAGACATGGAATCCAGCCCGGGCTTTTTGAATATCTACGTACATAGATACATACTTATTCTTGCTTGTCCACCACCACCACCTACGAATTAGTTGTGACACCGCACTGCGCTCTGATAAGCTGAGCCAGCCCTGCCTCCTTCTCCTTCTCGTTCAATCTTGGCCAAAGCGAGTCGTGGTCATTGAAGGTGTCCAGATAAGGTTAGGAGACTTCGGGGCAACTGACTAGGTGATAAACCCTGCATCAAGAACAAGAAACGGGAGGCATCGACAAACCACATTACGTAAGTATGCAATGTTCTGAATGCAAACGCAGAATAATTATGTAGTCAATGATCTAGGCCTAGATGGTGAGTTCAAGCAAGCATATATTATTGCGGTTTCATACAACACATGACGGTCTACTGGCATCTTCATGGCGTGATCGCCTATATCATGAAAACAAGGGGCGCCATAGGCACAATGAACGAAGGCCGAAGAGAGAAACGCAACCCCATTGCCATTGCAGATGGATGTCGTAAATTGATCATGGTGTTGTATTTGCCACCGGCTTCTCCTATACATGAAGTTTTTGAAATCCCTTTCGCCAATAAAAAGAAAGGGAAATCTAAGAGCCACCCGGACCTCCAAGCAAAGCGAATCTTCGGACGATACTGGGTCCATATTCTTGGTACTGTTCGCGTATGGGTTAGTATGTGGGCACCAAGAAAAGAAGAAAAAGGGAATCGAGTAACAAACCTCGACCTTGGTGTGGCAGTAGGAGCGGAATTCGGGCGTCTGTCCCAGCAAGCTGCCTCCGAACCAGGGACCATGTCTTTGACGCTTGTGTGTGATGACCTGCACTTCCAAACCGCCACTCCGCGCGCCACCGCTGCGAACCTCGCTAGCACGGATGCGGGCATCGACCAGGTGCTTGATGTCTCGTTGTAATCGGCGGCCAAAGTCCTTGTAGAGAGTGCTTCCACCGGACAGCACGATGTTCTTGTACAGGCCCCGACGCACATCGATGGGACTCTGCTGGATGACGTTGTCCACGACGACGGGGAGAGGCGTCAAGAAGTCGGACGAGTAGATCTCGGGGTTGAAGAAGATCTCGGGGGCCAAGAAACGCTCGTAGCCGACATCAACTTGCACCTCGCGGCCACCGGGCTGGCGGACGAGGTGCTTGGCGAACTTGGTGGGATCGCGGTCGTACCGGGAGAACTCCTTGACGATGTCGGGGCAGACGTAGCAGTGCTCCTCCTTGATCTCCTGGGCCGTCTTCAGGGAGCTGTCGGCCTCGCCTCGGTCGCGGAGCAGGGACTGGACGAAGTAGGTGATGTCTCGACCGGCGATGGGGATCGACTTTATCGAGGAACCGATGACATAACCCTCGGCGACAGGGATGACGTGGGTGACACCATCACCCGAGTCGATGACGGTACCGGTGAGCGAGCGATCCGACACCTTGGCTGACGTCCACGAGGCAGCAAGGGCTAGCACGGCCTGGACGGCAATGTAGAGTCCAGCGCAGTTGAAGGATTCGAAGAAGATCTCGGCCGTGTTTTCTCGGTTCTCGGGAGGGTTCAGAGGCTGTGGGGCGGCGAACGGTCAGTATCTCAGGGGCGGCTTGCTCGAGGATCCGCTGGTATGGCCGGCACTGGGGGCAATGGGAGCTCAACTTACGGGCTCCGTCAAGAGGAAGTAGTGATCCTCAGGCTCGACTCGCAGGTATTTGAAGATGGAGTTTGACCAGAAGCGCTCCATGTGATCCTGTCCTATCGTCAGCTGTCTGTTCCCGCTTGTTCGTTCGTTCTGAAAGAGCCCATACCCAGTTTTCTATTTGACCATGACGAATGGGGTAGTGCAATCCGTATCCTGCGCGCGGTTCGGTTCAGCAGCCGGTCTCGTGATTCCTTGTCAGGTGATAGTTGGCTCTTGGCTCTTACCTGGTCCTCCTGAGGCCGCGATGGCCTCGTCACCAATGAAGAAGTCGAGATCCTCGGTTCCTCGCTTGCCCGAAAGATGTCCTCCGGGGCCGGCGCCTCCCGTCAAGAAAGAGGGCTTATTCCCGACGGCGGGTCGGCCAGAGCCTGTACCTCCAGCACCACCGGCGGGGCCCTTCGTGGCGATGGCGGTCGGGAAGACGAAGGATGGAGAGTCGTTACCGGCGAAACCTAGAAACGCCCAGGGCGCGCAAGGTAAGCAAGGGGCAAATGCGCAGGAGGGACTGTCGGATCGAGGAGGGAGTTCGTACCAAGCTTCGAAAAGCCCGTACCGCTGTTGTTGAGAAGATATAAGTCAGCATACACGCGGATTCCAGCTTAGGCGGCGGCGGCGTGCCGGGATTGCGGGGTTGGGGAGAGATGAAGGCGTAACGTACTTGTCCATGACAACGGCCGGCGTTTGGTTCGCCATCTTGAGATTGAATGCAGCACCAGCTGATCAAAAGTGCAATTGCAGGGTCGTGGGTGCTGAGCACGGCGAGCTGGTTGATCGGTCGTTGGATGGGGAGGTGGGAAGCTGGTGTCTTTGGTGCTCCCGACACTTGGGAATAATTACGTTGCCTATCGCCAGAGTAGGTAGCAGGGAGTAGCAGCAGCAGCAGCAGCAGTAGCAGTAGCCCATCCACCGTCGTTCGGGCTGTGATGTAGGGGGTGCTGTGGCGGTGCTTGGCTAGGCAGTGGCCACTGCTGTCACAGCTTTCACTGCTTTCACTGCTCAATAAGCCTGTAATTGCGGTGGCACAGTGGCTCAGCAGTGGTGGGGTCAATTGTTAGTGCTAGGAGCTGTTGCCAGGCTGCTGGTGCTGGTGCTGCTGGAGAACTGGCAGACCAGGTGGCTTGCCCCACTAACAGCTTGGCTAACATTCAATTAGTCAACATGTCAATTGCTGTGCAACTTGATGACTGCAGCTGCCATATATCAAACAGTAATAGGCAACACCTTGACTTACATCATAATCATGATCATAAATCACTATATGTGAGTTTGCGTACTTCTTGAACGCCTGATATACCATTATACCGAAACCTGAAATCACCATTTAAAAAAGATAGACTGCAAGTAGTAACAGCTTTTGTTCGTTGATAGTGAACCCACGCTGCTCTCCTTCATGATGATGGTACCGACAGTTCAGTAAACACCAACGTGAGGAGGAAGGCACCAAGTCCACCTATCAATATTCAATTTGATGTGCACTTCACACAATAAAACTGTAGGCAAGAAGGAAGTCACCCCCAAACTGACTTGGTCTCTGGTTCACCCAGCCATCAGGAAGACCAATAGACAGACAGTGAGGTCATCTATCATTGATCTGGTTTGGTGCTTGGATCCAGGTGGAAACCGTCTAAACAACATTTGTACACAACAACCACCACCAACCTGCCCTCCATTTCCTCCTCAACCACCATCAACTCCGTCTCGGGAGTTGGCCCGTATCGTTATTGAGTATTTACTGGGCACCATATTCCGCAGCACATGTTTTTAAGAAGCCAAAACCAGCTTCTAGGTGGAAGCATTCACCCTCACCAGACAATCCGCAATCCAACCAACTTGCTTGTCTGACTCCCACTGCTGCCTCCTCCTCTACAAACTACAAGCTCATCGCCGACAATAATTTCCCATGTCGGACCAAGATAACAAGCAACACCTTCCTAAGGAGGGTGGCCAGATGAACAGCCATTCCTCCCACTTGGGCAAGAGAAAACTTGGTCAAGACAAGCCCAAGTCTTCTCCCCACTCAACTCCCTCTCAACGGGTTAGTCGTCCTTCCACCATGGGATTTGATGGCGAATTGGAGTTGGATCCTAACGATGAATTCAAGCACGACATCTTCCCCCAAGGTACCGAGATTCCGAAATGGCACAATGCCAAAGCCGTCTCGGACCCAGCACTGGCAGCCTGGCTCGATGGCGGAGCAGACCGTAAACCGAGGCGCGGAAAGCTGCCTGTGGCTGCCATCTTCATCCATGCTGGCGCCGGCTACCACAGTACCGCCAACGAACGCATCCACTTACAAGCCTGTAGCGAGTGAGTCTTGCTCGCCACCACCCAAGCCTCTCACCTCTCATACTGATCAATCTACAGTGCTGCCCGTGCCGGTATGATGACTCTCAAGAGCGGGCTCTCCGCCGCCGATGCCGTCGAAGCAGCCATCCGAGTCCTCGAGGACAAGGAAATCACCAACGCAGGCTATGGCAGCAACCTGAACATTGATGGCGTCGTCGAGTGTGATGCCACCGTTGTTGACCACTACGGCAGGAGTGGCGCGTGTGGTGCCGTCCCCAGTAAGGATTGTCTTGGCCTCCTATCGCTGCACCAAGCTGACCGACCCCCCTATTTTTAGACATCAAGAACCCTGTCAGCCTGGCCAAGTTGATCCTCGACGCCAGCAATGAACCCCTCTCCTTGCGACGTGTTCCTCCCAACCTTCTCATTGGCGTCGGCGCCAAAGACTTTGCGTGGGAGCGGAAGATTCCGGTTATTCCCAATGAGCTTCTTATCTCGCGCAATGCCCTGGATCGCTACAATCGCTGGAAAGAGGACCTTAACCGAGCCACGCTTGGCGAGAAGCCTTCGACTTCGGACCAGAACACTCGGAACAACAAGAATGAGCAGCGCGATCACACCAACGCCATCTTGACCGGCATGTGGAACGAGGGACAGCCGGACTCTCCGGGCCAGCCTGGTACGCCGTCGGAGAATGCCATCCCTCCCTCTCCTAGAAACGCCTCGAACCCTCACTCGCCTATTCCCAGCCCTACTCGACACCTGCCTCAGGAACGCGGTGTCTTGAACTTGCATCTCCTCGGCCACGCAGCCCCTCCGAAACTCAGTCCACCTGCCGTCGATGCGTCATCTCTCAACAAGCGGCCGCGATTCATAACCCGCAATAGCGGTACCTCGCACGATTCGGATGGCCCGGACGACGACAGAATGGACCTCGACCAAGTCGCTGAGTCTGCGAACAACATCAGTGCTGCGCCCCGAGACGACGACAACATTACCGACACGGTTGGCGCCATAGCCATTGATCAGAACGGCTTCATAGCTGCGGCCTCCTCTTCTGGCGGTATTGGCATGAAGTTCCGTGGCCGCGTCGGCCCGGCTGCCCTTGTAGGCATCGGCACCGCCGTCGTGCCCGCCAGCGAAGACGACCCGGATGGCATCACGGTGGCTTCTGTGACCAGCGGCACCGGCGAGCACATGGCCACGACCATGGCCGCCCAGAAGTGCGCCGAGCGACTGTACCACGGAACCAGGCGCGGACCTAGAGGGGTCGACGTTCCGGAGGACGACGAGAGCGCCATTCTGCAGGGCTTCGTCGTTAACGACTTCGAGCACCACCCTAGCGTCAAGTACTCGACCAGCGCCGGAGCGATAGGGGTCATGTCGGTCAAGAAGACGCCCAAGGGCTATTACTTGTATTTCGCCCATAACACCGACAGCTTCGCATTGGCCAGTATGAGCAGTCGCGACCGGGAACCGCACTGCGTCATGTCGCGTCTTCCCGACGGGAGCTCTAGGGTGGCCCAGGGTGGCAGGAAGATTTCGGTGGGCTAAAAAGGTGGTCGGCGTTCTGATGACTTGATACCCCCTAGACTATGCCTTTGTTTATTCCACTGTCCCGCTTGATCATTCCCTCCTAGATAGATCCGTAGGCCAGTATTCATAGCATGAATTGTTTTTCACTATGATACGCAGTCGTTCAGATATGCCTGTGACGATTTGTCCAGTTCTTTGGCAACTTTCGGGTTAGAGTGATGGCGCAACAATGGCCAAGTATGTTGGTGATCCGTCGGCAATGTGTGAGATCGGCATGATTCCCATGTTTTGGTAATAAGTCAACCATCCGAGTTTCCTCGCGATATCGATTGGCGTGCTGTTGTTCAAACACTCAACCCCATCCTAACCTCGTTCTTCGCAATGTATATATTCCATTTATTGCCAGTGCTGGTGCTGGTATTTCTCGGCACTGCTGGCTCTAGGTTAGATCCTACTAGCCCGAAGAAGGGGAAAGTAACAAAAAACGCCCCCAGGCTGTAAAGGAAAGGCAATAGGCACACGAGCTTTCGAGTCACTAAAAGGCGACAAGCCTATTGGCTTTAAGCCATCGCGCTCAATGATGCGCTCATGTCAAGTATACGACGCTGTCTACTTGGATCTCGTATACTGGTTGAAAGGTTGGAGTTGTTGAAGAAGCGGAACATTCTACCTACGTACCAATAGTCACGGTAATGGATTCTCAATCAATGTGCAAAATATCTCTCTCAAGGTGTGCGCATAATATTTTTATTTCAAGGAGCGCGAAGGCGGCGGCGCGTCTTCAGCATAATGCTAACTAGCAACGATGAAAATGCCATTGATATGGAAACCCTGGAAATGCTCTCGTCTCCCTAACGCCGAAACCTGATGATGATGATGATGAAATTCCCAATTTAAGCTCATACCTGACTTAGTCTCTGTGTAAATCCTACAAAGGCAACTATATTCTACTGTTACAAGATGTTGCCCGCCTCACCACTGGAGCGAAGGAAAAGGGTTTCAAGGCACCGGTGTGCCAGTGGCACTGCCCGTCTCCTCCCCGCCGCCGACGCCGTTGACCTTCTTCTTCTTCTTCCGCCGGCGCGGCACGACGGCGGGCTTGTTGCCGTAGTTGCCGAGAGCCAGCTTGGTGCCGCAGGTGAGGCAGCCCACGTCCCCTGGAGGCACCTCGCAGAAGATGGACAAGCAAACGCTACACACAAAGCCCGTGTCGACAACGTCGCGGTGGCAGAAGCAGGCGGCGCGGAAATCGACGCGGTCTTGTGTTGCCTGCAGCAGATGCTGGCGGGCCTCGGCGTCGGGTAAGAAACCCAACATGAGGTAGGTCAGCAACCCGCGCGGGTTCAGGCTGGCCGACACGTAGCTCCCGCCCGTGATAAAGGCGGCTTGTTGCAAGAACGTGGGCGAGGCGTGCGGGGATAGAGACAGGGTGTCGATGGGGATCCGGGCGTGCGAGGCAGCAAAGACGGCATTCATGGTCGCGATGTACTGGGCCGGTTCCGAATCCGAGACGGACAGCACCAGGATGCGCGCGTGCAAGCTCGGGGCTTGTTGGGCACCAGCTATAGCAGCAGCGCCACCACTTCCATTGTTGCCTGCCATGTTTGCGTTGGGGTCGGACGACGAGGGTTTCGCAGGCGCGAAGGCCAGGGCCGTCTTGTTGATATAGGACAGGGCCGTCGTCAGGGCGCCTGCTACCAGTGTCGTGTAGGGGATGTCGCTCGAGTCGGTCTCAGCGATCAGGGTTTGTAATGAGGACAGGATCGAGGACTCGATGGCGGCGAATTGGGGGTACTTGTTGGCCGAGGTTCCCAAGGGAGCGGCCCTGTTGTTGTGGTTGCCGCTCCCATTTACGCCCGTCATTTCGACATCTCCGTCTCCTCCTAAACCAGCGAATCTCTTCTTCAAGGAGGAGCCCCTGGGGCTGCTGTTGTTGGGGGACTTGGGGTAGAGCCAGACGGCGCGGTGGCTGTGGGCGGCGAGGATGGCGACCTGGTTGTCGTTGCCAAAGGCCAGGTGGGCGTTGACGAAGACGAGGATGTTGGCGAGGGCGGCGGAGATGGACAGGGTCGAGCCGAGGGCCTGCCAGGCGCGCGGGTTGGTGTCGATGACGATGACGAGCAGCGAGGGCGTCTGGCCCGTGGCGGTGACCTCGTAGTGGTCCGAGGCGTCGATGTGGTTCATCGTGTGGAGAGAGGGATGTCGAGTTCAGAGACAGGGACAGAGCAGAGGCAGAGGGTCGTGGTAGGATTCAAGATGCGCGGTGACGCATCAAGAAGACCAGGCAGGGTTCGTGCATCCAGCCTGAGTAGCGCGCATAGCCTGCGGTTTGTTGCGGTTTGTTGCGCGAGTCGAGTCGAGTCGAGTCGGTCAGGCGTGTTTGTTTTCTGGCAGTGTTTCTATCAAACGTATTGTATGTACGAAACGCCTCCTTGTCGCTGTAGACTTCCACCGCTGAACGACCTCGAAAAGTTGAAGTCTTTGGCCAAAAGCTGACCGACGGCCAAACCATGCACATTGACCGATGGATGGAAACAAAAGATCAATCAATGCCGGTCCGGTGGTCTTAGCGGGAACAAGGGAGGCCAGACGTCTGAAGCTTGGATAATTTAGTGGATCGGAACTTTGTTTTAGTGGCTCTGCTTAAGTACAGCACTTAGAAATAGCAGCATCTATCAGCGGCTCCCAGCAGCTCAGGCAGTCAGGGTCCCCCGAGCAAGCTGCAACCTAAGGCAAGGCAGACAGGCCTGACATCCATTGCCAAGGGTCCAACCCCCCCCCCCCAATGAAGTCACCAAATACATTAATCCTCCAGAACCTCCGTGTCGCAATAGGGAAAGAGGTCGCCATGTCAGTTTGGTGAAAGAGTCACATCCGGACCTCTCGCACTCGTACAAACAGGTAATTAGGCCTCAACATTCCCAGATTTGATTCAGATGCGGGAGAGCGTAGGTTTGAGACCGCAGGACTTGTCACAACTAAAATGGCTATGGTGCTTCTTGGCACATGGCATTGATTTTATTGGATTTGTGTTTTCCGTCCATGGCCAATTTATTTGGCTATGCAAGTGCAAGTGCAAGTGCAAGTGCATGTAGTTGAGTGAGGTTGTTGTTGTCGTTGGATCCCACGATGGATGCCCCTCCATCCATTGGCAAGTTTTAGGTAAAAGAAAAAGAGGCGGGGCTAGAACGACGAGCTTCCTTCCCCGCGACCAAAAAGACCAACAGACCAAAAGCCAATGCACTCCAACACACCTGACCAACTATCGGGACGGCGACTACGACGGACGATTGTTAAAAACTATCGTAAGGCTGACCTATCCTTCAACGCTTTCTCTCTCTCTCTCTCTCGCGTGGAACGAACCGACTGTGACGAGCAAGAAACACCAGCCAATTTGCGCAGGTTGCACACATTCCCCGGTCTAGACCCTTTATTACACTTTTCATTTCTTGATGCTACATCCCATTACGGCATTGTAACCACCTCGCCTCCAAACACCAAACTCCAGACACCAAACAAAACGTACGTCCTATCTCGCATCCCACGTCCCTTGCCCTTGCCCTTGCTCTTGCTCTTGCTCGTACCCCCCCGTACCATCCGAGAATTGGGAAAAGGCTGCAAGACGCGTGGTGAGCATTGCATGGCCCTGTACCGCCCCGGATTCGTCAATGGCGCCAGCACCTGGGCCATGTGAGCAAGTCATCAAGTCATCCCGCATTTTCCCTGTACCCTGTACTCCCGTCCGGTACATCCAGTACCTCGATATTGCCTCTTACATACTAACTCCTAACTCCATCAGCCATCGACACATACATAGTAAAATAAGAAACTCTCTCACACACGGCTGGCTGGCCCTGCACCAGGTGAAGCCAATCCCCTTCTGACTTTTCTATCCGCTCCCCTTGTCGCACCTCCAGCCATCCAGCAGCAGGCAGCCAAGCGGCAAAAGTCCAGGTGTCTCCGATAGCCTTGGCACTTTGGATTCTTATTAGACTCGCTCCCTTCTCTTCCACTCCATCCTCGACCGTCTGTTTCCTCCCTCACTCTGATTCAAACTCACCTCAGAAGTTGATCCTTGTGTGCTCAAGTCGTCTTACACCATTGGAACTCAGAGGGTTAATAAGCTAGCTAGCACTGGCAGATACGCCTTCAGCTGACGAAAACAGTCTATCTCAAGCAACTTCTGCCACCACCACTACTTATTACTTCTTCTTTTTACTATACCTTACCTACACTACATCATACCGTCCACGGTCGGTAGCTCTACCCAGCCATTCGTGCATTACTTGAACCAATCACTTCCCGAGAGACGCTGCTCTGTCCATCCACCATCACCATGGAGGAGGCACAAATCGCCATCACCTCCAACAAGGAGGAAATGGCCAAGTTCAGCAACTTGGACCAGGCCCAGCTCCTTCTTGCCCGCCTCATGCAGGGCGGTCAAGAAGACGTCGACACCTGCGAAGCTCTGGACCTCCTTACCAAGCTTCTCAACAACGACTACGCCACTTGCCAAAAGGACAAGAACCATGAGTCTATATGCAAAGTCTTCGACGACGACTGCCTCGACAGCGTCTTCAGCTACCTGGACATGAGGCAGGCGGAGCAAGTCCGTGGCCATGCCATCTTGACAACATCGGCATATCTCAAATCCGCTGGAGACGAAGGCTCCAAGGCCCTGTCTCGTTTCTTCTTTGGCCGCATGAAGCGCGCAACCTACGACGACTACATCGTCGCTTTTTGCGTCGCCGCTGCCGTCTTCCCCATTGCCCCCGATATCACTGCCGAGATGTTCCTGAGTGAAGGCTTCCTGGGCAGCTTGGGTCCTTTGATGCGACGCAAGTGGAAGAGCAGGAAGGTGGAGACGGCCTGCCTGGAGATGCTCAACGCGGCGTCGATGAACGCAAACTGCCGCGAGGCCATTATCAAGTACTGCACCGAGTGGCTGGAGGAAGTGGTCGACCAGGACCCGAGCGAAATGTCGTCGGCCGTCCACTCGGTCGACGCCGAAGTCGAGGGCACCCATGGATCCATCGCGATGCGGCGCCATTCGGAGGCGGTCCAGAACCTGGCGGCCGTCATTCTGGCCAAACTGAGGGTAGGCACTCTGAAGCTCCCGCTCGCTTCGCCCCCGGCGTTCGAACATCTATATTGGAAGTGAAGCGGAGTGACTGTAGGATGGGCTGGCTGACCTGAGGCTTCAGGCGGTACCTTCGGCAGCACAGCCTGCGGGGGAGGGGTTGGAGGGCTCGAGAGTCTCGCTGGCAACCACCAGCATCGAGGATCTCGCCTCCAGGTTCACGACTATGATACTAACCAATGCAGACCACGGAAAAAACCACGCCGTAGAAGGACTGGCGTATGCCACCATCCAGCCCACGGTGAAAGAGGAGGTTATCAAGGACAAACAGCTATTGAAAAACCTGGTGGCCATTCTGGCCGAGGCGCCCCCTAAATCCACCACGACTTATGGAGCGCTGAGCATCTTCCAGAATCTCACCAGGTATCAGCCTGCGCTATCAGACGAGGAGAAGAAAATGAACCAGCTGAAGGCGTATGCCAACGCTGGAGGGAAACTCAACACACCCAACGCACTAAACGACGACGAGCATACCGCGGCCCGTTGTAAAGCAGTCTTCGAGGTCGGTCTCGTGCCGATTCTCGTTACACACAGCAGGAACGGCTCGCTCGCCTCTTTGGCCATCATTATAAACATTATCTACGCTCTTTCTGTTTCTACCGCGATTCGAGGTCAGCTGGCCCAGCAGGGCGCTGTCATTCTCTTGATCGCAGCATGGTCTGCCTTGCACACGACCGAGCATGCAGCCAAGCGCATAGCAGCGCAGGCCTTGGCCAGGATTTTGATCAGCACCAACCCATCGTTGGTTTTTGGCGGTAGTCGATCCAGACCACAAAGCTCGGCCATCCGTCCCTTGGCCTCGATCATCAAACCCGACCCGGCAGTGGAGCGACGCGACCTTCTTCCCACTTTCGAAAGCTTGATGGCCTTGACGAACCTTGCCTCGACCGACGACGATACGCGCGTGACCATTATTCGTACAGCATGGGAACCCATAGAGGAACAGGTGCTCAGCTCCAACAGTAAGGTGACCAAAGCTGCAGTAGAACTGATCTGCAACCTTGTCCAATGTTACGAGGGCGTCGAGCTGTACGGCGCCGACAACCCCAAAGCCAAGAATCGACTGCACATCCTGCTCGCACTCGCCGACGCCGAGGACGAAGGGACGCGCAGTGCGGCCGGTGGCGCCTTGGCCTCGCTTACGGCGTATGAGCCGGTCATCAAGGGAATCCTGAACCGAGAGCGTGGCGTGGATATGGTGCTGGGACTTTGCGCGGACGAGACGGAGGAATTGAGGCACAGGGGCGTCTTTGTTATCTACAACATCTTGTCCTGCGAGGGCGAGACGGGCAAAGCTGCGATCGCGAAGGTCCAGTTGGCGAACGGGCTCGAAATTTTGAAGGAGTGCGCCAAAAAGAGCCGGAGGGCCGAGGTCGTCGAGGTCACGGTGCAAGCTCTGAAGATTTTGGTGGACGACGGCGGGTCGTCCAGGATCGTCGAGGAGGTTGATTGATTTGGAGCCAGCAAAATTGTTTGTAAACACGGCCTTAGAGTTCAGAGCAGACGAATCAACAGCGTATGAATTATACTCGTATGATAAACATGCAAGATGCTTACTTGATGAATCTCCGTTTTTGTGATTGCAAGCTGGGAGGCCGTTTGGGCCAATATAGAGCAATATTCGAGACCTTGAAATCTGAGGATTGGATGAAAGAAATCAAAACCCGCAGATCCACACTCTCCAAAGATACGAACTGATTCGTTTCTATTAAATGATTATAGCAGAAGATGAAAGAAACAATTAAGTTGACCTAATCTATCTAAATATATATAGCAATTCCAAGCAACAACGTCAATATTGACCTACCCTCATGTGCTGAGCCCCCCGCTGTTCTGTTGTCTAGTCTCGCCCACGGCCTCAAACTCTTTGATGTTGCCATCTCCATCTTCGGACAGGACGCGGATGCCCTGAACAGAGCTGTAGCCCTCGCGGACCCACGTGACGTTGTGACCGCGGGCCGCCATGCTCGCCACCGTCGCGTTGTCGAAGGCGTATTCGAACGTCGCGGTGTTGGGCATCAACTGGTCATGGAAACGGGGCTCGCGAATAGCGTCGAGCATCGTCACGTTCTTCTTCTTCCCGCTACCCTGAGCCTCGAGCAGGCGCCAGGCGACCTGCGCCGTCGAGCTGATGATGCGGCTCCCGCCCGCGGCGCCCACGACGGCGAGCAGGCGGCCGGTCGCGCCCGACTCGACGATGACGGGGTTGATGGAGCTCAGGGGCCGCTTGCCGGGCCGCACAAAGTTGGCGGGCGAGGGCGCGTAGCCGAACTGGTTGGAGACGCCGGGGATGCTGAAGTCGTTCATCTCGTTGTTCAGGATGACGCCCGTCGAGGGGACCATGAGCAGGTTGCCGTACAGCAGGTTGACGGTCGTCGTCGAGGACACGGCCATGCCCGACGCGTCGGCCGTCACGACGTGCGACGTGCCGTGGGACGCGCCGGCGTACACGGGCTTGCCGGGTTCGCCGGTCTCGTCGTCGACGGGGAAGTAGGCTTCGATGGGCTGGGTCGCGTTGTCGAGGATGCGGGCCCGCGTGGCGGCGGCGCCGGCGGCGGACAGGAGGCGCTCCTCGACCAGGCCCATGTCGTCGCCGAGGAAGTCCGGGTCGCCGAGCTGCTGGTGCGCGGCGTAGCTGAAGCGCATGGCCTCGTCGAACCGGTGCAAAGTCAGGTCGAGGTCGGCGTCGGCGTCGTCTGCGAACCCCTCCATGGTTTTCAGCGTACCCAGGCACACGGCGCCGCTCGCGGGCGCGCCCGTCGAGAAGAGGCGGTAGTCGCCGTAGGTGATGTTGACGGGCTCGCGCAGGATGGCGCGGTAGCTCCGCATGTCGTCGAGCGTCATGGTGCCGTTGGCGGCGCGGAGGGAATCGATGGTCGCGCTGGCCATGGCCGAATCCTGATAAAACACGTCGGCGCCCTGGTCGGCCACGGTGTCCAAGGTGTCGGCGTAGCGCTTGCGCGTCATGGTGTCGCCCAGCTTGACGAGGGAGCCCGTGGGCGCAAAGTCCTGGGCCCAGCTCGGGTCCTCGACCAAGAAGTTCCAGCCGGCGAACTCGACGCCGTACGTCATGTACATGACCATGTCCCGCGTCACCTCGAAGCCGCGGCGGGCGACGTGGGCGGCCGGGTGCACGACCTGCTGCCACGGCAGGTCGCCGAAGCGCCGGTGGACGGCCTCGAGCCCGCGCAGCTCGCCCGGCACGGCGGCGGCGAGACCCCCGAAGACGCTGGCCTGGGGGTCGTGCTTGAACATGCCCTCGTGGGCGGCGGCGGGGGCGGACTCGCGGTAGTCGACGACGGTGTAGTTGCCGCGGGCGTCGCGGACGAGGGCGAAGCCGCCGCCGCCGATGCCCGAGTGGTGCATGCCGATGACGCCGACGCACAGCTGGGTGCCGACCCAGGCGTCGACGGCGTTGCCGCCGCGGCCCAGCAGGTCGATGCCGATCTGGCTGCAGGTCTTGGACTCACTGGCCACGGCGCCCTTGGTGCTGCTGCTGCTGCTGCTCTCCTCGGGTGGTGACGAGGAAGCGGGATTTGGGTGCTGGGAGAGCACAACCTGATCCGCTTCGTAGCTTGGCGGCGTCCATGGTGTGGTCAGAGTGGCGACTGAAGAAGATAAAAGGAGCGCAATCACGCTCCCGGACAGGGGTTTAGAAAGCACTATGCCAACCTATTAGCTGCATGCTATCACTTTCAAGGCCAGATGCCCAGTCTGCGCGTTTCAAGTGAAGTATTCACGAGGTATTGACTCACTTATGTTGAAGGCTTGACCCCGATACCTTGACGGAGGTATGGGAAGGTTTACTGGCTTTAAAGGAGTTGAATGATAAGGAAGGGATTAATGAGTGAACAACACAGCCACAAGGCAGGGACAACAAATTACGGACTAGTTTCTATAGTGATGATCACACCGTGACCTCGACCAGGTGACCAGGTGAGATGAATAGCGGATGACAAATGGCTAGAGGCAATACCCGTGAGGGAGCTGGAGGTGACTAAGTAGGTAAGAGTAGGTCCTAGGTACTAACAAGAGTACTTGGGTACAAGTTAATGAGAGATAAGATAAGCCCCAGTAGCGAAAGCTTGGCCCCCACTGGATTAGCTGCACTCGCACTCCATTTATGCAGGCACCCAACCAATGAAAGGGCGTGTATTGGAAGCATTTTATTTTATTGTCGCTTCAACACGTCAAGTCTGCGATTTGCGATTGACTCGATCGGAAGTTCAAACTCGGCCACTCACTGAATGAATGAGCTTGACTTGACTTGATTGACTTCCAGCTTGACTCGGAGAATCAAGGCAATAAGTTGGTAAAACAACAACAACAAAAAGTCGATGCGAATCTCTCATCAAGCCTTATCGCGTGTATTGCTGAGGAGCCGGCCTCTTTTCACTGCTACTGCTACTGCTACTGCTACCTCTCAATCTCGGTCATTTTCAATCTCGGCCAGATCAAGTTGGAACAAAATGTCTTCTCCTTCCGCCTCTGCAGCTCCTGCTGCTTCTGCAGCTTCTGCTGCGCCCGTCGCCACCTCGGCGCCCCCGCCACAGGAAACAACCCAAAAAGACGCTGCTGCTGCCACTGCCACTAATGGGCCCCGTCCACAGGGCAAGAGGCCGTTTAAGCAGAATGGCGGTGGCCAGAAGCACAACAAGAAGAAGATGCGCAAGCGGGAGCGCGACATGAAGTCGGGATCTCACGAGGAAATCCTGGCTCTAGACATCAAGGCACTACTTGAATCGCAAAAGTCGGGCGAAGACGACGATGCTTCTGCTGCTGCTGCGGCTGCGGCGGAAGAAACCCTGCCCGAGCAGGGGAGCCATATCGATGTGGAAGTCGTCGAGCTCTCCTCCACCGGCGACGGCCTGGCCCAGCTGAAGGGCTCCAAGCAGGTCTACGTCGTGCCCTTTTCCGTCCCCGGCGACACCGTCAAGGTCAAGGCCTACCGCCACATGCAGGAGGGCTACACCATTGCCGATTTCATCTCCATCGTCAAGCCCTCCCCCCTGCGCGACGACTCGCGCATCAACTGCAAGTACTTCGCCACCTGCTCCGGCTGCCAGTTCCAGATGCTCGACTACGCCGAGCAGCTGCGCCTCAAGCGCCGCATCGTCGAGAAGGCCTACCGCAACTTCTCCGAGCTGCCCCCCGAGCTCATCCCCACCATCCAGGACACCATCGGCAGTCCCCTCCAGTACGGCTACCGGACCAAGCTGACGCCCCACTTTGACGGCCCTTCCGGATGGTCCAGGGGTAGAAACCCCTTCACCAGCCGTCCGCCCATTGGATACATGCCCAAGGGATCGCGAAAGACCATCGATATCGAGGACTGCCCCATCGGCACGGATGCGGTGCGCGTGGGCATGAAGAAGGAGCGCGAAAGAATGGAGACCGAGTTCAACAAGTACACTCGCGGCTCCACCATTCTTCTCCGAGAAAGCACGAAGCGCGTGGTAAAGGACTCGCCTGCGCCTGAGCCCCCGATACCGTCGGATGCCGTTGCGGTCGAATCAGACAGCCATACAGACTACAAGACGTGCGTGACGGACAACAAGGGCATGTCCACCGAGTACATTGACGACTTCGTCTTTCACAACCCCGCCGGCTCCTTCTTCCAGAACAACAACTCCATCTTGCCCCCCTTTACCGACTACATCCGCCAGCACATCCTCCCCAAGTCCAACGCCGACTCGCCAAGTCCCCCCATCAAGTTTCTGGTCGACGCTTACTCGGGGTCGGGGCTCTTCACCATCACGCTGTCATCGCAGTTCCAACAGAGTGTCGGCATCGACATTGCCGAGCAGTCCATCGAGTACGCCCGCAAGAACGCCACCGCCAACAACCTGCCCCCGTCGCAGGCCAAGTTCATCGCTGCCGACGCCAACGAGCTGTTCCAGAGCTTGAAGGACTACCCGCCCGACGAGACCGTCGTCATGCTCGACCCCCCGCGCAAAGGTTGCGATACCAACTTCATCCGCCAGCTGCTCCAGTTCGGCCCTAAGCGTGTTATCTATGTCAGCTGTAACGTCCACACCCAAGCCCGCGACGTGGGGCAGCTGGTTCGCGGCGAGACGGGCGAGGAGGTTGCCGTTGCCGAGGGCGCTGCGCCTAGCAAGGGTAAGAAGGTGCGGTATGACATCGAGAGTCTGATCGGCTTCGATTTCTTCCCGCAGACAGGTCACGTTGAAGGTGTGGCGGTGTTGAACAGGGTTGATGTGGAAGAGAGTGAGAATACGGAGATGAAGGGGGTGGAGAGCGAGGCTACACAGGAGCCAACCATGCAAGAACGATAAGGGTTGCTTGAGTTTCTGGGTCATTCAGGGTCAGATCTGAACAGCTATGTGCCTATATCGCTGTATGATTCAGTGATTATGATGTAACAAGTTCGATATAAATGTCTTTCAGAGAGAGAGCCTTCGCTGAATGCAAACCTTATAACGTCATCATCACCTACCTATCCACAATGTTTCTAGCTTCCCATGCCAATTTTGGACTGCACATCCCATTCCTACTACCTTTCAAAACATTTCCAAGGTAAGTGCTGTTGATGGCGGAACAACCCGCCAATGTCGTGTCGTGACAGCCTTGGATTATAGAACATAATTAATGATACACTCACTCAAACAACGATGATGTATCATGTTATTCAACTGACTTACTTGGCCATATAACAAAGAGCTGGTTCATCTGCACAATGCCAGGTGACGATCAGTCTATAAATAGTAAACCCTCTGCCACAAACCTTTGTCAGCTCGGCCATTGTCCCAGCAAAGAAACCCGAAAAGTCCTAGGAAGCGGAAATAGCCCCTGAGATAACCCCCCATCAAAGAAACGCTTGGCACACAAAGAGACCACCACGACTGCACCATGACGGTGTCAGTTTCCACCACCCTAGCTGTGTTGGGCTTCTATGCAATTTTCTTGTTCGTCGTCTGCGGCGGGGCGTTCCTATTTTCACGGCGGACCACGCCATCGAGGGCCGAGCGCAACGGAGAAAGCGGCGGAGAAGATACTGGGTACTATGATAGTAGTGATGATGACGATGATTGGGAGGATCCTCACCATGGGGTGGATGACCACGACGACATCTACTACTATCACCAAGTGCCCGATACAGATATGGACAGCATAGAAGAGGGGAGGTGACGGAAAAGGAGGGACGCAGCTATCGGCGCTGGAAGAAAATATATGTTATTTATTGTATAATAATAATAATAGACGAAGAGGAGATGCCGACGGCATTGATCTTGAAAACTAGATTACTAGAATTGTTTTTCAACGACCCCTTTCCAATCATTGCCCGGTCGACATGTAACCATTAGGCGACCAGTATCCGTTCAGGAGTCGTAACCGCCGCCCATAATTATGTTATTAAAGTCGTTCCAATGTCCCTCTCGGTACGTCCACGAGCCGTCCGGGAACCCGAAGTGCGCCGCCATGTCAGCTGGGAATTGAATATCCGACGGCGTCTCCGCCATGGGCAGGTCATCATCGCCACCTTGATCGTGTAGCCTACCATCGTTTTCGTATGGCGCCGTAGTGTCGATGACGATATCCATCTGGGAAATCGCCATATTACTGCCAGCATTGGCATCGTCGATATTGTCGTGATACAGATGTTGCTGTTGCTGTTGTTGATGATGGCCACCGTTCTCAGGCATCGGAAAGCTTGACGAAGAGGCAGAAGCCGCATGAGTGGCGGCGGGCGGACCAAGATCGGCGATAGTACCTACAGCTAGGCTTTGTATGAAGTCTTCCACCAGACCGACCAGCTCCCCCACCACGACGGCGAAGCGGTGAATCGTGCCCGGCACGAGCGGGTTCTGCGCGACACGGCCGGCAAGTTCCGCGCAGCACTTCAGAAGTATCCGCGAAGTATTCATACGGCTGCTGCCGGGAACACCTGCAGTGCCAGCAGCAGTAGTAGTAGTAGGGCTACGCCCAATTGCATAACAAGACTGGCGATGATTATCGCCACGCTTGGCATCGTACATGACGCCCAGCACGAGCACTTGAGCGGCTTGGTACAGAAAGTAAAAGTCCCACCAGATCACTTGATCGAAGAGCCCGTCGGCGTCGAGGCGGAAGAGCAGGCGGGCGGATTCCTGCGCCGCGCCGATGCAGACGTCGGTGAGGTAGACGTTGCAACCACTGCCGCCTTCGGGCACACCCAAATTGGAGTGATTTTGGTTATCATTAGCATCGTCGTCGTTATTGGTATTGTTGCTGCTATCAAATAATTGGCTGACCGTGGTGAGCATAGGATTGCGCGTGACGACGCAGAGGATGTGGTGGTATTGTATATGCAGTAGCAGAAGTGCCCTTCTTGACCACTGAGTCCACAAGTCGCGACCTTGTTCTTGTCCAAGGTTGTCGCCAAAGATGACGGCCTGCTGGGACAACTCGCCGGGCAGGCTATCCCTCCATCTCCGCATATCGCGGATCAGAGAGGCCGCCGGGGACAATGGGCCATTGTAGGCATCTTCGGTAGCATCCCCGCTGGAGCCACTGTGGTTCATGGCCCTGACGACTCGGCACGCCTGTGACAGCATTTTCAGCAAGCGAGTGGAATACTCGGCGGTTGCGTCGGCCTCTGGAATAGAAAGGGGCTGACTTGCGCGGGTATTGCACGCAGCATCGTCGATCGCACTCGGCCGGTCGAGCGACGAGGCTTGCATCAGTTCAAATTGGTACAGCGTCCACCAAAGACGTTTCCTTAGCACCAGTATAGGATTCTGGGCAGATGGTTCTGCCACCTTGTGGCTTCCTTGCTTTCCATGGGGAACATGATGATACTTTGCGTCGCGGTGCAAGCCGATGGCAATGGCGATGCGCGCGGCCGCTCCCGTCAAAGTCCAGCATGAATCTTTGCTGTTGGTATTGTTCAGATGTAGCGCGGCGAGGAGCAAGGCCTGCACTGCGGCGATGCACGATGTGAAGACAACACCGGGCAAGAGAGCTTGCACTTTGCGCCACCAGCGGTCTTCGGCTTCCTGGCCTTGGGCAGGGGATAAAACGTCGTCAAGGGGAAGGGTCCGCCGCGCGAGGATGAGGATGCACAAGAAACTACAGACCCAAGATGCGTCGACTTCGGTGCTATTGCTGGCTAATTGGGAAGGGTTCTGCTGACGAAACCGCTCATACTTGTACCGGAACCGTTCCTCGGACAGCACTGGGAAGTCAGGGTGTATGCGCTCGAAAAAGGCGTCGATGAGTCGATCCGGGATAGCGCCAGATAACAGACTATCCTCAGACTGAGCTGGTGATTCGTCCTCCCCATCGCCGTCGCTGTCGTCCTCCACTTTGCTGACATCAAAATCCGGTGACCTTTCGACCTGACGAGGGGAAGGCCGCCCAGAGGCGGCGCTCATCTCCCGCCCGAGGTCCGCCACTTTTCCCACCCAGGCCATGTCGGTCGGGTTGCTGCCGAACAAGAAGAACTGGCCCTGGCTCTGGTAATGCGAGTTCCGACCGGCGAGAATGGCCCGCATGCGGATCTGGAAGATGTAGCTGCTGGCGGGGCCGATGTACTGCATCTGGCCCTGCTGGTCGCGCAGGACGGGCAATTCTTCGTCCCCTTTTTGATTGGCCTCGTCGTGCTGACGGGCCGCCTGCGCTGCCGCCGGCCTAGTCTCTGCTTTGCTGCTGCTCTCTTCCGTCCCCGCGCGATCCGACGCGGTCGAGGCTATCCCCGCCGGGGTCCCGCTGCCGTGGCGATTGAGATGCCGCACTTCCGGAATCGGGATGCCCAGCGATGCCCCCAGCGCGCGCAGGCTCTCGACACTGGACGTGTCGGCTTCGGGCACTAAACCCTTGACTAAGCTTTCAAGGAGCTTCACCCGGGCTTCGAGGCTCTCCTCCACGGTGGCCAGGACGCGCTTCTTGCGCGTCTGGGTCGTCACGCACTCGAAACCATGGGTCTGGCAGTAGCGGCAGGGCGCACGGCTGTCGTACCCATCTTGGAGCTCCGACAGCAACCGATGGCATTTCTGTTTCCTGGACTTGCATCTATTGAAAACGTGTTAGAAAGTTGGAGCCGTGCATTGTATGCGTTTTTCATTTTCATGTTTCACAGATTTAAGGGAAGAAAAAGGAGGAGGGGTTAGTTATACAGAAATAGCGAAAGGGCGAAGAATCAGAAACAGAAAGATGGCAGAATGTTTCAAGCTCCTTACCTGTCGCAACTAATCTCAGTGCGCTTCCGCCGTTCGGGCGGAACACGACGACTCGGCATGTTCCATAGGGCTGCATCCGAAGTACGATGCGATCGGTGCTAGATTAGGTATTATGATTTGGGTTTGTTCAAGTACGCGCCGTTCTTTGCGAATTGGGGGTTATTTTTTCCCACTTGCCGGATGGATGGTGTCCAAGCAAACAGCGATAAGGATGTGTTTGGTTTTACCTTGCAAGGCCCCCCGAATCTACGTATGCGCGCCCCATGTAGAAAAGGCAGGCAAATGCCACAGCCACACACATGCATAAGTAATGAGTGAGTGAGTGCAATAATTAGGTTAAGTCATGCATACACAGTAGGAGCGCATTGCTTGGCGACGACGGCTGTCTGTTGCCGGGATGTAGTATTCGTGGTGCTACCCTGGGGCTCATCACCGCCCGGAATGGCACTCTCTCTCCCCACGGACTGTTTCCCCCGCATACCCCCCATGGTGCATGGTCTTGAGGGGTTTCCTTCGAGGCTTGCGCTATTCGGCCATCGACAACCCCTGGAATGCTGATCATTGACGACGATCTTATATGGCCCTAGGCCTATTGAAGTTCAAATATCTGATCGTTGCCGACGAAAAGCGCAATGATCAATTATTGGATGATTCCCGATACGATTATCCTCTTTCCTCCCGCTGTTTGGTGGACACCAGTTCTTGGCATAGAAATGCATTCTGGAGATCGCCAAGGATCGGGTTCCTCAAAGTAAAGCACAGATAGACTCGATTATTAGAAATCAGGAAAGGCAGTCAAATATAATCATCACAAGTCGGGCAAGAAAAAGCGATTTGGACATCAAATAGTTATGTGCATTCAAAAATATCTACCAATCGCCCAAATACATTAACGGACCGTTCAAGAACAGCCGTTCTCATCCAAAACTTTTTCAAATAGGTATACATGAATCGAAGAAGACGATATGATGCCAGAAGAGCATATATCGGTGCCTCGAGCATTGCTGCTCGGGAGGTGTTGTTTATTATAAGGCAGCCTTTAAGTCAAGGGACAAAAACGGCTTTACAGGCTGCTGACCTGGCGGGCGTGGCGGCGCTTCTTGCAGGGCTTGGCCGAGTGAGAAGGCTTGGCGGCGACCGAGGTGGGAGCGGTAGCAGCAGAAGAAGTGGCGGCGGGCTTGGAAGGAGAAGCGCTCTTGGTGGGGACAGGGGCGGCGCTGGAGACGGGGGCCGATCCGTTGCCAGCGGCAGGGGCAGCGCCAACGGCGCTGGCACCGAAAGCCAGCTTGGGACCGGGGATGGGGTAAGAGGTGAGGGTCTTGTAGATGTCAAACTTGATGCCGGCGTCGGCAGCAGTGTACAACTTGGTGGCGGGGGTGCCCTCGGGCAGCTCGGAGCCGGAGCCGGAGACCTCGAGGTTGATGCACTGGGGGTAGTTCTGGGCGCCGTTCTCCTGGCCACCGGCGTGCAGGGCGATGATCTCGTGGCGGAGGACGTAGTTGCCGGCCTTGAGGGTGGCGGGGATGGTGGTGGTCCAGCTGTTGTTGGCGGCAATCAGGGTGTCCGAGGCGAACTTGGCCGGGTTGGAAGAACCGTCGACGAGACCGGCCTCGGCGATCTTGAAGAAGTTCAGAGCACCGGCCGAAGCCTTGGAGCAGTCACCATCGCAGGCGGCCATGTAGTCGATGACGGGGCCCCTGTGGGACTCGGGCCAGGTGTCCCAGAAGAGCTCGACCTTGTCGCCGGCGGCGACCTTGGCGGTCAGGGCACCGGGGGCGCCGCTGCGGTGGCAGGCGATGTCGGCGGTGCCGAAGGCCTCGGGGCCAACGAAGCCGTTGTCGGTGGCGGTATCGGCCCAGGCGATGCGCTCGACCTTGGGGTTCTCATAGGGAGCCGAGCTGGCCGGGTAGCCCTGGTAGGTCTTGCCGTTGATCTTGATCTCTTGGACGTGGCCGTGGGCGGCAACGAGACCAGCACCGGCGGCGAGGACCAAAGTGAGGGGGTTGATGGAAGGCATCTTGATAATGTAGTGATTTGCGTACGAAACGTGTAGTCGAAAAGTTGGATAGGTGGCGAGGAAGGCTGGGCTTGAAGAAGCAAATGGGAGCTGGTAGACAGGAAGGAGTAGTTGCGTTTTTGAAGTAGCCGGCTTGCGGGTTAAAGAATGTGTAGATGACTGCAGTCGATACAGAGAGCGAAAGAATGAAGCTCGAAAGAGTGAAAAAGCGAATGAATGCAATAACTAATGATGCGTCTGATGAGGAGAGAAGAGAAGAAACTAATGCATCGTGAGGAAATGCCTACCTTTATGTACGACGGTTGGACGTCTTGGGAACTCATCCCATAACTTGGGTTCAGGGACACACACGCGCACCACTTACACCACTGACCAATACACCACCACGACTTTGCCAGGGCCCAGGGGAGGCTATCCTGGACCACCCTGGGCCATCCCGGGCCATCTCAGGATAGGCGATCCACTGGCAAACGCCGAGACAACAGGATGGTGTGAGGTGGATTAGCTGTCCAACGGCGATGGGCCTCGAGATGCCAAAGACACCATGGGTTCGGGGCGTCAATCAATGTGACGGGACCATGTGGTTTGGTTGCGGCGTAGATTGTGGGCAGAGGAAATGAAATGAACAGGGGGCAGACAGGTTGATGGCGTTCGGGAACCTGACAGGCGTTCTGTTTCATCGCGGTGGACACTCGGTGGTGGAGGGGCAGTTGGGGGGCAGTTGGCGTAAGGGGGGAGGGGGCGTTGACACTTTGCTGACTTTGCTGGGCCGATAATCATGAGAGTTCAGACGAAAACCGCCCGAAAAAAACAAAGAGGCTCGAGCAGGTGCTTGTTCCGACTACTGCAAGGGCTGTGTTCTAGGTTGGCATACCGAGGTCCCTACCGACTACCTATACGCTCTGTATCATACAGAGACAGAGAGAGCATTTCCGAGGTGACTTGCCGGTGTTACCGGGAATGAATCGTTTGGGTTCAATCAGCACACCACTTTCTCTCTTGCTCTCCAATTTGCAAGTGCTGCGACAAGAGGGATCACGATAATGCCCCCCACCAAGGCTTACTAGGTCCAAGGATCGAGGAGGGCAAGCACAAGGGCAACTATGTATGTACTACTAAAGCCTTGGCCAGCCAATCGCAACGGAATCCCGAGTCAACAAGTGACAGACTGGCGGCATGAAATGAAAGGAAGGCATCGTCATCGCTGCACATGGGCATAGGAGATTGTCGAAGGATGCTGGATAAAGGCAAGCGAAGGGAGTTCCCATGTTCAGGACTCCAGGGCTTGCATGTTGGTGGGGTTGTCACGTACTTCTAGCGGGCGGCTCGTGATTCAAGCAGGGATTCGGGCAGGGGTTCCAGGGGCTCCAGGCGGGAACTTGGGCCGAACTGGCCTAGACTGGCGTAGGCTGAACCCGAAGTGCTGGAATTCAGAGGGGTGTGGGTGGGAGCTTCAGGGGGGTCCAGGGGTGTCCAGGGGGGCTAGACGCTTGAGCCAACGTAACAAATATATTGCAAGACCTTTTGGGATCTTGACCGACCACGGAAGAAAAAATCTAATCACACAGAAAAAGTCCTCAGATCTCAAGGAGCGGGACGCGACCACGCAATGACTCTCTCTATCTCTCTCTCTCTCTCTCTCGGTAACATCCGCTGCACTCGATTCCGCTTTTGCCGGGTATCGCTCGATCTGAATCAACATGGGGGAAACGAAGGTTGACCATGCCGTGAACGTGAAGAAGCTGCCATTTGCAACTTGACCGACTTCCTTCCAGCGACCCAATGGCCAACCAATAATACGAGACTTGACTTATGCAGCTGACAGTTTCATTACGCCTTGATTCTATGATATTCTATGCTCAAGCGGCGTCAAATTCTCCGGAATTGATGCCTCGGCCGGACCGGGCGAACGGTTTCCTTCACCGTTATGCAGGGGGCGGCTGCTGACCCGGGTTGCGAGCAGCAGGGCGAGTATGCACCCAACCTTTCAGCTGCGTGGACACCTGGACAGGATAGGACCATATTTTTAGTATTGGTGGTGGGCCAACGGGTCTGTGAATCTTCAATATTAAACGCTCGGAAAAGCTTGTCTCGAATCTAGGATCCATACATTTCATCTCGTCGGTTTTCCCACCATTCACAACGAGGCAAATACTCTAGGCCACGCCAGCTACCTCGGCAGTAAGCGCGAAGCTGTTGACAGTTGGCACATCTAATCTACCTAATATGCTTACAGTCCCCATCCGTTGCTGGCCACCTTGGTGTACTTGTTGTAGGTATCCGTAAAGTTCGAAGGCGCTTCCAACCCTTCGACCCCCTTTTGGTACGACGCAACAGTCTTGAGCCTCTCGCACATCTTATAGCCAGGATACGACTTCCCAGGTCCGTCCAGGTCCATAAAGTACGCGCCGAGACCCGCCACAAACGGCCCTGCCATAGATGTTCCGTTCTGCCTTCTGGTCTTCTTTCCCCGAAACGCAGAGAGGATGTCAACTCCTGGCGCGAGAAGATCCTGTAGCAACATTGTTAGAACGATGGCGGTTGGACCTGTGTGTCTGTCTTCCTGGACTCACCACTCCTGTGCCGTAGTTGCTGAAACTGGCTTGCGCGTCGGTTTGGTCTATGGCCCCGACGGCGCACACTTCAGGCTCGCCTCCCGGCGAGATCGTCTCCACCGGTATATGGCTATTGCCAGCCGCCGCCACCACGAAGATTCCTTTCTTGGCGGCGATCCGACTGGCAATCATGAGCGCGTCGTCGATCCCTCGGCGACGCAGTCCAAGCGCAATCGGACCGCCAAGTGACATGCTGACGACCGACTTCTCGAGCCCTATAATCATTTCCACCATTCGTTAGCCTACCAGTCTTTGTCTCACAAGGGATTGGTTTATTGATACGTACGGCCGTGTTCTGTTGCGTCCTCAATAACCCACTGTAAAGCGCGGACTATGTCGCTCGTAGACCCTGAGCCCGACTGGTCTATGACCTTGACGGCCACCAAGTTCGTCTCCTGAGCCACACCCAGCGAGGAGCCGCCAGCGATGCCCGCACAGTCTGGAGCAGCACCAGTCGTGTCGTTAGCGTGACATTTACAGCCATTGGAGAAATCATGAAGGACTTACGGGTACCATGGCCGTGATCGTCTCCGCCAGGCGGCATCCAGCTCTCGCCCCTTTTCGCGCGCGCGTGCGTGTCAGTAAACAGGCGGGAACTTTTTGGCAAGAAGACTTTGGATGCGACGAGTGTGCATGTGTTTAATCTCACCTGTTGCCTCGCACAAAGGTGCGTCCCCATTTGGCGCGTCCCCCGAATTGCGGATGACCGAGCTCGATGCCCGTGTCCAAGATGTACACCCAGCCGGTGCGCCCCGTGGAATTGTGTCGGTACTCGAAACGACGTTGGCCGGCCTGGATGGGCCCGTGGGACAATCGGTGAAGCCCCCACGATTCCGTAGGTTCCGAGACAGCAGTGCCGTTTTTCTCGTTGACATCTACCGCGGCTTCGATTTCAGCATCGCCTAACGAGATCTTGGCGTCGGGTTGGATGAAGTCGACCTAGATACGGGGTGGGTTTAATCAGGTGCTCACGAAGGTCCGGTTGGTATTTTTTGATAGAGCAGTAGGACGAAGGACAATGCCTTCTTGATGGAAACGAGGACAATTGCTTACGTAGGGCGAACTCGCCATGTGTTGTACGGCAATCTCGGATCCAGGTCCAGCCATCACGTGTCCTCGTAACAAGCCGGGACCAAAGTCAAAGGTTTGACGTGGTACGGACCCTACCGCGGCGGCCATGTCGCGCATATGGAGGGAAGCCCCCCGAGGGGCGTCGTTCTTTAGAACCACGATCCAGCCATCGTTAGCCCCTTCGCTTGTGAACTCGGCCGATGCTGGGCTGGCGGGAGCAGCCGCCGCGGCCGTGGCGGCGATCAAGGCCAGTAGAAGTCTCATTGCAGTTGCTGGCGACAGGAGTAGTACGTAGATAGATGAAGGATAAGTCCAGCGTTCCGGTCTGTTGGAATGCCGAGAGTATTTATGATCGTATTATTCTTCTCAAATGCACTTAATGGTGGTTGGTTTCTACCCTAATGTACTCTAACCCTTGGCGGCCTCAACTCTGCTTCTTAATTTTTCTAATCAATATAATTTTACCCATCAAGGTATTTGGCGAAGTTGGAACTCATACTACTTGGCTTGGTACCCGAATGACAATGAAAAGGACGGCGTGTAGTGTATTTCACCTGTTCGGCTCTTTGATCTGTAACCAAGGTAGAAGATAGCCACTTAAGTAAAGTCTTCTGTTATCAAAGTTCAGGCGATAAGTCCAGGGAGAGAACACTCTAGCCCAGACAGAAGTAACCTAGTTGCGCCGCAACCAATATCGCGGGTAGGAACAGTCCATGTTAATCGAGCACCAGCTGCGGTCTTCCAGGTAATCTGCAAGAAAACTAGCGATAGCCCGTCCCCGTACTACGCCGTGTGTCATTCCGGCGAATGTATGGGCAGCACTTGGGTTGGTCCGTTTGCGAGCCGCTCTACACCATCCGGCTGCACCGTCAATGACCAACCCCCTTATTTGGATTAGCAACACAAGCCACTACGTTCCTGCAGCCAATACCACATCTTGATGATTCTTGCGTTATCGAGTGGCTGAATATCCCGAACGGTCCTCGACGCCGCTTCCGTGCGGCTAAGTTCGAAGACTGGCCCAGCCTTCTTCGGCGTCGCTTCGGCGCTGCCACCGCGTTGCTGCTTGGGGTGCTGATCTTCGGCATATTTCCCCTTCCAAAGGTCCAGAAGCCCCTCTGACGAATGCCCCGCCGTGCCACCGTTCAGTTGTTCCTCCAGCCTCTGGACCCAGACCGACGGCGGGACTACTTCGAACCAGGGAACTACGTTGTTCTGTCTCTTCTTCCAAGTGCTTCCACTTGATGAGATAATCTCCAACATATGGCGCCATGTGGGCTGGCGATGAGGATTAAGCACGTGATAAACTGGGATCCCGTTATTGACATTGCGTGCTTGGTTGCTATCCGATTGAGTTGGTGGTATCGGGTTGTTATCCGGACCACCCAAAGCGATCTCAATCACAGCCTGGGCGGCCAGCTCAGCGGGGAGCCAGTTTAGCGGTTCATCGCCCAGATCTGGTAGGCAGCCCGTGAAACTGTGAGTCGACAGCATGAGGGGGTAGGCCTCGCTTTGGTTCCAGATGCCCAAGTGGTTCGCGAAAAGCTGACCGACGCGGATGATGGATATCGGAGGCCGAGAAACAGCTTCGCTTCCCCTTTCTCCCTTCTCTGCCTTCTCGGAAACATACCTCTCGTGCGCCGCAGCGCATATGTTCTCGGTCACCCATTTGGACTTTGAGTAGCCGAGAGGAGCTGCGTCCGCCGGGTTGGTGGAAAGCTTCTCCGCGATGGTACCCGAACTTGACAACGACGCGTTGTTGACTGCGGCCGTAGAGCTAATGAAGTACATCCGCGAACCCGACTCTGCGGCAAGTCGAATCAAGTTTCTCGTGGCCGCTAAGTGCTGACCGAACGAGCTGACGCGAAGACTGAAGTTGACCGCCCAGGCGGCATGGACGACGACCGCCGAGCGGGTCCGGAGACTCTCGAGGATTCGTGGAGCGAGCCCAAAATCAGGCCGGCTCAGCTCGGAAGGTAGGCAAACGACCCGGCCCTCGGACCAGTGTTCATCGTCCCAGGGTCCGAGCCTGGGAAGCCCCCACTTCAACAGTGCCTGAGAGACGCGCTGGTGGGCGCTGGGAATGGTATCCGCTCGTATAAGGCAGTAGATCCTGCTGATGCTTGGATCTTGCAAGAGAAAGTGCACAAGGTGGGCACCAAGAGCGCCAGTCGCGCCCGTCAGAATGACGGTGATGCCTTCGTTGCTTACTTTCCGTTGTTGGAAGGTCAGGTCGTCAAAGTCGATGTTCTGCTGCACCAAATCTCTCATCAACGCCAACTCGGCGTCTCGCTGTTCTTGCTGATGTTCCATAGTCTCTTCCAGTCTGGGCGCGTCTTGCGATGATGAATGCCGCTGTCGGATCAGTAGTACATGACCCACGAGCTCATTGATGGTGCCGCAGTCATAGATGATGTTAATAGGCAAAGGACCCGATTCTTTAGGCACCAGGTCGCGCTCGATGACCTTGCGGATTTGGATGCAGGCGATGGAATCCACGCCTTGGCTGTACAGATCTTGCGACGGATCAAGGTCCTTATGACCCAGTATTTGCGCAAACTTCTCGGCAATAGTTGAAGGCAAGTCGTCATCCAATACGGGATGGGAATGTGCGTCTGATCCACCTCCCTCGTAGGTCCTTTCAATCAAGGGGGCGTACTGCTCTTCGGCTTGGCGGCGCATGATGGTCCCCTTGCTGCTCTTTGGGAGCGACCTTTTCTCACCCTCTGTTTCCGATGAAACGGCGACCAGCATGGCCTTGGAGAGACGCGCGTGGCTCTGCGACTCCTTGTTCAGCCTTTGTATCGATGACCATACCGCGTCGACCACTTCGGATTCGGACGCGTTGCCATCACTCGGAAACAGGAGCGCGCCGGGGTAATCTCTACCGCTGCCAAAGACCAAAACATCCCGCAAGTGCGGCGTTGATGCAAGTATCGCGCCTTCGAGCGGCGACGGGTCGAACTTCTTGCCGTTAGCCAACGTAATCTGGGCATCGGACCGGCTGTGGTACCGCCACGCGTTAGGTATGGACGGGTGCGGCTCGAACAGGTCCGCGGTCGCGTACGACCCATCCGGGCGGTTGGTCTTGGCCAGCAACGGCCAGCTCGGCAGCGCGACCAGCTCTGAGAGTCCGTCCCCGCGGGGCTCAAAGGCCAAGACATTATCGGTCAGCACATCTGCCGCTGGCCGGAGAAACTGCCATTCTTTATCCTTGGCATAGTCGCGTTCCGAGGACAAGAGGAAACCGCACTCCGCGCTGCCCATGCGAGAAACGAGATGGACGTCCTGAGCGACGAGCTTATCCCCGATGGCGGCGGGCAGAGCGGCGCCGCCCACGCCGACCAGGTCCATGGACTGCAACAGCCGGATCCCGTCGTCGGACTCGGACAACATTTGCAGCACGTACGGTACCGAGGTGAAGTAGCCCACTTTGGTGGTAGCCGAAGAGCTAGAGTTCGAGGCCGGTGCCCCTTGCCTCCTCGTGCACTCGACCGCCTTTACGACGTTCGCCCCCGTTACGGGTGCGACGCCCTCGGGGAAGAACCAGATCATGGCGCCGGCCGCCCAGGCTCGAAAGCAGTCGGCCAGGCCCCCGTGGTACAGTGGTGTGGTGGAGAAGGTGGCAGGTCTCTGACCCGTCGGGCTTAGCCGGGGCAAGATGCCCACGGCTCCCCAATTACTTTGATATATCGGTTTGGGTAGGCCGGACGAAGTGCCCGAAGTATGTCGGAGGTACGCGACATCCGCCGTCTTTGGATACCTCGTCATCACTGATTGCTGGAATTTGCCTTCGGAAGAGAAATTGACTGATTCTTCATCATAAGATGGAATATCTAGAATCTTCAGTGTTTCCCTTAGGCTCTCCACCTTATCGTGGTACATGCGATCCACGAATATGGTATCAGCTCCGGAAGTCGAGCACAGATGTTCGATGGCCTTTTCTTCCAATTGAGGACTGAACATCACTCAGTTAGATAGTATACCAATGAATATTCTGGAAAGATTCTGACTTACGCCAGGAGAAAGACAGTATAGCCCAGTCGCATGAGGCCCAGCCAGGTGAAGACGAAATCCAGGCTGCTCGCGCACATCAACCCAACTGTGCCCTTCGCCTCATGAGTTCGCGAGCATCCCAAACACGTGCTTAGCAACGCAGCAGAACTGTGCGACCGCTGTCTCAGTTTTCCAAAAGTTACTCGATGGGGACCATGGCTTGAAGACGCCGGAGTCTCCCCGCTCTCAGCTTCTACTGCTACCCCACGATCATCACTGAAGTCGGCGAACCCAATGGCTGGTTCATCTGGTATATCCCTTCCTTGATCGTCTATCAACTGCAGCACCGTTGAAAATTCATTGGGCTTGGGGGTTGATTGTCTCTTCTTCCACAGGGCCGCTTGCCCGAGGGTGCAGGTGAAATAGTTCAAGTCCATATCTGCTCATAGTGCTCATTGGCGAATTCAGTGATGACTCGATCCCGACTTCAAAATTGGGGTTTGATTTTTACTGATGGCAGGGTTTCATTGTAATTGATTTCTGTCGCGTGAAGAAGTATCGCGATCACGATAGGCAATGGTGGTGTTGAGGGCGTCGGGTGTCGACCCCCACATGCCAAGTCAGTCGTCTCCTACAAGTACATACCATACGCCCCGAAAATGTCACGTCAAGCCGTCATATTGGAAGCAGGGTAGGTACGATTGAGCAAACTAGAAATAGCGAGGTTTGCCCCGGCCTAATATGAATGCTAGGCATGTTCATGACGTAATCGACTTGCATGCGGTGCCTCACTCACTCTCCACCAAACTTCCGATGCATCTGCGAGTAAGTAGCAAAGTGAGACAAGCAGTTCCCGGAGAGACTACCGCACAATGAAGGTTACTGGGTGAAGTGAAACTGCGTTTGAACATTCCCCGTGCACCTTGACCATATCATACCATACCAATGCTGGACTATTGAGCCCCAAATCAAATCAACACAAATAATCATGGCCAAGAGAACGATCACGGACACGCTCCGGCTGTCGAGCTCCCTCCCGATCCCGCAGCTGGGCTTCGGCGTCTACAAGTCGCCGCCCGAGCTGTGCATCCAGTCGTGCCTCACGGCCCTCCGCGCGGGCTACCGGCACATCGACACGGCGCAGTACTACGCCAACGAGGCCGAGGTGGGCGAGGCGGTGCGTCAGTCCGGGCTGGACCGCAAGGAGCTCTTCCTGACGACCAAGATCCTCAGCCCCGAAGAATCAGCGGAGGAGAACTACCTCAAATGCGTCGAGAGCGTGCGAAAACTGGATTTTGGCAGTGGCGGCGACGGCGGCTACGTCGACCTGTTTTTAATTCACAGCCCCAACTGTGGCGGCGCCCAGAACCGCAAGATGCTCTGGCAAACGCTCGAGCGGCTGCACCAAGAGGGCAAGGCCAAGAGCATCGGCGTCAGCAACTTTGGTATACAGCACATCAAGGAACTGAAGGAGTTTGCCAAAGTCTGGCCGCCGCACGTCAATCAGATCGAGGTAAGCAGACACGCGGTTAATCAAGGGGGTGATTGATGTACTGACCTTCGCAAAGCTACACCCTTGGTCGCAACAAACCGAGATTGTTGAGTACTGCGAAAAGCAGGGCATCGCCATTGAGGCATACTGCCCTCTCGTCAGGAACACCAAGGCGGCAGACCCGAGTCTAGTCAAGGTGGCCGAGAAGCATGGGGTGACGCCAAATCAGGTGCTAGTCCGATACTGCCTAGACAGGAACTGGATCCCGCTGCCCAAGAGTGATAACGCTGGGCGCATCAAGACCAACGCGGATGTATTCGGGTTCGCGCTCGACAAGGAGGATATGGGGGTACTCAATAGACTGAATCAGGGGGCGGCGGGTTCAATCGTGCAGGCTGTCAGTAACTAGAAATAATCATGCGAGTTTCTTGAAGTCACAGTAAGGAATCAATTCATGGCACAAGGTAATCGAATATGTGACTTGCGACGAATGTATCTGTGTGAAATCCGAATGATATATACTTCTCCCTTTTTTTCAAGTCCCCATTGCTGGATGCCATTGAATCAGGCTCAGCATCTGTTCCCGGATATTTGTACAATTACATAAAATCATACGAAATATACATGATTTTTTTCATGTCAATTCGTAGTCCATGTCTAGCAGTTGAACATTTTGGTGGTGCTGACGTTGACCCTGCTCCATCGCTGGCCCTGTCGCCAAGCATGAATGATGCTCAGCGGCCAGTATGCATGATAGAGAATGACGGCGGGCCAGGGGTCCCATACTTCCCACGTACCCTCCTTCCAGGTAAGCAAATGGTCAAGGAAGGTAAGAAGGCCAGATAGGAATTCTTGAGGCGTGATGCGACCGGTTGCGAGTCGGTAGGTCGGGTGTATAACCAGGGAAACTAGATCGTGTCCAATCCAGTATCGCGAGTGTGCATCCGACGGCGGCACCACCAACTTTACTTCATCTGAACCGCCGTTTACAGTCGGCGCAGTACTGCCGCTGATGCTTTTGGGCTCGATGGCTGACAAGTAGGCGCGCACCATGTCACGCATCTCGGGCCCTAGCTGCGCGAACAAGGCAACAGCAGTATGGGCGCGCGGGTTGCACTCGATGGCGTACATGTTCCGCTGGAAGCCGTTCTCGGTGACCTCGTCATCCTCGACCATGAAGTCGAAGCTCAGATGCCCCGTCATCGGCTCGCTGCTGCCGCCCTCTTCGTCGGAGTCGGCAAAGCGCGACACGAACTCGCGCGTGAACTTCAGCATGGCCCGCGACAGGGCCGAGTCGGCGGGCAGGGGCCGGTAGTGCATCAGCAGCTCGGCACTGGGGCAGGCGCCGAAGCAGCGCACCTGGCCCCGGACCACGAGCGCGTGCGTGCAGTACTCCTCGCCGCCCGGGACGAACTGCTGCACGATCCAGGGCGAGGCGGGCGTCACGGGGAGGCGCGCAAGGTACGTCTCGGTCTCGCGGCGCGTGGCGAGCGGCAGAAGCGTCATGTTGCCGCGGTTCGCGTCGTCGACGCCGATGGGCTTGAGGATGAATTTCCGCTGTTTCTGCTTCCGGTTCTCCGGGGTGGTCTTCGTCTGGTTCAGGGCCGAGGACGTGTCCAGGACGCGCAGGATCTCGCGCGGCGAGGTCACCGTGTGCGTCTCGGGGCAGGGTAGGTCGAGCTGCGCCGTCTCCTGCATGAATTGGTCCTTCTCGTGCAGCTTCATCGTGGTCGCGACATCGAACTGAATGCAGCGGCACTTGGTGCGGCGCTCAATGACCTCCTTGGCCTCGGCGTCCTCGGCGGCGCTGGCCACGCCTGAGCATGAGACCCAGAGATCTACCCGGTCCGTCTTGACGATGTTAACGAGCCTTTCGACGTACGTGTCGGCAGCACTGGCCCCTGAATTGGGCTTGGGGTTGGTGTGGTCTGGTTTCGGCATGCGGTAGAAGGCCGACAGACTGCTTGACGATTTGCCCGAACATGGTATCCCCGGCGACTCAAAATCGGCGCCAATGACCCTATGGCCGGAAAGGTGAAAGGCCCGCGCCAAGGTCAAGCCTTTGGCCATGCCAACTCCCGTCACCAATATGGTCCGTCGGTCTTGGGCATCTTCGCGGTAGGCCTCGCGGTCGATGGACGAAGTACCTTTGGGGGAAGCGTATTGAGTAATATAGCTAAGGCACAAAGTGAGCAGTGATAGCGGCAAAAGTAGAATGCTGAGGAGAGTGAGGCTCAACATCCTCAAAGTGTCAGATAAAGGATAGTTTGCCATTATGGCTGTTCGGTGTAAATCGCGTCCTAGTGAATACCGATGAGTCTCGTGACTCCAAATGGTAGTTAGTTGACCAAGCGAATCAAGGAGCCAACGACCAAATGCAAACCGTATCCAACTTTCGCTCTCTTTCGCCTGTCTCTTCCCACAGCCTGCGAAGTTACCACCCACGAATGAACAAGCACTCTGTGTGTGGAACAGACTATTGAGCCTCCACGAGTTCGCCGGAGCGGATATTGACTACTTAGCTAGCTGCTATGACCGGGCCGCTAGGGGGGCGATTGAATGAATGATGCGCAGTAGCTTAAAGGCCCCTTAGCGACCGTTCGAGGACCACTTGGCTTGAATACCGGGGTGGAATGCCGACTTAGACGCGTGAAAATCCCATTGGATCTGAGCTGATGAATCATGGGAATCCGCCTGCCGGCTTCAGCAATCTTAGGAGGACAGCCTCAAGTCGCCAGGAACGGATCGTTTCAAAAACGGCTTTTCTCTACCTCCCTCGGCCCATGGAATAAAATTCCATTAGGAATGCACTGCAGTCCTTGCTTAGCGGATTGGGATGTTATGCAGACATCATCCGTATGTAATACGTCATGACTGTCACTTGCACATGCCAATCAACACGGGGACGCATAAAGCCGAAAAAACATCTGCACAGTCACAGAGAGAATCGAGGGATGATATAATAGGAGAGAGATGATAGATTCATAGTTGTTGGAATAAAATATTGTCAACGAAATTATCACAGAAGAAAATTAGAAGACCAGTGGTCTTGGTGGTGAGACTTTTAAACTTTTTAGAATTTCTAGCGTTGATAGTTTCGAACGAAGCGATAAAGTATCGCGACATCGTAACTCCTACCCCAAACACCAAAACAATCCAATGCCCCAACCCCGTATTAAACCTTTCATGATGATCGCTATGCTTTCTTATATGTAACTGTATCCATATCTCTCACAATTTACGCCTGAGCCTTGATGCCGTTGTTGCCATTCTTCAGGAAGCCATTGGTTTGGCCATTGATGACGTTCTTAGCCTTCTCCAATAGAGACTCATTGCCGTTGGAATTTCCATTGGTGTGGCCCTTGGCGCCATTGACGCCCTGTGACTCGGAGATGACACCGGCTTGCTTGGCAGCAGCCTCAACACCAAGTTCCTCAGTCGCACTGTCTGTGTAACCAGTGTCGCTACTGTCCACGTAGGCCTCGAGACCAGCTCCCTCGCGGGGATAGGCCTGGCAAGCCTCCTTGTGCATGCGCAGCGCCTCCTGGAGCTCGGCGACCGAGACGTCGTTCAAGAATGAGCAGCTTCCCAAGGGGTTGGGAACTGCCAGGCGAAGCAGACCATCGCGTGTCTTGAGAATGGCAGCAGTTCCCTTGTCAACCACGTCGTTATCGAACAGAGGGTGATCAATTGAGAGACCAGCTCTCGAAAAGAGGGTGAGGAGACGCTTGTGCTCGGCATCAGAAAGCAGGCCGCGCTTCTTGGCGAGTGTGGCAGTGAAAGCCATATCGATGGAGATGGCGTGGCCGTGACGGAGGGGGGTCTCGGGAATGAGCTCATGCAGAGGCGACCAGCTTCGAATGAGTTAGTGTCATGCTTCGACCAAATGCGGATGAATAGCTACTCACGTGTGCCCATAGGCGATGACTCGGTCAAGGCCAATCTCGTGTAAGTTGGGCGACTCGAGCTTGAGCATCTCGTAGATGGCCTCGCGATTGATCTAATGAGGAGTCAGTGAACAGTGACTTCAACAACAGGATCTTCAAGGGAAACTTACGATATCGGCAGCCGTCTTCAACTCAGAAGTAGCGCCATCTCCACGTCCGAACTTGTGCTCAATGAGCTGCTCGCAGAACTTGTCGAGAAGATCGAAGACCTGAAGGTGAGAGCACGAGGAGATCTTGATCAACTCGGCGAATCCGTTTCGCACTTGGGCGATGGGTAGAGTCCGTAGGAATGTGAAGTCCAGGAAGGTGTGCATGGGGGCGTGGTAGGCGCCGAGACGGTTCTTGTAGTTGCCATAGTTGACGGCAACTTTGATGGAGACACTAGCGTCGATGAGGCCAATGACGGTGGTGGGAACTCGGATGAAGTTGGTGTTTCGGCGGTACGAAGCGCAAGCAAAGCTATTTGAGTATGAGTGGTAAGGTCGAGATGATGCTTGAATGAACGGGAAGGACTTACCCTGCGACATCAGTGACCAGACCTCCACCGACAACAAGGACGGGCTCCTTGCGAATGATACCGAACTCGGTCATGGAGTCACAGATGCTCAAATATGTGTCGATGGTCTTAGCCTTCTCACCAATGGAGGTCTTGTGCACCTTGAGCGTCAAGCCGTAGTGCTCAAAGTACCTTTCCATCTTCTTGCCATACATGCTGAAGACGTTCTTGTCCGTGACGGCAAGTACGCGTCCCCATTTCTTGTAGCAGTCGGCAAGGCCCGAGTTGGAAACGTCGAAGACACCGTCGACGAAAGTGAAGTCATACTCGATCTTCTCGTATCCCTCGACGTGGAAACCCGCCTTGGTCTCGTTGACGGTAGCCTTGAGATCAGACATCTTGAGTTATGAGGGGCTGGTTGGAGTGTGGGAAAAGGGGGTCAAACTGCGAATAATGGTTCAATAAGATGCTAATACACCTTTACCGATAAGTGAGAAAGGGCTGGAGGTGAATGGCGAATGGGTTGGGACATTCAAAGCTGTATTGGATACCGACAGGCAAGGGCCTTCAAGTAATGGCTTCCACACCGACTGGAAGGTGCCGCATCGAGTAGTCTCGTCGTCATGATATCTAGTCGTTGACACAACGACTCTTTGTCGAACACTGCAACCAACTGCAAGTGATAGGAGTAGCCCACGCGCCGTCAGCGTTACCTGATGATTTCTGTCACAGCAGAAGAGCAGAACAGAAATGTTGAGACATTGCCTGCCTGTGTAGCGTGAAGGCGCGGCGCCCCCCTGGCGCTAGCATCCAACGGGGGTTAGCATGGGTTAGCATGGGGGCTAAGATCCGGATGGGAAAGTCGATAAATGCCATTCCGAACCAGATTCAAGCGTCCTTGGGCCGATACCAATCAACGGCCATTCCCCTAGTCGGACCGTTAACCGGATCAAGAGCCTCCTCTATCCTCGCTTATCTAGCTTGTTCCTTTAGACAGGCGCTAATAAGAGCTGGTCATGGCGACGTATAGCAGCTACGAGAAACATGTGGCTGTCATACACCAGTCAAGGGGAAGAGTCAGTGACTTCAAGACACGAGATGGTGACACCTCGAACCATTAGCAAGAAGAAAAAGCAACATACGTTCGATTCCTACGTCGGATGCGGGGTCTTCCTGATGTATAGGTTTGGGGAGTGGTTGTAGCTGCCGGCTGCCGACTGTTGGCTGGGAGACTGTGAGCCCCAGGAGTAATCGATGGAGACTTGGTATGAGAATCTAACAGTCGTGTGAGCTTCACTACAATAAACTCAAACCATCCATCGTGAGCATAGATTGCGACTTGCTTCTTTTACTTGATTCTTCATTTTCACTTGGACTCCAGACGAAACGCATCATCAGTCTATCAAAATGGGCAGCACGTTGAAGCAAGCCGACTTCGAGGGACAGGCGTACCAGCCTCAGGAAGATATCTACGTCAGTATACCCCCAATGAGGCTCATTGATTGCTTTCTTTTTCCTTGAGCTCCGGATCTGACTGACTGCCCGATGCATCTAGTTTGACGATGGCCGTGAGATCGCACTGCTGCATTTCATGTACAGCCACCCGAAACTCGAGGAGCTGCGAGGAAACCCCCAAAACGTCCTAGACGCCATCGACGAGTATGGGCGCACGGAAAAGTACCTCATGAACATTGGCGAGTACAAGTCCAAGACGGTGGTCGAGCTCATCCAAAAGGAGAAGCCTCAGGTCATGCTGGAGTTGGGCGGTTACGTCGGCTACTCGGCCATTGCGTTTGGTGCCGCCGTGAAAGAGGCGGGCGGGAAACGGTATTTCAGTTTAGAGAAGAGCCCTGAGTTCGGGGCCGTCATCTCTATGCTGGTGGATCTGGCGGGACTCAGCGACGTCGTGAAGGTCATCGTCGGCGGCAGCTCCGACTCCTTACGACGGCTCCACAAGATGGGACAGCTCAAGCACATCGACCTTTTGTTCCTCGACCACTACAAGCCTCTCTACACCGAAGACCTGAAGCTTTGCGAAGAACTTGAGCTCGTGGGACCTGGTTCCGTCTACGCGGCCGACAATGGTAAGTGCAATCTCGTATCTTCTTATGCGAATAATACTAATGGCCATCTGCCAGTTGTCAAACCCGGAAACCCTCCGTACCTCGAGTATGTCAGAAGCAGCGTGGAACAGAAACGTGCGAAGGCTTCCAATGCAAATGGCAATGGAACCAAGGGACGGCCCGATCTCGTGTACGATAGCAAATTCGTCGAGGGCTGGGAACCCAGTGGCGTTCCGGTAAGATGATGTGGCACATTCGCGCTCAATTCAGATATGCCATGCTAACAATATCATAGGATGCACTCGAGATAACACGATGTGTTCGGGTAGAGTCATAGTCGACGATTCGGCGGATGAAAACAGTGAAATCTCCGATCTGATATTATCGTAATCAAATACTTATAGTTATGATGCAATGATCCAAAAACATTCTCGTCCAAATGTACACTTTTCAGTGTTCGCTGTCAGTCATGGTGAATGGTGACCTTTTCATCCGCCGTAATCTTTTCATGGCGAAAAGTGAAAACGTTCTCAAGTTCTCAAAGCTCGGAGAGGTCTCCGGGTGCTGGAACCACCCTGGATTACCCTAGTTTAATTAAGCCTGGAGGCCTGTAGCTCAACTAAAAACTAGGGTTCTTGGGTGCTAAGCTCAACCCCCGCCATTAGAGAGACCACTAGAAGCAACAGGGCTACAGCGGGATCGATCCCCTCAAGTTGGCTTCAAGCTGGCCTACTTTAGGTTCATCTCATTTAGTGGGCTCTCCGATGCACGCCAGCATGGCGGGAACGGAAATCTCAGATGAACTATCACTCGATACGACGATCCATTGGTATAGTTAGCGCCGAAACTATTCTATTACAGCTGCATTTTGATTGCATCTACTGTACCATTCACTCAGTCACTGCCAAGACATATCTGCTGAATGCCAGTTGTATCCATGCAGCACATGGTCCAGACTCTTTTGCCTTCTGTGGTCATGAATCATCATCCCACTGCCACACTTGCCTACACAGCGGGGGTCATGATGTTTCGAACGTTTCGATCCGGAAATTGATGCATCATATAGCTTGGCTCTTCGCTTCGACAAACGTATTCTCACCGTGATGGTTACGCAATTAATAAGCCTTTGTGAAGCCTACTGGTGCCAAGCATGATCCCGTCAACCTGAGGTGGACGAGGCTTTGATCAGTGAAGTAAATGTATCTTCAACTACCAGCATCAACATGGCAACTCGGTCACCCCAGAGACGTGCTTACGTGACCCTCATCACGCGGGCCAGCTATCTGGCCGGCGTGGTGCTGCTGGCCGACACGCTGAGGCGTCATGGCAGCCAGCACCCGCTCATTGTGCTCTACACGCCCAAGTTGTCCGGCGACGCGGTCAGGACGCTGGAGCTCGAGGCGACCCGGCAAAACATGGTGCTACGCCGGTGCGAGTACCTGCTGCCCCCCGGCGGCACCAAGATCAACCTGATTGCCCAGCGCTTCGAGGACACCTGGACCAAGCTTCGTGTCTTCGAACTCTGCGTCGACTACGACGTCGTCTGCTATCTCGACGCTGACATGGCCATTTTCCGTAACATGGACGCCATCTTCACCAAGGCGGAGCAGGAGCTGCCGGCAGGCTGGTTGGGTGCCAATCATTGCTGTGTCTGCAACCGGGACAGGGATCCCTGGGCCCCGGTCGACTGGTGTAAGGAGAATTGCGCGTACACGCTCGTCTCGCACCCCGGTGGGCTCACCAAGCCCACGCAGCCGCCGAATGATGACGGCGCTGGCAACGGTAACGACCGCGACCGCGATGGCGCTGTCCGGGAAGGCCCGTCTAAGACACACCGGCTGCTCAATGGCGGCATGTTTGTGTTCCGCCCCACGACCGAGCTGCGCGACTCGATGCTCTCCTTCTTCCACACCAACGCAGCGCTGCTGTCGACCTTCAAGTTCCCGGATCAGGACTTTCTGGCCCATTACTTTCGAGGCCGGTGGCGCGCCCTGGGGTGGCAATACAATGCGCTCAAGACGATGCGCTACTGGCACCCGGACCTCTGGCGCGACGACGAGGTCGTCTGTCTGCATTACATCGTTGACAAGCCATGGGCGCAGCGGGTGGGCGTGGACGGTGTCGCGGGGTACAAGGACCGCGACGGCGTAACCCACCAGTGGTGGTGGCAAGCCTACGAGGAGTGGGAAGCGGAGCGATTGGGCGTTGGCAGTAGCAGCAACCAGGTAGACGATGACGTCGGGAAGGAGGTAGCCAGGCTGGTCCGCAAAGGGGTGGCACCTCCTCTGGGAGTTTCGGATGGGTGGTTCGACGGTGTTGATCCGGATATGGAGGCCATTGGCGCCTCGGTTCAGGGGTTCGCGAACAACCACGTCCAAGCGGCCCCCGGGGTAACAGCCCAACCGTAAGCGAGGAAGCCTGGCTAAACTGGGACAATACTGATCCCGTGGATGAAGGGGGCGGAAAATGGGAGCGGAGAGTTGGGCGGAGGGTATGCGGTCAGTGGTCTCGTGGTTCGGCACAGTTACTTGTTCCGAAGATCTACCCCGGCCAGGCCCCTTTTCTTGTGTAACGTGTCAGCTCTTACCGGTCCAACGTGCTGCCGAATTTAGAGAGATGTGAGAGAAAAGACGAAAGTATACGCTTAAAGTGTTCAAGGTCTCTCGTCGTAGCGTCCGTCTTTCTCGTCGAAAGGGGGCGCGAAGCGGTAAGCCGCTGTGATCGTGAACTGTAATGCGCCGATGACCAAATGTCGCCTGATGTACGACAACCTTAAAAGTCGGCTTCGTAGAGTCCAAAGATGTCTCGTTCTTGTTTGCAACACCTGGCTTGTGAATGAATGCGACCATGCAGTAAATGAAGCTGGGAGACGCGATCTAAAAGATGGAGGGAGGGCCGGCGGACAATCCCGTGAGCTATACAGGAGGAAACTGTCACTTTTTACCAATGGAAAAGGCCTTCTTTTCGGGTTTCTGACCACTGAATACCATTGAACTGTAGCTTCTGCGGGCATTATTTACTTTTTTCATCCACCGTGGTGTGAGACATGCGGCCCTACATTGTGAGATGGTAGCATGTCTCAGTGACATTGGCCAATGTTGCTATGGCCTTCGCGCCTTGCAGCCCAAACCACGGTCCTATTAGACATATAGGGCGGATACGAAAACTCAATAACAATAAACGGCACATGCCGATCGGGAATCCCTAGAGCAAGCTGAGGCTGAACATGGCGTGTACGGTCCAGACGTCCCCGTAATCTCCGGCGTTCGCGGGAACCCAAGCATCAAAACATTGCAAGACATTGTCCGTTCTCGTTGCAGATCCAGGGTCTGAGTTTGCCTTCGGAAGATTTTGCACTGGGATTCGACAGTCTATATAGATTTATTCTCGGAAAGGGACATGCCTTCTTTGGAACTGCTAGGCTAAAACAGCAACCAAGTCTTCACCGTCTCTAATCCTCACATTCATTCCGAGTCGATCTCACGCCACTCTTTCTTTCACTCTACAACAATAAGTCGATAACGCCCAACTAACCAATAATCTAATCACGAATAATCAATCTTCCGCCAAAATGAAGTGCTCCATCATTTCCGCCGCCAGCCTCCTCGCCGGCTTGACCATGGCTAGCCGTCCCGGCGGCGCCACCTTGCACGGGGCCATGTCCGACGTCCTCGACGCCGCCCGCACCCTTGACACCGTAGTTGGTGGCTACAGCGGCGGCGATGCGGAAGATGTCGAGTGTGCCATCAACACGGCCGTCGTCGTCATGCGCCAGGCCACCGATCTGGCCAACGGCCTCCAGGAGCCCATGAGCCCCGAAGACGCCCAGTCCTTCGAGTCGCTCGGCCACGTCGGCGGGAGCCTCGTCAACAGCTTCGGCGACAAGATCCCCATCTTCAACGACGCCAGGATCTGCAACAGCGTCACCACCCACATCACGGACCTCGGTATGTCTCTTCTTTGGTTTACCCCACTGGTGATGCGCGCCGTTTTTGCAGACAAGGCTTTCCACGTGTAAAGAGAATAATATATGCTGACAGCGGACGACTATTGTACCAGATGACCAAGTTACGGCTTTGATCAAGGCGGTAGGGTCCAAGATTCCTTCCGGCAACACTGCCGCCGCCTCCAAGACCCAGTCGACCTTCACCGAGCTCAAGGACAGCATGGACACATGCAACGCCTGTGGCGTCATCGGCGATAATTCCCATACTGGAGCCCCCATCGGCTTTGGAATCAACGGCACTCACGGTGTTAGCAAGTACCCGGGCCCCATCGGCAGCAACGACGCCACTACCGCCACCGCCAGTGTATCCTGCGGCGCGGTGTTCCTCGTGGCTATCGCGGCTTTCCTGATCTAAGACGCCTCGCGATAATTACCCTCTCGAGGCGAAAGCCCTCGATGCTCGGTGCTACAAGTGTACTATAGGCATGGGAAGAAGGACGGAAGCTTTCTTGCTCGGGATAAGCTGGTCTACTTCTTTGTTACTACCACAACTCGCGATTCATAGGACGCTGGCTCCGCGTAGTCATTCGTCTCTGCCCAGCAAGACTGGTCCGAGCAGCGAATTACGGTAGAGAAAAGGGACGACCAGCTTGCGAGCCTCCGACAACCCACCCCACATGTATGATAGTTGTTGTATATCTATGTTACTACTTTAATTGAGACAAGCCAATTGTACCCCCGCCATCCCCATTCCTGCTCGAGTAGTCACCAGCACCGCCGTAATGGGTTTCTGGCCGCATGGTCCACATCGAGCTGTCATGGTTACGTACGAAGATAAGAATATGCTGCATATGCGACGAGGTGGGTTTGTCACCGTCTCGGAAGCTTGTTGGAATGATGCTGTTAACTTGATGCGGGAAAAAGGGGTGATGGCAGCAAACATACGATAAACGTTCCCCAACCCGGAATCCATTTTCCATGCCTGTACAACTGCAACTCAGCAGTGCAACCACCTCCCAAACTCATTGTTACCTGCAAACGTGATAGGCTGTCGGTGGTATCACGTCGCCAAGGTTGCTCGCTTAATATGCTTTCATGATCAGCGGCTCTGAACTTTCGATGGCTCGGGTCGTTGCGCAGTGGGTGCCGCGCGTGCACTATCGTTACTATTTTATTTGAAATAACTGACGCCGCCGCCGTATCGTCGCTTCACTAGTCGCAAGCGTTCCCGAACCATTGAATCCGATGATATCTTCGATCTCCCTAGTTCTATTCTGTCTCCTTATCAGGAGAGTGCAAGGTCTGTCTGTTCCTGATTTCAGCAACCGGGACGACTTAGAAAGCAGCATAGTCCTTACACATGGTGTTTCATTATTACAAAATCTTTTTAAGCGACCAGACGGCAGGCTATCAAGTCTGACATCTAATCATGATTCACTTCTCGGAGTATCCAGGCAATTAAGCCCAAACCTGCGTCGGACAACCAAGTCCAATGGCGATGACCACTTTCAGGGGACGAAATACATGGCAGGACGTTTTGGGTATGCCAAGTTTTGGACAAGCTTCTAAGTATTACTTGCTGATCATGGCGATAGAGTGATTTTGATTGCGACGTGAATCCTAATACCGATAGCTTCATCGCTATTCCACATACTGCCCCAATTTCCGGTTTCTTCGACCCATGACGCCTTCCCGTGTCTCCGATTACTGCCACGCATCCAGCGGCAGTATCTCAATATGGCCACTTCAGCCCTGAATCTACTTTTGGAGGATACGATGGCTCGTTCCTGCTCTTGGTCCATTCCTCATATGATTCAGGATACATGTGTTCAAGGTCTGTCATGTAGCGTACGATCCTTCGGGGTGTTAGATCATTCGACATTACGGTTGAGGATATGGGAAAACTTACTCATTCCGGTAAAGGGGGTTGCCGACCTTCAATACTGCTACTCGTACTTCAAACACACTAATCCCACGTCAGCGAAGCCATGTACGTCGGCCATGGAGACCAAGCCATTGGTGTTCTCGACCTAGACTCAAGGATTACGAACAGAGTCTGTACTTACAGTGCATATAGCACGATACGACCGTATGAGTCTTCTTCTGGCGCTGACTTCGGATACAAACTGTGATAGCGATTGACGAATGGCATTCCCGTTTTCTGGCGGGCGTTGTTCCAAACTCCAATATCCACTGCGAGACGTTTAGCATATGGGATTTCATAGCAAGTCACTATTTGTCCTGGCGTACTCTCGTTGTGGCCATACATGGACATCGGGTCAAAAATGATGGCGTCCCCGTCTTCATTGATTCCCAGATTCCCAGTCCAAAGATCGGTATGGAGGAGTCTGGGGATGATATTACGTCCTCCAGTTTCCAGGGGCCTCAGTAGTCGCGGTATGATCTTGTTGAATAACAATCCCACCAGCCTTTCGATCTCTGGCGTCCGTGGTCCTTGGGCAATCTCCTCCGCGCGGAACATGTAGCGTGTGTACCGAGTGAAGAAGTCTTCCCACGAATCGCTCTTGGCCACCACCACCGGCATTTGGCCACCGGCAATGGGCACATGCCAACCGAACTTTCCATCCTCGGCGATCGCCTTGTCGTGGAGTTCCGCCATCCGGGCTGGCAAGAGATTGATATCGGGCGGCTCGTTGAAGATGTCCACAAAGTGGCACAGCAAGAAGAATACCGAGGGGTCGGATGCATAGTAGCCCCAACCGATCGGTTCTGGGCAAATCCCAGGCACCGCGGCATGCATGGCTTTGAGTGACTCATACTCACAATGGTACATGACTCTTCCGGACCTGTAGTCCGTGGTCTTGATGAAGTAAGAAACGGGGCTTCCGTCCAGCTCAGTCTGGATTTCGGCAGTACGTGACCAGGTACTGTTTCCATGTGGGCCGATAGAAATAACCTCGGTTCCCTCCGGTAGTACTGCGCAAGTTAAAAGTATATATCAGTCTCCGTGAGCCAGAGAGCAATGTATGAGGATGGGCTATCACATACACGCCAAGACATTGTCGTCAACTTCTTCGATGATGTGTTGAGGGATCACATGTGCGCCCATAGTCCACCACGCCCCTGTGGCTTCCTCGAGAGCGCTGAAGTCTTCTTTGACCAGTGAGTCGTTGTTGGTCAGGAATGCGGCTCGGTTCTTATCGATCAAATCATCGGTAGTTAAAAGTGAATTCTTCTCGACTTCGGGCAACGTTTCCGCTGTTGTCTCGATTGAGGTCGCCATTGTGCCTGTAGATATGTTAACCAGTATTGTAATAGTGTTTCAAGTGGAGGTGTTATGAAGAATGGTGGATCAAACGGGGCGAGGGAATCTGGGGATCCTCCATCTTCCCCAGGTGATCGGCGAATGCTATTCGGAATTCGGATGACTGCATGTACATGGGTTTGCACCCAATTGATAAGCGCCTGCTGGCTGCTGGCAGGCGTGAGCTTCGGTCGAGCCAGTCGTGGCGCTTCGCTTAGAGCTTGGCCCTCGTCTGACTAGCTGACCAGGGGTGGCCAATATGCAGGCGCCCTTCACCCCGCGCAAGGCTCTCGGGCAAGCCGTTAGAGACAGGATTTTGAGAAAGCCCGCCCTTCAACACTTTTGCTGATCAAGTGCAACAACTCGAGCTTCCAGAGCCTGAACTCTCCAGTCACTGATCGAGGTCTCAGCGGCTGCCCCAACCCTGTACGTTTTCACCATAGACTCGGCATTACACCATACCCATGCGCTACTCACCTTGATCAGCCATAATGAGTTCCCCACAAAGGCCGTCCTATCATACAAAGTCCAGCTCAGAAGATCATGTCTCGTACTCCTCCAGTGAAGCGGGTTCCCTACCGAGGCAAACAACCCTGCCTACACGATCCCGCTTCACACGACATTTTACCCTTCGTCAATCTCCATCCCCATCGTCAAGCAGTAGCGATGTTAATGCAAAAGGGCCCTTGGGCCTCACAACTGTTCACCGCCCATCTTTGGGAGAATCGGCAACTGCCAATATCGTGTTTGTGCACGGATTAGGTGGTGGTTCCGAGCACACTTGGTCTAAGAATGGTGTCCTTTGGCCACGCGACTTGCTCCCGGAGCAGCCGCCATTCCGGGAAACCAACGTTCATATCTTCGGCTATGATTCCAACTTCAAGAAGAGCAGCACCTTGAACATTCATGACTTCTCCAAGTCGCTGCTAAACAATTTGTTGAACAACCCCGTCGTTAATGAGTCAAATGTGTGCCCCCCTTTCTTATCTACGTATCCTTCATGGCTACCTCTACAGTAGAGCATTGCCTAAGCAAGCTACTATTAACATGTTTTTCCTTTGAGTCGCACCTTGGTGGTCACTGACAGCGAAATAGTGTCCTATCATCCTTGTCGGCCACAGTATGGGTGGCCTCATCATGAAACAGACCTACATCATTGCCAAGCAGATGTCTGTATACAAATACATTGCGGAGAGAATCACGGCCATATTATTCATCGCAACTCCCCATACCGGGTCTGAGTTGGCTCCGATACTTGACCGTATCTTTCGGATGACATCGGGACTAAAACCGTACCTTGAAGACCTAGGCCGCAATTCTGATACGGTTCAGACTATTAACACGCTTTTCCCAGCCTATTCAACGGATCTGATGATCCATTCATTCTATGAAACACAGCCTCTAAGCGTTGGTGGCTTACGAGACGTCATGATCGTCCCCAAGGTCGACGCGATTCTCAACTATGCGCATGAGCAGTCTGCTCTCTTATACGGCGATCACCGGAGCGTTTGCAAGTTCGAGTCTGCCGATGAACACAATTTCATTGCCATCTGGCAAGCCATATCCTCCTGCTTACCGGCTGGCGCTGGCCTAAGGCGTGAGTCGGATATGGTCGCATCGCCCGATAGCAACACGTACCCGAGCGACACAGAAATCAGCGAGTTCCTCGGGGTTTGGGAACCCCCCGCCGATGAGCTCCACCGAGTTCGAGCTGATCGCCATCCGGGAACCTGCGAATGGCTGTGTATGGATGATGACTATTGCAATTGGCTTCAGGATACCACACATGCCAGCATATTCTGGGTCAGGGGCCCACCTGGCTGTGGCAAGTCCTACCTCACTGGGCACGTTGTGGAAGAGCTTGAGCTAGCCAAGAACAGATGCTGCTATTACTTTTTCAGACACGGGGATAAAGCTAGGTCATCCATGGAGGACTTTCTGCTTTCCATGACTTGGCAGATGACCAAGCATCCCGATGTGAGGCGGCGGGTGCTTGAGGTCTGCAGAAGAGACCCAAGCGTGGGATCCGGCGACTATAGAACTCTGCACAGGAAACTCTGGGACCAGGGAATATTCCGAGCCTCGCTTGGTCATCAACCCACGTACTTGGTAATCGATGCCATTGACGAATGTCGAGCAGGGAACGAACTTGCAAAGTTCTTAGTACGAGTTATGGAGAAATCAAAAGGCCTCATCAGAATCATTGCGACTTCCAGGCATCCACATACGCACTACTCCATACCCCCAAGACAGATCACACTTCGAGACATCCACATACGCGACGTCCAAGGAGACATCGCCAAGTATCTTGAAACCACGGAGCACGAGCTCCAAGGGGCGACAAGCCGGGAAAAATGTATGCTGAAAGAGCTTGTTCTTGCAAAGTCAAACGGATGCTTTCTTTGGGTCGTTCTTGTGCTTCGAAGGCTGCGGAAGATTGTCGGGTCTCAGGCTCGCCTGAAGGCACTCGAGGAGGCGCCGCCCGGAATGGATCAGCTCTATGCACGAGTATTGCAGACCATGCCTGAGAAAGGCGGTCTGTCTCGGGAGATACTGGTTTGGGTCACATGTGCTATTCGGCCGTTGACCACGGCGGAGTTGAAATTCGTCCTTGAGAACCGGGCCATGGATGAGATCAACGATATCGAAACCGTTTTATCACAGTATTGCTATGACTTGGTCTATGTCGACGAAAGATCCTACGTCAAGATGCGGCACTCCAGCGCTACACGTTTCCTCATGCGAAGAGATATCAACTCCGAGTTCGACGCCCTGACAATCGACGAAGAAAATGCCAACAAGGCATTGGCCATGACCTGTCTTGGCTATTTGAATGGTCCCGAACTCAAGGCCAAAAAGCGGAAGATGGTTGCTACTGCCCATGGAGAGTCCGCATTTGCCTCCTACGCGTGCACTGCTATTCATGAGCATGTTAACAGGTGCTCTGCTTCGGACCCTGACTTGCTAGAGGCTCTCGCGCTGTTCCTCAAATCCAACGTGCTACACTGGATCGAACACCTGGGTAATATTGGCCAGTTGGACACTGTACTGCAAATGGCGCAAGTCTTGAAGCTTTACTTGCGCCGCAAGTCCCGCGTCAACCTCCTTTTGGGTGACGAAGTCATCATTGTCGACGCATGGGCGACCGATCTGGTTAGACTGGTCGGCAAATTTAGCAAACAGTTGTTGGTCCATCCAGAATCCATCCTACATCTCATACCACCATTCTGCCCGACGGAATCTGCGCCATATTCCCAATTTGCAGTTTCGGGTGCGTCTGCAGCAATCCAAGTACGTGGTCTATCAACTAGGACCTGGGATGATTATCTGTGCGCCATCATACCCAGTGAACCAAATGCGCGGGGCACCTCGAGTGTGACGAAACGGGAGAGGCTTCACTCCATCGGCGTGTCCGATAATGGGTTCTGCATCGGGACTTCTCTGGGTAGAGTATGTATATTCAACGACCAAACCTGCCTCGAAGAAAGAACCATTTCCCACGGTGGCCCTGTCACTCATCTTCACTATGCCACCTCACGGCCACTACTCGCGAGTTTCGGGAAGCGATTCGTTCGAATCTGGAATACGGAGACGTGGGAGAAGCAATGGGAGGTCAATGCAAGGCAGAATTGTTTGGCCATGCACTTTGTGGACGACGATCAACTTCTCCTGGTGGCCCTGCAAAACAACACACTGCTCGCTTTGAATTTGATCAGCCGGACGTTCGAGGCCACCAGCTGGACCGACAATCTGGACGACCCGTACAGGAATTGGTATAATGGCATTGCTCCGCAATGCGCCACCTTCAACACCGACTTGGGCCTTCTTGCCGTCGGTTACACCTGCCGCAGTGTTTTGGTGTATAACTACGAGCTGGAGTCGTATCAACTATTTGACGACGAGAAGGGTGTCTCTGACGACGTCGAGCAGCAGAAAATGATCCAGCTTTACTGTATGGCCTTTAGCAAGCTCCCCGACACCTCTCTACTGGCCGTGAATTACGGCACAGCGGAACTGGTGCTGTTCGATACAGAAGTTGGCCATGTCGTCGCGAGGTTGTCGTCTGTCTTCTTTTCCACCCTCGTCTCCTCTCCGGACGGTAGGACGCTGGCTGCGGCCAGAAATGACGGAGCCATCGAGCTGTACGATTTTGAAACGCTACACAAGATCTACCGCATACGCCCCAGTGATGGCGCCGTGGCGTCACTCGCCTTCGCCTCGGACAACACCCGCTTCCTCGTCATTCGCGCCGGGACTCGGAACTGCAGCGTCTGGAGTCCCGTCTCGCTCTTCCGCCGAGATGTCGGACACGACAGCGTACGATCCCCATCCTTGGGCAGCGGCAGCCAAGATGGTGCGTATGATCAGCAGGAGGCCCAGGTGTCTCGCATCTCTGCCCTAGCCACCGACGTGGATGGAGAGGTATTCTTCGTTGGCAAAGACGACTCTTCTGTGGCAGTCCACGATAACAAGAATGGCACCCTGTTTGGGACCTTGTTCTCCCATGTCTCGTCCATCAAGGCGCTCCACTGTGGTAAAAGCAAGCTCCGGCGCCTTTTGGTCAGTAGTGACACTGATGGCCTTATGATGACACACGAAATCACTAGGGTGGATGGCCAATGGACCGCGACATGTCTATGGAAGCATCGGGTCTCTCTAAAAGGAATCCGGCAACTCTTGTGTCATTCAGACTCATCTTCAATCCTAATTTCCTCCGATGACCAAGCCATCGTATGCTCTGCACTCGATGGAAAGGGGATGGCGCTAGCAAGCTGTGAAGATGACGATGGCGGGCCCCATATATGGGCGCAGAGTCCGAACGACCCTTCGCTCTTGTTGTTCCTGACGGCAAGGGAAGTTCAGCTTCGCAAGTGGGCGAATCTACAAACCGTCTGGACAGCGCCCGAGGGCTTATGTCTCCTCCAAGATCACCCTGAAAACCTGAACATTCAGATGGCGTCCCCTATCTTTGCGAATGCCAATGCTATGCTCATGGTCTCTTTCGCGACGCAAGAGTCACATACCGAGACATACAAGACATGCTTTCCCGCCAGTGACTTCACCGCGGGCACAACAGTAGTCCCTGCTTTGCATGAGTGCCAGAAGCACTGCGAGACGATTGAGTTGGGGATCGGTATGTTCCGCGACCGGTTCGTGTTCCTCCATAAAGAAGGATGGGTCTGTTCCATAAAAGCCGCCGGAATGCGAAGCCGAGGCAGCGAGAAGGTTATGTTTCATTTCGCTCCACCAGTCGACTGGCTGCGAACAAACCATGAGCCCCTCGTCAGGATCACGAAGTTGGGAGACATACTGTTCGTTGTCAAAGGGGAAGTTGCAGTTGTCAAAAAAGGGCTTAACAGGGCGGTGCACGTTCATCGTTTCCAGTAGATTATTCTATCAGACCTTGAATTCACTGCCAGAAGGGCCAGAAGAGGACGATGATTAGCCGTATCACGAGCAATATCCAAAGTGTGGACGGGTTACGTAGGTAACCAGAGTTCGCATGGGGCATTTGCTAATAGCGCGCCTGCCGCTTTTACTTAGGGCGAATGTTAGCCCGTTCCCAATTGTGTTGTGCATTTAGATGTTGTAAAAATGTGTAACATGTACGTAAGAACTGAACACAAAATAAATTTTCCTATCGGTCATGGGAAGTAACATTTCCCTGGACACCCATGACACCAATGGATGGTGGCCCCTGAAATTGTGGCCCCTGAAATTGTGACCCCTGAAATTGTGGCTGGCGGACATCCGTGTGCAGTCCACTTGTATAATTCTCTGGAGGTCTAGCCATATTGCCTACAGGAGCAGGATATGGCATCTGGCTCGGCATGGCTTCACGTGGTTGGCCCGGGGCTACGGCTGGATAGCTTGCCTCAGGCGAGAGATGAGAATAGACAGGGTACCCAGGAGGGTAAGCAAACTGGGAGGCACTTCCCACCCCGTGGTTCGCATAGTTGGCCTGGGGCCAGGGGCCACCAGGTGGCGGCGCCTGCGACCTGGGATCTGCGACGTTCAGCCTTGTGGTGAGGACGTTAGGCGCCTTGGCGGTCTGTCCGAAATTATCGGCGCGCCAAGCGTGCTCGCGGGCTCTTCGTGCGGGCACGATGCCGTACGTTTGATTTAGGTAGTCTGCGAAGGCCTTGTATGCGGCCGCTACCGTCTTAAAGTGCGTCGCGCCTAGCACCACCCTTTTCTTCCGGCTTGGATCCGCGTCGCCGTCGTTTGCCTCGAGCTCGGCCAGCGCGGTGGCCGAGTGGAAGGCGTTGCGGATCTGGCGGCCGTTCCAGCGAGCATCCTCGTTTTCCTTGAAATAGTCCTCGGCAAACTTGGTGATGTCGTATTCCCTGATATCGATCTTTCTGGAGTTGAGCTCGTAGCGAATTTTGGTCCGCTCAATGTTCTTCTTGAAGATCTCGCACGTAGCGTCCTGATCGAGAGGCGGATAGTACAGACTGATGTGAATTCGCGACGTGAACGCCTCGTCGAAAACGCCGACACGGTTGGTGGTGAGGAAAAGCACGCCAGCGTAGTACTCCATGATGCGGAGGAATACTGTAGACAGGTTAGCGGGATAAGGGGTTTTGCTTTTCTGTACATACCTGCCACCAGACTGTTTCTGACGAAATCTTCCCTAGTCCTCTCGGCAAGAAATACATCGGCTTCGTCAATGAGTAGAATGCAGTTCCAGCGGTGAGCCAGGGCGAAGTTGATCTCAAGAGCCTCTTCCACCTCCTTGGCTGTGGTTCCGAGGTCTCCTATTCAACGATTCAGCATCTTGTTCTCTGGATTCTACGACCATGTACTTGAGTAAGTATAAAAGCACTCACCGCTGGTGATCTGGAATAATGGACGCTGGAATGAATCCGCAACACACTCTATGGGGCATCATTAGCAGTAAGTCCGTACAGGGTGACGGGGCCACACAACTTACCAGCAGTCGAGGTCTTGCCCACACCTGGTACCCCATGCAACAACATGATTAAGCCTTTTCCTGCGCTTGGTGTCAGTTCTCAAGGTCAAATAAGGAGAGAACAAGGCAAGTCCCTACCTTTGCCACGGACAATATCCGTCTTGTTACTTTCGTCCTTCATAGACCTTTTATCCTGAAAGTGCTGCCGAATCATAGACTTCACCATGTCTTTGTGTCCACCTGGCAGAACAAGCTGACCGAAGCCTTCGTCCTCGCCAATGACTGGAACCTCGGTCATATTCTTCAACTCCAGCCAGGCTGTCACAGTGTCAGCGGTGTTTCAACAGATAGATGGGCAGGTTCTGCGGAGGTGTGATACATACCCCACTTGCGATTTCGTAAGACGAAGCCGGGGACTCGGTGTGCCATAATCATCAGATCGTCCCTGTCGAAAGCATCTTGGCGACTTGGTGAGCTGAAAGCTCGTGGTACAATGGCGACTGAGGGAACTGTGCTTGCCGCATTACTCATCCGGGTACCAATATACTCGTCTCTGAGATGGGCCTCGATGTACTCGTCATCGTGGGCTGTTTCATTCTCACAGCATTCTTGAACACACCAAGTTACAGGATCCTTTCTTTCCTCATCATCTTGGTCCTTGTCGCGTATTTTTCTGGTGAAAACAGGCTCAACCGTGACATCTTCCATCTTATCTATCATATCTGTCATGTCCACGCTGAATACTGACTGGACTTCTGGTTTCCATTCGGGATTTCGATTGATAGCTTCCTCGAAGTCAACAACCACTTGGCTGTCAACTTCATCGTGCGTTTCGAGGGTAAGCCCAGAGTAGTGCATATGCTTGACTTTTGCAACTTCGACGAAGAGCTTGCCTCTCTCTACGAGACGTTCTTCCAGCCCGTCTTCCATGGCGAACCGAACTGGATAGATTGGAAGTGTTGAAACTGGCTTCGAGTTCGGAAATCTCGAGATGCAAAACACCTTGTTCACCGGTCCCATCCAGGTGCCGTCGAAGTCCACATAGACGCAGTGGACGAAGACAGGATTATCCTCGAACTCTGCTGTTGAATCATCTCTCCAAAAGGTAGGCATATCCTTGTTGGGTTTTCGGACACGGTGCTTGGTACTCCTAACCTCGATTACCCTATATGCTTGCCCACTTTGTCTGTCTATGACAGTGTCTCCGGGATTGAACAGATACCATATGTCTGCAAAGGTGATGGAATTGTAGAGGGCCGTCTTGAGGAATTCCTGTTTTGGTTTGATATGGTTGTCAACAAAGGCTAGAAGGCAACGCACGTTATCGAGTGCGGCTTTCTCTTTGTCAAAGTCCATATGGGAACCCTGCTCTTCAGATATCTCAGTATTCTGTGGCGGGTTGAGGTATCCTGAGAAATGTGTCAGTACCCGATCCCAAGTTCAACATGCCGTGTTGAATATTTGTCCACTGCTCACCTTGGAGTTTGGCTTCCTGCCGAGAAGCCCACCCTCTGAATTCCGACTCGTAGTATACCAGTGACCTGAAAGGTCGAAAGAGCAAAGTTGGGCCTTTCATTTCTTGGCCGCTCTCATCACTGATCTCTTGAAACACTTTCAAGATAGTCGTCGAGTTGATACGTATCCTTTCTGGTATGTGTGCTTGGCCACGCAGATCTGTAGACAACTCATCTTCTGCCTTGTGTTCGTTTCCCAAAGCTCGGTTTTCTGTTTCACTTCCGGACAACACCTTTCTTCTCCGAGTGGATTCCTGTCTAGGTTGGAATCTGATGAGCGGTTCCTTCAACAGAGCATCAATGGCATAGAACTTCGTTTTACGAAATAGTTCATCACTAGCCGAGGCCTTGAACTTGTCCCATTCTGCAAGATTGAGCTGCGGGGTGCACAAGTCTATGTCCGTGTCCGATACCAAAGTCAATAACTTGGTCTTCGGTATTTGTTTGGGCCCCATTTGGCTTTCAGCGTTGCGAAAATAGCCATAATTTGGATCGCCATATGCTGGAGCTCTTGGTGCCTCGGTTTCTGTTGTGTTAATAGCATCCTTGAAGTGCTCGGCATCAACAACGATGACTCCGTCACCACTTGTTTCCGGATGCTTATTGGATTCAGATTCGGATTCCGCCAAAGCTACAGCCGCTCTGAAACATTGAAAGATTGTGTGGCCGTTCCATTTCAACTCGTGTATGTCGCTGTGGTTAAGCAGGCTGCTTGCGCTGTTATTTAGTCGGATCTTGGACCCGGACTCAACTTTCAGGTTTTGTTGGAGTTTATCCCAGATCGCCTTGCGTCTCGTATCATCGAGCTCCGTGAATTTAACCACCAGGTTGATGGACCCCCGTGTCCCCACCTCATCCATATTACTAGGACTAGCCACAAGGAAGAAGATGCCGGTGTAGGTAGAACGAAGGTGATTCATATCTAGTGCACGGCGTCAGTCAAAACCTCAACCCCTTGGTTATATGGGGACATAATACGTCTTGTAATCTCATCGGCGTATCTTTGCGGGCTATAGCAATATATTGCACCCCATCTCTCACCCAGATTCAACACATTCAAGGCCTCTATGAACGCCGTTTCACGTTCGTGGACACGGAGTTGGACCAGAGGCCGCCGGAATTGTAGGCATATGGATTCTGAAAAGGTTAGTCACGTTCAATTGGCCAATGAGGTGGATTTCCATAACCTACCGATTGTGGTATTCTTCCCACAGCCTGGCGGACCTTCAAGTACTTAGTTAGTTTAAGTGAGCTATTCCATCCATTTGGGTATAATACCATGAAGAAGAATGGTCAATCCATTGCCCCGGTGATGAGTGGAATGGGCTGGAACAATGCTTTTGTTGGCAAGGTGTGAGTGCACAGCAGATTTGAGGACCTTGAGCTTTTCCGGTTCCAATATTGACCCGGGGTTGTGGGGTGTTTCAAGTGGTCTCAGATTTTTGACATGGATTGGTACTATGCGTTGCTAAGTCACTATGATGAAAAGGTTTGGCGTAACCTGCCTCAATAAAAAGTTGGGTCATAACAAAAACGAGGAAAACTTACACCAGGACTGGGTGATGATTGCAAAGGCACTGAGACAGGGTGATACTAGGAAGTAATGATCACTTGTTAAGACTTCGGGGCAGCCTGATTCGTAAAGGGTATCGTCTAGCCCTGGCCGATCATTTAAGGGCGTTCTTTGGTAGATTCTGGCAAATGGTTCCAGTTTGTGAGCCCAATTGTGCAATGGAAACTCTGCTACCACGTGGTGTGAGCCATCGACAACGACTTGGCCTTTGTACTATGGACGTTCAGTGATCAGAGTAACTTCAACCAAAGAGTGTGTATCGGACAAGACTTACGTGCTGCCTGAATTTGTCCATACATTCGCCGTCGTATGTCAAGTATTGAGGCCCCTCCCAGAGCATCTGTGCGATCTTGCTTCCCCGTTGTTCGGCATCTTTTCTTCTCAGGCCCGCATCTCGCCTATCGTAAAACTCCCGCGGGAACACAGGCAAGTTGATGATAGGCCTTGCTCCATTGAAATGATCGATGGTGACTTTGGCTGAGCCGCACTCAAGTTCGCCTGATGACCAGGACATTTGGAGGAAGCAGATATCGATGGCCCATGCTTCGGGCTTGCTTTCATCTTGTTTGGGTGTAAGCTTGTTGACCTGCTCAATGCTACAGCCTATCCAGGTTCTGTCCCATTTTGTGTATGCCAATGATCCTGGCCTCATAAGAAACCACACATCTTCGAATCTGACAGTGGGTTCAGTTTGTAGCATACGTTCTTCGGCGGGAAGGCATAATCTTTGATACTGGTTGTGGAGGAAGCCAAGAAGGACTTGGAGATGCTTGAGCTTTGTCGTCTCGTCCAATGTCTTCGACTCGGTGGGCAGATTCTCCAGTAACGTCTTCGTGGCTTCAAACTCTGGAAGGTGATACATTAAAACAGCATAAGGCGCCTTGATAGATGGGAAATTTCCTGTGAAGCTTCGGCTGATTTTGGTCAACTTCATCGCCATGTTAGACAACGCTAGAGGACCTTGTTCCTTACCTTGGATATAGTTTCACCACGTCTTTCATTGTCTGTAACAGCAGTTCAGAACGTACAACGAGCGAAGTACTCCGTGTGTCGAGTATTAGGATGTCATTCAACCCCCGCAGAGTCCTTCCGTCATTTGCAAGGCCCGATTTGACAGCATTCACATCCGTAATCACCTCCAAAATTGGTTCAGAATCGGTATACAAACTTGTTATTCTTGAGTCGTGAGATCCATCATCTTTTGAATAGCTAAAGAAGCATATATTCCGCGATGAATCTGACGAATCTGCCGCTGCGAAGCAGTTTGTGGTATAGCGCACCCCTGCTGGATCAGGTTGCTCCATGATGGGTGATGTCTCTGATGTTGAATTTTGACCCGCAAGAGATTGGCGACAACAATGCAATGACTTGGGGATGAAAAAGCATCTGATGTGGAAAACGGATGAGAGTAGATTAGACGTTTTCGGCTGTGCACTCCCGGTACTAGATTACGTCGGAATGAGGATCTCCCAGACGAGTAAGCGCCAAGGAGAGCTTGCTTCTGCCGGCAGCTCGTATATGCAGTGTGTTGGAAAGCTGAGATGTGTCAGCCTCTAATTGGGTAGGTTATTTGGATGTGCCTCACCGATATGCCGGATGACAGCACGAAGAGTAGAGCCAAGAGCATGACCGTTGGGGGCTAAGATGAGGCTCTGGTTGCAATTGCTTCTTGACCGGTCAGTATCGATTTCCCCAACCGGTGAATATTCTTGACGTCTCAGTGGTGGATTCCATTTAACAACTGCTAGCAGCGAAGATGTAAGCGTAGAGAATCAACCTTTTTCTTCGCCAGATGGCATCACCTACCAGAATTCGTCTTGTATCACCGGCTGTTGATTTCATCGATAATCATTTATCGGAACACCACCGATTGTTATCATTGGTTGATCCATCGGCTCATTTTGACCACACATTAAATCGCTACGTGGCCACACCAAGCAGACGCAAGATGAATCTGCTGCAGAAAGCGCCGCAGTTAAATGAGTCAGAAAGCATGGCGTTGGTGGAGGGCTCCGTTTCAGCGGTGGGAAAGCCAACTCATCGAAAATTCTCGGATCTCATGATAAAATTCGTTGAGAAATATCCCCATGAGCCTGAAGGCCGTGTTGGCAAAGGCTGCAGCATCCGCCAGGAGATAAGTTGGGAGGGGGTGCTTCACGTACTGCAATCAGTAGGAGAAGAGTACCTAGCCGGGACAGGATTCAAAGGAAAGTTCCGAAGAGCAGCAAGGTTCGTGGGGGACAAGGCGGATGTGATAAAGAGAGTGACTGCAGTTATCCCTGAGATTGACTACTCCAAACCCATCGTCGGAGCCCTGACATTTCTCCTGGAGGCAAGGCTCTATCTACTCTCTTACATCCACTTGGAGATGTCTACTAACGACGCATTGATTAGGCATTCAAGCAGACGAGCAAAGTCCGAGTTGAAGTCAAGGATGGTTTGCAGGATTTAATGGCCAAATTTGGGGATATTGAGGACTATCTCAAACTTTACTCATCTAGGCCCAAGATCCAGGAAGCTGTGGAAACACTCTCCCTATCAATGCTAAAAGGAATAGAAGATGTTATTGGGTTTTACACGCGTAACATCGGTAGGTCAAGACCAAACACGATACGCGTACTGAACTCGAAGCTGACTGGGTGCAGTCATCAAGGGCATTGATGCGGTGTGGAGCGGTGAGCAGTACGAGAAATCGCTATTGGATTGCTTGGAGAAGGTCAACGAGAATGGCAAGAAGCTGGTTGAATCCGCCCACTTCACCCAAATGGAGGAGACGCACGAAAACTTCATCGACACCAAAGCCAGTAAGATTGGTTGATACCTAGTCATTAAGATTGAATCCATGCGGGCTAACCTCGTCGTAGTGGCAAAAGCAGTAGCGAAGGAAGATTCACTCAACGAATTCCGCGCAATGTTCGAGAACCTAGCCACAGAATGCGCCCTGAAGATGGATAAAAAGGATGAAGAACAAATGCGAATGCACAAAGAGACACAGAGGCAGATTGAAACTATAGGTACCTTATCCTGGCAAACTTTCATGTCCTCTGCTAATATACAACAGTCCAGAATGTGCAAGGCCGGTTTCTGCCATTCCAGCTTCAAGCTCTTCCTCCTGCGAGACCAATTGTGTCGCAAAAGGACCTCTTCGACTTTCTCAGTACAATCGATCTGGAAAGAATGGATATTGAGTATATCTTGGACTATCGAGAGGCATTCGTATCGTGTGGCCAAGATCGAGCTGTGGCCATTATGTCCTCGCCTCAGTTCCGGGCCTGGATGGTTAATGCATCATCCCAGGAGCTCCTAATTCATGGGAACTCTGACCCACTCAAGATATCTCCTCTAAGCCTCTTTTGTGCCATGTTGGTACAGAACTTGCGTGGAAAGGCTAAGTTCTGGACGGTGGCCTTCTTCTGCGGTAGCCATCCGTACGAGGAGGACGGCGGAGCCCGAACCCTGATCGCCAGTCTCATTGGGCAGCTTCTTCATAGAAGGGCATTCGATCTCAGCTTCATTAAGCACGATGACGTTTACCAAATGGACCTGGGCAACGTCAGGGCCTTCTGCTTCGTATTTGGACAGCTCGTACGACAGATTGACCCAAGGGAACCCGTATTTTGCATAATCGACGGCATCAACTTCTATGAAGGCCGGGCAGAGCTTTTTGAGGACACGGCGCTTACCATTCGATTTCTATTGGACCTGACTCTTGGCCAGACCGTGTTCAAGGTCCTGTTAAGTAGCCCGTCCACCACGGAAGATGTCAGGCAAGCCATCCGTGACGCTGATTGCCTGGATATGCCGAGGGAAGTACCAAAGTCTCACGATGCTGGTGACTTGCGGTTCAAGAGGGAGTTGAATCAAACCCTAGTGGCATGACTACTAGGTGCTATAATGTGACTAGCTACCCTTCGGGCTTGGGGTAAAGAGAGGTGAAGCTTTCTTCCCTCCTGCTATGGTTACCTACACGACTACCCTTTGCTTGTACGACTTCACCTCGTATTTCCGCTCGGGCGCTTGTAATTTAAGGGTTACTCAGTGACCATGAGCTCACGAAGATCAATCGCTGGCGGTTGTTTGGGTATGTTTCCACGGGCAGACGGGTGTCTCAAGCTGTCGAATACGCGCGGCTCTGGACTGGCGTGACTTGGGTGGAGTAAGTATGACGCGCGGGGTGCCTGGGCTGCTGGGGCTGCCGGGGCTGTTGGGGCTGCTGGGGGGTCAAGTCGTGTCGCTGCGGGCCTAATAAAAGCAACAGGATTGGGAATACTTGGGCGGAACACCTGGGCTAGCTCAACCATCAACTCTAAGCCAACGACATACGATCAGGTCTGCCGTCAACAGTCAGCAACAAATGCAGAGGACACGGAAGACCAAGGTCCGCAGTAGAGCATATAAAAAGCGCATGTTGGGCTGTCAGGTATATACGGCATGATACGAGATACGAGATGCGAGGTACGAGGGTGGAGGGGTAATTGGAAACCGGCCACCTGTCATGTCATTCCAGCTCCAGCCACGCACACACGATTGAATGAATGAATGACAAGCTGAAGCCACGAGTTTGTATTGACAGGCAGGGTGGCAGGTCAGCGCCATCGTTTCCATCCAAAAGCCACTGTAATGAAATGCGAAGACTGAAGATCTTGGTGCTGCAAGCCCCTGTCTACCTGTCTGCCTGTGGTCACGGTGCACTCCATCGCTTGTCCGCCTGCCCTCAACGATGCTTCTAGGCCTGCCTGACGCCTGCTGCATGTGTGCATGCATGCAGTGCAGCTGAACCGAGCGAAATTGGCAGAATAAGAAAAATGCAACAGCAAACTTGGCTTTTTGATTGACCCACCATCACGAGATGCCAAGCAAGTGCAATCCTGTACTTGTTCTTAGTTGACGCATGCGAACGCGTACATGCAGCGCCCATGTCCACTGTTAGGGACTGAGGACCATAATTCTTTAATGGAAATTGCCCCTCCATCCCTCCATCCCTCCATCCCTCCCCTCTCTCTTTCTCCAGGCACCCGCATTCTTTCTAGTAGTATGTAAGGTAGGTAGAGAGCAAGCAGTTTGGGCGAGTTTTAGTACTAAGGTTGGTACGTAGTAGGAGGTACCTACTTAGGCTTGTAGGCCATCTTTGGCGGGACGAGTTTATACCAGCCAGGCGGTTCGGGGGATTCACTGGTGGAAATTTTTAGCGACTTGGAGTTCCAATGCTGCGCCAGGCGGAAAGACAACTAATAATGGAATATGGAATGGGAAATGGAAGATGGAAGCCGAGACCCGAAGCTGTCAACGGCTGAATTAGCGGGTGCGTCCATCTTTTTTTTTCTTTTTTTTTTTTTTGATCCTAACCTTACGTGACAGTGACATCTGCATCTACTTCTGCTTCCGCCGCGCTGTGCCTCTTGTGCCTCCTGTGCCTCTCTTGTCCCTCTTCCCGTGTGTTTAATGTTCCCTTTTCCGGATCGCATGCGGCATCATATAAAGGTGTTTAAGAAAATGAACATCCAGTCGCCAGCGACACTTCCATGCTCATTTCCCACCTGAGGCTGGAGACTAGCCTCCAGTACTGAGACTACATCGCCAGGAACCGACTGGAAGCAACAAGCATTCTGCACTGCGTACCTAAACTGGGATCCCTGATCGACATATCGTGATCTACCGACGCCATCGCCCGCCACGCAATTGGAACGCACGATTCCACTTGCCAAGCCGCCCATCTTCCATGTGGATGGTTGGATGTCAATTGGTATTGATGTACTGACTGCAGGTCAAAGGCCAAAGGTGTACTTACTTCAAGGTTGCCTGCAAGCCAGTTACTTGTTACATCTGCTGGCTCCCAAATGTTTGACATACATACACGAATGACCAACCCTGCATACAGCCCTGGATGCATCAGGAAGGAACACACCCTGTGCGACGAAACAGTGACACACACTCAAATGCCAAATACCAATTAACATGCCACGCTGCCATTGACACCCTTTTCTCTTCGCTACCTGCACCCGTCGTACCAACCTGACTTTCTTTAATCAGTCTTTCTCCTTTTCTTTCAAACTTCGTCTTTTATTGTATTCTGAGATCCGGCTTCGCCCCGCCGACATGTCCTGCTCGCCATCATGATCCAATCGCGGCGCTCTCGCACCGCCATTCTGTTACTCGCCATCTTCCTAACCGCCTCTTTCTACACGGCCGCCCGTATCGGCATCTTGGGTCCCACCTACATAAGATCCCCCTTTCCACTGCCCTCCTACCACCATCATGGACATGGCACCGACGCAAACGCCACAGACTTGCAGGATGGCCCTCTACCACCACCATCATCGTCGTCGTCCAAGGACCCGGCCTGCGCCTGGATGCCCGACAACTCCAACATCCTCGTCGTCATGAAGACGGGCGCCAGCGAGTCGTTTGCCAAAGTGCCCACCCAACTCATGACCACCCTGCGCTGCGCCCCCGACTACCTCATCTTTTCCGACATGAAGCAGACCATCGCCGGCGTCGAGATCCGCGATAGCCTGGACACGGTCCTAGAAGAGGCCAAGAAGGACAACTCCGACTTTGTTCTCTACAATTACCAGCAGGCCTGCGAGGTGGACCTGGAGAACTGCAACAAGGAGGGCGGGGATGCCGCCACGGCCGGTTGGAACCTGGACAAGTACAAGAACATCCACATCGCCGAGAAGGCGTTCCACCTGCGGCCCAACTACGACTGGTACGTCTTCATCGACGCCGACACCTACGTCCTCTGGCCCAACCTCGTCCAGTGGCTCAAGAAGTTCCGCTCCACCACCAAGCACTACTTTGGCAGCATGACCATGATCAGCAATTTCCCCTTTGCCCACGGTGGGAGCGGTTACGTCATCTCCAAGGCGGCCATGCGCCAATTCGGCGGCAGGCCTGACGAGAGCATCGCCAACAAGTGGGACACCCTCATCCACGACTCTTGCTGCGGAGACTACATGTTCGCCAGGGCCTTCAAGGAGGCCACAGACGTGACGGTGAAGAACGTGGTATGCAAGCCTTTGCCCAGTATCGTTATGCAAGAGCAGCACTAACAATATCATCGCAGTGGCCAACCATCAATGGCGAGAAGCCCTACACGCTGCCATTTGGGCCTTCCCATTGGTGTCAACCCGTCGTCACCATGCACCACATGAATTCGGAAGAGGTCTCGTCCTTCTGGGAATACGAGCGCGACTTCTTCAAGAAGAACTCGGAGTCGCTCACGACGCAACGCACCATGCTCCTCAAGGACATATACGCCCACTTCCTCGCGCCCAAGATGCGGGCCAGTCGCGAGGACTGGGACAACCTCAGCGACGACGTCTTCTACCTCGACCGCGACGCCAAGAAGCATGAGGACTGGGTGCTGGAGCGCACCAAGAAAGGCCCCATGTCGCAGGTCGAGCGTAAGGCGCACAAGAGCTACGATGACTGCCGGGCCATGTGCGAGGCTGTTAAGGACTGCTTCCAGTTCATGTATCACGACGGCGTCTGCGCCTCGAGCACCTCCTTCAAGCTGGGTCGGCCCAACCGGAGCGAGCAGATGCTGTCGAAGCGCTATCGGAGCGGCTGGATCGTGCCCAAGATCAACAAGTGGATCGAGAGGCAGGGCGAGTGCAAGAAGCCCATCTGGCCTGCGGTATAACGCAGTCAAACCCTCGTGTGCCTCTGTCAGCCGGATGACAAGGCACGGGGCTTCCTCCTGTACATAATGGACGCAATGTGATATTGGGACATGATGACTTTCGGGTACTCAGTGGGCGCGCTGAGACCACATCATATGTTATTTGGGAACGGACAAATGAGCAAGGTGTTTGTGTGTACGGCGCAGCATCATTATTTGTGGACATGACTTTGGGCACTATTGCCAAGCGGTTGCATCTATAGAAAGGAATTGACTCTTGATAGAAGGACTTGGCAGTCTCACTATACGTTACGGTGTATGTACTGTACTCCATGGGCTGGCTGTTATTCTCAATGTTATTGCTCCACCAGCTGATTACTTTTGGTCCCCGACCATGGGGTCGGTGAAGGGGCTGGTGGAGTTTTCTTTTGCTTCCCCAGGGGCAGGGCGACAGGGGGCAGCACGGTTCGTGGGGATGCGGGACGCAACCCGGGGAAACTTGCTGTTCCATCCCGCGACAGCTATGTATTTGGCGATCTTCTCGCTGCGCGTTCGCAGGTCTGGCCCCCAATCGCCAGTCCAATAGTTCCACAGCATGTCAATACCCCCCACAACCTGCAGACCTTCGGTGTCTAGCTGCGGCACCGCTCTTTAAGTATGGGAAAGAAGCGGTATGGCTCCCTGGCAAGCTAGGGGGGAAAGGGGGAACTGCGGACACCACCACACCTAGGGTAGGCAATAGCTTGTCGTCGTATCTTTGTCGCGGGATTCATAGTTTTGGGATATTGGTAAGCTGTATGCTGGCAGCTGGAGCGCAATGAGGCGGTCGGACAGGATCATGAGACTTGCATTAGGCCCTCGGGGCTAGTCAGTCGCCACCCAATTATTTGTTCCTATTGACACCTACCAACTCACTCCATCGCCGCGCAGTACCGCAATTCCCTGTGATGCTAATCATTCCGTCGACTATCATTCATCACCCTGTGCATTCAGTTGTATCCAACAATTGGTCAACCCCAATTTCCCAGGCGATGCATGGTAACAAGTCCCATATTGCCGTGGTAAGCCTACATGTAATCAACCTTACGGCTGAGACGCGGGAGAATCGGACCACAACACGAGTGTACCAATCCATACATTGAATGGGGAAGCTTTGGGTAGCGGAATTCGATGTAGATCAGTATGAAAGTAGCGATGGTTGGCGACCCTTGCATATCGACCAGGTTGCATGAGAAACAACGCCCTGACGGCCTGGGTGGGTGAATATTCAGTTTCACTCCATCTGCAAGAGCATTCCCCACATTGAGGAGGAGCCTACTCCGTTCTTTCTTGCATGACCTGGATCAGCAGCTCGGGATTCGCCGCCAGACCGCGGAGCTTCTCCGCAAGCTCGTCCGGGGGCGACTCGGCGATGATGCCCCTCAGTTTGCTGGAGCTCATGTCGGGATCCATGCTCGGCTGCTTGCAGCGGATGTACCGGATGCTGTATTGTTGTTCTTCACGGCCTTCTGTCAGCTTGTAGCACATCCAAGCTTCGTCTGTGCTCGTGGCGCTTGTATCGTCTTCCTCCCCCACAGCCTGCAGCCGCCGCCGCGTCTCCTGCTCCCATGGTTGAAACCCGGCCAACTGAAGCGGGGACTGGGCACCCCCGACATCAAAGTCCGCCGGCCGGCAAATGTTGGACGTCACCACGCCGTGGAACGCATAGCACTGCGGCCCGGCCAGTTTCACGTAGTCGGGCCCCAGCAGCTCGTGGAACTCGAGGGCAAACCCGTCCTTGGCGCAGGCGCTGTTCAGTTTGGCCTGGAACGCCCACCAGCCGTTGACGTCGCGGGGCATGACCCAGAGCCAGCTCCGCATCCCGCGCGCGCAGTCCAGGCCGTCCTCGACGAGGCGCCGGCGCTGGTCAAAGGTGAGGCGCAGGGGCTTCGCGTCGTGGCAGACCTTGCGCGCCACCCAGCCCTCGCCGTGCGCCATGACGACGACGGCGACGGCGTGGAAGCCGTCCGGGTCCCGGCTGTGCTGGTAGACGTGGTCCAGCAGTGCCAGGTGGCCCAGGTGCGGCGGGTTGAAGGTGCCGATGTAGTAGATGATGCGGTTCTTCCTATCGCGCCTCAGGGTCGGTGTCGGCGGCTGCTGCGCGCTTTCCCCTCCTCCTGCGCCGGGGAAGGGCTTGATGGAGGGGTCTCTCGTCCATGCTTTGCGGATGTAGTCTTCTAATTTCGCCGTCTCTGCCCCAGAGCTGGATCCCCAAAGCGCCGATGGCGTGAACATCTTCAAATAGTCGAACATGATTGCCTAGATGCTTAACTCGATAAGATACCGATGTGAATCGCTTCTGCTGTGCCTTCGTTTCTGCAATATGGGTGGAATTGAGCTATCCAGCACTGCGAAACCCACGCCAACTGCTTTTCATTTGCCCCTCAAAACAATTCGCGGCAAGACATGTCCTAAATGCTTTATGAAGTAGCGATTGATGCCTGGAGAAGCCACAGGATGCATGCTGTTGCCTGGATTGCTTGGAGGAAAGGGGCGCGTAGCTGCTGCGCCTCTAGCGAGATTCTAATTGAGGCTGCGATACAGTAAGCGAAGCTGATTGCAGTTTTGACGATGTCTAGTAGTCTTCACGATTGGTTGGTGGGGTTCGCTGTCCATGCCGAGTCGCAATCATCTCAACTCTTCACGGGAATGGGGGGAAAATAAACTTAAAAGAAAATGGAAGAAAATGAAGGGGGTGTATTTCACGATTGGTCGATTCCATTCGGACTGCTTTGTCTTTTATGAACTGGCATGCGCCCAGGTGATACTTGCCTACGATACCGATGAGAAGATAATATTTTACCAGGCCGCATTTGTTGACCCTCGCCTGGCACCATCTTCGCCCAGCCATCTTCAGGTTCAACAACAGCGAACCACTCAAGGCAGACGAGCTTCGGTACTAAAGTCAGAGTCATCAAGAAACTTGATAGGACCGCTGAGCTTCCACTCTGCCTGTTTGCTGCGTACTCCTACGTCAGTATTGAAACCTCAGTGTATCAGTATAAAAGGTCCTGAGCTCAATAGCTAAAATCCGATGTCGTGTGTGCTCTTGCCAAGCACCAAACAGAACCCATTGCCAATCGCTTCACTCTCTTGGAGACCGATCGTTATTTCTAGTCTGATGCATACGGAATAATACAGACATCGAGAGAGGGGCAGAAAGGCATCTGTGACGTAAAAATACAAGCGGCGCCGTCAGTGGATCGCCGCCCAGAGATGGCAATCGGGAGACAGAGCATCAGCGGAGCAATTTATCTTTCACTTCTGGCCGTTTGAGCTTCAGCCGGCTTCTATTATTCGCTTCAACGTCACAAAGACTATCATGACCAAGGTTGAAGGCGGTTCCAATAGCTACTGTAGAACCATTAGCTGCCGCCATGTCCCCTACGAATCCAATTGATATGTGAAACCTGCGACTGAGTTGAGTCGACCAGATGCTACCTGTAGTAGAAGTCTTGAGATCGGAGATAAGGGTGACCGCGCTGAGGGGTGAATGAACGCATGGCCCCCTGCTTATCGGTCATGGCGGGGTGATAATTGAGCTTGAGCCGCACCTCTTGACGTCGCCATGAGAACCTCTACCCCATCCGAGACCCAGTTCTGCTCATCGTGGAATCGCATCGTCGGGTCGTGGAAACGAAAGAGAGAAAACCTGAACGATCGCCCTTTTCTCACGGCATATACAGTGGAACATGGGACCCGATCTGACGTAATTTGGAGGGAGCAGGGCTGAACTACTGCGACAAGTCCTCACTGCTCAGATCCGACGAGACGTAGTGGCTGCGACCGGGGGAACCTTAAGGGGCCAATTCCGCCGACAGAGACAGGAGCATTACTTTTTATAAAAAACGTCGCACTTTTGCTCCGGCAAGCAGTCTGGCAGTGGATTGATGTGCCACTGCAAGCAAAGAGTATTCGGCCCTCCGCCGAGTTTTCATGGCAGAGATTGAGGTTGAATGGGAAGAAATACAGGGTCATGTCTGCGGTGCTAAATGACGCAAGAACCGAATCCAATCACACACTAGCAAAAATGTGATCCGGGCGGACCGGATCCAGGGCCCAGCAGGGCAGTTGGTGGTGGTGTATTAGTGGGGGTCTCTTTTTACATAGGTACAGTATGTCTTTTTCTGTCTTTACCAGTACCAGGTGCTAGCTTGCTAGCAAGTACAGTAGTACTTCACGACACAGCTAGGCAGCTTAGCCTGGCCCGGTAGCCCGAGTTCAAGCTGACTGGCCTGGACTTCCTGGTTGGCTGGGCATGTTTTGCCCAGAGCTCCCAGAACCCCCAGAACACTCAAAACCTTTTCAGTGCTCTCCTTGTCACCTGCGCCCAGCGCCCGTGTTTGCTCGAGTCAGGGGTAGGGGAGGGCCTGGAGCAGTCCGCGAACCGGCCTCTCCAAGCAAACTCCAGTTTATTGAACCCAATCACCACCAATGCGACCGGCAAGTAATTGACCATCGCCAGTTTTTGCATTGGCGAGTGCATGCAATTGCGGTTTTGGGAAGTCCATGGTGATATTCCCGGGGCACAGGAGTCAGTTCTAGGCCCAACCGGGACAGTTGAAAAACCGGAGCGGGCGCGTACACCGATAGACGGGGTGCCATTCGGCATCCGGAATCTGTCCCGTCCTGCTTGTGCCTGCGTGTGTCTGTACCTGTGGCCACCTGCTTTACCCCCACCAACCGCTTCTTTCTTTTGCAGAAGTCTGGTAAAGGTCGCAGCCAACCGCCTCCACGTGCCGCAACAGCTGGGCTTGCCGGGCCAGATGACCAGAGCACCGCTTCATCCTCCAGGGACCATGGCAATGGTCTGTCGTCACTCGATAACCCATAAAACACCACCACCGCCAAAAATGCCCATCCACATTTATGACAAGTGTCTCCAAAGCCCCCCGTCCAGGCGCTACAAGTACACGTATCGCATTAGGTGGATCCCCGTCATCCACCGCTCTTTGCCACAAGCCCTGGACCCGGTTCTTATCAAGAAAATCCTACGTAGCTGGCCGACTAGATAAGAAGAGGGCGTGGGCCGGCGGCTTCTAGGGGAGCTGTAGTCGTCCAATTCCATTCCTCATCTTCATCCTAATCATCATCTCTCAAACCGTCGTCCTCCTCTCCATACCCCTTAATCGCCATTGATCTATCTACCTGGACGTCGATACCACACACACACACACCCAATATGCCTCACAGCCTCTCCCCCTCGGCCCTGAGGCTCAGCAACAAGAACCTGCCCGAGATCTGCTCGCGCAACACAGAGGTCGAAGCATGCAGCTACTCGAGGGATAACCTGAAACATGGCATTGTCCACGTCGGTGTCGGCGGCTTCCACCGCGCCCATCTGGCCGTCTACGTCGACAAGATGCTCTCACAATTCGACCTCAAGGACTGGGCGATATGCGGCGTCGGCATCACCCAGTGGGACGCCCCCATGCGGGACGCCCTGAAGCCCCAAGACTACCTCTACACCGTCATTGAGCGCTCCGACCAGGGCAGCCAGCCCAAGGTCATGGGCTGCCTGACCGACTTCCTGCTGGCCCACGACGACCCCGAGGCCGTCATCGCCAAGATGGCCGACCCCCAAACCCACATTGTCTCCATGACCATCACCGAGAGCGGCTACTACTACAACGAGAACACCCATCAGCTCGAAGCCCACAAGCCCGAAATTGTCGCCGACCTCAAGGGCGACGGCCCGCCCCGCACCATCTTCGGCTTCCTCTACGCCGCCCAGGCCCGCCGCCACGCCGCCGGCCTCAAGCCCTTCACCGTTATGTCGTGCGACAACATGCAGGGCAACGGCTCCATCACCCGCAACATGCTGCTCGCCTTCGCCAAGCTCAAGGACCCGGCCATCCACGCCTGGCTCGACAAGGAGGGCGGCTTCCCCAACAGCATGGTCGACCGCATCACGCCCCGCACCGTCGAGGACCACAAGACCTTCCTCGCCGACACCTTTGGCATCCAGGACGGCTGGCCCGTCGTCACCGAGCCCTTCATGCAGTGGGTGCTCGAGGACCAGTTCAGCGACGGCCGCCCGCCCTTTGAGAAGGTCGGCGTCCAGGTCGTCAAGACGCTGCACGAGGTCGAGCAGTTCGAGATGCACAAGCTCCGCCTGCTCAATGCCAGCCACTCGGCCCTGGCCTACCTCGCCTACCTGTCCGGCTTCGAGTACGTGCACGACGTCATCGCCGACCCCGTCTTCAACTCCTACATCATCAACATGATGCAGAAGGAGGTCCGCCCCCTGCTGCCCGAGATTGAGGGCGTCGACATCGACCAGTACTGCAAGACGCTGCTGGCCCGCTTCGGCAACCCCACGCTCAAGGACGAGGTGTCGCGCCTCTGCCTCGGCGGCTCCGGCAAGTTCCCTCAGTTCATCATGCCCTCCATCGCCGAGCAGATCCGCCGCGCGCCCTCGAACCCCGAGGACGGCGCCCCGCTGCGCCGCCTGACGCTGGGTGTCGCCGGCTGGTTCCGCTTCTCCAACGCCATCGACGAGCACGGCAACCCCATCAAGGTCGATGACCCCATGGCCGCCGAGCTCAAGGCCCTGGCCATCGAGGGCGGCCAAAAGCCCCACGTCCTGCTCGGCATCAAGATGCTGTTCGGCGACGACCTGCGCGGCGACGAGCGCTTCGTGCGCGAGCTCACCGAGGCCATGGAGAGCTTGTACACCGTCGGCGCCCGCAAGACGCTGGAGAACTACGTGTAAAAAAAACCAAAACAAAAAAAGACGACAACACAACAAGAAGAACGCGACGAAATGATGAAATGATATCCAAAGCCAGTTGAGGGCCGATAATGATGGAGAGAGTGTTTGAGACGATTTGAGAAAAGTTTAGGAGTTCCGGGTGGTTCTTTCTTCCAAATGGCATATTTAGAGATACATCATGTATAGCGGGCTTCGGATGCCCATAGATATATAGACATGAGATAATGATACGACTGTTGCGTTGGCTCACGAGTAACCACTGCTGCTTCGTCTCGACTGCATCGTGATTGATTCTTTCCCAGTGCATTGCATGTAACGACAGCGGCTCGACGGTCTGGCCCTTGTCGCAAGTCACTCCAACGGCCGCTTATTTGGTCATGGGCTGGATGCGCCATCTCGTCATTGGTCTTTCCCCGCCGTTGCTGCTAACGATCCCGTGGGGCTGGAGCAATGAATGGCGCTGGTCATTTATGGGGGACCAAAGCCAAGACCAGCCAGCCAGCTGGATCGTGAGATCGGGCGTCGCTCCGCCCGCGCACCCGAGAGATCAGTCTTCCCCACGTTTCCTTTTCCTACTACTAGAAAAGGACCCAACCCTGGTACAGAGCTAACGCGACATTAATTACTGTCCTCTCTTTCCCCAGAAAACCCACCCACCTTTGCACCAAGTCTGGGCCAGGAGAAAGCTTGTCAGTGGTAACGTGGCAACGATGACACTTGGCACGACTTTCAACCATTGGAATGAAGAGGGAGTGGAGTGGTACTAGTTAGTATTTTCGTCGGTTTTCCGTACGATATAAATCACGCAGGTGTAAATAAAAATGTCGAATTGGGCAAGAAAGGATATGTTCATTAAATATACTATATAAAGAGAAAGAGTTGCAGCCCCAAATTCCAGTTCACCTGCCATCCCCCGGCAACTCCTGAGGTATATAATTGCCTTCGGCCAACGCAATATGTTGTATGTGTGGTGGTGCATATGCAGTCCCCTTTGGCTCAGGGCTGCTGCCTTGATACACCGAGTATGGCGGGACAGAGGAAGTGCGTCCATGCAACTCCATAGGCTGTGCATGCATCGCCGCTATCTGTGCATCCGTAAACATTTGCTGTTGCTTATGGAAGTCATCGGTGTAATACGTCGGGGTAACCTGCTCGCTCTTCGCCCTTCTGTTCCTCCCGCACCAGAACGCGAGGAACGCGAGCAGCGCGGCGCCGACGACAGCGCCGACGGCGATGCCAGCAATGGCGCCCGGTCCGAGGGAGGATGCCGCCTGGGGCTGGGGAAGGGGCGTGTCGGTCGCGCTCGGGGTCGAATTGGAGGCTGGATCTCGGGCGATGTAGAAACTGCTACTCAGAAACCCGCTTTCGCCGCCAAGCTCATCCGCCGTTCCCCGGGCATTGTAGATGCGAAAGACGTAAGGCTCGGTAAGATCCTTTTCCTGCACCTTCACCTCCCATTGGAACCACCTGGGCACTAGATTGCCTGCTTGGTATTAGTGACACGGGCAAGCATAATGGCCCTGAAGAGTTGGTTTTACTTACTAGAGAGCTGCGACGGGGTGGCGTACTTCCCCCGCTGGTAGAACACCAGGTTTACCGCCTCCCACTTGGTGCTCCATGATATGTTGAGCGAAGACTTTTCCATGTACGTGTCCCCATACACCCGGGGGAAGACAAACGACCCGTTGACGGTATCTACCGGCTCATCGTACACTGGATCGACAACCTCTTCCCTAATCGCCAGCATCGTGGGTGGTTTTCGTGTTGGTTCTTCGTTCGGGGGGAGGAAGAAGGTGTTTTGCTAGTGGTGGCTTTTTCTTGCACGCGCTGTTCAGGAGTTAAAACTCGAGGCCGCGAATGAGACCGACAAAGCTGCAGGGGGATGGGCCTAAATGAAATGCCCAAACACCCCGGCGGACATCCATCTCGCTTCTACGGCACGGAGCGTAGCACAGCCTGGAAGGATTCGACCGCAGTTGTTCAATGGCCCGGGGCATCTTTCCTTTGTCCGGAGCATCTTTCATTTAATTTCCGGTCTAAACTCGTACCACCAGGTGTAGCTAACAAGATTGAGGGAAATGATCGGTTGAGTGTCACTTCTGACGTGATTCCCCTATGAATGCCACCCCGAATATGCTGGAAATGACCTTGGAGAAGCAAAAAGTTCATATCAATTGGAAGTTGGGTGGTTTTATCATCTAGACGCGTGTGATATGGATAATAACTTTTAAGCGTCGTTGAAAAGTTGAAACATTGCCATGTGCTCAGTGAGACACGCTGCACAGCTAATGCACTGCATAACGGCAGGGAAAAGGAACGAGAGAACCAATGAGGCAGAGCAGTAAGCAATGCCAAAATGATCCAATCAAGATGCCTTGCGTAGCAACCCTTGTCGTTCAACAGTGAGATTTGGGATTAGGAACGCAAGTTTTCATAGTCCATCCATCCCACCAAGCTTCTGCACTCAGGGGGCACATACCTACCACAGCACCGAGTAATACCCAGCCCCTTTTCGGCCGTGGGGGCCTCGCCGGCTGGAAACAGTGCTTATCTTCACTGCCAAGGACATATTCCTTTTCCACCATTAGTCCTTCTTCCGTTCTTCATCACTGCAACCACCGCTGACCACCGAAAGGACAGTAGCCCCAATCTGGCTAAAGTCATCTTTACGAGGAGACATCTGGGTAGATTTCTGATGTTGGATAGAGACAAGATTCACATTCTTGGCACAGCGGCTGCCCACTAGCTTCCCTCTATGTCATTGCATGCTTTCGTTACTTCGCTGGGCCGCACGCATCCTCGCTTCTCGCCACCCTTGCCCCCATCTCAACAACACCAGCATACCCACGCCCTGGGAGATGCCCACCACCAGCGCCAGCAGCGTAAAGAACCAGGCCCAGCCCATCGAGTCAGCTAGCGGCTGGAGGATGGCCAGCCCAACACCGCTCAGGCCGCTCCGGGTCAGAGACGCTGCCGCCGCCGCGGTGCTCGGGCGGTCCGGGTGCACGTCTATCAGCAGCGTGTTGAACGAAGAAAACAGGAGCGACTTGACGAACCCCGCAACCCCCTGCAGCACCAGAATCACGGCCGGGTGGGCACTATAATGGACTGCCCATCCCAGGCCCACGATGCTCAAGTGCGTCACACCGTACACGATCCACATTTCACGGATGCGGGCTTTCTCCACGGGGAAGCCGTCGACCTTGTGCCCATCCGCCGGTAAACCCGCCTCGAGCGCCGTGCGGCGGTAGCGGGCTCGCATCCACGGCCCGGCAACAAACCCGGCGAGAATGACGGTCACCGCGCAGGGGATGTAGGACAGTCCAATCAAGAGCTCGCTCCACCCGTAGTTGTTCTTGAAGATCTGCGGCCACGCTGCGTTGATCGTGTACCACTCGGCGTAGCTGCAACTTCCAAGCCACAGGATGAGGGCCGTGTCTTTCCAGAGCATGATCTTGAGGCTCGCAAGCGGGTTCGGAAACCGAAACTTGGAAGACCGCTTTGGTTTCACATCTGGTGTTGTTGCTAAAGTATGGGTCTCACCTGGCATCGTTGCATTGGTTTTGGCCTCTTCAGATCCCGCTGCGCATTCAGGTTCTGCTGATTTGACTTTCCTTGCTGACCATTGTGGCCCAAGAGTCAACCATCCGACCACGCCTTTTCGGGTCAGTCGTTTTCCTTCCCCTCCGTTACCTACAACCGACCGTGCGGTCTCCGGCAGCAAAGTCGTGATCGAGACCAATGTCACTGCCGAGAAAATGGCCATCGACCCAAAAACCCACGTGGCGTTGCCGGTCCGCCACGCCACCAACCCCCCGACCACGGGACCCAGAACCGTCCCGACATTCGAGATGCTGATGACGGGTCCGACCATGGCGCCCCGCTCGGCCGGGATGCACACATCGCTCACCGCGCCCCAGATGGTCGTCGCGCACGCGCTCGACCCAACCGCCTGCAAGGCCCGCAACAGCAGCAATGCCGGGTACTTTTGGCCGGCCGCATCGTTGATGGCGAGGCCGACGCTGCCGACGGTGTACACCAAGAGGCTCGCCAGGCTCACCAGGCGGCGGCCGTACTGGTCCGCGGTCGGGGCAAAGAAGATGGGCATGACGGCCTGCACGACCACGTAGAGCGTTATGGTCAGGTTGATGGCCTGGGCCGACGCGTGGTATTGGTCTTGGAGAAGCGGGAGCAGCGGCAGGTAGATGTTGGCGGTGAGCGGGGATGCTAAGCTGGCCAATCCGAGGAGGACGGTCAGGATCTTTCGGTGTCTCGGGGTGAAGATCGAGTATGGCTCTCCCTCTGGAGCAGAGGATGCATCTGTTGGATCTATCATGGCCACAGGGTGCTGTTAAATGCAATGACTGAAAGGTGACTGGCTATACTAGTTCAAGCCGGCATTTGTCGACGAGCTCTAGAGTGGACTGGACGCGACATTAAGCAAGTATTTACAAGTCCAAACTATTTCCTGGAAATGTCCATGAGATCGAAAGAACCTCAGAGTGCATCAAATCTCTATTTATCAACTCTGCCTGGGCAAGTAGATGGCAAAGAGGGGTTGCTTGCTTGGTTGGTTCCTTCCGGGTTGGCATCATCCATTGGATGGGCTTGCTTGGCGCGCTGATCAATGCAACATAAGCGTAAGAGGTAAGTACCAGTACTTTGAGCAAGCTCCTACTGATTTAGCTACTTCTTTTCCAATAGTCACAAGCAATAGCTACGAAATCTTATAGATATTGAGAAGAATATTGATATTTGAATTCCGATCCGTTCTATCTGAATATCAATCTTGGAAATATGAAGTTCTTCTCTCCAAATCTGAACTTTCTTTTTCAATTATTCCTGTCCTATCGTACTAAGAAGTCCGGGTAAGACCAGCATTCTGGTTACCTACGACAAATGGCGGCGGCGCAAGAGCGACATTTGCGCGCTGTATGGAGCGATAACTCCAATCTGCTTCTGTGTGAGCTTCTCTTCGTCGCAGAGAACTCGCACAAGTCGGATCACGATGGTTGCCTGCGCGACATTGCGCTTCGACTGCGTGGGGCCGATTTTCTCCACACAGCCAGGATGGTGAATGAAGGCAGGGAGGATCCTTCCTGCCTTTAGGACTACCTCGTAGCTTGAGCTTCTCTACCATCGTGGCATCGAAGCTCAGCAGCTTCTCTGGGATCGTCCCAGCACGGTTCTCCATCGCCACGCCTGGGTAGTTCCGCTTCATGATGAAGTCGGATATGCCTGGCAACATTCGGTACTGGTCGCCCAGTACAAATACGGGGCACCCCAAATGTTGAAGGAAGTCTCCCAGGATGGATAATTCTTCCACTGACGCGAGCTTGTTCACGGGCGTCATTTTGCCTAAGTCATTTTGGTCAAACTCGTGCAGGGACGGTACGACGACCCCCAACTGCTTCAGATCACCAAGGATGGCGAGGTCTTGCCCACGCCAAACTTTCAGCAGCGCACTCAGTTGAGCTTCTGAAGGCTCGCTCGCAACGACATTTCTGGTAGTGACGACAAATCTGAAATGAGTTCTACTCATTTCAAATTCATTCTTGTGAATCTGAAATTTGCTGTGTTGAATCTCAAATCTATTCCCGTTGAAGTTCATGAAGAAGCTTATGAAGAAGTTCAAGAAGAAGAGTCCGCTTGGCAGCGAGGTAGTTCACCTCGTTGAAACCGTCGGTCGGTAGGAAGTCGAGGAGTAAGAGCGATCAGTACGCAACTATGCCGACGAACTACCAATTCGCAGCCTTTGCAGACGCATCACTGAACCTCTAGGTCGGTGGTGGGCGGTAAAGCATGGGAGGGTGTAGGGCGGTGTTTGAGTAGGCGTATGACTTGCGTAAGAAGTCGGGTGCTGTCGTTCTGAGAATGCGCTGTGACCACGACGCGAGCGCCCACGCTGGCACGGATGTGAATCAGCAGCACAAGGAGGAGGGATTTTCCAGTTCCTCGGGGTAGGTCTTCAAGAAGTGAAGGATCTGTAGGCAGTGTATGCACGCTTCAGCTCGAAACAGCGACCGCAAGTCTTGACCGAAGAAGGATTGACAATGTTCTTCATCTTCTGCAAGTAAACCTGTGTAGGCATTTGTTAGCAAGTGGCCATGATTCGGATGTGGTTCCGACGTAACTTACTTGGCCTTCTTTGTTGACCGGGACGGCCCGCTTCTTAGTTGTGGCTCGAGTTGGTTGCGTAGCTCGTGACCGGGGTTTCCAAGACTACGCCGCGGCCTGTGGCGAGGAGATTCAGTCGCTTGTAGAATCCTAGAATTATTAGTACATTGTCTGTCAACCTTGGTCCAAGCCAATATACGCACCGGCAGGCTCCTGGTTGTCCCCACCCGAAAGACGGCCTCGAACCGCCTTGACGCACTTCAGCCCATGTGCGTGCAGTAGGTGATACTTGAATTCACCGGTGGTCTTGAAGGGCGTGTCCTGTCACGTCTTAGTATGGATTCCAAATCGGTCTCGAGTCACTTACGACATGGCACAAAGCGTTGTCCTCGACCTCTCGGCGGCAGTCAACCTCTCCCGAGGCAACCGGTGCGTCATCTGCGCGAGTGTGTGGGAGTTCGATCTCCGGCGGATCGCCCACCATAGGCCTGTGAGCATCGATCCGGGCTTGTGCGTTGGCGGCCGCGATTCTTACTCGCACAATCTCCACGTTGTCGCCTACGATAAGCTCCGGGACAAGATTTGACCGGTACGCCTCATCTGCTCGGAGCTCCAACCAGAGCGTGAGACCTTGGACGGTGTAGTGGGCCGCGGAAGTCTCTACCGATTCGACGTAATGGGCTTCGTCGTACTCGTCATCCACAACGTCGATGCCTTCATCGACCTCCATGGTGTCTGTGGAGTGTCAGATTTTGGAATGACCAAGTCGTTTGTTGGTTTTGGGAGGAGAAATGACACCAACTTACCTTGAGCTTGCTTGAAGTAAGAAGCAAGCATCCCTCACTTTGCCTTTTCAGAAAATAAGATTAGTGGAAGGGTTGGTGAATGGAGGTTGCGGTGGCCTTCAGACGCGGAGCGTTAGTATCAATCGCTGAGTCCCAAGTTTGAACCTAGAAGTTGGTTGGTGGTAAGAAAAGAAAGAAGTGAACGAAGTCGTTGAGAAGATAATATGGAAGTGGAACAAGCTGCAGGCGACGAGCGCGAGCTCGAGCAAGAACGTTCTGCCCCTACGGAAACAAAAGCCACCAGAGTCAGTGACAGCTCGCAACCCACCTTACATCCTTGCTCCAACATAATAGGAAAACTACCATAGAAAACAAAGTAGTCAAACTTCGAGTCAGTAGATACTGAGGACATTTATCTGGAGGGATCCTTGGGAATGCCTTTCTTGCCATCTACCGCAAGGATGTTCTCCTAGTCATCCGACTTGAATAGTGGGCTGTACGTCGCACACTATTTCTTCACGTCAGAATGACTGTGGAAATTAGTAGTAGGGAGTCACCAGAGCAGAAGGGATGATATAGTGGGCTCGTTAATGGATGGAGCGGGAACTACGCTTCGAGATAAGCGAAGACAGCTGCTGCTCGCGACATCTACACCGTGTACGAGCACGGCATCACCAACGCTGTCACATTCTACGAACCAACTCATTCTCAGGACACTCGTCTTCACTTCTGGATGGTGGAGGAGTTCATGGTACATAGGTAGCCTCAGACGCGCTTTATCTCACCTTCTATTTCGACCTCCCAGGAGATGAACGGCACTGACGAGTATGGTGCTCGTTAAACAGATTGCCGGATGCTCTTGGCCCTTTGGGTACGTTATACGTATGAAATAATAGTAAGAGTAGCCCGGTACGCCCTTATGCGCCTCGGGAGGCTTGGAGTGAGGACATGATGAGCTCAAGTCGGGCGAGCGTCGCTAGGGCACCTGCTGATCCGGTTCCGAGCCCATGCTGGCGAGAGAAATCTCGGACAAGCTTCTCTTCCGACCCAGCTCTACGCTAATAACGGTGGGTTTTAGACCTGGCCCTCTGGTTGCGCTTCCGACGCTACTCCAACAGTAGGGCCAATGTGTGCAGGCTATGAAGCCAGGGCCGGAAAAAGCATGCGAGGATTTTCGAGCTTTCGACGGATGCAGCAAAAGGAGAATACGCTGCTGGATGATTCAGGTCCGAGGCGACCGCCCTCTATCGGAATGGTACAGTCACTAGCGAAACCTACGTCCTCATTTCACTCTTTGATAGTTTCCGTTTTAGACCCTTTTTGCAGCTACAATCGACTATGTGATGGAACGCGGTTTCTTATATATGTCCACTACTGCCTTGGCTGCTTCTGCGCTTCGAGGACGTATTTCAATGATTCTTCGGAGATAGAGCCAACAAACTGTATCTCCCCGTCCCCCGCAGTCGCTCTCTTTACGCTAAAGAGATCGCCAAGTGTAGACACATAAAGCTGTTGTGCATCGTGGCCCATCGTGATATCCTCAACCATGTGGATGCGCTCGATAGATGCTCTATCTGACGCCTCCTGACAGGCAGCCAATCGCTTTCTGGTGCTGTCAAGTTCGCCCCGGAGACGCTGGGTTTCGTCCACGGAGTTGGTGGATAGACGATAGAACTCGTCCCTACTGGGCAGGTCTTGCGTCGTTTTCTGATGCTCGTGGAGTTTTGACACGGTGTCATTCAGCATTTCGGAACACCCCTGCACTGTGTTGAGTGTGATCGCATACGACCGGGGAAATTGTTCTGCTGAGAACTGCGTATTTCCCTGCACCAGCTCTGGAAATGGTCGAAGACGCATGCTATTGATATGGACCAACACGTTCGCGCAGATCTGGAGGCACTGTTCAGTGCTATTTATCTCGTTCTGGATCCTCTAGCATGCTTGTTACACTTGAGGACAAGCTCGTGAGCATTGGAGCAGAGGAAGCTTCAGTGGTTCGAAAATGTCGTCACCCTGGAGAGCAGAAACTCTTAAGCTATCTAGAACGCCAGCCAGGCCAGCAAGCTCGTCCAGAAGCTGCCGAATGCATCGTATGTGGTTTTTAAACGTTTGAATGGTCTCATATAGCGCCTTAGTCGCCGTGGCCGTAGCCGTGATAATGGCTAGCAGTGCAGAGCTAACACTGAGCGGATCAGCCATTGGCTCGTCTCCAAGCTTACTCGCAACACAAACGCAGACCTTCCGCTCACTGCTCACAGAAGAGGCCGTCACAACGCCGCCTATATAGAGGCAATTGTGGCACATATGGTCAGTATCGTAGAATTGGCACGTTAATGGAAATAAACCTATGCAAAAAGACATTCAAGCGGGAGTCACAGGAAGGGAACTTGAGCGTTGAGGCAACCGCCGCTTTTGGGTGCAATACGCCGGCCTAGATTACAGGTGCCCCTCATTCTTTGTTGTCCTTTTACCCATCGCCAGTCGATCAACAAGTAAGTGTTCCACAGGAGAATCCTTCCGGCGGACATTGCCCCTTCCGTGGATATTATCATAAAAACCATCAACAGGTATCCTATTCGACACCTTGCAAGGGAATACGCGTGGTATTCCTCTTGCTTGTCGGGAGTTGTATAAATGCGGGAACGTCATAGATGAGCTTCGCTGTCAATTATGTGTTGACTACGAGTTCAACCGACACGAATCCCACACCAGTTGGAATTGTCACAATAGACAGCTCAAATACTCAAAGAAGCGGGATACGACAAAAGACAGCCACAGTGATAGCAAAGAGGATAAAAACCGACCCGTAACCCGCCTGCGCGACGCACCCGTAGTACATCATGGAGTAATACGGGACGACGTCGTTAGCACTGACCCCTTTGAAGGATGGCTAGAGTCCCTGGACTTGGTCGGCAACGTAGCCCCCGGTCACGATCATGACGAAGGCCAGGACTAGCTGAGAGGCCGCGTACGTAGGTAAGATGCTTTCGTGGTTGTGCAGCCACCTCGGGTGAGCCACTATCACGGCGCCGTAAATAGCAAACGCAGCTGTGGCGAGTGCCGTAATGACTGTATCAATGAGAATGTTGCTTTGCAAGGACAAAAGCTTATTGTTTAGAAAAGCAGCCGTAGTGTTGGCATAGTCGGATCGAGCTCGGTCTCGTAACATGACTGCGAAACGTGCGGGGGCTGAGTTGAGAATCGCAATGACTAGCGAGAGGAGAGTTAGGAAGAAGATGGAAATCCGAATCCGAATCATATATTTAGAAGACATCTTAAGGTTTCTGGATGTGGTCGGCAGACTGCGTGGCCAGGTGAAATTCGGTTGTTCCAGCAAACTTGTTGTAGAGTAGAAATAGTTGAGGCAGGTAGTGAAGTGTGAGGAGTGAAGTGTGAGGAGTGAGGTATGAGGAGACTGAGGACTAGCTTATATACCCTTCCGAATCCGCAGGAAGCTTAGGGGTTGGAGCTCCGTGTATACGAGCTCGCTTCTTAATACTTACTCTCACTACGATGGGGTATGCTATGATACCACTATCTAGTCACAGTCCGGACTTTGTGGCGGCGTTTCCCAAGTGAGACTAACCCTGAGGTCTTCGATACCTTCATCTGCGCCAACAAGGACGATGCGGTAACCCAAGGTGAAGCAGACATTACCGCACCCAACAAAACTCAGTGGCAGTAGAGTGGAGTTGCCGGGAGAGCACAGGACTGAACCCACGGCGACTTACAGCTGTTCGACCTTCTGTGTGCTGTCCGGTAGTCAGACATATGGCGTCCACTACTCGTAGGACTAAGCTGTGTTACTCCAGATTCGCTTTCTTCTTTGGAGCCACGAGACATATCGAAAGTGAATAGAAGCTCAAGTCTTGTCGAGGAGGGCCAATCAGATAATATTTGTTGAGGGATGCCCAGCGTCCCATGTCTGTGATGCAGCCCCTCCGTCTCTTGGTGCAAGCCGATGTCCTCCCCCTCCGCCTCGGATTCAGCATTTGGAGAGGCCTTCAACGTAATCGCATATATCATTACCCCCTTGTTATGAAATCCAATTCATTTTATCGCTGAAACCCTTTTTCTAATGGTAAAACACGTAAAACTGGCGTTGCACATGAATTATCCTATCCAGCTGGGCGGGGTTGTATAGGGACAAACCGTGAGTCTTCAGGTCCTACTACGCGCCACCATACTGCGGCGTACCAAGACCTCAACCATTAACAGTGCTCCCATCATCACACTGCCGGAGAAGACGGAAGTCACTAATTATATTTCCTTCACAGAAGATAAGCAGAAGTAGTACACTAATCTAGCAAATCAATCTCGAGTCGAGTTCAGCAAATTCCTACGAGCGGGCACTATGGGCAAGCACTATCACCAGGTTTTAATGAAATAACTGCGTCTGCGCCAGGCTTGTTGCCATCCATACTTACACATTACCGACCTGGACTTCACTAATAGTGAGGTTTCAGAAAACGAGATGGCCACCCTGGCGAAGGACATCCAGTCCAAGCAGATTGATGCTCTCAGGGAAGCAGAGGAGCCATTAGAGTGCCCGATATGCTACGAACTCATCTTCAACCCTTCAATCCTTATTCCGTGCGGCCATTACACTTACCACGAATGCCTGCAGCTACACATGAACCACGCCGACCAAGAGATGAACCAACTTGGCAATGAATGGGCCAAACCGACGTGTTTTATCTGCCGAAGTGAGCTGAACATGAAGAAAACCGTCACCTTTGAGGTTTTAAAAACCATATTCAAGGCCGATAGCAATAGCGCTCAGACACAGGGGGTCTGGGACGAGGATTCTGATGACGGAGACGACATAGATGAGCATGGTAACCTAAAAGACTTCATCGTGGATGATGACGATGAAGAATATGAGCCCGATGCCAAAGACAAAGAAAAGGGCAAAGACAAGGAGGAAAAGAGCAAAAAGGAGGGCAAAAAGAAGGAGAAGAAAGAAGAGGACATTCAGCCGCACATACTTACCAAATTACGCAAGGAGGTCCCAAGCAACAAGAAGACGCACCGGCAATGTCTTCATTAGCTGCGCAACATATAGTTACCGTCAGCCAAGATCACCAAGTGCATCGAGGTCATTAAGGACATTCAGGAATCAGGCGAGAAGACGATCGTCTTCTCATAGTGGATGCTCCTTCTCGACCTTCTCGAGGTCCCTCTACAGCATAACCTTCATCTTAAATTTTGCCGTTACGACGGAGGCATATCGGTTAAATAGCGTAACGAAGCAATCCATAATTTTACCGAGAACCCCAATACCAAGATCATGCCCACTTCACTAAAAGCCGGGAATGCAGGGCTAAACCTAATCTACGCGACTCGGGTCATCATTCTAGAACCCCTTTATCGAGAAGCAGGCGGTCGGCCGTACCTACCGTATTAGTCAGAGAAAGCCAGTTAAAGTACATCGCATCCTTGTTAAGGGTACTGTAGAGGACCGGATCATGACCCTGCAGGAGGAGAAGCGGGAGCTGGTGGAAGGAGCGATGGACGAAGAGATATCCCAGAATCTTTCTCGTCTCGATTAAAACGCCCTGGCCTACCTCTTTAGCGTAGGCACCTAAGCCAGTGAGCAGCCAATCAGAGGCACAGAAAGCTAGCATGATTGCTGAGCTTACCGGCCAATAGCTGCTCGGCAGTGGCCAATATTCCAGATAAGCCCGGGAAGAAGAAGTCCAAGATAGAAACCTGGGGCATCGAGCCCAACTCAAGCGGTTGAGTTGCAGTCCGGACCTGAGGCTGACGATACGGTACCTAACGGAGTCTGTCCGACGCAGCTGTCAGCTAATAGAGTCGTAGATAGGAGATGCAGAGAAGAGGGAGAGTAAAGCTTATGAGCACTGCCACAACAGTCTGAGACGACAAGGCCGTGGTGAGCGAATATAAATGCCTGGCAATTTCCAAGTCTCCGACTCTGAACTTCCAACTTTTCCTCCCAGAAACCTCAAGAAATATCTACACGATGTCCGCAGAAACATATCCCGTAGTCGACTCCATCGTATTTATGTGGAAGTCAAAATAACTTCCTGTCGTCACCTTATTTATGCTTCTGTGGACTCTTTGCTTTGGGCTAGTCCGGTCCCGTTCACGACAGGCAGCCGAAACACATCTAGTTGTTCCCCCAGGTAGTCAAATAGTAGCATGGGCTCCTTGTATCCCGAAAGTCTCAATGCTGCTCTTCTGGTTCGTACCTACCAGTATCGTACGTCAGGCATTTGCATCTGTTTCTGACTATGCTACCTAAATCGACTTCATGCCCTGGTGGCCTCGTACCTCAAGGTATAGTCGTCAACAAGAGACCGGTGTAGTACAGTACGGACGCGACTTAGATGCAGCTCAACTTGCGATGCGGCATTCTTTCTGACTACAGAGCCTAGACTGGCTAACCTGCGGTAGGGCAGATGCAGACCTCATGATGCAGAGCTGCTGATGGCGCCGCCGGTCCAAAGGAGCAAAGCCAGCGAACAGCAGCGCCAATATTATTGTGTTCCGTTGTTGGCCGTGGCGCACTTTCTTACTATTATGGTCCGCACCACCATAGTTTCCCATTATACCCTTTTCGAAGTGCGCCGATTCTGAATGGAACCAGAATCATCTAGTAACATACAGTACTGTCTTTTTACTGCGTAAGCGCGAAGAGTCTCACTGAGTAATGTTGGCCCTTACTGGGTAACCGTCGCGCAAGTAGCACTGAGAGACGGAATGGACGCCGGACGGACAGCTTATGATGCAGCCCATGTTTTGGTGCGCAGGACAGACAGAGCCTGATGTTTCCACCGCTCCGCTTGCACCGTTCTAGTAGAGGTCGGTTACCTCGGAGCCTGAATCATCCAACAGCGTATTCTCTATCGCTGCATCCGTCGAGAGCTCGAAGATCATCGCGCGCTGTTTCCGGTCCTGGCTTCGTAGTTGCCTGGAGACCTGTTGGCCCTGCTGTTGGAATGCAGAGTCGGAAGAGTAGCAATGGCGCACTAGCGCGACTAGCGGGCCAACTCCACAGCCTCTCTGGACTGCGCAAGAATTTATCATCGTTAAGACGCGCCGAAGGCAATCTGGGCCATAAATGATTCTCGACAAAATTCGTTCTAATATCAGAACAGCAGCTACCAGGCGAGACCATCTTCACTCAACTGGCATCTAAAATCACGCCCCATGGGCGCCAGGAGCGGTGCAGCCTCCGGTTCCCACCCGAAAATCCAACTATTTCCCGTGTGTAGAAAGCAAGGCAAAAGCCGCGCGCTAGAACATGGCTTACTCTGAAGCACCGCAGCTGGTAAGACAGAAAGAAGGGCTCGAAACTATGTATATACTGGACAGCATTTTCGCACGCGTACGTTTGACTGGGGCGACTGTATGTATCACGCCATCTTTATGTGATACTCTTCAGTGATATCCCCTTCCAATCCACTTTGATGGTATCTGCCGAAGCTCAAAGGAGATGCTCATTTCCCTCCGAGAGCCTACACAAGGTACAACAGCTTAACACGAATGTTGCTTTGGGAGACTACAAAATGCAACTAGGCGCATTTCTTCATGATACATAGGTACGGCTGCCATCTCTAGTAGCACTGCTTTTTCTCTAACAAGACGTTCGCAGAAGATGGCCGAGGACGAGAGAGGGTGGACGAGCTCTAGTCATACGCCGTTGCAAGGTAACACAGTAGGTCTACGTTAGATAAAGATCGAACCAATTTTAGAATGTCTAGGTCAGGGCGTTATAAACACCTAGAATGTTTTGTTTCGAACATCGGATCTCGGGTCTTTCGGGCTACAATTTCATAGACACCTAGTTATTTTTATCTCCTGCCCATCCAGTTAAATCGGGGGGCTGATGTGGACTACTAGGCATTGTATTCTAGACGGCTGCCTGATTGGCTCAAGCGTCTAAATATAAAATTAAGCTTTCGCTAAGCCTCTAACACGTAAAAAGGGGGTCAAGGATGTAACCCGGTAATCCACATGTCATTAATGACTGCAGTAGTCAACTCCCACCAACATCTACTCAGGCGTACCGATGGCTTGGACTGTGCTAGCTGGGTGGGTGTTGGACACCAACAGGTTACTCCCTCGCATCCGCCACTCTTATAAGAAGACCACGCCTGTCTGTGTCTTCCATCTCTCATCTGTCGCCCGCCAATACTTCAAAGTATATTTATGCTATGCAATCATCCCGCCCGCATTACCCGCACCACCTGCATCGACCTTATTCATTGATGACCTCGGCTTAGTGACACTAACTCCACGATGCTCTGCGACCCATGAAGCTCTACACCCAAGATGCCGGTCCCCAGAAATAGAATCACAGAAGATGCTCGGCGCCAACATGGCCACGTCAAGCTGGTCTTGCTGGAGCCCGAGATTCTCTCCTCCGCGCTGCCCGCCGCCTCCCTGATCCTGGCCAGCGGCCTCATCCTTTACGCCCTGGTCGCCGCGCTGCTGCAGCGCAAGATTCTGCCCCGCATCTCCCCGACCTTGTACGCCGGCCTGAGCGAGCGACACCGCATTACCTTCACCTACCACTTGATCGCCGCCCCCAGCTTCATCATCATCGCCGCCTGCGGCGTGTATCCCGTCTTCTCCTTCTTGGCCGGCTCGGGTCTGCTCAGTACCCATTTCGGCGGCGGTCGCCTGACCATCGGCGACGTCCTCTTCGTCCTGGCGCAGCTGTACAGCGGCTACTACCTGTTCGAGCTTGTCTTCCGCGGTCGCTTCATATCGTCCATTTCCCTCGCCCACCACGTCGGCCTTCTCATCGTGACCCAATACGCCATATACCAGGAGGCTGCATTGCTCAAGCACCGCGAGGCGACCCATTACTTTTATTTGTGCATGGTCTGGGGTGAGTCGTCTCCGTCTTGCGTGCCCATCCTGCGCCTTCAAGCCCTTCTTGCTAATAGTGAATACCCTAGGCACATTTGATGTCTGTTCCGAGGCTGTCATCCACGTCTTGATGATTGTCTGGCGACTGAAGCGCGATAACCCGAAGATCTGCTGCCACATCGCCGCGTTCTGTGCTGGTTGGACGGTGCTACTTGCACTCGCAGAGGTGGCCGTAACTATTTGGCTGTTCAACAAGTCATGGGATATATGGGACATTGTGTGGAAATGGATCACGCCCATCGTCTTCATACTCTGGATCGTCACTCAGCTTTATGGCGCATGCATATACATCACCATGTTCAAAGCCGAACGTAAGGCGTTTAGCCGCCGTCCGTTCAGGGGAGACCAGCCGGACCATCCAAATCCCGCAAACCTGTCACCACCCGATTCGTCAATGGATAATAAGCCGTAATATTGTTGCTGTATTCTTTTCTTTTAACATACGGGAAGCGGTAAAGCCGCTCCAACCTCCCGGACGACACGGGACGTGATTCCTGTCCTCCCTATGTATTATTCTATAACAGTAGACGTGTGATCTTAGGAGCAGAAGTTCCTCTTGTGCCTCTTGGCTGACTTCCTGGCCGACCTTTGTATCCAATGGCCACCTAAGTGGTTTGATCCTAACTTCACTAAAGAAATGGATATTGTGGGCTATGATGAGGACGCCGTTATTATGAGCAATTCCATGACTGGGCTTGGAGTTCTCGTCTAATACGAGAAAGAGTGGTTGATGAGTTTGATGCTGATCGTTAAATGGCGTATCCAACCTGAAGAGGATATGCTGGATAAACTCTATGAGTGGTTAGATGGTCTTATAGCGAAAATATCTAAATACTGGAAATGGATTAGGTGATTTCTTTAAATCTATTTCTATTTTAAGCGTGCGACTGATATTCTTTCCAGTAACTCTCTCTCCGATCCTGTGGACCGCATAATTAAATATGCGAAGAGTTATGAGGAGCCCCTCCCCGACGTAACAAAGCATGAGAAGCTATATGGGGGATTCCTTATGGAAGTTGCAGAGTTCCTTGAAGAGGACGTCGGCCAGATCCGGGTGGTGGAAGGGTAGGCACCAAAGCCACCGGATACTCCCGCTCCCAGGGGGCGAAAAGAGGTTTAGCGCAGCCAGCGCCTGGCGCATCGGCCTTCTCCAGAAGGAAGTGGGGCACAGGAGAAGCCATATTGCTCCCAAAGATGCCTTTCGGGGCTAGTCCAAGGAGGGTTCCTGGATTCGAAATGTCCGAGCGTGAGGCTTCACCGCCAAGGTGACGCAGGCGACCGTGACCGTGACCATCATCCGATCAATCATGCAGAGTGGATTCGCCTTCTTCGAGAACAGCTAAAGCAGTCTCTTGGCGATGGGCTCACGCCACTCGGCGAAGGTGGTAACAACCCCCTCCGAGGCCGAATCGTCAGTCTCGGACGCACGCAATCCCTACATAAGCGACACGGTGCATTCCAACCACTCGAACGCTAGGACACCGCCCATGATCAGCGTGTCGGGTTAGATGGGAAATTATCTTTGGCCTCACATGACCAAAGCAAACCAGGCCAGCAGCCTGAGACTCACGGACAATGGCTCTCAGTCTCCTACCTACGACGCACTGTCCTTGTGGATTCCACGTCTCGAGGCCACCTTCTCACTCAATGGCGACAAGATCCCGACGGCAAGACACCCACGCCCACGACACTTATCTGGTCTGCTAGCACAGCAGCCGATCCGACACAAACAGAATATTGCCGAAATAATGGCCATCTCAAGCTCGCTCTGCAAATATTGCGTGTGAGATCATCGATCCTATTTGAGATAATATCGAAGACACCCAGGGTCTTCTAGAGTGAGTCGGATCCTTACAATTTTCTTCCGAGATCCATAGCCGCGTAGCAACCGGAGTTTATCCTATCTTCTCACCTCGGAACATAAATACCCTGTGAGCTCCCAGAATCCGAACCGTTCATCTTTCTCTCCTTTCTTACTACTGCCCCAGCATACTATAGAGCTACATACACTTTATTCCGACCCAACACTTTATACTGCGCTCCCCAATATCACGCATAATAAGATTCTACCAAAAAAACAGAAAGCGACCAAGCGAAGCACAAGCACCCTCCGATGGCTTGTTCGTAACTGAGGCAGCATATTTGGCTGTGTCAGTCACCTCGCCACCATCCAAAATATTGAAACGCATCTCAAGAGAGATTACACCATGCCAATTGGTCCCTGGCTATGGCAGTTGGGTGTACCCACGGAGTTTCACTCCTTCGGACGTGTTAACGAATCAGTCAAAGACAGGACTCGACCTAGGACTGGCAACAAAAGTCGGGGTGCCGGGCTCGATAGGTTCCTAGTAATCCCCCATACCCTTGATGACAGTAATCCTTGATTGCTCTAATGAATCAGTAGTGGCTTGCTAAGTCTGACTGTTCTTGATTGTTTTCTCCCTATCTCCAGGGATTAGGAGTTCCTCTGGGTAATGCAATGTAGGTAGATATTTAAGATCCCCGGCTACACTTTGCATTCATTGGGGCACGATGTCTGTAAAAATCCATTGGTGCTCACATATGAGTGGTCAGAGTGGTGTGAGTGGCATGATCTGTTATGATATGTATTCATATTCAAGTTCATTGCATTTCTCATAACTATAGCCTCGTCTTCTGCTATTGTTGCATCATTGTCATTTGGTTGTCACTTCATTCTTATTCTCGCGCGTTCAGTACTTGTGCCCCATGGAATTATGTGGTTGCTGTCTCGGCTGCCTCACCACTTGACACTGTCATTACATATTTCCAATAAACATCCACTTCTACTTATATCTACATACAGGCTTCACGTCATCGTCCCTTCACCTATCCATTTCACAGCCCATTTACACAAGCAACGGTTCCATACAGTAAGTAACAACGTTTCAAAGGTGCTATCTCTTCACTCAGTATCCAAGTTCATGATTAATTCATTTTATTCAATTTAGCCTACTTAGGGTTCTATTCAATGTTTCCCACGCACAATACACAATTTACAACTTTTGTACCGCAACGTCCGCATCCAACCTCCATCCAACCACCAACTACATTTCACTTCTCTGCCCACCTTACTTGCTACTTTCTTCTCGCACTTCCCACTCTCGTTGGACTTCTCAATTCAATCAGACTTGCCATTTCTTCTCACACATCTACTGACAATTCCAACCATCAATGTGTGTTAGGGCTTCTTGACAATCAAATCATATTTTTGATGTTATGTCTTTGGTAATGTATCCTGGTGCCTTTGGTTCATTGTTCCTTCCCGTTTCATCTACCTCAACATTACATTTGTTTTCTGTCTTTATATTTACTTCAATATCCATTTTCCACCTTCTAACAATACATTCTTTCTTTCCAGGTTACGCCCAACTTGGACGAAATTATGTGTAATAGGCCTTGCGACCATGTCCCACCACGAGACCATCGACTTTCTAGGGAGGTTCAACGCCCTCGGGCCTGAGCCAAAACCTCGGTCCTCAAAGGCTAAAGCGTCAAAGAGCAGCGCAACCAAAGCCGACCCCCCGCAGAAGGCCAAGAAGCGCACGGTGCCACTGAGCGAGACGACGTCGATTCTGAAGACACGCACCTCGACACCCTGATACAAAAGGAGGAAGCGGCCTCGTCACTTTTCACGGGGTGTGACTACACCAAAGGCATACCCATCGATCCTTGTGTGTGAAGGCAGCTGACGCAATTCCCACTGGTGCCTTCCACAACAACGACCGGGACCTACCGTATTACAGGTCGAAATACTTCCCCGGCTATGACGACAAGGACAGCTTTCTTGCACATCAGATCACCGCCGCCATGACTATAATCCATCGTTTGAAGGGACATGACCAAACCAAGCTGGAAAAATCACAGCCTCGGTACGACAAGTTACAATTTCAGCTCCTGAAGACAACACGGGTTATCATGGCGGACGCCATTGGTCTAGGCAAGACTCACAGTATGCTGCTGGCCCTGGAGTACATGGTCAGGAAGGATTATAGAGGCAGGAGCAAGCCGTGCCTCCTGATCTGTCCTGACCTTGCCATTGCGTTGCAGGCAATTGAAAAGATTGAAGAGTTCCACCCGGCTATTTGGCCCGTGTTAGCCGTTGGCGACACTAACAAAAGTGGCAAGACCGGTGCCGCCCTCGAATTTCTTCTCAATCTGAAATTCCGTTCTGCAACATTTTCGAAAGAACAAAACATTATCTAGTGCTGTTTCCTCTAATATGAAATTCAGTTCTGCTATATTCTAGCTAGAATATTCATGTACCTTCGTGTCGAGGCTAGCGACTGCGCGGCCTAGGCAGTATCGATATTTACGGTATACCGAGGTAAGGCTTGTAGAGTATTAGTCATATATAGTGAAGGTATGAATATGTGCCTAAGATACTTGGATCAGCTGCTAAATTATATTGACAACCTAGTGTGAACAGGACCAGCTTTCCCGATCTCCTCCACCGCAGCACCAGAACCTCGTTCCGCGCACTCTCCACCGCCGAACACCTGGGAGACTTCTACGCGGTACACGACACCCTGCCAATATGACTTCAGTCCGACCGATTACAGGCAGAAGGCTGAGACAACAAGCCATAGTGTACTTCCGCACTAATGTGCTCTCGGAGGTAGAGGAAATGGCCGATCAGGTCGTATCTTCGATGGCCCACCTTACCGCCCCCGAAGGCCAACCAGGGGCTTTGGCTTCCCACCGGTCATCCAAGCGCCACCTCCTCTGCATCCCCTCCCCTTTCACCCTACGTCGAGGTCGGTGTTCTTATTCAGCTTGAAATGACCATTGAGGACGGGCTGCAATACGAATTCGACTCTAGATATGGCGACACTATACTCGAGCATCTGGGTGTCGCCGACGACGCCGACTTTGCCCGCCCCGACCTCTTCCAAATCCTGACGTATCTGGGGCACAACAGCGCCCTTTCGCGAGAGAGATATGATGCCTCAACATTCGGCTCCAGGGTGAGACTGTTGCAGTCAGTCAAGGAACGCGTGGGTCATGTTACCAGACGACGAGTCATGACCGACAAGTCTCCCACCGCCGTCCATGAGCCCGCGAGAGAAGCGAGTCGAAGACCCGCAACGGGCTCTTGATCTTGACTTAGTCGACTCCTACCGGGCCCATTAAGAGCTCCGCTGCCTACTCCTCGACTTCATGCACCTAGGCTGGTGCTGTCACAGGATGTCGGAATTGGTCCTTGGGCCCATGGTCTCGAAGGCATTGAGTATTATGGCTTCTTTTGAGTTTATAATTGAGAATGAATTGAGCCGTCAGTTTTGGTTTCTACTCTAGGCATTGACTTGGAGGGAATTGCAAGAAGAGTATAAGAATAAGAATGGTCGTTTCCCCGATCCACTCCGAATTATGGAAGATCTGGTGTGACCCGCACACTATCACGATTGGCGCATGGCTCGGGAGCGCCATCCTGCGCTGGACCCAATGCGACGCCGAAGTGCTGGTTCCTGTACTAGGACCTGTTGTGAACGGTGTCGGGGACTATGTAGCCAAGAACACGAAGAGGTGCGTGACGATAGAAAACGATCCAAATATTCTAAACGGCAAACGGGTGAACTGACCGAGGAGATTGGAAGGCATGTTCTGGCTGGTGCAATTCTTTTACGCCCTGGTATTTCCAAACCCCCCGCCACCGGCCTTTATGAAGGGGGAGTACGCAAAGGCCTTCGAACCGCTACCCACGGCGTCTACCGGAGGACGTGGCCTGATCCAAACCAGGAGGATCCGGAAGTATAAAGAGGCCGAACAAAAGGAAGTCATCGACAACACAGTGGCATCACCCATCCCATTGTCTACCCTATCTCACCACAATATACGGACGTGCTGCTGCGTGCCTGCCGAGGAGGACTCGACCCGACGGATAGATATTTCATACCTCCCGATACTTGAATTCCATCTCCGCTGCATGGACATGGAGATAACGGTGGCCTGTATAAAGAGCAGCCATATCGTCATCAAAACTATATATCACCTGTACAACGCGCTTCGGGTCTTTAGTTTTCTCCCTCCCCAGACGTGGCCTGACATGGAACTATTCCATTGCCGACACACAGGCGCGATCTAGCGGGGTCATCTTTTATAAGAGGCTTTTAAGAGTCTAGAGGCCACTAAGTACAATAGCTTCTTATTGAATTGAAATTTAAGGGTAAACCACACTACAAGTCTCAATTTCTATTCCAAACATTCAGTTAGAGGAAATCGCAAAAAGAAAACAAGAAAGAAAAGGAAGGCAAACCCAATCTTCATCAACCAACGTCCCACAACGGCAGAGGCCATTATCGATCGGTTTACCCACATCCTATCCTTTCTCAAGGAAGCCCAGCTCGAGACCCCAGAAGAGATGAAGCGCTACATGCGTATATTCCACCAACAAAAAGACAGGCTGTTCGTCCCGCCGCTGATGGCCCAAATTGGTGACTGTTTGCGGAACCGGGGGACGTTGGAATCCGCCATTGCGAATGTCGAAAGACTGTACATGACGCGGCGCCTGGAACAATTCGAGCGTCTTGGGGAAGTGCGCTACGCGATTTGTGAAAACCTCGAGCGTGCCGTCTTCGACTACGTTAGCTTTTTCGATGTCTGCTGCGAAGTTGGGAAAGCCACCCGCTAGGGCTTCATGACCGGAACGGCCACAGACTTGGACAGTTCAGAGCAGGATTAATACATCGGTCAACAGGCGGACGCGGCCAGTTTTGTCATCACGGCGATGAGAGAGGCCCATGCGATTATGAGACATACCCCACGAGGCAGAGCCTCCGACACCCTGCTGCCACTGCAGGACCGTCAGCTCCACAGGATATCTGAGATACTGCTCACCAGCTCTATTGGAGTAGTTGCTAGCTTGCACACAATTTGCCACTACCACGGGATAGCTCGCATTGGATCAGAGAACCCTGGACAGAAACTCGGGTAGCTAGCCATCACGACCTAAGCATAACATTGTACAGATCCTAATCGCCATGACAGGGATCTTACACCATTTAGAAGGGGTACTCAGTCTTCAATGCCCAGTGGCATAGACACGGCTGGTCTAGATAATAAGGAATTTCCTAGACTAGGTCTAGAACAATATGAATGGATGACATTGCTAAAATGGAAGTCACGTGCCTTATTCCGCTCTGTATATAGCCACTTATCTGTATGCTCATCAAGAGCCCTTCGCTCCTCCAACTTAATCAACCACTTGTTCATACAACTACGTCTCATCTCAACAGCCATATGATCTCACCACCATATTATCTCAAGAAACGTGACGATATCAACGACTAAACATATCTCCCAACAGAGACCAGGACGGGAAATGCATAAATGTTACTAGCTATAGAGTAGTGGCGACAAAGGTTGCATTCGTAGACGCGGCATACGGGAATGAGATATAATGGGTGAAACACGATATAGCACTGCTGGAAGCCTGTAGCTGGTTATAAGTGTAAACCATCGGTTACATACCCATAGCTGGGCATATACAAGGACTTACAAGAAGTGCACAACGAACAAACATCCGTCAATATCGCCATGCGATGCATCTCAATTCCCTACAGTACAAGCCGCAAGACAGACATTAAGTGCCGACAGTTTCAGTATTTGCGCCACCACCTACCCAACCCCTATGTGTCAGGTGTCGTAGAATAAAGCAATATGGCATGCTGAATCGAACAGGGGCGAGAATAACATCTATGTTGTCCATGTAAATCGGATGGTTGTTGGCTTGGAGGAAGGCTATGTGGTGTCAAGCTGCCGGAGGTCTGCCGCAGGCCTCGTTGTAATCGTATAAATGTAGGAGGAAAAGGTGTCTGAGCGGACAGGGTGTTAGCATCATGGTTTCTTGGTCAAAGGTTGTCATGACGCTAGGGTGGCTTACATCAACATCTGCGGAGTAGGAAACGTTCACGGGGAACGGTGTGATGTCCTTTCCAGGTAGCTGAGCTTCAGGAGGAGAGCGTACCTCAATAGAACAACGGCCAACATTATCAGCCCAATGAACATGGCGATGAACATAGCGACGAGGACGAACGTGACGAGCAGTACCGGCTGATCGGTGGTGTAGACGGTATTGAATACGCCGAGGACCAGATCCCAATGTGGTAGGTTCAAGTTCGTACCGAGGGTCGTGCTCAAGGTGATGGAGAGGGGTGCTACAGACAGGCAGCAGCCGACGAGAACGGCCGGAGTAGAGAATCGAAAATTGGTTCTGGACGACGGGATGCAGCTCCAGGGAGAATACGATCGATCAATTCACCTCAAAGGAAAGCCTGACAGCACCAGGGCAATGCACGATGAATTTGAGCATGGACATTGGTTTTGCAAACCGGGCAGAGTCATAATCCACGACGGGTTCCGTAGTGTGCTCAACTGGGGAAGCCGCCCTGCCTCACCAGACTTTCTCAATCGCCGAACTTGCATCACAATTTCTTCCATCATAGTTTTTGCCGCTAAACGTGGCCCACGTGAAAATAAGCAATGCTCTCTTTATCCAGGTCGCCGAATATCACCTTGACAGATGTGGCACTTGAGACATTAGACTTCATTCGAATGCAATACTGACTAATTTTTGCTGGCCTCACTTCCCTTGAGAGATGAACCGAATCCTAAGGTGTTGTCAATGGAGCGGTAAATATAATACAATGTGTTTGCTTGGCTACCTCAAGAAAGAAAACGAACCAAGAGGCTGTGGAAACCAAATGAAGCATACTACAGAACAACGTGACGGCAAGCACGAGACGGCGAGACTGCAGGGGCAGCCCAGCCCGTATGGCAAAGCGTAGTGCGGTGATTGTTTGATCCGAGCATCGGCGAAATGGCAGACAATGGTATAGCAGAAGGAGCCAAGCGTTGGGTAAGGCAACACGAACTCCAAATTCCGGTTGTGTCCAGTAGAGTAGGTTCGAACGAGACTCTGTAAGGTGGTTGGCATCCACCCCGGTCGACGTCTGATGCAGTTGGTTAGGTCATGGGGTCAAGGGTTTACACGGTATGGAGGGGCAGGTGCCATGGTTGTTTTATTAGGGGTTTGCACCTTCCTCGCGGCGAGTATTAATACTTCCTAAGTAGTTATCGTGCGAGAGTACAGATAATGTAGGGAAGCAGGTCCGTGGTTTAATTACTTGGGAAGTTGGGCCGAAACGCTCTTTCCTTTGCGACATTTCCCAAATGTGGGTGTATGTAGCTTTATCATCTAAAGACCTGATACTTGATACACGCATGTATTTTCTTATTAGCTAAGTAACTACTTGGTCCGAAGAAAAATGTCTTGATGACATGTTTCCATTGCTCCATGGCCCAGAACATCTGTCTTGGACTAAGTTGCCATATCATGAAATGACAGCCACCACCAGTTTGCCACCATGAAACCTTCGGACCAACTTAGGCCTCACACCACCCGCGAGAAGAACAGAATTGGACGTCAAAGGGTTGGGTTTCAGCACCGACGCTGGGTGCAGCAGCGCCAACCCGTGAACGGTCGTTTCGTTTCCTTTGGGTTTCTGTCCAAGCGTGATGCCACCATGGCACATGTTGCTGTTCCAATCGCACATAGCCGTACCATGCAAAGGCAGCATCTTCCAGTCTTGTGACAGCTATCGGCGCACAAGCGATGGGAACATTGTGTCAAGATTCCAGGGCAGCAGGAACAAGGGGCAGGCATTGCGGGGGCATGTACAAACCTTGCCTATGTGTTGCCCGAGATATTCGTGGTGCCTGGTAACCCTCATCTCCGCATTGATCTCCGGTGGACGCCTGATCCATGGCAGAGCCATGACGTACGAGCAGATATCCAGCCGCCCCATGAAGGGAGAGGTGTGGTAGTAAAGACCCCGGACGACGACGATTCCTTTTATCTGCTTGAGGATTCTGGCATATGAATCCACGATTCTTTCGGACACGCTCGGTGTGAAGCCCTTGGCCATGTGCACGACAACGAGGTGCTTGAGCATCGGGAATTGCCTCTTCATGATTCGGGCTCGCTCCTAGGGGCACACGATATTAGCCTCGGCTCTTCATGTACCAATGATAACCCATAAACTTCCCAATGAATTTCAAAATTGACTCACCTCGCATCGACTGGGTGCGTCGCCATCCAGATATCCTTGAAGTGACAGGAAATTGATGTTGGGACAGCGGCGACCGATGTTCGTAATGACATGGTCCCGGATGAAAGGTATGCGAACTCGTCCGATATTGTCCCCAGCACTACGGTGCATGACGGTCCTGTCCGTGAAACCAATTTGTAGGGTTTTCAAACGCGTGAGGAACTCGGAGATACCGCGTGGCAATGGAGAGTAGCGCCGGAACCACACTGGCGTTGGGGTCATCCGCAGGGTGTCGACGGTGGTGGTTGTGCAACACTCGAGGAGGTGTTGGAAGATACCTTGGCCGCCAATCGAGTAGAGGGCAAGCTCTCTCAGGCAAGGACGCGACGATATGGCTGCGGCGAGGGATCTCACATTTCGAATGACTACTTTCATTCCGATGGAGATGGTCAAACTCTGAAGACCTGGCATCTTATCCAGTAACTTGACCACATCTTCGGTGGGGAGGTCTGTCACAGGCACGTCATCTTGCGCGGCATTCAGGAGAGTAAGCTCAATCGATAGATGCCTGCGAACCGTCAGTGTCTGCTGTCGCCAAGGGAATCATGTGCACACGCCAAACTTACTTGACGTGAGCGACGCGGCTGAATGCGTCTTCGGCCAGGTTCAGCAAGCTCTGAAGCTCTGCCCGCAATGAGAGGTGGTCATAGCCCTTGAGATGGATGTGATCCCAGTAGAATTGCAGGGAAATGACGCGTGCGGCTCGGCTTGTCTCGCCGAAATGTGCCATCAATGACGGATTCATTTGTCTTCCAACGGCCATCTGGACGGCAGGCGGCATCTGGCGCAGTAGAATCTGTCCAATTGTCGATTCCGAGTTTCCTGGGTCAGAGGCCGAGGCCGAGTTCGAGACGTTGTTTTCCATCGCGACGGGTTTCGATCCTCGTATTGATGTCGCGTAATTGACTCGTTCGGTCCGATAATCTGGTGACAGGGCCGATGTCAGTCTTGCTACGCCATACAATGATGAGCCGGAAATTCAAACGAATGGGGTGGGTGGGTGTGATGCTACTTGCCTTTCTGTGCGGTTTGGTCAAGAATCCGCCAGCGTACGCGATGGGGAGGAGAAAAGAATCAAGGTGATGATCGCAAGACTGCAGGTCTGTGTGAAAACTGAAGAAGATGGGCAATGTTTGACGAAACAATGCCCTCTTCGTATTTAATGCTACTCAATGGATTTGTTGGCAATCGGACCAGATTTCGGTTGCAGATTACCAGCCAGTCTGCATTCGACACGCTGCCAAATAAACGAAACCGCGAGGGAAAAAACCAAGTAGGTTGATTGAATGCAGAAGTGAATACGGAACTACCTTTTCTCGCTTTGGACGAATGAACATTGAATGCAATAAAATGTTGCATGGGCACACCAGCCTAAATATCGAGTGATCAGACCGAATTAGACTATTAGAATCTAAGAAGTAACATTGATAGCTATAACAGACATGGGCAGGCTCTCGTCCCCATTTATGTCGTCGCCACCAGCTATTGGTGGGCAAGTCATGCCAACTCCTGTCCTAAACATCAACTGATCTCCATCTGTGCGGTATCGCCGTACCTCCTTCCCCTTCCCCTTCCCCTCATGCTTTCTTTAATACATGAAGTAATGGGCCAGGAGCCTCTTCTTAACTGGTAACGCGCATGCCCGTAAATCTAATACCCCGAGGCGACTGGCTTGATCACGGTTGGGTGGCAGCATTTTGCAGTCAAAGAGACGGTCAAGACCGGCTTCCGCGCCCTTTCTGATATCCTCGTGAGCCCGCTCGCAGTCTGGGTCAGAGTCATGCCTGGCGAGATCAACAGGCTGATGGGGGTGCTACAGTAGGGTCCAGATGAAGCACAGTCATGGCCGCATCGTGATCGGACTGATATCCCGGACCGTGGACTCGAACCTCGAATAATGACGGGGGTAGCGATCTGCTTACTCTGGCCCATCCAACCCCCAGTATGTCTCGCATGTATAAGGAATTCCCATTACACCATCTCCGCGTCTTTGCCTGTGTCTTGATCCGTCATGCCGTAGTATCATGCAACACGCACATTTGAGAACCAGCCCTCAATTAGACCGCAAGCTCCACCATGCTGACCGCCGGGCTGCCGATTAGTCGGGGGTCGGAGCCGTGCCACAAGAAGTAGACATGGCACTCGAAGGCGACGGGGCTACAGGAGGGGATGGAGCACAGCAGGGCGGCCAAGGTGTCGAGTGTATTCATCGAAGAGCGGTACGCGACTGGAGAGACGCGTCTGCAAGAAACGTGCCTACCTCAAGTATTCAATGATAGGCATGGACCTTCCGTTGTTCTGTTCGCCTGTAAAGTCTTACCACGCCTGCAACAATTCTCGTTTTTTCTCTCCTCTTCGTGACTCTCTCCCATTCAATGCTTAGGGCAGAAATCAAGACTTCCAAGCGCAACAATCGGCGTGTTAATCTTTCCCACTACCATTCAATTCGCAACTGTTATGTAAGGGAATCCTACATTTTCACTTACCTGCTCTACTCTTCATTTCACTCTCCCCATCTCATCCAACTTACACACTTCCACCAAACCCAGCCATATCCAAGTAACTTGGATTAGTCCGCCAACATGTCGGGTCCTTGCATCACTCGAACCGAGAGTAAGAGTATTGACAAGTTCCTGGAACTCATGCGCTCCCCGGGTGCCAAATCTCAATCAGTGAGTATTCTTCTACCATGTGCTGCCTTTCGGCCACCACCTAACGCTACACAGGGCTCCAATAACGGCGCTGAGAATGAAGCCTTCGATTGGTCCAAGTTCGCAGATGCAACAGGTTTCATCGACGCCAAACACGCCCAAGACTTCCATCCAGATGTCATGCGTGCCCTGGGTCAAGATCACCAATGTAACGACCGCATCAATGCCAATGATATTGACAATCTTGTTCGGTCCTGGATGCTGTTCGCAGAACTCTACTACGTAAGTAATCTTTCCCATTTCCTGACTGGAAACACTACTAGGTACAGTAACCAATGCTGACCATTCGCTATAGGTGAATTGGGAGGAGCTCGTCCGTCATACTGGTTACAAGTCGGTTGATGATGCAAAGCTGCGCAATCCCGACTTGGCCAAGCTTGACGGTTTCCGCGTTACTATCCACTATAGCGACGACTTCGTCCCCCGTCCTCCTGAGAATCCTCCCGCCACCCCTCCGGATCTGAACGACTGCCTTATTCAGAGCCTAGTTAAGATCCGACATAATCAAATCTTGAGACCTTTAGTGGGACGTCATGGCTAAGTCTGCTGGCTTCAAGGAGCTCAACGGCTCCAAAGACGCAATGAATCTCCTTGCCCAACTAGATGACTGCGAGTTCGAGAAGACTGGAGATTGCGGGGGATACGGTTATTTGCCAGAAAAGTATTTCCAAGACGAGTAACCGCGAGGATGAGAAGCATCGCCGCACTGTCGCCGCTTTCGTTTCATTTTCATAAACACGTTAGAGAGCCCATGGAGAGGCTCATGAGCTGTCTGTAAATTGTGCACCATAGGACAGGTTCACAGGACAGACGGCACCGTTTGTATCTACATACAGTAGTTAGAAAATTCCTCGTATGAACTACGAGCATCACTGTCACGCTTTTACCATACGTTCGCCCGGCATAGCCTAGCCTTACTGCCGCGATCGGATTTTCTCATATGAACTACTAGCACATCATAATTTAGTCGTAGAGGCTGCCGCCTGTCAAGGCCCTCGCCTACCATATCCCGGGCTAGATCCGGGCAGTGATCGTAATAAGGCCCTACACGCCTTTGCCTAGGCCGTCTCAGGTAACGAAGATAATGACTGCCATATGTATAGAATACGAGACCAGTATGGTATGAATACATATCGCTATATCGCTCAGGTTGCGAGACTGTCAGTGTACTAGGCGATGTAGTGAGCTACCTTGTCGCGGTATCTGGTGCGGGGAAAGGAAGATTCAGGATATACGTCATCTTCCCACACGCTCCCATACGGTGAAGCTGCATCGCGGAGACCGACTACCTTGCCCCAGGTCCCAGCATTGCAGTAAAATATGATCGATATTACCAAAGCATCGTAGCCAGCTATTAGGCGTCTGGGAATTCTAGCATATGATTCGACAGTAGGAACAAGGATGCCAAAGCGTCATAACCAGCCCGCGGGCAGTAGGCGGTTGGGCATCCTAGCATATGATTTTACAGTAAGACGAAGAATATCAAACCACTGTTGCTATTTATTCGGCCGTTGGGAATGCTAGCATGGGATTTCACATTATAACGAAGGGTATCAAACCGCTGTTTCCATTTACTAGGCCGTTGGGAATGCCAGCATGGGATTTGCCAGTGGCGGGAAAGTTGAATTAAGGTATAACTATGTAATCTAGAGAAATGTAACGCAAAGATAGAATTGAACGCAGTGTTTATCGCAATGAATGAAGCTTCACAACATTATGAAGCATTCTGCAGCATCATTCGACTGGTGAGTATGTATGCCCTATAGGCTGACTCAAACCAAGTCATAGAGTCTGAGAGTGAACCGTGAGAGTGAACCGTGAGAGTGAACCGTGAGAGTGAACCGTGAGAGTGAACCGTGAGAGTGAACCGTGAGAGTGAACCGTGAGAGTAAACCGTGAGAGGAAATGCCGTGGGAATCTTGCGGGAGGGTATGATGTTGTGTCAATACCGATGCGAAGTGATATTTCGTGGCGAGAGACAGAGCTTAGTGAGGGCTTTGGCCATCTCCTGTGTGGTGTTCAGGACATCCCTTGCTCCAATACTCTTTCCAGTCTGCGACTCGCTTTTCGAGGAAACTGACACGGTCATTTCGCTCGACAAGCTGCGTATCCTGTGACGCAATCTTCGTCTCTAGTGACTGTTTCTCCTCCGAAAGCGTTCTACTCTTGCTTTTCTCCTCCGAAAGCGTTCTACTGTTGCTTTTCTCATTCGCAAGGCGGTCCTCAAGCGCACGCATCTCGTCTTCGAGGTAATCGACGCGGCTGTTTCTGTCTGTGATTTCTCCGGTCTGTGACGCGATCTTGATCTCTAGTATCTGCTTATCGTTCGAAAGCATTGCATTGTTGCGTTCGAGATCGGCGACGCGGTTGTCTTGATCTTTAATCTGTGCGGTCTTTGATGCTATCGTGCCCTCCAGTGACTGATTCGTTTTCTCGAGCACGTTGACCTGAGAGGATAATTTGTCCTTCTGCTCCGTTTCTGTGGCAATACGGTGCTCGTAATAGCTAGTTCTCTTCTGCAGTGCAGCATCCAGGGACGTCATAACCTCTGGATCGCCGACAAAGGAGTGGAGATATGCCGGTTCTGGAACATCACCGTCAAATCCGTTGCTCGGCCCATCTGTGCGTGCTCTCTTGAAGTTATTTTTGGCACCTTCCATGGGAAGAACGGGATGAATCCGGTCGTGTTGGACGCTTGCATACGGTCGTTTCTGTTCAGTCCGGCCACCGACGTAGATTGAGGCAGAACGGCTTCTTGTGTCACGGCCTGCGACAGCCGTGATGGATTTACGATCATCCTCAGGACTCTCGCGTTTTGCTCTGGGTTGCGCGTCGGATTTGATTTCGTGCTTGTAATCCACCTCCAGGTTGATACCATCCTGCGACTCAACCTTCGGCGTGGAGGGGCCGTCTTCCACTTGAGCCGCCATATTGCCGCGAGAACCCAGCGACTGACGTGCGAAATGGCACAGCTCGAACACTCGTCGTTTCTCGGCCAAGTCGATATCGTCCCAGGAGCGGTTAGGGTATTCCTTGGCGATTGCAGTCTGTACTTTGTTAAGGAATTTGGATTTGTACTTTGCTGCACTGAAAAGGCAACTCGAAGTATATCGGTAGAGCATCAGAATGCGGTCGTACTTTAACAGTGGCGACTCGTTGGATTTGGAAACGTGGCACGAGGCGGGACGGATATTCTCAGTCCACTGTACCTGTGAATTGTTAGCATATTGTCTCTATATTGTATGGTCAACGTACCTCGGGCAATACAGCATCATGTACGCCTTGATCTTTGAGAAGGCCTTCAGCGTGCTGTGGATACGTCTGGCCCTTCCATTTGGGACTTGGAGTACCAGCAGGCATCTCAAGCCACTTGCATGCCCATACTAGCAGCTGGGCGAGAAACTCTCCCTTCTCCGAATCCTTGAGATCTCGTCCAATTCCCGCCTGGCTAATGCTTCCCATGATAGTAGCATCGTCAATTTGATATCGGTTCTGGAACTCGACATCGGATTGGCATTTTCCGAACAATTTGTAGACACCATTAGCCCATGTAGTGATATGAGTGCCACTAAACCATTTGTTCATTACACATGTGATGTGTAGAACGATCGGCGAACACACAAGCGCTCTGAAGTCGTGAACGTCTGTGTATTCGAGGTGCTTGACCATATCCACTTCTTTCTTCCATATGTTAGGGTATTGCATGAATTCATCGTCATGATGAAGAGCTTCGTCATGCTGGTCGTTTGACTTCGGGCCAACGCCCTCCTCGGCATTATGTTGGTTGCTGGAGTCCATTTTGCCTCTGGACAACCTGTGTGATTGATATTGCTGAATGATTGGGAAGGGTAGAGATTGGTATGTTGTTGGAGGATATTTTCATGATCCAGAAGGTTACGGAAAGATGAAGTAGGACGCAGATTCAGATGTAAGTGCTGTTTTCGGTAATGACCGAGATTATCAAATATAAGGTCGAGTCGTGCAACCATACAGGTAGTGCTTAGACGAGGTACCTTGAACTATCCATAAATGTTATGAATAGAATCGGACAGTGGGTAATAATATGAGAGGGTAAATAAGGTGGTAGAATCAATAGAGTAAAAGGTGTGACTTACCTGAACCCAGTTTGGGATAGGATGCGATACAGTGCTTGATAAGTTTATGTGTGTTCATGAGTGTCTCTGGTAACGTGTTGTGTCTCTGGTGACGTTAATAGTACGAGATTGAAGGCTGTGAGTGAGTGTTCTCATCAGTATTAGGACAGTAAGTGTAGGCAATGTAGAGAATGTTGAAGGCTAGGGTGTAGAATCGAAGGTAAGGAACTTACAGTACGAGTCGAGTGATATTGTTAAAAATACCCTTTGTAGGCAGGCGGCGGAAAGATATTGCTATCATATCACGGGCTGCATGTGTCGATGGAAGGAAATATTTCCCAAAAGTGCCCGTCGGTCAGACTTTGCATCTAGTAGCCGTGTTTGCATTACCTCCTTCCGTATTTTAGTATGTCACCCTAAGGAAGGAGCCAAGGACGCATTCCATACTAATTGTAGGGCAAGAGCCTACTCACTACTGGATGAGGTTGTACCTTCCTTCTCCAATTCCTATAAAACATTAACCACAGGACCGACCCTACTGACTCGGACGCCTCCTGGATGGATACCAACCTCGCAGAGCATCGTGGGAACCTCTCCAACTCAGTCTTCTCCTCGACTACAAGGGAACGTGGGAGGCATTTAGAGTATAGTATAACCTTTCCCGTAGCCAACTCACCTATTCCCTTAAAGGAGCCCGGGACACGGTAGGCGGTTGCCTTGATGCTGTATTCCCTAAAGGTAGGTACATGGCAGGCAGTGGACCGGATAAGACGCAGTGCAGGACTTGGTCCTTTCCTCAATTGACGCGCATTCGGTTCTGGAGGGCGTTCTAGACGAGATCGGGTGATATAGATTAGAGGTACAACCACGTGAACAGGGTGAAGAAATGATACCAGTGGTGTATCTACACAGCTGATGTGAGCATATAGCGTTAGTAGCAAGGGTAGCTAGCCTGGTCCTCGTACGAGAAAATCTACAAAGCGGCAGAAAGTTTGCGGTCTGCCCCGCTACCTCAAGGGATAATGTTACAGTGACAGTAATGATGTTGCTCAGCTGTGCCGGTGTACCTTAATCTGGTAATGGCAGCTAGGTCACGGGGTGTTGGGCAGCCTAAAGGGAAAATCTGGCAGTGATATCCAGGATACGGTGTGCTGGTGTGCCTTACGGGATAACCTGGCAGTGGCATGAAGGCAGCCGAGGACACGGTAGGCGGCGGTATTAATGATGTATTCCATTAAGGCAGCCGGGGAAAGGTAGCGAAGCAACACCGTAACACATTGACCGTATCGCAACCCGACCCATTAGGTGGGTTGTGTTAGCACAACGTTGATCTCGCATCATACACATATGGCAACTATTATCCTCATTACCTGAGATTATCTAAGCAAAGATTTAAGTGCTCGTCACGATCTGTTCTAGGTACAGTTCAGGTGGGCGAGACAATATGGAGTGCCAGACATGGTCCTTTCCTCGACACGTGTTTGGTTCTCGAAGAATTCGAGACAAAATCGAGTGATGTCGAGCAGACGTGCAAGCATGTGAGCAGGGTGAAGTGACCATATTCAGCGGGATGTCTGCGCAGTCGGTAATGAAATACGACCAAGCATTCTAGGGATGTTGCCATCTCTTCAGCTCCTTGACTGTTTCGCAGTTGGCGTCATGTCGCTTCTTGCTGTCTCGATCGACATCAACCTCCATCGACGTGCTCGGTGGAGTGCAGCAGTGAACACCCGGCATCTCAAGATAGTTCTAGAATCATAGCGATATCTGTTAGCTTATCTTAGGAATGGCGTGAAAGGGGAGTATCTAGGACATGATCACTTACCTGTATCTTGACCAAGACCTCCGCAAACTCTTCCCTACCCCCCCAATGGATACTCTTCCATATCTTGGCAATGTGGTAGAGGCACATGGCATAGCTCGCCTCGGGCTTGTCATTGATGGAATCCGGATTGTTCTGTTCCTCGTGAGAATACTCCAGGCTCTGCAGCATATGGCCTGTCGGGATGTGATGGGTACCGCTAGAAAGGTATTCGTGATGGTGTAAGGGAATGCTTGAACTGTACCGCCTGGTTGCACAGGGACAGAGCCAGGATCTAGGTAAAGTGCTACCCATTTGCCTACGCCTTTGTCTTGGTCACGACTAAAGTAGTCCGGCTCGACGCAAACAGGGCATAGCGCTTCGCCCTCGTGTGCGGTCATCACGCCATGCTCGGGATTCTCAGCATCACCGAGAATGTATCGTTCCAGCGCGGTCCGATCGAGTTTGACAGCTGTCTCTTGCTGGTGCTCCGACTCTACCGGGCGATTTGCGTATTGCACCTCGAGCTCGGCTGCCTCCTTGACCATGCGCAGAACTTGGTCGATGGGCGCTTTGGGGTACGTAGGGTAGTCTTCTGCACCGTATTTAGTTACATCTATGGGGGGATGGAGAGTGGCTTGCATTGGAGGAAAGGTTCAAAAGCTCCCAGTTGTTCGTTCCTCTGCCTCCGTGCCATATTGGGTGTCGGGGCCATACTGTTCTTGCTTTTCTCTCATCTGTGCCATTACGTAATGAAGAAATTTGGTGATGTCCATGCACAAAACTCTGTCATCTGTGGAAACTCGGCTCTATACGAGGGCAACAGTGAGTCTACATAGTTGATAAATCCCCGAACGTGCTCTTTGGACTTACTTGGGGCAGGGAACAGTTCGTGACGACGTCCTCGTCGATGGCATTCTCTGGGATGCCGACGAAGTCCCCTTTATGGTCCTCTTGTGCATACCTTACGCGAAAGCACGCCTTGTTCTCATCCCAATCGACAAGGCCAGTTGTAAAAGTTCTAGCAGGCACCAGGTAGCTTTTCGTAAGGCCGGCAACTTCATGATAGCCTGCCTGGAGATGCGTAAGGCCAGCGCCGATCACGAGTGGGCCGCATCGATCTAAATGATGGCAGAGAACAAGTCGATGGACAGTTTCCCGTTCGTCTGTGCCCAGATCACGAACCCGGAGTAAATGGTACCTTGGCCTTCTCGACTTCAACACAAATTTCTGGAAATCGAGAGGCCATTATTGTAGATTTTGGCTTTGGAAAATCCATACTGGCGGGGCCTTATAAGACTGGTCCTTTAGATAGACTCGGCTATATATACAGCCTGGATGGAAAATACTGTCTCATTACTACATGATAGTGTATGCAGGGTGGTTGCCTCTCGAATGGCTGGCTCATGATAATAGGTAGGTGTTCTTTTAATTTGACGCCCGCGCTTGAGATGGTAGCTCCTAAAGGTTATAAATTGGATAATAAGTACTATAAATTGCATAATCTCGCTAGGAAGCAGTATTTGACGTGCATTGGAAGTAGTAGGTGCATGTAGCACGGCAGGTGCGCTGTAGGCAGGCAAGCAAGTAACCTAAGCAGGTGCGGGGCAGGTACGCAGGTACGCAGGTGGGTGGGTGGTCGGTTACTGGGCGTAAGTGGTACATGTAGGTTACGCGGGTGAGGAAGGTGCAGGTACAGCTTACTTCCCCACTAACCTACCTAAGCAAACACCATCACACACCTTCAATCCACATCCTTCATTCTTTACTTCTCAATCCTTCCTCATCCAATATTTATCTCAATCTTACCATCTCACTTTCTGTCCATACGGAGACGAAAATTTGATTACTTCGACTGTTTCCATATCTCTGCGCCCCCTTCCTCTGTGCAGTCTTTTGTTTCTGGTCAACATTGGCCAACACCAGGCTGGCCCAGACGAAAAACAGACTCCAGAGCAAGCAATACGCGCCATGGGTAGTACTTATTGTAAGCCATAATCCACACCGTTGTCACATTGTGAACTGAACCTTACCAACTGCAGTTGCCAGCTGTATGGCCCGGCAAGCGCCCATATCAAGACACCAGAGTGGCTGGCCAATGCGACACCACCCTTAGCCTAGGACCCCAAGGACGTCACCCCAAGCCCCAAGACCCCAGAGTCCGTCAAGAACTACATACCACCCGACAATGCATTGGCTCTGTCCCTGCACAGACGCCCGTCCACCCCTCCCACCCCAGAGATCCCGAAAAGGTTCTACGAGGAAGACGTTCGGGCTCGCCGATATCAAGACACCCGAGTCGCTTGCCAGTGCGGACGAACCCCGAGGACATTGCACCGATCCCTTGTACGTCAGATTCCCTAAAGAACTACCACCCCCTCTTGAGTTGAATATACCAGTTTCTCACTACGTTAAGAAGGTACAGTTATTAAAATTCATATTTCTAATCACAAATTTCATTCCCAGAAAAGCCGGTAAAGAAACGTTCTAAACGTGAATTGAACCGTCTGGTCCCGGCATAATCATCTCGCGACCGCTTGGAACAGACGCCATTCCACCCCTCCCACCCTAGAGATCTTGAAAAGGTTCTACGAGGGAGACGTCCGGGTTTCGCCCGAACGATTCAATATTGCCGTCTATGGTAAGTTACCCTTCCCACACCCTTAGTCGTATTACACAGTCCATGGCTAATATTGTATTCTTTATAGAACGGCATCGGTACACGCTTGCATTGGCGCTCTGTCGTGAGTCTATTTTCAGAACAGAAAGAGATCTGATGTTCGGCTGGGTCAACGGCGTCTCGGTGCCGGGCGAGTTTTCACTCGGAGGGAAAACAAACCAACAAGGCAGCCGCCTGCTTCGTTATGGACTTACATCTTTCAGAGATTAGGATATCTAGAAGAGCCTTCGAGGACCTGGTGAAAGAAAACAAGGGAGGAGATGCATGCGTCTTGGAGCACGACGCTGAATCATGCCTGTACGAATATGGCAGACCTAGAAGAAGCATCAAGACCGTCTACTTTGTAGACATGTCACATGATTTGATTACACTGTAGATGTTACAGGCACCAATGAGTTCCGGAATCACAAGTATTGCAAGATCAGATATAATACAAGTCCCGGCCGCCCTCATTTCACTGTTTGCTTAGATGCAAAGTTGATGACACTGCTGAAATTTCAGCTACATTACCTACTGTCCGTAAATGATTATTCCAGTAGCTATTCAATTGGGTAAAATAGGATTATGCAAGCCTATTGACAGTATCATAATAGAAGAATGTATTATAATTATATAGAATTCCCAAGTTATCTTAATATAATGACATGAGAACGGTAATCGAATTAACATTGTTGCGGGGTTTGGGGTCAACGCTAGCAGTTGTTGGCAGGGTTGCTGCATTGCGGATCACACATCATCATCTGGGACGACTGCATGGCCAAGAAGGGCAGGTCGCTGATGGTAAGCTTTGCGGCGCCCCATCAAAGCGGTAAGGGCGCGCGCCCTGGGTTTGACATGTCGAGAAAAAAAAAGACAAGATGACAGTCTTGCGACAAATTCACTGTATCAATTGCGCGGAGTATCGTTCCATTTGAAGAGTCATATAATGTCATCTAGACGGAATACGCATAAGTGCTGATGGGGATGCCCCTCAACCGCTATTACGCCATCGGCTGCAAGATTGGATCGTAGCACTGGAATCTTATAAAATACAAGGCGCATCATCCATCTCATGTAAAAAAAGAAAAAAGAAAAACTTGCACCATTGAAGGCCCGAACATCAAACATCCGCCTAGAATATCCGCCGCCTCAAAACACCATGTCTTCATCTATCACCCCTATTGCGCTGAAGCCGGGCGCCAAGATCGCCCTCATCTCGCCTTCCGCCCGATTGAACCACGAGCTCCCCGCCGCCCTCGCGCGGGGAATCGATGTAATCTCCAGCCAAGGGTACCAAGTCGTCGAAGTCTACCACGGCCCGGACTCGGGCATCCAGAATTGCATTGCCAACCGCCTCGCGGAGCTGCGCGCCGTCTTCTCCGACCCCTCAGTGGCCGTGGTCTGGGCCACCATTGGCGGCTCCGCCTTCACCGAGCTGCTGCCCGCACTCCTCGCCGACACGGAGCTCCACGACGTCATACGCGCCAACCCCAAGATCGTCGTGGGCTACTCGGACATCACGGGCCTGCACTGGTTCCTGCACTCACTGGGCCTGCGCACCTTTTACGGTCCCGGCATCTTTCCCGAGCTGGCCGAGCCCCGCGCCGCCGACCCTGCCGCCTACGAGGCGTCGGCGCTGGGCTTCTGCGTCCGGCACGTCTTTCGCGCCATGACCGACCCCGCACCCATCGGCGCCATCGCGCGGTCGCCCACCTACGCGCCCGACCCCGCGCGCGTCTTCGCCGACCCGGACTCGACCGAGCCGCCCCGCCTCGCTCCTAACCCGGGCTGGACCTGGCTGCGCCGCGGGAGGGCGCAGGGCCGGCTGTTCGGGGGCTGCCTGACCGTCATGGCCCGCCTCGGCGGCGTGCGCGCCATCGTGCCGGACTGGAAGGGCCGCATCGTGTTCCTGGAGACGGCGCTCTCCGACGACGACACGGGGGGCAACCCACCGTACCGGGTGCAAGCCGGCGTCGCCGACCTGATTGCACAGGGGGTGTTTGACGAGGCCGCAGGTCTGGTGGTGGGTCGGCCGTTTGGCTATGACTCGGCGGAGATGCGAGAAAGCTACATGAACATCATCCGGGGGCACTTTTGCGAGGGACGATTGGCCTCGGATACGTTTCCCATCTTGTTCGGGGTCGACTTTGGGCACACGACGCCGATGGTCACTTTGCCCTACGATGGACTGGCGGTGCTGGACTCGGACAAGGATGAATTCTCCATCGTCGAGTCAGTTGTACGTGCTTGAGCCCTGCTGGTGTCATAGACGACTACCATTACATATGTATTGCAGTGATTTGCAAACCTCACGAGAGCATAGTAGATATGAGATCAAGTCAATTTATTCATCACATATGTTGCTCAGTTGTGATGGTTACACTTCAAGTACGCCAATTGAAGCCCCCCTGTGCACTGCAGCGCTGTTTATTAGGGCGGACAGAACTAAATGCTCCCCCGCTATTCGGCGTCTGCCCTTGTATAAGCTTCCACTAATATGAAGGTTCAAAAATCAGACCTCAATGGAATCTTTGGTTGCTGAAATGCTTTAACATTGCGTCTCTGTGTCCAGATTCCAGCGACGGAGATGGTGCGATGGATTTGAATAGTATTCTTATTGAAATATGCTTCTCGGATGGACCAGATGGTAGAAAGAGTCCCTCAGCACTGGATTACCCCTCTAGATGGAAAGCCCCGCACCATCTCCACGGGACTGCGGTTACCACCATACTGGCCCTATAGAAATCATAATCTCCAGCGCAAATTGAGTAACGCTCATAGGGAAGTAATGTCAGGTTCAATAATACGTATGGAAAGCCGATCAATCGCTATCCATTTAAATACATCCAAGCAGCCCCGTCTAGCACCGTCATTTTCTATGTAAATGGAACAATCCCTAGCTTCAGGGCACCGGTTCAACAACCACCCAACTCGCTGCCCCTTGTAGACCATTGGCTGCTGAGAATGATGCCAATCCTTCCGACTCGTGAACCCCATCATTACAGATTCTACAATGCCACAATGTCATCAGAAGATATCATTGCCATGACTGTAGTTGAGTCAATTGATCCTCGATCTCATCTTAATGAGAACCAAATACTATCTAGTTACCTCATCGCCCATTGCGACGAAAAACCAACTTTCGCTCTTTTCCCTGGAACAAGTTCACAGTGCCGACAGCAACTTCGTCACTGCCAGCACGGTGGGCCCTGGATAGCAAGTGTTTCCTGATCGGCATGTTGCAACCAGTTGTGCAACCCGGCAACTTCTCTGTCCATACCAATGCCTAAGATGAATCCATGTATGGCATCTCGCAGACGTTGGGTGAATGCATGCTCCGCGATAGGATTTATGTAGTTATCTGCATCCTCGGTGAGCAGCAGGACATTCTCGATTTCTCCCGTGAGGGAACTATGGTGAATTATATGTAGCTTTGTAGTTGAAGCCGTCATTGCTGTCGCTACCTTCCACGTCTTAAATTCCCTTGGTGCCCTCGCTGCTATTGCTGCACCACCATTTTTGATAGTTTAGGTGTTCGATCCCACGCAGGGTGCCTGGTAACGTCCTTCGTTGTATAGTGTCTGGTCAGCATGCTACTGGTACACTAAAACGTATTGTTTCCCTCTAAACAGTAGACATCACGATGACTAAATAGAGGGGGACGCCGTATTCAATGATGGACATGTCATTGTATTCTAGAGTTACATCACCACTCGCATGCCACGGATTATTATCATCTTCCTCCAGTATTATCTCTAGCTGGCATCGATCGGGTTTGGGTGGGACAGTAACTCGTGCAATGATGTCATGATGTATGGGAACTCGGGGGAGTTTGCACGAGGGTGACGTTGGTTCGTGTTTGTTGGAAGTGGTTAACGTGATGGGCTTCGTTCGGTTCGGTGTTCGATCGGATATGGGCAGCTGCGACGAGGAGGTAAAGGGGCCACAACTTGATAGTTGATTAATGCTGCTCGATGATAGGTACGTGATGGTATATGGAGTATTTCGAGTTGGGTCGAGCAAAGGGTCTATGGCAGACACCTTCAGTTCTAGAAGAACATGACCTTGATCGTCGAAGACCACCAATAAGGACCTATGTGGAACAAGCATTAGCGAGACCAATCATCAAAGACTCGGGCGTTTGAAGAAATGAAGGTGTGCCATCTTACCGTTCGACAAGTTGCGCTGCTACCATGGGCAAAGGATAGGTACTTAGGTAAGTAAGCAAGGTTGAACCACAAGAGGAACACTATTGAATTCGGTACACCACAGCAGCTTTAGGCACCATCAGTTGCACTTTAAAGATTGCCGTACCAGCATGAAAATCGCGCTGCTGATGTATGTATGACACCCGCCACCATTAGCGGAGAAACTGGAGTAGAGTTTACTTTTCTGGCTCGGCACAGTCGCTAAAATTCCAGCAGTGCCACCGGCGTCGGTGAAGCAGCAGCTTCAGAGCCCACCCACAAATAGCGGACGGTTGGCAGCACTGCAAGATAGGCCCAAGAAGTCCATACAGGCATATCCAAGCAGCCTTGACTATAGAGAGTTCAAATCCCTTCATATGCATGGAACACTCCCTGGCTCCAGGCCACTGGTTCAAGAACCGCCCGACTTGACTAAGTACTTTTTCATGCATGGTATGGCTTCGTGCTCGTCTCGCTCATGTTATTGCCCTTGATCTCGGTCTCGATGTTCATTTGATTTGGTCTGTATTGCTCTCAGTCATCATCTGGCCATCATCTCATGGTTCATGGTCTTAATCCCATATCGTCCGTGTTCCCAGCCACGATCTCGGTATCGTCTCGGCAGTCTTGATATCGAGTTTTCTTCCCACCGCTTTTGCCTGGTTCCACGTTCCTGCCGACTCTAATCCAATTATACTTCCTTCCACATTGATGATGCTTCCTTGCTTCCGTCCTCCGCGTTCAGCCTTTTAATGTTGCTGCTTTCCCACCACACTGTAATAGATCCTATTAGCTCCAATCTGACCCGAACTGGAAACCCGGCCCCACGTGGCACAGCCGCCTTCTCCTGTGGCTGACTCGCGGGCAGCGGATCCCAGCACAACAGCCGGCAAAGGGCAAGGTCGGGGTAGGGTTCTTTATCGAACTTATTGTAACCTCCATAAGGCAAACAAGGAAATCGACTTCCTCGGGTCTCGGGCAGTGGATTCGTCTGGTCGGGGCTGAAGAGCATGACGACTATAGATGTAGCTGCACAACTGGACTTCATCGTCTGTTGCTCAGCTCGGCAGTCTTACCACAGTGGCCAGGATCGGACGGGCATGAAATCCATGTCGTTCTCATATCTCGTCGGCGACATTTATTCCTGCAACGCCATGGTAATCAACCGATTTCGCCATCGGTATCTCATAATCAGTCATCTATGGCGTAGAGATTGGGTCTAGACAATCATGTAACCTTCGTCCGGTCCGCACCCTAAATAGCTTAAACCAAAACCTAACCCTTATTCGAAAACTGGAGAAAGATGGTGTTATCGGTATCTTCACAATTTTGGCTTTTATTGAGCAGCTACCGTATGCAACACTCGGATCGATGGCCGAGATGATTGATAGGTCAGCCCATCCACGTGGAAGAAGTAACAACTTTTTATCAAGCAACATGCATGGTAACCGATCTTGTTGAAACCCTTCACCATTTTCTGAGGTGTGCGAGGTGCACTCTAGAAACAGGGCCGGTGGGGCCAGACCGCCACGCTAAGAACACAGTCTAGTCTGTGTCCATTCGCAAATCTCCGCTATGGAAATCTTGGCCGTGGGAACGAACCTGTGGGGAGTGGAGAATGCTGCATGCAGTATTTGATTTTGACTGCCAAGTTACAGGGGACACCATCTAGACAGCCGAGCTATGTAATGTAAACGTATGGGGCTGAACATGCCCAATGCGCATGAAACCCATTCAGCCGTTCAACTACTCCATCCCCAAGCGGCCGTGCCCGGACACAGCCAGCCGGTTTGGGCTTGCCCATAAGACTTGCTCGCTTCGTCGCAGCTGTGGTTCTGAGCCAAGCTTCGCAACTGGACCGATGTCACTTGTACGATTACCAATTGCTGCCACCAATATGAACATCGATCCCGTCGACAACCCCGAGCTCTTCACCGATGAATCCAGGGCGGGGCTCATCTACGCCGTCGTTCCCGTCCTCATGGCCATCGCCTCCATCGCCGTCGGTCTTCGTTTCTACACGCGTGCCAGGGTCCTTGGCATCATCGGCTTCGACGACTGGCTCTGCCTGACCTCACTGGTCGTCTTGCTGGCCTTGGGGAGCTCTGGGTTGGTGTGTAAGTGATCAACACGACCTGCTGAAAACCCCGGATAGAAGAGGAAACTGGCTGGACGGGACCAAGTCTGTGCTGACCAGTGCAAAACAATGACAACAGTGGCTGGCGAGGGTCTAGGTCGCCATGTCGGAACGTTACCTCAACCCGATGGTTTCAGCAACTACATGAAGGTTGGTTATCGACTTTGTTTCCATTGCACTCAGGCGAGTCCGCCTTCTAACCCATCTTCCTGCACTAGACATTTTACGTCCTCATCATCCTCTACAACCTAGCTATCGTGTCGTTCAAGCTCTGTTTTCTGGCCCAGTACCACCGGATAATGACTACAAAGCGGATGAGACGACTGATCTACGCCGTGGCTGCCTTCGTAGGCATTTGGACACTGTAAATATCACTAATTGCAACATCCCTTTATAGGTTCCACATATCTCACTCCCGCGTCACAGGTCGCAACTATGTCTTCATATTTTTCAATGCCACCCCATCTCAGGATTCTGGCAGCCCGGGCCCGGCGCCAAATGCCTACCCAGATTACCTGGATGTCAGTCTTCCTTATCTCCCCGGCAATACGCATTTGAGCTCCGTTCCATGCTGACTACCGTTCCAGGGTATTCCAACGCTGCGGGAAATATTGTCACAGATGTCCTTATACTGCTGCTTCCATTACCGATGATCAGAGCTCTAAACCTGCCACGAGCGCAGAAACTAGGTCTTATAGGCATCTTCTGTCTAGGCTTCTTGTACGTCTTCCATGCTTGCCCACACGAGCAGCTTGGTATATTATACCGGACCTCGACCCTGATCTCCGCACTACTAGAACTTGCGCTATAAGCTTGATTCGCGTCAGGTATCTCCCGCAGGGAGTCGATGTTACGTGGGACAATGTGGACACAATGGTAAGCTGAACAGAAACAGAGAAAATAAAAACAGGGTGGCCTTGAATTACTCGCTGTATGACCCAAAACAGCCGCTTACAATGTTACCCATCTTCAGTTTTGGTCCATGGCCGAAGCGTGTACTGGCCTCATATGCGTTACCCTTCCCACGCTGCGACCGTTAGCGATACAATGTTTCCCGGGTGTGTTCAAGTCCTCTTCCACCATGACCAGAAGCAACAGCAAACCTCCCGGGGCCCCACGCTGGCGGCCGCGAGAAGTCGAAACAGGCCGCAAGATCCGAAGCACCGTCACCAACACCGCGACGACAATCGCCACTAGTAACCGAAGGTCGACCAAACAGTGGACCAATAACACAAACACGGACGGTGGCGACCAGAAAACCCTGGTGAATGCCTGTCTAGGCAGCGAGGCGTGGGAGAACCGGGATCCGGGCGACGACGAACAACAAACGGCGGCCGCAGCGAGCAAAAGCGCGGCAACGACGCGGTCCAGACATATGACATACCTGGAAATGTCTTCGTCCTCGTCGTCCTCGTCGTCCTCGTTGTCGTCATTGTCGTCGGAAGGCGGAGACATCGAGTTGCGCGACATCGGCTCCCAGGGCGGCCGCCGCAGTACGCATCTCAGCCACCCGATGCCCGTCTATGATAGTGGGGGCAAAGCACGGACACAAAACATAGGCAATGCCGTGGAGATAAGCTCCTTGGGCCGGTCATCCCGTCCTTTGATGGTGAAGGGTGTCGGATCGGCTTTATCGGGCTCGCGGGCAAAGTGAATGATGGCTGTTTTGTCCGCTTCGAACGTCGCACCGCCCCTCCTTTCCCATGCAAGGGCATCGTTAACGATGGCTTCTATCTCTTCGCGGTTGCTCTGCGCTATTGGGCCCGTCACCTAGGCCGTGAAGTCATCTACGAAGGCGATGGCGCCCCCGTAAAGATTTATGCAGCATCTATCTCCGGCAACCCTTTCTTCTCTATTCCAAACCCCACCAAAGGCGTGCAGCGTATCATCCGCGTCATCGGGTTGAAAAAGCCATGACTGAAGCAGGTCACCCCCAGGAGACGGCTGATAAAACATCGACTGATGATCGCCCTGGCGCAACGGGCTATGCGGCAAAGGGGGCGACGGTAGAAGCACGCGGCCTCTAAGGCACTGGCGCCAGCATGTATTTTATATTTCACATCGCACTTGTTGATGCCACTCTCACTATGGAGTATGATCCGGGAGGTAGGTTTTATCCCGACCTATTCGAGTTATGGCTTCCTAACAGGCAAAGGTCTCTCCTCGCAGGAGGGACATGGAGTCCCGGGCAACGGCCATTCGCACCCGTGCCTCTCGCTTACATTTCCCTGGGAGCCTGCTTGTGCTTCTCAGTTGGCGTTGTCCCTGAAGTCTTCGTAGTATCCTGGAGTGGGTCTCTCCGTCAAATAGCGACGACTTTATTTCGACTTTGGCTAGTCTGGGAGTGGCTTCGGGCAGCCCAGGACATGTCGCAGCGCCGGTTGTATATAGCGGCCCACAACGTGCTTCGAGTTCTCGCCTTTGGCGCCAACATGCAGATTACACTTGTGTGACGACTGTTGCTACAGAACAGGAGAAATTCAATATCAACGTGCCACCCATAACAGAAGAGAGCGAAAAGCTCAATTTCTCATATTCTCTAGTTTCATGCAGCCAAGTTGCTGATACTGCCACCTTAAGCTGCGCCCATAATGTTGAAGGGCGTGTCGGCAAGAAACGCAACATCGGTGACGTCTTGTATGACTGTGAGCTCCTTCAGGTCAGAAAACGTACCATATCAGACCTCACAGGCAAATACATTACAGCAGCCGCGCCAGCGATTTTGCCAAAGAAGACTGTACAAAGGCCTATAGAGTACTTTGCTGAGCATGTTCAGGCGTGGCTTTTTGCTCACAAATACGCTATCAGTCCAACTTATGGACTAGCATCGGCGAAGTTCGTACACGATCTGGCGGAGTGGGAAATCATAAATTATTCTTTTGTCACCGGGTTTGGCAGACTTGTTCGTTACTTGTACGCCACCACGGATACAAGATCTCAGCTACGACATATCTTATCAGATTTTGGAGCTTGCGTTCTTGATAACATAGATGCTTTGGACGGTTGGAGAGCTTTGTTGAAAGAAGTTCCTGCCTTTACAATGGATCTCCTCGATTCGGTATTCGATCAGCGGGTTTACAAACGCCGACTGACGCGGGCATCAGAACCTGGTCTATTTGGTCGGGCACTTACGCATAACATCTTTGCTGCCGCAGCAAAGCAACAATATTTCGCCTAAAGGAAGAGGTTCTGTTAGGAGGTCTTCTGCCTTACTTGACGAATCTGTCTTGGGACAAAAGGCGACTACAGGTTACCAGCAGCCTGGAGCCATAACAACAGAACAACACCAATTTGCTATGTATAACGGTATGGTTAGTATTTCACCAAAGGCAGGTTTTGAGTCCTGATAGTTTTTAAACAGAAAGATTGCATATATAACAGTTTATATTCTTGAATTAAATAGCTCTCATTTGAAGCATGATAGTTTCTAGGCATGACAGATTTTAGTGTGAGCAACCAATCTGATGTGGCAGAGCGCTGTATCATGATTCAGCACAGGATGGATGAACATCAGAGTTTAGACGTGCCCCTTATACAGCAAGCGCATGTTCAAAAGGGATGATTAAGCCTGGGCTCAAATTCCAAGGACCTGTATATATAATATAATGACGACCCCATAGGTAGATGAGAAAACTAAGGCTTTGAATCCCCGCCATCTCAGCCCCCTACCGCGAGGCCCGAATGCTCACATCTAATCATGGCGGGTTCCAGGCATGACAGTTTCCGGGCATGACAGTTTCCGGGCATGACAGTTTCCGGGCATGAGAATTTCCAGGCATGACGCCTTTTACACCTGACAGTTTCTAGAAATGACAGAGTCAAAATAGACTTGATTATTTTCGATATTATAATCTGTAGTCGAAACCTGAAAACTGTCATACCTGGAAACTGGCATGCCTGGAAGCTGTCATGCTTAGAAATCGCTATATACTAAGACTGTCCAAGCGGAAGACTACCGTATCTGAAAAGATACTTTTTCTAAGTTTAAAACGAGGACATTTGGTCTTTAAAAATAGAGCTTTCCAACTGAGAAACATGTTTCGCCAAGTGCCACGCTCCGTTATAGTTCCGTGAATACCCCAACTCCCCCGTGGTTCTATCGTACTGCTTACCCTATCTGTTTCCTCTATCCTCCAATGACTAAACCTCCGTATGACGAGCATGAAATTGCGTAAACTCTGTAAGCATCTGCTCGGCATCATAATTTCTCTGAACCGTGATTTGGACCATGCCAAGGAAGTCCGCTGCTGCAGCTTTCAACTTGGCAGGCATCAACTTCAGAACCTCTCCAGCAAGGGTTTTCAACGTCGCCAATCTGACGGATAAATCGCGCCTGAGAAATATGTTAGTAGAAGAAAAATATATTCAACTGTTACTTACACCATCTTATCAACCTTTTCTGTGTACACAAGTAGTAGAAGTGGTGACTCCTGTGCCAGAATTCTCCATCGGTTGGCCATTCGTCTGATTTTCTCAGAGTTTTCACGAGTCACACCCATCGTGTTCAGGTACTTGTGCGCCTTCTTGTACATGTACACGATGACGAACTTCGGCGGGTTGCTGCTGATGTGCACGAACGGGAGAGGGGGCCGGCCCCTGATCCACTACCGCGTTTTCTCACGTCTTCTGGTTTTTGGTCACCTTCGCCTTCGGGGTCGTGGGCTTGATCTCGGTCTTGCGCTCGTCAGAGCACGTGCATGAACACGAGGGTGCACGCCAACGAGTGCAGCTACACCGACTACTTCAAGGCCTAGTTCAGGAACCCGTGCGAGTGCTCGACGAAAATCACGCTCACGTACTCGATCATGGTTTCGCAGAGGGATAGATGACGATGTGGATAAGGCACTAGCACCCCGAACGAGACACGAACAAGTACGCGAACCAGATCATGATGTCGAACGCAAACACGAACCAGGTCTCGGTGATAAACAACTACGTGAACACGGTCAACAAGGTGACCGAGATGCTGAACACGAATGAGAACCAGCAGGCGAACACCATGGAGAACTCGACCAAGAGCCCGGAGCCGACCCCGACCAAGCCCGCGCGCAAGAACCCGCTCGATGCCGCTCGATGCGCAACAATCAGGGCCAGGGTCACGTTCAGCAGCAGCCACCTACTCCTGTTTATCAACTCCCGCCTCAGCAGGTACATCCGCAGCAGCAGGTCCCCGTACCTCAGCAGGTCCCGTACTCAACCCCGAACCAGCCCGGGAACACGAACATGAACAGGCCCACGAATCAGACCTCGAGGGAGATCACGATCGACGGCACGAACATCGGCTCGACCGCGAGCGAGCCCAAGTGAACGCACGAGCAGCTGCAGGAGATCGCGAATTAAAATTTTCCTTTATGTTTTTAAATTATTTTATATTTTATGTTTACTTCTTAAATATTTATATTTTAATAGGATAATATGTAGATTAATATAGCCGATTATGTAGACTTTAGAGTCGTTTCTTCATAATATTGCTTGTCTCTATCCCTGCCTTCCTAATGCATAAAGTGTGTTTTAAGTGCCGACTTGGAATGATATGTAGGCCAAGGTAGCGTGTTCCGAGTGTCTGGCCATCTTTCCCTATAATAAACGCTGTTGGCTGCAAGGGGTATAACTCGACCGGTGTTGTGTCGCACTCCTTACATGATTCTCCACCGAACCCTGTAACATCGCCAATTGAACCCCTATCGCTAGCTCATCAAGATACCAAGCGACTGACCAGATTCCCCTCGTTTCTCGGCCCATTTAGAGCTGTTCCCCCTCCAGCATTCCCTCAAATAATCCAATACTCCCTTACACAACATTATCATTCTCATTGTTTTCAAGATGGCCAATCCCAAGAATCCGGGCTCCTCCATCCCTCTGTGGTTCCAATTCGGCGTGTTGGTGCTGGTGTCTGCCAGTGCCTACGCCGCCTACAAGCGTAATGCCCACGATACGATCTTGGCGTTCTGCACTGGCCCGGGGAGCTACAGTCGCATCCTCCTCGCGCTCTTCTTGGCCATCAACTGGAAGAGCCTGCCCTTTGCCTGGAGTGTATGTTAACCTGGTTCTTGTCAACCCCGCTCTTTAGTATTGAGGCAAACTGACACTGCCAGGTCCGCATGTGGTACTGCATGATCATGCACCTGTTCATCCGCAACTACCACACCCACACCCCGGACAAGCTGTTCCACCCCGTCATCTGCTCGTCGCACACCTCGCTGGGGGAGATCGACTACCGGTGGCACAAGTCCAACTCGACCTACCTGTCTGACTTTGACGTGGCGCGCTCGCACCTGATGTCGCACCTCAGTGCCCGGTCGAGCCACCTGGCAGCCCGCAACCGCACGTCACGCCTGGTCATGGACCCCTCCTCCGACCCCTCGAACCCCAAGCCGGCGCGCGGCGGGTTCGGCATCGGCATCGGGGCCGTGCACTGCGCCTTCAAGCCGTCATGCTGGGCGCTAGCGGGCTACTACCGGAGCGCCCCGGCGGTTGGACCTCCGAGGACGCTAGTGGCAGTGCAGCCGAGTCTGGCCCCGCAAAGGAGGAGTCGCCCGCAAACGCTAATCCGACGACAGAGTGGACCTGGGAGCGGACCGAGGCCGAACGCCAGAGGGGGTACGAGTATGCCCGGCACTTTGCCGCCATGAACAACCTCCACGGCTGGTTTGACGGTGGCGAGGACGGGGCACTGGGCCGGTTCTCGCTGGGTTGATTGGCGCGCATTTGGGGATTAACATAGGCACCGGAACGGACCTTTGAATGCTGCATAGGCATGCTTGATCAAGCTGGACGGCATGGTGCGGGGGGCCATTCCAAATAAATCCTTTTACCTGGATGCACCATTTGGGGTTTAAAAAGCAACTGGCTAGGATTTCCTCTTCGCTAGGCTGACAAGTAGATGAGTAGTATGGTAGAGTTGCGAAAGTAGTGCAAACCTCCGAGGCTATGCAACTCTGATAAGCATGGAATGCGACTTTACTCACTCAACATCAAATGGTCATATGCTCTTAGTGGCTGGCGTCGGCACCGCTTCCCACTCAGTACACTGTCATCAGACTTTGACTTTGCAAATTATGCAGCCATCCGGGTAGGCCCGTCGGTTGAAAGCCAGCCACGCCAAGCCTGACTCGGCCCATTCTCAAAATTTTCACTTTCTGAATCTTTCATTGATTCTATCTATCCTGGCCAAGGATGGATGTAAAAAGATCATTGCCAGTATGGGCATCATGCGTGAGGCCACGCACGTCCGGTTCCGGGGCGACGACATCATCATCCACGGCCACCTCTCGCCCGCGCAGCTCACCGCCGTCACCGTGCTGCTCGCCATCGCGCTGTAGAACGCCCTGGAGATGGTCCCCGTCGTCTTCTTTACGTTTAAGCGGTTCCGCACCCTCTACTTTTGGAGTATCTACGTCTCGACCGCGGGGATCCTAGTCTGCGCCGCGTCCCAGATCGCTAGCACCTGGGGCCCCGAGTCCTACGGCCGGACCGCCCTAATCGCGGGGGTCATCAGCTGTTTAGGGTGGGCCCCCATGGTCACTGGCCAGTCCTATATACTCTACTCGCGGCTCCACCTACTCTATATGCCGCCGCGGACCCTCAAGCTGGTCCGCATCATAATTATATTCGACGGTATCACCTTGCACAGCATCGGGATCACCTTCACGCTAGGGGCCCCTCATCACCAACTCGGAGCGGCTCGAGCGCGTCTATAATATCTTTGAGAAGATACAAGTCACCACCTTCATAGCGCAGGAGTTTATACTCTCGGGCCTGTATCTATAGAAGGCCCACGAATTCCTAGGCCAGTACACCTACCCCACCCTCCAGCTGAGCCCGTCGCGCATCTCGGCGGCCCGCCGGCATTCGTTCGACAGGGTCCGGGGCCTCCTGCTATACCTAGTCTCAGCTAATATTATGGTTATGCTACTCGACGTCACTATTATCAGTCTAGAGTACGCGGGCCTCCATCAAGTCCAGCTCAGCTACAAGGCGTTTACATACGCATTAAAACTCAAGGTGGAGCTCGGTATTCTGAATCAACTGGTCGAGTTTGTGAGGAGGGTGCATCGGCTGCAGACGGAGGCCGAGGGGTCACTAGGGATCGAGAGGGAGTGGCAGACCACGCTGGAGAGGGCGTATACGGGGCCGTCGTCGACACAGGGACGCACGCGGGAGATGGGCAACAGAGGGGAAGGTCTCAGCTGAACTCAGTTAATAGATGCCTAGGCTCTTTAGCCACTCTACTCAGCTAATAATTCCATTTGCTTTCCTGTCCCTGAAACAAAGAATTCCCACTTGCCGTGACTTCTAGGGGTGAGCATGATTTTGAAATCATTTACTGGTATTGGTGCAGCAGTCCCATCGGATGAAACCTCGTCACTACCTAGTACATCCCAAGTGCCCGCCACTGGTGTCACATCAAACCGCAAGAGTACCATGGCAGCAAGACTCAGCATCTCGGTAGCGGCGAAATGTCGACCGGGACACAAGTGGTATCCGCCACCAAACCCCCGGAATGCCATGCGCTGAAATCGTTTCTTAGTGGGTCCCTGGTCTTGTTGGACAAATCGAGTATGCTTGAACTCGGTTACATCAGCGCCCCAGGCTTCTGGATCAAAATGCGGGACGGTGGCCGAGACGAGCAGCGTGCTCCCTTTCTTCAAGAGGTACCTGTCCAGAACGTGGTTCTCGGTAACCTGACGCGCCGAAATGACGACTGAGTGATACCTGATGGTCTCGTGAAGGGTTGACTGGAATATTGGGCACGAAGCCTTGATCATGTCCACGTCAACATAGGATACCCCGTTGCGGGTTTTGACCAGAGGAAGAAGCTCCCTCCTACAATCGTCCAAGATGCTCGGGCTGGAGAGAATCCGCGACAAAAACCAGAATGTGGTTGGTACCGTGTTTTCGATGCTGGCGAAAGCACCAGAAAGCTCCAATCTGGCCAAGTCGGACAGCTCCTTGATCTCGTGCTTGTCCACGTTGTATGCATACCGCGCGAAGAGCAGTTCTGAGCCGCCCTTGTGGTGCCCAGCTCGGAAGTAGCTCACCAGAGCACGAACGACATGCTCTCGAGCTCTCGTAGACTGGGAATTCAAAAGCGAGGGTAATGCCTTTGGTCCCAAATTTGGGTTACCTGGGCGGAAATTGCTGCAAATAAGGGAATTGTTCAGCAGTGGCAATCTAGCGAGGCAGAGCAGGGACATACTTCCAAGCTTCCGCGACGCTGGGGTCTCGGAACGGGTTTTGCGGGCCGTATATCGCATCAGTTGTCCCCAGCATGATTTGCGACCGAACCCACGGAAGAAGGGATACTTGCTGTGGGCCTTCGATTGCGAGCGAGTCCAGTATATTGGCAAATTCGCGAACCGTCGCCCTGTTCATAGCATCGAGAGATGGCCCTGGAGCCAAGGCGGGGAAACTGCCCTTGCTCATGCCCATGAGAAATCCGTGTTCGGACGTCATGTCACGGTCCATAACCTCGTTGACAGATTTGCTTGTTCCCGATATCCAGCTGATAGCACTGCCCATAAAAGGGAACCAGCTGATTATGCGGTACTGCTTCTGAACTGCTGCAATGAGCGGGACACTGTTCACGACGTAAATGCGAGACCCAGGGACGCGCAATGTGTATATAGCGTGCCCATGTCTTCGTCTAGTGGTAGCTCTTTGTCAGTCAAGGGACATGATGATAAAATCGTGAACGAACAAACACCTCAGTACATACTTCATCCTCAAATAGAAATGTGTTTTATGCTTAGCCATCTCCAAGATCGACCCGAGGTATGGAATTGAATTATCAATCAATGGAGGTTGTCATGGGTCCATAGTCCATGATTCCAGAAGTCGGAGAGATGCGTATACCAGCACGGCGAGTGCTGCCACTAGTATTAAAGGGAACACCATGCTTGCTCTCGTGTAGAGATTCGGGGTTATTAGATGCGATATTGTGTCTGTAGTCTTAGAATAGAGCTCTGGATGATGTGGAATGGGAATATTGTGAATAGTGGTTTTGTGATTTTGGCGTACCCTTGGTGACTGGCATGGAGACTAGAGATTGGGCCAAGAGGCCTACACATCTCCCACCCAAAGTGTTCAAGGCAAGAATAAGGCTCTGGAAACAACCTTACAATATCTCTCACAACCAACCTTGCCCTCCAGGAGATCACTGCATTCTTAAAAACACACCCTGGAGTATTGCTATCTTCGTAACGAGCAGACGTGAATATGCAGACTGGGTTGCATTGACGAAGCAACATAGCCCCCCTCCCCAGCTGCAGTACAACATTCGGACGAGTACATCGACCTTTTGTACTTTGTAACTTAATGAAATTGCTGACCTCTCCACAACTAGAGATGAATCTGAGCCAGCCCGCCTCCCCCAGCTCGGAGCCTCCCACTCAAGAATGCGAGAGACAGGCGGCAAGGCTCCATAAAATGTATTTTAGTCGAATGCACTGTTGGCAATGGATACACATCTAATTGCCCAAGCAGGCGTTTTTCAAGAGAAGCATACAGGTGGAGGGCATAATCGTTACAATCCAAATTGGGTGCGATGAAGGGTGAGAAACGTCTCGCAGCTCTATGTAGCATTATTGAACACTGAGAACCAACATAGTTCTAGCAAGAAATCAAGTATATTTTGGTCCCAAATTGACAAAAGGCATCAATCACTGCCAATCCCGAATGGCAGTCTCAGATCCTTGAAGTTGCGTCAAGCGGATGCTGCCCTCCCAGATCACGCGTCCCTTTTCCGGGTCCTTAGCCTCTCCATTATAGTCTCCAAGCTCCGATCCGTTGAGGTAGATGCCTTTTGGATGTTCTACCAGTGGTAGCGGACCGCAATCAAGCGCGGCAGCCAGGACGTCGCGAGCGGACTTACGAGGTGTGCGCCATGTGCCGTTCGGGTATAGACGGACCAATAACCAGCCAAGCCACCCTGCCAGTGCCCGAAATACGATGATCCGGACGAGCCAAGGACTATGGCGAACAATCCCGGTGTCCATACCACCGGGATCAACAGCGAGGACAGAGATTCGATTGAGGAGCGGGTCATGGTCAAGTCGTCTCTGAAGCTCATGGCTAGCCGACGATATTGCTGTTAGAGAAGGAAGGAAAGAAAAGTATGACACCAAACACGAAGGGGAGAGAACTTACATCATCGCGACTCCGCACATCTTCGAGGCGCCATAGCGGCGATATGCAGCCATCCATGGGTTCTTCTTCTCCTCCGCCGTGGAGCTCCATGTGCCCTTTGCAATAGGGTCAAGGTCATCTGCAATCATCGTTTGGTATTTGGCTTCTTTGAATGACCCGTTCATGATGTTGTGCCGATCGTGGGGGCTGTCAAATCGAGGTCAGCATCGAACAAGGATGGTGTGGCGACGATGTACCTACTTTTGGGCCCAACTGCTAATCCAAACAATCCTACCTCTCTCTCTCTCCATACTCTGAAGAAGCAGAACAGTAAGCAGCCAATGGCCAAGGTAGTTGATAGCAAAAGACATGTCTAAGCCATCTTCGTTCCACGTCTGTGTGTCGTATTCCTCGAAGCCTGCATTGAGAATGATTGCGCTGATGGGCGGGGTCGTCCCTGCTTGTACACGTGCGTTGATGGAGGCAGCGACCTCACGCACTCTTCCAAGCCGCGAGAGATCGAGTGAAATTTGTTCGTGGGAGAAAGGAGACAATGGGCCTTGCACGGTGCTTCTGAGAGTAGCATGGAGCACAGGCGCCGATTCCGCATTGCGCGCGGTAAAAATGCCATGATATGCTCTAAGATCAGGCCTTGAAACGATTTGGGAGACCATGGCACTACCAAGACCCCCATTGGCACCCGTTATCACTATTGTGCCCTTTGGGCTAGACATTGCGATTGAGTCGTGCGTGGGTATGTTGTTGGTTTTCAGAAAAGACGGTTGCCGGATTGCTAATCTCTTTGGTCTTTAGGTCCTTGCATCAAAGCTGGAGTGGGCTGTGCCAAGTTGTACGACCAACAGTCAACATCCGTTAGTTCAATTCACCTTTGGCTATGCGGGCAATCACCAATCGCCATTGAGCCGACCCAACCGGTACTACCATATTATTTCAAGCATGTAACCCACCACCGTAACTTGTCCACTCTACCACTGCCCCCTGATGACTAATTCTACCTATTACTACATTGATCATTCTGCTGATTTGACTAGCTCGGCACATCTTTCCGCCACTGCCATCACGGGCGCCATGGTGTGACAGCTGGGGATCTTGGGGAAGACGCTTGTGTCTGCAATTCGCAAGTTGGTAAATCCATAGACACGAAGCTGCTGGTCAACAACGCCTGTCTTTTCGTCGTTGGACATGGGACATGTGCCAGAGAAGTGTAGACTCGTATGGCTGACCCGTTTCATGTAGTCGTCAATTTCATCATCAGTGACCGTACTCCATGTCTCGTCTTCTCCCGATCCGGCCTCCTTGGATTTGGGGGCGTCTTGTGGGCTTGGGTGGGCCTGGACGGAAGGGGGAAGTGGCATGGGTATCGGGAGATAGTCAACAGGGGCGGCCTTCTCCCACTCCTCAAGGGCAGCACGGTCTTGGCCGGGAGCGAAGACGAGCTTCGCGGGATATGGGTAATCCGAGTTCTGCAACTTCTCGGCCAACCGCATCGAAAAACGAACTGCCAATCTTGCAGTGTTGATGTCATGCTCGTTGGTGAACATGGGGTAAGTTATCCGCGGCTGAGCAAGCGTGTCCGTGCTGGCCAGCTCCACGCAACCTGACCCACGCGGCTGTACTAGGGTAGGGTAGATGGACATGAGCGTGCGCCCCTTCACCTCTCTTTCCACAGCGCTGTTGGGCATGAGCATGATCTCAATGTCTGGTACATTGCGAGATAGGGAAGCATCTTGGTTGTCGCGCCCCGCGTCGTCACGATCCTTGATCTGCATGGTGGTTTTGTTGACCGCGCCGGAGCGGAGATACATGGTGCTCGACATGGACCCAATGCTCATGTAACCCTTTCCGAATACTAGCCAGAGCAAGAAGTGCCATATACCGAGTACTGATTCGAGGAGGTGGAAGGTCTCCTTCTTGGGGACCTCGAGCATGATAGGCGTGCTGTAGTGATCGGACAACGTGGCGCCGACCCCAGGTAGCTCCTTGATGAGGGAAATACCGTGCTTCTCGGATGAAGCCGCTGGCCCGATGCCGCTCAGCAACAGTAGCTGTGGGGTACATGCTGCACCCGCACAGATAATGACCTCGCGGCGAGCTTTGACAAGAAATTCGCCGTCTGTGTTATCAGACGATCGGATGTGGACACCAGTAACGATGCCTGTCTTGGCATCAGCTTCCAGACGTGAAGCTACGCCACCTGTGCATACAGTGAGGCGGTCACGTCTCTGCCATACTACTTCCTTGTTCAGGTAGGCCGTGAGGGCGGAGATTCTGTTTCCACGATCATCGATGGTCACATCCAGGTCAAAGAAGCCCATAGCTGGGGCCGCCACAGGGTCATTGATGTCTTTCCCAGTACGAAGCCCAAGTTCTTGAGCAGCCTTCCGGAAGCTGAGGACCATGTCAGACCAGGCCTTGAATGTGAATAGCGAGGAAAAACTTACTATTCTGTCCAAGCGAATGGGAAAGTAACCCTTCGCATTTCAATCGGACCTACGCGAAGCGAGATGCGATTAACACCACTGTCGGGGAAACAGCATCGACTCAGTCATTCAGGACGGGGAACGTTACCTTCATGCCCCCTTGCCTTTGAGCCTGGATGAGCTATGGCATTCTCCAACATGGTGAAGTACGGCTCCAGCTTCTCGTAACTCCACTCATGCAAGCCCATTTCAGACCATGCAGCGTAGTCCCCAGGATAGCCACGAGTCCATAGCATGGCGTTCATGCGTGACGCTCCTCCAATCCCCTCCACCGCCCACAGCCGGTTCCTTCTTCTGTTGGCACCGGGCATTGGCTCCGTCCAGCGACCTCCCTGAACCTGCAGAAGGTCGCCGAGGAACATGTTTTGACTGACGAGAGGTATCCGGGAGACCATGTTGTCCCGGACATGGCCTTTGTCGATCACGAGAACCGAAGCACCGGGGTCTTCGGACAAGCGCGCCGCCACAACACAGCCAGCAGTCCCGCCTAGTGGAAAAACAGCGCAATCGTCAGTCTCTCTACTACAACGGAGGAATCAAGGTATCGCGTCCACTGACCTCCGACAATGACATAGTCATACGTTTTGCCCTGGACGTCAGAGGGCGAATAGACCGGATAAGAAGAGAAGGGCCACATTTCGAGAATGGTTTGCAGACGAAGTCTTGAAGCGGGGTAGCAATTCAACAAGCCGCGATTACAAATTGAGGTTCAAGAGAAGAGAAAAGAGGAAGTGGGCATATGCTGAGCTGCTAAAGACAAGAGAGAACAATCGCAATCGTGCTCTGACGGCGGAGTTCGATGACATGAATGTCTCGTAGCTTGTGTTCAGAAGTAAGCGCGCTTCCATTGCTATGGTGCAGAAGGTCTGGACATGTTTTTTGCTGGGTAACCTCGCTCTTAGCATGTGTTGAGACACGGTGTAACATTCGGCTTGCCAGCCGACCCCGATCCTGTTGCGCTGTCAAATCAGGCTTGGTGGGACGATAGCTCACATATCAAGCCAAGGGATGATCATCCCACTAATAATATTAGACCCCCAGTAAAGCCTTATTCTATATTAGATTAACCGTATATATAGTTAAAGAGACCTTATTATCTCAATAGTTAATATATTAAAATAAAAGGTATTTATGTTTAATAGAGAATTTAATATAAATTATATTTATTATCCTCTTTAAAATAAAATAAAGAATATAAATATATTTAAATTAAAGATTAATAAATAAATAAATAAATAAAGTTATAAAGTAATTAAAAATAATATAAATATAATAAAGTTATTTAAATATAGTTTTAATTATTTTAAATTATAAGATATTATAATTACGTTATATTTAATTATGTTTTAATATTTAAACTTTTAAGGAAAATCTTTAACGATAAGATTTATATTTACCTTTATTAATATATTTTTAATTACTTAACTTATTATTAATAATAAACTTAATAACCCTTATATAAATATATTTATTATTAACTTAAAAATTATAAAAATAATAAATAGTTATTTTATTATATATATAATATCCTTAATTTAATATTCTTTATAACCTTATTTTATTATTAATAATATAAATTAATTTATTAAAGATATAATATATTTATATAATTATAATAAAGTATATTATTAACGACGTTAGCTTTATTATTTATAATATCTTAAAATATATCCGAATTATATTTGGTATTTCTATTTATTAAATAGGATTATTTAATAAATAAAGTTATTTATAATAATATTCTTATGGCCCACGGCGTTGGCCTTATCGTCTGCGTCATCATGGGCTATATGCGATTTGTATTCGGTATGTCAATCTGGGTTTGGCCCTGCCAAAGCGATTGACTGGCTCTTTTTGGAGTGGTAGTGCAGTGGAAGTTTTGTTATATGAAAAGCCAATTTTATTTATTTACTTTTTGAATCAAGTTTATTATCCATATGCAGCTACCTGTCTATGACAGACGTTGAAACAAACCTAGCCCTGAAGAGGGCTTACTCCTTTGAACCTAGGAGAGTAAAATCCGGAAATTCCACCGCTAAACTTGCTGTCCAGGCCCGCAACAAGGACATAATCGACGACAAGGTTGGTTGGTAGCCATGGTGGGCACCAGAAGCGGGAGCCGCAGCCGCCGCCTTTTCAGAGAAAGCCAATGAAGAAATACGATGCTGGCCCGCCAAGCTGGGTGGAAGAGATGCGTGTCAAGCCGACCCTTTGGCTCCTGCAGCTCATTGGAGACCTTCAGCGGGCAGTCCTACAGAACGACGGCGCTACTCATACCCGCTGGCCTTCCGAAGATGTGCGGATGTTTCTGAAGATGGCACCAGAAGATTTCATTGAACCAAGCAACCTTGCCGTACCGTCTGAGTGAGGCGCATTCGAGGAAGTATTTTCAGTCAAAGAATGTCTCCAAAGCTTACGGACCAACGAAAAGAAATTTGCCGTTTGTCTGGGAAACATGGCGCGGCAATGCCATCAGCTGCCCCGCCCACCAGCGGAGGCAATGTCTGAAACCCTTGCCACTCCGCTTCCAGAGCGTGTGGAGTGGCTGCTCGGAGGCCAAGCTTTGGGACCGGATACGAGAAAGGAACTGGGAAGGCTACGTTTGTGGGAGCTGTACAAGCAGCATAAGCCGGAGAGGTCGGAAGCTTGACGCTGGGGCCAAACACCAAGTTGTCTCTTTGAAGAAGCGCCAGGCGTCCAACTATGGCTCAAGCTTACTTCGACGTCCCAGTTGCACATGGAGGCTCATTGTGCGTGGCCCAAAGCCAGGTTCCACAATTCGCCACTGTCTGGTGTGCGATTTGATTCCTTTCGCCGGCTGGGCATCAGACGGCCAATGCTATATCGAGATCGAACGAGACAGCTTAGCTGAGCGTATCATCATCGACAGAGTAATGCAGCGAGCTCGATGTATAGTGGGCCGAGCGACAACCTGCTGGAAGGCGCACTGCGAAGGTAAACCGCAGGCGCCCCTTGTGATCAAAGATTCATGGCAATACACCGAGCGGCCGGAAGAAGGCGAGCTGGTTTGCGAGGCAACTGCGAAGGGTGTTGTCAATGTGGCCCGGTAGTACCACCACGAGACTGTCCAAGTGCGCCACATGGATGACGACATTCATCGCAATGTCCGCCAGGGTTTGGACATTACGAATGCGGAAAACTACCGACAGCGACGCTCAGCAGTAGCTCACACAAGCGGAACAGTTGTTTCCAGAGAAGGCCGGAGCAGCACAGCAGGTGTCAAGCGGTCGTCCAGCCAAACTGGGTCTTCGCTCCTTCCGAGCAAACGGTCGTGCTCTACCTCCCCGACCAAGATTGATAGGGGTGTTTTACCGAATCTCATACATCGGCGACTTATTGTTCGAGACTATGGGAAGCCTATCTATGAAGCCAGCTCCCCAGCCGCCCTGATGGGCGCCTTAGAAGGATGTATTACTAAGCACAAATCCTTATACGAGGCGGGGTTCCTCCACCAAAATATTTCGATCAATAACCTAATAATCAACGAGGCTGACGGCAACCCCTCCTGGCCTGCCTTCTTGATTGATCTTGATTTAGCCGTCAAAGAGCAACGCGTTATCGCCTCGGGGGCAAAGGGCAAGACAGGAACACGGGCGTTTATGGCAATTGGGGCGCTCCTGGGCGAACAACACTCTTTCATGCACGATCTCAAATCATTTTCCTGGGTTCTTTTCTGGGTATGCACTCACTATGACGGACCTGGTAGAGGGAGAGTTGTTCCCAGGTTTGACAAGTGGAATTACGTAGACACGGAGGAGCTCGCAGGCATGAAACTGGGCGTAGTTGCAGAAGACGTTTTTCAAACGACTGTAGCAGATGCCTTCACCATGTACTACAAGCCATTAGCTCCCTGGATCAGCAGGTTGCGGAAATTCGTATTCCCAGGCGGCGGGAGATGGAAGAAGGAGAACAAAGGATTGTACGACTCGATGAAAAGATTCCTTCCGCAGGCTCAGAGGGATCCAGAAGTAACGACAGATAGCGAACACGGATGTATATAAGAGAGTGATTAATATTAGACGGCATGCACTAGCGAGCGTCTTGAGCTACAGTGCCTCAAATAATGGGGTGACCGAGAGATGCCCTTCACGATTGGTCCCTAGCTTGGTTACTTAAGTTCAGCAGTTTGATCGCACCGGGGTGGCGGCTGTTCGATGATGCGATCCTTCTGAATATCCAGTCGAATGATAGTGATGGCAATGGATGAGTAGTAGTGTACAATATGAAAGAGTGTTTAAATGCAAAGAGAGAAGAGGGGTAGATCAAAACTAGTAATATATGTAAGGAGCATGTGTACTCGACGGCCCTACCCTCAGCACCTTGCGTCTGTTATAGCAGCGTGTAGAATGCTCCGTCAACGGGAATACCGAGGAAGTGCGCTTGCTGTACTTTTGCCACAAAGATCCAGATATTTGTACTGATTAGCAGAATATCATAATGACATGCATTCCGAAGCTTTAGGTGCCATGGGGAGTATGTACAATCGAATTTGAAATTGTGTTCCGCTTTTCTAGCCAGACTATTCCTGAACACCTGGTCCACTCCTATCTTAGCGCTAACAAGTAAGATCAGACACCGTCTCGCTAACCCCCCCCCCTCGCTAACCAGCCCTTTTTTAGACGAGATTTTAGCCTTTAATTAATAATAATAATATATAAAGAGGTTAAATTTTACTTATTTTTTAATTAAAATAGTTTAATTTTATCGTCTTTTCTCCTTCTTCTTATTATTAAAATACTTATTAAAGAAGTTTAAATTAAGATAGTAATTTAAGCGGTTTTAATTAATATATTAATTAATAATATTATTAAGAATAATAACGTTAATAAAAGAACCTTAATTAATTATATTTAAAGAAAGCTGAGCCGAATAAAGAAGTATAAAGTACTCTAGCTATTTACTTATAAAAAAGAGATTTTCCTAATTAAATAGGCTTTATTTTAAACTAATTTTAGCTATATATTAACCTATATTATATTCTATTTATATATTTAAAAAATAATCCTTAAAAAGGGGTTTAATTATATTATTAATAAATAATAAATTCCTCACTTTTTAAAAAGATATCCCTTTATTAAAATTATATATACTAAAATAATAGATTTTTAATATCTTTAATATACTTTAGATAAAGTTATATATACTTTTTTTAATTAATTTATTAATTTTAAAATTAAAAGGATCCCCTTTTAATTTAAATTTAATATTAATAAAATTAAGACCTTAATATCTCTTAATTAAAGTATTATAATAATTAAGCTAGTTAATTATAAATTTATAATATAAAATAACTTTATTAATTAAAATTAAATTATTATTTTAAAAATTATTAATATAATTAGGAGAGTTTTAAATCCCTTTATAATTTTTAAAGGATTAATAATTTAATAGTAATAATTTCCTAATAATAAGGATAAGGTTAATACTCCTTATAAAGGATAAGCCTTTAAAGTATCCCTAAAGGGCTAAACCTCTAACCTTATTACTTTTAATTAATTAAAAAAGCTATTTATACTTTAAATTTAATTAAAGGATCCTAATTAATAAAGATTATTAATCTTAAATAATTACGATAATTATATTAATAAGTTATTTATATTAATAACGTTAAAGGTAAAGGTATAGTTTTTATACCTCCCCCTATATATTAGCTATATCCTTTAACTATTTAATATAAGCCCCTTTTTAATATTAAAAAGGAAATTTAAAAAGGAACTTAATTTAATATATATTATAATAAATAATAATTATATATAAAAAAAGGATTTCCTTTAAACTTAAGCTATAATTTATAAAATTATATTTAATAAGAAGTATATTATAATAAATTAAGAAGGTACTAGTATTTATTCTATAAATATCTTAAAGTTAATAAATAATAAGCTTTATAAACTATCCTTTATTTATAAAATTAATAAGGCTTAAAAAATTAAGGATATATACTAATTAGTAGAATTAAAAGCTAAAAGGATTAAGATATTTAGGAATAGCTATTAAATTAAAGATTTAAGGTTAATATTATTTAAAATTAATAAGGTAATAAATAATTTAATAAGGAAATTATTATTTAAAAAGCTTAATAAAGGGGTTAATAATTTAATTATTAAAATTAATTAATTAAAATATAAAAAGATTAAAGCTTAAAAAAAACGTATTATTAACGAGGACCTTAATAAAGGATTCTCCTTTATATATAATATAAAGTAGATTAAAAAAAATATAAAGGAGGGTAGATTAAAGAAGAAGTTAAAGGTATATATTATTAATAACAATAAAGGTAATAAGATTAATTAAAACTATATATAAAAGATAAGGGGATTAATTAAGGTTAATATATACCGATTTATACGTAAAATACTTTAAAAGTGGTTAATTAATTAATTTATTAATATTATTAATAATATTTAATTGATCGATTTAAAGGCTGGTCAGCGAGGGGGGGGGGTCAGCGAGACGGTGTCTGATCTTACTTCGCAAAACCCCAAGAGCCTTCGCGCTTCCGAAGCAAAATTGCATCATCACTCATCCTTGATATCTAGCTGGCCCATCTTTAGACTAGCAACGCAATCTTCGCTTTCAGCCGCATCCTCAGACTTTTCTAAAACATCTTCCAGATTCATTTTCAAATCTAGAGGCCTCAAATCTTGATACAGTGCCTGCTTCCAATCTTCGATAAATGCATCGGCCTGAGCTCGCGTTCTGAAATGCTTATGGCAAACACCAGGACTCTTGTCAGTCTTGAGCTTTGTTTCACTAAAGGCCCGTCAGCGCTATGTAGCGATGTTTCTGGTTTGAAGTTTCATACTCCCAGTAAGAATATACACCGGGACATTTCCCATGCGCGACAGCATAGAAAGCTTCGCAGCCATGAAGCGGAGTCGTCTCTTCACCTCCATTCTTGAGTATTTCGGCATACTTCTCCGTTAGTACTCCCCACTTTGCCATCTGTTCACGAGCCTCTTCAATGGTGTGGAAAGCCTTATGCGTTGATTTGCAACCCGTCACAAGTGGATGCGCATCGCCCCTGTTGAAAACAAGTTAGTTTTTGTCTTCACAGTATCCAGGACAAGCGAACCAGGATGAGAAGATTGTAGGCCTTTCGACTCGGCCAACGAGTACGGCATAATACTCCTTGTTCCGTCTCATACTGACAAAATGGAAAACGAGTGGTGTATTCAGGATTATGAACTTATCGGCGTTTGTTGAGATTCCAGCTAAGAAGCCTGGCTAGATTCCAGACGATGATGATGTGGATATGTCAGTTGTATGAAGAGTCAATGCGTGTGTTCCAATGTGAGGGGGAAATGTATTCCACCCTTTAAACTCGTCTGGGCTCTCGTCTGGTTCATAAGGCTGGAAGGTTCATGCCCAACTGGGCACAAATACACGCTAGCGTATACTAAAATGACAACATCCGCGTGGTGGTAGGCCTCCTGCAGCGAAAATGTGACAATATCGAAGAATGCGGCACTAAGCCTTGAGGCGGGGTCAGACACGGGCTAACCCGCAGCTTGATTTAGGTAGGCATCCATATGACTTATGCAGGAGTCCTGCCACTAGTACTGCCCTCCCCCCTAAGCAAATGGCCGTTCCGCAGCGGCATTTGCGAGGCACAACGCTGCTGCTGAACGACTGACCATTCAGATCATCCAGCATTGCTGCGTTCGTGCAATCAGCAAGCCCGGCGTGTATACGTCTTTCTGGCTATGATGTGCAGAATACAGGTTTCATCTCGTAGATCGCTGGCAATGCCATTTTGCTTTCTCCGCATGCTGACCGGGGGCTTACAGCCTCCTAGAATATCTTACGGGAAGTTTCCGGCGATCTACCCGCAATCCCGCCTTGCCATAGGTTGAATGTAGAGTTTGGTGCATGAGGAGAAACGAGTTACGCGATGGTTTAAATGTGAAATGGCACAGTTCCGTCTGCGTGTTTGGAAGTATGTTGGTCGCTCTCAGCAGTTACAATAATTGCGTGGACCATCGATGCATGCAGTCGCCTCAAAGTGAGCGGTTAATGCAGGATACCGCTGATCCCTACCCTCTTCAAACCGACGGACTGGATGGTCGGCTTGTGTTCATTCCGTAGGTGGTTGGATTTGTCACCAATTACCAATGCACACATTTCACCTCATCAACAATTACACACCGGAATCCGGCACGGTAGTCTTCATGCCTAACGCCTCTCGTAGCTTTTCCGCTGAGTACTCTGCATTTTATCTCATTGCTGCTTCGTTTTGGAGGGTCATCTTAATCAATTCTAGGCCGAGCCGTTCGATGATCTCCATTCGAAGGAAAGTGGATTTCAACCGGATTGTCGACAGTATTCATTACATGTTTCCGCTCCGAACTCTCGGCTGGTAAGATCAGTAATACTCCAACTCCCCTGTGCTTGTGCTGGCAGCGGCAGTCACATTATGATATGCGTAAATATTTGCTATTAGTGTAAAGAGTAAGTAAGACTGTGTTTAATTTTTAGAAGAGGGAAAAAGAACCAGGCTGTTGCCTGCAGATGACGCAAAATCCAGCAGCTATTTCGTGTGGACTGCGCAGGCGGCTTAATTGTAACACAACAACTTCCCGTGTCTATGATCCGATCGAAATTGTTCCATGGGGTCGTTCCAAATGGCTTGAGGCTGTATTCATGCCCAAACCCACTAGTATGCATCTTCTGGATTCCCCGCGCGCCCTTGCCATGCGGTCCTTTAATTCTTCACATCTGAACAAGCACTGAAAGTTTTCGCCTGCTTCATACCAGCTGTATATTGCACACAGTCGTGTCTTCTCAAACGTTCTGCATTGAAACCCCACCCAGCATATTGTGACGGTACTCTAAGACGATGGCTTTTCTGTCGACTTTCTTCTCGAACGGCCCCGGACGTGACGTGCCAGTGCAATGGCCGGGCGACCAGCCAACTCAGCAGCAACAGGCTGACTCTGCGTACTCCAAGATAGCTCATGGGGACTCGAAGTTCATGCCCCTTATGAGCCTCGTAGGCAACGCGAAGCTGAGCGGGGAAGACGGCAATAACGCTCTTGAATTCCGCGGGGAGCTCAACGAATGGCAAACAACAACATTCATGAACACGCCAATATTTTCCTCGGGCATCGACTCATTCATTCAGTCAAAACAGGGCCCTGGAGCTCCTCCGCTCATTCCACAGTATGGGCTAATTGGCATTCAAGTCGACGGTCCCGACATCCCAGCCGAGGATAAGCTCGTCTTGGCTAACATGAATGTTCCCTGGTCCGCCTTCATCTGCGGATCACAAGGGGCGGGAAAGAGCCATACACTGAGCTGCCTCCTGGAAAGCTACATTGACCCGAAGAGCGGTACCGGCAACCTGCTCAGTCCTTTAGCTGGTTTGGTGATGCATTATGATAATTTCACGAGCAACACCACAACGCAGTTGTGTGAAGCGGCTTATCTCTGCTCTTCCGGAATTCCAGTCAACGTCCTTGTTTGCCCTTCCAACATCTGGACCATGAAGCGCCTCTACGCCAATCTACCGGGCATTGACTCCAAGTCACTATGCCCAAGAGTCATGCCATTGTATCTGACCGAGAGCCAATTGAACATCTCGAGAATCCTGAAGCTCATGGCAGTCGATCCCACGACCAGCAATATGCCCTTGTACATGGAGGTCGTCATGAACATTACTCGACAGATGGCGATGGAGGGCCCCGACTTCTCTTACACCGAGTTCCGTCGGCGCCTCGAAGAAGTGAAATGGGTCAAAGGTCAGGATGGACCTCTCAATATGCGGTTGCAGCTGTTGGACACATTTCTTGCCCCCTCTCCCTTGACGAAGACGACAAAACCGGCGCAGGCGGATGAAGACATATGGGCTTTCGCGCCCGGCTCGCTGACCATTGTCGACCTGAGCGACCCATTTGTTAGCTCAGGCGACGCTTGTGCTCTCTTCTCTATATGCCTTTCTATCTTCCTTGAAGACCGGGGCACGTGTGGCCGCGTTGTTGTCTTGGATGAAGCGCACAAGGTAAGGAAGCGGATTGCTATTCCCGATGTCCCGCTCGTACTGTTTGTAACTGTGGCTAACTCGACTTTATCTAGTTTCTTGTGCAGTCCGGCGAGGCGCGTATCCTCACAGACGAGTTGACTTCGATCATTCGACAGCAACGGCATACGGGGACTCGTGTCATCATCGCCACCCAGGAGCCCACCCTCGCCCCCGAGCTCATCGATCTTTCAAATGCCACGTTCGTCCATCGCTTTCTCTCTCCAGCCTGGTACAGGACTCTGGAGGGTCACCTAGCAGCCGCGAGCAACCCGGAGCGTAACAGTACACTGTTCGAAACGATCGTCACCCTCAAGACCGGCGAGGCAATGCTGTTCTGTCCAACAGCTCTCCTATCTATGGTTTCATCTGATCAGGTTCCTGGCAAGCTGAAAGCCCTCGGGAATCAATATATCAAATTGAGCATCCGCGAGCGCACTACTGTTGACGGCGGCAAGAGCATAACGGCCACCGGCACTTTGCTTCCCGTCGATACTCAGTCAGTCGAAGAGGTACCTATGTATGTGGTTAATAGGATGCCAGGTCTTGGAAACCGCGACAAGGGCCTTGAAAAAGACACGATTGATGGCGATGAAGGAAACGTGATTAGCATGCTGAAAAAGCCCACCGTTCCAGGTGGTTCAATTCTTGGGAAGACCTTGGCAACCAATGCAAGCAAGACTCAAGTGAGAAAGGCTGCCGAAGCTCAAGTCAAGGACAACATAAAGAAAGGTTTGGATAGGGTAACCGAGATGACTTTGTCCCAGAAGAAGCAGATGTACTCTGAAGCGGAATCGTATCTTCAGGTCGTGTCCGGGACAGTTGCAAGTAATGCATTCTTGAGAGCAGCCTTCGACAAGCAGTACTCGCGCTGTGAGGTTAGTTTGGCCCCCCTAGAGTCCCAGGTTATATTTCCGTGTGCTGATTTGAACTTGCTAGACCCTGTTTCGTGTTTGAATCCATTTCAGTCTCTGCTCACCAGCAATTGGGATGGTGCATTTTATGGTAGCATGCCCATGATGGCAATACTATATTGGTTGCCGGCGTTACAACCAGTGAGAACGTCAGTGACATTAACTAGATGACTACCACTTCATCCACTGCTTCCCTGTGTCATCTTGGGTGGCGTGATTTGTGAAGAAAACAAGTCATCGCCACTATTAGACATCCATGCCTAATCATACCCAGCAATATATACTCTTCCACTTCTTGCTTCGAGATTTGCCTAGTTAGAGTGTGGTAGCTGTTTGTCGTAGTGTAAAAATAGTTGTATGATATACGACGTTTGCCAAATGGAAAGGCGATGCCGCCTGACGCCTCATTACAGATAGATCGTGTGCGGTACTTATTCCTTCCAATTACGTGAGTTCCGTTATACAGGTTCACAGTAAAGGTCACGGGGCCACTGCATTCTGCTGAACTGGTTGAATTAATTGCTTGAAGTAAAGACATCAAGCTACCGGTCGTATCAATAACCCCCTAGTATCCCTATTCGTATTTGAATTTAGCTCGCGTGCCCGCTTATGTGTATTTAAACCCCTGTTTTCGTCTGGATAAGAAGTGGGATTTGTAGTCTGTGGCCTTTATAGGTCCAATGCAGATGGTATGTTAGTCTTGTCTGCCGATCTCGGTCTAGCTAACTCGTCGATGGCTTCTGCTACACACCAACGAAGCCCGTCCAACCCCGCGTTACTGCATAAAGTGGGACAAGCTGCTGTACTTCGAGTTGGAGTACTACCGGTTCATGCTTGCGACTACTAGGCCTGCAACTCCCTCACAGCTGTGCACCAGTATCCAAAGCTGGCCATCCAGCAGGCTCACGACTCGACGCAAACAAAAGCCACAGATCCTAATTTGACATTTCACAGTCTTGAAGAAGCGCCAATCTCCGTATTCATGTTGCTGTTGTTCAGTTTAGAAGGTCGCAGGGCAACCTCAGATCTGAACCACCAATCACCAACCGATCAAAAGACCATGGCGGCGATCCCATTCGAGAAATACATTTTCCTAAAAAGGAGTAGTTCGCTCATTTGTAACAGCTCACTAGAATTGTTTCATGCAAAAGTTTCCGATTCCTTGTGGGGCCGCAGAAGCGTGATTCTTTTTTTTTCTTTTTTTTCTTTTCTTTTTTTCCTTTTTTGTGATTTTCTCCGACTCAATGCCTAGAGCAGAAGCGTGGATCCACAGTCCATGCAGCTGTGTTTACTAGCGTTTCGGAAAGTCCAAAAGCCCTTATCGACGGCAACATGAACGAGGCAGAGGAACAGCTTGCAGTTTTTGATTTTTTTCGATGAAAATACATTTGCTCGATTCGATGAGTTCGCGTACAGGCGATTACACTTTCTCGAATGTTCGCACGCCATCCCAGCTCACGGAAAAGCCGCCGTTCAGCCACAAAACTAGTTTAAATTCCCTCATTGGTTCTGGGGTATGTGATGATGTGTGGGGATGGGCAGGAGTATCCTCAAGCCCGAAGAAGAAGAAGAAAGGGAATCTATTTGAGGCACCACGACCGAGCAAGAAAGACGAGATCTGGGCTAGATTCCAAGATCTTACTTTTACCATGACCAACCCCGACTTATTCCTCATATAGAATAAGAATCACTTGGATTTCCCAGATATGCTATTGCCGCATGTACAACTCTATATATTCGCGGATTACAACCTTGTCACCGAGCCCAAACAGTTGACATTGTTCAGACTCCATGCCACGCCGTGCGTTTTTCGATTAATTGAGCAAGGAGTACACAGCATTATCAGGTTAATAGATTACAGCTTTGCAAACAAGTATGCATGAGAAGTTGGAGACTGGACCATAAGATAAGTAATTACACTATACGCTACATGTCACTTGGATGATTTGTGGGATTGCTCTGAACTTCAGGAAGTACTTCTCCGGCAGCTGAGTTATTTTTCCTCCATTCACGTTTGCAGTCCGTTATCTAAGGGTTTCAAGCCAAACCTAAGACTGCAGCAAGACACTAGTATCGAATCGCCATAGTGCACTATAATCTTTCACACAATCCTTTGTCAAGGCGGGCATGGTTCAATTGCACTGATGTATTTTATAGAATTGATGGGCCTTATGGAAAGAATAACTCCTGACCTCATGTCAAATATTGTGAGCTACCTTACTATCAAATGGGACATTCAAATCTATTAGCTCTTGCAGCAGAATTGAGTCGCGTATTAGATTGTCCCACAAATTCCCGTGTTCGCTGCCAAACATTGACCATATCATTCAAGGCTACAGTCAGTACATCTAGTACGCACTATAAGCTACAAGAACTTAAGTGGTCCTTTTTGTTCAAATCCAGGTGACTGCTCACTTGGCACAAGCCATATCATCGTCACATCCTGCAACTGTCAAGCATTTCAACAGGCAACACGGAATGGCTGCAGTAGGTATTACGCCACTATGCATGCAACCAACCCAACCAACCCAACCAACCCCCCACTCATTTAAAAATGATAGACATAGTCGCGCTTTTACGGAAGTCAATGGTTCCCGCCATGCAATTAAGACGAGTTGGACACTGGGATCTGCGCCATGGAGTTACTAGCAATAGGTCGAACACTCTCACGCTGGTATTGCCATTTTGGTTCATACTGGTGGCGGCGTTAGACAGACTATTACAGCATGGGCTGTGGGCGCTGCCGCTAGTTAGCCTCTTTAAAGTATACTATATTGATGTCTCTGCTGTATTTACCCCGCACTCCCTTCCCGTCGGATATCGGCAGAAGGCGAACTGTAACTGATCCATGTCTGCCCTAATACTGGTGCTGCCTATAACTTGTCATATTGGGAATTCTGTACAATAGTTGCACGGCTGAATAGCGCACTGCTACGAATTGTATGCTAAGTCTTCATTTCCTGTGACTACTTGGCATGTCACTCCGCTGCCCTGTCAGGGCATGATTCAGTATCTCCAATCCCATCTCTCACTGCGTAAGTCCAAGTGCATAGTATGCATGGCGATGAGACATACAGGTATGCTTCACCAAGCCGCAGATACCCCCGTAGGGCCTGTCTTACTCTGTGAGGCGTGATACCTCTGGCATTATAAGCTGCCGTTTAAGTCGTCCCGTGTGGGTTCCACCTACAAAATACACTAGGGGCGGCCCGTTCCGTATTAGTAGATCCTTGGCATTAGCGAAGCGTTCCAGGCGGGAGAGTAAATCATCACCACTGTCTAAGAGTTGTGTGTCTACGGTGGCTTCCTCCTTAAACTACGGCAATGGATGCGATTTCACATATGCATCCTTGGACCTGCTGTTCAACAACCCCACAGGAAGCTAAGGGGTCCGGCTGAGATACCCGCGAAGCGATAATCTCACAACCCTTTGCAAGTAGGACTCCACACAAGATACGGCCACTACAAACCTGGTAATTTCCACGGCCCCTACGTTGCACAGTCCATGCATGCAAACCCGGTTGTCTCCGTAGGTAGCGAGCTTAGTGCCAACCCCTCTCCCCTCTTTGCTCAGCCGTACGCCCAGGCGGGGGATGATATGAGTGGGCAAGCATTCGCTTGTTGTTGTTGGTTCAGGCTTGGCCGAAAGGCGAGACCTCAACACGCAGGCCGCGCAAACACCCTCTACGCACAATATTTAGTGCGACGAACTTCCCTTCCTGTCTACAACAAGCAGGACACCTTCAAGGACTTTCGACGGAGTTCAGCAGCATATACCAGTGCGTCCCGCATATACCTGGGTACTTCAGTTCTATCTTTGTTCGGCTTTGGCTCACTGGAAGAGGCGCCTCGCTGCTTGACTCCCGCAGTTGGTGCCACGCTTGGCTCTTAGCATCTCGAGGTCAATTATCTAGCGGCTTCCTGCCTCATCATCCACAACACTTCTGCAATCGCCGGTATCCTGCTTGAATCTAGCTTATTGGGTGAAAGAGAAAATGGAATTGCACCCTGAAATTCTGCCTGCAGATTTGTCTAAATCGAGTCTTCTTTTCTTCTTCTATCATGTTTTCCTGCCTCCGAAATTGCCCACTGGCGACGATTCTTCACCCACGCACGATGATATCTTGGTCGGTTTTGTTCAAGGCTGTCTTGCAGCATTTGCCCAGATAGTGCCAGAGTCGAGCAGAGACATGGTTCTCGAAGCTCGCGACACTATGAGAATGTTGAGGCATCTGCGAGATCCTCATGGTAATCTCCATGAGGATGCTTTACGAGAAGCTCTCTGTGCCATCTCGGCGGCAGGTATGTGCAATTGCGTATACGTGATAAAGTAGTGCGTACTGATAGTCTTGTATAGATTGTGAGAATACGGCAATATCTGTTCAAATCAAGATGCAGAATGCTGGCTTTATCATCCGGAAGGCAAAGGACGGTGCAGTGTTCGAAATGTTTGAACTCAGTCCTGACAACGCTTCTGTGATGGGGACTCGTGGCCGCCTCGTCAGAATGTTTCCCGCCTTCGCTATCCATGTCGACAGCAACGTCCTCACTAATACAGAATTCCAATCGTCCATCGCCAACACAATGGCCACAATGAGCCACCAAAGAGCACCCGACACGATCCCCAAGGTCAAAAAAGCCGGCCAATTACACGAAGAAGAGCGTGATACTACGTGCCCCAAGGCCGTAACCGAGCTTCTAGCTAGTATCTTGCTTTCGTTCGGGAGCGAGGCATCTGTGCAAAGCATACGAAAGCATACCCGCGAAGAAGTCTGTTACAAGATGAGCAAGCTTCCATGGAGACGGAACCCCATCTGGCTGCTCGTCCGTGTCACTCTGCAGCTCAGCTTTCAGCAGGCGGATCCATCAGGTAGCGAGACGTACAAGAAGTTCATGCTCTATCTACTATCGAATATACTGGAGGCAGCTCGAGCGCAATCTTTAGATCGCGATATCTTGTACACCATGTCAGCTAAAATTGCCCGTCGCCTGACAAAGCTGGGAGATTCCGAGAGTGGGGCGTGGATGGAGTCAATCCGCAAAGCCATGTGTCAAGCATCAAAGACACTGGACGATCGATGGGCCTTGGTTCGCAAAACCGCCGAAATTCCCATTAACCTTTCAGAGCTCTCGACTCTGAACTGGGATCAAGATATGCATCTGGACCTCCGCGATTTGGACGAGTTTATATCCTCAATTGATCGACGAGAAAGGCTATTGACCAGTGGCAACTTCTTTCCCAACTCTCGAGTCCAGTCTCTGCCTGAGTCCCTTCTGCCTCGCATAGATCATTCTGATGATGATTACAAACCATTCCAGCTTGACGAAATCGAAAGATGGGTGGCAGTGAACATGGATCGCTGGATCCAAGCCAACTTGAACGGACCACAGACGTGCGAAAACTTGGCGAATTTCCTTCTTGGATACCACAGGCTTGGAAAAGACCATTATCAAGACTCACCAGAGGGTACATCTCGCATGCTCTTGACTGTGTTGGAGATCTGGATCGCCTTGGACAAGTCAGCTACCAGCATCATCCCCTTGATGCTGCAATACTGTCCTCAGATCCCTATAAACCTCTTCAATGGACTGCTTCTTGGCCAGATGCGAGACATGGAAAGGCTATTCCAGGCAGAGAGTTATGTCCTGGACCGCGATAAAGCTGCCGCCAGACTCAACCACCCATCGATATTTTCGTCATTTGGGACAGAAGGCTGCTTTTCCGTCCGGTACTTTGATCAATCAACACGAAATCGGGAGCTGCTGACCAAGATCGAAGAACGTGCCCGTGAGGACAGGCAAGAGAAGCTGGAAGAATTGCATTCTCTCCAGGAGGAGTACCGCGATCTCATGGATCGCCACTCAACGGGCTCTTGCCAATACTATAAAGGCACTGACAGTTGGGGAGCCCCTACCCTAAATCACAGCCCTTCCTGTCAGCGTTGTGGATACCAAAAGGAGGCCAATAGTCTCAGCATATTCGTTCATGAGTGGCCGCTACCAAGCGACCGCCTCCAAGCCAAGTCAACTGTGTTTGAGCTGGATCCGCCATCGGCCTTCCGAGAGTGGAGAAACATGACGATCTACTTCATTGATGATGTCCTCAATTACTATGCGCCGGAAAATAAGCCACATGACAGGTACCCTCTGGCCAACTACGATGGATTGAGCCAGTGGCAAAAAGCACCAGTACAGCGTGTATATGCGCTCTCTGGGGTGAAGCCACATATCAACACACATCGGAAAGAGAAACTTATCGTGAAACTTCGCGAAGATGAAGTCTGCGTCAATAACGGCCTTCGACTTCACTACTTTGATGGCACCCGGGACGCCTTTTTGTCCGAATTCCCCCCGAGCGATGTGATTTTTGAGCAATGCACACTTAAGCTGCCATCGCGCTCGGCAGTATTGACGCCTTATATTCTTCGAACCCACGGTCGTCCTAGCGGAAAGGAACCTAATGAGGTTCTTGCCGAACAGCACCTTTGTCCAAGCCACCTCTCCCTTGCTGAGGGAAAGGCTCTTATGTCCCTTTCGTATGGACATGAAATACGTTGGTTGGAACTCCTCACTCAACTCGCGAGCCCGCGACTTGATTTCGGCAAGCCAGAAACTGCTACCTTCTTGCTGCAACTATGTCTCCAAGCAGGCCCCAACACAGCCGGAGTTGCTCTCAGAGACTCGCACCAATACCTTGCCAAGCCTGAATTCTGCCTTCAGCTCTCAAAAGCTCTTAACACTGGGGTCAGTCGCATCGAGAAGAATCCTGAAGCTTTCCTTGCCCTGTGGAGCTTCATAGCCCTGGCAGCGAGAGGTTTGACCGTCAACGAAAGTTACCAGAAATTTTTCATCAATCTCATCGCACGTTGTCGAGATATATCGTACCAGTGGGCGAAACTGCTGTACGAGAAATCTCTTACCGCTGAGGATGAGGAACAAAGGAGGCAATTCCGAGACATGATGTTCGACATCGCGCTCGTGTGCCTGGACTCTTTCAACGTCGATCAGGTCTATCTCGAGACTATACTCAGTTCGCCCATGGCGGTGTCAATTCTCATTGAGATGTCCATCCGTGTCCACGACAATGTCGAACTTCGAAAGACAGCTCAGCAGGACCCGCTCCAGGCTGTTCTATTCAATAGATGGCAGTCATTGATGTATCGCTCAAGTACAGTCGTATTAGAACAGGTTGCGAAGCACGAGAAACAAGGCCTTGACCTAGCTATGAAGCGCTGTTGGCCTGCATACCATCCCGATACGGCCTGGCATCCTGCTCGTTCGGCTGAGTATTGGCTCGAAACCAGGTCTTCTTCTCTCCAAGTCTTGTACAATACCTTTACCGGAGAGCTTCTTGTTGGAGGATCGCCGCTATTACGACTACCAACATCCTACAAGACAAACTGGCTTTACCAGCCGCTTTTCGGTCGTTGTGCGATCGATGTCAGGCCGAGCGATCTTGCCGGGATGTCCTTTCTTAGCCAAGGTACTTTCTGTGGACGTGAAGTGCACTTTGGGATGCAGAGCATTGTCGACGATGGTGCAACGGAAGAACTGTTACTGCATACCCACTACCAAGGATCGAATCATGACCTCGTACCATCACGCGTTTTAGCTAATTACATACCGGAGGCGCTAGTCCGTGATTATGTGCACTGGTATCATCACGAAACAGGCGCAATCGAATTGCGACGGCGATCAACCCCTTGGACGACAGATCCGAATGGCTGGCTACTGAAGCATGATCACAACACATGGACTCTGACCCGAGGCACACGCCATATGATCAGTCCTCGAAGTGACACGGCTCGGCATATCTCTACCATCCTTAAACCACTGGACACTGTCATGCACATGCATATCGTCTACAGCCAACAAACGCATCAAGTAGAGATACAACTTCCACGTTTGAAGCTGGAATTCTACTTGCAGAGCACAATCCAAGGTTTCCAAAAGCTCTGGTCTCGGCAGTTTCAGGGCATGTGCATCGATGAGGACCAATCGATCGGCACGCTCGTGGGCCTTCAACACAAGCTTGTCCTCAGAGGCGAAAACAAGACTGGCATCGATGATCGCATGATACTGATTCCTGAAGGAGAAATCAGCTTCAAAAGATCTCTAGGCGGACATGTCGATGTTTCCACAGTCTATGGTACTGCACCACGAGTCCAAAGCTATCGGATTGACTCTCTACTCGGCAGACTGACGGACAACGGCACACTGCAAAGCAAGCTCTTTCTCAGCTATATGCATGCGCTCACTTCGTATTGCATTCCGGATCCTTTTACGATGCACACAGGCACGGAGCAGGCGTTGATGATTCTTGAATCAGCAGCTGTACGATCTTCCAACACTCTCAGTGAGGGGAATATTCAACTCTTGACCTGTATTGCAGAACTCAGCCCCAGCCGCGTGTTCTACCCAGAAAACTTGCGAGTTATGCAGAGCGTGACTTGGCGGGATGGACTAAGCTATATCGCCCAGCCGGGAAGGTTCTACGCCCTCGCACAAGGTATCATCAAACAAGTGCAGCGCGAGCAGTTTCTCTACGCCGACAGGGCTAAGCCAAAGGACTTCACCCATACCGATCCTGACCTCATTGACAGAGAGGCCAACCGATCAGCCGCCCTGTACAAAGCTGGCTCTGTCGCTGCTGCTTTCACCACCGACTATGACCGGAGTTACAAGCCGAGAGACCGGGGCCAGTCATCACCAGGTGCATTGCGCGCAGCCCGAATCGCAACCAAGATCTACGGCCGCGCATTGTCGCTCGAGTTCGTACCCGATCAAGACATCTTAGCTAAACTATACATATTTCTTGACAACACGTGGGGCACATTGCCACCAAAAGAAGATCCAGGTCAGAAAGAATTTCAATACGATTGCCGGTGGTTGGCGAAACCCGAGGTTGTTCTTGCAAGCTTATGGTGCAGGCTGCACCATGAACTTGGGCATTCCACTGGGATCAATCAGTTCGAAAGTGCTACATTACTTGCTTCGCTGGCGTATTCCAAGGCCGATATACAGGAGATATTGCAGATTGTTTATGCGTTTGCAGCTATTCCAAATGTTGCTGAGGTTCCTCTACCTAAGATTGAGACATACGATCTAGCTCAGGGTCACGCCTTGGACCACGCATCACTCTCCATGATGGTATCAAGAAACGCAATCGACGTGTGGCAATCACGAGAATATAACATCTCGAAACTATCAAGTGAGTCGAAGTCTGAATGGGCTGAGAGGCGCAGAAGACAGTTCGATGCTCAATTGAGAAAAGCGTCAGCAGGCTTCATGGATCACTTGATCCGTCAGTGGCCTTGCTTGCAGCCGTCTTCACCGACGGGAACATTGGAGAGCGCATATATCAACATTGGAGGAGCAATGAACGAAATATCCAAGATTTGGAGAGTGTGGTATCAGAACTTACTTTTCCAAAGGTACCTGGAAGAAATTGTGAAAGCCATGCGTCAGGCTAAGGTGTGCCATACCAGCCTTCCTCAACTTCAATATCCCGCCAACCCATTTGATCTGCCACAAAATCAAGCAGTGGTGGTTACGACTGATGAGGTTTTCTTATACCAAAAAGGCCAGCCTTCAACTGAGAGTTCCCGTTCTACGCTTGCGATCAATCTAGCAGCTGCTAAGGAAGAAGCCCATGACCACGAACTCCAAGATATTCTTGACCGGTTTGGCGCAAGATCTAGCTCGGAGTATCAGCGCCGTTATCTTGAGGACCTACGATCCAGCAACCTCAGTTTGAATGACCAGAAGGATGGGTTCATTTTGAACTACCCACTCTCTGATCTGCGCGGCCTTCTTCAAGAGCACCAAGATCGGTGTAGCTCCCATGTAAACGAACTGTATGAATCCATGGTCAAAGACACTGGTCCTCGTACGGCCTCGGGGGTTGCAGCTCAACGCGAAGATAATTCCTTACTCCCCGAAACGCAAGCCATTGTCCACCGCTCGGGATTCTGGCCTAGGACATCCCGCTCGTTCTTTCTGGGTCAGATGCAGAAGGACCGGTGGGTTAGACTACCAGAAGGCTGGAAGAAGAGGGTTATCGAATTTGGCTTAGCGATAACAGACCTGCAACGGGCCGGCCGCTTGCTACAAGCTTGTGGCAACGAGGCTGATTTCATCAAAGAGTTGCGCAATGTTGGCCATGAGGAATGGGACCCTTACGACTATCCAGAATGGCATCTCATGGAGTGCGAAAGTGGCATTTTAATCCGGCAAGTGCAACAAAGCATCGCAAAGCTTATGATGATGCCACCCGAAAACAAGAATGCCGTGATGCAGCTCAACATGGGCGAAGGGAAGTCTTCCGTGATTGTTCCCATTATTGCCGCTGCCTTAGGAGACGGCTCTCGGCTCATACGAATCATCGTAACCAAACCTCAGGTCAAGCAGATGCGCCAGATCCTTATCTCAAAACTTGCAGGACTGGTCGGACGGCGGATATATCATCTCCCCATCTCAAGGGACGTCCGGCTGGATTCTTCTGCGATGCAGACGATCTGGGAGATGGTACGCGAATGCAAAAAAGAGGGTGGCGTCCTGTTAGTCCAACCTGAACAGCTGCTCTCATTTCAGTTGATGGCACTTGAACAGCAGACCGCCATGGACAGTCAGATAGGGCCCGAACTTCTGAAACTTCAGATTTGGCTTGACGACAACTCACGGGACATTATTGACGAGAGTGACGAGAACTTTAGCACCAAGTTCGAGCTAGTATACACCATGGGCCAGCAGCGACCTACCGAGCACAGCCCCACGCGCTGGATGCTTACCCAACAGGTACTGAGCTTGATCAAACCTTTGGCTAACGAGATCCATTCCGAGTCCCCGAAATCCTTGGAAATTCTTGATTGGCATGGCAAGACCTGGCGGTTTCCCATAATACGCTTGTTAGATGTATCTGGGACAGAGCGGCTGTTGGACCAATTGACGGAGCTCATATGCTCTCAGGGTCTGGACGGGTTCCCAATCTCGCGTCAGTCAGAGGAACAGAAAGAAGCTGTCAAAAAATACATTTCCAAACCATTGCTGACTGCGGAAGAAGTCGCTGCTGTAGAGAACAGCACCTTTTGGCGAGATAGTGTCATCCACACGCTATTGTTGCTCCGAGGTCTCATCGCAATAGGCGTCATAGCCTTTTCCCTCGGCCAGAAGAGGTGGCGAGTGAACTATGGCATCGACCCGAACAGAGATCCGAAGACGAGGCTTGCTGTTCCGTTTCGGGCCAAAGACAATCCAGCCCCAAGAGCCGAGTTCAGTCACCCTGACGTTGCCATCTTTCTCACCTGCCTTAGTTACTACTATAGCGGGCTCGACTGTGAAGAGCTCCTCGACGCTTTTGAGCGTTTGAAACAGGACGACCAATCACAGCCTGAATATCACATCTGGACGTTATCGGCGCCAAAGCTCTCAGTGGCCTTTCACGAGCTGGTTGGAGTCAATCTCCGCGACAAGGTACAATTTGCAACAGAGGTTTTTCCTCATCTGCGGTATTCCAAGGGCGCAATTGACTACTTTCTATCAAAAACAGTATTCTCGAGAGAGATGAAGGAGTTCCCGAGCAAACTGTCGACTTCTGGATGGGACCTGGGAAAGGTAAAGAAGCACCCAACCACTGGTTTCAGCGGGACCAACGACTCTCGCTATATTCTCCCCCTCACCGTAACACAGCTTGACCAAGCCGAACAGAGACATACGAACGCCTTGGTGCTGTGCTACCTCCTCCAACCCGAAAACACTACCTTCTTGATACCAAAGCACGAAACCACATCCAAGGATGAATACATCTCGGATAGCAAGCTTTTCTTGGAATCAGTATCGAGATTCGAACCCGAAACGCGTGTCATTCTGGACGTTGGTGCCCAAATGGTCGACCTGTCGAACCGCCAAGTCGCCGAGACTTGGCTGGAAGTGACTCGGGACTGTCCTAAATGCCGAGAAGCCGCCCAGGCCGTCATTTTCTTCGATGACGAAGACGTACTTACGGTGTTGGACCGGTCTGGCCATTCGGAGCCCTTTCAGACATCGCACTTTGCACAGCAAACGGGAAAGTGCCTCGTGTTCCTTGACGAAGCGCATACCCGTGGGACAGACCTCAAATTGCCACAACACTATCGCGCTGCGGTTACTTTAGGAGCTAACTTGACCAAAGACAGACTTCTGCAAGGTGGGTATCTATGATTCTCTTTCATAATACACATGTCTTCTGATACCGAGTGCCCTTCGCTAACCCTTTTACCTAGCGTGTATGCGATTGAGAAAGTTGGGATTCGGGCAATCGGTCGTCTTTTGTGTTCCAGAAGAGATCAGAAATAAGATTGCACAAATGAACGGGGACCAGGCTGGGGATACCTTACAAATCACGGTAGCCGATATCTTGATGTGGGCCATATCCGAGACGATGAGCGACGCGACGAGGTCCGTACCCTTGTGGTTAAATCAAGCCGTACGATTCGGCAAGCACAGCAAACTCTGGAAAGAGTACCGCAACGGGACCATCAATGACGCTACAGACTGGGCAAAGTGCTTCTTGGAAGATGAGGCACAGAGTCTGGAACAGCGCTATCGCCCTGGTATTGCCCCTGTCAATCCACTGGATACCCATTCCGACATAGATGAGTCTTTCAGAAGAGAAGTTAAGAACCATTGCGGTCTGTTCGGTCCGATCAACTTCGAAGCGGCGGCCCTGCACGAGGAGCAGGAACGTGAGCTGTCTCCCGAAGCGGAAGAAGAGCGCCAGGTGGAGCGACCGCCAGCTGTCAAGCCTCTGGAACATCAGATTCATAAAAACGTCAGAAGGTTTATCAAACGGGGCTCATTCGGAGAGGGCGATGGCGGGATCAGATCGGCCTTCACGATTCTCGATACTACAAGCGCGGCAAAGCACTTGGAAGTAGGCGAGTTTCCTCGGCATGGCCTCTGGGTGACGGACGACTTCGCCAACACAGTCGAACTGGATTATAGTACCGGTGACCAGTCGGACTTCTTTCAGCGCTCTGTGAGCTGGGTCCTCACATCGACAAGGCATCCGGAGAGGCTGGTCATCGTCAGCCCGTACGAGGTGCAGCAGCTCCTGCCACTCATCAAAGCTTCGGCCTATGTGACGTTGCGTCTATACGCACCGCGAATGAACATGAACCAGCAGCCGCTCCATCACCTCACCCTATACACGGTGCCCGAGCGCGAAGTCGCGATGACAGCCCTGCCATTGGAGACCCCGTCATCGTTGCTCAACCTGTTCGCCGGGCAACTGTACCTGCAATCCTTCCACGAGTACACCCAACTATGTGATCTGCTAGGCCTTTCGTGGAAGACTGTTGGCGAAGGTGGTAGCAACATCGAGGCGGATGGTTTCATATTGACACCCCGCCGCTTGGGAGAAACAACAGGCGATGCTAATATGTTATTGAACACAACTCAATTCACGCGCAGCCCGACCAAATTCCTTCAAATTTTCATGACGAATGTCCGACGAAACAACGAGAGCATAGAGAAGACACATGTGGGCAAGTTGTTGAGTGGTAGGCTTCTGCGTCGAAACGACTTCGAGGTGGATTGGGTGGACGCAGTGAATCAAGGTGAAGTGGGAAGTCTAAATGTCAGTATGAATGGACTGAGGATCGGTTCTCGAGAGTAGACGAGGGTGGATGCTATATAGTATGTGGAAATGGATAGTGGAACAGGTAATAACATTGTTATGATACACGCTTTGCCGACTCGAAGGGTGAATTGCCGATTCTTAGTAAATATCCGTCTACCAAGAGCGCACGCAATGACAACGATGCGTTACGTCTTCTGCAACGGTGTAGCAAGTTGCTACTCTATTCTCAAGCCACGGGTCGTTCATCACCAGGATAGGACTTAATACTAAATCATCGAACACGCTCTCAGCTTCTTGAGTAGATACCGACTTGCCCTTTCCATACCCCCGACAAGGAGCACCCGGCCTGCAGTCGCCGTTGGCCAAGGTACCAACAGAGACTCCATTCCAGATGCTGTCAGTATCAAGAGGGCAGTTGCGGCCCCAGCAGCCAATACCAGTGTCACAACAAGGTCTGAGACTGGCCCTTCTCACTTAGCATCTAAGATCTTAGAGATAGTGCTAGAAGAGTTATTAGCTTAAATAAGTCTTAATTTATAATATATTCATTAATATAACTATTTGAATAATAGATTAAATTAATGGTTATTATTATCTTTTAGCCTTTTTAAAAACCTGTGACACTTTTTATATTTTCTAGACTACGTATCTAATGCTTAGGCGAGCAGGCTGTATGAACATTTGCAGTCGTTCATCCACTTATCCATAGCAGAACTATTAGAATTTTATATATCATGTCACATTAACCATAGATTACGAGAGGTAAGTTTTTATACATTCTACCACTAGGAAATGAAAGAAACAGGTAGCCAGTGACCGTACATCAGATAGACCTCCGATTCCGACCGAATGCAAACCCCATCACAATCTTCCTGGCCACTTCCGGCGACTCGGCCGATTCGGAAACTTCCTTGTAATTTTGGACCTCCTTGACGAAAACCGAGAAGTATAAGCGGGTGAACATGTCCTCGTCATGTTTGAGAATGGGGCCATCGCCACTGTTTGCTTCGGCGTCCCTGAGCTTAAGCCGAACGAGTTGCCGTAGGTTTGCCTTCATTTCTGATCCCCCCCACGATCTTCGCACCGAATTCCAACATTTTTTGAACCAACCAAATTTCGTGCTGGATGATGGGTCTGATTCCTGTCGTGATAATATGTCCGACGGCTGCTGTGAGCTGGAGCTAGCAGGTGGCCGCGAGTCCTGCGAATCCGCGCCTAAGCCTTGTTGGCGTGGCTCCGGTCCGCTATTGGCAGTGCTTCCTACAAACACATCGGGCAAAGGCAGTGGCTGGTGACCTCCGCCAACAGACGAAGTGGATTCACTGTTGCTCTGTAAACCCTCTTCCGCGACCGGCAGCACAACGTCCGGCGCATCAGACAGCCAGGCCAGCATCAGACTGTTCGGCGTTATGTCGCAAAGTCGATGCAAGATACGTTGACCCTTGGCACTAATTCTGATCTCACCGTCGGCGTCGTCATGGTGTACACCGCTGCTTGTCACGGGCTCATAGAACCCCTCCGCGAGCAGATCCGTCCACAGCGCGATCTGAACCTCGGCCACTTTCGGGTCGCAGCGGAACCACTCGCGATGCCGCGTCCCCTTTCTCGCGCACCTGGACGAGCCGCAGGCGATCTCCTGCACCACGTTGTTCTCCTTGAGCTGACCGTGCACGATGCGCTCCACGCGGTACGCGCCGATGAAGGCCTCGGCGCTCTCCCAGATCGGCGTGGTGTTGACGGCGTAGCAGTTGCCCGGCTGCGCGTGGCGTTGCGCGCTCCCGCCGGTGGAGGCGGACCACCCGATCTTGATAATGTCGGGGTGCTTGTCGTGCTTCCAGATGTAGACCCTGCCCCGCTGGCTGTCCCGGGCGGTCCACTGGTGGTAGATCGCGTGCAGCAGGGGGAGCTTGCCCATTATCTTGGTCTGGCGCTTGTAGTTTCGAGTGTCCATGGTCTTCGCCTCTGGGTAAGGAGCTGAGAGCTCATAATCGTCATCGGATTCCTCATTTGCTTCGGCTGAACACGAAGCATGTCAGTTCACCAATATAGGTTTTGGTACAAAGGGAAAAGTGATGACGGGAATTGGATCAAGAAAGGCACCCCTAGGAAATGTATGGTGACTTACCCAAACTGTCAGCTCTGGAAGGCAGTTCGTCGAGAAGCTGAGGTACCTTATCAGATGGCATACGAGGTGATGGGCAAGGAGTCTCCGGGTGACACTCTGGGTCACACGAGAGGATCTGGTCGATTTGACTCGAAGGCGTTGCATCGGGTGTAGTGAGCACGGTCTCGGCGTCGCTGACGCCGCTGAAGCTGATATTGGAGTCATCCTCGGGAGAAATGGACATACTAAATAACGCTTCTGCAATGCCGAACTCTTCCGGTTCTGAAGAAAGAGGCCTAACTTTCCCAGAGTCTTCGTTCACATCAATATCAGAATGCGTCTCATTTTGAAGTCGTTGAGCTTCTTCTTTCATGTTCTTGATCAATATGGACAGGCGTTCCAGCGGGAACTTTCCGTGATGCGCGCAGTGTATCTTTTCTAGAAAGACATGGATGCTTTGAACGAACTCAGGGTCCTCATATCGAAAACTTCTTTCCTCGTTGAGGGCGCGGACCTGGCCATCTATGCAAAGCATGCGGGGGGTGACGGACCTGGCAGTCTTGCGAGGCCATCCACACGCTCTAAGGCCATCAGGGTCTGAGGTCGTGATACCGGGGCATTTTGACAAATCGTCGAATGGGTTGGGGGTAAACTTGTTGCTGGATAAGCCAAGCAAGACGCTAAAAACCGGATGGCTTTCAGCATCAATCTGGATTTTCTGGATCACCTGGGGGGTTTCCATGACTGGCAATTTGGGAACTTGGCGACATAGAATTCAAGAAATTCTTTTTTCTCTGAAAGAAAAGAAGTTGGGAACTAAAAGGATACTGAAAATTATTTCAGAGGGCTGGGATCAACCCTTGAGTTCGGTGTAGCCGTTATTTGTGTGCTGCACAGCCTCAAGTCCCTGGTGAATGGGGTTGCAGTGCATATGCGATGGACAGGAGGACAAGGAAGGCTCCTGCCTAAATTGGACATCGCAGTAGGTGATCACGTCAGACAATGCCACGGGACGCCTTTTACCCCCCCGCGGATCGGGTAAGGCTTTCAGACATCCGTATGGAAGATGGTAGTTTTGACTAGACATCGAAGTGGCCAATGTGAAAAATCGATGTATCGTTAAGTACGGCCTGCTAAGACCATTTCAGATAACCTTGACTTCGATCTGACGCCGCGACCAGTCACTACCCCAGTTCTGGGCTGTGAAACCCCTGGTAGCTGGTTGGACTCATTCGCAGAAGGCTTACCTAGTAGTCTCAAAGCCCCCGGCAAGATGTTGTGCTGCCTCAAGCATCTTTACATTTCGTTCACCAGACGGTACTGAACATGTCGACGGGTTTTTTCGCCTCTTAGATCGAATTGGTCTGTAGAAGAAACTATCTGCCTCATGCAGAATCAACCTACAGGTATGTAAGGCCACTGGAATGCACTACGGCCCAACAGAACAGGCTGCATTCCATAGCTACGGCGGCTGAAAGGAATAATGGCCACGGGAGATACTAGCCCATATGTATATAAGCCATCCCAATTATCTCCTTGTGAAAGAGGAGGAAGATCAGAGCCCTTAGAAGTGCCATAGTCGATTATCAATTGAATACGATCCAAGCCGTTATTGCCCTTGTCACACTATCCTTGACCCATGACAGCAAGGCACAGCAATTGGAAATTGCAATGAAATACCTAATCACAGTCAGCTTTGGGTATATACACGGAACGTTCGCTCGGCCAACCCGCATTCCATCCTCCTCGAAAGTTCAGCAGGTTTGACTACATGATCCAGTCATGTCTCTAACAAGCTTTGCCACTTCCACGACTACAACTGAGGTCATGGCCATGTCACACCTCAATATGAAACTCGTGGATGGTATCCAATTGTTCCTCGTTATTACAGGAACGGGCGCAGCAGCGCATGTTCGGCACGTTGACGACGCCGCAGCCAATATTCACAGAGTCTACCAGCCAGCGAAGGGCAGAGGCTGTCGAAGCCCTTGCTGCATACTGTCATGCCGAAGAGCCAGCTGTCATCTACCTCATGGGGAAACGAAAATCGATAAGCTGAAGAACAAGCAGAAGCAGGAAGAGCAGAAGTGATCCCACGACGATCCCAGCCTCGAATGGCGGCGACAAAAGCTGGGCAATGGCGTGGACTTGAAAATGATGGGCAAGAGCAAAAGTAGTAAGTGTTACATCTACGTCGCCAAAACGATGACGTTACGTATGCTATCATACGTGACTTCTCATTTCATACTGCTTTGGTGAAGCATCTCACGAAGATTCACCTGTCGAGGATGCTGGAAGAGGACAAGGACGGTAATACTGGGTAAGCTACGAGCTAATCTCCGAATCGATTTGTTTTCCGCTGCTAATTTGATGCCATAAACCCAGCGGGTACCTAAAATACACCTGAAGTCCCAACGATGGCTGTAAGAGCAGCCCTGGCCAGGTCTACGCCCGTGGAGAGCAGCACGGGTCCCGACCCAAGATCGCCTACGCCCTCGACGGCATCACCCACTCGGTTAAGACTACCGGTCCCAAGGGCGGCGAGTAGCCCCTCATCGACTGGGAGAAGATGGGCGTCAAGGCGCGGGAGGCGCTGCGTCACACCGACTTTGGCAAGGCCTTTTGCCCCTTCAAGGACGACAAGTTCAAGGGCAACTTGAACAAGGCAGCGTAAGGGCGCTAAGGCTGGGTTATGGTTGGGTCGGCACACGGTCAGGTACCGGGCGGAGCCTGGCCCCAGCAGTGGCTTAGGTAGAATGCTGCTGGGGCAATGCCGGTATAGTGTGTTTTTGGATTGTTGGTAAAAGGTATAGAGATGGATTTGACGGGCGGTTGCGTATATGCAGTTGACGTTTTCCCTCTGCATTCCCATATCCACTGCAATTGTGGAAAATCATCACGCAAATTTCAATTCTATCAGGTCTCTCGGTTGAGGAGCAGCATAATCGATAATGCACCAGGTTTAGAGCCTAATCGGCTCGCAGCAATTGACTATTAAGTAACACGATTAGTAATATTAGCGTATATATAAATAGGGATATACTTTAGGGTATTTATTTTATTTAAGCTATTAAACTTTATTTAATATAGATAAATTTAATTAAATTCTTTATAAAAAATATATATTATAAATTTTATACTTTATTAATAATAAATTTTAATTTAACCCTTTATAATAAAGTATATAAGACTTTCTTTTAAAAGGGGTGTTAAATTTTTTAAATTAATATATAATTATTTTATTAGAAAAGTGTTAGATTAATAAGAAATTAATTAATTAATTTATTTTATAAATTTATATAAAAATTGTATATAAATATTTAAAAGTTAATAATAAACTGGTATTAAATTAAAAAAGCGGCTTTTATTTATATAATTATTATTATATTATATATATATAAAGGTTTATATTAATAAATTAATTAAATTAATTAATAGTATATAATTAATACCGATAATTTAAAAAGAATAAAAGAGATTATTAAGAGTATATTAAATATTTTTAAAAGGATATTTTTCAATTTATTTAAAATAAGAAAATAGATTTTTAAAAGATTAATATATTAATTAAAAGAAATTAGTTTTAAAAGATTAAGGTATAAAATTATTAAGTAGAAGGTATTAATTTCCCTTTATATATTAATTTATAATAACTTTTAAAGAATTATTATAAATTAATTTTAAATTTTTTAAAGCTTCGTTTTAATAATTTTTTATTAAGTCCTATTTATATTAATAAAGTTATTCTGAGCTTTTATATATTTATTAAGAAAAGAATATATTTTTAAGGAGATTAAATTAAATTAAAAGAGGTTAGAATTTAATAGCTATATTAAGGTTATTAACGGGATTTTAATTTGTATATATATACCTTAAATATATTAATTAAATTAGCGTAGTAAGAAAGGTAAGATTTATTAAAATGTATTTATTATTATATATATAAATAATATATTTAGTTATATATTAATAAAAGCTAAAGGTAATATAAATAATTCGATTTTATTAAATTATATATTAATTAAGGGATTTATTATATTAATTAATTAGTTTTATTTAGTAAATATTAGGTTTAATTATTAATTAAGTATAATTAAATCCTTTTATAATATATAATATTATTTATAGAAATAATAAAAAAGTAAAAGAGTATTAAAAATTATTAAAGAATTATATAATTTATAATAGAATAATAAAAGGATTATTATAGAGTAGGTTATTAATATAATTAAAAAGAAATAGAAAATATTTTATAAGATTATTTTAGAATATAGTTTATATATATAAATTTAAATTATATATATTATATATAACCTTTATAACTTTATATATTAAAAAGGAGAAGAAAATATTAATAAGGAGGCAGGGCTAACCGATTAATAAATAAATCGGCTAGATTAAATTTATTAACGTTATAAAAAGCTTAAAGGTATATAATTAAAATAGATTTAGTGAGAGATTATAAGGGTATTATAATTAAATTATTTAAATAAACGAAGGTATTAAGGGCTTTAATCTTAGGTATAAGAGTTTTTTTAATTAATAGTATATTTAGGAGTAAGTTAATTTTAATATAAAAATAAGTAAGGATTGAAAATTAACTTAGAATAGTTTATATACCTAGTTATTATACCTTCCCCTATATTCTTTTAACGTTAATTAAGTTAGATTAATATATACCTAATGAATTTTAAATTATAAAAGGCTATTTTTAGATTAAATTAATTGAATAAGTGTATTAATTAAGAAAAAAGGTAAATAAATTAATTATATATATATTATTAAAAGAATTATTATTATTAACTTTATATAAGTTATAAATTAACAATTTAGTTAAATCGGTTAAAAATAAGCTTAAAAATTAATAATTTAGGGCTAGAGATACTTAAAATTTATAATTTAATAAGTTAAATAGACTAGAATTTAATAATTTAATAAATTAATTATTTAAAAGGTTTATAAATTAATGATTTAATATATATATAATAATAATATATATAATAATAATTAAAGGCTTATAAATTAATAATTTAAGTATATATAATAATTAATAAAATAGAATTAATTAAATTAGCTTATTTATATTAAAATTAATATATTAAATAATTTAATATATTTTATAATAATAATAATAGAGAATAAACGTTTTAATTTCCTTTTTTATACCTTCCTTTAATTAATCTTTTAATTTTTTATTAATTATAAATAAGATTATTTTATTTTTATTTATTATTTCTTAAAAAGTAAATCCTTAATTAAATTTATTAATTAATTTATTAATTACTATTACTTTCGCGTTACGTTTTAAATTAATAAGATTTAGCTTATATTTAATAATCCTAATACCGATCCTAATATTGCCGCCGTTAATATATAAATTAAGCTTCTTTATTATAATTTTTATATTATTATTTAAATAAGTAGTATCTTTATTAACTTTAATTTTAAATTTTTTATTCTCTTTTTCCTTTCTCTCCTCCTCTTCTTTAATAAGGTTAATATATTAATGTTTTTTATCTTTAATAAGTTAGCTTTATATTAATATTATCCTTAATTTTTTAAAGATATTTTACTTTTAATTAATTAAAATAATATTATTATTAATTATTATTTATTTATAAAATACCTTTTTAAATAAGTATATATTATTAAAAGGTTTATTCTTAAATTATTTTTATTTTTTATTTAAAAAGTGCCTTTTTATATTATCTTAATCCTTTTTAATTGTTTATATAATTTTATCTTTATTAATTCTAAAATTAAATTTTATAAAAATAATTAATTATTATTTATACCTTTTCTTTATAAAATTATATTTATTAATAATTTTATTAATATTTTAAATATATTAAAGGAGTTACTTTTTTATTATTAATAGGATTTTATTCTATATTTTTAATTTATTGCTATTTTTTATAAATTATATCTTTTCTTTATAATATTCTATAAATTAATATATAAAGAAATTAATAATTTTAATATTAATAAATAAATAAAGTAATATAAAAGAGAGTTTAATAAATTATTTATTTTTACTTTTAATAAAATATAATTTAATTAATATTAAAAAGGGCCTTAATTTAAAGGAGAAAGAATAAAAGGAGTTAGGGGATTTAATTAATAAATCGATAAGTTTAACTTTAATATTATTATCCTTTAATATAAATTTAGCCTTTAAATTAATATATAAGTTATCTCCTTTATTAAGGCCTTCGATCGTTATCCTATTAGGTAATTTGCCGCCGAACTTATTCTTTAAGTGCTAATTACTATTGTTTTAGGACTATTTAATTAGAGTTATATAATAAGGTAGTATATTATTAAACTAGATAGGTTAAAGGATAAGAGATTAAGGTATTATAAGGTGGGGGATATATAAGATTATATGGTAGCTATTTAATCTAAGCGATTTAAGGGTAAATTGCATTAAAATAAGATATATTTATTTAAACCTAATATTAGGGGTATATTATACACTTTAACTAATTTTGTATATTATAGTTATATTACTCGTTACTCTATTGTTACGAGCCGATTATACTCTTAGTGCTAACGTATTTATTCATTATGGCATTGTTGCGAAAAATAACTCGGCCTCAGTGCTACCCAGTTTTGCTCCTGGGTACGTCATTGCATCGGTATAGCATCTTTTCCCTTTACTGAAACCTATTGGATATTAATGTTTTTTTTTTTGTGTGTGTGTTTTTCTCCGGTTTAATACCTTAGCAGAAACTAAGACTCGCAGCGTGATATACTCTCAAATATTAACTCAAAAGAACGCATTGGATATTAATGTGACTAGAGATAGTTACCAGACCAAAAAGGGCAACTCAAAGACAAAAAGAGGAGCGAGCGTGGATCGAACACGCGACCTTAGGATAATTGGCTAAAGAGCAACTGCAATCCCACGCTATACCACTTAGCTACCACTCCTGTGACGTAATGATTTGATGAGTGGCGAAAGACTTATGCAACTTTATTACGCAGCCAAGTGTGATGCCAAGACCGGTCGGGGACAGCCACAACGTGTGGTTGAAGCAAAAGCGACGGCGGCCTCGAGCCGGCTTTCGAGAGGGTCAATGAACCACTCGATGACTACTAACGTCATATGGCACGGCCATTCCATTTGTACATGATTATGTATCCTCCTCTCCAAACTGGAAGCACTCATTTTTGGGGATACTCAAAAAACGAAGATACATAAATTACATCCGCTACACCGGAAAGGTTGGCCCCTATTCCCCTTTCTCTATGCAATTCGGCTATTGGGAGACTCGCCACGCGCAGTGTTCCGAGAGCGGGGTGTCAATTCTGGTGACCGCCATGAGAGTCTAGACCACCAAAAAGAATATAAGTGCATCCTGGGAGGAAGCAATACGTACGCGAGCTGAGCAACTTGCACTTATAGGATGCACGCTCCGTCCACCCTGGTCGCCAAGCTCCGCATTCGCAGCTCAAAATGTATGGAAAACGGGTAAAGTCAAGCTATTGTTCCCGGTCCCTAGGTCATGAGATAATCATGCATATTGCAGACCTACTTAGTAATGGTTGTGCGTCTATAGGATGCCATCGTCGAATCCGCTAATGCGACGTTGCCCCACAGTGCTGCCTGTCACTCTGCGGCCGGTCCCGTAGGTAGGTTGTAATACTATCGCTACCCAATCAGCTTGACGATGTCAAAAATGAGCATACAACATAGTACGTGCTATATCGTAATCCATGGACTAGAGCCAATGAAGGGTGGGTGCTATGCACATAAGTCGGGGCAGCTTCTCCGGATAGCCCACTCTATTTGACTTTGATAAAGGGTATTCCTCGTTGTGTGCGTTCGTCTTGGACCGTACTGTCTTGGGGTTGGATCAGTGAATGGGCAAAAGACGAGATCTGGCTCTTTCGCCTTGTACTGTTTTATTCTCGCAGCATACAAAACGGGTTGAGTAATACCTGGCTCACACCATGAATGTCGCCCCAAAGTCGACACAGACACCGTTTCGGTCCATCTTGCCATCGGCTTCGCAGGCAGAGCCGCCAAAGGGCATCCACGGTTTCTCGACTAGGCACCAAAGAGGTTTACGGCGAAGGCGCCTGAACGCCCCGGTTGCGTGCAATGGCTGTCGCGCAAAGAAAGTTGCCGTGCGTCCAATTTGCCGTGTGCAACTCTCCCGGCCTGTTTTCCAGTATTCTTACCCATGGCATATCTACTTGCATAGTGTGATGGCACAAGGCCACTCTGTGGTCGTTGTCGCAAACACAAGACCGAGTGCGAGTATGCCTCGAACGTCACCGGTCGTTCGGGGCAGCAGCAAGAGCTTGGAGACGAGCTCATGGAGCATCTTCGGTCGATGCCCGAGTCCGATGCACTGACCGCTATGCATCGGCTGCGAGCTACATCCAACATGCCCGCTGTCCTGGCCTCAATCAGGGGAGGAATTCGGAACGGCGGACCGTCTGGTCTCCGCGCAGCGCGTTCGGTGGCCGCCCTAACTTTCACAGGGATAGAGTTCGAGTTGACTGTGCTGCATGGAACCGTGTATCCAAAGCTAATTCCCCTCAAAATCACCTCAATCGACTTGGAGGATCCCGGGAAAGACAGGCTGAACTTCATAGAGCCCCGAAGTTGGCGATCATCAGCTTTGGCCCTGCCAGTTTACAAGGATACCACACAGCTTAGCTATGATCATAGCCTGCCTATGGATGCACAGCCAAAGTCACTTCAAGGAAACCTTGAAAGAGCGTCCTATGATCCAATATCAGGCCCAACTAGGACCCGGCGTTACTGTGACTCTCGTCTTAACCGTATCGATATGCAGTACTGGACATCGATTCCTATTAGCGATGTGTTTGCGGCCAGTGCGCTATCATTCTACTTGGAAAATGAGTATTCCATCGAGGGTTACTTCGAGGCAGACCTGTTTCTGAGCGACCTGGTTGACCAGAAGGTGGAGTTTTGCTCTGCTCTGCTAGTCAACTCTGTGCTTTGCTTGTCATGTGTCAGTCTAATTACGATCCGAGCTACGGTGTGGTACTCATATCCCAGGACTAACTGCGAAATGAATGTTATTACAGATCTGCTTCACCAGCATCGACATTCGGGCGTCGTCTTTTAGCCTCGCGTTTCTCTATGAAGCGATGGAATTGCTGCCGGTTTCTCGGTCCACTCGCTCTATTACTACACTATGCGCCCTGAACACACTGGCGACAGCCACCGCTCTGTTCGGACGGGACCAGGTTGCGGCGGAGCTGGTCGCCAGCGCCCAGCAGATGGCCGAGGAGATGCACTTGCTCGGGGTGCAACGTGACAGTCCCGAAGCCGTCAAACTTCGCCGGATGCCCCCGCGGATGATTAGGGCCGCCTCCCACGCAGCCTGGGGCACGTATTGCTGGCTGAGGTAAAACAGCCCTATTGCAAGTGGCGCATGGTCGTCGTAGTACTGCAGGGCTGACTGCGAATAGCGTGCGCTCGATCATGTACCGACAAGCCCTTTCAACACATGCGCCGACACTTCCCATCCCGAACACCTCTACCGTTGCCAGCAAAGATCGGGCTAGTATCCCATGGCCGGCTCAACCAGCACCACCTTATATGGGTGAAACGTTCTCTGTCCTCTGCCGCTTCTGGGAGTTTATGCAAGATGTCGTATCTTCCTACCGGTGTTTCGAGCCGGGCATCCCACCAATTGCCTTCGCCGAAACCAAGTTTCAGGAGCTACTTGCATGGGCAGGCACGCTCAATCAAGGCATGAGCCGAGACCAGCATTCTCCAGCTCATGTCTACATATTTCAGTACGTGCTTGAAGACCGAGAAAGCCCCTGGCAGCTTTTGAATGCATACTATGTTTTGTTTGCTAATCTGTGGCCTGTTCGTGTATGCGAAATAATAGACTTTTTTATCATATCGCTGTTTTGCACATCTTCCGACCCTTGGTCAACGCAAATGAGAAACCGCGGTTGAGGTCTTTCGCCTCGCCAGACGCCGCACCCGACACTATATTCGCTTCGTCCCTGCGGCAGATTAAAAGGCTCATGTTCGACTACGTGTCCCGCATCCATCCCCAGCACTACGGTGTTTGGCTGAATGCCGCCGCCATCCACATTAGCAACTCGATTCTTCGTAACACCATCACTAGCAGTGCCGGCGACGAGGGAGGTTGGCGGTTCTGGTTCATGCTTTGCATGAAGTACTGGAAGGAGGCCGTCGTCGTCTACCCGGTCGTGGAGGACATCGCCAAGGCGACCATGTCGGTCGGCATGATCTCGGGTCGTTTGTCGGGGGCCGAGGCGCAGGAATTCCTGCAGGAGATACAGAGCCGGGCCAAGCACCACGGTGAGGCCGAGAAGGCGACGTCGGTGATTCTCGACTTCGAGAGCGCCATGTCGGCCGACCAGGAGAAACAAGGGTTTCGGGTGAACGAGCTGTCTCAGCAGTTTGAGGAGCTGACCTTGTTCAGTACTATGACTACGATACTAGAATGAAGAGACATAGCAGAATGTGGAAATGGTTGGACTAAATTGTGAAATGAGAACAATGTCTATTGAACAACAAATGCTGAACCCAACCGTCCCTTCTCGTACTCTTAGTGATGCGCCAAACATACATATGCCCCTTTTCCCCGAACCCTTGTGAATCTTTCTTCTCGAGACCTTCATCATGGTCACCAAGTGGTGCTTTGTTCCTGGCCATCAGCTTGGTGGGTGTAGTCGTACAAGCCCGCCGAAAGCGCATAAGGCGCGCTGCTCGAGGGGCCGCCATAGACGACAGGCGGAGGGGGCGGCTGCTCGTAGGTGCTGGCGCGAAGCATATGCAAGACATCCGGGGCCGACTTGGTATCCACCACGTACTCCAAGACGGCGGTCCGGACGTAGCCGTCGGGTTCGATCCGCGTGGCCAGCAAGTGAAGGATGGCGTGCGCGTCGCCGAGCCGCTCTTGCAGCTGCTGGATCTCCCAGGCCATGTCCTGCTTGGACACGTTGGAGTGTAGGTCGTACTCGCACTTGGCGTTCAGGGGGGCGCAGCGGTTGCAGACGGGTCTGTTCCCGTCACACTGGTAAGGGATGGGTGGTCAGCATGCTCTTACTTGGTACGTTAAACGGCACATAACCCCCTACGTGCGGCTCATTTTACACTTACCCTCAGTTTCTTGTGTCGGCATCTGTGGCAGGCAACTTTGGTGGTGTTTCGGCGCCGCTTGGGTGCCGCCTCCTGAACCGACTCAGGTTCTTCGAACTCAGCTCCGGGCTTGGGCTGTGGGCATGGCTGTATCGGCCTGTACTTTCTCTCCATGGGTCCCAGGATGACAGGAAGGGGATAGAAAGCTAGTTAACCTTTCGATCACTAACAAACGGATTGATATCAGGCAAAGTAGAATTTCTCCACCCTCTCTTTGAAACTTTACCACTAGTAGAGTAACGTAAACATGCTAGAGACTGAGACGGCTAGATAATTTATATGTCCTCAGCAAGTCGGAAGGCGTCCATATTCCGAATGAAGACCGCTCTGTTGAAAGTGGAACCCATAGCTTGGCATCACGACGTCAATCAATCACAGGGCGTCGTAGTCTCGGAGTGCTATTTGATTGGTTGAGAGACTGAAAGGGGTGTTTCTGGTAAGTATACGACCAGCGACGGCCGGCTACGCGTTGCCCCAGGCCCTGCTCTGGTGATGATAGACAAACTATTCGCTTTAGTATTTCCAAAACATAAAACCAGTGCATGTCCCCGGAAGCTGGTTGAGAATGACCGATTACGGAAGCGCATGAATGATGTCGCAATAAGAATTACCCAAAATAGCTTACATACTGGATGAGCATCTTTTGTCTACAGTAACCCAAGTGCTTGGCCCCACGTATTTGGCGCTTCAATACGGATTCCTTCAACCAAAGCTACGTCATTACTAAAAATAGCTGTCAGCCGTTTGTTGCAACTCAACATAAGTCCAAAAGACCACACAGCCCAACTCGGCATCATTCATTCTTTCGAACACCCAAACCATCACTGCAACACTAAACACCACCTCGGTTAATCTTTACATCATGCCTCGTCTCGCAGATATCAGCTATTCGCGCGAAGTCACCATTGCCGCGGTGCGCGACTACTACGAATTCCTCACAAAGTTCTACCTGCCCAAGTCAAGCATCATCGAGCCCCCGGAAGGCGGCTGGCCTCAGATCACCAAGGAAAGCATCGGTTACCTCGGCAAAACCGACGAGGTCGTCGAGCTGCTGCGTCGCCTACCCTACATCCGCGACGATGGGGACATCGAGACACCCCAGGTAGCGCCGGGCACCCGTTTCGTCGACTGGTCACGCTTCGCGACCAGGAACTGGGCTCGGGAGAGCGCGCTCCTGGCGACGGACGGCGACGAGTGGGAGACGGTGCCGCCGCACGTCGTTGGCCTAGCCCTCGAGGCCCGGTCGTCCTTCAGCTTCAACCTAGACACCCAGCTCGGCGTCATCTACTGGATCAAGTGCCCTGACGCCATCCAGGACGACCCGTCGATGGAGCCGGTCCTAGACGACGCCGAGGACTACGCGCCCGAGGAGGAGCTGATATGGCGGGGCGACGGGCCGGGCTGGGCAGTACCCGACCTGTTCAAACAGCTCCGGGTAGAGTTCCGGGAGCTCAACTTCGTGCCTACCGGCCCGTGGATGGTGACCGATGACTACTCCAGCCACACGGGCGAAACCGCTGACGGTTCGACCAACACCCTCCGCGAGGTGTACCGTAATCATGGGTGGCCTGACCTCGACAAGTACAAGAAGGGGGACTGCCTGAAAGCCGTGCGGAACACACTCAAAGAGAAATACCCAGAGCTTTTGGAGGACGACGACGAGTATGACGATGAATGAGGTTTTTATTTATTTAATGAGGGTGACTGAATGGATGCAAGTGTGTTTAATTGATGTAGTCTCCAGCGCCCAATCATCAATTGGTGACTCTTGTTCCATGTAGTTATGTACACCTGAAGTAATTTGCCCTGCCTACATTCAAGATTAACCTTGCTCCATCGGGCTTTTCACCTCTTGTATCATCGTAGTGTTGCGTAGTCCATTGCCTAAGCCATGAATCAATTAATTAGCCATCCTCAATTGGACCTATTAAGAGTCTAGAAGATACTAAGTATAACCGCTGCTTTTGTATGTATACTCAAATCTAATTGCCTGTTATAGATCCTAGTTTATGTAATCTATATGTTGAAATCAAACAAAAGGAAAACACAGTAAAAGAACGCCATTTGTCTCCCAACCAGCCCAGCTCGACCAAACCGATGCTACCATATTCACCAGGAAATTAGTAACCAAATCGCCCGCCAAAGTAAAGACATCATTTCCCCCGTTGCAATATCTACTCGAACAGGGTGCCATTGGTTTCGAACCCGTCCGCATCTACGTCTACCCCCATCGCCCATAAGTCTGGCGTGCCCGGCTGGTCTGTTACCGCCGGCTGGGCTCGTTTCGTTTTCGTCGACTGGCCTGATGTCGACGTCGGCGATAGGCCTGACGACGACGTTGTCGGGGATTGTGACTGCGGCTTGTTCTTTACGTAATCCCAGCCGTCCCTGTTGTTCCTCTTGTTGAAGGGGTCGTAGCGGAGGAGCGCGAAGCCCGGGTCGTCGAACTTGCCCTTGCCCTCGTGGTTTTTCGAATAGATGGGCAGACACTTGTTAAGCTCTGTCTTCAGACCGAACAGCTTAACTTTGGCGTCGGGTTTGTCCTGGCCGCTCTGTTGGAAATCGAACTCGATCTGGGGTCTGTATTGGACCTCCAGCGTGATTTGCTTCAACTTCTCTAGAGGTGTGGAAGTGATAGTGTTAGTCAATCCAATGGTGTGCATGCAAGTAGATATGCGGGGTTGGGGAAAACCTACCATCTCCTTTGTCGGTTTTCTTGGGTCTGCCAACTGCATGCTGCTTGGCTCGATCCCACAGCTGCTGTGCATTGTACTTCTCGAAGACCGGGTAGAAGCATTTGCCCTTCCATAATCTCCCACCGGCGGCGTTCTCAGTGTTCGGAATATAGCGAATGAGCTGACCCTTGGTGGTTTTTCCAGCCTGCCTCCATGCGACATCAGTATCCGACAGCAGGTAATATGGAGGGAACTCGTCGGCCTGGCACCCAAGAGCGCTCCACTGGTTCGTCCCCGGTTTACGGGAATCCTTGTGTATGCGCCACTGCTCGTTCTTCCATTCATTGGCGATGTGCTTGCGAAAATGCTCGACAGAACCTGAAGTCCGATCTCGTGTGTGCCCTTTTGAGGCACCTGGGTCGGGGCAGGCCAGTGTCTTCCATTCCGGATTCAGATTTATCGCCGACTGGTAATGGTGACAAGCCTGCCCGGCATCATCCTTGCACGTCGCCGTGACGGGCAGGGGTGTTGGAGTCGCAGCCCACTTGATCGAGGTGATTTCGATTTTATGAGTGGTTGTTTTACCCTGCTTACACTCGATGGATTGAATTCCTCGCTTGTACTCTGTTGGATCATTTTTGACATGATACAACTCCGGTGCCGCCCGTTTCAACTTGCAAGCCGCCGCAGAAGCTGTGTTCCTCGGCCGATTTGGTTTCGTGGTAGAACCTGGTTGAGGGCGCTTTGTCGTCGTTGTTATCTTGGGCTTTGACGTTGACCCCCTGGGCTTCGACGACGTCACCTTGGGCTTCGATGATGTCACTTTGGGCTTGGTTGTGGTCGTGACCTTGGGCTTCGTGGTAGTCGTAATCCTGGATTTCGTTTTAGATGTAACCTTAGGCTTGGATGTGGTTGTTGTAATCCTGGATTTCGTTTTAGATGTAACCTTAGGCTTGGATGTGGTTGTTGTAATCCTAGACTTCGTCCTAGATGTGATTTTAGGCTTGGACGTAGTTGTAATCCTGGACTTCGTTTTGGATGTCACCTTGGGCTTGGACGTGGTCGTAATCCTAGACTTCGTCCTAGATGTGATTTTAGGCTTGGACGTAGTTGTAATCCTGGACTTCGTTTTGGATGTCACCTTGGGCTTGGACGTGGTCGTAATCCTAGACTTCGTCCTAGATGTAATCTTAGGCTTGGATGTGGTCGTAATCCTGGACTTGGTCTTAGATGTTACCTTGGGCTTCGTGGTGGTCGTAATCCTTGATTTAGTCCTAGATATGATCTTGGGCTTGGACGTAGTTGTAATCCTGGACTTCGTCTTGGATGTCACTTTGGGCTTGGACGTTGTTGTGACCTTAGGCTTCGTGGTCGATGTCACTTTGGGCTTCGTGGTCGTGGTTACCTTGGGCTTCGTGGTAGTCGTGACCTTGGGCTTCGTTGTCGTTGTGACCTCTTCTTCCTTCCCGGTCGGCTTGTTCTTTGGGTGGGATGGGGGTAGCTTCTTGCAGCGACTTGCCTTCTTCTGCTTGCAGCCGATGCTCTTGCCGTACTCGTCGGGGGTCTCGGTCAGATCCTTAAACACGCTGCCCTGATCGAAGTCCTTGTTCAGCTTGCCACAAGTCCCTCCGATCCAGCCCTGGAACAAGTCCATCTCAGATCCGGCGTTCTCCGCGAAGGACTTGGCGGCCCTGACGGCCGTCGTGAAACCCCGGAACACCTGGCCGCCGACGGGGATGAAGCCGATCCCCTGCTCCACAATCGTCATGACAGCTGTGAGCACCGCCTCGCAGAGGAAGCTTTCCAGCTTCGCGAGTCCCTTGGCGACGATCTCAAAGATCTCCTCGGTGAAGGCCACGACATCGGGGTTGTCACATACACAATCACTATAGAGGTATGGGTAACCGTCGAAGTCCTTCCAACCCCCTGAGAAGTCCTTATCTTCGATCTCTATCTCGCTTAGAGGCCTGCCGATGGCATCAACCACTTGTTGGTTGTTGCACTGGAAAGGTAGGGGTCAGCGTCCGATTCGAACTGGTACTCAAAGTTGATAGAGGGCATCATACGCTGGCAAATTTGCCATCGCTGGTTTCTTTGCAGTATTTAATGCAAATGTCCAGCGAACGGTCATATTTCGGCGGATTCTTCCCGACGTATACCATACACTTCCCGGTCTCCATCCGTTCTACCCATTGGTCCATGCTTTGAGCTTCTGCCTGTCGCGGCTGGACCGAAACGACACCAGCGTCGATGGAGGTAGCCCCCAGCAGGGCCAACAAGGCCGCGGCCTTCATGGTGAATGTTGTAAAGAAGAAGGATATAATTCGGTCGGTAATACAAGTGCTAGTGGACAGAGCTCGACTGTTGTAATTAACAAGACTGGGTATCTAACTGTTGTGATATATAGGACTGGTTATCCTGTGATGGTGATAGAAGATGGACTTATTCCCTTCGGAATACCTTCCCCTTTATAAGAGCGTTGGACATCGTCTTCATACCACAGGGCATTGAAATATCACATATTCTAAAACAAGAAACGCCCGTATTTCAAAAAGTCACGATAGTGCTTGGCCGTCACGAAGCCACTCCCGTAACGACTTTGGTTGAATATATCTTTAGGTAAGCTGACTGCAATCACTCACATGTATAGCTATTCTAACTCACGAAGCATGGAGGCATAAGTGTATAAAGAGACGAGTTGCTAAGAATAAGGATGGAAAGGATTACTTATCCCGGGAAGCGGCTGTGGATTTGGGGCTGGGGGCTGAAAGTGGCATGGAATCTTCCTCACTTCACTGCAGCATTGAAGCCCAGCAGGCTATGCATATGGATAATACAAGGTGTCTACGGTATCTCTTTAGCTGCTGCATACGCCGTTCGAAATTTAATACAATTTCAGATATATTTCAAGAGTGAATGGACGATCAAAAGTGTCCGGGAGCCGCTAATACAACCCGTACGGATGTTTGGCCGACGGTCTCCTTTTCAAACGGCGTATTCAGCGGCCAAGGGGCTACGACGCCTACAAACAAAGACGTGAATAGGATAGAGTAGCATTAAGATGATGTAATGGTTCCACACAAAAGTAATACGGAAGGGCTGTGCCATACTCCACCGTTCCTAGGCGCAACAGCAGTTGATCCTCCCCAAAGCCGTAATCAGGGGACCGACGACCACCGCCAGCCTATATAAGTAGGTATACTGCATCTGGCTCTCCTCCCAGGACTTGGCTCATTCGATGGGTATGTCGGGCCGCGCCAGGTCCGGTCGGCAAGACCGAGTAATCAACCACCAAGGAATGCCGAGATTGGATTCAGCCCGCTTGGCAGAACTCTTGGGGATAAGCAACTGCCGACTATGCGTTTATCCCAACCTTGCCAGTGGAAGGAGTTATTAGCCAAGCGAATCATTGCGGTAAACGGAGTAATCATCCTGGGGTCATTGAATACGGGGAGTTACTGCCACGAACAGCGCCTTGGGATGAGCGACAAGCGAGCACATGGACAAAACCAGATGGATGCTTACATTTTGATGGGAAGCTTTTGCGAGTCTCGAAGGCATTGGGTATATTGGCTTCTTTTGAGTTCATATTTGAGAGTGAATTGCGCTGTAGGTCTTGGTTTCTGCTCTGTGCATTGAATCGGAGGAAATTGCAAAAGAAGAAGAAGAAAACAAGAATGGATGATTATATCGCAGCTTGTATCAGCACCGAGCTCGACTCACCAGCTCGCTCCTGGAACTGCCAGCCTGTTCGCCATCACTGCGCCAGTTGCACAAGTCGCTGTCGATACGATCAATACGCCAACCACTGGTCATCGCCGAGCTCAATATTTGCACCCAGGACGCAGGTGGTACCACGAGGAGATGGCTTGGGCCGACACGAAGCAAATCTGCACGGCGCGTCATCAGGTCGTCGAACATCCCGTATTCATTCTCTCATGGTTTCACCGTTAGAAGCAGGAAAACCAAAAGGGGTTCCGTTCCATGTGTGTTGGGGTTGGGTGAGACCTCTTCGGACGAGTCTGTGCATATCAACAATGACACAACAGGGCGCTATCGAACGACATTCCCATCGTCGACGGCATCGACCTGCATATCACCATCCGCGATCAAGCACCGCGGGGACGACGCGTGTAACGGCCAGGCACCCATAGCCGACGGTGCGCGCACCATCGTCGCCGCGGATCGCCGCCTGCCATCGAAATGTAGGGCCACGCGCAATGGTCAAGCGGCGTCGGTTCACTTGTCGGACTTCTCTACCATTTCCACCGTTGTCCGGGGTCAACCTTCCCTCTTAAGAAACCCGCCTGCGCGATTAATATCTACCGTGTCACCCACAAACCAAGGAAGAAAGCAATTGCGTCGGTGGCTGAGACGGCAGCCACACTGACGTTCTGGATGGGAGTTGCTGAGGCTCTCGCGCTAATTGGAGTCATTCGGGAACGTTCACGCGCCCGGGTTGGGGAAGCACAATGCAAGCCCACGGCGTTGCGTTGCGACCGTGTGGGTGGTCATGCAGCAAAGCTTGTTGGGACGGGGGTGTATACCAAATGGGTGTGCATACCTACCAGATGGGCCAGATGGACGGTGGCAGCAGCAGTGACTGGTGTGGGTGGATGTTGCTGCTGCTGTTCATGCGGCCATCGCTATGGCGTCTCGTCACGATGACCACAGTCACCGAGACGAGACAGGATAGTTCTGGAATAGGCAGGCGACAAGTTAAACGCCATCTGAATTGCCAATAGTTGGGTCCAGTTCTCGATGCCTGATTTGCTCACTGAGAGAATGGCTTGCAGCTGACGCCGTCCATGTAAGTAATCAGAAGCAAAAGCTGCGTCCTTTGGTTGCGCCGCTGCTGCACATTCACCGCTTCTTCCTCACTGGTTGCCGGGGCAGTTAATCCCGTAGAAAGTGTCTTAGCAGAAGCAGAACTGATTGACAAACAAACAGGTTTTCCAGATCGGGATACGACAAATCAAAAAAGCAAACGCGGAGGAGTGTCAGCCATCGTTGGCCAAGTTGAACCAATTGGCCCGAATCCCAAGAGCTGTGCTGACTGTGGCGCCCACTCACACTGTCCGTGTGCGAATGGCTTGCTCGCGCTGGCAGGCCGGAGACGTTGAGCTAACTGGCTGATCGACAGGGTCGGGGCCTGGCATTAGCTCTCACTAAATGAGATCTTGATGAACCGTTTGCTGTTGCGATTTGGTGAGACAAGGAAAGGGGGAGAAGGGAAGGGAGGAACCGTCTTCCGACCAAATAGATTGGATTGGCTGTGTTTCTTAGTACCCCTCCCTGATGAATGAGGCTCTTGCTCTTCGCAGCCACGATAACTCCATAGTAGGTCGGGTTGGAGTTCGGCGCGGGGACTGGGGTCATCGGAAGCAGTTGGGCGCGGTATGCATCATTCTGCGAGCAGACGGGGGCCCGAGTTACTGAGTGCTGGCCGAGGGCTGTAGTTTGGTAGAGGGTCTAAAGGGTGTCGTCGGTTAGGCATGGGGATGGATCCCTCGTTCCCTCCTATCTTGCCTTGCTCTCTTGGCTGCTTGGATTGGGCCGACGTAGCACTGCAGGCTGCACGGAGATGATGCAGCTGAACGCCACGTCAAGCAATGTGAGATCAAGACCATCTGATCATGGAGCCATGAAGCCATGAGCATGCCAACATCCTGGTTTTTCTCTCTCATCGACATGCATTATGCGGCGTACTTCCGCGTTGATTTCGCTCTTGTACCGGGGCCTTGGCAATGCTCACCTTTTTGCCTTTCGGGAGGGGCATTCTTGTTTGGAGTTTCTCGGCGAGTGCCGAGCGCCGGAAGCTGAAAAGGGAGTTTGATAAACAGGATCGACGCCACGGTCTCGGGTCCCTGTTGAACCCTTGGAGAACTCTTGGAGAACTCTTGGAGAATCCTTGGGAAAAGTATCATTCAAGAAGAGCGAAGGGCGCCCCCAGCGCCGTGGCTGGTGGCTCAGGTTGGACAAGGACGAAGGCGTCGTGTCAATAGAGGGGTCCCTCGTCGTCGTCGTAAGGAGAAACAACGAACATGTTGGACCCCGCAACGGCGGTTTCTTATTTGGTTGGCAGTGGTTCCATCGTTGTTGACCTAAGATTTAGGCTGACCGGTTGAGCCTGTGCCGGTTTAGTGGTTTAGTTGGGTCTGTTAAGTGCTGGGAAGACGCTACCTTTTAGGCCTTTCTTTAGGCGATGGGCCACTAGAAACAACCCCCAAAAATGACGCTTGGACGGACCTCAGCAATCAATCATGTACCTATCCCATCCCAGTCAGCCAGTCCCATCCCACTACATCAAGGAGAAAGAAAAAATTGTTTGGTCGCGAGTTATCACCCTCACCCCTCCTTAATCAATCTGATATCTAATCGAATACGAGATGAGCATCGCAATGCTGCATCACTTCTCGTATCCTCTACCCTCGATCCTCTCTAACAGAGACGGATCCATTCTCGACCACCCCTCTTTCTCACGGTCGACGGCGTGCTTCCATCTCACTGGTACAACACCACAACACCGCAAACCATCAAATCCACATCTGCACTGCTTACCTGCGCTTGAACGTGAATGAATTAGTGTGTCTGACTGCATCGTCTGGGCTATTCTTTCTTTCTTTCTTTCCTTTTGCTTCTCTGGCGGGTGGCTCTCAGCCATGCCGACGACAGTTTAAGCTATTGCCCGACGTTCAATAGTCGACTTTTCGGCGAGCCGTTGTCTCTGCATTGCGCAACGGTGGTGGTCGGTCTGCGAAGAAACGCCAATCGCCAATGTTTAATGTCCAATGTCGCTTATCGAGTGTTGGCTGGCACGTTGCTTTCGGCTTGCCTAGACGAGCAACTGGCCCCCATAGTATCCTATCTTGATCGCCTCGACATTCCTCCGATTCGCCTTGCTGGATTTCGAGTTTCCATCTCCCCCAACAAGGACGGTGTCCTTCGTAGTGGGCTCTTTCAGGTCTTGCTCGTCTGTGACGCCCAATCACTCGCCGTTTTCTGACAAGACCGAACAGGCTGACAGGGGGGTGTCCTGCAAGTCCAGGGACAAGAATGCCACACTGCAGGTTATCGCACCAGCGAGGAAGAGATTTCACAAAACCCATCGGGCATTTCACGACACACCACACAAGCACTCAATAGCCGGGACCGCGTGCCAGAGCCGATCGAAGACGTACGGCCTGGAAATGGAAACAGAAATAGAAACTCCCCCAAATGTGGATATGCGACCGATATCTGATTCGCTCCACCTGAGAAGCTGTCGCCCACTGTCGCCCACTGTCACCCACTGTCACCCCATGGCCTGATCCCGGCAACATGCCCCCAAATCCCTTCTAGTCTACCAACCGGTCGGCGCCAATGGGTATTTGTGGACATGATTCTATCTCGTGTACGTAGCGCTCTGCATGGCCCCCCTTCGTACTTCTCTTCACCGGACCTCTCGGTTCGTTCGATAAGGAGTTGGACTGGTACTGTCACTATCGAGGACATCTACAAACCCAGTCAGCCAACGCCTGACACACCCCCCTTCATGCCTTCCCCGGCTGAAATCCCAGTCAAGCTTGAAAGCTGAATCTCCACAACACTGCAGGCTGTAAGCCACGCGATGCCTGCGTCCTCGCACTAGCTCTTTCTTTTTGCTGTGTGGTTATATAGGGCAGGGTCTCACCTCGATCCTTTGCATGACTTTCGAGTCTTGTTGCTCGCTAGGCACATTCGTTCACATCACGCCAGCAGTTCGCTATGGCTTCCCTTCGTTCCGCCGCCGTCCTGTCGACGGCTTTACTGGCCCAGGTAGGTCTCCCTGGTCTCTGATAACACTCAACACCGAAACATATTCTTACCAGTCTCAAACAGTTCGCTGCGGCCGGTATTCTAATACCCAGGGCGTTGACTATACCGACTGACCTTCCCAACAACTGGACCTATGTCGCCTGCTACATGTAAGTCGTGCTACTTTCTCTGCCGGGCCTGCGCATCCGAAGCTAACCACCCTATGCAGCGACAATGCAGAGGGCAAGAAAGCCCTAAGTGGTGATGGGTACAACAACGGCACCAGCATGACCGTCGAGGATTGTGCCCTCTTCTGCATGGATAAAGGGTACTCCATGGCTGGAACCGAGTATGGCGCCGAGTGCTGTCAGTTGACCCTATTGCGCCCCAACCCCCATTTGCTCGTCGCTGACCCCATTCCTAGACTGCGGTGACAAGCCCAACGAGGCTTCGACCATCGTCGACAACTCCCAGTGCAGCATTCCCTGTGCTGGCAACGCGACTCAGCCCTGCGGCGCTGGCAACAGGTTGTCCGTCTACAGTGGCCCGGCGAAGACCCCCATGCCGCCCGCCGCCATTGACGGCTGGAAGTATGAAGGCTGCTACACGTAAGTGCCTATACTCCTGTCGATAGATGGGTCGCGTAATAGCTCTAGCTGACCGATATATCTAGCGAAGGAACTGGAGGAAGAACGCTCAACTTTGGCGCCGGGGTACCTGGTGGTTCTGCTGCAAGTACGTATCCCCTATCGAGCCGCTCTCTTGTCCCAGAAAGGAATGAGCTGACCGGAACAAGTGACCAACAACCTCTGCACCGCTGCTTGCCAAAAGGCCGGATACAGCATCGCCGGAACCGAGTACTCGGGAGAGTGCTACTGCGGTAACGAATACGCCAACGGCGGTGCCAAGATCGCCCAAGGCTGCAACATGGCCTGCAACGGCGACTCGGCCCAGGTCTGCGGCGGCGGCAGCCGGCTGAGCGTCTGGTCCCTCATCGGCTCAGGCTCGAACCCGACCGCGACCATCAGCACCAAGCCCTCGGAGCCCACATCGTCCGGCAGCCCCGCCGTCCTGCCCGCCGCCTGGTCCTACAAGGGCTGCTACACCGAGGGCAGCAGCGGCGGCCGCGCCTTCCTGAACCAGCAGCCCGACAGCCCGGCCCTGACGGTCGAGTCGTGCGTCGAGAAGTGCGTCGGCCTCGGCTACGGCGTCGCCGGCATGGAGTACGCGTCGCAGTGCTTCTGCGACAACTTCGTGCGCAACGGCGCCGCCCTCGTCGCCGACTCGGACTGCAGCATGGCCTGCTCGGGCAACCCGGGGCAGAAGTGCGGCGCCGGCAACCGGCTCTCGGTCTACTCCAACGCTACGCTCATCGTCTTCCAGCCGCCCAAGCCGCAGACCGAGAACCTCCCCGCCAACTGGAAATACGTCGGCTGTGTCAAGTATGTTAACTGTGTCCCGTCTGAGCCTCTAACGTCTTCCGCAGGCGTTCCGTACTAGGTGCTAACATCAGATCTAGGGATGATATCGCTGACCGCACCTTCCCTTGGATGTCTAACAACATCGAGAACGCCACCATCGCCGAGTGCATCGCTGGATGCAGCCGATTCGGCTACGAGGCTGGTGGCCTTGAGTATGGTTATCAATGCTGTAAGTTTACCATGACTCCCATCTCAGTCGCATAAACCTAACCAAGTCGTAGTCTGCGGTGATGTCCCATTGGGCGCCAAAGCCACCCTCCAACCCGAGTCCGAGTGCAACGTCGCCTGCCCTGGCGACCCTCAGATCATATGCGGTAGGTTTCCCCCCTGGCTATCACATCACGTTTCGCCCAATCACTGACGTTCTCTAGGCGGCGGTAACCGAGTCTCGTACTACCGGTGGACCGGCCCCCAGCTGACGACCTGGTCCTACGCGTCGGGCCCGGCGGCTGGCAGCTACGACTTCATCATGTCGGCGCCCATCATCCCCCTGATCAGCACCGTCAGCATCAACGACAAGGTCGTCTTCGTCGAGAAGCACGGCACGTCCAAAGAGGCCAACAGCACGGGCTCCTTCGAGTTCGACCCCTCGCTGGCCCCGCAGTACGGCACCGCCTTCCGCGAGCTGCAGCTCAAGACGGACGTCTTCTGCTCCGGATCCATCGTCATGCCCGACAAGGCCGGCCGCCAGATCAACCTGGGCGGCTGGTCCCTCGACTCGCTCTACGGCATCCGCCTCTTCACCCCCGACAGCAAGCTCGGCACCAACGGCACCAACCAGTGGGAGGAGGACTACACCAAGCTGGCCCTCATGGCGGGGCGCTGGTACCCCACGGCGGCTACGCTGTCCAACGGTTCGATTCTGGTTATGGGCGGCGAAGATGGGTCCGACGGGCCCATGGTCCCGAGCGCCGAGGTCGTGCCCAAGCCCGCCGGCGTCACGGCCCCGACCCGCCTCGACTACCTGGCCAACGTCGAAAAGGTCAACTCGTACCCCTTCGTGGCGGTCCTGCCCTCGGGCAACATGTTCTTCGCCCAGTACAACGAGGCCCGCCTCATCTCCCAGGTCGACTTCCACAGCATCCGCTCCCTGCCCAAGATGCCCGGCGCCGTCAACAACCCGGACGCCGGCCGCAACTACCCGCTCCAGGGCACCATGATGCTCATGCCTCACCACGCGCCCTACACGGAGCCCATGACCGTCCTGGTCTGCGGTGGCACCACGGATGGCGCCAACTTTGGCATTGACAACTGCATCTCCACCGAGCCCGACAATGCCGGCGCCCAGTGGCGTATCGAAAGAATGGTAAGTTCTCCCCCGCCTCCTTTCTCTTCTCCCTTCTGTTGTTGTAGCGAAACGACACTCTCTCGACTCGAGCACTTTGCTAACTTCCCTACCTCCAGCCCTCCACTCGCGTCGTCAGTCTGATGGTCGCCCTCCCCGACGGCCGCTACGTCATCATGGGCGGCTCCTACAACGGCCGCGCCGGCTTCGGCCTGCAGGGTGACCCGCCCAACCTGTCGGCGGTGCTGTACGACCCGACCAAGCCGCTGGGCGCGCGCATGACCATGTGGGCCAACACGACGATCCCGCGCCTGTACCACTCCGAGGCCGTGCTCATGTCCGACGGCCGCATCCTGGTGTCCGGGTCGGACCCCGAGGATGAGAAGCACCCGCAGGAGCACCGCCTCGAGTACTTCTCGCCCGACTACATCCTGTCGGGCGCCGCCAAGCCGACCTTTACCCTCGCCAACAAGGACTGGGCCTACGGCGACACGGTGACGTTCCAGCTGACGTCGACGTCGGGCGGCGCGATTCGGGTTTCGCTGTTGGCCGCCGTCGGCTCCACGCACGGCAACAGCATGGGCCAGCGCACGCTGTTCCCGGCCGTCAGCTGCAGCGGCAACGCATGCACCATCACGGCGCCGCCCAACGCCAACGTCAGCCCGCCGGCGTGGTACCAGATGTTCGTGCTCGACGGGCCGACGCCCAGCCACGCCGTCTGGGTCCGCATCGGCGGCGACCCGGCGAGGCTGGGCGACTGGCCCAAGATTGCCGGGTTCACGCAGCCTGGAGTCTAAAGAAAGGGGAGGGGGGTTCTCTCTCTATTTCGGATTCCTCGTCGTCGCCGTAATGGGCAAGGAAGGGAGCAAGGAAGAAACGGGGCGACCGGTTCGAAATGGGTTTACGACGGTTATGACGAAAAGCAGAAAGGGAAGGACACTGTTACATCTTTCTATCAATTGCGGGGAGATGAGGACTTGGTCAAGTGCTTCTTAGCCTAATTAGTTGAATGTGATCTTCATGTTTTTAGATGAAGGCCGCGAGGGACAGGCAGATCTTTCTCAAGTAGGGGTAATGAATCAATCCAGACCAAAACGAAGTCAAATGTCAAAACTTTCTCGTTTCCCCGTGGTAGCTCGCTCGCTACATGTGGTTGCCGCGGATTGCACTCACTCACTCACTTCTTCCCCCTTTCCATGTCGCGTTTCGGGTAGAAAGGGGGAAATGTTCATCTCGAGTCTCCTCCGCTCGTCCGACACTTTTTTTTTAATTGATTGATTGAACCTTGTTGTGTCTTGCCTTGTCCTTGCTTTGTCCAGGCAACATTCCGTCGCACCTTGGAAACCTTCCGGCCATTTCTGACATCCCACTCAACTCAATCTTTGACTTCCCGTCCATTCGCCCACCGCGGGCAGGCGGGCCGGCGCGTGTCGTCTCGAGTCTAAAGGATCAAACGAATGGGCAACGGGAAATCCTAAATCCAAACAACCCCTGCTTCTTCTGCTTCTTCTTCTTCTTTCCATTGGCGGGACCGGCCCCGTCCGTTCGACAGTCGGAAAGTTTTGACGTGGGCGCATGGCATCGCGGGGTAGTTACTTAGTTCTGCCAAACACGCACGCACATCATCAAGTACTTGAAATCCATCACATGCACGCACCCCCGGAAAAGGAATCCTACAGTTTCCAATTTTCAAAACCCGTACACGCACGCCGAAGAATAGAATTGCCCCCAGTGAGTGGTAACAAGGGCATGTTTGGTTGGGAAAGAGGCTGCTGACTTGGCCTTGATTGCATTCTCTCAACGCCCACCACCACCCTCTATTGAAGTCATTCTCGTGGTACCACAGAAGTCACAATATACGGCCTTGATTTCGAACAACTCTTTTCGTGCCATCTAAAAGGAAAGCGAGCGTCGTCCGTCTGATAGCATTCCTCGCTTCGTCTATTGGCCCCAGATAGAACCCCGAAACAGAAGAAAATCACGCAAGACCCTCACACCTTAGCTGGCCCTGTACCAAGAAACCATCCAACCCCTTTTACTCCCCTCTACGCACCATAATCATAGCACGGAATTCCCAATCCGAGGCACGAGCGTATTGATATCTCCTGTTTGCTCCCCTCATGGTTGCGGAATAAGTGGTGATGTGGTGGTAGATCCATCGCGCCAGTGTTTGATGTCAGTCCGGACGAGCGACCGGGCAGATACGTTCGTGTGCATCAAATTATTTAGGTACAAGACGAGACCAGATTGAACGGAGTTGATAGGATTGATGATGGTGTGGTAATGACTGAGCACGAGACCAGAACACCCCAAGTAGTATGGCAGATGAGAAAGAAACACAGAACATGGACAAAAACAGCGTCAACAAAACCAAATGCACTGATATACAGAAAACGTCCCACAAGAGATTTTCATATTCCCTCTTCCGCCCACCATCGACAACATCCCTCATCAACTGGCTCTCCTCCTCGTCTGGCCATCTTCGTATAGATTCCCGCAGTCGTGGACCTAATGGCTACTTACACTGCTACTCCCTAAGTCTCGTCGGCATCGTCCCCGGTTCACTTTCTCTTTGTCTTTCTCTTATTTCTTCTTCTTCTCTTCATATTTTCGTTCGTCATTCCAAGCGGAAACTGGTGTTGATACTGCTGCTTCGTCCCAAGATGTATGTGTGTGTGTATGCGGATAGGGTGTATTGTGATTAAATTAGGCATCTCATCGCCAGCTAGCCAGCCAACCAGCATTTCGCCTTGCCATCTAAGTGATGTGCATATGCGTCGTAACAGCGTAACCATCGTGAACAGACTCCACCGTACCCTTTCGGTCCTTTCAAAACCACAAGAGAGAGGCGAACCAGGGCAGGCAAGGAATCCCAAGAGGGTATAGAAGTTTGAATCGTGATGCCGTGAATGGTCGCCCATGTCGTCGCTGTATGTTGTTTGTTGTATCCAGTTAACTTTTTGGTGGTGCGCGGTGGCGTCGGTCATCGTAAAAAGGGTATAGTCATATAGAACGGCCAGCAGGAGGCGCATTCGTTTCCACGCAGCTCTGGCCCCCGATTATTGGGCAAATTTTGCTTCCGCCGCCGCCCGCCAAACAATACATCCAACACTGATGCAACTCCTTCAAAGCCACGACACAAGAGGCCTGGACTTCCAGACCACCTCCCAACAGGAAAGCAGAACATAAATAGCAAAATCATATTACAAGGCGTTAATAGCGGGTTTGAGTCGAATGCCAACGAGGTGGAGGGGGAGAGTAACTCGGTCGGCACATCATCCCCCTTGTCGGAAAACGCATCGGCTTCTCCAAGCCCATCTAGCGATCGGCTTAGCGAAACGACGCAGTGTTGGAAGGTTGAAGCATTCTATCTCTAAGTATGTCGTAAATCGTCTCTCGTTCGAGCATCATTGTGGCGAGGAAGCGATGGGCCAATGAAGCAACGACTTCTGCAACGGACAAACCCCTTAGTGGAAGCGAGAGGTGCCGGAGCTGCGTCCTGCATCCGACGAGTCTGTAGTGGGCGCCTCACGTCAGCTTTGTTCACACAAGCAATTGTCAACACAATAGAATAAGGAGATATTGTAACTTACCACTGCCTCGCTGCATGTGGCCACGATTCCGGCCGCTGAAGGCTTCACCCCACTCGGGACCTCTGGGTTGTCTATCGGGGGCGGTTCGACTGGTGGCGCCATTGGCACCGGGCCTCTGGCTGCCGATAGCGCCAGGAGCCTCGCGGGTGCGGAGGTGGGCCTGGTCGTAGCCAAGGTTCAGACCGTTGAGGTTGTTGGCGAGCATGGCGTCAGCACCGGCGCTCGTGTTCTGGGCCGAAGTCGGTGTCAGGTTGGGAGGCGTGGTGAGGTTGTAGTCGCCGTAACGCGAGGCAGCGAACCCGTTTCCAATGCCGGCATAGCTCGAGCCAGAAGGCGCGGGGCTGGGGCTCTTGCGCAGGTCGGCGAAGCTCTTGGCCTTCTGCAGGCTCTGCGGGTTGTTGTATTCAGGGCTGCCGGGAACCTCCAATGTCGGCCCTTGTCTGCCAACGGTGTGGTAGGCACCGGAACCGTCTCGTCTAGCCGCAAAGTCGAATGTGGCGGCTCGGCTAAGGCCTCTTCGGTGGTCTTCCCAAGACACGTTGGGGGGCAGCTGCGTCTGCACGTGGGCAGGGGGCGAGTTCTGAGGTCTCTTCATGACCTGGATCTGGCGCCTGTCAGCCTCGCCGACGGAGCGGTGTTCCAGCCCCATGTTGTGGGCCAGGATGTGGATCTGTCGGCGTTGTTCCGGCGCCACGTCAGGCGGGAAGATGTGCACCTCGCGGCTGGTGTCGTTTTTGAACAGGGTAAGCTGCGTGTAGTATTCGAGTGTGTCAGGGTCATTCAAGTCTACGTCGCGTAAAGGGGATCCAGTGGGCTGCTTGCTCACGCTAACACCGAGAGCTTGCAGAGCGTGCTGTTGATGGACTGGCAGAGGCGCGCGGTGCTGCTCTTCGAGCTGACCCCTCTTCTCTCGCTTTTCCCGATCGATGCGATCCCGTTCCTCTTGCGGCAGCATCTTCTTGTATTCGACCCGGAGCTTTCGGCCCATGACCTCCATTCCGTTCATCTTCTGAATGACGATAGCGGTGTCCTCGGGTGTCGAGAAGTTGGCAAAGGCCAAACCGCGGAACACACCCTTGTCAAAGTGGTAGTTGAAAGCGTAGGGCTGGGGGAGGTTCATGGTGGCCATGATCCCTTGCAGCATCTCCTTGCGGCATTGGAACTGAATGTTCTTAATGACGATGGCGGTAGGGATGAGTTGTTCCGAGTCGCCAGAGGCAGGAGTGGTGAGCACGCGATCAGCGAGATCCATATCGCTGTCGTTCATGGACATGTTACCCTCGTACATTTGGTTCATGTTGTTCATAGAATGCATGTGTTGGGGAGCCGGCTGGTCGGTCCAGTTCTGCGGTGGGTTAGTGGCATTAGCAAACTGTCTAGATGGCGATTCCACGGCCAAGTCGACTTACGGAGGGCAGAGCAGCTCGGCGGTTGTTGGGTCGGGAACCAAGGCGGCCGTTTCCATTCAACGGACCGTTCATCGTGGCGGCACCGCCATTGTTGTAGCCCCAGGTCTGGCTGTTCTCCAGCATGTAGCCGCTTTGCTGCTGCATCGAGCTCGGGTTGAGACGGTCGAATCGATGCATGGCGTCGTATCGTTCGTCGGGCGAGTAAAGCGCGGAGGAGCCCAGGGGGCCGCCGAGGTTGTCCATGGGCGGTCGCTGGGCGGAGCGGTGTCCTTGGAGTCCCGAGCCCAAACCCACGGTGGCGTAGCCTTGTCTCGTCGAACCGGGCGACCTGTTCGCTGATGGGGGGTAGTCGTAATACATGTCGTGTTGTTGTTGATTCATGGTGATGAAGCTATTTTGGGGTGTTTGAGTGCTATTGAGTATAACCAGAATCCACGAAGGAAGACGCAGCTGCTAGTTACCTAACTAGCAGGCCGCCGATCCCTTCTCGTCCCCCAAATCGATGTCTTGGTCGTCGGATGGGTGTTGTGGCGACGCGAACCAGGCAGGGCAGATGACTCTTGGGGTCAAATGAAAAGGACTGGTCGCAAGGAGGGCGGAGGGGTTGGAAGTGATAGGCCAGAAGGGTGCGGCTTTTCTACCCGGATCGACTATGCTTATTGCTCGAGCTGGCCAAGGCGAAAAAAGTCGGGAGGGCTGGAGGGCTGGAGGTGCAGGAGCACGAGGTGGTCAGGTCGCTCGCTTCGCTTGGCTTGTCGTTGCAAAAGTGTGCAGTGCAGTGCGAGTGCTAAAGTGCAGGGCACGGGGTATGTGATATGATGGGTAAATGGCTGGAAAGCACAAATTGCCCAAGCAACACAACGGAGCAGATTAATCCAGTAAGCAGCGGTGATAGCTCAAGCAGGATTTTTGGAAGGAGGGTGGGTTGAGAGGGAGGGGGGCAGGCAGAGAAGCTGATGCAAAAAGCCGAAGAGAAAAAACAAGTCGCACTCGGTCACGGGTGATGGATACCGAGTTTAGCTGTTAGCGACTTCTGGGATGTATGCACCTGGGTTGGGTTGATGCAGGGAGGTAAGGGTAAGGAGGGTAAGGTGATCAAGTATATAAAAACCAAACAAGACTTGGGTCTTCGAGGGCAGCACAAGTGACTTGGGAAAGCACACACCAATACCAATACTCCAGTCTCCGGCAGCAAATCTATGGCTCGGGCTTGATGAGGTAAGGTAGGTAAGATAAGGCAAGGTCAACAATAAGGGAGAGAGGGACCAAGGATGGATTGGGGGAGGTGAGTAGAGGAGGCAATGAGGGCGGGAGGAATGGGAGAAAAAATGTCGGCGGAGAAAAACTGAGTTTGGGCGCAAAGACCCCCCCAGAAACCCAAGAAACCCAAGAAACCCGATTTTCTTCCTTCTTGCTTTTCGAGTGCGTTGCCTGGTAGCGGCGGGAGGTAAAGCAGGCGAGCAGAAAATAGCGTGGTGATGGATAGTAGTCCAGTCCAGCTCTGTCTTTCTGTCAATACGCTTTTTACCTTTAGGTAGGTATGTAGGTATTGAAGGCCACTTAGGTAAGGCAGAGAAAAAGTATATGCGTGTTTTTGATAGGCAGAGAGAGAATGAAAGGACTGCGACCAAATTGCGACGTCAATCAAGAAGAAAAAAATATTAAGCTTTTTTTTTTCTTCCCCTTCTTTCTTCTCTTCACCCTCTATAGCTTCAAATGCTGCTGCTGGCTTGTTCGGTGAAGCGGGATAGGGTCAGGAACAGGAAGCAGGAACAAGATACGAGAGGAGAAAGGGCGGGCAGAGACAGACGGAAAAGGGTCTGCTGTGTCTGCATCTGCGTCCAGGGGTCCTGGAGGTGTGTGTGTGCGTGTCGGTGTGCAGTGACTTTTTCGACGATGAGTCGCTCCAATGCGATGTGATGCGCGCCAGGTGCAGAATCCAATGAGATGAAAAAAGAGCTGTTCTCAATGCGAGATAGGTCCTCTCTGGCCTCTCTCTCTCTCCTTCTCCTGTCTCTCTGTCTGTCTCGCCGTCTATCTGCACTGTACTGTCTACACTGCCCATTCGTTCCTCTCCCTAAAAGCTAAAGGGGGTGATGGTGGGTTGTGTGGGATGGGGGGCAATGGGCAATGGACAATACAATGGACAGTGGCTCCTCCTTCAGTAGTGGAACGCTACTTTAGACTGCTGGGCAACCCTGAAGTCCTCCTATCCCAGTCCCCTCGACTTTCCAATCTGCTTCGATGGGGCTTCCTATTGCTCCAAAGTGGATGTGGGTTCTTTTGGGTAGTGGGCACAGGCTGGCTTCAATCGTCTTAGTGGCCCGTTCTTGTGGCTGCTGCTGGTGCTGGCTGCTCTCTCTACTTGCTCCCTATTGAGCTTGGTAGGACAGACACAGTAAAGTACTTACATACATGACAGAAATCCTAATGTTCAACCATCAAATGTGTAGGTATGTAGATCGAAGATGTGCATCTACCAGTATGTGCTTGAATCCGATCATGAATCTGCGTAGCACCCCTTGGCAACCATCGAGTCAGCAGAAGGGGTTCAAGGCCCAGATAGAACAGACCAAGAACACCACTTGCATCTCTGCGCATCAGCCCGGCCAGTCTGTTCGCGAACGGCGAAACGGGAACGGGGGGTTTTTGCGAGTAGGGCGCAGATTTGATTGTCAGATTGGTATGCGAGTGAGAGAGTGTGTTATGTATGATGATGCGGCGGGAACGAACCTGGCGAGCCGGCCAAGCGCAAACAGAGGAAGCGATCTAAAGAAAGTGGAGGATGCCCCTCGTCCAATGGATGGCTGGCTGGACGATGCAGACCTCGAATAGTATCTGCCCAACCAGGCTATAGGCTGCCAATATATTTGAGGTAGTCTCATGCAACTGTGCTTTCTTTTACTGTCGCAACTGCGATTGCGATTGCGATTGGGACAGAAGCACGAGGCCCTGAGCCATGCAGCAGGTTTTTGCTGACAGCTGCAGTGCTGTCAAACCATAAAAAGCATACCAGGTACCAAACCTTGAAGCTGGCCGTACAGTGAATGGATGATGATAAGCTTGAACGTTTCCCCTTTATGCTTACCTTGCTTTCTCTATGCATGATAATCTTTTCGCGTAGTAGTAATAATGAATGGCTTCCGGTGGCCATACGCACGATCAGCATCGTGTAATGTATTGGCCATCCTTACGCTCTGGGAGCTCTGAAGGCGGACTCCTGTCAGAAGAACTCAGGACAGGGAATGCATAGCTTGGTGATATGCAGGTGGGCTGGGAATGGGAGAGACGGAAGAAAACCCAGCTGTTGACCTACGCTATGGCTCAAAGGCGTTAGACTGGGTGTCTGGTAGCATTGACTTTGGCTTCTTCGAGGGGTTCTCGAATTCTTAGTAGTCAATCTCCAGATAGAAGGCACCCAAATGGACGTGAAAAGAGAGAAGCAAACTGTACCTGCTGCCAGCGGATGGTAGGCGTTGTTACACTGTGCGTGGGGTTCGAATGATGTGGTTGGAGAGCGATTTCAAGGGCATTGATGCCATACACCTATGCTGGAAGGTATGATCCCCTCCAATGTATCAAGAGGCATGCAAGTAAGCCGACAGCGCTGCTGACTTTTGTTGATGTGCTTGATATGCTCATTGCGCCCTTGATATTAATGAGGACATCACCGCATTCGTCATTAAGTTGCTGCATATACCGATGTCTTATATGAAGGATCATAGCTCTGCTAGGGCACTGGCAGCTGGACGGGATAGAGAACCTTGTGTTGCGAGATAACAGTGCGTGCTGGATCATTCGCAGGCCAATGCCACCCTAGTTGAGCTTCAGGGGAGGTGCATGGAGCAGAAGACGCTCCAGCTCTTGCCCTTTTGACACTATTCCATGCCGGTGGCACTTTGTTGTGCAAACGGCTGGATCATGCAATCGCTGATTGCAGCATCTCCGTGCGCCGGTCCCGCGACGGCCTTTCCTCTGCTGTCATTCTCCCCACATACGGTCGAGGTCGAATCCAGGATTGCATGAGTCAATTATGCATTGTAGAAACAACTTTGTTCTCTATTTGGCTCAGGGATTGTGACGGTACTGACGGGAGCGCTGAGTTCATCTCATCTGGGTTTCTGCATCTCTGCCTCTCTTTTTAGCATTATAGCACAGGGGTCCATTGGACAATGCTGAGTGCCCATGTGCCCTGAGTGTTACTGCTAAAATGGTCGGTTGTGGCGCCCAACCACCCCCCCAAATGTGCCCCCCCCCGATTCCCGTTGTTTGCCAGCTCAAGCCAGCTACGGGGGGCTTAGGGGGGCACCAGCCTCATTACGGTCCACTGTGGGGACGGCGGACAACTCTCGAACTCTTCCACCATCAAACAGCTGTCAGTTCATCGGGGATAAATCATCAATCCATTCCTTTGTGGTATTGTCGCAGAGGTTATGGGGTCGACGGACTCCTAATACTACACAGTTGTTCTGTTGTTACAATTAGTCCCTTCCACTCTCTATTTGATCATGCCAATATCGCCTGTCGCGAGTTGCCGGCGTGGTTGTAGGCATGTTGGTAATCGAGAAGGTGCCAATCAACGGGGTGTGTCGCAATGACCTCATCAAGCAACGCACACCTACCACACCTACGCACATTTACCATTTACCGCGCAGTTGGTCAGTTTCCTCGTTTGCAAATGCGCGCGTCACACCGAGCAACCAACCAACGCCGCGCCGTCTGGTCAGCTACCTGCCTACTGTCTTCCTACCGTCTTCCAGTACAGTACTCATTCTTGGGTTCACAGACCAGGAAACAACAACAATATAACGGAAATTGCATCTATCCACCGAGCCACCTCTCCCCCCGTCAGCAAAAAAAAGACGGACGCCCCCCCTCCCCAACGACTGGTTGACGGGGCATCCCTTAAACTTGTCCCAGTTCGGTCAAGCTGCTTCTGTCCGTCCATCCGGCCCGTTACGAAGGCTCCATCTATCTCCCTTTTCCTTACAGATCTCAATAAGGACATGGACGTGGCCAACAAACAAGCCTGCGAGCCTTGGAGCCTGCCACCACCGGGCACTGTACCATGTGTCGGTGTCGGTGTCGGTCAGCACGTTACCACATGCCTTGGCATTGTTTATTGAAGCAAGTCTCACCTGTCTTTTTTTCTTCTTATTCTTCTTCTTTCTCATGCAAAAACCACAAGCGCAAGCAAGCTGCCCAAGACTGTTCTTGTTCTGTATGCTGCTGTGCCATCAATAATTGGTACCGCTCAGCGTGCGAATGTTCAAGTGAAGATCATCGTATCGACTATGTATCGCCAAATCTGGCTGCTTTTACTAACCACCTGCTCGGGACCTTCCAGAAAACCTGGTAGGTGGAGACCTGGGCAATGTTTTCTTTATTGTCATCATCTTCTCTTTCATCATCGCCATCCAACCTGTCTGTTTGGTTCTCGGTCAACACGGCATATCGTCATGTAAGGACGAGAAAATCTCGTTGATCAGCTTCAATAGTAGGTGGAGAAGCATTTCTCTGTCGCCCTTTTCTGGCGGAGACGATATCCACGTTTTTCCTCTTTTCTGTCCTCTTCGGGCGAATGAGCGAGGTCGAGTCCACTCGAAGACTGTGAGACATACATACATTGGCGGCTGGTTCATATGCCCGTCATGGCCTGTCCGTTGCCGACTTTCCCTTCGAACCCAGCTTGGATGCGGCAGTCCCGTGCAGCGTTTGGTTTACGGTGAGTGACGGCGCCTCACGCCTGCCTGGCTTCATCGTCAACCAGGCTTCGTTCTTCTAGAAGCATTTTCCCCTGCCATCATCCCTTGCTTAAGCTCTCCTGAGTCTGCTGGGGATCTGCCGCTAGCCCCTCACTGCCCTGACCGACCCCTATTTCTGTCCATCGTTTCCCCTGACCTGACCTCGCCCGAATCCAAATCTATGGGCACTGTGAGTCACATGATCTCGCGTGGGCGGCGGCTCCTGACGCAGCGTTCCAATATTGGCGCCTATTTGCCCAAAGCTCGCCTGCAAGCTAGCGCCACCGGCTCAGCCTGTCGACGCCGTCCGACCTCATATGATGCCAAATGAATTGTAGATCATTGGTATTGGGGGCGCAAGCAACGTGTGCATACCCGGCTGCCCGGACGCGCCATGCCTTTTGCCTACGAGTCAAACAGTGAGTAAGCCAACCTGCCGTTACACATGGTTACTGGGACAGACGCCAGCTGCTCCCTATCGTTATGGACACCACTCACCACTGCGCTGAGCATTCTTGGCCTGTTTTGACACCCCCAACACACAGCATGCGGGCAAGGGTTGATGCGAGAACCAGAGCTGCAGTCAGCAGTCGTCGTCTCGCACCAACAACGACCTGGAATGCGAACTAGTAGTAGTCAGTAGTGTATCCCAACTCAAATTTGTGACCCAATGTGACCGATCCGTCTTGTGCGGTATGGTTAATTCCCAGCGTTACATCATTGCAGGCGCAGCAAAGCGCACGTCTCCCAACGGTGAACGGCCTGGATTCCCCGGACGTCCCACTGGACCTCTGCGGCCCTCTCATTGGCCCGCCCCCGATAGCGAACCAAGGTCTGACAATTTCCCGTCGACCTGGTCAACTCCGGCTTTTCTCATCCGTGGCAGATGTGATTGCTCCCCTCCTTCTTTTTTTCAAATCGTAGAATTGCGATCTAGGGTCCTTCGTCCCTCCCTGGTAGAACCCCACTAGCCTGTACCAATATCCCGCTGTCGACATGGATCTGTGCTTTGACTGCGACCCTGTGTGTCGCGGACGACGCGTTCGGCGATCTAGAACTTGCGTCGTTCGTTGATTCCCAAGACGTAAGGAGAAGGCACTTTAACCATTTTCTTCCTTCTTCCACTCTTGAAGTCTCCAGTGCCAGGCATGGCATGCTGGGGGCCAAGTGTTCGATGCGTATTACAGCATCCGTAGTAGCAACCGTATTCACAGCGGTGCGTCATGTCGGTAAATCAGCCAGTCCACTTGCAGCGCAATCCGAAGGATGCTGTACATCTTATTCCCATGTCATGGTTGGTTGATCTGATGCTTCTGCCCTGCTTCTCGATTGATCCATCTCTTGTATTGTGTATCAATATGCCATCTCGCCAGTCGTCCAACGGGGTCCTGCAGGAGCCATATATTGACAAGCACCGCATTTCTGCAGCAAACCAGGCCCCCCTTTGATCACTGGTAATCACCCTTCCTTTCCCACACACAGGCTACGTATCGTATGGGATCCCTCCCTCACGTAAACTTATGTACATACCGTCGGCTGGCTTAGCCGAGATGCTGCAGCGCGGGCTGCTGTGGCAGCTGCATCTAGCCTTGTACAATGAGAGATTCACCTGTGTCACAACCAGCCATGCTCCATCGACGGCTCAGCTAGCGGACGGCGCAAGCACATACATACATACATACTGGTCGCGAAGCACAGTACAGTACCTATCACTGTCTGTCAGAACCTTCTTCTTCTTCTTCTTCTTCTTCTTCTTCTTCTTCTTCTTCTTCTAGCGGCAAGGCCCCCTCTACCTACTGGACCCCCTTTCCCCATCTGCCCCATTGCAGTGAGTACCTACCCGGCAGGACGGATCGATTATTGGTTGGCGTTTGTGGGTGAGTTCTAGATTTGATGCCCGTATTTCCGGCCGGTTCGAACAGTTTGTGCCTGGAAAACCGGCTCTCCCTTCTCCCCCGGCCGTTAGAGGGTGGGATATGGGTCCAGCTTGCTGCTCTATGGAAACGGTACGTCTTCGCTTAGCCAATCGGTATCCAGCCGGACCTGTGTCACCGCACGACGCGTACCGGCATGCTCATGGCTTAATTGAATTGGGATCGATGTCGGCGAGATGATGGGCAGTGAAACTTTCGCCAGGGTTTGGTTCGGTTTGTCTATTTGTCATCGCCTCATTGCGCTACTCGCTCGTGGCTTTACCCCTGGTATCCGAACTTGTTCCCCCCCTTACTCCCTCCTTGCCATGTCGAAACCCAAACGTTTCATTTATTTAGCCAAGTAGGGTTTCGCACTCGCGTGGCAGTTGGTGATTGCCAATTTTTCCGTGTGCCAATGGCCTTCATCGCTGCATAAGTAGTCACCGCCCCCTGTTGAAAGCATCTACACCACTTACTCGCCGACCCTGCTCCTTCTTACCAGCGCCGGCAAAACTGCAAAATTGAACTACGTACATAAGTCGTCACCCGTGGATTGCGTCCGTGAGTGAGACTAGAGTGAAGACTGAGACCCTCCCGATCCAGCCTAAACCTCGCGCTGCGCGTGTCTTAGCCCTTCCGCCCAGTAACCCCAGGCAACTGCGCAGCTTGTCTCAGACTAGCCGCTCACTCTATATACCTACACATGCACATGCGTCAAGAGAGCGGCGTGCAGACTCCGGGTAGCGAGCGGTAAGCGCCGACCTTCGTATCCATGGTTATTGACACTAGCCCGGTAGTGGCCCAGCGTGGGCGACTTTGTTTCTCTTTTACGGAAAGCCCCAGCTCTCCTCCTGCCGTCATCCAAGGTTCACCGACGGGACTTTCCACCAAGGCTTGTGATAGTCGCTACGTGAGCATTAAAGAACGGTTTACCCGACGGGGTGGCAATAGGGTGATTACACTCAGTCGCTTACAGTATTGTGTGAAGGCTGCCTACTCGCTATGCACTGTGTCTTGCAAATAGGCGACGGGTTGAAGCTGCAGCGGCTGGTCTCGGCAGCACTTCTCACCTGCATGAAAAGAGTGTCCCTATTGGCAACGACTGCATCGAGGGGTTCCATCGCCAGTCTCGTGCCTTGCGTCTCGATATTGTTCGCGGCTCATTTTGCTCTGTCGTACGGATACGAGAGTGCTTTGGTGGTTGAAGGTAGCGATGCTGGCGTGGCTCAGTTATAGCAAGCTGTATTTTCATCCAATCAAAAAAAAAAAACGATTGTGGTTTATTATAGAATCTCTCATTTTTCCTATTCGATTCCAAACCCCATTTTATATATGTCTACCTATACTCGGGATTTGTTAACTATACCCGGAGTTCCTGTTGATTCTCGGCATTCCGGGCTGCGCTCCAACCGGTACTGCGGGTTGCACTCGGGACTCCGTGATGCACTCGGGACTCCGTGATGCACTCGGGACTCCGTGATGCACTCGGGATTCCGATGCGTCTTATAAGTTCCTATCTATGCTCAGGCTCTCCGCATGGATTTATGGGTAACACCATAGTATCTCAGGGTTGGTTGAATGACAACAATCGCTAAAGTCATAAATATGAGAAGACGTTCTGAGGGGGTGGATTTCGATTGTATATTGAGTCAGACAATAATACCAGACCATGCTATACCATTCAGTACAACAGTAAAGACTGACTATCGTAGGAGATTTAAAACTGAACCCAAAATCATAACACACCCCAGATATCCCGACAGAGAGGCTAACCCTCCATTGGCGGAAAGCAGGTGGAAGGTCTGCTAATTACCGTCCGACCCGCGGCGACCCCCAGGAACCACCCTATGTTCGCCTCCCCGCGGTCGCCGACCAGGCTCCGCCGGAAACCCCGCGGCTGGGCCGCTGAGGCTGCCCCGGACTGCCGTCCTACTGCGCTAGTGGGGCATACGTCCCGCTCGGTAGCCGTGCTGGAGTGGGACTGGGCGGAGACACGGGCCTGGAAGCGGTCGGTGGCGACGCTGCAGCAAAGTAGCCGCTGCTGTATCGGGTTGTGAGCGGCCTTGGTGGCGTCGACGCACTGGCCGCCGCCACTACTGACTGCGGTGTCGCGACGATGCTGCTGCCATGGCCGAGGAGAGGGGAGGTGGTGTGCAGACCCAAGCCCGGGAGCTGAGGGGTGGATCGCGCCGAGTTGGTACCGTGGCTGGCTCGTGGGGTACTCGCATGGCTGCCCCCACCGGCACTGAATGCGCCGGGCGACGGGAAAATCTGCATGGTCCCAGGACTCTGCCCTACTGGAGGAGATGCAACTTGGCCGACACCGTAGTAGGCTGTGTCGGACTTGCCGTCGCTCGGGAAGTTGTCGTTGTTGATGAGAGAGTATTGTTGGGAGGGGTTATTGTAGAAGATGGTCGTGCCATTCCGGGCCGCCTTCTCATCCTCCGACCGCTTGTTGTTTCGGTTTTGTGTAAGTCTCTCTGTGGCACCGCATCAGTATGTTTTCGGCACCGACGCCGAAGAGATGGGCAGTAACCCTAAATATATAATGGAAAAGGGGGATGGGAGGAGGAAATAGTGAGAGTGGGGAGATTTGAGCAAGTCTACTGGCAAAAAGCACTTACCGCTCAAAAGCTGAATGAACGCAAAGACGACCATGGAGGCCATAAAGATGGGCACCAGCTGGCCGAACGACCTCCACTCGTTCTCCGGGTTGATACCGTTGTCGTCCTCGACCCAGCCCGAGTGGTCGATCCAGTAGCGCAGCCCGAGGATGTACTCGACCGACTTGCCCATGGCCGTGGAACTGACGCCGATGCCCGCCGTGAGGTAGACCAGGTACCCGTAGGAGGCGGCCTTCCGCAGCGGCGACTGCGGTTTGACGATGCGCAGCAGCCAGCGGTGCGTCCGGCCCCGCCAGCCGGCGTCCTGGTGGCTCGCGCGCCGGACGCAGCGGACGAGCTCGGCGATCCCGGCGACGAGGTAGAATAGCAGCAGGACGATGTACCAGTTCCAGCCGTGCAGCGTGTTGCCGGGCGTCGATTGTTGCAGGGTCTTGAGGAAGAAGGCGTCGGGGCTGGCCGTGGTGTTGTGGAGGGTGTCTGCGAAAGGGGACCGGTCCGACTCGAAGCAGGCGGCGGGCAGGAACAGCAGGCTGGTGGTGGTGTTGGCGTCGGGGATCCCGGTGGGAAAGCGCAGGTCGGACCGGTCGTCGGCGTTCTGGTTCACCATGAGCAGGCCCGTGACGATGAAGACGCCCGAGATGCAGAGCACGCGGATGGTGGCGAGCGCCTTGTATCGCCAGTAGTGGCGCACAATGGTCACGGCCATGAGGTGCGTCGCGCAGCTCAGCAGCATCATGTTGGCCACGACGTTGTAGTGGTACGCCGAGATGGTGCAGCCTTGCCAGTAGCGCAGCGTCAGGGCGTAGGCAGCGCCCGTGAAGACTTGCTGGTCGCTGCAGCTCAGGACCATGCTCTGGAGGATGTCCGAGACACTGACTCGGTCTGGCTGGCTAAGCTCTCTAACGGTGTAGAAAGATGGATGGTTAGCCATATCGGATTCCATACCGCAACCATATCATAGCTATGATGACCGACTTACTCTTCAGAACGCGTTCTCTTATACCCACATGTTTTGAGCGTTTGCCAGAAAACATCCATCGCACTGATTAACAAGGCGAAACATGTTGTCGCGACGAATACCCCAACGATCTAGTTTTTCCTCGTTAGCCTATCAACTCGTCACTAAGACTGACTGGAAATGATATACCCCGATCCCGGCGACATCAGGATTGCCAGGAAACTGCCCGGGTGCATGGCCACCAATTGTACTGTATGTATTGGTTATATTGTCGAAGTCGGAATGATTACAGTTGATCGTCACGTTGTAGTGACTTTGACACTCTTGGACGGAGACATAGGCGCCCATTCTATCGCGAGCCGGTAACTGAACAGCGAGAAGAAGCGCAATTCACTTGAGCAGTGCCAATATATTTCAGTGGTCGTATAGCTGTATCTCTTACTCATCAAGTGAACGATAAAGGGGAGCTGTTGGGAGAAGCCGCGGGAAGGGGGCGCCGCATGGAATAGAAATACCCATCCCATCCTATCCCAGCCGCGAGCTCCCCAACACGGAGGAGTCGTAGCAGATACAGGGTCAGACAACAGCTCACCAAGTGTTCCCCTCCATCAGACATGTCAGCGCAGCCTGCTTGGGATGTGATACACGCCACCCTGTCAATGCAGCTGGTGTATCAATTGTCCGAGTAACCGTTGCATCCTCATGCATGCTGTCAAGTCGTACAAACACCCAATAGGCCAATGATATTGTGGCGGTGTGCGGAGAAGGCTGGTACAGCGTAAACCTGAGGATTCACCACAAGGGCTATTAATAAATATTTCAAAGCCTTGTGTTCAACGCTAGAGCGAGATTGGGGGCTGAAGACCGTATTTTCGTCCCCGGCCGACCATGGACACTGTTTATCGAGTCCGAAACCATTACCCATGCTGGATAGCTCGAGGTAATGCTGAGCTGGAAATAAAACAGAGTAGCCAAGGTCCATCGGCTTGAAGCTGCAGCTGCTGAAGAGGGATACATTCCATTGGCCGGTTGGTTGGCCATGTTCAGCAGCCAGGGTCGGCCCGCATTGTCGGCAAACGCTGCTGCCCGAATGTGAGTGTGATAGAGCTGGCTGGCTGGGGGGATGACAATCAAATACTGCAGGCGGCCGAAGCCCCCCCGCACCGTCGCCAATCTATGCCCATTAGAGAGAAGGTGTTGTATACCCTTTCTAGTGTGTGGTTCATAGGGAGCAATGCAATATTACTTATCAGATCACCGTGATGGAGTTGGACGCCCACACTGCCACACACCCCGCCAGCTGAAGCTTGGCAGGCATAACACGCATATGCGATCGGCACCAGATAAGACATTCTAGTGTAAACCGTTGGTGTGTAGCCACGGGGATAAGCATGGGTGGAGTAAGGCTGTCCTCAATCACACGGTATGCGGGCACAACAATGTCTTGCATGGCTAGAATGTTTGGCGTTGATAAGTACGTACGCAGTGAAGCTGGAATGGAAGATTATTCCACTTTTCACGATGCTTGATGAAGATGAAGATACTTGGTATTGATACACACACTCTGGAATAGCGGTGACTTTGTGGCACAGCTACCATGGCGTAGACGATATGTAGCTGCGCCGCAGAGTGCCCCAATGCCCACATCCACAATTGCCCACAGTGAAACTTCTCGCGCCAGCATCCACAACCTTATCAAGACGACCGTCACATCAAAGTCCAAAAGTAGGAACACGAGCGTGATGCGATGCGACGCGACATGCATACAGAAGATGACGCCGTCACCAAGAGCTGCGATCAGTCTCCAGCTTCCCCGCCGTCCTCCTTCCCTCAATTCATGTACCTACCATTCGAGCTCCGCATCATCATCTGGGACCTGGCACTCCCTCGGCGCATCACGGTGCTTCGCGAGCAAGTCTGGCAAAAGGGCACTAGGCACATTCAGGTCTGGGAAATGAGCTGGCACACCTACGCCACCTACGTGTTCAACCCTCCCCGGCCGCCGCCCGCCGTCGCCCACGTCTGCCGCGAGGCGCGAGCAGTATCCCGCCCTGGCCGCCTGTTCAGCGCCGACAACACCAAGAACATCCCGCCCCGTGAGCGCCAGCGGTACCCCGTCGGGAACCGGATCCAGCACAGCTGGTTCGACCCCGACCGGGACGCGCTACTAGTCGACCTGGACGACCCGAACGAGGGCTACGACCGCACCCGCTGCGAGGCCCACGGCATCCAGGCCGTGGGGGAGCTGGCGCGCAGTGCGCGACACGTCATTCTAGGCCACACGGGCATGATCGATGCGCAGCACTGCTTTGCGGAGGCGCTATTCAGTCCCAGGCTCTTCCCCTGCCTACAGACGGTCGGCCTCTGCACGAGGCACACGGGCGCGAAGTCCCAAAGAGACTGCGCCGCCCTCCGTGCTGTTCTCGGAGCGCGGGGAGTCGACGGTGACTATCTAATCATCCAGCTCACAGACCATGGCTTGGCGGATGCGAGCGAGATTGACGAGCTGCAGCGCAAGCTCAGGACCCTCGCCAGTGCCGCGGATGACGACGACAACGACGAGGGGGAGGCGGAAAGTCTTTGCGGAAGATTGGCCCGTCTCAAAGAATCCAAGCACCCCGGCCGGCCTGAAATCGAGCTACAAGAATCCACGCAACTTCGTTCGGTGTATCTGGGCCAATGCATCATGTGGACGCCACTCGACGGCTTGCAAGGATGGCCCGAGTCCCGTGGGCCTGCAAAAACTGATCGCTTTGTGACCTGTGTTATGGAACATCGGGATCAACCGGAGGGCTGGGACGAAGACATCTTCGCTAGAGATGAGCAGTTGGAGGATTATATGCTGATGCCGCCGCCGGGCTGGGTGGATTACGCTCTCACGCTGTCTCCAAAGTTGTATATGGCGGCGCGGGTGGCCAGACCATGATAAATGAAGGTGATACAAGTCACTTATCATTGAAGAGTGGTGGTTAGTGCAAACAAAAAGCCGCATGCAGAACAATGATAACCTGAATTCACATGAAAAGGGAAGATACCAGAAAGTAAGGAATACCAATCAACTACTGTTTCTAGACTTCCTGGACAGACAAAAATTTGAAGGTAGCCACTATAGGCAAAGGGCCATGGACCTATGTGCTGTTGTCTAAGACCCAACCCACCACTTGGTTTGCTTACACCATTGTTCGAAAAGCTCCACATCCTTTTCGTCAAGAGAGGGCATCCCTGGGGGCTAAACTGGCAATCCCTGGTTCATCAATGTTCGGATAATGTACCTCCAGCGAGTCAAGTCCAGATAAAACTCCCCTGGGGATTTGACATAAGTGCCGTCACAGCTCTTGGCTCGGAACACGATGCGAAACGCCCGTCTTTTGACAATATCCCACACATCTGTAGGGCCATCGTCGGAGTTGTGCTGAGGTAAGCTATCTTTGGCATCGTCTGGCAGTGGATCCTCCTTAGCTGGATGGACTGGGGTTTCCAGACCCTTCTCTTCGCCGCCACGAAGAATTTGGCCTCCTCTGGAAAGCAGAAACTGGAGATAGTCGAATAATCTCGGATCGATGCTGTCACCAGGGACACAGAAGCTAGGAAGGTTGGGAGGGCGCTAGTCCACATAGAACATTAGCAACCTATCCACTGCGTGTTGCATGGCTAGACTAGTGAGGGTGGCCCCGTGATCAATCAGCCAAGTCGTGGCCTCTAACGGGCAATCCTCCTTCGTAGCTGTCTCAAGCGCCGAGGTTAAGTTGGCACCGAGATCTACAAGGTTCCGGGCAAGCAGAGGAGACAGTTCGGAGTCCCAAAAGAATTTAGTTAGCCAGTTCAGTGGGCTCCATCCGTCCCCTGAGTTCTCGACGAACCGCTTTACGACATCGGGACCGCCTGCATCAACAAGAAGTCCGACGCAGATTAGTTTCAATCTCTGTTCCTTACGGCTCGACATATCGAGCTCACGGAAACAATCTTGTAGCGCACACGAGTCCTTTTGACTGCAGGCAAACTGGTCTGCTTTCGCTTCGAGTAAAGCCTTGATCATCTCCACATTGCCATCATAGACCGCCAGGTTGAGCGCCGTAGCAGAGCTGAATTCTTCGACTATGTTCACTACTTCAGGCGCCAACTGGGCGATCACAGGAATAAGTTGCCATCTATTTCGTCGATAAAGCATCTGCAACGGCATCTCTCGCGTTTTGGGATTGGGATTGGAATAGAAATTGGGGACGAGGCGGCTGAAACCGCGACGGGGAACGTGATGTATTTGGGAATTAGAACTGGAATCGGGATCCGGATCGAAACCGGGATCGAAGCCGGTAGGGAAATCGGGAATGAAATAGTCATGTGAATCCAAATGATCCTGAAGGCCACTGAGATATTGTGAGTTCGGGTCGAAGAGCTTCCGCGCCAAGACGGATAGTGTCTTCGTAAAGTTTGTCCCTGGAAAACCCTCCAGTATTCCGAGGCTGTTTCCTATGCAGAGATGCACAAATTGAGCCAATTCGTCAGGCGCGTCCAGGCTATGGATCGAAGGACTTCTATCGGTAGACCACATGAAAGCTGCGATACCGGTTTCAGCCATGTATAATAGCGTTTCTTCCCGGTCGAGGCGCCAAGCCATATCGGCATGTTGCGAGGTAAGAAATTCGAGCAAAGTGAAGTGGCACAGGCGTATAAAGAGGCGGCCAGCTGAATCCTTGAATACCGTCACCAGATTTGGAAGCCAGCGAAGTATATGCTCTGGCGCCGCAATGTCAAGATCTTCATCGTATAGACTCTTGATCGTGAGACTGTCCCCCGAATCCTCGACACAAAAGACCGGCTTGAGCCTAGCAAAGAAGGCGACATCTGCTATATACCAATACCTCGTGGCGAAAGCAAGCCACTTAAGCGTACGTATAGTAACTGGCAGATCAGGACTTTGCTGAAGTGCTCGTTCGTAAATATTATTGATATCATCCGGCAGTTCTTCTAGCGCTGTTTCGATCATGCTCATTCTGGTGCGGCGAAGAGCTTCAAGCTGCAATGCAACGTATTGAAACCTAGCACATATGATTAGTAATTATTTAGCATGGAAATCTGCTGGGTGAAGCTTCTCATACATCCCCTGTGCCTTTTTGATTAATGCAAGGCGCACTCTGTTCTGCAAATCGGGCTTCCAATGACCAAATTTGGACTCGCTGCTGAGCTGTGCATTGATATAGGCCACGATATCGCCTTCCATATCTAGGGATCGACTTTCAAGGCTGATTTCCTCTGTGAAGTCAGATACCGGCCGCTCGTCGCCATCTTTTCCGCTGTTGGAAATGTATATCGCAATATCGTGCTCACGTCGGCTCGTAACCAAGAGATGTAACTGAGGAACTTTCCAGTATCGTATTTGTTGTATGCATCGCATCAACAGATCACGTTCATCTCCAACCTGAGGACATTCGTCCAAGGCATCCAAGACAATGCGAACGTGAGAGAAGCCTTGGACTGATGACAAGAGCGCCTTTTGGAGTTCCTCTGTTGATGGATTCCGGTTAGTATCGGGGAATGTAGATAGTATCTGTAGAGATTCCGGAAAATCCGGCCGGCCTCGGCAAATTTGAGCAATCAAGGATCGCAGAAGGTTATTCCTTGTTTGCTTGGAAGAGTCCCGGAAATCGAAGTAGAAATATGCCACGGCATTGTATATCTTATCGACACCTTCCGTGTATCCATCGGACTGTAAGTGGTCTATCACCATCGTACTACTATCGTCAGCCAAACTGTTGTGGTTGTTGTGACCTCAAGCATTGTTACGCCCTGTACAAGTCGTAATAGTTAAGTGTAACTCACCTTAGAAATGACTTTCCTGAACCAGCTGAAACAGTGGTCAGCAGGTTCTGATGATAGTTTGAATCAAACTCATTACCTTTACCATGAAGCCACAAAAGCGAGTTGTCAGCATACATCCAGCGACGAAACCTCTCATCTTCCAAAATCCATTTGCCAGTATTCTCAGTGTGTTTGTCATGGGCTGCCGCATAATTAGTTGACGGGTCTGCTACCGAGGAGAGCCAGCGAAGTAAGCTTGATCTGTCTTCCTCGGCTTGCTGTCCATGTATCAAGTCCTTCATTCGAGACAGTTCCGAGGTGATGGCATTCAATGCAGAGACTTGCTGTTGATGCTCCAGCTGCTTCTCCTGCCACTCCTCTTGCAACCTGAAGTCGCGCCAGTTTTCTTCGATTTGTAGGACGTTTCGTTGCTGGGTCTTCACATCGCCCATAAGAGCATCCCAGTCGTTCCATTTCACCATGTCCTTGGTAATCCTTTTGGAGGTGCCATCGGCTTGGATCGCATAACAAGAGATTTGGAACTTCAAGATCTTGGTGTACAACATACGGAGGCTGTCTCGATAAAGAATATGAGCCTGCTCAGTATCTTGGTGCATAAATTCCCCAGTTTCGGACTCGTACCCTCGCCGGTAGACATACTCGCGTAACGTGCATTGCCTCAAAAGAGTTGACAAGTAGTCAAGTCCCTCGATACGCTTCTGTTCTCCCTCAATAGGGTTGAGCAGGAGCTAAAGCCTGTTAGTGAACAATCGGACAGATGATACAGGACACTTACAGGAAGAAATACACATACACCTGCCCAGGCCAGTGATGCTGCCGGGCTTGCTTCCACTGCAGTTCCGACAAAACCCTTGGCCGCTTTTATCATATTAGATCATGTGAACCTCACTGGTGTGCTGGTGTACTCACACTGGATGATAGCGACGACTGGTTGCACTAGACTTTTGACCTTGAATTCGTGGCCCTTGAAGCTGAACTTCCAATCATCTCCCTTGAGGACCTCCGCTTGGCGTTCAATGAAAAATCGCAACTGTTCGTGCTTCCCAAGGGTCGAAATTTCGTCATGTCGAAGAAAAGTCGCACTGGAATTGAGGAGTAAAGTCTCATACCGCTGAGTCAAGACATTTGTCTCCGTATTCGTAGCTAACTCTTCCCATGCTTCGTGCCATACCGTGGAAATTCTGGGAAGCCGTGATCTCAATGCAACCCCCTCGTTGCTCGAAGCCGAGGGTTCTCCTGGGATTGCTGATGTTGTTTCAGAGGAGTTGCGGGGCACCTGAATCTGTTCAGACAGTGGCTGTTGTGATGGGTTTGGAGACGTGGGTGGAGGCGGGGGTTGGGGAGGCGCCGAAGCACTTGAGGCTTCTAGACTTGGGGCAGATACTTCGAGACCGGAAGTAGATTGCGTCTTCGCTCTCGCGTCGCGCCTCAGTTTCGCCTTGAGCTTATCGAGGATTTTCATTTCGCATTTGAAATTGATCTGAATGGTCAGCATTCATCGTGGTGGGAAGAATGTTCGTAAGCTTCGTCGGTTAATTCCCTTTCCACCCGTCGATAAATGTGTGTGATCTGTTAAGGGTAAATAGGCACCCACCACTCACAGAATAGAATGCTCCTTACCCCTCATTCTACAAATGGTCTACATGTAAGCATGCTGTGTTACACATTTTCATTTTATGGTTATATTTGGCGACACTCCCCAAGAGATGATTGCCCGCAGGTGACTTGGATTGGAGTAGAATTTGAATGGAGAGAAATAACGATAGTACACAGTGCCTCGGGCCCAAATTATTGGCCCCTATTGAAGTGTGCGTGTGCAGTTCCTAGTCACGCATGACCGAGTTTGGTGCATCAAATCTATTAGATGGATGGCAGCACGAAACTGCATGAGCTTTCCCTCGGTAGAATGAGACGAACCATTGTAAGTCAAGTTACCAACCAACAGAATAATGACACAATCTATCCATTGAGCAATGGACTAATAAGCTCGAAGTTGTCTCACCAACTGTTATGCATCTTGGACTTTTTTCGTTGAGAGATTCTGCAGGTTTCTGTTCCAATAACGACCGTGTCTAAAATGTAGTTTACATCTACTGTACAAGCCCCCAATCCTTCGTATCCAAAAATCCAATCCCCCAATGTAGTGAAGTTATAAAAATGTTGACATTAGAAATGTCCGAGTCGTGCGCTATACCGATGAAGTCGTCGGACAGCTGCTTTCCGGGCGATGGCCAGTTTAGACCTTGCCGTCGCCGTGGGCGGCCTTGCCACCCTTGCCCTGGGTCCAGCCGCCGTCGCGGTGGACGTGGATCTCGCCGTTCTTGGCGCCGTCGCCGCCGGTGGGGTGGATGGTGAAGTGCTCCTCGGGGTCCTGGCTGCCGTCGTTGTGGAAGCGGTAGGTGACGTCGCCGCTGGTGCAGCCGGCCTGGTAGAGGGCCTTCTGGGCCAGGTCCTCGACGGCGGGCCACTCCTTCTGCGTGATCTTGCCGCCCTTGTTGCCCTTCTTGCCGGCCTCGTTGTCGACGCTGATCTTCTCCCACTTGGGCTTGCGGGCCTCGAGGATCGAGTCCTCGACCTCCAAGGCCGGGACGCGGGCCACGATCTCCTCGGAGAAGCTGTCGAGCGCCTCGGTGTTGATGTCCTCGCCGCGCTCCATGAGGGCGGCCGGGCTGCCGGCGGGGGCGGCCCAGGCGGCAGAGCCGAAGAGGAGGGCGATCGAGGTAGCGAAGGTAGAGAAACGCATTTTGATGGTTGTTGAAGAAGGTTTAGTGGGAAAGGTTGATAGTGTTGTGGTTGGAGTAGTGTTGATGGTGTTGTTGTTGTTGTTGTTGTTGTAGTGGTGATTGGAGTGTGATGATGATGAATTGGAATATGCCAGATGTTGGGAAGAAGGTTTGACCTTATATAGATATCTTCAGCACCATGAAAACCACAGTTGTTTGGTCTTCGCTTTGAGTTCAACTCCAGTCATCTACTCAGACCTAGAGGCGATACGGAGGAGATCAACGTCGCTGTCAGACAATGACGGCGGTTCAAATCCTGCCATCACTAAAAATAACCACATCGCGATGGTATCATTCAAAGAAGACCCAATTCTCAGCCAGCCGCGGGCCAAGTCAGCCGCCTTCTTCGATACAGACGGTAATTGTGACCGGAGATCATTGTCGGTATGACGAAAATGTAATCAATAAAGATAAGTCTTATGCATCCGAGTCAGGCAGAACATGGTTCAATATACTGTTCTCCAGCGGAAACTGCATCCTTCAATGGGTAATCATCCTTCTATGGAGATATATTATTGAAGCGACGCGAAACAAATCAGTAAGCAAAGTTAAGCATTGCCATGCTTTCTGGGGACAATTCCGTTTATGGCTGTCGATCATACAGATCAAGCTGACGATGATAGTAAGCAAATGCAATCAATGCAATACCGCGAAAAGGACCCCCGATGACGTCCAATCAGACAAAAGCCGTGCATGTGGATAGTAGCTGAAAAGACAACTCTGGAAGAGCACTAGAGAACCAAAAGTACCGGCTGTCAGCTTACTTGAATGAAACTCTTATTTTAGAAGGATCTCCAATTGCCAGGGGTCGATCACTGTCAGGTGTGGCGCTGTAACCAATCAAGCAATCAGGCAATCAACCTAGCCCGCTGCAGATCGGCATCGTGGGGGCGACCCCTGCATGCACCGCCGCAGACCGGCAGACCTGCCTGCGGCACAGACGGACACTGGCTGGTCCTTTTCTGTGACATCACCCACCCATCGGAACTGCGGGAGATTCGTATAAGATAATTAGGAGCTCTGTATCCATGCGTGGCTATTCATAACATTTCCAAAAAGTCCCCGATATCGATCGCATACAGTCAACATGGCGGACGAAAACACTTACTTGAACAACCGCTACATGGGCGTACGTGCTGAAAATGCCCCACCATTACCGTCACCCGGCGCCATATTTGCTGACATCTCATTTGCTTTCTCCTCTAGGAACAACCAAGTGCCTACGCTGCAGGTGGACTTCACCCCGTCTACCTCGGCGACGTCCTTGGTGATCGTTACCAGGTCTTTCGCAAATTAGGCTCGGGCTCTCAGTGCACCGTATGGTTAGCCAGGGACAAGAGGTAAGATCCAATCTTGACCTGATCCTTCGGCATCATGTCTGACCAGCTTTACGCTTGCTTGTATTTGCAGCGCATCAACAAGACTGTTCCGAGCCATCAAGGTCTACGATGCGAGATCGAGTGAGGAAATGCGAAAGCTCGTGGACTCCCTGAAGCGGGGGTCCCACCCTGGCGAGAAGTACGTCGAGGTCCCTTTCGACTCGTTCACCATCCATGGGTCCCGAGGCACCCATCTCTGCACCGTGGTGGAGCCCCTGGGGTACCCTATCTCGCAGCTCGTGGATGAAGCTTACACCAAGCGGGCTGAGCTCAACGAAGACGAGCAGAGCGCTGTGCCAGGCGACCCATGGTCAGTAGAGTTCGCCAGAAGAGCGTGCCGGCAGGTACTGGAAGCTCTGGACTATCTGCACAAGCGTCGCATAGCGCACAGAGATATCGCAGGCCGCAATGTCTGTTTCGCGTTGCAATACGACATCTCGGCATTTGACGAAAACGAGATTATGAAATCAGTTTGGCCCCAGGAGAAGACAGAGAAACTCGAGGAAGAGGTGGAAAGCGAGAAGGCCCCTGAAGCAAAGAGTAACGATGTTTCGGATTCAGAATCAAGTTTAGACAGCGACGATGATGATGACGATGATAGGCCGCCGGCGCAATGGGAACTAGACATGGCCGAATGCAAAAAGCGCACTGCAGAACAGTGGGATGCATGCGAGCAGGGCGATGCAACCGCCGAGCCACTCTCGGATGCGTGGAACAAAGCAAACTTCTACAATTCCCGAGAGAGCATCGAGCTACTCCAACGCAGGGATGGCAAGCTCTTGGGCCCGGATGAGATCCAGTATACCGTCGCATCCGCACCCTTGGCCACGCGATTCGACCTTGAGAACGTCGCCGACCCGGAGTCTGCCCGGACCTTCCGGGTGGTCCTGACCGACCTCGGCCTCGCTTGCCCCTTCGAGGAGTGCGGAAAGCACCCCATGCCCACGACAGTCGACTACATGGCCCCCGAGGGCCTGCTGGGCCTGCCCGACGTCCCCGCGAGCGACATCTACTCCCTCGGACTCTGGTTCTGGGAGGTCGTCATGCTGCGTGGCTTCGTCGTGGACGCCGGCTTCAGCCAGCCCAAGGGCCGCGTCCTGCAGTACTTGGCCCGGCGTCTGGGCCCTGTGCCCGCGTCCCTGCGCGCGCAGTGGACCGACGCGGACCAGTTTGTTGACGCCGGCGGCAAGGCGCTCGACACCCCCGACCAAGACGAGGAGGAGTATGGAGACGACGACTTCCCGCGGGGCGACATCTGGTTCCAGGCCCGGAAGCGCAAGCCCCTGGATATGCCCGAGAAGGACTTGGAGGCGTTTGTGCAATTGATTCAGAAGATGCTACAGTGGGAGCCTGAGAACCGCCCATCCACTGAAGAGTTACTACAGGATGCATGGTTAAGTGGCACATAGAAAACGTCATAGATAGAATCAAGAGGCGATCATAATCATTGCTCGTTCTCAAGAAAGGGGTAGTTCGCTGCGTATGTCACCGCTCACATAGCTATTCATCTTGTGATGCCATTAATCAGAAGGGATACTTTCTCCCGCTCTGCGTCAACGTGATGATCTTGCGCTGCGTAAACTCCTCGACCCCCGCGATCCCGCCAAACCGGCCGTAGCCCGAGCTGCCCCCCGTCCCGCCGTTGGGCACCGTCGGCTCGAAGAAGATGGTCGCGCCGTTGACGTGGCAGGCCCCCGTCCGCATGCGCCGCGCTACCGCGAGCGCGCGCATCACGTCCCGCGAGAAGACGGCGCCCGAGAGGCTGTACTCGCTGGCGTTGGCCAGCCGGACGGCCTCGTCATCGCCGTTACCATTGCCCCCCTGAAACTCGGTCAGGCAGACGAGCGGACCGAAGCTCTCGCGCTGGAAGATCTCCATGTCGGGCGTGACACCCTCGAGAATGTGCGGGCCCATGATGGTTTCCCGCGGGCCCGTCAGGGTCATGTCCCCCATCAGAAGTCGCGCACCGGCAGAGCACGCGGCTTCGAGCATGTTCTTCACGCGCCGCGAATGGACGGAGTTGAACATACCCGAGATGGATACGGCGTCGTCCTGGGTGTGGTCGCCGACCTTGATTGCCCGGAAACGTTGGAGCAGGCCCTCCTTGAACGCCTCCGCGACGTCGGCGTGGACGATCACGCGCTCCGTAGACATGCAAATCTGGCCCGCATTAGCAAGAGCCCCGAACGCGACCGCCTCAACCGCGTCGTTCAAATTGGCGTCGTCGAGGATGATCAGGGGTGCTTTGCCGCCCAGCTCCAGAACGCAGGGCTTGAGGCAGGACGCCGCCAGGCCCGCGATGATCTTGCCCACGCGGTCACTGCCCGTGAAGTTGACGTGGCGCACCGCGGGGTGCTTGATTATGTACTCGGTCACCGCGGGCGTCCGCTCGGGGGAGACGGGCAGGTAGTTGAGGCAGCCGGCGGGGAGTCCGGCTTCCTGCAGGGCCCTGACCACCAGGTTCTGGCTCTTGGGCGAGAACTCGGAGGGCTTGAGCACGACGGTGTTGCCGCATATCAGCGGCATGCATATCGCGCGCGCCGTTAGGTTGACCTGGGTAGAAGCAAGTTAGTCAGCGGAGGCCCAATCTGGGCGATTAACATAAGTAGGAAAAGAAACCCACCGGTGCATTCCACGGACTCATGGCGAAAACGACACCCATGGGCTCTCTTTCCACGAGGATTGTGGTTTTTGGATGATCCGACGGGATGATTTCCCCCTTGATGTGCGTCGCCATGCTAGCGACCTCGCGGAAGGTGCCGGCGGTGCCCAAGACGTTCACCCGGACCCAGCCCTTGGTGGCCGACACCTCGGATGAGAGGATGGCGGGCGCATCCTGGTGTATGTACTGCTCGATGATGTCGGCGGCCTTGAGGAAGATGAGCCGCCGCGACGAGGGGCTGGTGCGCGACCAGGTCTCGAAGGCGGCCGAGGCCGACTCGATGGCGCGGGAGCAGTCTTCGAGGCTGGCCGAGGCGCAGTCGTACAAATTGTCGCCCGTCATGGGGTTGACCACGGGGAAGGTCGACCCATCGGAGCTGTTTCTGGCAGTGCCCCCGATGAGAAGCTGCTGCGGCTCGTTTAGCAATGGCCTCGCCTCGACTGGTGGTTTGGCTCCGTTGGCAGTGGTCATGGTATATAGTTACTTGATTGGCAAAGTACGTTGCGATGATGAGCTACCCGGAATTATTCACATTTCAGCCGACCATGTCGAGGAATAGTCAGTGGGATCATTTGTGGGATGTTGGAGTAAACGGCGTTACGTCTAAGCCCGATGAGCTGCTGGCGAGGGTGGGGCACTGTGCAATAACCGCCGAGTGTTACCCCTCGGAGGTACTTTGAAAGGGGATGAAAAGGGGCTGGAGGTGATTTATCGCTAGCCCTGTTTGGGAATGGTTCCTGCAGCCCATTTCGAGACGTGAATACAACGCCACTAGCAATGCACTAGGACTCCCCTATAATTGATGGACGGTTCTCAACTCATTGCATTCCAGCATCGGATCCAGTAGTTGTGAAATCCACCACAAACTTGAACTAACCCACAATGAACACTCTACTAAACACGCAACCATGCACGCAATTGCATCATGGTTCTGCTCCGTAAATGGGGTTTCAGGGTCAAATCAACTTGCGAGGGCAAGCCAGACAAAGAGGGGTGGATCAGCCGGAGAAAGCCCAGATAGGGATGAGCCAGACGAAAAGAAAGCGAAATATAAACGAGGGACTTAGGTGAGCTGAGTGTTACGGAAGCAGTTTTCTTTAAGATCCAAGTCAGGATTATGCTTAGTTCGTATGTACTTTGATCAGGCTGTGCGAGGGTCTACGCGAGAATGATGAGCTGGCGCCATGCTTTGCCCCCCTTTCTGCTGAAATCTGTCGGTTTCTAAGCAACGGTGTTTACGAAAAGCCAGACGGCAACTTGGTAATGGAGAGAGTCTTAACTCCGTTTATCGACGTCGGGATTACTAAATAAGACAAGGCTAAGCCAGGGAGAAATTGCATAAGCGACTTCACCAATAGCCAATGGAGTCATCTATAGTTATGAGTCTGAAGACGATCGCAGCTGCTCAGCCTCCATGCTACCCCTCCTATTCGAGCTCACACAACGCCGCGCAAGCTTCGGGCTCGACCAAACAACGACGGTGCCTCGGGGCAGAACGACAACACCATCAAATCACATCCAGTACCGTCTTATGTCAGCACCTGCTAAAAATTCCAAATGTGGTAATTATTACCTCATCTTAACAATATGTGCTGCTGCACTCTGTTCAATGTGTCTGCTCACCGAACTAACTATTATATTCACAATAAAAGATATACGGAGCTACAATTCTGGACAGGCGAGGCTGGACGTCAAATAGATATAAGAACATGAATCTCTCTTTACTGATCACTACTGTGATGGTTCGCATACGAAGTTGGAAGTTCATGAACAACAGCACATGATGTGCGTTATAATATTACTGCTTTCCGTAGATGATACTGCTGATATATCTCTTTACAGGACTGTCAAACCACTAAAGCCTTCCGGATGTGGGCTTGCGACCGCAAAGCCGCGTGGATGCCGTCCGGTTGCCGTCCAGAACTCATCAACAAAGCAAATTAGGGAGCCGACCAAGAACATGATGTACCAGAAGGAAGCTCTCAATGGTATTGGCTCCCAATTTGATCAGTGAGTATTCTTGCGATTTTCTATTGAAGCTGGGTTCTGCTGACTCCCTACCGCTTCATTGGATAAGCCACTCGGAGAGCGTCACTCAGATAGGGACGCAACATTCATTTACACTGGACGTTGAATGACATGATCTCTCCTGTATGATGCTACGATACTAGCAAGCCTTGCCTTGAGCGAATCAGGAAAGGTTCATATTGGTTCGCTTACTCTTGAGAGGTCGGAAGGCATTGGAGATGATTACTTCTTTTTGAGTTGGATTTTTAGTGCAGGATTTGCTTCTTGGCCAGTTGTTTCAGCTTCGAAAACAGCCTGGTGTGGATCGTGAATGAATACGGATTCAACTAGTATAATTGTTTCTTAGACGTACCTCTGTAATCACCATCTTTGCGTCGTAGTCTTTACCAGAGCATGACTTTAATCTCAAGCTTTCATAGGGCATTGTCATATTGTTGACGATGAACCAGCGCAGCGAACCTCTCGTTCTTCCGGATCAAGGCGTCATAGGTACCCTGTTCTACGATGCGGCCCTCGTCCAGCATGTAGATACAATCAGCATTCCTGATCGTGCTGAGCCTATGTGCGACCACGATGGTGGTCCGCCCCTTGGCCGCTTTGTCGAGCGATTCCTGGACCGCCCTCTCCGACGCCGCATCCAGGGCAGAGGTGGCCTCATCCAGTAACAGGATCCTTGGGTTGCGAATGAGAGCGCGGGCGATCGCGAGGCGTTGTTTCTGGCCACCTGAGATAAGCAGGCCTTTGCTTCCGACGGTCGTCTCTAGGCCGTCGGGTAGCGACGCAATGAAATCCTCAATATCCGCATCGCGGCAGGCCTGTCGTGTCTGATCCTCTGACACGGTCTCGTGGTCAGGTACACCGAGAAGAATGTTCTCCCTGATTGTTCCTGTATACATGGTGGACTCTTGGCTGACAAGGGCGAGAAAGGATCTATAGTGATTGACTTCAAGCGTACTGATATCCTTGCCGTCGATCAGTATCGCTCCTTGGGTGGGGTCATAGAATCTCTCCACGAGAGAGATGATGGTGCTTTTGCCGCAGCCCGAGGAGCCGACGATGGCAATGTACTGTCCAGGGAGGACATCCAAATTCACACCGTCGAGAACCGGGCATGTTGGCCGGCTGGCATAGGAGAAGTGGACGTTCCGGAGCTGAATGTGTCCTGTGCACTCGCTCAAGTTCTCCCCTTTGCCCGACCATGTGTCAGCCACGGGTTTCGCGTTCATCAGTGACTTGATCGCCTGGGCAGCCGTGAAGGCCTTGCTCATGCTGGCGCTGTGGGAGAAGAAGACGCCCGCCGACTGGGCACTGAAAACCACCGACGCGTAACAGGCGTAGTACTGGAACAACGAGTACTCGCCCGCCGCGATCAGGGTGCCGCCGTACCAGAAGCAGAGCGCCATGATCAACATGGTCGCCGACTCGGACAGAGAGAACAGCAGGCTGAGTTTCATGACGGAGCGCAGGCTAGCCCAAAGCTGCTTGTCCAGCATGGCTCGGTATTGCCCCACAACCTGACGTTCCCGGGTCAGGGAAGCCACGGTGTGGATGGCTGCCACGGCCTCGGCCGCGTAGCTGGCGGACTCGGCGTAGGCGCTGAGGGAGCGCCGCTCGAACCGGGAACGGAGCCAGACCTGCAAGTAGCCGCACAGCACGAGAACGGGCACCATTGAAGTGCAGACGAGACCCAGCTTCCAGCCGATGGCTATGCCCACCGCGAGCCCGACGACCAGGGCGGTGGCGGAGATGATCATGGTGCCCAACGCTGCGCCGCTCAGGCCGGCAATGTCCGTCGTGTTCGAGGACAGGTACTGGGTCAGCCCACCCGGCGTGTTGTGCGCCTCGTCAAAGAACGAGATGTCCTGGCGAAGGATGCGGCGGAACACGGTGGAGCGGGCGTTCTTGAGAAGACGCTCCGAACATCGGGCGAACAAGACGCCGTAGCTCGCGTGGGAAAGGACCAAGACCCCGGCAAGGACAAGGTACATGGCTGCCCAGAGGTTGGATTGGGCTCCCAGCTCCTGTTGGTTCTCGGCGTTAGGGGCAGTGGACAAGGTGCTGATAGCCTTGGCGAAGAGTATCGCCTGAGCAGGAGTGCCACCGCCGCAGACAAAGCAAAAGAGTATCCCGACGAGGAGGGCTTTCTTATCTGCGCTATTGAAAGAGGCAATGAGCTTAGCCAATTGCCATGAGGATGACCTCGGCCGTGCCTTGCCTCCACTTTGTGGGTGAGACGTTTGGACGTGAACTTTGTTTGACGGCGTTTGAGTTTCATCGATTCTTAATTGTTCTACAAGCGTCGACGCAGTCTCTATGGGGGTCGTCATCATTGAATCCGGACCCCTGTCTGGCTGCGGCGACTGATCACCGACTCGACTTTGGGCGACAACCATGTCGTGGTAAATACCTTGGTGTTGTAGAAGCTCATCGTGCGTTCCCTGCTCCGCTATCTGGCCTCCGGACAAGACGACGATATTGTCGGCGTTTCTGATGGTCGATAGCCGATGCGCGACGACAATGGTGGTTCGCCCTTTTGAAGCCGCGTCGAGGGCTTGTTGCACCACCCCCTCCGATTTGGAATCTAGGGATGACGTTGCTTCATCTAAAAGCAGTACTATGTGGCTCAGCGTCAGTTTGGAATGAACCAGACGAGTAGCGGGCTTGAGTGCTTGGATAGATATACATACTTTTTGGGTCCGACACGATGGCTCTTGCAATCGCTATGCGCTGCCTTTGGCCCCCCGAAAGCAAAGCACCGCGACCACCAACCTTGGTGTCATAACCGTCAGGGAGTTGCATGATGAAGTCGTGAGAATTGGCTATACGCGCGGCCTCCACGACCCGAGCGCGTCGCGCCTCTTCGCTTCGGGTCTGGAATTCTGTGCCAATGAGCCCATAGTTGATATTCTCAAAGACTGTATCATCGAACAAAACAGGTTCCTGTCCCACAAGAGAAATCTGACGGCGCAACCAACGAAGATTGATGGATCCGACATCGTGGCCGTCTAGGCTGATGACACCTCCCAGAGGCTCGTAGAATCTCTCAATAAGGCCGATGATGGAACTTTTACCCGACCCGGACGGGCCTACCAGAGCTGTCGTTTTCTGGGCCGGGATTGTCAGGGTCAAATCTTGGAAGACGGTGACCTGGGGTCTAGACGGATAAACGTGCTTGATGTGTTCCAGCGTAAGAGTCCCTTGTATCTCACTCGGTACCCTGCCGCGTTCACTGGTCGGGTCCAAAGGCGACCGCCGGTTGATAAGCGTGAATATCTTGCGGCATGCGGCGATGCCTGTGGACACGGCCATGAGATTGTTAGACACATTCCCGAGACTGAAGGCGCCAACGAAGACAACCATGACCGTTACAAGGACCTTGGAAGCTGCAACCCCATCGTACACGACATAATGGCCGCCGGCCCAGAATGCCAGTGCGTATCCCAGGTTCACAATACAGGCAAGACCCGCGGTCATCAAAGCCATGGCCATTTTGGTTCGGAAGCCCAGAGTTTCCGAATTCTCCAGGTAGGCATCGAACTTGCCGGCGAGCGCCTTCTGCCTCCCAAACGCTATAGTAGTACGAATGGAACTGAAGGTTTCGCTGGCAAGGCCGGCAGCGAGACCGTATGACTCGATCGTCCGTGACGAGTATTTTGTCATGAAGACGGACCCAAGCGTCATGTTGATGACTACTAGGGCGAGAACGGAAAGGAGGATGAGGGTGAGCTTCCAGTAGACGATGAATCCCACAATGTAGGCGGCGACGAAAGTCGAAGCGCCGGCCAGGGTGAGGCCCATCTTTTGTGATATCATCTCCTGGACCACGTTGGTGTCAACGGTGATCCGGGTGATCAGGTCGCCAGCGCCGAGGTTGTCGAAGAAGGCGATATTCTGTCGTAGGCAATGGTCGAGATAGGACTCTCGTAATTTGCAAGTGATATGTTCGGCTGTGTCTGAACCCCCGTGTTAATGATCATGTTACTCAATGGTAGACGGGCCGTTTGCCTTAGGAGTCACTTACATGTGAAACCCACCGTATATATGTAAGTGGCGACAAAGTTGGCGACGGCAAGGTACACGAAGTAAAGCACAACCTGGTTGAGCTGGCGGGAGAAAGCCTCGACATCAACGCCTTGGAAGTACCCCTGTACCGCCGATTGTACGTTGCCAAAGAGTACGACCATAAGCGGTATTGCAACACCGCTGGCAACGGCCATGATACATGACAACAGGATGATTGCCAGGTCGAGTCTCGATGCATAGCGGTACAGCGCGAAAGCTCCAGCAGTGCTTTCCAAAATCCCAACTTGGCGCTCGATCAAGCCTGCCTCGCTATCGGTGAGCCGTTGGGGATGGAAACTTTCGGATCTGGGTGGCGGGCCGTGTGACGGGCTGTCCCGCGCTCGGAAATCATCCGCCGCCGTTTTCGAGGCCCCATGTGGATTAGGCGTGACCGGTGGAAGGCAGACATCCCCGAGCTCAATGGTTTGTCCCGTCGAAGCAGCCAAAGCAGCCATATCAGTTTTCAGATGGATTTAGCTGTGTTGCTTGACTTCGGCCCCCAAGAGCTGTGATTGAGATGTGGAAGGAGCACTGGAAGGATTTCGTCGGGAAAAGCAAGTCGGCAGCACCTTCATCAGGAAACGGACGTGAGCAGCATCCTTTGCCTTTGGGGCGGAGCAGCGGAGCAGCGGAAGGCTGAAGCCGGAACTCTGGCGGTCCCCAGTTAATACGAACTAGTTCAGGCAATGGCCGCAATATGTCTCAGTCCACGTTCGGACGCGGGAGTCAACTCAAACATGGTGCTATAGGCATACGCCCGAGCCGTGTCTCTCACTCAGCCCCATAAGCAGGGATCAGGAACACGGGAGGTGTGTATGCTTCCCATTCATGCTATTTGCATTTATGAGGTCAGACGGGACAAGGTATCGAGATTTGCAGGTAGTCGCTCAAGGTCCCCATGGGTTGTAATGGGGCAAAGAACATTCGTGATCGAACTCCTTGTCTGCTGCCTGGAAGTATATTTGTGAGCATGGTATAGTCATCGAAGTAAAATAATTATCGAAGTAGAATAATCACCCAAGTAGAATGTCACTTTGTTGTCAGAGGCGGTCACTCGTAGCCCACGGCATGTCTCCATACGACAAGTTGTTGTATTCTTAACTTTGATTCGATGCAACGGTTGCCCATCAGAAACCTAAGGCACACAGCACAGTGACGCTGACAAGACACGACCCGCGAGACGATACTTTGTACAGGAGTGATAGACTTCCCGTCTTTCTGGTCAAGGTTGTCGAGCCATACCAGTAACCCGTAATGGTGTGTCTTCTCCACATAAAGAACTATGCATCTCTGATGCTTATACTTACCCAGACCTGCTCCAAGAAGGAATGGGACTAATTTATGAACTTATTAACCATCCCGCACACATTCCGCATGCACTGGCTGTGCATCACGTGTTCTACCTAACTATACAGATTATGCTTCACCACTTTCAAATATCCTCAAGGTCTAGAACGTCGGCGACATGGTTATACAGGGGGTTACGTCTAAGGTCGTTCTAGCTCGAAAAGGTTCGAAAGTATGATTCCGGTGTTTAAGTTTGAAGCACTTTAGTATAAAATTGATGTCTTCACCGCTTATTGTAAAAGATGATGATGTTCCAGTACGGAAACGTTCTGCAAAGACAGCACGGTGCCGCATCTTTCCCTCAGAGCTATGCAATTGGCGTGATGTGAGGATCTGTCATTCTTACCATACCTTGGTCCACTGCGCTCAGAGGCGTCACTCACTGGTTACTATCACGTTAAGCATTATGCAGTGAAAATACAGACATTAGGAATGATGTATTATATCATCTAAAGCAACGACAAAACAAGAGCAGAGCGTATCTGGGAGCGCCACTCGATGATTATGACCCCCCCTGAGCATCATGTAATGAGAAAATGAACGTAATGATGCTCTCTAGATCAATGGAGGGATATCAAGACGACTGGGACCTGGAAGTCACCGTGAAATGCATCTCCCCTAAAGTAAGTCGATGATCGCTGAATCTCAGAAGGCAGCCGTTTCTCCCCAAGTACGTCGACGATTGCGGAATACCAAAAGTAAAGACCTATACGCTCGCTATTTATCAATTCTTTGACGACAAATCACCTTCCCGTCCTTCGTTTTTCACCAACCACCGACTGCACGGGTTTTTGCTTCAACCATAGCTGAGGTATATGCACCAAAATAATGCATACAGGAGAAGTTTCAACTGGCGCCCATGGTGGCGCCGACTTGCCCCCAACTCAGCAGGAGTGTCCAGTTGCAGAGGCTATCGAAAAGCCGACATTGCCACCATTCAGCCTCTTAAACCCTGATATTGATGTTGACGCACTGATGCAGGAGCATGGCATTGATCCTGGCAAGGCAATCGACATGTTTCCCTGCACAGCTCTGCAGGAAGGTCTATTCTCACTCTCCTTGAAGCACCCTGGAAAGTTTACCATGCAGAAGATCTTAGACCTTTCGCCTGATCTCGACATGAAAGCTTTTCTTGATGCCATGGAGGTTGCATTTCGTAACACGCCTATTCTCAGGACTCGTATTATCCACGATGAGGCTACCACAAGCTTCCTCCAGGTCGTTCTTCAAGAAGATTTCCATTGGCATGAGGACACAGACCTCGATTGCTATCTCGAGACCGACAAGGGGCGGGCTATGGGCATCGGCCAGCCCCTTGTACGCTTTGGCCTCATCAAGAACGAAGAGAACGCGTATGTGTCCTTCGTATGGTCTATCCATCACGCACTCTATGATGGGTGGTCTATCCGCCTCATGACGGCTCTTGTCAGTGAGATCTACTCCGGCACGAAAATTCCGGCCAACGTGGCACCGCCATTCCAATCTTTCCTCAAGCAAATTGTTCAAGACGAAAAGAAGGCCGACGCCGACGCGTTCTGGAAATTGACCCTTAACGGCTGTGAGAGCGCCGTATTCCCCTCTGCACGGCCGTCGCTCCAGCCTGAGGCAGACACCATCGCCGAGCATCGCATCTCATTCCCCAGACTGGAGTCCCCCTGTGTCCGTCGTTCCATCTTGGTCCATGCCGCATGGGCACTGGTGGTTGGCTGCGTGACGGACACGACCGATGTTACTTTTGGCGCCACACTCTCGGGTCGCAACGCGCCTATCCCCAATATTGGCAACCTGATCGCGCCGACCATCGCCACTGTGCCCCTTCGATGTGTTTGGAGTAAGGACCAGAGAGTCCAAGACTTCTTGAGTACGCTACAGCAACAGGAATCAGACCTTATCCCCCACGAGCAGGCCGGATTGTCCCACATTGCCAAGTTGTCTCTTGATTGCCAGAAAGCATGCCTATTCAATAGCATGTTAGTCATTCAACCCGACAGTACGAATGCATCAGACATTACTCTGGGGACATGGAGGTTCGACAGTGAGCTTCATCAGTACAACTCGCACCCGCTGCTGCTTGATTTCGAACTCCGCTCCGAAGAGATCATCGCAAGAGCTAGTTTCGATTCACGTTTCATTGCCCCTGATATTTTGCGCAAGATGTTATCTCGGTTCGACAGTGTATTACAGCAGCTAACGCGGGTTGCTCCCGGTTTGACGCTGGCCGAGGTCCAAATGCTCGACGATGAAGACTTGAAGCAACTTTGGGACTGGAATACCGTCGTCCCCGAACCCAGCGAGAGGTCCGTCGCCGAGATCTTCCAGCAGGTTGCCCTGATGCATCCCAGCCGGCCCGCTATCTGCGCATGGGATGGTCAGCTTACCTATGCCGAGCTTGACAAGCTGAGCACGGCGCTGGCAGCCCACCTGGTCCGACTCGGCGCCTCACGGGACGAATTCATCCCCCTTTTATTCGCCAAGTCCATGTGGGCCAGTGTGGCAATGTTGGCTGTAGTGAAATCCGGGGCCGCCTTCTGCTTGGTAGACCCTTCGCTCCCCTGCCAGCGTCTCGACTCGATTATTCAGCAGATAAAGCCATCGATCATCCTCACATGTGCCGAGAACGAGCATCAGGGCTCCGAGCTTTGTTCAAATGTCGTCGTCGTGACTCAGCACTCCGTGGCTCTACTGTGTGATGGTAATACCGAGTACCCCCTGCCAAGCCCCAATATCGACTCTACCATCTACACGGTCTTCACCTCGGGCACAACAGGCGCCCCGAAAGGCGCTGTCATCTCCCACCGGAGTTCAGCATCGGCTATGGTCGTACAAGCTAAGGAGTTCGGCTACACGAAGGACTCCAGAGTCTATGACTTTTCTCCTTATAGCTTTGATGGCTGCATTCACAATGCCTTCACCACGTGGGCTGCCGGAGGTTGCCTTTGCATCCCGTCGGATCCGGACAGGAAGAATGATCTGACCGCCAGTATACGCCATCTCCAGGCCAACACGGTGTTCCTCACTCCTTCCGTCGCTCGCTTGCTGTCACCCCCCGAGCTGCCAGGCTTGAGAGTGCTTCTGGGCGGGGAAGCTATCAGTGTCCAAGACATCGCGCCGTGGTGGGGCAACGTCTTCACCGTCTACGGGCCGTCCGAATGCACACCCATGACTCTTGTCAACACCAACCCGCCAAGCCCAGACAAGGCTGTTCGGTTGGGCAAAGGCTGCGGCGTGTGCACCTGGGTCGTCGATGCCAACGATCATAACTCGCTAGTGCCTGTGGGGTGCGTAGGCGAGCTGCTCCTCGAAGGCCCCTTGGTTGGCACCGGCCACTATCTTAACCAGCCGGACAAAACCGCGGCTGTGTTCATTGAGGACCCTGCATGGCTCCTGAGAGGCGCTTTCGCGCACCACGGTCGACACGGCAGGCTCTACAAGACGGGCGATCTGGTCAAGTATGACGAAGACGGGAACCTCGCTTTCATCGGCCGCAAAGACTCGCAGGTCAAGATCCGTGGGCAGAGAGTGGAGCTTTCTGAAATCGAGCATTGGGTTCAGCAGTACTTCCCCGAATGTGCACGAGTAGTGGCCGAAGTCACGCACCTACGTGGTAATGAATCACGATCTACCCTGGCCGTATATCTGCAGTTCTCTTCGGAAGCCATGGAACCGGAAAAGGTGAGTATACTAACCCCCGACCGTTCCATTAACATCATGCTTGCCCAACACCTGCCAGACTACATGGTACCCTCCATATACTTCCGTGTTTCAACCCTCCCCCTCTCCAGTACAGGTAAGCTTGATCGAAAGGCGTTGCAGTCCATTGCCGCCTCCTTTTCGGCCCAAGAGATATCCGACTCTCGAGCGGACACAACAAGTCCTAAAGAAGGAGCAAAGACCGAGACCGAGAAGGTGATGCAACATATATGGGGCCAGGTGTTGGAGATTGAGCCATCGACCATCGGTCTCCATGATAGCCTCTTCAGTCTTGGCGGAGATTCCATCGATGCCATGAAAGTCGTGGCAAGGGCACGACGATCAGGGCTTGCACTCGAGGTCGCCGACATCTTTGAGCAGCGCTCCTTAAAAAAGGTTGCTCAAGTCTGTACTCAGGCGTCCAACCGCCCTGTTCATGCCGTCGCCCCCTATTCTTTGCTTGGTCAAGTCTCAGACCGAGGGGAATTGGAGCGATACATTGCCGAGCAATGTCAGCTGAGCACTGCAGAGGTAGAAGATGCCTACCCATGCACTCCTCTCCAAGAGGGTCTTTTGACCTTGACATCCAGGCAACAAGAGGGGGAATACACCTTACAAGCTATCCTGGAACTCGACCCTAGCATCGACGCACGGCGTTTCCAAGATGCTTGGGAGCAGGTCTCAAGATCCCTCGATATCTTGAGGACTAGGATAGTCTACCACCCAGATCATGGATTTCTGCAGGTAGTCCTGAAAGATGATTTCCTCTGGCTTGAAGCGGGATCACCTGCTTCGCCGGCATCACCAGCGTCACCAACATCAATTGACTCAACACCATCAACGGTATCTTCCACATCAACGAACTCACCTCCATCAACTTCCTCGCCGCCATCAGAAGCTTTATCACCATCAGTGGCTTCAGCACTGGCAAAGGAAAGACAAGATTGGGGGGACGTTGGAGCTCTGGCAGCTGTTTGGCAACACAATCCATCTCGGAAATCCCTTGATGACTACCTTGCTCGCGACAGACGCCAAACCATGATGCTCGGGAAGCCCCTCACTCGATATGGCCTCATCGAGAGTGGCCCCAACAGGTGGTTCGTCTGGACAGTGCACCACTCTCTGTATGACGGATGGTCACTCCCACTCATGGTCGAGAAGGTTTATGAAGCATATCGCGGTGTTCCAGCTGAGCAGAGCCCGCAGTTTCGTTCCTTTCTGAAATACACCACCAGCCTCGATACGCTTAATGTTACCGACTACTGGCGGCGTGCTATGGCAGACTTCGATGCCACCCACTTCCCACTGCCAAAGTCATCAAATGAGGGCTCGAATTTGAAGGCTGCGCATGAGACAACCACAGTTGAGTTTCCATCATTGCTCAAACGGACCAACACCATCACCGTGTCGACAATGATCCGAGCCGCTTGGGCGTTGGTTCTGAGCGCAGCTACGAACTCAGAGGACGTCATCTTTGGGGTGACCGTCTCCGGGAGAAACGCGGCGGTTGACAGCATCAGCGAAATGGCTGGACCGACCATCGCCACTGTTCCGGTTCGTGTGAAGATGGAGAAGCAGAGAGAAAACAGTCTATACTCGTATCTGGAAGAGGTTCAGCGCCAGACGGTCGAGATGATCCCGTACGAGCAATTTGGCTTGCAGAACATTTCCAGATTGTCTCCCGACTGCCAGAATGCCTGTGGCTTCAGGAATCTGCTCTTGATACAGCCGCGGGACGGAGTTCTCACAGACGACGATTCGCTCGGAAAGTGGCATGATCTTGGTAGACAAGACCCCGATACCTATCCCCTCATGGTGGAGGTGAACCTTGGTTCGACCCCCATCCGTGCTGAAGCACGCTTTGATCCAATTTCTATTAGCGCCAACACCACGAAAAGGTTGCTCCGGCGTCTTGCTTGGGTGGTGCAACAATTCGAGCGCGCAGATCTGGACACTCTGGTGTCCGATATTGTCATGACAACGGCTCGGGATCTGGATGAGACCTGGCAGGATAATGCCGTTGTTCCCACAATGATCGAAGAGTGCGTTCATACGGCCATTGAGAACCAGGCTCGTTCTCGTCCACACGCTGTCGCCGTGTCTGCATGGGATGGCGAGATGACATACGCGAATCTGGACCAGCTAGCATCTGCCGTGGCCAGCCGCCTCACCAAACTGGACATCGGTAAGGTTATCCCACTCTGCTTCGAGAAATCTATATGGACAACCGTCGCAATACTGGCCACCCTCAAGGCTGGCGCCGGGTTTGTTCTACTGGATGCATCACTTCCGAAGCAACGGTTGCAGAGCATTTTGGAGCAACTGGAAGCAACTGTCATAATCGCCTCGCCAACTCAGACAGAGCTATGCTCGTCACTAGTGGCGGACACCATCACTTTGGACCAAACCTTGTGCGACTCGCTGAGCTCAGTCCAGGACACGAACGAGGTCCTTCCAAAGCCCGAAGCATCCTCGACCCTGTATGTTGTCTTCACGTCAGGGAGCACAGGCGTCCCGAAGGGCGTCGTGGTATCCCATCGTAATGTTGCGACGGCTATACACCACCAGGCCGAAATACTGGGATACGATCCCGAAGCACGCGTCTTTGACTTTGCGTCCCACAGCTTCGATGTTTATCTCAATAACACACTGTCAACCCTTGCGACGGGCGGGTGTCTTTGTGTTCCAAAGGAGTCAGACCGACTTGCTAGATTACAACAGAGCCTCGTCGATTCGCGTGCCACTCTCGTTGAGCTGACGCCTTCGGTTGCACAAGTCCTCGCACCCCAGGAGATTCCGGACCTAAAAACCATCATATTTGGAGGCGAGGCCTTACAGTCTCGCCATGTACTTCCTTGGTGGGGAAACTCGCGCGTGTTCAACACGTACGGGCCCTCCGAGTGCACTTCGACGACGCACATCAACGGTAGCACCGAGAGCCCCGAAAGTGTGACATACCTCGGTATGGGCGTCGGCGTGCTGACGTGGGTAGTCGACGCCAATGACCACCACGTCTTGACGCCCCCTGGATGTGTTGGCGAGCTTGTCCTCGAGGGGCCCATAGTCGGCGAAGGGTACCTGAACGATCCTGCGAAAACGGCCGCGGTGTTTATTGACGATCCTAAATGGTTGACCAAAGGTACTCCGACCATTCCGGGGCGTCGTGGCCGCCTCTACAAGACCGGTGATCTTGTGAGACAAACCGAGGCGGGCCTTGCATACCTGGGACGCAAGGACTTCCAAGTGAAGCTCCGAGGGCAGCGCATTGAGCTTGGGGAGGTTGAACACCGAGTCGCCGAGTGTTTGTCTGGACCTGGACCCTTCCAAGTTGTGGCTGACGTCATTACTCCGCAGGGAGATGCTGCCAGTCAGGTAATGGTGGCTTTCATCAGGAGTCCCGATGCCCGAAAGGAAGTCGAGATTGCAGTGGCTCCTACCGACATCAAGGCGAAGCTCAGGACTGTACTGCCTCCGTACATGGTCCCCACGTTCTTCATCTACCTCCAAGAGCTCCCCTTGACGGGCACGGGGAAGCTCAACCGCAAGAGGCTTGGGGAAATTGGCGCGTCCATCTCGGCGCACAATATTGCCGACCTGCGTGACCAGAGTAAGAGCGGACCTCGACGTAACCCTACTACCGACGTTGAAAAGCAGCTCCATGCTATCTGGTCTCTCACACTGAAGTTGGAACCTTCCCAGATCGGCCTGGACGACAGTTTCTTTCAACTCGGTGGCGACTCTATCTCATGCATGGTCGTCTCGGCACATGCCTATAAGATCGGCATGGAACTCGCCGTCGCTGACATGTTCCGACACCCGAAACTTGAAGACCTGGCGAAGCGCGCAGCTTCCACGGTATCCATCAAGGACTTGGAAGTCCTACCATTCTCGCTCATGGGTGAAGACTTTAAAGCCGCTGCTCAGATCAAGGAGCTATCTTCAAGGCACGGATGGAAGGAAAGCAGTGTCCGGGACATCTTTCCTTGCACCCCGCTACAAGAAGGTCTTTTCTCGCAAGAGGGTGAATATGCGATGCGATTCCAGTGGGCGCTTCCATCCACCACATCTGTTAGCTCCCTTCGGGCTGCTTGGATGAAGATCTACCAGGCGTTTCCTATTCTCCGCACTCGGATCGTCCAACTGGAAGGCTCAGAGCTTTCTCAGGTCATCCTCGACGATGCGATGGACTGGATTGAGACCTCAGACCAAGGGGTACTTAAGCATGGAAGCCCCACCATGGAGATTGGTCAGCGACTTACTAGATGGACCATTTTACACCACGGTAATGGTTCTGACAAGCGGTTTGTCTGGGACATTCACCATGCAATCTATGATGGTTGGTCCTTCGGGTTGATCTTGGACGCTGTCGAGCAAGCGTACGAGGGTCGAGATGTCGAGAGGGGACCCCCGTTCCAGTCGTTTGTTCGATATTGCAAAGACCAACAGAGTGGGGATTCGAGTTCTCTGCACTGGCGTCAACAACTGGACGGTTATGTGGGCAGGATATTTCCTTCACCCAATCTACGGCCCCGCGAGTCTCTGGTCCTGAACATTGAATCACAACAGCTTCCGCGCCCAACTATGGGGCCCGAGAACGCCGGCATAACTGTATCGAGTCTGATCAGCGCATCTTGGGCAATCTTGGCAGGCACCATGACCTCATCTGATGACGTTGTGTTCGGGGCAACTCTTTTTGGCCGAAGCGCGCCGGTCCCTGCGATCGACAAGATGGCGGGCCCGACATTTGCGACACTCCCGGTTCGCATACGGCTACCACATCAGCAACCTTGCGACGAGTTACTCGCCAAGATACAACAACAGACGTCGGAGATGATCCCATTCGAACAGGCCGGGCTACAGCGAATTGCCAAACTATCGCCCGCTTGCATGAGAGCTTGTGCTTTCCAGACCCTACTCGTGGTTCAGCCCGACGAAAAAGACGGGCATACTCGAGTGTTGGGGAAGAGACTCCATGATCACAAACAGCTGACCCCTGGAACGTACGGCCTCGTGCTTGAGGCAAACATCGGATCGGATTTTATCGACGTCCAGGCTCGGTTTGACCCCGAAGTGATTCGGCCATGGCTTGTGCGCGACTTGGTACGGCGGCTCGGTTTCGTCATGGATCAGTTTTCGTCGGCGGGTCAGGCGCCCCTATCCAGCATCAAGACGATGACTCGCGATGACGAGGAACGGATATGGCAATGGAATAAGACCGTGCCCAAGCCCGTCGACCGCTGCGTCCACGAACTGTTTGAAGAACGAGTGCGCTCCCATCCAAACGTCGAAGCTGTGTGTGCTTGGGATGGCAATTTTACGTACGCGGAGCTCGACCGCTTGGCAAATCAGCTAGCTGCTTGCCTTATTACCGTGTATGAAGTCAAGCCCGGCTCGATGGTGCCCCTCCTCTTCGAGAAGTCGAAATGGACCCCTGTATCAATGCTGGGAGTTATGAAGGCGGGCGCCGTCTTCATACTGCTCGACGACTCAAGGCCTCGCGAACAGCTCCTCGCCATGGTTCGAAAAGCAAAGGCGACGCTGCTTCTAAGCAGCGCCTCAAATGAAGCACTCTGCAAGCTACTAGGTGACCGAGCGTTTATCATCAATGACGCATTCTTCTCGAAAAAGCAAGATATAGCGGAACCCAATCACTCGATGCCCGCCACTTGTCACGCATCTAGTGCGGTCTATGTTCTGTTCACCTCGGGCAGTACCGGCAAACCAAAGGGCACCGTCATTACACACGGAAGCGCGACATCAGCCCTTACGTACCAACCAGAGCGGTTCACATTCACGGAAACATCTCGACTCTATGACTTTTCTTCTTACGCCTTTGACGCCTCCATCTTTTGCACATTGAATATGCTCGTCACAGGAGGTACTGTCTGCATACCCAGCGACGAGGACCGCAAAAGCAACCTCGCCGGAAGTATCAACAGGTTGCAGGCTAGCGCGGTTCTGCTTACGCCGTCTGTCGCACGGCTCTTGCAGCCAGATCAAGTCCCTAACCTGCACACCATCATATTCGTGGGCGAGAAGCTGTCTGCCAGAGACATTGAGCCCTGGTGGGGTAAGGTCAAGATCATCAACGCGTATGGGCCCTCGGAGACGACCCCAGCCTCCACCATCCGATCCTGTGACCCAAGTGCCCACTCCCCGGAGGAGGCTCTGCTGATCGGTACAGGTGCTGGTCAAGTCACATGGATCGTGGACCCTGAGAATACTGACCGGCTTGTACCGCCAGGATGCGTCGGGGAGCTTCTACTCGAAGGACCCTTGGTAGGCCAGGGCTATCTTGGAGAACCGGAGAAGACCAAGGCCGCCTTTATCCAGTCACCGGCATGGCTGCGAAGCCAACCTGATGAGACACCCCGAGAGGGCAGAATGTATAAGACAGGTGACTTGGTACGTTATGCTGACGAAGACGGCAATCTTGAATATGTCGGACGAGCCGATTCCCAAGTGAAGATCCGCGGCCAACGTGTCGAGCTGGGCGAGGTTGAGCTTAAGGTGCAAGAAGTCGTTACCGATGCTTCGCAGGTAGTGGCCGAGCTTGTCCCCAGCAGTCGAACCACCAACCCCCCAATGCCGGTTCTTGTCGCTTTCCTGGCTGTCAATACCCACACTGGGGAGCCGAGGGTCCACCCCGTGGACGCGGAGAGTGAAGACCGGCTGGCCGGAATCTTGGCGGCTCACATGGTTCCAACACTGTTCATTTCCATGAGGGCGTTCCCTGCCACGAGTGTGGGAAAGGTCAATCGAAAGGAGCTGAGGCGCATTGGCGAGCCCCTGGTCGCCGACATACAGTCAGCTGACGTTGACTTCAGGTTTGCCGAGAAACGTCAGCCAGTCTCCGACCTGGAGCTGCGCTTGCAGCAGATATGGGCTCGGGTTCTCAACTTGGATGTCGAGAAAGTTGGTATGGACGACAGTTTCCTCAGAATCGGTGGCGACTCCATTACCGCCATGCAGGTAGCCTCTTGCGCGCGAGGCGAGTCCATCAACTTGCGTACGGCCGACATCATGCGGCAAAAAACAATTTCGAAACTGGCCAAGACCATCACTGCATGCCAAGATGCGTCATACCCGCGATCCGTCACTCAGGCTTCCCGAGCTGAAGCCAGGAGTGGAGAGTACGAGACCAGCCTTAGTCCCATTCAGGCACTTTACTTTGCTACTCAACCAGATCCCACCATATGCTTTGATCAGCACTACTTCCTCGAGCTTCACCGCCACGTTAACCCCAAAGACCTCGCGGATGCCCTTGAAAATATTGTTCGAAGCCATGAGGTCCTCCGTGCGCCCTTCGCACGATCCGAGGCCGGGAAATGGGAGCAGCGCACCACTGAAAATATCGCCGAGTCGTTCCACCTCCGAATCATCAAGGACGGCGCTAGCTCTGAAGCCGAGCTTCATGGTATCGCAAGCTGCCGAGCATCTCTTGATATCGAGAATGGCCCGCTTCTCACTGCTGCTCTCTTTGCAGATGCCAATGACCCGAGTCGCCACCAGAGACTTTTCATTTCCATCCACCATTTGGTTATCGACATTGTCTCTTGGCGAGTCATACTCACTCAGCTGGAGCAGCTACTTGGTGATGGGAATTTCAAAATCCCCGCCTCCACTACGTTCAACGAGTTCACCGCCGCGCTCCATGGTCGAAAGCACGACGACCCGACGCAGAAGCGCGTCGAAATGACCCCATTGGAAGATTGTGGACCCGATCTTGCCTACTGGGGGATGGAGGCGAGGGTCAATCTTCTTGGAGACAGTATTATCAAGGAGTTCACCCTCGACAAAGACCTTAGCTCTTTGCTCCTCGGCACCGGCTGCAACGCGGCCATGGAAACGTACCCACAGGAGCTCATGATGGCCGCCTTGTTCGCCTCGTTCGGCCGCGTATTCTCCGATCGCGAACTTCCCACCATGCTTACGGAGAGCCACGGTCGAGATACAACCGCATGGGATGACCAGATCGATGTCTCCTCCACAGTAGGCTGGTTCACTACTTTATCTCCATTGCAGCTAAGCTCCGAGTCCGGCAGAAGCTTAAGGGATATCATGCGAGAAACCAAGGACAAGATGCGGGACACTGGTCAGTACTCTGGGCTCGATATAATGACCCGAGCCACGGAAGACAGCAAAACATTCCCAGTTGAGCTAGTCTTCAATTACACGGGTCAAGCCCAACAGCTGGAGCGGCATGACAGCCTGTTTGGTGCTCTACCAGTACCAGATGGCTCGGACCCGGCTTCAGCCATGAATCTCCGGCGATTTGCCTTGTTCGAAATCGACGTGGCTGTCGACAGAGGTCGTATTGTTGCCTCAATGACTCGTCACCGTGCAATGCTGCATCCAGAAAGGATATCTTCGTGGTTCGATGAGTTCAGGACAACCTTGGAACAGATGGCCAAACACCTGCCTGGCAGCAAGCCGGAATGGACTCTAGTCGACTTCCCTCTCGCTTTCCACTCCTATAACAACCTCGATCGATTCCGTACCCAATGGTTGCTCGATCACAACATCGAACCCGGAAATGTTGAGGCTATATTCCCTTGCTCGGCCATGCAGGAGGGTATCTTGATTGCCCAAGCGAAGGACTCGAGAAGTTACCAGACATGGTTTGAGCTTAACATCAGCGTGGGGGGCGACGCTTGTCTCTCTCTTTCAAAGCTGCATGGGGCTTGGGCCGCTGTCATCAAGCGTCACGAGATGCTACGCACCATGATAGTGCACAATCTGCCAGGCGCCGAAAGGCCTATGCAGATGGTACTGCGGCGTGTCGAGCTCCAAATTGGAAAGCTGGAGAAGCCTATGGACAAGTGGGAGAGAGTAAATGTCTCACCACCCCTAGATTCTACTAAGAATTCCCTTCAGTACCGCCTCACACTTTGCGAGTCGTCAACAAAGAGCGCTCGGATCCTTGTGGAGATGAATCACGCCATCTCGGACGGTTTCTCCCTGCAACTACTAGAGCGCGACCTGGCTCGGGCCTATGATCTAGGAACCGATCTGGAGCCGGCCGGCAAGTATGCCGACTTCATCTCGTACCTTGAAGAACAGCCCCTCGACGCCGGAGTCGCTTTCTGGTCCCAACATCTGGCCGGCACTGAACCGTGCATCTTCCCCCGGTCCCTACGCGACGGCGAAGAATGCGCCAGCCAGCGACCGGCCCCAGTACCCGGTCTGGATAGCGCTCAGCTGCATGCCTTCTGCTCGGCACATGACATTACGCCGGCAACGGTGATCCAGATGGCCTGGGCCATGGTTCTGGGGATGTATACCGGTGTCGATGTGCCCTGTTTTGGAAACTTGACGTCCGGCCGTGACGTTCCTGTGCTCGCAGTCGACGACATGTTTGGGCCCCTTGTTGGCATCATGCCCTGCGGCATCCAGTTCCGAAAGTCGCAGTCAACTCTGGAGACCCTTCGAGCGGTACAGGTCGACCATATAGACTGTATGGCTCACCAGCACATACCTCTGGCTTCCATACATGGTGCTCTCGGGCTCGATTCGAACTCTGCTCTTTTCAACAGCATTGTCTCTGTCCAGAAACTGAGCCCGGAGTCCCGTCGGCCGGAGGGACTCATTATAACCTCGGGAGATGACTTCGATCCCACTGAATATGATGTGGTAGTCCATGTGGGACTCAGCCCTACAGATACCCAGGTTGTACTCTCATTCAGGCCTGGATGCCTTTCAAAGGTGGATGCGTTGCGGCTGGCCCGCTGTATGAGCGAAGCCGTCCAGGGGATCATAACTAGCCCATCAAAGTCCCCGCTCGACATCTCCCTGCTTGGAAAACAGGACCTCGACGATATCTGGGACTGGACCGGCGCCCCTCATCCGCCAGTAGACCGTTGCATAACCGACATGGTCGAAGAGGTGGTCGAATCCTCTCCCAGCGCTCCAGCGGTGGTGAGTTGGGATGGTGGTCTAACCTATGCCGAGTTGAATAATCTTGCCAACGGCCTAACCAGCAAACTGGCTGCTCTTGGTGTGGGGCCCGGCATAATTATACCACTGTGCTTCGAAAAGTCAATGTGGACATCGGTCGCGTTACTCGCCGTGATCAAGACAGGAGGCGCCTTCGTTTTGCTCGATCCGTCTCTGCCCGAGGCACGATTGCAGGCCATTGCTCGCCAAGTTTGCACTCTGGACTTGGTCCTCTCATCAACTGCGAACTTAGCCCTCGGCTCCCGGCTGGCCAAGTCAGTACTGGAGGTAAGCGAAGCTTCTCTTCTGGAGATTGGACTATCGGAAGTCGTAACAGCATCTGCGCCTCCGGCACACTTGAGATCACCGGAACATACATTATTCGCAGTTTTCACTTCGGGATCCACCGGGACTCCGAAGGCGGCCGTGTTTAAGCATTCCGCATTTGCTTCCTCCTTAAGCTATCAATGTGAGGCGCTTGGAATCCGGCGTGGATCTCGGGTCTTCGACTTTGCCTCCTATGCATTCGACATCGCCGTCCACAATGTTCTCGCGGCCTTCACGACCGGGGCCTGTCTATGCGTCCCCTCCGAGGAGGCCCGAAAATCCGACCCCGGTGGTTCCATGAAAGCGATGCAGGTGACCGTGGCAGACTTGACTCCGTCGGTGGCCCGGTCCATCAGTCCAGAAGACGTGCCCACCCTCGAGACCTTGATTTTGGCGGGCGAGGCGGTCACGGTGGACGATGCGATGCGATGGTGGGGCAAGGTCAAGATTGTCAACGCTTACGGGCCTGCTGAGACCAACATTGCTACCATCAACTCCAAGGCTTCTACACCGACCGGCGTCACTAGTATCGGCCACGGACACGGGGTCAATACCTGGGTAGTCGACCGCCACAATGCGAACAGGCTCCTGCCCCTTGGATGTGTCGGTGAGCTTCTGCTAGAGGGACCCCTATTGTCGCAGGGCTATCTCCACGATGCCGAGAAGACGGCCGCTTCCTTCATCCAAGCTCCTCCGTGGCTACTCGAGGGTGGAGATGGCCAACTCGGTCGCCGGTCGACGCTATACAAGACAGGCGATCTAGTCCGTTACGACGGGGATGGCCATGGTTTGACCTTCATCGGTCGCAAAGACACGCAGGTCAAGATCAATGGGCAGCGCCTCGAGCTGGGCGAAGTAGAATCTAATGTCCTGATCTGCATGCCGGACACCGATCAAGTCGTCGTAGAGCTCATCGCGCCCAAGGTGGAAGAAGAAGGCCTGCCGGCTGGACCTCCCGCGCTGGCCGCCTTTCTGCAGATCAACAGCTCCGACTCAGTCGAGATGAATCCATATCCCGACGCAGCTGTGCTGCAACAGCAATTGGCGAAACGACTTCCTCGTTACATGGTTCCCGGATACTTTTTCTCTTGCTCTAACCTTCCGCAGACGGCGACCGGCAAGACGGACCGGAGGCTACTTCGTGACTTGGGTGCCACGCTGGCAAAGGACCAGCGGGCTGTTGCTCGAAAGGGTACTAGTACCAAGATACGGCAGCCAACAACAGATACAGAACGGAAGCTCAGAGATGTATGGGCACAGGTTCTGCAGCTCCCTGTGGAGTCTTTTGGATTGGATGACAACTTCTTTTATTTGGGTGGTGATTCGATAGCTGCCATGAAGATGGGTGGCGAGGTTCGTCGGATCGGCTACCAGCTGTCCACTTTAGACATCTTTAAGAACCCGCAGCTACACAACATGGCTCGCAAGCTGTCTGACACCGCAAAGTCCAGCGATGTGATTCCACGGTGCGACACCGGCCCCTTTCAGCAATCGTCGCCACAGGAGCGGCTGTGGTTCATAGAACAGCTCCACCCCGGGCTCAACTGGTATCACATGCCTAGCGCCATGCTCTTGCACGGCCCCGTCTGCCTCCGATCGCTCGGGGCGGCCTTCTCCGCGCTCGAGGAGCGCCACGAGTCGCTGCGGACCACCTTCTCCGTCGAGGACGACGTGAGCATCCAGATCGTGCACCCTTTCAGGGCCCGCGAGCTTGACATTATCGACCTTCCCATCCTGGAGAACAGCGAGAGATCAGAGATAGTACTGGCCGATGCGCTTCAAAGGCACCAAACGAGTCCATTCGATCTCGGCAACGAACCTGGCTGGAGAGTGCGAGTCTACCGACAAGGTACCAAGCACGTTCTGTCTCTGGTCATGCATCACATCATCTCCGATGGCTGGTCCGCCGACATCATCCGTCGCGAGCTAGCCATGTTTTACTCGAGCGCCAAGTGTGGACTCGAACCTCTAGAGTCACCGTTGCTCCCTGTCATCCCGATTCAGTATAAGGACTATGCGGCATGGCAGAGGAAGCAAGTTACTGGCGAAGAAGAGAAAAGGCAGCTTGACTACTGGATGGGGCGGTTGGAGTCAAGCCGGCCGGCCGAGCTGCTGGCGGACAAGCCACGCCCCGAGACGCTGTCGGGAAACGCGGAGTTGCAGGAATGGAAAGTCGACGGACCGCTATTCGCGCGCTTGCAGGAGTTTTGCCAGCGCCACGACACGACCCTACACGTCGTCCTGCTTGCGGCCTTCCAAGCTACACTCTACCGCCTCACAGGCCTTCAAGATACCGTGGTCGGCACGGCAAACGCCAACCGCGACCGGCCTGAACTCAGGGACATTGTCGGGTTCTTTGTCGCCCTACAGTGCATTCGCAGCAAAGTCGAAGCTAGCAGCTCTTTCGGGGAGCTGGTGGAGCAGGGGAAGAAGGCCACCATCGACGGCCTTGCTCACCAAGACCTGCCATTCGAGACCTTAGTCTCGCGGCTCCAGAGCCACCGAGACATGTCACGCCACCCTCTGGTGCAGATCATGTTCACGGTCCACTCCCAGATGGACGCGGGGACATTCAGGCTGGACGATGTGGAAACGGAACCCCTGGAGACAGCTATTACGTCGCGATTCGATCTCGAGGTCCATTTCTTCCGTGAGGCCGAGGAATTGCGGGCCGACATTGTGTACTCGACCGACTTATATCAGCCATCAACAATCGAGAACATGCTTCAACTCTATCGCAGCGTCTTGGAGGCAGCGCTGAGCTCCGCATCTACGACACCCATCTCGGAACTCCCGTTGATGACCGACTCCGCCTACTCGGCACTAGATGCGATGGGACTGTTCAAGCCACAGCAACCCGAGTATCCCTCGAACTCGAGCGTGGTGGATTTATTCCGCGAGCAGGCGACCTCCCACCCTAACAGGATGGCTGTCAAGGACGGCTGTTCACAGCTCACCTACACCGAGCTCGACCACGACTCGGACGCGCTTGCCCGATGGTTATCCGCGCGCTCCCTATCTCCCGGAAGTCTCGTCGCCGTGATCGGGGATCGGTCTTGTGAACTAATTGTCGGGTTTCTCGGAATTCTCAAGGCAAACTTGGCCTACTTGCCGTTCGACTCTAAAGTGCCTGCTGGTCGCATAGAGGGCATCATATCCACCCTTCCGTCGCCGCGGCTTATTCTTCTGGGCAGCGATATTTTTCCTCCATTAATCGCACTGCCAGATGTTAACTCCTTCCCCATCTCTACGGCTGTGCACGAAGGCAGGTCTGATGCGGAGGCAATTCTAGGGACCAGTCCGACAGCGACCAGTCTGGCTTATACCATGTTTACGTCAGGATCGACAGGTCTGCCTAAGGGTGTCATGATCGAACATCAAGGCATCGTTCGCCTCGTCAAGAATAGTAACATCGTGGACCCCCTGCCTAACCCCGTCGTGATGGCTCATATGTCCAACCCAGCCTTCGACGCAGCCACATTGGAGATATACAGTGCTCTACTCAATGGCGGCACGCTGGTCTGCATAGACGCAGCTACGGCCCTCGACCAAGATCGGCTGGCCAGTATTTTCGTCCAAGAAGGCATCCATGCTGCCTGGATGACAACAGCGTTGGTCAAGGAGAGTCTGCAACATGAGCCCTGTGCCCTGCGGAAACTTCAGGTTCTCTATTTCGGAGGCGAAAGGGTAAACCCGCAAGATGCCAAGACTGCTCGGGCCATGGTCCGCGGATCGCTCATACACGCATACGGCCCGACCGAGAACACCACGTTCTCTACCATATGGGACGTGCCCGGTGACGAACGAGAACTGTACACCAACGGTGTGCCGATCGGCCGAAGCGTGAGCAACTCGACCGCCCATGTGATGGACTCGGCTCAGCAGCTCGTCCCCCTAGGGGTAATCGGAGAGCTCGTGGTGGCCGGCGACGGTCTCGCACGAGGCTATACGGATCCGGAGAAAGATCTGAATAGGTTTGTCCACATTACCATAGGGGGAACTCGTGTCCGCGCCTATCGCACCGGAGACATTGTGCGGTACCGACCGGCAGACGGCCAGCTGGAGTTTTTCGGGCGCATCGACGGGCAGGTCAAATTGCGAGGTCATCGCATCGAACTTGGCGAGATTGAACACGCTCTTCTCGACCATGACCTCGTCGGCAACGCGGCCGCCGTACTGCAGGTTCGTGACGGGCAGGCAAGTCGGATCGACGGCTTTGTCACCCTGCGCGACATAGGTCGGCCGGAAGGTGCCACGAAAATACCAGATGCCGTGGTCCGCGAACTATATGATGGCCTCCGAAAGCAGCTGCCCGGCTACATGGTACCTTCCTCGATCCATGTGCTCGAAAAGATCCCGGTCAATGGCAACGGGAAGGTGGACCGTCAAGCCCTCGCAAGGGACAACGCGGCCATCGGTGTAGCCGAGAGAGCCGAGGGATGCGAGCCGAAGCAGTTGCCAACTTCCGATACCGAACGCCAACTAGCCCAGATTTGGACCCGACTTCTTATTCTGGAACCCGGCAGCATCGGTGTTGATGATGACTTTTTCCGTCTTGGTGGCAGTTCCATCTCGGCAATGAGAGTCGTGAACCAGGCGCGCAAGGCGGGACTAAGTCTTGCCGTGGCTGATGTATTCCGCCAACCCAAGCTCCGCCAGCTCGCCGCATTGATCGAAGGTAGTAACGGTGCCAATGGAGGCAACATCAGCGGGGGTATCATACGCCGTGAACCATCAAAAGCAATCGAACATCGCACGGAGCAATCATCAGCCCAAAGGGGCCTTTGGTTCATCTACCAGATGGACCAAAGTTCCACCAAGTACCTCATGCCCTTCTCCATGCACCTGCGAGGGCCGCTGCAACTCCCTGCTCTGCAATCGGCATTGCGGGGGATTGAGCTACGGCACGAAACATTGAGGACGACGTTCAAGACGGAGAATGGTGCCCATTTTCAGATTGTACATTCCCACCAGGAAAAGGACTTGAGGGTCATCGATACCTCCTCTGAGCATGACATGATGGAACTGTTGGCTCGGGATCAGTCTGTCCCTTTTGATCTTGAGAATGAGCCCGGCTGGCGCGTGGCCGTCTATCGATCCAGCCGTCAACACCACGTTCTCGCCATCACCATGCACCACATCGTATCCGACGGATGGTCGCTTGGTCTTCTACAAGAAGAGCTGGCCGCATTCTACACGGCCGAGGCCCACGGGAAAGAAGCATCATCATCTCAAGTCCCATTCCTCTCTATTCAGTACCGGGACTACTCGGACTGGCAACAGGAGCAGATCAAGGGCGGCGATATTGAGCGGCAACTCCAGTACTGGGATACCCAGCTACGCGGAAGCCGACCCGCCGTCTTTGCTAGCGATCGGCCCCGTCCCAAAACACTATCGGGAAACGCTGCTGTCCGCAACGTCAACATCTCAAATGCGACTTATACCAGACTTCAGAGCTTCTGCAAGACTCATGGCGTCACATGTTTCACCGTCCTCCTTGCCGTGTTCCGGGCCGCCCACTTCCGTCTCACTGGGGCCAGGGACGCCGTTATCGGTACCCCCAACGCGAACCGGGACCGTGCCGAGGTCGAGCACCTGATCGGCTACTTTGTCAATATGCAGTGCATCCGCATCAAGGTGGAGCGGCAGTCGCTGCAAGACTTGGTGAAGCATGTCAAGTCAGCCTCTACGTCGGCCATGGCCAACAAGGACGCCCCGTTCGACCAGGTGGTTTCGCGGGTACTTGACTCTAGCAGAAGAGACCCGTCTCGACATCCGCTGGCACAAGTCGTCTTCGCCTACCATGTTCGACCGAACCAAGAAGACGGAGAGGCACATCAACAGTTCCCCGATCTTGATGTGGAGATGATGGACTCGCCGCCTTCGACGAGGTTTGATCTGGAGTTTCATCTGCACCAAGAAGGCCACAGGCTCGAGGGCGCCGTGTGTTACTCGACAGATCTTTACAATGCCGAGTCCATCGACAGTATTCTGTCAGTTTTTACGACCATGCTCGACGCAGGGTTGCGGCAACCCGCCACACCCATCTCCGCATTGCCACTCTCGGTGGAGGATTCTCTCTCGACGCTCAACTCCGAAGGGTTCTTTGGACCCGCAGATGGTCGAGTCAAAATTGGACGTGATATTGTATCAACTACCGAGATCGAGGATGCCCTCCGGCGTCTCAGTTCGGTTTCGGATGCCGCTGTCGTCGTACAGAGCGCTGACTATAAGCGAGAGGCTACCAGCTTGGTTGCCTTCGTTGTGGCCAAAGACACCACTAGCGAGTCTCAACCGATAGAGAAGGCAGTCGTTGAAACGCAGCTTCATGATGACCTCAAGGAAGCGCTACCAACTCATAGTCTACCTCGGATCATGATAGCTCTGAAAGAGTTGCCACTTAACCGAAGCGGAATGGTAGACCGGGGAAGGCTCACTGCCATGGCAAATGCTTTGACTCCAGTAGATTCTTCGCCTGCGCTCCGAAGCGAATTCCGTGAGCCACGTTCCCATACCCAGGAGCTTATACGCAATGTCTGGGGCAAGGCGCTGGGTTTGGAGGCCGGTACCATCGGCCTGGACGACAATTTCTTTGATCTCGGCGGCCACTCGATCGTGGCGATGGAAGTGGCAAGGGAATGCAACAAGGTCCGACTCGCCCTGACCGTGGCAAATGTTTTCCAGTGCAGCAACCTCGAGGAGCTGGCCAACATGGCGCAACCATCTCTACGCGCCCCTGAACCAAGCCAGATGAGAGTTCAGCCAGACGCTTCTTCGAGGCAAGGTGTCTCCTTGATCGATACGAAGGTGCAGACGGTGCTAGAAGATGCTTACAGGTCATTGAGTTCGGTAGGCATCGAGCTTGGGGCCATCCAAGACATCTTGCCCCTGACGAATTTCCAAACCAAGTGCGTGGAAAACGAGGCCACGTTCCGCGAGAACTGCAATTACTTTCAAGTTAATTTGGGAATGGGTGTGGACACTCAACGGCTGGAGGAGACTTGCAGCTCGGTGCTGTCGCAGCTACCTCTTCTCCGGTCTTGCTTCCTTTCAGTTAAGGGCGTCCATCGGCAGGTCGTTCTTCACCTCAATCACATCTTCCCCGTCACTGTCGTCAATCTGGACGCGGAAATCGACTTCGGCCGGTACTTTGACCAATTCTGCCCCCGGGACGTGGAGACGATATCTCACAAGTCCCCACCGTGCGCAATGGTCATTGTAAGAGATACCAAAACCGGCGCCACTCATCTTGTCGTCCGCTTGTCACATGCCCAGTACGACGGTATATCCATCGGTCCACTGTTCGAAGCTATCATAAAGGGGTACACCGACGGCAAAGTTGGATCCCTGGGCCCGGACTTCTCTGCCTACCTGTCGTACGCGGCGCAGCTGAGGCCCAGATCCACCGAGTTTTGGCGGAAGCGGCTGCGTGGTAGCCGCCCTCCGGGTGCGTTGGCGTCCAAAGTCCGACCGCCCGCCCCCTCGCGCCACTCGATCGCGCAGCGAGTCGATGTCGCCACCGAGGTCCGCCTCCCGAAGCTTCCGCGCAACGTGACCTTGGCCACCGTGGCCAGCGCCGCCTGGGCCGTGGTCCTCGGCGGCGTGACCGGGAGCCGCGATGTCGTGTACGGGCAACTCGTGTCTGGCCGCAACGCAGCCCTCGATGGCGTCGAGGCCATCGTCGGGCCGTGCATTAACTACGTCCCCGTTCGCGTCGCGCTCACCGACATACAATGCACCACGCCGGCCGACCTGTTGCGCGCCGTTCAGGCGCAGTTCGTCGAGACAGCGGAGGCCGACTGCATCGGCTTCCGGGATGTGATTGCGGACTGCACCGACTGGCCCGCGGGCTCCGACTTTGACTGCGTCTTCCAGCACCAGAACGTCGACGAGCGGCCGGTGATCGGCGGCGGTGCGGGCCCCCTCCAGCCCATCCTGGGGTTCTACGAGAAGGGGGACGTCGCGCCGCCGCGCGTGAGCGTGGTTACGTACCCGACGGAAGACGGTGGGCTGCGGGTGCGGCTGGGCGGAAACACGCACGTGGTCACGAGGGAGACTGCGAAGCGGTTGCTCGATATGGTGGCTAAAGCATCCATCTTTTTGACATGCAACCTGGAAAAGGACTTGGGGGAGTACATGGGGAGTTTGAATATGGAGCAATAATTTGAGTTGAAAGGGCGATATGTCGGACCTTGATCCGAAGAAATCAAGTTCATACTCTTTAGTCTATAAACTAGATAGTAGAAACATATTATATACCTTTGGAAGTATGTCATTATTAGCAGCCCGCTTAGCAAGCTAACTACTATTCAACAGACATACCTCAGTACATCCACTTACTGGTCTTGTGTTTCATTCAGCATGCAAGTGGCTTGGGTAGTGAAATGAGCAACTCAAGCAAGCCGCAATTGAGTATCGAACCATCAGTACGAGGATTTACCCAGCCCAGAAGGGGTCCTGCACGGAGCGTCCTCCGCTGGGAATCCCAGATCACAGCATTCGACTCCATATGTCTCCGATACACAGCGCCCCGCCCCTCAGCCGCATTAGACCGCGCCGTAACTTAGAGCAAACGTATTATGGTACAGAGATTAGGCCGTACGCTGTTTAACCTCGCATAATCCGCAGGAAACGTCTTTATGAAAATGAATAGATGGAGATATTGAAAATACCACTTTTTGTGTGACTTATGGATATTAAACAGTTATCAGGCTCCCCTGAACTATGGCCAGATACTTATGCGGTCGCAATTTTCAGCCGATTATCTTTAAGCACGACTGTACTCATAATTGCCGTCAAGTTGTTCACGGCATCTAGCTCGCCACTCTCTCGCCTCTCATCATTCCCATCCTTCAAGCCAACGTGGGTCATCCTTCTTCGAGCACGACTGACTGGTCTGAAGCTTAAGATGTCTCCCAATGGCGGTCTTATGTCGTAGCTAATAAAGGAAGGGTCATCTGCTGTCGGTATTGAATCAGTGTTCAGAATCATCATATCACAGAAAGTTACACGAACCAGATTCCTGCGTCCAAATACCTCGTGCGATACACAAATCTTTAAACTGACTGATTGTCATTTCGCCAACTATGCACTCTTCGGGGACCCATCGGAGGATCATCCAGTGCGAGTCGGTTGCGTAATGCACACCGTCTCGATTCTTCGAGGAGTATGTATTCATACCAAACTCACGAACGAGTTCGGTTGACCTTCGGTACGTGACGCCCATCTTCAGCAGTTTACTCGGGGAAATAATGAGGATTGAAGCGGAGCTGTCCGAGCGTGCCCTGTCACAACTCATTATGTTGTGAATTCGGGCGGGATCGTCCGAGACCGATATGAAAGGTGGGTACGAGAAATCCGATGTGGCGAGGTGTTGTTCAATAGAGCTCTTCGTAAGTTCAGCATTCGCTGAACCATGCTTCCTCCAGCCAGGACAGATAATGCCAACGTGCTGTTTCCGAACACTTTGCGACGGTCTCCTGTGAGATGTATTCCGATCATATCGATAGAATGGCTTTTCGGAATAATCCCCGTGGTTGATATTGAAACCCAGCTCCGTGTTGTTCAGCTCGAGAATTGCTGGATTTATTCGACGCAGAAGAAGCAACAAGAAGTTGTTTTGTTGATCGATATTGGCCAGTCTTCTCTCGACTTCTGTACACTCTCGCTCGAGATTGATCAGCTGGTTTTGGTCTCGTTTGGGATGCTGTAAGATGGCTAGGTTGGGAATAGTTGTTGGAAGTGATTGGTTTTCACGAAGAAGACCAGTCATTCTCTCCAGAGAGACTGAAACAAAGTGGTTGAGGTCCATGGCATCTCTAAGCTGTCGTGTCTTCTCCAGAAGCTTATTCTTCTGCTCCATCACTCTATTCTCCTTTTCTAGTTGCTCTTCAGTCTTCTCTGAGGGCTCGCGATCTACATACTTAAATCCTGTAGATCTCAAGCCATAGTGGTCTCTCCAAACGTTAGCCATGAAAGCACCTGTAACTGAATAGTTGATACTTTATCAATGGTAGGGTCGCGAGGTAGTGGTCAGACAAAGACAACAATAATGCTGCTAGGCAGGTGGTTGTGGTTATCAGATATAGACGAGATGTCCTGAAAAGCGGCTTTTGGTATCGTTGCGGACTTGACTCATGTTGTCCATCATTTCTTGCGGGGTTGATGCATGATGATGATTCTCTTACGTAGAGCTTGTTATGACCCATATACTCATTAGTACGAACCATAGGCCAAATCTAATCAACCTCCTAGAACCTCGCACTCAATCAAAACCCGAAAACTTTCACAGGACACTCAACAAGCCTATGACCCACAGCCCAGCACCGGCGGGGCTACATAGCAACGGGTAGTTCCCAAACCAAGCAGGGCTCCTGGAGCTTTCTGAGTCCTTAGTAGAAGATGCAAGGGAGGGAAGGGGAAAGACATATCTTAGTGTAGCATTCCGAAGGGCTAGGGCTATACTGCAACATCCCAACGTCGCTATCCGGGCCAAGGCAAGCAAGGGTGCTACTAGCGCGTCCAATCAATCGGCAATTCACGTGGTTTACCCTTAAGGCGACCACCTCAAGACACCGGCCGGCATCCATCCGTACGATACTGCAGCTACTAGAAAGCAAAGCATTTAACATGCATAACCGTTACAGGCAGCCTGGTCATACACCAGGCCCGGTAGGCCTAGTCATTCGTACGGGTTACCTAGGTCATCAAGCAATTACGCCATTGTATCGTAGCGTATAGGGGTAATAAGCATGCGAGACCCCATCCGCCGGCTTACGTCCGTACTACGACATTATCTCTAGATGTGCATCGTATATCGTCACACGGTCGCCTCACGCGGGGGCAGGAAACCTATCGCTTTAAAGTCGAACTTTAAATTGAGTACAGCCCATCTCGCGCCCACCTGGTCGCCTCATTCGTTAGGAGGGAATATCTCTTAGCAAAGCAGGCCAGCACACGCAAATACGAAGCCCGCGGCGTACTTCCGCAGTCTGCCACTATATAAAATACCGTGGTGGCACAGTCAGCGATTATTACGGCGTAAAACGGGGAGTTTAGCTCCTAAGCGGTTCCGAATGGGATTTATGGGATATGCTTGTTGTTCACTCGACCATGCGTAAAATGTCAAGCAATTCAAGTCGGACTTCGATACGCAGATGGACCGGTACATACAATCTCAAGGAAAGCTGTTTGGTCGAAGCTAGGTTAGCTCAGCTTTGGGATCACGAGCAGACTTATTCAAGTAGAGTATTAGGGAGACTGATGATTCTTTTCTTTTTCTTTTTCTTGCTTTTCTTTGATTCAATGCGCAGAGCAGAAATTGATAATCACAGTGCAATCTACTTATAAATATTAACTGAAAAGAAGACGGAGATTGATGATTCAATGATATCGAGTTTTGACTGGATTGATCATGTGGCTAGCGTGGGAGTGCCGCAGCTCAAACAAACGCGGTTGCTCCATGGCTTGGGCACTTCGTATTACTGTTGCTGCCACTATTATGACGAGTTTCGAACTGCATAGTCACGTATCTTTGGTCGAGGTAAAGGCACTAGCAGCCTAACAGAGGCTTTTCATTGTGCTACCATTATCGAGGAGGGGATCTAAATGAAATCACCCTCTCCATCAAGCCGCTTCCCTGGGGCGGCTGAGTCGGTCATGTTCAGCGCCGATTTCCTCTCATCCAGCTTCTTGACCACAGCTCCTAACACCACCTTCAGCAGATCGTCAGTCGACAATGATCCAGGCTCTCCCGTCCACGTCGTGGTATCCACGATATCCCGCGTCTGCGCCTCCTTGTGCAGCTCGTCGTCGAGGTACTCAAAGGTCCGCTGGACCTCGGGGCTCGGCTGGCCGATCTGGAAGAGCTGGATGCCGACCTGGTGCTCGGGGACGTTCATCTTGTCGAGCATCTTGGCGGCCTGGACGAGGGGCGCCTTGATGTCGTCGTCGAAGCGGCCGGCGGTGATGACGATGAGGTTGAGCGCGGCGTCCTCCTCGTCCGACTTGAGCTTCTTGCAGTACCAGGTCAGGAGCTTGGACAGGCGGGCGCCCAGGTTGCACTTTCCGGCGGGCTTGACGCCGTTGAAGATGCCGTGCACGGTGCTCGTGTCCTTGGAGTAGTCGGCGTCGTGGTCGCCGTAGCCGCCGATGCGGCGGTAGCCCGACTTGCGGAACGTCATGCCCGACAGCAGGCCCTTGGGCCGGTGGTTCAGGAAGAAGATGTCGATGCCGTCCGGGTCGTACTTGACCGTGATGGGCGTCAGGCGCTCCAGCAGGGCCTTGACGTCGCCCCAGTAGGGCGCCATGGCGGCCGAGTCGTCGATGAGGTACATGGTGTCGAAGCACCGCAGGAAGGCGAGCGTCTCGCCGTAGTCGTCAACGTCGACGTCGAGCTCGGCTTTGGCGTCATGGACCGTGACAGGCGCCGGCCACAGATTCTCCTCATCCACCTCCTCGGCGGGCTTCTGGTTGGGCCTGTACATGGCGGCGGCGCCGGTGGGCACCGTCGAGTTTTGAAGCTCCCTGGTGCTCATCTTGTCTGGAAACGGTTGCGCTTCAACCAACGATTGGAGATCTGGGATTTATGAGGTAGTAGTGGGGTAAAATGTCGTCAAATGTGGATGAGCTTTCTGCTATAAATATTCAGCACGGGATTCAACCGACGTTTATCGGCAGGGGAAAAATATAGGCACGATGATGATGTATCGTGATAACTGTGTTGAACCCCTTTCAGGATTCCCCTAAGTATTGAGATCAGCTCGGGTTCCACCACCGCCCCGCTAAAAGCCACTAATTTAAGCGGTGAAGACCCTGATTCAAGGCGTAGGAAGAAAACAGCCACACGGATTAGTACATGAAATTAATGAAGTACGTGGCGCATGGCGTATGGTAGCGCATCAGGGCGGGCCACTCTTAAGCCCGTGACGTCAGCTGACAATCGGAATTCCGATATTTATAAAGACTAGGTCAATCCTTTGAAAACCAGGGCGTTGTAGATTGTTTACCTTGAAACGACACATCATTGCTAGGAACACTGATCACCTTGAAACAAGCATAACCTAGCGACGGCATTAGAGACACTCGCTTACTAGCTTAGTCATCCGGCATATATTATCAGATAGTCTCGCTACATTTGCTTCACCAATTCGTACGTTAACTTCGTTCATGAGGAGTAGGTGCGGCTTCTGGACGGCACAAAAGGTTAGTTAGAAGACAGCTCCATGACTTAGAGTCGTCAATTTGCTACATTGTCCCAAAATGCATTGAATGGATTGCAAAGATTGGTTCCAAGGGGCTTTCCGGACTCAGGGTCGTAGCGCTGACCAGCGACCGGCTCCCTTCTTCGACACTGCGACCCAGGGGCAACAAAGCAACTTTCATGACGAGCCTCTGCATGCGCGGCATGTCGCACTGCATGTTGGTGCGGCACATGCCCGGGCAACACGCGTTTATGACAGTCCGCTGCGAATCGTCTTGGTAGTGGTCGATGATGCCCTGCATGCCGAACCGCGCGGCCAGCTTCATCAAGTAGTACTGCCTCGTCGCTTCGAAGTGTGAGCGATCGTTTAAGCGCCCAATCATTGTTCGGTAGGTAGCCACTTTGGGTTGACCACATAAGAGGCCAGACTGTTGAGAAAGCAGAGATGCGGGTGAGTTCCCAGCAGCGAGAAGGTACTCTGGGGGGTGCGGCGGTGACTCGGCAGCAGCAGCCTGTAGTTTGGGGAGTAGTAGCATCGCTAAAAATGTGATTCCAGCAGTGTCAAATGTTGTAGCTTGGACAGAAGATCATAAATCCGAGCTGTTGACCCGTTTTGGAGAGTCGGAGGCCCTCGTAGCTGCGAACCCCCTGGATTTATCAACCAGAACCCCGCCTGATCTTGATTCTTCCGGGTGCAACCAATCGGAAAGACTTCTTTGTCCTATATATGCGCCCACCAATAAACCCGGAAGGGTCAGATATCCTTGTTAAAACAGGGGTATCAGTAAAACTCGAGGTTCTCCCTTACATGGTCATACGGAGTCTTCATGTTGCATTCCAACGTAAGCAGGCAGCGATGCTTCGAGTCACCGCATCGTTCCTAAGTGACACCAACTCAGGAAAACCTAGATGGGTAATATTGTTACCGTGGTTAAATAAGTATGATTGGAATGAATGCATCGTATAATTGTAAGGTGTCATCGACTACCTGCAGTTTTTTGGCACTCAGACAACCTTCATAGTTCATGACAATATCCTCATCTACATTTCCCCCTTCTTTTCGCCCAACTCCACCAGATTTGAGCCAATTCAGGAGCGGTATTTCTCCTCGTCAATCGAAGCAAGAGTCGATTCTAGTTTCCTGGGGCCGAGACCGTACAGCTCCTGGAAGCTCATGATCATCGGCCGCCAGCGATCAGGGTTAACCCGGTTTTCATACCCGGGCAGACGCAAATTGGACTCAATGTGAGTTCTGAGGATTTTGACTTCGATGGCCAACATGCCCCCCTTGAGGTCCGGGACGTCTTGCATCAACTCGGTGGTGCCAATGACCTCGGCCTCCATCTGCACCGGACACTCGGCAATCCGGGGGGGCCGGACCAGATCAGATGGATGAGGTGTCAAGCCGGATCGCGCGAATTTGTCCTTACAGTGCTCGTAACCGAACTTCTCCTTGTTCGGGGTCATGACGGAGCTGCCGGTGGTCTTGGCGATAGCGTTGATGTACGATCCCATTTCGTCGCTGGGGAGGTTGAGAACGCACTGTTTGGTACGCAGGAGATTGATTGGGGTCTGCGACCTGGAGGCCAGTCCCAGGACGCATCGGTCACCGAGCCACCAGGCCGATGACATGGGCGCGATGTTGGCGGTGCCATCCTCGTTTTCAGTCGTGATCAATACGACGGGAGTGCCCCAATAAAATATGGCTGGTGCTATGACTGAGTGCATGATGGAAGATGGAGGAACGACTGTTGCTGACTGACTCAGAAGCTGATATGCTGGGTTGAATGGGTGGATGAATGGAATAAAAGACGCTTCGATGACTTGCTTGGCCAGATGTATATGACACTTACTACCAGTTATGAGGTCTTATATACTTAAAAACGAGTCCTCTGGTGGACCAGGCCATTGCCAGAGATATGGCCACTTAGAAACCGCATCGTGAGAGGCCCGAAGCTCATTGGTTACTTTCAAAACAACTCTCCGTGGTAGGTGGAGAGATGCTGAGTCTAGCCTCTTTTCTGATTGGTCACTTCTTTAGCAAGCGACGTCGTGCTGACTCCAAATATTCAGGACGGGGCATCACGATCATTCTTTCTTTTCCCCCATCATCAAAATTTTCAACTCCCTTATCCGCCCACCCCTCATCAATAAACGAGACATGACGCTGAACTCAAACTTCCCCAGCGACAGCGCGCGGTGGAACGCCGTCAGGCGCAAGGATACGCTAGCCGACGGCGTCTTCGTGTACTGCGTGCGCACGACCAAGATCTACTGCCGGCCCGTGTGCAAGGCGCGGCTGGCGCGACGGGCCAATGTGGTGTTTTACGATACTCCCGACGAAGCGGAGCGGGCAGACTTCCGCGCGTGTAAGCGATGCAAACCAGACCTCGTCGGGCGCATGCCCGAGAACCGCGCCGTGCGGCGAGTGCGGGCCATCGTGGATCAGAATTTGGAGGCAACGGCGCCAGTGGCCGTGGTAGATGCCGGGGGACAGCTGGGTCTGCCGCCGGTCGACCACCCGGCGTGTTTGGGACGGATGGCAAAGCAGGCCGGGCTATCCAAGTGGCACTTCCACCGCACATTCAAGGAGGTGACCAGCATGACGCCAATCAAATACTTGCGGCAACGACAATGCGAGGGGTCATCGCTTTGCCGTGCAGAGAAGCTGGAGGATCCATGCATACTAGCGGAGGTCTATGGATCGATAAAGTCGCCAGTGTCTTCGGAGGAAAGGAGTTTGGCTACCGGTACAACCGAGCCAGATCTTCATACATCAATACCTTGGCCACTCCACGACGAGGGACTTGGACAGTCTTACGTTGGCGTTCCGTCCTTTGAAGACTCTTACTTTGACTTTGACGGCTTTATTATAGATCTCGACAATGGCTTCTATGATTCATTGCCCTGTCTGCCCGACTACCCCTAGGCTGTAATCCTTCAGCAATATTTCTAGGGTGTGATTATAGCTTAAGCCTGATATTAAAAAAGCGAACGATATCGGAAGACTTGATGTAACACATGTGACTATTTATAGGTCGGGACGGCACACGTCGACACGTGGCCGGGGTTTGAGCACGACCCCGCATTTTCCGTCAAGCATCGCGTCGAGTTGGACTATCTATAGTTTAAATCTGAGAGCTGGTGCAGGCCTAACACTGGCAGTTGTAGTGCCAACTGGAAGCTGGTAGATGGAAAAGGAATCTTATTATTTTCCTATGACTCAGGGAGCTCTTTCTTTGGGGATTTATATTTGACTTCTGGTCTTCCACTCACTTTAATACGTGTTGTAAAATTTTATACAACAGCACTGCACTCCCCGCGTAAGACTATATAAACCATTAATGAACTAATACGAGCGCCTTGGCAACGAGCTGGTATTCCCCCAGTTCCCCTTGACTCCTACTGCCCGTGGCTTTAGTCCTCCCATGTGTGTGGGTGGAACCTTCCGGTTTGTTACTCATGTACAAGGCAGGGAAAATGCACAGCTTGACATGCATAGTTTCGTCGATGTTGTCGTGAACCGTAGCCTGTCCAGCAATCTTCATCGTCTGCCGGTCAACATTGGATCCAGGCTGGGGAAATTTCCAAAAGCAAACCCTATCGGTCAGATAAAGGTTCGCTGCCAGCTGGAGTGCACGATGTACGGCATCCTCGAACAGACCTGTTGGCGTCTCGTCAGGTGTCTCGTCAGGTGTCACTGCTAGTGATCCACGACCGTTGACATGTTCGGGCTCTGGGCTTAGGAGAAACAGCGGCTCCAGTATGTGGCATATATACTCCGACAAGGTCGTGGATCGGCTGGCGACAAAGTTGGTCTCGAAATAAGACTGTGACGTCAGGGCCTTGTAGGCAAGGAGCTCGATCTGATGAAGAGCCCCTGGCCCATCTGTATTCGGTCAACCATCATCAGCAACAGCATTCATTTATTCATAATACATCGGGGTTCTAACGCGACTTACCTCTTACCAGAAACTGCTTTTTGTAGTAATCGAGAATCGGCGACTCCGCATTTACGATCTCCTCGAGGGAGCGCTGCCATACAAGAGCCCAAAGCGCTGCGGCCACGAGGGACTTGAGCACGTCGAACGTCTCTATATCGGAGTCCCCACAAGACGCCATGAAAGCACTGGAGTCCGAGCCAGACAGCGTGCTGGACCACTGGGAAAGCATCAAATCTGCAGTCTCCAACTCCACTTTTGGACGATCCAGCAACATCCCCTCCCAGTGGAGCGATGCGCAGGCATCGGCAATGGAGCTCTCGATCGAGTCGAGTTCCGTCCTGATTTCATGATCGCTGGGGCCAAGATTGCCGGTTCTAACAAGGGCCGCATTCTCCCCGGCCGCCTGGAAAGCCAGCAGTTGTTTCTTCAGAACAAAGTTCTCATACTGAAGCGATACCAGCATGTCGGCTTTGTCCTGCGCCCCCTCCGCGGCTCGGGCGCAATGAAGGAGCTCGTCCCTCTCTTGGCGTGCCTCGTAGAGATGGCCGGCCAGCGTGATGACCTCACTCCGCATCCGCTTGATCCTGTGCTCTCCAGCGAGGAAATTATTTTCGGGTTGTGGATGTTTCTTACTGTCTGTTATGTCATGACGTACGGGAACCGTCTGAGTACCTTGAGAAATGATACCTTTCTCAACAACCCGGTCTGTTTTGGCGGCGTTTTTGTGTACTTCTTCCAAACTTGCAACGGGGATCACTTGAGGCGGCATAGGAATTGGGTCGGAGCGTGAAGCTTCCTCAATGTGCCGCTGCTTAGTGGTTATGAGCTTGCGTGCTCAAAGATGTTTTGGTGTAAAGTGCTACTAACCTTTGACTTGACCACTGGCTCGACTACTGGGTCACTGCAGTCCACTTTATTGCTCTCGATGCCATCCGAACAGTGATCTCGTTCTGTTATCGAACTCAATTCTGACAGGCTGGAGTCTTCCGAGGCCTGGCGTGGTTCGGAGAGGGTCTGTGACCGGGATCGAAATGCCGATGCGATCCCCGGCAGCTGAGTCTCGGCTGCGGTTTCGTCAGGCGGTGGCCGAAGGTTTTCTTTAGCCTTTCTGATGTTCCCAAAGTCGATCTCGGAGAGTCCGTGAAGGAGAGATGTGCCATGTCGGTACTTGAAGTCGCAGAGTTCGTGCCCCCAACAACCCCAATTTTCCCATAGCCTCCCCAATTTGCCATGAACCTTTGCCAACTGGACTTCCTTGTTTACGTGTGTTCGTAGATGTTCCACCACGCTTGAGTCGAAGTCGATGCCATGTTGAATACAATGGTCTAGCCAAGCAAGAAGCGGAGCTATTTCCGTGGCAAAGTCCCATTGTGTTTTGCCGTTGGTGTGGCCCTTCTTGATGGCCTTCCGGGCCATTTTAGGAGATGCAGAGTAAACGTACACAACTTATCGATTGTTGAAGAATTTAATGGAAGAAGAGGATGAGTGCAGCAGAGTGCTACCAAAGATAAATCAAAAACTCACCCAAGTCCACTATTTCAGGCAACAAGCAGGCCCGGGGGTTAGGCCATTATGCAGGTGTGTTGCATTTCCAAGGATTACGTGCCAATGCGAGGATTCTGATTGGGTCGCCAAGTTTCAGGCGAGATAGATGGCACAGCTGAAGTGGCTGTGATGGTCTGTTGGTCTGCATTACCAGTCATGGGTTAGGGGGGCGGATAAAACCCCTGCTGTTTGTCCAGGATCTAGACGCCTACATAAGTAAAGGGGAGGGCTGGATGGTTCCATCTCGACAACATCTATGACTTCTCTCAAAAATATCCACGAGTAATAGACAGCTAGCAATGGCCAATTCAAGGGAATCCACGGCGACTCTGGACTTTGCGGGGTGCTTGTCGCCAAGTCTGGGAGCGGCATCAGCTCACTCCACACCGTTACCACATCCTCGGGTCGACGGCAACGACGAAGACCAGCCCGAAAAAAGGATAATCATAGCCATTGACTTTGGAACAACATATTCATGTGTTTCGTTTGCGGCGATTCAGAAGGGAGAGAGGCCCGAGTATGTCACGCATACTAGGATAGAGTCAATTGAGAACTATCCCGATGACCAAGATCCCGACGCAGCCAGTCCCATGAAGAAGCAGGTTCCCACAGAGCTGATTTACCCAAAGACGGCCGAATTTCGATTCAACGAGAACCTGGCTGACTTGGATGACCGGGACGATGTCCTCGGCCCCGACGAAGTGGGCGGTGTCGATGTGGAGGGGGATATCGACATGCCAGAGGCCGACGAAAAGACAATTGAGCAGTACATTGAAGAACTCCTGAACAAGTCTGCGATGAACTGGGGCTACAGTGTGCACGAGTCTTGGAGTCTTCCGGAAGTGCACAACGATCCCACCAACAAGCCCCTGTCCCGCTTCAAGCTCCTTCTCGACAATAGTCCCATGACGGAGGAAGTCCGGGAAAGTTTGAAGGATACCGTCGACTCCCTACAGAAGCGAAAGATTATCAAAAAGCCCCTCCAGCTCATTGCGGATTTTCTCACCTGTCTCCTGCGCCACACCAAGACCGAACTCGCTGATCAAGGCTTCGATGACAGCTGGCCGTTGGAGTTTGTCCTGTGCGTCCCGGCCATTTGGACGCAGAAGGCCTGCCGAGACATGCAATCCGCCCTGGCGGTCGCGATGAAAAGAGCAAGCTTCACGGGAGTTGATATCCAAAACAACAGCATCGAAAATCTTTTTATCGTGTCAGAACCCGAGGCCGCGGCAGCCTATGTTTTGGCTTGGAGCCCGGATGTTAAGGTATTGTCATCCCCACCACCACTACCACCAGGCGTCTTCCTTCACAGTTAAGTTTTAGCATTATACTGATTATTGGTTATAGCCCGGTGACACTTTCGTCTTATTGGATGCTGGTGAGACCTTCCGCTTACCGTAACCACCAAGCCCCGTGCGCTGCTCGCTAACAAACGCCCAGGTGGTGGCACTGTTGATGCCAATACTTACACCGTTAGTAAATCGACCCCCTTGAGGCTGACACACGAGGTCGTAGAGCCGGGAGGTAAGTACAAAAGCTATCGAGCCAACCCACCCACTTGCTTATTGTATCAGGCGGCCTTTTCGGTTCTAGCTATCTCAACGAAGGGTTTCGAAGGCTTCTCAAAGAGCGTCTCAAGGGCGAGGTATACCTCGAGAGTGGCACCCACACCATTGATTCGATTGTCGAAAAGATCGTGATGGAAACCTTCGAGTACAAGATCAAGAGGTCTTTCAACTACTACAAGGCCAAAGGCCTGAAGCAGATCCCCGTGCAAGGCTTGCTTAACAATCGAGAAAAGCTGTTCCGGCAGGGGTGTCTTCTCATGCCGTTGTAGGATTCATTTCCTTTCTGGAGTGAATTCAAATTGTATGAAATGCGGCTAATCATTGTGGTATCTCAGGCAAACCATTAAGGCATTGTTCGAACCGTTACTACAAGGAATTGTTTCGGTGATGGAGGACTAAATCGTTAAAGCCTCCTCTAGGGGTTGCCGTGTAGAGGTACGTGAGCTGCCAGGTGACTCTGCACCTATTCTCTAATAACGAGTTTGAGCAGAAAATTGTTCTCATAGGCGGATTTGCCTCTTCGGAGAAGACTCTGGTTAAATACATTGAGAATCATCTGGAGAAACTCAACGCTGAGAATGGCTGCAGCATCAAACTTATCAAACCTAAACACGCGTAAGATACATCCGTAACCCCCTAATCATCTCTCGAGTGATGCTGAAGAGACCCAAGTACCACCGCAGTGGCTTCCGGAGCGGTCCTGCGTGCTTTCAACAAGGAGCTAGGCCCTAAGAGACTGGCAAGATCGAGCTACGGAATCCTGCGAACCGAGCCGTTCGGAGAATGCGAAGAGCACAACGGCCTTCGACCTTACTACAACCCTTATAACGGCCAACCATACATCAAGGACACTGTGGATTGGATTCTCAAGTTGGTAAGCGCCAAGGAATTCCACAAAAGATATTCTTGCCGTTGCACAATATCTTGCCAGGATGCTGCTGACACGGCTCTAATAGGGATCCGAGGTCCCTCCAGTTTGGAAACAATCTTTCGACTGCGAGCATCTGATCCCCTGCTGGCCCATACAGCGACTGATATGTACCGAGATACTCTATGTTTCTGATCATGCGACTAAATCACACTATCGATTGAAAGATATCAAGAACTCTGGTATGTTATTCCTTCCTTTGAAGCACTGTGTGATTGACGCTTTTCAAGGCGCCGAAAAAGTCGGTGAGATCGTTGTGGACTTCACGTTTCTCCGAGATGAGGGCTGGCTATTGCCGACGGAGCCGGGAAAAAACTCGAAGGGCAAGCCTGCGGGCAAAAGACATTACAAAGTCGAGTACAAGATAGAGATTGAAGTGGTGGACCGCGACTTGAAGTGTAAGTCACTTCTGCGTCCTCATTAAGGCCTGGGGTTAATCCCCCCATTGCTTTTATATTTTATACTAACTATCAGATAGGCTACGCTATCTATAAGGGGGAAGTGGTTGAGAAATGTCGGATCAATATTGCCTCCGCATTTCGACCGGGTGTAAAATGAGAGCAGGTCGGACATTCAATTGCAGCGAGAGATAGAATCAAACAACATCACATTGTGAAGTTTGACACGAGATGACATTAAGTTTGAGATACTCCCTCACCGAGCTAGCTTTATTGAATCATACTTTGCCAACCCCATGGTTCGCCAAGTCATCAGTTGTCACCCCTGATTACCCAGCGTCTAGTCTCCCAATGCCCAAAGTGCTTTATCGATTGAGGTCCCGAATGGGTATTCTCGAATGCTAATTATGGACTATTTCTTCATGCTAATTTCCCTCCCTTGCTATCAACCAACGTTCTACACACCATGTCTGTCTTTTCAACACCGAAACCTAAGTCGGTCACCGTCTTGATAGTCGGCAAGGGCGGTCGCGAGCACGCGCTGGCCTGGAAGCTGGCCCAATCGCCGTCCGTGTCGCGCATCTTCGTGCTGCCAGGCAACGCGGGCACCGAGGAAGCTGCCAAGACCCAGAACGTTGTCGATATCAAAGCCAACGACTACCCAAAGATTGTGTCATTCGCCAAGGAGAATGGAGTTGGTCTTGTTGTTGCGGGACCCGACGACGCCGTTGTCGATGGCATAGAGGATTACTTTCGCGGCAGTAAGTTCATTCAAGCTGGGTTTCCTTCCTTCATACATCTTCATTGATCTAGCATTTTCGTCTCGGATGCCACCGAGGTCGAAATAAGCACAAGGTTATTCGCGAGTGCGAGCGTAGGTTTCGGAAAGCCGAGCGTGCAGTGCGCTAAGTTGTTGCACGACACGACAGCGCAACCCGTTAACCGACCAATCGCCACTCAAGCCGAGCACCGTTTTTTTATGCATGATAATCCTAATATTGTATTTGGAAGTATATGTGTGACCTGATACTGATCTGAGGCACCTCCGGAAACATAGGTGGCATTCCGTGTTTCGCGCCTAGCAAAGCCGCCGCCGAGATCGAGGGCTCCAAGGCCTACTCCAAGCGCTTCATGCGAAAATACCGCATCCAGACCGCCGAGGGGGACTGGTTCGACTACTACTCGGAGGCGCGGAATTACATCAAGAACTCGTCCTGGCAGCGTTTCGTCATCAAAGCGTCCGGCCTAGCGGCGGGCAAGGGCGTCGTTCTGGCCGCCAACAAGAAGGAGGCCTTCGAGGCGCTCGACGACATCATGGTCTATAAGAAGTACGGCGGGGCGGCCGCCGAGTCGGTGGTGGTTGAGGAGCTGCTTGAGGGTCACGAGATAAGCGTCCACACCTTCTGCGACGGAGAGACCCAGAAGACCCTGGCGGCGGGCCAAGACCACAAGCGGGCCTGGGAGCCCAACGGACCCAACACGGGCGGGATGGGAGTCTATACGCCGGTCGACTTCATTACGAGTACTCATATGAAGATAATTGAACAATATATCGTCAAGCCCACGCTGAAGGGGCTTGAGGCAGAAGGTAAACTGCTCTCTCATATTATTCCCTAAAGGCTGGAATGAAATCTAACAAGAACTTCAGGACGACCTTTCCGCGGTCTATTATTCACCGGCATCGTAAGTCTTCCGAGCCACGTGTCGACCGATGAGGACCAGAAGGCAAGTCTTCAATACTGACAGCAGGTTGCAAAACTAGATGATGACGAACTATGGCCCCAAGGTCATCGAGTACAACGCCCGGTTCGGAGATCCCGAAACGCAATCGATGATACCCCTGCTGAGCAACGATACCGACCTTTGCCACGTCCTCTTGGCCTGCACCTCGAATACACTCAAAGATGTCGAGATCAAATCCAGGAGTGGATATGCATGCAATGTGGTGGTGGCGTCTCGTGGTTACCCGGGCCCGTATACCCTGGGCCACACGATTGAGCTCGCGCCCTGCCCTGAAGGTTGGTTCCCTCCATGACTTGACGCCCATTGAATAGCTCGCACTATATCTAACATTCCCTAGGTACCCTCATCTTCCATGCCGGCACCCGTCGCGAGAACGGCGTGCTCAAGACGGCGGGCGGTCGCGTCTTTTCGGTAGCTGCGCTCGGGGCTACGCTGGAAGAAGCTGTCGAAGCAGCATATGAAGGCGTCAAGCTCATCAAGTTTAATGGCATTTATTACCGCAAGGATATTGCGTCAAAGTAAGCCGGTGCCCAAAGTGACAAAGTCGGTTGCCGCTGACTGACCAACTCAGGTATTTGCCTAGACCACAGAGGGCAGTGTGTAATGTGGCATGATTACAAGTAGGTTTATTGTGTTATACAATAGTAGTGCCCGGATCTTGTTGATATCGACTGGTCTTGAACGTTATTGTCTCTTCTGCGTGGTATGACGGGCTGAGGCTGCTCACCTCCAAATTAAGAGTCTCGGAGATAGTCAGGGGCTGTCACGTACACTGGTATACTGATGGGAGGCATCGACGAAAGCGCAATTTGGAAGGGTAAACCAAATAGGCAAGACAACGAACGTTGATCAACTGATGGTAGACTAGTCAAATGGAGTCATCCCCATCAACAACTAACCCTGTAATTGAACACGAGAATCCATCCTGAGTGAACAATGATTCAATGGCAATCAAACATGGTGCTACGACCAGTCATGCTGAGTTTTGAGATTAAGGGCGAGACGAGTGTATTATATATATCTACTCGCAAACCATCACTTCATCCTCGACTCCATCCCGTCCCATCTACAAGGACTTGCTACGATTCAGAAATTAAACTCAACCATCATGGGGCTCCCTATTCACTACGATAGCACAATGGTCCAGCTTAGCCGAGAGGATATTGCCCTGGCGCACTCACGCCTCTCGAGCTCGGTGATCAAGACGCCGTGCATTTTATCTCAGGATCTTTCGGCACAGGTCCAAGAACAGCTGGCAAACTTTGTGGTCTCCGTTCAGGTGTTCTTGAAGCTTGAAAATCTGCAGGAAGGTGGATCCTTCAAGTATCGCGGCGCCATGAACGCGCTGAGCCAACTAGACGCCGATGAACTTGCCAAAGGAATCGTAACATACAGCTCAGGTGAAGTTTCCCCCTTTTTTCACTAGCAATTGTTTCCCTTTTCGACTATGAAGAATGAATACATCGATTGGAGAGCTCACGCGCCGGGTGAAAAGGCAACCACGCGCGCGGCCTCCTCGAAGCCGCGCAAGTCGTGTCGCGTCGCAAGCAGGTGGAGATACCCCTGCACGTCGTGATGCCGGAACAAGCCGCCGCGGAAAAACGGCGGGCCGTCGAGGCCCTCGGGGCCCACCTGTACCTGGAGCCGGGGCACGGCCTGGGGGGCTGCGCGCGCCGGGCGCGGCGCATCGCGCGCGACACGGGAGTGCGGCTCGTGGCCTCGTCGGACGACGCCGCCGTGCTCGCGGGCCACGGCACCATCGGCCGCGAGCTCGCGGCGCAGGTGCGCCGGTACGCGGACTTGCAGGGGCCCTACTACCGGATGGGCGCGCCTGAGCGTGATTGTCTGGACGTGCTGCTCGTGCCCTGTGGTGGCGGCGGTCTGTTGGCCGGCTGCCTCGTGGCGCTGGAAAAAGCCGGTACCCTGGTCGTGGCGTGCGAGCCCGTCGCCGGCGGTGGCTCACAGCTCCTGGAGAGCCTGAGCAGGGGGGTCCGGGTCTCGCGCGACCAGGCGCTGGGCCCGAGCGCGGCCGACGGGCTGCGGTCGGAGATCGGCGATGCCAGCTGGGCCATCATCTCGGAGCGCATGAGGCACCAGGACGTGATCCAGGTCTCGGAGGAGCAGATTCTCAATGCGCTGCGGGCCTCGCAGGACCTCGGCCTGGAGGGGTCCGTGGAGCCCAGCTCGGCCGTGCCGTTGGCGGCGCTGCTCTACAGCGAGAAGCTGTTGGAGCGGCTGTTGCATTTACGTAAGCAACATTTGAATATTGGCATTATCATCACTGGCGGCAACATTCATGGGATCGACCATCCTGGAGAGGCATCGCCATAGATAGGAGTAATCGCATACGGAGTAATCATAAATAGGAGTAACCATATTTGATTATTACAGTGATTATCAGGCAATTTTGTGGTATCATATGATTCACAGACACTTGGTTTTACTAAACTTCCGTTTTCCTGTCGACAAGTACACATAAACAAGTGTTGCTTTCTTTGCCCATCATATACCAAACACTGAAGCAACACATGGCTTGCTGTCGGTACTCCAACAACTCAAAGTGTTTTACTCATTGTCTGCGACACGTGAAGTCTCTCGCGCCCAGTGGTATGCAACCCCTTTACCCCACTACATCAGCGACTGCACATACTCCTGGAACCGATCCGTCTTGGCCGCCGCCAGATCGAGCTCCAGCGGGCCCTTGGCGCTGTGGAAGCCGATAGCCGACGCGTTGTTGGCCGGGCTCATGGGTGCCCTGGTCGAGAGCGCGTAGGCCACGCTGACCGGGCCCTCGGCGGCCGGGTCCAGGCCGTCGACGGCCGTCCCGTTGTCCGTCGACCATTGGCTGCACCCGCGGCACAGCGTCGTCAGGGTCCAGTGCGTGGCGTTGGAGCCGGAGCCCTTGAGGACCTGGTAGGTCGCGCCCAGGTAAGAACCGGGCATGGAGTGGCCGCTATTTGATGATTGTCAGTGATTATTGTTCATTAATGATCATGCCAATCAACGACCTGGGGTAATATTAAATGATCACTATCTAGAAGCACAGTTGCTTTGTGACTAATAATGAGAATGGGAACACTTACGTTGCCCACCGGGAAGAGACGACGGTCGAAGAGTTCCCATTGGCCCAGCCGAGCGTCAGGGGGTTCTGGGCCATGTGGCCACCCCAGGCGACGCCGGCCCAGCCCACCGACTTGGGCGCCACGATCTGCAGGAGGATGTCGAAGGGGGCAGCGGCAACGTCCGGAATGGCGACGCGGTAGGTCGCGTTGCTCGCCGAGGTCTCGTAGTAGCACACGCCGGTGGAGGCATCGCAGTACTTGCCGGGGGTGGCACTGCTGGCCGTGTAGGCCAGGAGGGCGGTCATGGAGAGCTTCATGTTGACCGGTTTGAATTTCCTTATTATGGTATTATGGTCTTGGCTGAAGGATACTTGAACTGTCACGAAACGAGAGTGACGAAGAGGCTTCCCAGTCTTCTTTTAAGCTCGCATAAGCACCCGGCTGGTACATGCCCCTTTGCTACCTGCTCATATTGGCGCACATTCACCGCCCCCTACTTCCCATTTGGTCCAACATCGTCGTATAAATATCGATATCGACCGAATACGTCACTCTACACTGCCGATCACAAGAGGCGTAGATAGGGTAATCCGGAATTATCCTGCCCCTATTGGCTGGGTGGCCCAGATCCACTCTGGGTAGTTTCGATCTGCATTCTTTATATTGCGACCAATATCCAGACCGACGCGAATTGAGCCCGTACAGTTAAGATTTCATCTGGCACTTGTTCCCATCTGCCGGCGTTCCTGCATCTGGCGTAATCCGGTTCACTACCCGGAATACCGAACTCCTGGTGCCCCATTCTGCATATTGGCTAAATCCCACGGGTATCTTGAAAAGAAAGGTCCGATCCAATCCCACAAGCTCAGATGCACCCTTTTCGAGCCAACCAAATCTCGCATCAATCTGCCAAGTCCGAAGATTTAATAATCGGGCATATAAGGCTGGTGATAAATAGTAAAGCTGTTCGCACAAATCCGTGTGGGAAAGGGGTTACTACATAGGGCAGCAGTTATCACGCTTTTAATGGTTGCTTCTTTCTTCTTTTCACTACTGCAATATCATAGGCACACCTTCTACGAGTGTAGCAGGAAATAGTGAGTATTGGAACAGCTTCACGAGTCGACAATCGCGCGCTTTTCACACAGATCCGGTCGACATCACTACTGCGATACAGGAACGCTCCTTGGTAATGTACCAACGAACAAGGTAAGTAGTCACCCATCAATCCAAGTTGAGCCTACTACAAGCGAGGACGAGCGATAGTCTGCCAACATCGCGTTGAAAGTCTTTCGACGGGTATCTGAGTCGATGGCGCTGGGAGACTCTTGTATGTGGTCGCTATTAACATGTCTAAGTCAATATACTGCGGCAATATGCCATCTCAATGATCAAGTTCACGGCGATTAGATACTGGAAGGTCGAAGGCAACAGGTTGCGGGGTACTGTCAGATGGCCATGAGCGAGGCCTTGTCTCTGATGCCACTGGTCTTTTCGTCAATGATTGTTGTGAGTATATCCTGAGCTGGCAGAAGATTGTGTTTAAGATTGCACTTGCAAACCTGAAAGTGCAGCCCCCTTTCCATTGCGCTGGTGGCGCTTCCTTGTTGGCTCTCGATCTCGTAAGAAGAAAGAGTGAAGTCGTATTGCATGAAGTGGTGGTCGGTCTCCTGGTACAGGTCGCAGCATGCGATTGGTTCGTCAGTGTCACAAAAAGTGGGATGAAACGGGACCCCTTGGAGGGACGGTTTCGCCCAGTTGGGATGGAGGAGAACCCGCTTTGCTCGTAACCGACGCGGTGAAAATGGGACCCTGGCTGGCTGGCGCTCTTCCAATTTCGAAAGAATAGACGAAAGAGAGGAATGGGGGGCCTCGGGTAGAGTTTACCTCAAAAGGGGCCCGATTACGGGGTCTCTTGCCTTTAATAGCATGCCGCGCTGCCGATCTGTTAGAAAGTACCCTCTGATTGCTACAGGGAACCGTTCGAGGAAGTGGAAGTTGGGAATCTCTGTTGATCCTCGGAAAGTCATTCGGGTCGTATCTGAACGTAGGGTACCAATGGTGGACTGCTGCGCTGAGCCTTTTCGAGATGGTCCGAAAACATATTGGATGGCAGGTCGTCCGGCCTGACTGTGGCTGTGGCTTTACTCATCGCTGCCATCTCCAAACGATAACGCCCGGAGTTGAGCCGTCTTCTTCTTTCTTCTGACATGCCTTGCACACCATAGATCCGGGAATCTCGCGATGACGTTGGAACTGAGCAACGTAATGCTGGCTATTCACTGACTCAGCTTGAGATGCGGCGTTGCTCTCTATATCAGCTTAAGCTTTGCCATGGTTTCAATTAGATAACTGAGGCGGCGCCCAAACGAACATGGGAAAACTCTACTAAGCGTACCTGGCAGCCTGGCTCTCGCCACCACGTTCGCCAAGCCGGAGGCAGGAACATCCTCGGATCTTTCCTGGATCGAGGACGGCGGTAGGAACTTTTCGGGCGAATGCTGACCAAGCCCTTAACCACGTCGATATTGCAACGTTGGGCGTGGTATGTTTCCGCGGCAGTGGACCCGACGATTTGGTGGTGGTCGGGGGGATTTCCCGTAGTTTGTTCTTGGCAGGCCAGATGCGGCAACGTTTGGAGCAGCAATCGAAACTAATGGCCCGCCAGACAGAACAAACTTGCAGGCATAGGCACGCAGCGCAGGAGAAAGGGAGGCTCCCCTGATCCCTGTGCCGATCAAGCCCGGCGCTCGTCCAGAAGGAATTTTTCTCACGGTTCTGACGGGCACACCGGGCTCCGGACCTGCATTGATTCCCGGAGTCTGGACTCTTGACCGGCGCTTCCTTCACGACTCGTGGGGATGCACAGTGTACTGTATGGTGCGAAGCGGAATGAATGACGTGGTGTCTTTTGCCCATTTCGATAACTTCTTCTGCCGCCCCTTGCCGCCACCGCTTCGGCCTACTTCTTCTAATTACTTGAATACCAGTCTGCTATTTGCTTGTAGGGGGACTGGTCCAAACGAAGAATTGCGAGTGGCTGCTCGGAACAGAAAAAGAGGCCCCAAAAGCATCTATGGTAGTATTGCGACCAGCAATTGCGGAAAAAGGCGCGCGCACTGGGGGCAGTCAATCGGCTGTCGGGGGGCGACCACACAACTTCTCCCCGAGTCGGGGCTGGAGGAAAATGGGTTCTCTCATGATGCAGTTATGCTTTGTTGTTATGCTTGTTTCAGGAATCTCGGAGAAAGCCAGTCATCTCATGATAATTCAGTTATGCTTGTTTCAAGCTTCTCTGCTATTGGGGGGCGGCGCCAGTAGCAGAGTAGGGACGAGGCATAGGGGCCGTTGTAGGCGGGCTTGCTCCAGCAGGCCTACCCTTTCGTGTCAAGGGTTGTCAATGTCACAGCCAGTGGGAGACATCAGGTGAGAATGACAAGGATGGCCCTGCTGATGCTCTTTGGTGGTGCCCTCTGAGCCCTCTAGCAAGGGCATCCCATTCGAATGGCCCCTAAAACAACTAGTGGATCTGTTTTGAGGCGCATGATGGAATTGCCCGTTCGAGGAGGAGGGGGCTCTTGGGGCTCTTGCAAAAGGCATGGAATGGGGTTCTTCTTCGAGGCAGCAAATCCTGGAGCTCCATGCCAGCTCGTGGTGGTATCCAATTTTACATGGTTGCCATTGAATTTCGTCGCTCTCGGCTCGTCTGGGGACTTCCATGTCGTTGGGCGGCAGAATGAACCTCGATGTTGTTCGTATTTCTGTTGATACAAGTAAGCGCGACCGATGGCGGGGATTCTGCCAGTCCGTAGTAGGCCAAGCTTGGTTTCAAGGTGTCACAGCGAAGGGAATAGGAACCGTCTTCTTGGCTGATGAAACAAAAAATACCAGAGGCCACTGCATGCACATTGCACCATAGGACCGTGATGTCGGGATGGAGGGGAGAGCATTGTCCGGCATGCATATCCATGAGGCGCAGGCGAACACGGGCGGCAAGAGGAAGTGATGGATTACTAAGTAGGTACATGTATTCACTGCTGACCGATATATCGGATTGCCATGTCAATGTCATTATGCATGATTTAAAGGATAATTTTAGAGGAGGTAGATGCAATCTGCGCATTGATAAACCACGACTCGGTGGAATGAACAAGCCTCGGAGAAAGAGAGGCGGCAGAGAGATCGTGGTTCAATTTTCAATGGTGAATGCAGGCCAGGCACCGAGGTATTGGTTGATGGTGGCCAGTGGGGGATCTCAGGTCAACCAACTGGACACACCCACTGGACACCCACTGGACACCCACTGTGGTGGGCAACTTAGCACTTTGCAGTTTAGCGCTCCCAAGACCCTTGGCGAGAAGATCGCATGGGCCCAGTAGAAGCTTGTCTCAGCATCCTAGCGCTTCGGTTGGGGTTCTGCAAATACATACTGGCAGAACTTCTGCAGGGCTTGAGAGCCTAGCAGGGCCCTAGCCAAGGAACCCCGCAAGCGCAGTTACATGATGGAACATTTGCGGCCGACCCCCAGGCCAAGGCCCCGGGCACCGCGTTGAGTCGCGACTGGCGAAGAGCAGCGTTCGGCATCCTCGGGTGCCCGACTGAAAGACATTCTCTGGCCTTTGGCTGTTCGTCTGAAATGGGTTTTGTGTGGCTGTTTGCGGGCTAGGGATGACAGTTGGTTGACAGCAATGGTTGACAAGTTGACAAGTTGACGGATTGACACTAGCAGCACAGTGAGTAATTGCAACCGAGCAAAACAATATGGTGGTGGTCAACGAGTTTGGCTACCAAGAAGCGGGATTGACGGGAGATGGAATCCCAAGAATCCCCAGCCAAGACTTTTGTTTCCCAATTGACAGCTCAATGATTTGCAATGATTTACATGATTTTCGCTTGGTGTTTGGTTGACGTCGATTAGACCTGCCAGCCCAAGCCAAGCCTTTCACGGGGACTTTTTCTCTTGGCTACCTTGGGGAGAGCGCTTGGTGCTTGGTGCTTGGTGCTTGGTGTGTGTGTGTGTGTGCGGCTCGGACGGCAGGGCAAGTCGTCGCGATGCCGATCCCAGATTACCCGCAGGGGGCTGCATGAGATGTCGGAGCCCATGTCGAGGTTCGAGATCAAACTACACCCCAATAGGATAGAATCAATCAGAAGCCCCTCGATTCTGTTCCTTTTGGCGTGGGGCCCGAATCTGGACAAACCCCTGTCGCATACCCGTCGCATCAACCCCTGCCAAGGGGTCAAACACACACTTGACAGTCAGTCAGTTAGTTCGGGGTGGAGAGCAGTAGCGAATAGCTAGCTGGTAGCAACAGCAACTAGCAGTGACCTTTTTGCGGCGGGATACCGATCCAACATCGTCGAGGGGACTTAAGCGCCGACAGCGAGTATATAACTTCCCATCTTCACCCTCCAGAATCCAAATCTTCTCTCTCCTCATCATCAGCATCGTCAGCTTCTCACTCTTCACTTCGCTTCTTCTTTACTTCTACAACCGGTTGATCTGGTCTGTTCACTTCGCTTCTCAACAATCTTTTCCGATAATTATCTTCACTTTCGAGCCCTTTCTTCGCTCTTCACTGCAGTCTTTACACTCTCAATTCTCGGAACCCAATTTCAGTCAACAAAACACCAACCTTCAAGATGTATACCGGAACTCAGCTCCTCGCCCTGGCCCTTGTCGCCGCCTCCGTCGTCTCCGCTCACGGAAACGTTCAGGTCGTCACGTAAGCAACTCTTCCCACTCTTTTCTCTTCCTTTCTCTCACCTCTACCTCTCCGACTAACACATGCCTCCTCCAACAGTGGTAACATGGGTGGCAACGGTACTGCCCTGGGCATCAAAGGTGACGTCGTCCCTCGCTTCGGCAAGAACGGCGCCACCGAGAAGGACACCACCGTCTTCCCCAAGCAGTCCGCCAACAAGCCCCTGACCGATGGCCTCGGCAAGACCACCGCCAACGGCAACCTCAAGGTCGCCAGCCTCCTTGGCGAGAGCATGGCCATGTCCGGCAACACCCTGCCCCAGGTTTCCGCCGACGGCCAGGGTACCATCTCCGGCACCTGGCGCACCGTCACCTCCGATGGTACCGCCATCAACAAGGCCGGTGAGCTGAACGTTGTCATCGACCCCACCGGCACCGGCGCCTACTCCAAGGGCACCCTGCTCAAGGCCACCTCCACCATGGTCGGCAACGGCAAGGGCAACGTCGTCCAGCGCGCCCTCGCCGCCATGGGCATCCGCAAGCGCGCCACCAACGTCGGCGCCGACGCCAAGTTCTCTGTCAATATCCCCGCCGGCACCACCTGCTCTGGCACCGACGCCGCTACCGGCGCCAAGAACTTCTGCCTCATGAAGATCGCCAACAACAACAACGCCGGCCCCTTCGGTGGCAACATCGCCTTCCAGGTCGCTGGTGCCGGTGCCGGCGCCGCTACTGGTGGCGCCGCTGCCGGTGGCGCCGCTGCCGGTGGCGCCGCTGCTGGTGGTGCTACTGATGGCGCCGCCAAGAACGCGAAGGCCGCCAAGGGTGGCAACAACCCCAACCAGAAGAACGCCCGCTCCTTCGTCGCATAAGTCTGTCATTCCCGACGATAGACTAGCAATTCCGAGATAGAGTCGGCGGCGACCGAGCTCCTCTGCCCCTTCGCTGCCGATTCGACCAGGACTTCCTCCCCGTTGCCTTTCCTTTTCATCCCTTGTCGGCGGTGCTGCGCATCATCCTGTCAGGGGATAAAAGGATAATCAGGGCGGCGGGGGGTTATTCCTTCTCTCACGAGTGCCACGAATGATTGGAATTTATGTTTTTGATTTGATACTTGTCAATTAGAAATCGGGTTCTAGCCCAGGGAGGGATTTGGAGGAAAAGATTAGTAGCGAATTTTGTAGATAGAGCTGTTAATCGAGAAGCTGCGATGCTATGTATATACCCAACAACACTGTTCCTCAACCCATGCCTGCCAGTGACTTGTTTGCTTAAATGATTGTCAATAATCCATCTTCCTCGACCCATGAACATGTTTTAGTTATACAACATTCAATTGTCTTCTTGTCCAGTTGGGCATAGTATCGCCCTCATGCGTCCCACACCCACCAAGCATTGGATGATTCGAGTAACCCGTGCCGGTTGATTCATCACTCTCGTACGAGCACCACTTCGACCGATCCGAAAGTCTCCGTCTCCCTTCCAACACCTGCCTCATAGCTTTCTGATAAGGGGAAGTTCTTATGTCTTGTTTTCGCTTTCTTTGATGCAATACGTAGAAAAAAGATCATGACCTCGAGAGTACACGTTTGACTCTCGACCATAAATCCATAAGACGACATGACACCGACCCACTTCGTCGAGGTGGTGAAGTCGACAGATCCAGAGGTGGTGACATCGGCAGATCCAGGTTTTCTTCGTTTCTGTCGCCTTCCATGCTGTTCGTTTGGGGCTTCGGATGCGGCCAAAGTCCTTCCAACGGGAGGTCGTCATAGATGCAGTTGATGAAGCCAGGACCCCCATGGCGCTTGAAGCTGTAGATAAGTCGGTTCATACCCTGCCCGGCCCAGGCCTGGCAGGTCACGATATGGTAGTGTGCAAGCTTGTACGGCCGGACCTTGGCGAGTGACTCGTAGCTGATGCCCAGGCAAGTAAGGTGCGCCATCCAGCGCGGCGGCTCCCCAGGCTGCTGCGTGGTGTCCTGCAAGTAGAAGCTCCTGGTTAAGTTGAACTTGTCCGCTATCTCGGACTCGACTGCGGACCTAGCGGTATTGCTCATGAAGCCCTCCTCATGGAGGAGGCTTCCGGGGGAGAGAAAAAGCCCATCCCGCATCAGCTGCGGTACGTCGTTCGTCTTGAGCTGCAGGCGGCAGAACCAGGGCTGCCTCTCGCGCGGCAGTTGCGGCAAGGGGAAGAACTCGATTCTGACCGCCCTGGGCGCGTCGTAAGCATTGTAGGAGGCGCCAGTGGTGGCACAGGACGTGGGTGTCGTCGTGTCTTGCAGGTCTCCGTAGGGAGGGGGGCTTATTGAGGAAGCGGAATCGTCTTCTTTAATGTTGGGTTTGTTGTGCGTCATCTTGATTGGGTTTTCCATTTTGCATTCAAATAACTGACGACGAGTAAAAAATATGTAGAAAAGAAAGCCAAATGATCAATTTCGATTGAGTGGGAGGAACCACCCTTCCGGAGAAAGTATAGATGGCCATATACTTCACTCGAACTATGGTTCGGTCTTCAACCCATTTCTTCTCCACCCTCACCTCAGGTGTGTCTACTGGCCATGCTAGCCAATACCATCGCCCAAGGCAGCGTATTCCTTCACTCTGACCTCCGCGGCCGTAACGATCAACACATTGGTATGGCAAGGCGGTACATTCACTACATGAGTCTATAATCTCACCAGTATTGACCATGCTGCTGGCCATAAAATGAAGTTTCCTCCAATAGTCGAGCGAAAGAGAAGGTTAATGTTCTGCCATCATTTGCCTGCTGCCGCTACCACATGACCACCTTGCGTGCGATTGTTTCGGTGCGAATATCCACACTCACACCCGTCGATTCGCGAGCTGGGCTTATTTTTTGCCGCAGCCGTAAGTGGCATCGTAGCACTTCCCGTCCCCGCACATGACTTGACCAGCGGGACAGCCCCCGCAGCCCCAATGGGCGTCGTAGCACTTCTTATCCGCGCACATGATTTGGCCGTCGGGGCAGCCGTCGTCGCGCTTGCTCTTGCAGCCATAGGTGGCGTCGTAGCATTTGCCGTCCGCGCAAAGAGTTTGGCCGGCGGGGCAGCCCTGGGGCATGCCCAAGGCGAGCAGGGGGAGGGCGCTCAGGGTAAGAAGTCCGGCTAGATGGCACCTGGTCAGTACGGGAGGTCATTGAAGTTGGAGCTGACTGGTGGTAAAGAGGGGAAGGATACTTACCGGTGAAACGCATTGTGGCAGTTGGATCGGAGATTCCTTGGGAGCCTTTTGGTGAGGTTGTGGCAAATACTATCATGAATGGCCTGTAATGCGATGATTTTGGTGGTAAGTAGAGTGTGCCTTGTCCACGGCGGGTTTAGGTCTTTATATAGGCAGATATAGGCAGATAGGAGGTGAATAGTTTCCCAAATCCCATGTAAAACAGAGTCACGATGTCCCTCTCTACGAAGAGCGGTTTCTAAGCAAATTCATCTTACTGATCACAACTGACCGAGTCTCTTCACCCGCCCCCCTATCTGAGTATCATACTCGGTCATCATGTGGCGTATTATGTCAACGCGTCGACCTAGCGCGAAATATGAATGTCTCTCTGCCATTTAATATGTGATCAACGTGGAGAATTTGCCACGACAGATTGAATACAACAGAAGGGGTGTAACCGCGTGGTGGGATATTATGTCAATGGTCTGAGCCTTGTGCAAAGAGAATTGAATAACATATCCGCCACTCGCGTAATCAAGTTGCAGAAGCATACATAGCTAGTCAGACACGGCAGAGGTTGCGTAGCCATCGCTGGTTACAGCCGTCACACCTTGTACGGCTAGACTGCCTGCCAAGGGGATCCAAGGACAGACCACCTAAGTAAGTACATCGCGGTCCATTTTACTCTCGTAGACCATCAATCCGCAGTCTCTGGCGCCCTGCATCGGTGTGGTTCTCATCGGGGTATCCTCGGCTGTAACGGATAAAGGGGTAATGGAGTACGAAGCTATCAAGTGTTACAATAAGTGCTACTAGATCAATGTGTGACCCCGTGTTGTCTCGGACCGGACCTTTGTCGTTTTATGGGATACAATAGGTAGCGAGATTCGCAGGCTTACTAGAGTCAGCACCCGTGACTAAGTCACCTTGCCAGAACGGTGATCCTCACGAGGGTATTTCCATGGCACCAAAGTTAGAACATCAAGGCCAGCGAACGCTGGACCTAAACATAAGCCAATCGATATATGACGGTGGATTTATTTATGTATCAATTCATTTAACACCGCTCTCCTTTCCTATTACAGTCCTCGCTATACACCGTGGAAGGTTGCCTAGTCTGGGAAGACGTAAAATAACGGCTGACCCTACGGCCTCTTGCACTCACCTATACGGGAGATCTCGTTTGCCAGACGACTGTTGCAACAGAACCCGAGATTCCAACGTCAACTTGCGAACTATAGTATGCAGTGTGAAAAATGTGTCTTTGTATCTCGATCCTTCAGCATTAGCGCGTATGTCTTTGTCCGCTGCTTGCAGACCTATTGCCTAATACGAATTTCCAACCACAAAGAGAGAGTGGCCTATTGTCTGCAAACTCCAGGCCAAGTTAATTGAGCCAAGCTCGCCAGTGGCCGCGAAATGTTATGTAGTTAGAGTTACTGTAATCTCCAAGTGAGCTGGTCATCAACGCTGGGATCTTCGCCTCCCGTTTATAAGCGCAGCTAGCGTCGCAGAACCGAACCACGTTTGCATCCCCTGGCAACGCGTTGGTGTATTGGAAGCATTACTAGCATCTCCAGGCCATTAATGAACCATGTCTCGAAACCCGAACCTCCAAGGAATTCCTCCGGCGATGCGCATGGATGACCCATACGTCCCGATGGATCTTGACCTTCCAAACATTCCAGATCTTCGAAACAGGGGCCCTCCACGTGGCAACCCTCCAAATAACAACACTTCAAATGGCGGGCAAGCGGCAGGTGAGGTGACAGGTGTGATACCGGGCCCGGACATTAACCCAGGCCCGGACGATCCCAACCCGCCAGCTCCCAACCCCGCAGACGTTCCTTTACCAAACGATGGAGGCAGAAGTCCATCCATGTCCAGCCAAGGGGGCTTCAGCACCACGAATGGGGAGGACCGGCTACAGGACGTCAAGAACTACTTCACCAAAACCGGGCTGGTATTCCGGCGCACAATCGCCGAGGGCCACCACGGCGGCGCGCTGCTCTTCGACAAGCTCGACGAGAAGGGGGAGCGGGAAAAGAGCCTCGTGGTCAAGTACGCGCTGGAGACGGCGGACGATGCGTCGAGCAACAACGACGAGGACCTGGCCAACGAGATGAGCTGGCTCCTGCGGATGGTGCACGCCGAGCACATCATCCAGACCACGCCCGAGTACCGACATCTGTGGGACGACGAGAAGCCCGAGGGCGCCGGCCCGGGCGGCGTGCTGAAGCGGGCGGCTATCGTCATGGAGTTCATGGAGCACGGCACGCTGAACCAGTTGATCAAGCGGTTCCGGAGCGTCGGCATCCGCGTGCCTGATCGGATGGCATGGTCCTTTATCCTTTGCTGTAAGCTTTCTTCACTTCTTCTTCCATTCCTGCCCACCCGCACCGTCCCGCCAAAGCTATAACCCAGGCATTTGTTTCAACAAGACACTAATAGAACATCTACCAGTGGTCCGGGCTTGCATCGCCATGGCCTACCGGGACCAGTTCGTAGGCGCGGAGACTACCACGAGAGAGAGGGTTGCGTACGAGCCCTCGTCGACTGCGGGCCCCTCGGGGCGGCCGTCCCCCCTGCCGCCGAGCACACTAGCGCAGCATTCGATGAAATCGCTCAACGTGCTCATCGCCGACGTGATACCCGACGACGACGAGCACGGCCTGGTCCCTCTGATCAAGCTCATCGACTTCGGACGCGGCGAAGCACGCGACCTAGTGGAGAGGCCATCCCTTAGATGGGGCCACGACAGAGGGCTGCATAGCAACCTTTGGGGGGTTGGCCACGTAAGTCTTTCTTCCCCCATTCCATTCATTCATTTCCTCAAAAGTACCCGAGAAGACCCTGGTGGGTGGGTGGGTGGCTGACCCCTTTGTAGATTATGGATCAAGTGTTGAGCGAAGTCCCTACACGCGGAGCGGGGCCGACGAGCCGTTGGAGGAATCGAGAAGACGAGGTTTTCGGGGAAGGCGTGATCTCGACCACGGCACCTTTGGGGTTACTGAGGGACGGCAGGATCGACCGGCGCCTCCGCGATCTAATCGCCCACTTCTGCACTGTGGACCCCCACACCTTTCCCGACCTGGAGGATGCCCTGATCCTGTGCAATGCGGGCATCGAGAACATCAAGAAGTCGACGAACCCTCTCGACTCGGACGCGGCCGTGGCGGACCTTGTCCAGAGACTCATCTATGACGCCGACTTCAACGAAGAAAACCCCTTCGAGTTCGAGCACGAAGATATCGGGTGGAAGTTCGCGCAGGAGGAAAAGATACAAGAAAAGGACGCATTGGAGGAAAGACGGAAGAGGAGACTGGAGCAGCAGAAGGCGAGGGAGGCAAGGGCAAGGGAGGCGGCGGACGAGGCAGAGAGGGAGCTAGAAAAGAAGGAGAAGGAAAATAAGAATGAGGGTCAGGGGGATGGCGCATGACATAGATAACTGTCCACATAGTAGAAACCTTGATCGCAGCTGCGCCTACAAAATTGTACAAAGGGCTAATATGGAATGCATTCATGTTCAGAAGTGGGCTTTTTTGCTCAAAATAGATATACAAAAAGAATACCAAATGGTCCATCCATCAGTCAATGGGCAGCGGCCCCAGGTCCTTCCAGTCGGCGCCGTCGAACTGGACCTCGTGGACCTGGCCGCCGTCAGCCTGGAAGTAGCAACGGCTCATGTCGGTGGCGGGGGTGAGGCGGTCGCCGGCGGGCGGCTCGGCGACGGCGGGCGTCAGGCAGGCGAGGTCGGTGCCGTTGGCGGCGGCGTCGAAGGCGGCGTACCGCTTGGGGCCCTGCCAGCCCTTGCTGTCCGACAGCCAGTACGCGTTGATGCGCCCCTTCCACCCCGCGTACAGCACGTACGTGTCCACCAGCCCGTTGCCCGCGTTGTCGCCCGCCCGCGCCACGGTGAAGGCCGCGATGGGCGACTCGGGTGGCACGCGCGAATTGCTGGGGGCGTCGCTGGGGATGTCGCCTATTTATGTTTGGGTCAGCAGCCTGCTTGCGTTTCTCATCATGTTTCCCCTGATAAGAAATGGACACCATGGACATCACACTGGGATACGCCCAGGCGGAAATGGATAGGGGGAAGTGAGTGCTTGTGACGAACGTACCATCAGCCCACGCAGTCCCGTTGGTATCCCCCTTGCGCTCCGCCAAGTAGGTCGAGAGCTTGCTGTCCTCGCGGCGGTAGATGACGCCGCCGGCGTCCTTGTTCTGGGCGAGGGCGGGGACGACGGCGATGCCGGCGTCGGGCGAGGCGAGGACGCCCGACGTCGTGTTCTCCCAGAAGGGGTGATCGGGGCTGGCGCCCCAGCAGCGCGTCCAGCGCACGCGCCGGTCGTTGTCCTGCGTCGCCAGGTAGGGCCAGTAGGCGGCCATGGGGCCCGTCGGCGCCGCCCGGAGCGGGTAGTCGTTGAAGTTGCCTCGCACGCCCTGCACGTTGCGGTTGCCGCGCGGGAAGATCTGCAGGCGCACCGTGTTGGTGTCGTCGACGTACCAGAGCTTATATTCGCCGTACTAGAAGGTTGGAAGCGTTAGTTTGGAGACCCTGGTCCAGCAAGCCGAGGTCAGAGTCGCCCCGCCCCCTAAGAACAACAACAAAGAACATACCTTATCATCACCACCCCCTAGCATCGTGGCCGCCGCCAGAGATGTGTTCGTAGCAGGCTTATATGGTAGCGAGTCAAGCAGTACGGACTTGTCATTCCACGCCGATCCTGTATCCGAGTAGTCCGAGTAGCGCAGCCGGTTATCCGGGTCCTGGTAAAAGAGGCGGATGCGATAGCTGCTGCCGTCACGCCAGCCGGTTACGGTAAGGCGAGATCCCGATCGGATATTCTTCAACGTTGACCCCGTGTTGCTGCCTTTTGTCTCAGCATCACCGCCGTCCGACTTGGCAGCTCGGCTCCCGACAACTGCGCCCACAATGATAGCGATGAGGGCCAATATGGCCAGGACGCCCAGCGCAATCCACCAGGGCCGCCGACTCCGCTTCTTGGTCGGCCCCTCGGCGGCGACCTCTTTATCTTGTGTGTCGGCGTATGACGGCGCTCCTCGTGAATAAGCATTGGTCAGCGGGGGCGGAACACCGGTCGGCGACATGGGAGAGGCGTCCGACAAGGCAGGATGCGACGCATAGTTGGGAGGATAGTGGCCCTGCGCTGAGACCACCTCCTTCGGGCTGTTGTCCGGGCTGAAAGCCTCTTTGGCCGTGTCGTCGGGGTGGAAAACCTGCTTTTCGGTGTCGCGGTCGTTGTGGTAGTCTCCGTAGTACTGGAGACCCTCGGCGTCGGCACGGTTGTCTAGCTCAAGACCCGGCTGGTCGTCGCCGCGAAATTGTCCTTGACTTCGGTTCTTCATAATGAATGAACTCGCACTTGCCACTACAGAAAAGATCAATCACTGGAGCGAGGGGAAAGTGAAGAAAGATAAAGCGACCGAAAGCGGCACAAGATAGGTTTATGGGGTCGGCGGTCGATATGGTGTCTGTCGACTGCCCTATTCCACCATCTAGGCGGCTCCATCTGTGCTGACGTGCCGTCGATCTCCGCAACGACTTCCCGCCACCATCTGCAGCGGCGGCTCCATTTGGGGAGATGCCAAGAAGGCTCGTGGATCTTTGCTATGGGAATGAATGGGAACTGCCTGGTCGGTCTATGCCGTAGAGCACCAGTGCTTACTATATCCCGTCGGCTACCCACCGGCAAGGTCTCCGGAAACCAGTCACGATGGCCCAGCCTGGAGGTCGGCGACCATTGCGGACACCCGGCGATCAGCGTACCGAAAAAGGCATAGCTGCCCAGTGAATATATTGTTTTATGGGGATGGGCTAGCCGGTTTAAGTGGGCTTCGGTCGTTTTGTATATTAAAATATACTATTCCAGGCACAAGCCCACTTATACGCGTGCTGCCAAGTGGGTTGAATAGCGGGATTCGGCTCGGAGATTCTAACACTCTGAGGTCAGTGTGGTGAGTCTCCAGCCACAGCCCTGCAAGAAGGCAGAAGGGCCCGTAGATTCCCCCTCCTCCTCACGGGGGTGGACGTACGGTAATAATATCATGTGAAAGAGCAGCACTCTTCCATATCAACAGTAATATGCTAAAGGCTAGACCTGTAAAAGCAGGGTCTAATTTCGTACCAATCGATTTACATGCACAGCAAAATTCTATATCCACTCAAGTTTAAATGATTGATCAAGTGCACTAGCTGTTCTACCCGATGAAACAAAGCCCCCAATGCGCCAATACTCCCCCTAATCCCAAAGTCCCTGGCCAATCTTAGACAAGCGAGTGATGTAAACCAAGTCAACGCCGCCGCGCTCTTCCCTCTAATAATAAACCTTGCCGTACATGCACACCACCAAGCTTACTGCTCGGCGCCCTTGACGTTCTTCTTGAAGAGGCCGCTCTTCCAGTTGACGTCGGCGGGCTTGGTGCCCTTGTTCCACTCCTCCTCGGTCTTGCACTCGGCCTCGAAGTCGAGGTCGCCCTTGGTGTGGGTGAGCTTGAGGTTGTAGCCCACCATCTTCTTGGGTATGACCATCTGCAGGTAGCTCTTGCCCTTGATCTTGGACAGGCGGATCGTCTTGGCCGGCTTGGCCTTCTTGTCGAGGTCCTTGATGGCCTTCTGCACCGACTTTTCGTCCCACTTGACGTCCTGCTTGATCCAGGCCTTGGCCGCCTTCTCGGCCTTGGCCTTGTCGGCTCTCACGACGCAGTAGCTGGAAGAGTAAAACGCATCAATATTGATCGACCCGTAAGAGAAAGAGAGAGAAATAGTAGAGGTCTACTTACTGGTCAGTGAGTCTGGATCGAGGCCACTCCCCGAGCTTCTGGGACAGGTAAACACCGTCGCCATTCTGCTTGCCGCCGGTGGCCTTGCCGCTGCTGTAGACGATGGTCTTGAACTTGTTGATTTGCTTTGCCTCGGCCTATGACGCATTCAGATTAGCTACAAAGGTAGTGGGTACCGGTTTGAAAGAGCGGCGACTCACCTCCGAGGCGGTTCGGTAGCCGATGATGACCTTCTCGGCACGGGGCGACAGATCGACCGGTCCGGCCAGTGCGGTACCGACAAGGGTCAAGAGGAAGGCTTGAGCGGCGGTGCTGGAGAACAACATATTGGTGAAATTGGCTGGTTAACTATGGAAAGATAGAGTAAAGGACGATAGACCTGAGCGATGAAGGATGGTTTTGAATGAGTCCTAGGCGTTGGCTAAGTATTGAGTAAAGAAAGTAGTAGTCGATGAGTGGATGAAGATGCGAATGAAATGGTGATAAGACGTGCATCCAACTCCCCATCTATATACTCACTCATCACGTCCAAGCCTAGCATCCGGATACGGTCTGGGCGAATGGTCTACGAAAATAAAACTCACGATATGTCCCTTGCGGCTCTTGTTGATCAAGTCAGCTTATGATGGAGTACTGGGCTGTGTGGCCGTACACGAATGATCTTGCTATTACTTGATCAACAGAAGGAATACACGAGTGCATGGCAAAGACCTGTAGAAAGAGACCGGAATGTTGTTGCCGATTACTGTAACAAGGCTCTACGCTCCTTCGCGGCCCCGCTACCCCTGCAATTGCACTTGATGCACGCCGGGGTCCCGGTCCGGGATGGTGTGCAGCTGTCAGAGCGCGTATGCGCATAATGGAAATTGAACATGGCGCGGCAATCGCGTTACTAGGAACGGATTGGCCAAGGCAAATGAGCCATCGTGCTGACGGAAATTACTTCTTTGGTAAGAGGTAGCTATTATTACTGCACCAACATAGTAATTTCAGGGGCAGGGGCAGGGGGTAGGGGTCGTTGGTGTTTTATTAGCGCTCTGTGGCGCTAAACACCTGCCACCAGCCATACTCGGGGGGCTGTGCTGCGTGTCTGTTGATTTCGTCTAGGTATTGGCTCCGCCAACTCTGGGCAATTGGGGGGGCATTCTATTTTGGTCCTTTCTGACGTCAATCTTATCTTGGTTCTCAAATGAGCCGTATTCGAGGCTTTGCTTGCTGTGTTGTGACGACCTGTAAACTGCTTACTATGCGTGCCGAGTATGAATGTCTTTGGTGTTATTGATGAGAAACAGCTTTTGTCATTTTTAACTTGAATCATTTACTCATTCTACCATCGCGGAACCGTCGCCGCAAGATATCAAAAAACACTTCCATTTCTTCAACGGCTGTCATCCATTGCCAACTCCGAATAACGAGTTTCAACAACCAAATGCCTGAAAAGACAGACACGAAAGCCACTGCGCTCTCCGTCCTGTGCGACCAAGAACTATGGGGCTGGGATGAGCGGCCATTTTCCTCAATCAGCTTCAACAGAGATGGGACCGGCACGGTAGGTTGACGAGATGTCACCGTGAATCGCTCCCCAATACAGATACAGGTCAATACTCACACCAGTACTTTCAAGCTACGCGCGGGCGCCGAGCTGTCGGTCTTCATTGCCGTCGAGATCGAATGGAAGCTCAAGACGCCAGGTGCCCTAGACGCGCCGGTCAATCTGAGTAAGAGCGCGAAAGACGGCAGCGTCGCAAAACAACTAAGCGCATTCGATGTGGAGATCACCCTCACGACAAGGGTTCATCCTCTGCTAAAGGGCCATATCCAAGCCGACGACCTGGTCAACGAGAAGGCCTTGACGGAAGCTGCCTTTTTCCCAAAGACCTTCAACATCAAACTGGAACGGGGCCATTTCGCCGAGCCCGCGCTTTTCATGACCAACGAACAGCCTTTCCGGGGTCCGAAGTATCGGTTCCGATTGGTGTTCGACAAGTCGCCGTTCCCGCCCCGGGAAGAGTGGAAAGAGGAGGCCCGGTTTCCAGCTGAGCAGTGTATGTTTTGGGAATGCAAGGAATTCGTCGCCGGGGAAGTCGGCAAAGATGGCTTTATCTCGGCACTCATGCAGAAAGCTAAAGGGTCACTGGCAAGTGTTACAGGGAGCTAGTATATTATCGAGCTAAGGTTGGGGAGGCGCCGAAGAGTAATCTGTACACCCTGCCTAAATGTCCTTCAACTCTGAACACCAGTCTACATAATGTTTCATCGTACATCGTCTCTCTGATCAGTCCACAGAAACAAGCGTCCACAATACCATCGTTGCTGAGTTCGACAAGCATAAGCTCACAAAGCTCTTTCCCCAAACAATCTATCGCCAGCAACAACATCTCTCAAGATGCCGACTTCCTCCAACTCTTGTATTAACCCCAGCAGCGCATCGTCCATGTCTTTGGGTACCAACATAGAGATCGCAACCGGCAGGTGTGCCTTGGCGCCTGTGACTCGGGATGTGAACTCAACCTCGCCCAGGGGCACGACGTAATCAGGGCAGCCAGAGGCATAGCTGAGCGAGTACACCGAGAAGCCCTCCCAGAACAGCTTGCCAGGCTCCCGCCGCGACACGTCGTCGCGATACTGCGGCCGGCCCCAAGCCTGGGGGTAGACCAGCAGCGGGATCGGGTCGTCCTCGACCTCCTCGCCGGCGGACCCATCCGCGTTCTCCAGCCGATTCGCTGTTGGGTTTGGCAGAAGCACGTTGTTCACCCACTGCGCGAACATGTGCGTGGCTTTCTGCGAGCGTCGCACCTCCTCGCTCGAAATGCCCGCGCCGTAATCGAGACGGGCCTTGGTAGTCGGCTCAATGAAAGGCTGTCCCCGACCCGGATGTGCTCGCTGGAATTCTGCGACGAAGGGCTGAATGACGCTGCGCGCCATTAGACCGTAGACTAGGTTGGGGTATATCGTTTCGGTATACTTGGCGAGGTCTTCGTCAGTGTTCTTCGGATCAGGGCGGGTATTATGCCAGTAGTTGTATATATTGATGCTCTGGCGTTGGACTTCCAGGTAGGTCTCCAGACGGCCAATGAAGGATTCGAAGATGGCAGCGGCAGGGGTTTGAGACTCTCGAGAGCTGTCACCGGGATGGGGGAAGAATTTGGGGGTCTGGCTCGGTGTCTTTGAGGCGGATTCTATGGGGTAGAGCAACTTGAACCTCCTTCCCCTTGTTTGAGGCAACGGACTCTTACTGTTGGCTTCCACATGGTTGCTAGCAGTGCCAGCGACCATAGCTCGAGTCACGACAGCTGCCACTGAAGCGGAACGCGTGAATACCCCGACTTGATCAAACATAGGACAGCAGACAAGTGCAGATGAGCAGTCGATGGCTTCTAGAGATGGTCGAATTCCGAATAGACCGTTGACACCTGCCGGATGCCGAATCGAGCCCCCCGTATCACTGCCCACGGTGAAGTCTAGCCAGGGGTAGCTGGCGCATGCGGAGGCGGAACCCGAGCTGGAAGACGAAGGTTTCTGCCATCCATCACCTCTCGGATTGGTGGGCGTGACCTCCTCAAGTCTGGGGACTTTGTGTCAGTGTTTGCGCCAATCCAAGTGGCAAGGCAAAGTGGAGTTGTTCAAACATACCGCTCTAGGGGGTCCTGGCCATCACACCACTGGGTGCATCGTAGCTTGCCGACCATAACAGCTCCTGCGTCCAGAAGATGCCGGATACACGGTGCCGTGTCTTGTCTGGGCAGATACAGAGCGCGATAGTCCTTGCTCCCGTTACCGGTCTGCAGGCCTGCCGTGTCTATGCTGTCTTTGACGCCGAAGCGAAGGCCCAAGAGCGGTTTCTCGGGGGTGGGCCTGCCGAAGTAGAGTCTTGAAGGAACTGGTACCATCTACATATGCTGGGGTAAGTAATTGGTCGAGCCATGCCGGCGTCCATCGAGGGGGGTGTACTTGCGTCAGAGGGTTCGAACCACCGGAATTGGTCATTGTTAGGCTGCTTTGGCAAAACGCCGCGCACGAAGGCATTGCTCTGATCGGTCAGAAGCCGTGAGACTGGGTACAGGTTTCCAGTGGTGGCCTGGAGCACGTAGGGGCCGGGCGGGATGCGGACGGCACCTGACACACTAAAGCTCAAGGCATTTGGGAATTTGGTCCGGACTGTCTGAGTTGACGATACGTTGCTGGATGCGTATATGACCACTGGGAGGGTTGTTAGCGTTTTGTTTATTGCGAATAAAAGTAGAGAATTCGGGAATAAATAATTGCTGTCTAGTGTCAGGTGCCAATTGCTCCTTCCCTGGCAATACTTACTTGACAGGAAGCCCGGGGACCACACATCATCCACGTCAAGTCTTGCTTGAAAATCGTTGGAAGGATCTTCAAAGGTGATGGTTTCCCCGTCGAAATATGTCGCCGGCAAATATTCACGATCTTGAGCTGATGGTCCAAGACTGGTGACAGGCTCAGCATGAAGAAGATAAGGCTTGCCGTCCACATGGACAATGGTGGTGGCCATGCTGCTGCTGCCAGGGCTGACAGTGGCCACACCTAGGTCTAGCTTTACCCTTTTTGACATGCTGGCTGGCTGTCGAACTGTGTAAGTTTGATGGCGTTGTGGAAAAGGCAAGGCAATACGGGAAGAAGAAATTAGAGGCTTTGTTTGCCAGTCAATAGTGAGGGCTCCCGTAAGGAGGGTAAGAATGAACAGAGATGGTTGTCAAGGATTCGGTGGGCCCGGCTGAAAATTAGGCTAGAATCCTTAGGGCTCCTAGGGGGGTTATGGCGCCGATCCAGTGCATGGAGGCTTGTTGACCTCACTGTACGATTGGCTCGCGTGTCGGTGTCAACTTCAATTGCCCAATCATAAATAACAACCACTACAAACCCTGGAGATGTCTGCCGTCAAGGCGCATGCGCTTGGAGATACCATGCCGCCGCATATATCAATAGATCTTGGCACCAAAAGAAGTACGCCTGGAAATTGGTATCGGATGATAAAATGATGGCGTATTCCCATTTCCTTGTGCTGTGCATTGGCCGGCATCTGTCTTCGCAGCCGAACAATGTCGCTCCGTCCACGTAGCAGCAGGAGTGACCCAAGTCCCAAGCGAACAGCCCAGTCGCGCATGCCGGCTGTCCTCTCTACTACTCTCAGCAGTTTATTATATCATGACACCGCGGAGAAGGCCTATCTCAATGATTATGGCGGATGTGCCAGTCACTTCTCCAAGTCTTCAGTGGCCGACGTCTTGGAGGTACATACAGGAAAGGGCGGTGTTCTCCATGAGGGTTTGGTTGACAATGAAATCAGCAATTGGCTGAAGTCAGAGACCAAGGCGCCGCTAAGGGTGCTTTTCATGGATGCCCTGGCCGAACAGCCCGACATGCTTCCCGTCACCGAGTCCATATTCAGAGAAGCAGTGGCGACATTAGATATATCTCCACGGTTCATCGACAACTTAGGTAGACAGCACATGCCCGGTCGCGAAATCCGACACCATCGTGACGGGTCAAGCAGACACGAGATGTGGTATACGGCCGTTCTAAGGAGCGACGGAACAGGCCTGAATTATGGCAACGCCAATCAGATCGCTGAACTTACTCGGCAATTTGGATACTGGCAGAGGCTTTGCGTCTGGGCTGATTCTTGTCAACATCAGAGAGAAGAAGGGCAAAACGTTTCAACAACGTACATGATCTTGCGTTGTCCCCGCGACATCAAACAGGCCCTCGTCAACACGTTCTTGGGAGAGCCTGGCCTCAAGCTTCTTGAGCATCCCATGTCTGTTCATGCATTTGTCATGGACAAAATCATATTGTTTTCATGGGATTTCATAGCACATTGTTCAGGGCCTTTATACAACTGGGTATGCCCTTCTGAGTTAGTTGGCGATCGTGGAGTCTGCTAACACGTCAGTTGTCAGGAAAACAAAGCCTCGGAGCTTCAGACCCCAAATGATTACGCAGAGCGATTACGCGCATTCCTTGCGCTGTCGCGGCATATTTACCAAGTTTCGACAGACTACGACATTCTCCAAGCGAGCGCCGAGCACCTCAAGTCGCAAGGCAAGTGGTTCAATGACAGATACCTGAAAGATTCCGCCGAGGACAATGTGGAAGGTCGCGATACCTATGCTCTTATGGATGACATCTTCAGCCAGATACCCAGCGAGGTCAATCTCCTGCACACGTATTCGAACCTGTACCTCGAGCGCAGCAAGATCGGGATCGACGAGTGCTACGCCATGACGAACCAGCGCGACAGCGAGCTCAACATCGGCATCGCGCAGGCCTCGAACCAGGACAACCGGTCTCTGCGCATCATCCAAATACTCTCGGGGATCTTCCTGCCGGCGTCCTTTGTCAGCGGCATCTTCGGCATGGGATTCTTCTCCACCTCGGACGACGGGGCCGTCTTCGTCGTTAATGCTCGCTGGTGGATCTATCTTGCCGTCTCCATCCCACTGACGTCGGTTGTTTTGGCCGTCATGGTATACTATAAGTGGCGAGATGGAAACGAAGCTGAGCAGGACTGGAGTCGGCGGATAAGCCTGGGGGCAGCCGCAGCAAGCGAAGCGGATCTAGAGGCTGCCTCTCATCGGAATGCGCTGAGTAAGAAACGGCGATAATGCAGAGATGGAGAGATGGAGAGAGAGATGGACCAAGCAGACCCTGGTAAGTATTAACCTAGTGTCTCAGCCAAGACCACTGGCAACTTCTGCCGGTTTTGTCATCCGACAGGCCCGGGGAAAGCAAGAAACGAGGGGTAAACATTCACCCCACACTGGCCTTTAGGGCCTCAGCACCCAAAGCTATCGTCACTTTTACCCCACGTCCAGGGAATCGGGGTTCATCTTTCAACCGCAAGTGCCGAGCAGAGCAATCTTTTCCATCTTGACCTGCATTGGCACGCAAATACAAAGTCGCCATGAGTCGCTACAGCACCTCCAGCCATGGAGTCCACCTTCTTACTCTTCTGATCTCCGACTCAATTGATTGACCCAAAGCTTCCAGTGAGTGTTTCTGGAGTTAGGCAACATCTACCTATACTCTTCATCCCCCTCCACCCCCCACTCTCCCACAACCGCCCACCATGTCCACCCCGGGAATGCTCGCGGTAACCATGCAGCCGCAGCCCGGCCTGCCGCCCGCTCAGTTCCATGAGTGGTACAACAACGAGCACGGCCCGACGCGCCTGCGCATCCCCAACATCTTCGCCAACGGCCTGCGGTACCGCGCCGCCGACGGCCAGCAGCCCGAGTTCCTCGCCGCCTACGACGTGACGCGCATGTCGCACCTCGAGACCGAGACCTACACGACCCTGCGCGCCAACCGCTCCGCCCGCGAGGCCGACACCATCGGCCAGGTCGACGTGACGCGCCACTTCTGGGACCTCGTCTCCGAAGAGAAATCGCCACTGTTCCTGCCTATCCAGGAGCTGACTGACGACGAGGCCGCGGGGCTGGTGTTGGTGGTCGTCGAGCTGGGTCTGAAAGATCACCCGGATTCTGAGGCGGAGCTGCTCAAGTGGTATAACGAGGAACACGTCGGCATGCTGTCCAAGGTGCCCGGTTGGCTGCGCACGCGGCTGTTCAAGACGTCGGTCCTCGATACAAAAGGTGGTGCCAAGACAGTCTACTATGGTCTTCACGACTATGCCAAGGAAAACGGTCTCGGTGGTGATGAACACAAGGCTTCCATGGCGACCCCATGGCGCGTCAAGGTGACAGACAACTACGCGACGCTGCAAGGCCGCCGTCTCTGGTCGCTCTTCTACACCTTCGGGCCCGCGCCCCGGGACCTGACATCTCTATCGGAGCTGCCAGCGGCCACTCCCTCATTCCAGTCTGCGGACAGCAAGACCAAGACGGCCAATAATGACAAAAGCCCGGTCATTGATTCTTTCGTGACCCTCCCCTCCGACGGACTCGTCATCCCCTACCGCCTCGAAGGCAACCCGGACCCCAAGGCGCCCGTGATTGCGTTTTGCAACTCGCTGCTGACCTCGCTGCACATGTGGGATGGCTTCGTGTCAATCCTGAAGGCGCAGAGGCCGCAGTACAAGATCCTGCGCTACGACTCCCGAGGCCGCCACGCCGTGCCGCACCCCCCTCAGCCCGCGACGCTCGAGATGCATGCCGACGATCTCGCGGCTGTCCTTGACGCTCTGCGCATCCCAAGCCTCTCAGCTCTGGTCGGTGTTTCGATGGGCGGCGCCACTTCGCTGCGATTTGCCCTACGCCACGGCCCCAAGGTGGACAAGTTCATCGCGTGCGACTTCAACGCCACCTCGAGCGCGGCCAACACCAGCGCCTGGAAAGAGCGCATCGCCCTGGCCGAGAGCACCGCGATCCTGGAGGACGGGAAGACAGAAGTGCCGGGCATCCAGAAGCTGGCGGGCCAGACGGTGCAGCGCTGGTTCCACCCCAGCACGGGCCCTGATACCGTCCAGTGGATGACGGACATGGTCGCGGCCAACGACGTCGAGGGTTTCCGATACGGCTGCCAGGCGCTCTGGGACTACGACATGAAGGAGGAGATGCGGGGGTGCGCCGTCCCGGGCTTGTTGGTCGTCGGCGAGGGCGACGGCAAGGGCGCCTTGGTCAAGGCCATGGACGGGTTCCGGGGCAACTTGGGGGAGAAGGGCGCGGAGCTGGCTGTCGTGCCCGAGACGGGACACTTGCCCATGGCGGAGAACCCGCAGGCGTTCTGGGAGAAGGTTCAAGCATTCCTGTGAGGGACTGTGGTTGATCCTTTAATGGGAATAAATCCCAGTTATAGATGGTACATTGGAGCTAGGTGTGTATGCTGATAGCCCAAGTAGTGTGAATAGCTGTCATATACACTCAACGGTTTCATTGACACGAGTTCGTTCAATGCCAATGGTTACATATCATATACTTAAGGTGTCCTGATTCACGTCATACCAAAGATTCAATACGACCACTGAGATCAATGGCAACAATAACGGCTCGGGAGTAGAGCTTTCCAAACGACCATATACACATACGTATATCTCAATCTCACTATACCTGCTTCTTTGGCATCTAATTGAAACATTGTAATGATCAATTCCACTACCCAGTACCTAGAGATGAGAGTTTCCTTCATAGTGAATGGCACATACAGATTGGCAGCCTTCGGACTTGCGTGAAGTAACAAGTCCGTCAATCTCAAACTTTGCCGTGCCGCCGCCCAAAACGCCAATCGCCATCCTACTTACTTACCTACCCAACCCAGCTTCCGCGGTAAAGCTCGGTTGATAGCAAACAGTCCGAGGTCATGCCTCCCCGAGGACCTCGGCCTAGCGCCTCGTGAACTCGAGCACCTAGCTCGCCTCATCCGTGGCGGCCGTGGTAGACCTGGGTACGAACGAGATGTCGAGCGCCGGCTTCGCCCATACCGCGTACGCGCCGCACCGGTCGTACCAGTCCTCCATGCCCGGGCCGAGGGTGAAGTCGAAGTTCCAGACGATGCGCGCCAGGATCAATCGCATTTCCGAATTGGCAAGACTACGGATGGGGTGAGTGCGTTTGGTTAGCCATGAGCCCCTTCGAAATGCTAGGGGGTAGCTTTTGTTTTGTGTGCAGGATGTTGTTCAGGCCGACTTACTTCTTCCCGATGCAGTTCCGGGGGCCGACCGAGAAAGGCGTCACGCCCGACAGCGCGTCGTTCTTGAACTCCTCGTCGCCGAGCCAGCGCTCGGGGTGGTACTCGTCCGGCTTGTGGAAGTAGGCGGGGTTGTGGTTGAGCACCCACTGATAGACCTCCACGATGGTCTGGTAATTATTTTTCCATGGTCAGTATTCGGTTTGATCGTTTCTTTTTTCCCCCTTATTATCCCCATATCGCCTTGTTGTTGTGTGCATGCATATATGTATACGCAGGATCAGGGGGTGGGGGGCACGAAGAAAACACTTACACCCTCGGGCACATGCCGGTCCACGAGCTGGTCGCCGCCCGGCGCGATGACGCGCGGCAGGATGCCGACGGCCGGCGGGAAGTAGCGCAGGGCCTCGTCCAGGACGGCCTGCAGGTACTTGAGCTTCTGCGTGCTGACGAGGTCGATCTCGTCCTCGCTGGCGAAGCTGGAGCGGATCTCGGCGTTCAGCTTGGCGAGCGTGTGCGGGTTCTGGGCCAGGAGGTACGTGACCCCGCACAGGAGCGCCGCCGTCGTCTCGGAGCCGGCGATGATGAGGACCGCCGCGTTGCCCACCAGTTCGGTCCGGCTCATTTCCTGTCACCGCCATCATCATCGGTCAGCGTTTGGTCAGGTACACGTCGTTGTGGGCTTCTTCTGCCTTTTGGACGAGTCTTGTCCGATGGAAAGGTAAGAAAGGACATGGAACTTACACTGCCTAGTTTCCGGCTACCGCTCACCATCTTCCCGATTAGGTCCGCGCGGTCCGTCTCCAGCGCCAGTCGCTTTTCCACCCTCTCGGCCGACAGCTCGTTGTGGTCTTGCATCTTGCGGGCCATGGTGCGGGGGATGAACAGCATGGGCAGCAGGGGCCCGATGAGCTCGAACCGGAGCAGGTTGGTTATCTTGCTCAGACTCACCAGGCTCTCGAAGATGATGTTGACCCAGGGGTGGTACTTGCCCCGGGCCAGCCCGCCAAACGGCTCGCCGAACGCCAGGTCCCCGACAATGTCGAACGTCGTCCAGTTGTACCACTGCGTCACGTCCAGCGTGGTCCGGCCCTGGTCGCAGCCCTCGCGGAGACGCTGCAGCAGGAGGTCGACGTACGTCTGGATCAAAGGTTGCTGCTCCACCACTGTTTTGTTGCACAAAAGATATAAGTGAGTGATTGGGGAGAAAAAGAAGAAAAAAACACAACTACAAACTTACTGGCCTGTGCCGAAAAGGCATGCGACATAACACGTCGCTGCCGCGCGTGGTTCTCCTTGCCCTGGGCCCCGACGATGTTGTCCCGGAACTGCCAGTACGCGTTTTCTTCTTTGGGGTTCTCGGGCTTGCCCTTGCGGTGGCCCTGCAGCTGGTTGAGGGCGTCCGGGTGGTTGATGGAGACGATGTCGGGCGCCAGGCGGACAAAAGGGCCGTACCGGGCGTGCAGGTCGCGGATCTTGTGGATGCCTTTGCCCGTGTTGAAGTTGAGCGTGTACGGGATCCGCGTCATGGCCCAGAGTCGGGGGCCGGGGTAGCTGCGCAGGGGGTGGAGGAAGAGGTTGTACATGCAGTAGCTGGTCACCAAGGCGAGGACCTGCGGGCGAGGATCGAGATCCGGGTCAGTTCATATCTTTTAGGTTTCCCCATCTTCAACACTCCCCATGATGCTAACTTACCACGCCAGCTGAGATGGCTGCCAGCTGTCCAACGGCCAGCTGAGGGTTGTTGCGGACATTATAGCGCAACTGTGCCGCCAGCTCGAGTATGTTGGGCGAAAGCGAGACTTTCGCGAATTCTGCGGACATGGTGAATCTGCAAGGGTGTAGTGATGTGTGATTGGGATTTCTGTCTCAGGGGTTGTTATACTAAACTTCCATACCACAGTAGAGCACCCTTCTCAGATATTTGGGGTGGTGGCTTATATACAAGTATATACATGAGGAGCTTCCAGTCAAATTCCTGTCCGGATTCGCGGGGCTCGGATCCCGAGTCCTAAGCATAGCAGACGGTTTCACCAAGAAAGAACGCGCATCCCAATACGAGTCCAGAGATATGACGAGGTATGATGTTCACTCTTTCTCTGACGAATTGAGTCGAGGCGGGAAGCACGGAGAGTCCGCCGATGGACCCCTTGCAGCTTCATCAACCTTCAAAACCAGCAACCCACGGACTGGCACTGACAAGGGCGGGGTTGTGATAATGGTCCTTTCGGCAATTCAATCCTGCTATGCTTGATTGCTGCCGCTGTGATTGGTCGTATCATCGTCATCGAACACCTTATCGTGGATTTGTATAGGAGTGGATGTCGTGAAAAATGTGGCAGGGTTACATTACCTAGTGTTCCCGCATACCACCATGCCGTTACTAGGCGGCTCGGTGGGTCGTTGGGTCATCCATTGTGACGATTTGGGCTTGGCATTTTCTCCGTTGACTGGCTGTTTCCCATAATTCAAAGCCTTCAGATTTCTCTCGAATCTCGGTCGTTCAATGTTGCAAAATGCAAGAGCTGGTAAAACCCGCCGCTTAACCCCTATCCCCGGCAACAGACATGCTTCGTCTACCCTGTGCAGACAGCAACGTTGTAGTATTAATATGTTTTGAGAGTCTGGAAGGCATTGGGTATAATGGCTTCTTTTGAGTTAGTATTTAAGAGCATATTGCGCTGTGAGTCTTGATTTCTGCTCAGGCATTGAATGGGAGAAATTCGCAAAAAAGAGAAAAAAAGAAAACGAGTATTGGTGTGTGTTGTGTATCACCGCATAACATGCCAGGAGGCAGAGATCCCGCCCTGGTTTGCAATATCCTACTGCCGCAGGTTATTTTGGAATACTATGTCCCTACTGCCTCATCCGGATAGTGTGCCAAAGAAAGGAAAGCTTGTATTAGGTATATTTCCAGCCCATAGCCTTTGCGTGTGATCATATACCGTGATCACATACCGTGACACCCATGACGCTTCGTATCGCCCCCCCCCCCCCTAAAAAGCTTTATCGCCTCGTTGATATCGAAACCAAGCATTTTGGCACCGGTCACTTCCGGTAATGGTTCTCGGCGCCGGCGCAACCATAGAACCCCGGGCGGATCCTCGCATGGGCACCCCTACCCTAGCTTACTTAACCAGGGGGGCCTGGAGGAGCTAGCATCCGTACGGTTTAGCCGACCGTTGAGGAGCGGGAGAGCGGGAGGAAGCGGCATCTCGGAGACTTAGTAGTTAGTCGACGGGAAATCTCAACTTCCCGAAGATGGACAAGAAACTTGCCTGAGTGAGGCAAGGTATCACAGCCGGGAAATGAATTGGCGTGGTGTGTATGTGTACGCATGCCAAGTCCATGCGCATAGCCAAAATGGTGGATATTTCGGGTCCCCACTCCTCATAATTATAGTGTTGCCGGGAAATTTATACCGCGCATCGGCAGCTCCCGCATCCGGTACGGATGTATAACTATGCACGAACCCTTTTTACTACTTTTATGTGTCACTGTGGCAGCGTATTGTTTACCAAGTCTCATTGCGACTATCTGGTTGGAAGCAACATCTGGAATACATGGTTGAAAAGCAACATGGAATAAGTTGGACGATTGCCCATCCCCTTACCCCCTCGACTCAACCGCAACGGTCGCTACCGACGACCTCTTTCTAGCCACTCACCATCGACGCGCCCGCCTTCATCTCCGCGTTCCGCTGGGCGAGATCCAACTCGCGTGTGAGACAGGATGCCGCAACCACCTTAAAGCTTTGGAATCCATTGTCACCTCCATTCTGGCCCCAACGTCCACCGCTGTGACTCTTCATCTTGCGCCGACCGACGTGGAGACAGGCAAGGCTCAGCTCCAGTGCTGCCAAAGGATTGTAGTCCAAGCCGACCGTGCTGGCTACGTCCCCGTCGTCCATCTCCGGTTCGTCATGGCCATGCTTGTTCTTCCGAATGAGAGCGACAGTCGTCTTTGACATGCGATCGAAGGCCTCCTTCAGCTTGATCGATCGGTCCCGTTGGCGCGGCGTCTGCACGCCCGACTTGTTGAAGATGTTGCCTGTAACCACCTCGAGCTCCTTGATGGGGATCGATGCGTGCTCCGAGTAGTCCATCGTGATGCTGTACATCATGTCCTCGTATGTCTCCCGGATCTTCAATGCTTCGCTCTCGTACTGTTGCCAGTTGACCTCGCCCAAGGTCTCGAGGCACTCTTCCTCGACGAGCGAAAGGAGGGCATCCCATACAGGCGGTCCGGCAATGCGCTTAGAGTTGACGCGGACCGTCTTGTGCCAGATTCTCTTTTCGTCGATCGCCCGGTAAAGAATGCCAAGTATCTTGTCGGATTCGTAGTAGGTGAATCGAGGGCTGTCATTCTCTTCGTCGTCGTCATCTCCCGTGGGATCCGTCGCCTCTGACTCGAAGGAGATTTCGGTCCGGCTCTTAATATTCATGGGGACTGAAGGCGCCATGAAATCCGGTCGGAATCTGTTGAACCTGATAGTGCGTAGTTGAGCCATATCAACCGGGATCCCTGTCTTGGAGTAGTCTACAGCTGTAGACGACATCTCAGCCAACCTTTTGCACTCATCGGCTACTGTGCCGGCGTCCTTTTGGTCTGCGAGAATCATGTGCTTGTTTGCCAAAAGCCCCAGCTGATCGGTGGCCATAAACTGCACCTGAAAATGGTTGTTAGTCAAAGTTTTACCCCAAGAGCATCCAAAGTACGGATCAGCTTACAAAGAATTCGGTCATATCTTCTCGCTGGACCTCTCGTCCGATGTTATAAGGAGGAACACGCGGGTAGTCGGCAGGTTCGAATGTGAGTGTCTCCTCATTGATGGCACCTTTATCCCAAATCACACTGAAGATGTCTCCATCAAGGTCGCCACCGGATAGCTGTGAAGGCATATCGCGTTTCCCCTTCTGCGAAAACACGATGCAGTTCTGCAGTGATCGTAAGGGGTGGTCATCAGGTGGGATCACGTTCGTGACAATCTGGATATCGCCCGGATGCATTGCCGGAGACCTAGAGTCATAGAAAATATCAGCCTACCAAAATGAACAAATGTTTGTAGGAAATTTAACCCATGGCGGCATCGAGCTCCCGTGACTGACATCAACATCACCATTCAACCAAAAGTAGAGTAACTTACCGTGTCACCAACATCTGGCGCTGATCGAGTTCCATGCAGTCAGCCCGAACAGCCTCAGATTTGTTGAAAGTGATAAACACCTGATCTTCGTCGAGGAACGCCGTCTCGTCGCAGATGCCAAATAAGGTCACACCCTCCTCTATTGGGATTCTGGCCTTGTGTTTTAGCAGTCTCAGTTCCCGCAAAACGACAGCCTCGACAATAGAGCTCAAGAACCGATCTCTCTTGTAGTCGATTTCGTTTCGATCCAGCCATCTGATCAACTGCCCAAAACCAACTTGCTCTCCGATTCGTTGCCGCCGGAGAAACTCGACCGTGTTGATTGTATGTGCTGTGATCAGACTGAGGCGGTTGAGCTCTCGATTCTGATGCTCGAGGAAAAAGTCGTTTGAGACTTTCATGTCTTCCATGATCTTGATCATCTGTATTGTAAAAGAATACCGGTCAGCTTTTGCATCACTCAAGGGGACGATCGTACTTACTTGGCGGTTCAGAACCAAAGGGATCGGCTTGTTGGCGCTATCGCAAATTTCCAAGTTGTCTTTATCGTCTGTGTCGAACTTGACCATGGAGCCACGAATCAACATCTTCCGTCCAGTTAATCGAGTATCAAGCGCTACCATTCCCTTTGCACCACCCCAGCGAATCTGGAAGCAAGTTGGAAAGGACTTCCGTTGAGGCATGGCTTCTTGCAAAAGGTCCATAACCTCCTGCGAAATCATGCCAACGCCGTCGGTAAACATGTGTTCGTTGCCTCTAGAATCGGTGCGAGTAATGTCAGAAACCATGTGATCACTGACTCCATTGGCGATAAGATCCAAGGCAAAAGGCGTCTCTGAGAAGGCCTGGCCAATACGCGCCGCGCAGCGTGCTGGGGAGTAGATATGGTTGAACTTTCCGAGATGCGAGATTACAGTGAAGTAAGTCTGGACCGTGGAGTCGAAGACGAATGGGGCCATGAACCATGCAGAATGGCTGCGCAGAGAGGAATGCGAGAATCCGAGGAAAGAGTAGTGACGGCCGCCAATAGCAAAGCCCTTCTCGAACACCTTCCTGAACCGATCGTAGATAGCCTCGTTGCTGGCCTTGGGGTTGAACCTGAGGTTCTGCCCGTCTTCGTCGCTGAATTGGACTCTGAGGAAGTATTCGACATGATCGGGAAAACGCCTCAGGATCCGATTCTTGGCTTCCAGCTCAGGGCCGTGAAATGTCAAGCCGGTGGACGACACTTGGGCCTTGTGAACCCAAGTCAGATTGTCGCGGGCTCGCTCGGATGTGAATTGGGCGACTATGTCCTCCTGGACCAGCTCCTCGAGAGAGCAGAGATAGTCCCATAGGCTATCGGGATCGAAGATGGACGGGTCTACACCAATGCCAGGAAAAGGGATATTGGAGAATAGTCGCTTGATGGCTTGAGCTGAGAATGGAATTTTCTGTCTATATTATTAGCAGTCGAGTTTTGGGGTGGAATCGCATGGGCGCGCGATGTCCATGATGTGTTTATTACCTTGGTCTGGGGGTTTTCATTCACGCCGGCGTAATAACTTGCCAGCCGACGGAGAATCGTGTCAACAGTCCAGGGCAAGAGGTAGGCATTCTGGACCAGAGCCTGAAGTTGGTACAGCAAGTCGAATGGCATCACCTTGGAACATTCCCAAATAAGAGCGTTGAAATTCTTGATGCCGTCGGTGATACTCTTCTTTCCCTGCACAGTCGTGAAGATGTTCTGGTGACCAATCGAGAACAGGTCACTGCTCTTCAGAATTTCGATGTTTTCATGAAGATTGGCAGACGAGACGGAGAGGCGATAAACAAGACACTGTCCAACGGATTGTGCGTGATCAGCGCTGCCTCGTGGGATGCTGGTCAGTCGTTCCCTACTAGGGCCTTGGGGACCTTTCAGGGCGAAGAGACGCGCCATGGCGGCTACAAGGCTAAGATCGTCGCGTTCTGCAAAGATGCGTGGCACCTCCCAGAGGGTCAAGGTGAGGGCCGGTGGTGTCGAGGATGTGACCATGCTCTCAATAATACGGTAGGAGATCTCAAGCCGAATCTCAACGTCTGCATGATCAATATAGGTGACGGTAAGCTGGTACTTTGAGAAGTTGGCAATTCCGCACTGCGTGAACCAGTCCACCTCGGATGCATAGACGAGTTCACTTGTGTGTTGATCGTATGTGTAGTAACCGCAAGAAAGGCCGATATCTTCCAGCGAAAAGGCAACCTTCATACTTTTGGGTTGCTCGTCTTGGTCGGCCGGTTTCTTGGCCTTCTTTAAACGATCATTGCCTGCTTTTTGTAGAGCCTTCAGATGGAAGGGATCGGGTTCTTGGCGACCTCTGTGGCAGAAGATGCGGTCACCGAACATGTACAAACGGGATTTCTGCTTGGTCCTCCCGTTCCGGGCGATCTGACCCGGCATGTCTTGAGCACCGTGATGAAGAAGAAAGGTTTCGCCATCTTGGGCATGCAAGAAGGTGATGTTGCCGTTTTTTGTCTTTCGTTGCTTGTTGCATGACCAATCATGGATGCCGAGCGCTGTCAGCTTGGCGGCGAGCTGGGTCTTCAGAGCCTTGTCGGTGATGTCGTGGGGAAGATTGGAGAGGAAGACATCCATGACGGGCAGATGTTGCGCATCCTTTGGCTGATTTCAATTGAAAAGTTGAGATGAGAGTGGTAGATGGAAATGGAAATGGAAATGCAGGTGGCAACTGCTGCGTTGGTAAAGATGCAAGCCGCCGCCCGTTGCAATCAATGCAATACAAAGATGGTTGGGTTGTTTGGAGTTCTACGTTTCCAGCCAGCGTTGGTTCAGTCAGACCTGGCCCGCGCTACCAAGTGTGTGGTGGTGACAAGAATGGGCAGCTCCTAAGCTTACTGCCATGGAATCCAAACAAATCACTCCAGCGTACTACCCACAGCTATTTCAAATATTCTCAATATCTAGATTAGGTACTTCCAATATTACTTTTCTTTTTCCCCCCTTCGATTTGGCTTGAGTAATCCAGCCAGCCAGCGGCAGAATGACTGTCCGTATATTCCCATTACACCTGAAAAGATGATGCATCCCCGCCTCTGGCAACTGAGGTATCGAACATTCAATGCGTCGGGTATCATGAAGCTTGATGCATTGAAAAAACTCGTTAATTCAATCGACTACGGAAAGACATGGATTGGAAGTACCAGACTTATTCCCGGTCGCAACTACTGCCTCACATGATGGTGCTTTTAACAAGATTTTGAAGGTGTGAGGTGAAAAAACAAAATCCAGGTGGGGTAGCACTGCAAGCCCCGCATCTACAGTGATTTCAACGACCAACCAACGACCAACCATCAACCCATGAATCAGACGACTACAATTGAAAGAAGACAGAGGTCATTGAGATATTCCAAGCGCAATGGCTAGGGCCTATCTCAGCAACAAATAACTGGTACCCTTAAGTAAGTTTGATTTATTGCTAGCAACCATGTTGCCATATCGTGACGCACCATGATGATGATAATCATCACTGCATATCTCGTTTCTCAGCCTCTCGGTTACCGACTTCGCGAGACTATGGCAATTTCTGGTAAACACCGTTGTCATGTCACTGCCGGCGGGCTTCTTCCAACGCCTGTCCACCGTTTTAGTATCGGCATAATTCCCAAGTGGAAACGATGGCTTAGACGCTTGTAGTTCGAGATGTTGTAGTTATAGCCCCAACATAGCAAATTAGTCACTAGTCTTTCCAAAGTGCGAAAGACTTGATGTGCTTGTGGTCGTCGCTGCCTCGGGAAGATTTGATAGTTACTGGCTCTTTCTTAGGTAGCACTACAGAGTCAAGCTCCACCGACAAGTTGAGACCAGATATTATAAGCTCTTCTATTAAACTAGACTTATGAATATGTGATTGTGGTCTTATACATGACCTGATGTGTGCCCGGTTGTCTAAGAGTGGATGAATAGTTCATCTAAGTTCGCTTCCTGCTTTGTATCATCACTACTTCCCTGGACTGAGTTGAGATTGAAGTAGTGCAAATGGGAGAGAAATATAGAAGGCAATGATCGATTTATCCAATCACCAGTCTTCTGTGCCTCTGGACTATACTGACGACTGAATCTGCATATATGTGTGATAGCATCCAACATCTTCAAACTTGATCATGATGTGGCTATATCTCTCGCATTCATTATAGCAGTTGCCCTATAAAATCTTGCCAAGCTCCTTCGGACTTGCCTGTCTCCCCTTTTCTTTCCACAAAACATATACCCGATACAGTAAACTAGCATTTCCAGAAACATAACTCTACAGCGTATAGCGCAAGCAAATAAGTATACAAAGCATAGCAAGTACCATATCAAGCATATAGTACACTCATCGACAACAGCAAACATCAAGATCAGTCGTAAGTGCTCAGTCGACGATATAAAACAGGCCCCTACACCTATATCTCCTACCGCGGAGCCTTCACCATGCTGTACCATCATCATGTGTGGGTTCAGCTCCTGGGATTTCTCATGATGAGTAGCCAGGGTGCCTCAGGCACCACCATCACGTCTTCACTGGCTGAAGATTGGGCCACAACCATTGGTGTCGCTACTGACACCTTGATCTGGACGGAGGAGGTGATCGTCACCTACGTCCGCGGAATCCCAACAACCTACACCGTTGAGGCTTACGGGTCCGTGACAGCAACCTGGCCAAACGTCCCGTTCCCCCTTACCACCTCAACTATAGCCGGATCTTCTTCTCCTTCTCCTAGTATAACTGGCAAATCTGAATCTAGTTCTGTTGGTGTTTCCTTATCATCAGGACAAACAACAACAAGTACAATGAATACGACGCTTGGAAGCTCGACTGTCACCAAAAGCCCGTCAAGTCGTACCACTACTTGGACGGATAGTACGACACACGCAATACAGCCAAGCTCGTCGCAGTTAGGCTCTTCCGATCCAGGCTCTACGGGTTCAAACTCTTCTTTACTGGCTTCCACTCAGTCAGTAATACCCCCGCCGCCAATCTTGACAAACTCTGGCACCCCTTCAAGAGGTACTACAGCACAGATTACGTCTTCCACAGCCTCAACTGTCACATCGTCCACAGGTAGCACAGCGAACACGACGCCATCAAACACGTCCCAGTCTGTTACGCAACCTTTCTCTGGCTCGCAAACAACCAAAATTCCTCCAAACCACACTGCTTCCTCGTCCACTGCATCCAGCAAAACCCCGCATATCACGGGAACCACCACTTTGCCTTCGCCTAGTGGTATATTCTCCAGCAGTCAAAACCAAACCACGTCTTCCATCACGCAGACTCCATTTTCCTCCAGTACACGTTCCAGTGTTAGTAATGGAGAATCGAGCATCATGGTTCCTGCACCTATTCCACCGCCGCCGCCGGGAACGCAGCCGCCTCCACCGCCGCCCGGAACGCAAGGTCCGCCACCACCGCCTCCCGGAACTCAGGGTCCTCCACCGCCGCCGCCTCCCGGAACCCAGGGTCCACCACCACCGCCTCCGGGAACTGAGGGTCCCCCACCACCGCCTCCGGGAACTCAGGGTCCTCCACCGCCGCCGCCTCCCGGAACCCAAGCACCTCCACCGCCGCCGCCCGGAACTCAGGGTCCCCCACCGCCGCCGGGAACGCAACCCCCTAACCCTACGAACACGCCATCTAAGACAACGGAGCAGTCCACCACCAGAACATCATCCAGTTCGACTACTTCGTCCTCGACATCCTCATCGTCCTCGGCTCAGCCAACGGCCACTCCGTGCAGCGGTCTTTCCATGTTCTCCGAAATCACCGTCACAATCGAGGGCAATGACTATTACGTACCCGCCGAGGGCGATTCTCTCAACCTCTTATTGAAGGATGGCACCGACCTTGTCATCTCGCCCACCCACATTCAGATAGGCGGCGCCTCGGCCTCGATTCCCAGCGAGTTACCACCGGTACCCACGCCTACCATGATCGGCACCACGCCGGTGACGTTCAAGGAGCGCAACCTCGACGCCCCCGTCTTGTCCCCGCCGGACTCGGCTGGCGGCCAGGCCTTCGCCAAGCAGGCGGCTCTGAACTACATCAGCCTCTGCAACGAGACCAGCGACCCCGCGGCCGCCTTCCTGAACGGCCTCATCGACCTTTTTGCCCGCTACGACGCCAACTCGACCGCTGACGCCGACCAGCTGCTGGGAACCGAGGCTACGGCGCTCGCGAATATGTCGTCCACGGCGCAGAAGATGCTGGCATACTTTTATGAACCTCGCATGTCCGCTTGGGACGGCTTCCTGCTGCAAGCCAGCCTCTACAACGCCACAACGACTACTCCCACCCCCGAACAGCCAGGCATCCACCTAGCTGCTTTGCCCACGGAAAAGGGGAAGATGCAAGCTCGGTCTGATAGCCATACATATGTCCAGATTGCATTTTCTCAGCTGCCTGGTATTGATAACCTGTGCGAGCGGGTGCCCTGGAGAATGGAGACGTTTCTGAATCTTGCCCGATTCCTGTCCAACGCTCAGCCCGACCCCAAAGTCCTCGTTGAGCACCTGCAGAAATACCGGTCGCAGCTCATGAACACGTTGCCTGCCGGCGGGGCCGCAGGCCTCAAGTCCGGTGGAGGAGCCATGGTCTACGGTGCAGCAGCTTTTGAGATGGTGTCGCGAGTCCAATTGAACACCAAGATTGATTTGTTCGGCTACCGGGGCTGGGGCGTGTCTCTGTTACATCAACCACTTTGGTACTTTCAATCAATGATTAAGTTCCTGGACGGGGGGAATGGCATACAGATTGGAACTAGTTCCGCAGTCGTTGACATGGGCGTGTTCACTTACGTCCTGGGGCTGGATTTGGTCCCTGGCTCTTCGTTACAACGGGCTTTGTACGATATCAACGGTCGCTTCTGGCGATTCTCACGTAGGGAAACCTTGGAAGAGCGTGAACAAAGACTCGGCGTTGGATTTGACGATCAAAGTATGTGGACAGAGCTACGTACAGACAACGACGAGCTCCGGTCAACGCAACTGAACGCGACAGCACGCTCCCGTCAACTGGAAAAACGGACTCTCCAGGAGATTCCGGTACCTCCGGCCTTCCCGCATCAACGTCTCCTCTCGGCCAAATCTACGGACCAACAGCCTCTAATAAGCCAGCCATACAAGCGAGACGACGCTCTTGGCAATGGAATCACTGTGTTCATTATGGACTCGGGTTTTGGCTTGGGTTTCGGAAATGCTGCTGAGCTTCGGGTTGATCCTGCGAACCTGGCAAAGAACACATTCATTGTACCCAGCGCACTAGCACTCAACGGGGTGGTGCCCCCACAAGCTTGGCTTCCAGATGTGATGGACGATCCTATGCTGGGCGAGGGACAAAGACGAGATCCAGCGAACTCCCAACTGAACGAAGGTCATGGTACTCAGGTGGCGATAATAGCCATCGGCTCCACGTATGGTATCGCTTCTCGAGCAGATACGTTCCTGGTGAAGTTGAGTCCAATCTTCAGAGACCACGTGGGAAATTATCTTATGATGGGGCCCTGTTGGGAAAATCTCCCGTACGCATATGAGTACATTGCAATGACAATCAAGAAGCGCAATTTGCAGGGCAAGGCAGTGATCAACTTTTCAGGCACTACGCCTCGAGATCCGTATAACCCCGACGAATTCCGCAAGGTCCAAACGTTATCACTTTACTACATGGACGTATTCAGCAAGCTTGGGGTCTCCCTTGTTGTTTCGGCTGGCAACGAGGGAGACATAGGCTTGGGGTATCAGCCTATGGGTGACTTCCTACCACAGCGGCTGGGAAAGCCGGACAATGCATTAATCACAGTTGGTTCCGTGTTTGATGACGGCAAATTCTTTCGACGCACTAGCATCCCTGGGCCAGGGTTAGACCCCAACGCACCGCCAGGGTCTATGACAGTGGTGAGTACTGCACGGCCCTACTACAGAGAAAGGAAGCGAGTATTTTCTAACATAGAGACTTCAGTGGGCTCAGGGCGTACAGGTTGATACCGTAGGTCCAAATGGCTACAAGTGGAGGATGACTGGAACTTCCTTCGCGGCCCCCCAAGTGGTAAGTTATACACGAAACGCATCATAATATATCGAATATGCAAACATTAACACCCTGATAGGCTGGTATGATCGCAAACTTCATGTCGGAAGACCCCGAAAAGTTCCAGTGGAAACCGGGCTACACAGAGCAGGACGGTATCGATCTCGTCATGAGGATCAAGAAGCATCTGGTCGACCTCTCTTATGACCGTCACTTGCCCAGAGATCATGTACCAGCATTTGGTGGACCTCTCGCATATCCGTTGCCCTTACCCATCAATGTTGCCTATAACGGAGCATGGGGCCCTCAGATCCGTGAGTAATTTTGGACGTGTGAGCACCCTCTGTAAATTCTTCTAACACGTTCCAGCATGCGGCGCTCAATCTGGTCCTTTCGGCACCTCTTTATCTGCCAAAATCCGCAGGCAGGACGGGGAAAACGATACGAATCCCGATGATGACCTTGGTTACCAGTGTCCTATTCCCTCGCGAAGCTTCACGACTAGTTACACCAGCAGTAAGTTGTCGAGTAATACATCGAGCGACGCCGGGTCCACCACTTCTTTAAACCTGTTAAGCAGCACCTCGACCAGCACCTCGAGCAGCATCTCAAGCAGCACCTCGACCAGCACCTCGACCAGCACTTCGGCCGCTGTATCTTTATCGTCATCTGATGCCCAGTCCACAACCCCTACTAGTAGCTATACTTCTTCGTCGTCGTCTGCGCAGAGCCCCACTACAACCCAGGACGCCGTCCCGCCCGACCAGAGCAACACGTATACCGAGGGCTGCGCGGACCCGCCGTACTGCAACAAGTGCCACACGGAGCTCGGCTTTTACCAGAGGTGCCGGGATGACCCCAACGGCAGTGGCCAGACCTTCTGCCAATGCGAGTGGCACTCCGGGTGCGCCGGCAACAACCTCTACGGCGACTGCGCGACCCTCCGGTGCGGCTCCAACGAAAGAGTCTACTGCAACACAGACGTCGACCGCAACGCGTACCCGAACGGGCGGTGCTACTGCCAGACGGCATTCTGCAGTGTCCTGGACTGTGCAGAGGAAGGCACCAAGTGCACGCCCGACCAGCAGCCGATATGCGTCCCTGGCCATGCTGGCGACCCCTTGGAAAGGTAAGTCTGTTTTCCTTTCCCCTAACGTTCAAGATGGCAAGGCATTATGACTAATCCTTCGGAACCTAATCTAGCCGGTGCAAATGCATCGACATCCACTGCACCGCCGCTTCGGACCCCGACAAGTGGTGCAAGGACAACTACCTGTACTGCCCGGAAGAATTTCCCAAGGCGTATTGCATTTCCTCCTGGACCATTCCTAACGGCATGTGTGGATGTAATAACTTTTAGGTAACGCCAAGGAGCAGGAACCCCCTGAACTGTTATTGGGCATTCAGTACCTGATACTTCAGTTTGACGGCTAACCCATGCAGTCAGAGGGCGAAAAGATAAGGATTCCTTGGACTACTGCGCATGGGTCCGAAAGAAGTATTATGGGTGATGGGGAGCCCATCGCGATGGTTTTGTTTGTGGTTTGGTTGGGCATTCGGCCTTGAACCAACTTGCTTCTGGCCTAAACACGGCTCATAATGATACCCATAATGATATCCAGATAGTTGAGCCTCGGATATATACCCAGCATTAATGGAATAATGCGTTCATCTGTATATACTAAGCGTGCGCCGATGTTATTGCGAACTTGAGGAATTGCATGTCAAACCTGGGAACAGACAACTGCCACGTATGGGCGCCATTCAAATCCATCCCTGGTTCCCCTGTAAAGAAGTCAAGTTCTAGCATTCGAATTGTCTGGAATCTACTCTCACAGAACCCAAAAACAATATCACAGAATAGTCTTCGGGGTCACTTCGAAATCAAAGTTGAGAAGGAACAAAATGATGAGTAATATTGGAAAGAATCAATAATCACTACGTCAGTACTTTCACCTTAGTTTAGGTGCGTCCGGGGAAGCTAGGCAGGTGCAGGTGCGAAATGGTGTGAGCCGCATATTATGGGGCACACATCACGGGCGTCATAGACACGTCGATCCAGAACGCAGTGAAAACCCAGCCCAAAAGTCTGGACATGAAGAATGACGGAAGGGGCAGCGACGGACGGAGTGGTCACGCAATTTTGAAGGAGCACTATCCTACATACAATAATACGTGCTATCATTTTGACCAACCTGCAAACCACTTCTCAAGGACCAATATTGCCATAAGACGAACCCAAACTGCTTCAAAGTACTACACCCTGCATCCGCAAAACTACTTCCCACACCATACCCAAACACACAATTGTCCGTCAAATCCACAGCCAAGATGTTCTCCAGATCAGCAGTCCTTCGCTCCAGCTTGCGCGCTGCCCGCACAAGCCCCGCCAACAGCATCACACAACGGTCCATGGGCGCACGGCGGTGCTACGCCACGGAGCCGGAGCCGGAGCCGACGCCGAAGGAGGGCGGCATCACCGAGAGCACAGGAAACACAGCGTAAGTCGACGAGCACTCACTCACTCCCTTGGCGGGCAGTTATGCAGCGGGCCCCCTCATCCCCTCTCCCACCCAGCTGCGGACCGACTGACCCTGGCTTCCACCCAAACAGCAAAATCATCGCGGGCGTCTTCGGCGTTAGTATCGCTGGGACCATCGCCTTCCTGATGGCGAACCCCCGCAAGGCCCAGGAGGTGGGCGGCCAGTACCACCCGCAAGCCATCTCGAAGGAGGAGAAGTTCAAGCAGCAGCGGGGACACTGAATCAAGGTTTCTGCTTTTTCCACATCGCTTAGATCTGGAGTATTATTGAACGGTGGATCGTGAAGCATCGCTTAGAGGACATGAGGGAGGCAGCACTTTTGTTAACGGACGGAGGCGAGTTCTAGCCGTGAATCCTAATTACCATGTTCGAAGCGGAGATCAGACAGGCGGCAACTGCCGTCGGTCTTCCGCTTTTCAGTACCATGAAATAGACCAAAAAAAGAATGAAAGCAAATACCAATACTACTTCTCGTATGATAATCTCGCAAGTATAGCTCAAGCAGGACATATAGACGAACGGTGTTGTATGTCGCATTGACCAGCAACAGCAATGAGGTGACATTGGGGAACCTAAAACAGTGCCTTCCAGTATCTCGTCTCTCCCGCTGCCACTGTCAGTGTGGCATTAGAACCCCGTCGACCCGGTCGAAGGCTAAAGAGTGGTATGCGCTTCTGGTGGGCGCGACGCTGGAATGGAACGTGCATCAACGCCTCATCTCGTATTCACGACGATGCGGCCCGGCTGGCGGATAGCTCAGCAGCAGCCCCCTTGTCACCAAGGCCAGCAACAACAACCACTCGTAGAATAGGTTTGGGCCTACGTACATGCATGCATGGCCAAGAGGGAAAGCCCACAGACGTGGCCCGTAGTCCGGCATGCAAGTAAAAGACGGGCGACAGACAGACACTAGAGGTACGGAGAGAAAAGGAAGGAAAGTTTGATAAGCATCGTCGGCAATGCAGGAGACGTCGGCCGCATGAAGAAAGGAGTCAGACATTAGCGTCGCGGATTGAAATGGATATGGATGATGGGTGGGTGGGAAGAAAAACACCGAGGCCGCTGCTGAATGACTGCGTGGGGTGTTTTGGTCCCAGGCGATCGGGCAGAGATTCCGGATGGGGTCGCAAGGCCACCGCGTCGCATGAGCTGGCAGGCAGGCAGGCAGTCAGGCAGTAGGTGATAGGCGAGCTGGATTTCCTTGAAAGTCGGAGTCGGCCGTCTTTCCGATGATTCGATTCGTCTCTCCCTTTCTCTCGCTCCGCTCGATTTCCTTTCTGGCCTATCATCGTTTCGTGTCCAAGGGTAATAAGCGATCGCTAATGCGGACGTATCATGAGGCTGCTGCTAGGTTCTTTCGGCAGAAGCGAGTAATGCATATGGAATTGATGGAAGGCTGGGTATGCTCTTTGCCTTTATTACCTTTATTATATCTATCATATAGCTAGTATTGCAAATATCATCTCGAAAGGGCCGGGATGTCAAGATTAGGAAACATATTCGTGTGATCGGCAGTGGAATAGCGATGCTTGAGTTGGATTGACTGCGGAGCTGATTAAAATCAAACTTGGCTGCTCATAAAGATGAACCAATCGCTAAATCCCCGACAATTCTCCAGGTTTAGGGAGTGCCAGGCCTGCACGCCTGGCACCTGGGGAATTTGGGGGATGGGGGGTGTTGGGGGAGCTCTTGCAGTGGGGCTCCTTGTCGGAATTACGGAAACAACGCCCTGAGCACCCAGAAATGGCCAGAGGGAACTAGACGGGGATGCGACAGGCCCATCGGCGGCCGGCGGCGTTAAGCTATGTATGTATTTGCCGCGACCGTCTGGCCAACTGCAGATAGCAGGTACAACAGCAGTTTCCTTTGCTCATGTCGGCCCCGAAGTTGAGATACTCAGCTAAGTAATGATCTTCCAAATACAATCCGGCTCTTTTGCGCTTCTAATGTGTCGCGTAACGTGCCAATCTGCGGTTGGGGGGACAAAGGATAAATTGAGCCTCCCTTGGCTGATGCCGGAATCGAAACCAACCAACGTCGACTCGCTCCAAGACTATCGATTCAGTCTTGATGAATGCGAAATAGATCTGTAACAAATTGACAACCACCCAGTTCCAGCCCGCCGGGATCCTGCTGGGAGGGGGCTCACAGCTCAAGGAGGGCGGACTTGACGGGAATGCGAATTTAGGATGCCAATCACTCAATTGCTGTCGCATTCTGGCCTTGCCGAGGCACAAGCCAAGACCCAGGACAGCTACCTACACACAAACACCCCCAAGTATCCAACACGGAGAACAGCCCATCCAATTACCCAGCGACATGCCCATATCCCTAATTGCTCGCCGCACACCCGGCTATTCTACGGCCGACGGTCATGACATGCCAACCTGCGACTGGACATGCCTCTTTCTGCCCCCGGTCCGCATCCTTGGCAACGTTATCCAAGTCATGCGTCTGCGGGGAATTATTACCCTGCCACCTGCCCTGCTAACCTGCCGCACTGCCGCCCAGCACGTGGTCAGCTTGCTGCTACTCCGAGAGCGTTGATCCGCGACAAGACGCGGCCCCGTAGATAAGAAAGGGTAGGCACAGGAGGTAGGGACGGGTTGCTCAAGGTTGGTAATCGATCTAGCGAGTATCAGGTATCGGGAAAAGGAAGAGCACATGACTCTCGTCCAACGGGGGGCTCTGTTGATCCTATTGCGTTTCGGAGGGCAACCTCCATTGAGAGGGTTGATATCCCGTGCTTAGCTACTGCGCGCGGCGCTACTGGTTTCTGGAAGGACTGTCTGGCGATGGCGTGTCCTGTAGTAGTAGAAAGCGGAGGATCTTGGCGTGAATTTTCCGCCCAATCGAGGGGGTCTGGCCTTGCATACCCCCCAGGGTTACATGGAGAGATAGCTGTACATATTCAATGACCAGTGCAAACCCAACTGGGCGGCAGGCGGCCGTGTAAATGGCGAGCGCGCAATATATCTTGCGCTTTAGGCTGTTTTGCGCGAAGGGGAGGGAGGGGGGCTATTATTGCTGTTGCGTGCGTGCTGCTGCTGTTGTTGTTACCTGCGACGCAGACCCAGGCGATACCCGGCGCAGAAGGCCGGGGATAGATGGGCTGACAGACACACGGAATTATCGTCGTGTAAGTCGGCCAGGCAGGCCAAGATATTGAAACTAGAATCTCTTGTCTCGACAAGCGAAATCTTACTGCTATATTCGCTTGTCTCAGACCAATGACAGTAGCGCGAGTAGGCGGTCCAAGGGGCCGTTGGGATATTGGGCCGGCCGGGGGGGGGAGACGCTGCAAATCATTCAGTCAATCCCCTAGAATCGGCAAATGATAGGTCAGGTCCAGTGTGGAGAGTGGGTGGTGGGGTAGGCCAACAACTCAAACATTCGCCTATGCCACGTTCGGCCCGGGGGACCGCGACGGGCCCTTTCCCATCTTCTCCCACCTTTCCCTCTTCGAATCTTTACTGGAGACGAAAGCTGGGGGAGTCGGGGCAGTAGTCGGGGGAAATGGTGCACTGTACCTACGCGAAGGCTAGAATTGCGCGGAGGGCAAAAGAGGACGGCTCCAGACAGATACCAGATGCCAGGGGTCTATCCCAGTCACACGACGAGTCCCGTTCTTTTCCCGACTCCACGTTACCTTCTCCCACGGGAAGCCATGTACCCAGGCTCCATGTCCCGAACGATGGCACAGTGGTGTGGATATGGCATGTATGTACGAGTAGTAGCAGTAGAGAGAGGCGATACCACCACCACACCTGGTCCCGGGGATGGTCACACTTTCTGGCACACCAGGCACTGAGCTTTCCCGTATTTAGACCCAGCCCGACCCCGCGGCAAGTGCTGCGTTGCTTGCATTGGTGAGAAAAAAGAAAGAAAGGAAAAGAGAGAGAGCGAAACAGAAGAGACGGAATCTGAATGGCCGAGCACTTGACTGAAGTTCCACGATGATTTGATCTGGCATTGGGTTGGTTACCAAAAAAGGTCAGACGACACCATATCGAAAGCAACCAAAAGAGCAACACCAGCAATACGCATCACATCATCATCACCTCAGCCAGATACGGAAAGGAAGCAGACTGCTATCAAGCCAGCAAACGCCACGACACCAACATCACCAAGGCCAGAAAGAGCAGCGAGAAAGAGGAACACGGGGAAATATTGGAGACATCGAAAACACGCTGCTGTCGGATTTGGAAGGCTTGGCAAGTCTAGGAAAGGGACATCTGGGACTTAGAAACCGTCTGGAAGGGGTTACATGGTGTTTCTGCCAGTCTCGTCTCTCTCGCCATTTGCCATTCGCCATTCGTCATTCGCTCAGTGCCAGTGTCAGTGTCAGTGTCAGTGTCGGTGCCATTGCCCTTTTGCACTACCTTGTTCTCATCCCGCTCTCGCTGTCCTGGGTTAGTTGAAAATAGGCCGGGACCCTCCCCCTCCCCCCCCCAAAAACCATGTCTACGGCCGAGGTGGTGGCACAGCGTGGTGCCAACGGTCTACTCCCCGCACGCGCAACCATGTCTAAATCCCACGCTGCCATTGTCGCAGCCACTGTTACTGCGACTGCGACTACAACAACAACAACGCTTCCCACGACATTTGCAAATGCGGCGACGACGACTTCAACAACAACGACAGCTACGAAAACAAGACCAACAACACCCATTATATCTTCCGTGGAAATACCCTACCCCTCGGAGTATTCTACGTCGTTTTTGACCCCGCCGACGACAATTGGCACTAAACGCATGAGGAATGGTGACCATAAAGAAGGCAGGCGACCCAAGTTGAGACAGCGCACTTTCACCAAAACTATGGAGCCCCCGGTCCTGTCGTTTTACGGCGAGCAGCCCGTCCCGCTCCCCTCGCGATTCGGCTCGCTTAAGCGCAAACTAGTCGCCGGCCACGAGGCGGAGCTGCAGGCCTCGTGGTCGCGGCTCCTCGACGCCCTGCGCGACGAAATCAAGCACATCGAGAGCCGCGGCACCGACCTGATCCCCGAAATTCAGTACGGCGACATCGGGCGCGCGGCGCAGGTCTCGACCTTTTGCGATAGCGTGAAGCGGTACGGCATCGGCGTGGTGCGGGGCGTGGTGGCGGCGGCCGACGCGCAGGCCTGGGTCGACGAGACGAAGCAGTACCTCGAGACCAAGCACGAGTTCAAGCCGCCGCCGGCGCAGGACCCGACCTGCTTCGACTTCTTCTGGTCGCCGTGCCAGGTGCGCGCCCGCGCCCACCCCAACGTGCTGCAGGCGCAGAAGTTCGCCATGTCGCTGTGGGACACGAGCCAGGACGACAACCGGCTGGCGACGCGGTGCCCGATTAGCTACGCCGACCGCATCCGCATCGACACCAAGACGACGAGCAGCCTGTCGAGCGAGCACGGCGGCCACGCCCCGCCCGCCGACGCCGCCGTCGACGCGCACGCCCTGCACCCGGCCGCCGCCTCGACCCTCATCGCCCAGATCGACAACGGCAGCCTCGAGCGCTGGGAGCAGGACGGCTACGGCCAGAGCGGCACGTACGAGAGCATTTGGAAGGGCGCCTGGGAGCGGTACAACCCCTGGGACCCGACGGGCCGCGTCAACGCGACGACGGACCTGTACAACGGCGCCGGGGCCTGCAGCATGTTCCGCATGTTCCAGGGCATCCTCGCCCTCACGACGGTGGAGCCCGGCATGGTGCGTTTGCTGCCCTCGCCCAAGCTCAGCACGGCCTACTTCCTGCTGCGGCCCTTCTTCTCGCCCAAGCAGGGCCCCCCCGAGGGCCGCGAGCAGTCGCCTGACTGGGCCGCCTACCTCGACGCGGCCAACTGGCAGCTCGACAAGGAGCAAAACACCATCATTCACGGCGCCGTCCCCGGCCACGCCCAGCGCGTCACCGAGTCCTGGCACCCGCACCTGCAGCTGCGGTCGAGCCTGGTGGCGCCGCCCGTCCTGCGGCCAGGTGACTACATTGTCTGGCATCCGGACCAGGCCTACGCCTTCGAGAAGGCCCCGCCCAGCACCTCGATGCTCGTTTACACGCCCGCGGCGCCCCTGACCCAGACCAACGCGCTCTTTTTGGCCAGGCAGCGCAAGGCCTTCCAAAGAGGCCACCCGGGCCCCGACTTCGACTCGACGGGCAGCGGGCTCGGCAGCGAGGCGCCGCATACGGGCCGCCTCGAGGAAAAGGACATTGCCGAAGTCGGCGGCGAGGCGGGGCTGCAGGCCATGGGCCTCGCGCCGTGGACGGTGAGCAAGTCGACGCTGTCGACGCCGCCGACCACGGGCTCGTCGTCCAAGCACGAGGAGAACCACGTCGCCGCTGCGGCCGCGCAATTGGCGAGCGGGAACAGCCACCGTGCCAAGGACGACCCCATGTCGGTGGATGCCGTACTAGAGACGGCGAGCGACAAATCGTCGGCGTCCAACATCTCGGCGGCCGAGGCCGAAGTGGTCCGGCTGGCCAACATCATCCTGTTCCCCGACCGGTACGACTTCTGGATGCCCAGCCGCGTGCCTAGCCGCGCCGGGACGCCGTTGAAGTCGGAGCAGGCGCACCCGCCGCCGCATAAGATTCCTAATATGGGGGTTAAAGAGCACGAGAAGGATTCGGTAGAGAAAGACAATTGAGTGATTGAGTGGTTTGTCCTACACAAGAGACAGAGAGAGAGAGAGATAGAAACGGTGGGCGCATGGGGGATACGATGACGCGAGCATGCGGTGGCGATGACGGTGATTTGATTGTACATAGGGGATTGGCATTTTGGTTATCTACGTAACCTACCTATTTAACCTACCTACATCTTTTGGCTTCTGATACCTGGTCGGTCGCCTAATCAAGTATTACAAGAAGCTATCCACATGTGTTCTGACTTGTGAAATATGCGTCGCGGAGCGATTGGTGATCTTAACATGCCCTCCTTTTTTGACTGAGCTCTCTATTACCTTCCTTGGCCCTCTTCGATAATTTGTCACGGAATATGCTCTTAATAACTGAATTCGCTTCGACTTAACACACATCAAGCGGATTGCACTCGATTTTCATTGTTCAGTAGAGCTGACACCCGCCCTCCCCCAAACGCGACTATTGAGGGGGCGGGGCAGTGTCCAGCATCTCCAGTTGGGGCACGACCGAATAGGACAAGAATAGAAGAATCCATCCATCCAACAGCATCATTCCAACGTTATTCTAATCTCCAAACAAATTATACCGAAACTCTACCGAAGGACAACATTGATTTCCTCGATAGAGTCGTCTTGCATAAACTTATCCATTGCTTCGCCGTTCATAATGCCGTGGACGAAGCATTCGCCCACCACATAGTACGTCCCGTCGCCATTGGGTCGGAGCACCAGCGGCACATTGCAGCCCTTGAGGAGAAAGATGCTATCGCCTTGTTTCGACGCCTTGGGCGCCATCCCGAGGTACCCTTTGGTCGTGGTTACGATGCGTCTCCATGTTGCGAATCTATTAACAAGAGTACCAAGTTTGAAAAGATCCGTGTCCATCCGTTCGAGTCGATCTACATAAGCGTCCGTAAGCTCCTCGGCAAAAAAGGTTGCCAGTGGTTGCCCAAACGCTTCGAAGCGTTGGTTGCATCGTTGCCACTCGATCGCCGGTATTGGTTGAACCTTGCATCCATCATGGCTTTCTTGCATAGTGATGGGGAATCGGAAACGTCCCAGATCGTCCACCTTGGGGAAGTACGGATACTGGTCAACAACCTCGGGGTCAATGTTCTCGCGCGCAAGTGTTCCCATGGTGATGCACTGCCACATGGCGTCTTTCATGGACGGCAAGTCCTTGACAACGAGAGAATTGCCATCCGGACTATTAGCGGGAGCGACGACGTCGTGGTCTTTGTGCTTTCCTTCGACATCTTGGCTGCATCCAAGACCATCGATCGTGTCGAATTGGAACCCTCTGCACGTTAGGCAATTTATATCCGCCTCCTTCTGTGGCGAATGCGTCGTCTCCGACCCTGCACGGCTATCCGAAGAAAACTCGGCGACCAAGTAAGATTCAAAGGCGACGTGTGAATTCATTACAGAGGACCAATCCGAAACCCATGACGGCAGACGGAGTTCCTTGTTACCACGTGGCAAATTGGCTGCTAGCTGGTATATAACATCGAGCCGCCCGGCCTTCTCGATTATACAACGCGCAAACTCCTGATAGACGTCGAGATAAGGCTTGTTGTAATCGACCTCGACGGCATCTCGGACACCCGTATCCATCAAGCCCAAAAGCCCATAGATCTTATCTCTCTTGTCTTTCTGCTGCGCCATGGCCCCACACATAAGGAGATCCAGCGTCCTGGGACTTTCCACCTGCCTCTGGCAAAAGTCGTGGAGGCGGAGGAACCTTCCAAAACGCATCAACTTCCATGACAGCACCCTTCCGCCCTCACGGTTGAGGTTGAGCGTGGAGAGCGCCTGGCTGTAATGCAATAAGGTGTAAACAGCGGCCAGAAAGTCCTCCACCGGACAGTGGTTCTCACCGAATACTATCAAAGACGTCGCACTCCCTAGAAGCAGTTCCTGGATAATCCAGAGTCGTGTCCAGTATGAACGGCAAGCGAGATCTTCTATAGCAGTCCAGCCTCGAATAGTGTCTTGGGCGATCAAGCGCTCCAAATCCTCCACCCCTTGGCCCATGTCGGCGATTTCTTTGACTCGGCGGATTAACCCTAGGGCCGGTTCCATCTCGGAACCTGGACCTATCCAGGCCCAGACTGCGAGCGCCTGTGTGTATATATCTCCCATAAGCCGGATCTGGGAGTTTCTTTCTGGTATGTCTTGCTGGTTAATGCAAACAGCGTCGACCCAGATGGGGATGGGCTCTTCGTTGTCGTTGCCCTTCCACCACGAAATGCAGATATTGGTCAAGGCTTCTTCCAGGTTCTTTGTGACGTGGGTCACGGCTCCGTCTACCATGATGGGTGATGTGAGGGATGGGTCTCCCCACTCGTACGAGAGTGCGTAGAAGTCGCCCCACCGATACCTGTTCTTTATACTGCCGGCGGCGCACAAGGTCGACATTTCGCGAAGCGATGTATTGCTACGTATTATGTCGAGGGCACTCCGGTACAACGGGTTCAGCCGGTCGTATGTGAACTCTTCCCACAGAGACTCGTAATGCCGGTCCGGGAACCTCAACCAGAGCCAAAGGAGGTCGCGCACTTTGGGGGTCGCATTGTGCTGCGAGATAAGCTCCAAGAACTTGGCGTACTGCTCCTCGTGGTCATCGAGGGAGACTTGTAGAAGCTTGCACTGCAGTAGGTCGCCTTCTTGAACGGGAGTGCTGGGCCTGATAATACTGAGGAGCCGTATCTCCCTCTTGGACTCGTCCAGTGGGAGGTATTTCGGCATACTGGGTAGACGGGTGCGTTTGAGCTTTCTTTCGTGCGGGTCTGCATCCGGGCGGGCAGTCAGCGCCGTGAGAAACGGGAATGATGTTGCAGCTACATGTCCCTCTCATAGAGGCTCTGTTGCGAAAACCAGTTCCCAGATTGGCTTTCACACGTAAGCGAAATATCTCTGGGCGGCCGATGTTTTTATGTAAGATGCGGGGGAGTGATACGAACAAGTTAGCTTGGAATCCGAGATCCTCCACTCCCCGAGCAGAAACTCCACATGCAAGAACAACATCAATCTTCGGTCCCATCCTAGCCCAATCTTTCCGCAGTTGTAATAAATCTACCACTCTGGATAATCGCGCTTCCCTCCCGGTCGACTATCTATTTGTACTCATATCTTAGCTTCCCGCTACTTCCAGTACCTATAACAGGTAGGTATTATGCGAAGGTGGCCAAATCCCAGTCCAAAGCTATATTGAATCGAAATCTGTACTCTTGTGGGTGAAACCTTTGAACATCGTTTTAAGTTACCACAAGCATCGCCAAAGCGGAAATATTATAGCTCAGGATTACATATACCTATACACTTGCCCTTCCATCATATCAATATTTTCACATCGGAGAATGACATTCCTTACGTCCAAATGTCGAGCTTTCGAATGGTTTGATCAGAATTTAGGTGAGGACTAGCTCTAATTTACATGAAGTTGTGCCCCCTAATGGTTACGGCACTGGATCCAAACAGTAGTGTGAGAAAACAGGAGAAAGCGAGGACTTGAAAGCACACTGGGAGCCCCCTCCGCCACCTGACTCACTTGAGTCTATCGAACTTCTCTCTAACCGCTTCATCTCCATGACTGAGATACTTGATCGTCCACGCCCAGAGATCCTCCTGCTTGCTCTCGTCGTAGCTATCCGTGCTCGTCTTGGCGTCCACGTGCGTGACGAGCGCGCCGTACCCCTTGGGCTCAAAGTACTTCCCTGAAACGCCGGCCACATCGTCGCTGACGGCGATGTTGAACAGGGCGACTGCCGACTCCTCCGGCGGGTGGGTGTTGGGGAGGAAGTACCGTCGTAGCAGGCCCAGCACGTACGGGAGGACGTGGTTCCAGAGGAAGCGCTCGAGCCAGGACGCGTCGCGCGCGAGGCCGGTGCCCGGCATCAGGCCAGGGTCGAAGGCGTTGACGGTGACGCCCACGTTCTCCTGCTGTCGCAGTCGGCGCGCGAGGGCGTAGGTCCAGAGCACGTTGCAGAGCTTGGCGCTCGAGTAGCGCTGGCGGCCGTTGACTTGGCGCATGGCCGGCGGCGGGTGCGCCAGCTCCTCGGCGCTGGTGTAGACGGCGTCGGGTACCCCCGTCTTCTGAGCAGGGTCGTGGGTCCCGCTCGACGTGATGACCACGCGGGCCTCGTTCGCGAGGTGGGGGGCGAGGAGGTGGAACAGCAGGGCATGACCAAGATGGGAGACGGCGAAGGTCTTCTCCACGCCCTCGTCCGTCAGGGTCAGGGCACCAGGGAATTGCAGCCCGGCGTTGAGAAGCAATATGCTGACTGGCGGGAAGCGGGATGGGTCGGATTCCCAATTGCCAGCAAAAGCGCGGACGTTATTCAGATCGGCAAGATCTAGTCTCCTATAGACGGTGTTGGTTTGGCCAAGGGTTTTGTTGATAGCGTCGGCAGCATGATCATTGTCAGAACGGGAGGCAACGATTATGAGATGGTCGGGGCGTGCTTTGGCTATCTTGAGAGCTGTGTAATATCCCAGGTTGGCAGTGCCGCCAGTGATAAGGACTGAATATTTGAAGGTCATGATGATACGGGTGCGTGGAGCATGCTAGTTTCAGTGTGCAAGAATTGTGGCCATACTACAGCATGGGCTTTTCTAGGTACGTTCTGATGCCGACTTGGAGTTTACTCAAATCCTTTATGTTACCTGGAAGAACTCGACAGTTGACAGTTCAGCTTCAGTTAATAAATCCTCGTTTGGGCACCGCGGGCACCGAATCGGCGCAATCATTCAGTGAGTGCGGGGATCTCACTCACATATAGCTCGGAGGAGCATTACTCCGCCGCTCATCATTTAGGAGGTACTCGGAGCAATTAGTAATAAAGGCGCGGTATGTCTTAGTGGCGGCGAGCACCTCTTGGAATCCTCGTCTACCGCGGGCACCGAATCGGCATAATCATCCTGCGTGTACGTCAAGTACTTACTCGGATATATAGGGGTCGTACTTCATTCCTTATAGCTCGGAGTATTGATCTCTCTTACTTCTAGTGTTAAAGGGATGGTGCGCTTCTGGTGGCGGAGAGCACCTCATACTCCTAACTAGTGATGGTCCTTTTGCACTTCTTACTCGTGAAAACAGGTGTCGTTATCGGATGTTTCTCTATTAGTGTACGGCCTCCTAACTGTGGAAGAACAACTAAAGGGGCGGTGCAGTATGCGACTGCCGCGACGCCACAAATGACTACAAATATCGCAGAAGCAGAAACGCTTTAATCCAGTCCCATTTATTCCTTCCACTGTCCCAATATTTCCTCATCTGAGAAGGGCATTCCGTGCCTGCCTACCATCAAGCCATTCCCAATATCAATGGCTCACTCACGCGTAACGTCCTAACGTTCGTAATGAATCTTGGATGCCGCCGAGTCATAGGCCGAAGGTCCATTAATACCGGTAGGTTCGTAACAGTAACACATGTTCCAATAGTTACGACGGTTAAAATCATCTTCTTTCTGCCGAGGGATTACACCCCTGTCCACAAGGTGCGTCAGGGTATCTGTGCCCATCGCCTCCAGCACGCGGGGGTTGGCCAGCGCCTTTGCCTCTTCGAAGTCTCTCGCGTTCAACAAGGCCGTGAAGAGCTTTTCTTGCTTGGTCGGTTCCGGGCGCACCTGGAGAGCGCCGCCTTGAGATCCTTGGAAGGGGACAAGGGCATTATCGGCGGTGGATTCCATGTTAATGTTGTTGGTTATATCACCCTCCGAAATAACTTCTTCCTCTTCGATGAGTTCTTCGATCTCAATGGCAAGTTCTTCTCCCTCGATGCTTTTCTCGATTTCAATGCTGAGTTCTTCCCTCTCCGAGATATCCTGCAACTCCTTGATGATTTCATCATCCTCTTCGAAGGTTTCACCCTCCTCGCAGGTGAGATACAGGGCCTCTGAGATTTGTGCAACTTCCTCCTCTTCGGTAGGCTTTTCAATCTCCATGGTGATTCCATCCTCACTCCGGACTGGTACCCACTCTTCATCGTCGGCTTCTTCAACCTCCACGGTGGTTTCGCGTCGGAAGCTCAGCTCGCTCTCGTCAACTGCTCGGAACCACGCGGCCGGCACATGCTGCGCGGTCCAATACCCGCACTTCTTGACTTCGCGTGCGGCCAGCTTGATGGCCGCCGTCACCTCGTGACGCAAGATCGGGGCCGTGCAGTCCGCCAGCTGGACCTTCGCGCCCTTGTACCGAAGGTCGGGCGCATGATACGACTTCTTGTAGCAGTGGGCCGCTCGCTCTCCGTAGCAATCCTGATAGCCGGCAGCCTTGTCGGCGATGACGCCGAACGCCTTGTCGGCCAGAATGTTGACCACAAAGTTGTCGCGGCGGACGTTCATCAGGACGTCGAGCTCGGCCGCCTTCTTCCGGTCGCGCACGTCGTGCGTGTTCGGGTAGATGGACCGGCTGATCTGCCGAAGGGCGGCTTGGATGTCACGACGGAACGGCTTGCCGTCCGCGAGCTGCACCGGTGGCTGGATCATCTAGAGGTCGACGAGCATGCGCTGGATGTTGACGATGGTGCACCTGCCGCAGTAGTGCTTGACGTCACGGCCTACCTCGGCCGTCGTCAGGCTCAGACGCTTGAAATTCTCGAAGGGTCGGTAATAGTTCTCGAGCTTCCCCGCCGCCCACTGGACGACGAGGGCGCGCTCGTCGGCATTCTCGGGGTCCGTCTCCTCGGGGTCATCAACCCACATGTAACCCTGGCGGATACGGCTGTCATCTTCCCAGGGAGGCCTGATAGGGAAGGCGCTGTCCTCGACGATGGACGGGTCGTTGTCTTTGTCGAACTTGTCGTCGCTCTGGCGCCGGAACGGGTTGAAGCTTTTATCGGCGAGCGGGATGGCCTCGCAACCATCGTAGCAGATGTCCTCGTCGCAGCTGGGGCAGTCCATCTTCTTATCCATGCGCATGCTGTAGCAGCTGTAACCGATGAGGTGGCCGCACTTGAGGACAATCGTGCTCTCGAAGCCGTATTTCACGTATAGCTCATTTCTCGGCTCGGCGGATCCCGGTCGGCCGGCGATCTTGCATTCCTCTTGGAACTTGTCTCGCACGCTGGTCGAGATGTCGAGGGTCAAGGGACAACAAGGGCACTTGGTTATGATATATTATGTCCCCCCCGGCTGGCCCGCCGTTTGTATCTGCGTGCCAATTGCGGACACAGATTGTAGGTTTGTCACAACCGAAAACTGGGAGTTTGTCAATAGAGGACCAAACGCAATGGTCATTAACAACTTCAATATTGATTCCTATCAGCCGTCACGTCTTGAGCACTTCTCTTACAGTCCGCCATAATCGCCATCGTGGAGCATCACTTCAAATTCGGTGATCGTAGTTTGGTCAACGGCAACGCGGGTGCTCTTTTAGGTTCCACCTTACCCGCCCAACTTAGACAGTCAACAGTCATCGACCAAGTGACTGACGGAGTAACCGTGGTTACTAAAACTATATGTCCCTGCCGTTCCAACTATCACCAAATATGTTCCACAATAGGGGCTTCTCCGCTGGTTGGTAGTCTTCATCAATCCATTTGGCACCCCCGAAGCAGCGTTTTCGCTCTGGAGGGGATAGTAACCATGTTAGGATAATTGATACCACTACCTGTGTGTCTCCTATTCAACTATACCCTTTCTTAAACGTTGTCCCAAATGTTCAATATGCTAGCAATGTAGTTCAAGTTTCAAAACAATATTTGTCTTTCCAAGAAACTCGCTAATGCGTTCGAACTAGTTAAATACAGATTATTTTCTATCGAGCTAGACTGCACCCAGATATAGTGTCAATTACGAAGAGAACGGGTACCCAGTCATTCCTCAGTCTCCCCTCCAGCGAACTTCGATCAAAGACAATGCTGATCCCTTGGGCTGTGTGATTTCCTGAAGCACGAACCTGGGATCCGTATCTTGGAACAGCGCCTTCCAATCATCGGCGGTCCTTTCAAGTGCATTGAACGTGGCAGCCATATTGATATCCATTGCCCTGGTAAAAGTGAGTTAGAATCACATGGCTGACTCGGGATGTAATGCCTTGTAAAGGGGGGGAGGGGCTTACCGTGCGTCTTGCTCTTTCCAGAGCGCCACTTCACCGGGTTTCGGCATGCAAAAGTCTTGTATCAGGACCCTGGAACCGTCCTTCAAGGCGGGTATCAGGGCCTGGAGGATACGCTTGCAGTACAGGTCGGACCAGTTGTGCAGGATCCATCGCAAATAGTAGACGTCTGCCCCGACGACGCTCTGCTGCTGGAACAAGTCATGCGCCATGAAGGTCACCCTCTCCTTGAGTTCAGCCGGCAAGTTGGCGCCGGCGTTGGCTACGACCTGCTCCATGTCTTGCACCACCAAGTTGAGCTCAGGAAATTGTTTGGCCAAGGCAATGGATACGTGGCCCTCGGAGCCCCCGATGTCAACGACTTGGGCAGCGCCCAGTGAAGCCCAGTCGTAGTGGTCCAGCACATAAGTCAACTCGTAATCCTCTGACGAAGTAAGAGCGCTCACTACAGTATGTGAGTCAGTTGATGCTTCACCGAAGTTGTCCCTAAGACTGCTTACTGGTTCCTGAGAATCGAGCGGCCCGTGCCGGGTCGTTCGCAACGGAATCGTATATCGAGCCTTCCGTGTTGTGCGCCAGGGCAAAGCCCGTGTGATTGAGTTCTTGTGAAGGTCCCCATTTCTCGATGGCGTCAACCAACTAGGAAATATCGGTTGAATCAGTAAGAGTAACCAAAGCTCTGGTCCAAGGCTCGAGAAACCCACCTTTACCTGTGCCGGCCACATATCCTCGGTCCCGCTGGCCAACCAGTGCGCCATATCTGGGTTGGTGAGGGCCTTGGATGCTTGGGTGTGAGCGACAAAACCTTCCCGTGGCTCACGGAAAACGCGCAGAGTCATGGCTTGCCGAAGAAGACGCTGCAGCATGCGTTCAGGCACGCCAGTCTGCTTGGCGAGGTCTGCGAACGAGATTTGACCCCCATCCGTCGGGACCTTTTCGGCAATCCTGAAACGTGTGATTGCATGGAAACTGGTCATGTTGGTATACTGCGACTCGGTGTCAGTAATATTAACCCATTTTACGAAAGTGTAAAAGGTTTAGGGTAACTAACAGAGCCGCGCTTGAGCATCAAGGTGATAGGGTCGAGTAGCAGATCGTAGAGCTCTGCCGAAGCATCGAGTACGGTATCTCGAGCATCGAATGCTTCCAAGGGGAACTGGCGAGGAGCATCCTCCTCGAACGAGGGGAACGGCAAGCTCTTGTCCGAGAAAACAGATTGGATCCGGGTAACACCATCTATGATGCTCTGGGCCAGCTCCACGATTCTGATATTGTTGCCCTCTTTGGGCAACTCTCTTTTGCTAGTGCTCTCTGCCATTTTGATAATGAGGTCAACTTGGATAGTATAAAGACGTAGATAGAGATATAATGTTGTAAGAACACAAGAGCGTTATTGATGAGAGATTTGAGAACCTAGAGCATTTCTTGTCGACAAAAGCGGGATGGCATCCCTCCTCACATCAAATAAATTGCCAGTTTGAACCAACTACATGTGCCCTGCGCCTCCAATGGCACGTCAGATCGTCCGGTAAGCCAAGTTGAACTACTACTTGAACCAACTGAGAGTGGTCTACCCCTCAAAAATGGGGATCGTCAGTCATATACTTAGTGGGCCGCAAACCCCGAGGGTGCAACGCGGCTATTCGGATTTCATTGAGCCCACACAGGGAACAACTCGTTATATGCATATTTTTGCCGAGTAAATGGACCGCGGAGGGGATAGCTAGGTAGTCACCACGCATGATTCTAAAAATAGACCTCAATATCATGACTCTCCAGCGCATGTTGGTGATGACACTTTGTAGGGCCAATGGCTTATTTAAAAGACTTTCGTGTACATATAACCTTTGCCTTTGCTCTCCGTATCTCTCTCTTCATATTTCACTCTGTAACCTTGAGTCTTCATTAATCCATCGAAAGCGAAAAATCACATTCTTACGATGGCAGATAACGGGGTTGACACCGCCGCCATGCCGCCTCCAGTGAACCCGGACGACCCGGGCATAGGACCCCTTATGATCGGTATCATGTGGACTTTCACTTGCCTCGCCATGATCGCTATCGCACTTCGGCTCTACGTTCGAATTTTCATTGTGAAGAAGCTGGGCCTGGACGATTGGTTCATGATGATTGCTGGGGTGAGTCTATCCAGGGGCTTCGTGATATCTGCTTGATATCGATTAACGTGATCGTCGCTAGGTGTTCCAGCTAGTGTATCAGGCCTGCTTGATGGAAGCATATAAATGGGGGCTCGGCAAGGAGTCCAAGAACTTGACTTACGACCCTCAGATCATGCAGATACTCAAGTGGAATCTGATTGGATCGATACCTGGGAATGTTGTGGCAATCACCGCTAGAATCTCCATCGCGATTTTGCTCGTTCGCCTGTTCGGTGCAAGGAAATGGTTCAAGTGGTACTTGATCATTTTCACCACTCTCCAGTCTGCTACGGCCGCCGCTACCGAGATGGTTTACTGCCTGCAAGTCAGTCCCATTCAGGGGTTCTGGGACCCGATGATGCCGGCCCGGCGCCTAGATCCGATGATAGCCAAGGTTCTTTGGATGACGGGACAAAGTGAGCTGCCACCATCTATATCTGCATTTTCGTCTTCTAGTTCACCTGCTAATATGGCTCTTGCTTAGCATTTTTCACCGTGGCGGACCTATCATACGTTATCCTGCCTGTCACATTTATCTGGAAGCTCCAGATGCCTTTGCACCGTAAAATTCCACTCATGGTCCTGATCTGCATGTCTGTCTTCACCGCAGTGGCGTCCATTATGAGGACGGTCTTGGTACAAGAGTCGGTGGGGCAAGCGGAGGCCATGCTGGGGGTAGCGAGGATGTTTCTCTGGGCCGTCCTGGAAACGACTTTTACCATCATCATGGGCTGCCTTCCGATCCTGCCAAAACTGTTCCAACAGGAGCGCTTCAATTTCACATCGATCAAGAGCTACGTAGAAACGGCCTTCACAAGAACCTTCCGGGGCTTTCAGCAGGGCAGCACAAGGAGATCCCACCCACAAGCCAGAGAGGCCAAGAACTCGAGCTACCATGATCTTGGTTCGGTCGCCTCTGTTAACTCCGCCATGCCCAACCCAGCCGCCCGTGCTCTAGATCATCTTGCCTGCAGGTCAGCTCTGGGCCCAAGGATGACCTATTCCGGGCATGGGACTAACTATGGCGAGCTGGCTGGCGACATTACGGGCACAGATCAGTTCACGGTCAACTACGACGACAGTGCTCCGATGTGGCCCCACGGGCCAGGTATCGCCCGATGAAATCCAGGTAGAACAAATATGTGGTTGCTCAAAGGAGTCAAGTGCTTATGGCATGTGGAATGGGAGAAGGCTGCGATATTACATTTCTTAGCTCAGAGCGCTTAAGGCGTTGGTAGTAGTTGGGATACTTCCAGGCTTGATAGATGCTTATTCAACTAAACATGAAACCGAACCCTTCTATCCAGTGTCAGTCGGTGGTATGCAATTGTAGTGGAGTAGCCCCTTTTTATGGATCCAATAGTTAAGACACAATGTGAATACGCTAGCATGTGCCGCACCGCACACACAGTATCCTACGTGAACCGTAGGATGCCTGCCTATTGTGGCCCTTGGTGCCTGGCATCACAAACCAAACATGTTATATTGGCGGTTGGTGACAGTTATACGCATCTGTGCCGCTCAAGATAGCGACTAGAACTCCACCTATTATTATATTCTAACGTCACCAGTAAGGAAAAGTGGCCCAATCATGTCTCTATTGTGAGCTGTTACGGTGGAACCAGTTGAGCGTTTGCTAGGCCTTTCCATGCGCCGCAAATTTCATGTCAGCGAAACACCTCACGGCTTGTGGGTTGGAAATCGGGCGTTACGGCGGGCTTCGATGCCCGCATGAGGCGGCGACGGTGGCGCCCCTGTGCCGACCCTGTGCCGCATCTTCCCCTCTTATGTAGCTATCTTAGAGGCGCGTCGCCTGCGGCACAGGGGCGGCGCAGCGGCGGACACTTGCAGATAACCGCACGCACTCCAAAGCTGGTTGAATCGGGGCAAGGTCCAATTGCGGAAGGATGCACGACAATACATCTCGATTCCCGTTGGATGGGCTTCCCAAATGAAATCCTTGAGAAAAAAGGAAAAGATTCACAATGGTCAATGCCTCTCGGTCCGCCCCGGTCACTAACCGACCCCTGTCATTCACTAACTTGAGTTCCGAGAACCAGGAAAGCGGGTTGGCCCCCAATGTGCGCAATACCTATCGCGTGTTTCTCTGCTTGAGTTGGTCGATGCCCAGTGAATATCACGACATTATGCAGATCAACTACCCGCCCTGCGGTGACACTGCCGTTCAAGTAAGATCGACGAACATATACCCTGTAAGTATGAGGAAAATTCAAATTGATCTACCAACTGAGGTATGTGGAGATGGGCTAATGCGAGCTAACTCATGAACTACAGAGACGATCCAACAGACAAGGGAAACACAGCCCGGATGTGATGTCCTAAACACCCCTCGCTGCCAAAGCCTCGCGCAACTGCCGCGAGAAGTCAACCACATGATCCAGCCCAATCATGGTGTAATGAGTCCCCCCGACCTCGTGGAACCGCGGTTCAGTGCGACAGTAGTCTCTCCACCGCCCCAGCCGCTCGTCCACCCACTGCCGCCGCGTGACGCCCACCACCTTGAGGGGCTCGGCGTGAAAGACGTCCAAGGTGTCGACACACCCCGAGGGCTCGTACTCGAGCGCCATGACGGGCAGGGCGTACGCGACGTTGGCCCACCGGACCAGATCCCGACGCTCCAGGCCCAGCTCTTGGAGGCGCGAGGCGCCCGCAATCCGGAGAATGGTGCCCAGGGCCTCGTCGCGCGAGCCGTGGCGGTACGCCGATTGGTCGGGGGCCAATACCTGCTCGTCGGCGTAGGTCTCGGTGACGAGGCCCAAGAACTGCGCCAGGTGCAGGAGGCACATGTTCCACTCGAGCTGGCGCATGCGATCACGGATATGCGGCGGGAGGTTGAACGTCGCGAGGAATTTCACACCCTCTTCATCTGCTCCGTTCACGCCCCCCTCGCTTTGCAGACGCTTGGCCATCTCGAATGCAATCATTGCGCCGTAGCTATACCCGGCAATTGCATAAGGCCCCCGCGGCTGCCTGCGACGCACCGCCGCTAGATACGTGTCCACAGCCTCGGTTACGGAAGAGAAACTGCTTTGCTCGCGCTCGAGCCCGCGCGCTCTGAGGGCGTAGATGGGGCGGTCGTCGTTATCCATCTGCTTCGCCAGGCCCACGAAAACCAGCACTTCGCCGATGCCAGGATGGATCAGCCAGAGAGGTGTCTTGCCGCCCTTCGTAACCAAGTCGACCACTGGGTCGTAGAGTGCATCGCCTGGTAGAGTGCCGTTGTTAAAGTCACGGCTTTGTGTATCGGCACATTTCCGGATCAGGTCGTCCAAGACAGGCGCCAGTGCCCGCACAGTAGGATGTCTCAAAAGCAAGACTGTGTCCACGGTGATGCCTAGATGTTTTTCAATGGCAACCTTGAGCCGAATCAGATCCATTGACGAGAAGCCCAGCTCGAACAGAGGCGTTTCGAGTCCGATGTCCCCTGGGTTCACGACGCCAATCGCCCCCGCAAATTCTGAGCGAAGCGCTGCTTCCGTCTCTGTCATACTGCTAGTCTCTGCCAGAGTGCGTTGCTTCTGTTTGACTTCTGACACAATGCGGGTATGGCTGGTGACATCGTCGTGAAAAACGCCCTTTTCAAACATGGCTCTCATCTTGGCACCTGAAATCTTCCCCAATGTGGTTGTAGGGATTCGGGACAGAGACGGCTGGCTGATACAAAACGATAGAGGCTGGCAAGCCATATTGACCATGACACAAGCTTCGGTGGCAAGCTTGTCTATGCGCACCAAATCCACGGACGAAGAAGGCTCCTCTTCAAGGGTATACGCCACAGTGACTTGCTCAGTCGCGGCTTCGGGGGCTTTGGAAGGGAAGCAAACAACCCGAGCAACCCGGGTGACTTTGAGTTTCATGTCAAGTGATGCCTGCAAGTCGGCTATGGGGATTTTGACTCCATGTATGTTGACAACATCTCGTAGACGTCCCGCCAAGACCAGGTTGCCATGCGAATCGATGCTGGCCCGATCGCCGGTACGAAACCAGCCGTCTGGCGTGAACGCGTCCGCCGTAGCCACTGGATCACGGTAGTAGCCGTCAAAAACGACGGGACCGCGAAGCTCGAGATCTCCCACTACCCCTGGTGCACTGCTGCTGCTGCTGCCAGTGACCCGCATCTCGATGCCCGGCATGCAACGCCCTAGCGAGGCAATGGCCCGCCCGGCAGAGACATCGCAGTCGGGACAGGCGGTGTTGAAGATGGCGCCCGCGCACGTCTCGGTCATTCCGAAACCCGTGGTGATGACGTTGCGTGGTGCGCCGTACCGCGCAAGTAGTCCCGAAGCAGCTGCGCACGTGGCGACGTCGTTTGCCTCCCCTCCCGACGCGAGCACGGTGAGGTTTGACAAGTCATACTGCTCTTGGTTTGTAAGCGGGTGGTCGTTGTCTGAACCGCCGGAACACGCGGCGACGAGCTTTGCGAGGAAGAAGTTGGGCGCGAACGAGCGGGACACCCGGTGACGACTCAGCAGCTGGAGGAATCGTCGCGGCGACCTGACCACGTCCGCGGCATGCGTATGGACTTGGTCCACGCCGAGCCAGAGGGCTTGGAGGTGGGTTTCTATCAGACTGGCGACATGATCGAGTCCGATCCAGTTCAGGAAAGCGCCCTGGTCCGGAAGCAGGCGCACGGAAGCTTTACCAGAAACGGCTGCTAGGATCTGCCGGTGTGTAAGGCGCACGGCTTTGGCGTTCCCTGTACTGCCAGAAGTGAACATTAGGACCGCGAGTGAATCTGGATCTGGGCTGACGCCGTTCTGGGGAACAAGAGTTTCCACTGGTAGGCTGGGGATGGAGTCCGTGGTATGAATAACCATGGTATGAGAACTTCCTTCGAAGCTGTGCAGCGAAGGGGCCCGGGCAAGGCAGATGGGGGATTGTAGGATTCGAGAGAGGCTTTGTAAATGTTGGTGTCGGTGTTCCTCTACATTGCTTAGAGGCGGGGACAAGGCAGGAACACCGCCCGCATACAGAACAGCCCAAAACCAAAGAATGGTATCCCAGTAATCGTCTAGATATAAAAGTACTGGCATACCCTTTTGAAAGTTGGCAAGACTAGCGAGGCTCGCAGCCATCTGCCTCGCCTCATGGTAAAGCGTGCTGTATGACACTACAGTAGGAGCCGATGAACCACTTCCAAATGGGTAGAAAAATAGATTTGCTGAGCTAGGCAACCCTGCTTTGATCTTCAAGACCTCCTGAAGGCAAGTAGCTGTGTTTGTTGGTGGACTTTGACCCATACTCGGCTTGTTACTGCCTACTGTGCAACAAGACACTGCCATGGCTTTATTGGTAGTAGTTTAGGTAGTGCTGGTAGATGGGACTCGGAATGGATGATGTTAGTGTTCTCGGTATAAGGGGTAGGAAACGCTGTTCACTTATACTACCCCCTATCTTTATAACCCACATCTGCATACCCCCATGTCATGATAAGAACTACAGCATTGCATAATCTGGTTATTCGATTAGCGCGATTAGCATAGCCAACTGGGATGGAGACAACTCTTGTGGGGGCCGCCCATAAATACACACCCCTGTGAGAATCCAGGGAGAGACGCTGGGTCAAGGACCCAACCACATCAACACGACATTCTTATTATAGTAGCAACTCCACAGTTTTGCGGTCACTGCGAACTTGCAGCTCTCCGCCTATCTAAAATCGCTGTAGACACTGCCCCTCGTCCTCTTCTGTGGTTGCTTTGGCGAGGGCGTTGTATGATTATTAACGTGGACTTTAGAGTGAACACGTGATTTGTTTATTTCCATGCAACGCCACACAATCGACCAGGTCCGGTAGGTATTACCCTATACGATCTCGAGATTCTTTTCCGAATCGATGAAGACCGACAAGACCCGACCCCAACAGGAGAAGTAGCTTTCACCGCTTTAGCAACGCCGCATAAATCAACAGAACCAACCCTGGCCACGATCAGATCAGACTCACGCCCATGCATGAGGAAACCGGGCTGCGGCGCCACAATCCTCACTTTCGTACTCGATCCGCAATGTCTCGTACCATAAAGGGACTGTCAAAAACATTCCTTTCGTCGTCAACGCTGTGTCTGGTGGACATGTGAGAGGTGCCTCCCCGCAGCTTTCAAAACTTGGAAATTAGTCGCCGCTGTTGTCGTCGTCGATGCCTGTCTTCCTTTACGTTGTCGTGAATTACGCGTGGCCTGAGCTCTTCCGCACGCCCTCTCTCCGGGGGTTTGAAGTCGTGGTCGACAATCCCGGCCACGCTAGGCTCCTCACTACGGTTTTGCTCTCGTCGGTAAAGCGGTGCCGGAAGTAGCCCATGAAGGTACATGTGCTCGAGGAGAAAAAAGTCTGGTCGCATATGGCTAGTGGTTAACTTCTGGTCGATGATATGGTCTCGGATGTGATCCAGTCGTCGCATGAAGTTTTCGTTCGGGTCGCCATTAGTATCCTTCGACGAGAATTCTTGGTTGCAAAACCAGCAAATGCAATGATGCGGTATACACCATTGGAGATGGGAGCCTGCAATGTGTTCCCACCAGACCTTGGTATCATCGGGCCGGAAAGTTGCGATACACCCCAGGCGTGCGTGCTCACACGGAAGCACACATTCTGAGTTATGTGGGTTCTCCATAGCGGCGAGAGTCATCGAGAACCCTTCGCTGGAAGGTAAAGTTGCTGCATACCGTGGAGGATCGGACGAATTGGTATGACGTGACTTTTGCGATATTCCTGAAAAGGCACTTCTCTGGGCGGTGCTTGCCGACGAAGCACTTCGTGTTGATGTTGATGTTGGTCTCGACGCCAAAACAGAGGGAGCCTGACCCATGTAGACGCTGGTCAGGTCTGTATCTGAATCATAAAGTGAAGATGATCGGAACCAAGATTGCGTCCAGCTCTGGAAGCGCACGTCGTCAGGAGAAGAAATGCCTTTCAAGAAGGCGTATACGTCCCGAAAATTGGGGCCAGCTGACGTTGATGTGTTGGGGGAACGCCCGGAATCTGGAACCAAATTCATTTTGTCGAGAGTCGGTTCCTTACCCTTATATTTCGATGTTTTCTGGGTTGGGTTTGAGGTGAGCTTTGTTGATATATCACTGAACACGTCCATTGCAGGCATGATGGTAACGACGGTATTCCCCACGCTCGCAGCCACCACGTGGCCGAAGAGTTTGTTAGTCTGACTGTCGTAGACCCAACTTCCGCAGTCTCCAACGACCAAAGGCCTGTCGAGTTGGGCGGTGAAAACCTCCTGGAACTCGTTGGAGGATGGGAGCCGGCAGTAGGAGCTGAATGCTTTCATAACCCCTCTTATCTTGCCTAATCTCTCGTTAAATACCGAGATTTGTGTCTCCCGGGGACCATATTCAAGAAAATCGTCCATGTATCCCAGGTCGACCCTAGCATTCGGCCATAGCTGCTGCTATTCATTCGCCTCATCAGTCCCATGTTACTGATACGCCAGGTCAGCTTGGGATATATTGACTTACCAAACTAAAACCACTTTCCACGGAAAAGACGCAGTAGTCCAAAGCTTCCGATGAAATTATGACATCCCCAATCTTGTTCGTAAATTCGCGTCCATTGCTCACTGAAAGCGCCCCTGATTTATCGAGACCTGGTTCTGTTTTGCCTTCGGCTGTTGCCGGAGAGTCCGAGGAAGACCCGGAATTCTCGTCAATGTCGAATGACGATACAGATGCAGTGTCTGAAACACTGCTGTTTGGCAAGGCGGCAGGGCTGCCGCTTGCCAGACTGGTGCTGTCGAAGAACTCGATGCACCTCTCCTCCTCACCTTCGTCATCCTCATCTGAGTCGTCCAGACCTAAAATTTCACACTCGTCTTCCGATTCATCAGACTCAATCAAGTTTGTGATAGATTCGGGATAGAAGATGTGGTTGACAGTTAATCCCAGGGTAACCCCCTTGTGAGTGAGAACGCCGCCAGTTGTGGCAAATCTATCCGGTCGTCCATAGGACTTTGCACATATGCGCGCTCCGGCTAAAAAGGGAATTGCGACCGTGAAAAGTTCCATTCGGTCAATTTTACCACCATCGGGAAAAGTGAGTTTGTCGCCGTGATCGCCAATCTGGCGCTGGTTTGCGAATTCTGCGATGAGCGGACACTCTCCAAGTGCAAATCCTGGATATTCCAGAAGAATATCACTCTTCTTGGACAAGTTCAGAGCTTCTTTGCGGACTTTCTTGTCTTCCGAAACGAACATAACGGTAGGCTTCGTTTTCAACGGCGACTTGCCCATCATGAAGAGCGACAAGTTGAGGATACATGTTGATGTGGAAATCTCGGTGCTGTTTTCCCTCAAGTAGGAAATCAGTTTCGGCTGAATGACTTCAGTAAACTCTGTTCGGGCAACGCCCACCGCTTCCCAGTAATCCGTGCTTCGAAACTTGCTGAGTCGCAAGCTCCCGAGATATCGGCCAGTCGACGATTCGGAGTAGAGCCACGCCTTGGGTCCCGGGACCGGCTGGCTCATTCTTGGAGACGCAATCGTATGATGGATCGATTGTCCTTGCGGGTTTATTATAAATTATGATTTTGATTACGCCATTAGGGATATCAAGTCTGAATCTTTAATCTCGAGAAGAAAATTGATCGCAATAGTGACAAAGAACAATGAAAAATTATGTCCTGGGCCATTGCATCACACATCTCTCCTGAGACAAAAACTAGGAGAAGTTGGGGTAAGGAGCGGGTCGAAGGCGGGCGGGCGATGCAGCGGGGGTGGCATTGTTGAGGCGGCTTAGAGACATCTTCAGCCAATCGTTCATCTGTTCAGGGTGAGGTAATCTGACAGGTATTTTTTACATCTGTCTGCGTGGCTGTGCTGGGCATTATCGTAGGGGCTGTGTCCAAAGTAATGACCAAGTCGTCACTACAGAATATAAATCACTGGCGCGGTCACTATTGATAAGTACATAGTTTTGGACGGCCAGCTTCCAAGAGCATTTGGCAAAATGCAGAACTCCCCCCTGGAAGTCTCATTACTAACTAACCCTATCCCAGAGCCCACCGTTGGTGGCCTCAAAAACTGGCTTTGGGGCTCTACCAATGCAATCAAACCGAAAGCCGAAACGCAGCCTTATTTCGAGTTTTACTCAGCAAAGTGCCTGGAATATCTCACAGATGGCGGAAGAAACGTTTTCCAACGTACGCATGCAGAAGTCGTGGATATTAGTAACCGTATCCTGCATGGAGACGTACGGGAGGACATACTCACCTACATCATGTCGCTAGGAAATGGCGGCCAAATCTCCCATAGTCGCTGCTATGCGGAGCACTCGGTCGACCTCTGCGCCACTTTGTTAACTATGTCGGATGTAGGCGAATGCACCTTCAGACTGTCCATGCAAGACTTTGTCCCCTGGACTGTAGGGCCACTGCGCGATACGATGACATCGCACTTTGCTCCGACGAGATCTCTGGACGCACGAGATGCGAAGCTGGACCACACCTTTACCGTGCCCAACATAACACGGATTGGTGGAATTCGGATCCTCTGGACCAACAACCTCGCAAACCACTTGCGACTGACCGACGATGATACGACGGTTTTCATATACCACCACGCTAGTTTCCTGAAGATGTACCAGAGGTTCGTCTCATCCTTGCACCCACATGATTCTTAGCAGAGCTTGCCAGTGACCTTGGCTGACATGCACCCCGTGCCCAGTGTCGGTGAGCCCCTATACCCGAGCGGTCTTGCCGAGGAGACATTACGCACTTTGGCATTGCTCTTCCCACAGTCTGACCGGACCGTGTCGTCGTGGCTTCGTTCGTCGGACGGCGGCCGGGCGTGCGACGATCCGATGGTAGCCTGGTGCGGCAAACTGCGGTCTCGGGACAGGCGGTTCGAGCGCTTCCTCTACTGGCACGACCGGCTCGTCATTCTAAAGCAGGCGTTTGACGACTCCAAGCCCCGCACGCTCTCGCAGTGGTGGTGGGATCGTCGAGATGGGGTTCAGTGGTACACGTTCTGGGTGGCTATGCTAGTCTTTGCCTTGACATTGTTCTTCGGTCTGGTGCAGAGCATCGAGGGTGCTATGCAGGTCTATCTAGCGTACAAGTCTATGCAGTAAGGATATTTCCATGGTAAGCAAGATAAAGGGAGAGCGTGGTGGTGAGGGCTATTTCGGAGGGCTCTTTGTGGAATGGCAATTTACCCCCTTTTCCCCTGTCCGTTGCGACGACAGAGTGTAAAAAGGTCATGGAATAGAGTAATGGCCGTCCTTAGACGGACGCAGTATATTAGTCCAAGGATATGTGGCGTCGGAAGGCGCTGCAGAACACATCATGTTCCCAAACGGGGTTTCACGCAATACCACTGGACACGCATATTCCTCTCCCAGAGACTATAACAGGGATGGATACTAACCATTAAGTAATTTACGTCCCGCATAGGGATATACTGCAAGCGATGAGGGTTTTCGATAATTCAGACCTACTATTTTCAAATTATGCCTTGAGTACAAACGCTATCCCCATCTTCCCTATCATCCCAATGGGCCCAATAGTAAATCCTCCTTGATCCCATTCCTCATCCGAATCGTCGTCCGATTCCTCATCTGACTCCTCATCCGATTCCTGATCGGCGGAAGGTGTCTTGCCATCTCAGGCCAATTCCTGCGCCTGCTGGAGCTCCTCGTTGTGGGAAAAGGGAAAGCAGCCCAGGCCCGCCCCGACCGCGAACCCCTTGATCGGGTCGTGGCCGGCGTACCCGGCCTCGACCAGGTCTTGCTTGGTGGCGCCGTCCCACCGCTCGCGCGTCTCGCCGGGGTCCTCGAGCGAGAACCCCCGCGTGGCGTGGAGCCGCGGCCACGGCGTCTCCCCGTCGGTGGGGCTCGCACAGTCGCCCAGGTTGTGGTACGTCACCAGCTCGAACGCCCAGCGGCGCTCGGCGCGGCATATGGGGATGGTGTAGCTGTAGTCGGTCCAGCACATGTCGCACGACCGGGACCACGGCGGCGGCGACGCGGCGTGGGGGTCGGTCCAGAATCGGAACGTGCCTCGGTTGATTTCGGAGACGATGTCCGGCAACGTGGCGCGCGACGGGATCCTGCCAACATTCCCCCCGGCAGTAGGCCCCCTCAGCAGGAACCGCGTCTTGTTCAGGGGGCCTTGGTTCTTGGGATATTCATCTCCGTTCTTGTCGAGAACTTCCCAGTGGTATTTCAATGACCGGGAGTAGACGTGATTGCAAATCGGCAATTCCAGGTCATGCAAGAGCCGGACAAAATCTTCGGATTGGAGACTTTGCTCGTTCGGATCCGAGCTGATGACGGGCCCTGTGATGAGGTGCCGCCGGCTCACAAAAAGGTCCCCTTCTAGTATTTTGGCATCGTATTCATGCGTGAATGTCCAAAGTGCTCCTGTAGCGGAGGCAGCAGGACTCCGATTGCTGTCTTCCCCTTCCATGTTGGGTGCCTCCTCATTCGCCTTCTCCCGTCTTCGTTCTTGCGATTCTTTGAAGGATTTGGTAAGTTTGGCAGCGACTTCGTCATTAAAATGATCGCCAAAGTCCAAGTCCTCGTAGCCGCGCAGGTTCAATCGTTTCTGGAACTGAAATCGGCGTTGCAAGACGCTCAGGGGCAGTCCATGGGGCTCTCCCAGCCGGTGGCGCTTCAACACCTGCCGCGCCTCGTGGAAGAAGATCTCGGGTCCTTGATAGCGAGGTTGCCAGGAGAACCGGCGACACTCAATCGGTTTTGTGTGCCACTGGATAAGCTTCGCCTTGGGGTCATTAAAGTAGGGGCCCCAAGTTTGGGGATCTTCCCTGATACAGTGCTCTCTCAACGTCCATGGAGATAGCCCCAGACTCTTCGGGATCTCCGGAAGAGCCTGCGGGGGCCGCAGTAGCTTGTAGCTATCCCACCAGCTCGTTCTCGTTCCGCCGCAGTTCAGATAGGACGGGTCCTGGTCCGCCCAGCCTTTGGTCACGGACGGCCGGAGGGGATGGAGTCGTCGGCAGGCAAAACAGTAAAAATGCTTTGTCAAATCTTCTTCGAGGCGTAGAAGTACATCTTCCGTATCGGTACTGGACAGAGTCCCGATGAACTCTCGCGAGCCCAAAAGCCGGTGTAGAGTTTTACATGCCAACGCCACCATAACTCGGGTCAGTTTCGGGTTGGGTGTTTTTTCGAAAATCATGTCAAGTAGCTTGATTGGAAGCACACACAGACCAGCATGATGCGTTAGCATCGCTGTGTTGCTTAATGCCATCTTCGATTGGGTGGAGGTCGTTCAGGGAAGTGGGATTTCTTGATGAAGCTCGAATAGGGGTCCAACTAGGCGATGGGGACAGTGGATGAAGAAAAGGAAACCTTTTGTAATTCTGCTCTGGTTAAATGCTTAGAGCAGACATCAAGAAGCAGTGTATGATACTGGTTCCTTATATATCAAGATACATGGTCGCATTACATAAAGAAACGCCCCTTTGAGTCTTTTATTAATAAAACCACCTCATATTAATTACATCCCTGATTTTGGGCCTGCTTTCTTTGTCTGCTTCTTTAGTAGGACGATCTTTGTTTTTCCCTGAAACCTATTAGTACTAGCAAGTGATAAGTCACAAGAAGCTAGGGTACGCGCTGCGCTGTCTGTAGTTGAAAGAATTGAAATGCAGCAAAGCCTGGCTCTGGGAGGAGATCATCGAAATATGTAGAAATGAGCTTTTGTTACAATTCACAGTATCAATTCAAAGAGCCTTTTCCCCTCCGTTTAGAACAGAGCCATGGCGCTCAACAAAAGTCCTCCAAGGATGGCGGCAGTGCTAGCAGCCGTCGATGCTCCCATGCTGCCAGGGCCATCCTTTTTGCCACCTGCCGCATCTGAGCTACCCTGTCCGTTTCCTCCTGCGCTGCTTCCGCTACCACCCGCCTGGGTACCGCTGCCGCCCTTAACATTGGCCATCAAAATACTGTTCAGCGCGTTCAGCACGTCCAGCTGCGCCGCGGCGCCATGCTTCATGCCGGCCTTTTGGTCGCTGTCCTTGACCCAGTACGCGCTGCAGAGGCGCTGGTCCTTACCGCCGGTGCAGGTTTTGGCGGCGGCGGCGGCGCTGGTCTTGAGCACGGGCAGGATCTTGTCCTTGGTGTGGGGCGCCAGCTGCATGGTCTTGCCGAGGGCGCGGTGCAGCATGCCCTTGAACATCTTCATGTCGACGGTGCACGTTCCGGCCCCCTCGCACGCCGCCTCCTTGGCGACGCCGTCGGGGAAGAAGACCTCGAGCGTGCGGGCGAGCAGGCCGTCGATGCGTTTCTTCCAGGTCTCGTCGCCGTTGGTCTGGATTGCAGAAAATACCCCCCAATTAGCGAGTGTCCCAATACAAGATAGATGGAAAGGGGACAGATGATAATAGGAGAAGACGGAGAAACATACCTGCTGAAGCATGTAGGCAGAGCCAGTCAATAGTGAGCCGGGGTTATACGAGAACTGCAGCTTATTCACGGTCTTGCAGTCGTCCTCAAACATGGTTCCATCGTAGACGTTGAACTTGTCATCGATCAAGCCAATCTTGGTCATCAGGTCGTAGGTGGTAGTCGCCTGCTTGGCCAGCGTGTCGTTATTGGCCTCGCGCGCCAGAGCCGCCGTGAGAGCGAAGTAGCCAGCGTTGGAGTTGGCTGTTGGTTTGATCATGGGAAGGAGTCAGTGAAATCAAGTTAGGTAGAAAGCACCGATTGGGGGCGGGCTAGTATCGTGAGGTTTGGGTGGTTTCGCTGCACATACTGTCGAGATAGTCGTAACCTGCAGAAGTAGACATAATGACCCATCGCAGGAAGCCCTTGCACGTGCCATTGTCGACAGTCCTCCGAGATTGTTGCTTGGCGACTTCGCGTGCTATTTCAAGCCAGTCGGATGCCCCGGGGGTCGATGACTTCGGGATGCCGGACATGGCCGCCGCCACAGCCGTGTTGGCCCAGATGCTTTGGTCGCTGTTCGCTATTTGAAGGGACCAGTTGCCTGGGAGGAAGTCCTGCTGGTTGCCGACCTGCCATTCCATGCCTTTCACGATGGAGTTGGTGTACTTGGAGTCGCCGGTGACGTTGGCGTAGTCGATCAGGGTGTTCCAGAGCAGGCCGCCGGTCCACCAGTAGTAGTCGCCATTGGGCGGAGGGCCCGGAAGGAGACCGGGGATCTCACCGGGCTTCTCGCCGTCGTAGTAGCTCATGAGGTCCTCCGCCACCAGCGCAGCGGCCTTCTTAACCGAGTCTGCATGGTCGATTAGCGCGGGCGTCGAGGAATAACAGCTTGCAGTTGTTTACATTTCAATCCCAAAGGTGGAGAGAAAAAAGAGAAAGAGAAAAATAAGGGAGACTAACCATCATTGTTGATGTCTAGGTCGAGAGCGGCCCAAACAACCGGCGCCGAGAGCAAAACCCGACCGAGGAATGATTTCAGGGGTTGCACCATGGTGAATACGAAAAAACAACAGGCGGTCCGGGTCGGAACGATGAATATAAAAAGAGCGTCGGTAGGCACTTGCAACCCGAAAGATGAGGCAATGCAATCTCCCCCAAAACCCCTCGGAAAACCCAAACGAATTTTGTACTATGTTAGCGATAACTGGATGAAAGCATCATTCATTAGAAGGGCGATTGCGGGCGACGAGGAATTCATATACTTGACGTGCATGCATGTTAATAAGATTACTACAATTGATTGTCCCTCGCCTCGCCTGGGACTGCGGCGCGGTTAGGGACTTTTCAGGCCCCATAAGGCTAGGCAGCCGCCGTACAGTAGCTGCCCGGCTAAATCCAGACCATTCGTTTCACTACTTAAGCAGCAGCCGTAGCAGCATCGTGTCGTAGCACAGCTCAAGTAGGTCGAGAGACCCGTCGCTGGAGATGCAAGGAGTGGAACTGGGAGAGGGCAATCATTTTGTTTTGATGCATTTGTAAAGCAGATAGATTTGGGATGAAGGTAGACTTCGCAATCCGCTGGAGGATGCATCTGAAAGCATCCGTACTAACCTAGGTATTAGGTCAGATCGATCAATAAGTGCCAATAAGGCAATAAGGTCAAAGCACCAGCGTGCAGGCAATTTATCCGCTAAAATGACCAGGGCGTGGCGTGCAGGGCGCTCATCCTTCGTAAGCACAACGCACAGCGCACAGCACACCGCACACAGCACACAGCCCTGAACCATCAGGCCACTCAAACTAAGCAAACATGAGACAAACCATCCTCACCAAAGTCGAGTTCAGTAATTAAAATCAATTCGCTGTTCCAGAAGTCGACCAGAATAAAAATTGAAATAAAAAGGAAATAATTATCAAGTCCGGCCCCGTCCCGACTATGCATCGTACTTGTGGACTAGTTCAATGAGAGATGGAGGCAGGCAGACCCCGGTTGTTGCGGTTCATAAGCGAGGGGCTCAGTGGGTATTAGAGTGCTTATTGATGTGGTGGCAGCTGCGTGCCCATCCGTGATGCAGGAAGCCCTTCCGACCAATGAGTGCTCAGGGAGGATAGGTGAATATAGACAGGGAGATGTGGGCTGTCACCATCCACACACTTTCCTAACATAGATTACCCCATGTATCCACGAGTATAACGGTTTTACATGACTCGAACCCATGCTTGACTCCTCGATAAGCCGGGGTGGTTTCCTGGTCCTAATAACAGGACCAGAAGGAAGAAATGCGACGTGGGTGAAAACAGACAGGCAGACAGGCCGATGTAGAAGCCGATGGGGCATTTGCGAGCCTGCTAGTGCTACTGTACCAGCCAGCACGGACTGACTTGGCGGCTGGGGGGCAGTCAGCGTCAAGTTGCTGCCTACTGTACCAGGGAGACCCCATCCCCATCCTTCCCGACGCGTTCTGTGGATTCCATACTAGTGTGTGTTGAAAGGTACCGTCAAGACTACTATTCTTAGACCACAATTCCCCAGCCATAATGAACAGTGACGTATAGAGACCCCGGGCTGAGATGGAAACTTGCATTAACCAAGGGTTTCCCAGGCCGAAATCGTAAGATTGGCTAGGCATGTCTTAAAGCCGCGAGGTTACAATGTGGGATTCACTACTACTGCGAATGGAGACTCTCCGTCGAGTCGGCTGTCACTTCCCCTCGAATCACCGACGGAACCCATGTTCCCGACTATACCCAGGCCGTAAACGACCCAATGAAGAGCAGTTCCAGCAGCAGCCGGCCTGAACAATCTAAATGGCTGTGCCTTTCAGCCCTAGCGGGCCGACCAGGGGTGGTGGTGGTGGTGGTGGAAGATTCCATAGTTAGTGCTAACGGTGATGACCTATCCTATGGAGAAATCTGGATCGACTAATGAGCATGTGGGTGTGTAGTGCAGCAACATACGCCCCCAATAGATGCTCGCCACTTTAAGAAGCAAGCAAGCCCAATTCGTTGCTGAGAACTTACTCAGCAACAGCTCATGTCTTTCTATGTACGCCGGACACTATACGAATCTTACTGTAGTAGTTGTATGCCACAATGAGCGCAACCGATAGTAGTAGCAGCAGCAGCAGCAGCAGCGAATCATCGCCTAAACAACATCGAGATGACCTACCATGGGCGAAACCAGAAGAGTTCGAGGCCAAGAAGGGCATCATAACGCATCTTTACGATCTCTCAGGGCGCAACTTGACTCTGAAGGAGACCATGCGCATCATGGAGGTGAGTTATGCGCCCCCGTTTTCAGCAAGACGGGACCATCCACTAACTGATCGGCACCGACAGGAAAAGCATGGCTTTTACGGAACGTGCGTTTTCACCCCCCTTGCAGTAAACATAGCCTAGAAGCTCAAAACCGTCAGCGCTAACTTGTCCACTGATTGTTCTTCAGCGCCAAAATGTACAAGTCGCGAATCTCCAAATGGAAGCTGCGAAAGAACTTGAAGCCCGCCGAGGTCATCGAGCTCGTCCGCCAGTACAAGGAGCGCGAGGCCGCGGGGAAGTCGACGCACGTGTACTTTCGGGGCGAGAAGATGGACCAGCGGCGCATCCGCGAGTACCTCCGGCTCGTGCACGGCATGAGCGCCGGCCCCGCCAGCGAGAAGCGGATCAAGATCGAAGGCATCACCTGCCGCACCCCGTCGCCGCCGCCATCGTCCGCTGCAACGATGCCGACGCCAATGCCGATGCCGATGCCAATACCGATGCGAACCCGATCGCCCCACGACAGGGCCGCCCGCGAGCCCGAGCAGAGGAGGCAGGCGTTTCACCGGATGGTGGCGTTCGGGTTCGAGTCGGGCTTCTGGCGGAGGACGTCCGGCGGCTACGTCGAGCCGTGCGCCGCCATCAAGTCATGGTATAGAAAGACGCTGCTGGTGAACAGGGCGCTCCAATACGGGCGCATGCAGCTCGGGTTCCGGCTGATGCAGCAGTGCTTCGACGACTTCACGGCCCTCATGCGAAATCACCATCCTTATTTATGGATATACACGCACAGGGTGGCCATGGAGCTAGCCGAGCAGTCGCCGGAGGCGGCCCAATCCTTTGCACGACTCGCCTGCAACCTCTCCCAGGCACTCAACCACCCAGCCGATGCCATTTTCGACCAGATGCTTCTTCCAGACTATGAGTCAACCCGGTCAACGGAAACACCCCCAATGAGCGCAAGGGAGATCTGCGAGTTCTACCGTCACCTCCTGAGGGAACAGGTCGGTCTAGACAGCTCGGAGCTCAGCTCGGAGCCCAGGTTCGTCACCGCGCGCATGGCACACTATGATCTGGTGGCAGACGTGGAGCTGGGGTACCACGCCATGCGCAAGGTGGCCAAAACCCGACCGAGAGCCGCCACGTCGCATCCCAGCCCTCCGCCACCGCCACAGGTGGAGGACATGCGGCGGAAAGAATACCACGCCTGGTGCGCCTACTACAAGGGATACTACGACGACGGCGCGCAGGCGATGCGCGAGGTCAGCCGGCCCGAGTGGATCCCGAACATCGACCAGCACCCCGACGCGCTGCTGACGTACTACGACACGGCCGCCTTGCTGGCGCGGAACCAGCCAGCACAGGACAACGAGACGCATGAGGCGGAGCAGGCGGCCGTAGGGGCCTGCCGGACGCTCGTGGACTTCTGCACCCACGAATACGGACTCGCTAGTCTGCAGACCATCGACGCCCTGGCCGAGCTCGAGACGTATCTGCGGCGGCAGCTGCCACGGCAACCGCCATGGAGTCAGACAGCGGCAGCGGCAAGGGCCGACGCAGTCCTACAAGAGATCCACGCGGCTCTCGATCTGCTGAACTGTCAGACGGACCCGGACCTTGGAAGTCCGCCGCAGCAGACCTCGTCTTCGCTTTCGTACCCTCCGCGGGACCCATCGCACGAAGTGGAGTGGATGGATATACCCATCGATCCCGCCTTGAGGTAGTAGTGGATGAGGGTTGATTATGCAGGGGTCTTATTCCCGAGGAAGGGAAGGAGCGCAAGAGAAGGAAGAAGAAGAACAAGAAGAAGAAGAAGCGAGCCAATGCCATCTCGCGCTAAGAGGGCGCGGTGCCCCTGACTGCACTGTGGTACGTTACCACCCCGATTAGGACCCTGCATCCGGGAGTAGATCCTTCAGACAGGGGTAACGGTCGGGGATCCCTAAAGTAGTAAATAAATTCATGCACATCTACGACAAGCGCGCGTGTCTCTCCTTGCTCGACACGCAACCATTGTATCCGAACACGATGTTTTAGCAGATGATGAAGGAAGCGCAAGCGGAGCCCACACGGCCATGGGGTTAAGTCCTACAATATAAGGCTATCTCGCCAAGAAAGGATTTAGGGGCGATTATGCACTGGAGAGGAGTAGAAAACATGGAACGTCTGAAAGAAGCACACACTCGCTTACATAGCCTTACCAACCCAGCCAGCCAGCCAGCCACTCTTGGACCCGCGACGAAAAGTACCATATTTAAGTACATCGGTGTAATACGTAAACCCCCCACGCGGCTTACCAAGTGAATCCATCCTAACCTAAAGCGGGAAACAGTCCAGTGGGGGGATTCGGGTCGTTGCTTCCATGGTTGCGGTGGATGCACTGCAGCCACTACGTCGGGTTGGACTTCCGACAACATGCACTTTGTTTGAGGCGGTCGGTACTACTGCGCCGATAGGATTCATCAAAGATGTCTTGGCTAGTATACTGTCCGTAGGTATCTAAGTGATGGCCACCGGTCTCAGCTTAGGGAGAAAGAGATGAATATAGGATGCCATCAGGGGTAGATCATTTGGATGTGGAGTTGCGCTAATAGAATATTAGCACCTTACGCAAGTGTTGAACCCATGCTAAATACCACTTGTATGGTCAATGAGTACCCAGGGGGAGTAAGTCATGGCAGCTATATCTTTGTCTTTGCCTTGTATTCTTCCCCCTTTTGTCCCTTATGGCTGGGCATGATGGGCATGATGGGCACGATGTTAGCCCACATAACCCACTAGTCCCAGAGGGCAATTGCCCCCGCGGGCATGGTCTTCTAGTTCTCTCTGTGCTATTTTTATCGTGATGGGGCTAGTGGGACTTCACACCGACGTACGAAGATTGGGTATCTCTGGGGGGGTTGAGCAATACGACCCAGCGGGATCCTACTTTGACTACCATGGCGAACGGGCCGAGACTGCGCCCACCCGGAACCTCTGTCATTGCGATGTGCTAGCGAGCCTGATCAATTTCTCACGGCTTACACTTGAACCACTTGCGACTCGGGCTTGCTAGTGTGGAGTTTCACCCTTGCAATTGATCTCGAACCCAGTGGCTTGGAGATATTCCCTCCTCCCGACCCCCAATGATCTTCTTCAGGCGTACAATTTCCCTTCTTCCGGCGGTTGTACGTCATGCTCCGAAGCTCCGAAGCTCAAATGCATGACTGGCTCATTATTGTCGACCAAGAGGTTCCTTTTCAGGTCATCGGGAAGCGACGTAACGCCCCAACGCAGCGGTCGTCTGGAAACGGCTACTAGGTATTCTCGATCATCCTCGATGTTCGTGGTCTCGTTCTGTGTGGCTTCGTTTCCCACGAGGGGCAACTCTGTGGTCGACATTGCTTCAATTTGAGTGTAGTCATCCTGAGTGAGGGCCGGTGGCGTGACTATGTTTTTATCTTAGCTGGCCGGTACGGTTCCATCTGTGAAGGCAAAGGCGAGGGAGATTTGCAATTGCGGATGGCACTTACCTTCGTGTAGCCCTGTAGTCACGGGAACGTGACAAGCTGCCGAGAGGACAAGTGAGTTTGTGCCTCCAAACACCATGTCACTCTTCCGTTTCATTCCAATGAAGAAAATGGGCGATAAGATGAACAGGGTCCCGAAAATGAGGAAGAGGAGAATGCTCAAGTCGGAATACCCTATGCCTACAAAAGTGTCCTTTGATAGACGAAACTCGTCGCGTAGAGTCTCACTGGCCTGTCTGGCCTGACTGGACTCGAGAAGATCCGATCCTGGTACAATATGGCTTAGTATCGATTTTGTGTGATGCGATTAGGATAAGAATACCCACTGCCATTGACGATAATAATGAACAAGCTGTTGGAGACTAGCCAGTGAAGCACAATACTCGTGCCAATTAGCGGGACACTGTACTTGTACGGAAGTTGGAGCCTGTAGGTCGAGGTCTGCTGTCCTTTCGGGTAAGAGACTCTGAGTGGCGTGTATGATAGGCCATATAAGGCCCATTCGTTTTCAGTCTGGAGCTGTGTATGAAGCATATTGACAGTGAGATAAATAAATGAGAGAATAAGCTGCGGCATGTTTACATAGATAAGGGACGAAAGATACCCGGGTGGCACTAGAATATCCAATATCCTTACGTCTTCAGACGGACCGAAGCCTTTAAACGAGAACCTAAAAGAATCAGTGTTAGAGTTCTACAGTTAAGCAATAATAAAAATGTGTATCTTAAATAAGAAAGATATAGTCCGCGTGAAGTCAAGTATACATACGCACCTTCTGTCCAGGGACACATGTACCACCCATGCTACGAATAGCATAATCATTGCAATAGAGCTAGGATAATAACTCCCAATCCAGGTCCCTTTAGGGATAGCAGAGCCCAGCTGGCGGCGACTCTTTTTCCATTGACGAGGTCTGATGGCTGATACGATGTAAGAAGTATCACCAGCCGCGAGTACTTCTCGCGGTGAACATTGCAAAGATTGGCCATCTTTGATATTGAGCGTAGAAAGACCACGAGTGTTCATGTCCGGATCAGTAATGAAAGACTCAATAGCGTCACCCGGTGTGACAAGAGAGGGATCTTGCTGGTATCTGAGCACGATGGTGCATATGGCAATTTTGACAACGACGCAGAGCAGAACAACCAGGAGCAGGCTATGGGAAACCATAACCTGGCATGTTTCCACTGGCTTCGCTAGACATCCTTGAACCTCCAAGTGTTTTCGTATCGGCTTGAAACCGCAGTGCTCCTCGGCCGCGTCATTCTCGAATGATATGGTGTGATTAAAGAACTGCCGGCAGGTCCATGTATGGCGCAGATCTTCAGGATAATGGTCCCTTTTTGATCGTGTCCATAGCCATAGCGGGTTGATCTGGTTTGGCGGCACCTTGGAGTCCCATAGCTCCTGGCGACTGCTGTTGGTAAATTGAACTACCTGATCTCGTAACCACCCACGAGTATCATTCGTTCCACTGGAGACAATGATGATTAAATCAGCGTAACTCGTTCGAAAACCTGGAGAGCTGTATTCTTCGAGGCAACTTTCCACACTCATATACTTCCAATTCGAGCCTTGTTGCGCGGTCTCAGCAATGATTTGTGGTATTCCCGAAGAAGGGTCCCAGTAGTACGTCTTGTTGACACCCCAATTACTAGTACTATCGCAGATTTCATTGGGCGAAGCGCCTGGAACCCAGTAAGTCTGATTTTGGGTAAATGCCGCAGTTGCTATCGTTAAGCCGAATTCGTCGCCTTGGTAAACCGTGTTGTAGATGGCGCTGTTGAAAAAAAGATGAACAGGAATGCTGCTTAATAAGAGGACCAACCAACATATCTTTTTGAACAACGGAAGAGAGTGCAAATTTCTCCAGGACGGCAAGCCGATATCGAGGGGTCGAAGGAACGTGTGTACCCTGTCAATTTCCTTGCGGGTTGGCGAAGTGGTGATCTGCATAAAAAAGTTGGATGATGCTAGGATTCCCGTGGAGACGATATTGATGAGAAGGTGTAGGATTGTATTGAGCCTCGATGAGGTTGCACAATGGCCTTGGTAAATCTGGGTAGAGTGTAGCTTGGGGCTGTCCTTGTTGGTCGCAATGGAGATAGAGAGGCTGGCCAAGACAATTACCCCGCATATTGATTCTAGAATGATGTTGATTACACCCGTGCGACGCCATCCCTTCTCGAGGAAGGCTTGTGTTGCCTTCATTGTGTGTTCTTTAGGTGTTGTAGAAATAAGAGACAGATTGTCGACACCTGGACTGAGGCTCTATTGGTGTAGCATGAGTAAGGAATCAGCGTCAGGCACTGTCCACCATTGTTCCTGGAACTTCTTGACGTAACATGTTTTTTTCCATCAGCCAAGTCACGTAAGAAATATATAGAGTAACACCAATACTATGTAAAGCTAGGGGAGGCAGATGTCTCACCATGTCATGTAGCACGGCGTCACTAGCTGCTCTCGCTCTCAAAATTACAGTCAGCTTCGTCATCCAGACGCAATAACTCACCTCCTTCCATTTTAAACGAGGCAACACATTTCTCCCGTGGGGGCCGACGCTGTCTTACTGTTTAGGTCAGATGACACATTGGAAGGCTATGGTCCAATCATTAGCTCTCTGCATATATATCCACGGAAATAGGTAATCCCGGTATGTATGATTACTTGCATGTGGTGAAATATATTTTCAGTCGTTTCGCGGAGGATGATAGTATCTAATCAATCTTATTATACATCTTAACGAAGGCGAACCTCCAACTCTGTTTTAATAAATTTCCAAGTCAACTCAATATTTTATGATCAGTTTCCTGACCTCCGCCAGTCCTCGTCTCATATGTCTTCATTCCATGCCACATATGCAATGGCTCTCAATCGATTATGGCCTACAAAGAATAATGAATCTGCTACAGCCGAGACAATACTGCTAAACAATTTAATCGAAGAACCAGCAGTTCCGCCAGGAGACAACCCTCGACAGTCCACGAAAAGGCTACATTCCATATCCGTGACAGCGCTTCGCCCAGCCCGAATTCTATTGGCAATAATTTGTATAGCACTTTATGCAGACTCTCTCCTTTCATCCTATGATCGACATAATATAAGTGCGATCTTAGCAGTACGTTAACTTTCACAACCTTATCTATACCTATATATGTACTCGCTTAATCTTTAAAGATAATTGCATTTATTGTAATTATAGTACACGACATCTTTCGTCTACTCCAGAGACACTACCCACAGCCACCAGAAACGTCTTTAGAGTTGGAAATAATAGTCGATGCGTGCGCTCCTATTTTGGTGATAGTTTACTTAGGCTATTCCCGGGTCTTATGGGTGTACTTCGCAAAGCTCAAGCCTGCTGCAGCCACGGGTCTTATTCTTGCTGTTCTCTTGATGTAAGTGTACGTCTCGTAGCGAACGTAAACATTGCTAATAGTTTTGCTGCGACAGCCTGGTTAGCGTTTGGATCACTACACGGCACCTACTTCAATATCCCGGCATGAAGCGCAAGCGCAAGGAATATTTTACTCGCGTGCCAACGATTGCCTTCACGAGATTGGGCAACCCGGTCGCTGTCTATGTAAATACCACTGCCCTTGCAGCGCCACCTGATCCGAGACGACTCTCGCTTGATAGTCTGCTGGACCAGGGAGCACCGAGAAGAGGTGTGGAGGCCCCCAGCTGATGCTGTCGTAACCTTCACTTACTGACGTGGTTACCAACCAAGGGCCGGATTGAGAAATGTACCGCAAACTTCCACCCACAATGCAAGACCTGGGATTCCCGGGGTAAGCGCTTTAGCAGAAGATCTTCGCCCTTGGGGTCGACACTGAGTCTGATTTTGCCGAGGCTGAACGCTTGCATTGGAAGACGCTATATATTCAGTTGTACCTGACGCAGAAAGCGATGTTGCGATGATCATGCTCTTGGCAATGGGTCGGCTCTGATAGTGGAAGAAAGCAAACAAGGGCTAGGAACGACAGTGATCACTCACCAGAATACCCATTATTAGATGGAATAATCATGGGACGTGACGAACGACCATTTAATTACTCAGTATGTACTCATCATGGAGTAAATGTCCGACTATACAGACTTGATGGTAGTGTTCAAGTCCTTTTCGTCCCACCTGGCAGTGTAGATATTTACATGTTCATTTTTCTATCATTCATACTGCGCTGCCAGTTCTAGTTTGGAATGGGTATTCTATTGAGATTTTCAAACTGTATTGAATAAGCTTACTATAAACCATGAGTCTGATAGACTGGAATGAAACCTTAATCGCAGCCTCCAACGTACTGTAGAAAGGCACAAAAGGAAGAGTATAGCAGTGTATTGATGGGAATGATTGAAAATTTGCATGCCTCCGGCTGCGGCCCTGAACTTGGAACATTTGGTGGAAACGTCCTGGCCACTGCCTTCAAGGAACAAACAGTGAAATGGGAGCCTCTGGTTCTCGCCCACACGAGCCGGGCCATCGTGCTGGTTCACGACTACATCTTCAAGCTCGTGAGCCATCTCTGCCCGGAAGAGCAGGTCCGCGAGCAACTGTGGGAACGTACCTGGTGGACAAACTATGCGTCGCGTACCGTCGCGCGATGGAACACGCCCGCTTCCTGCTCGGCATTGAGTGCAGCGGACGCCCGACCACCTTCAACCACTACTTCAACGCCAACCTCCAGCGACAGCGCGGCGACCGGATGGTCAAAGTGCTGGAGGGGAAGGCGAAAAGCGTCGGCAACGCCCAACGGGTAACCCTGGACGACATCCGGAGCCAGGCGCAGAGCAAGAACAACGCGGACCAGATGTGCGAGAACATCCTGGACACCCTGATGAGCTACTACACGGTTTCGCGCAACCGGTTTGTGGACGTCGTCTGTCAGCAGGTCGTCTTGCATTTCCTCCTCGAGGGCGAGTAGAGCCCGTTCAAGGTCATGGGGCCGGAGTTGGTAATGGGCCTCGACTCCGAGCAGCTCGACTCGATTGCCGCGGAAGAGCCTGAGTCAAAGCAGAAGCGCAGGTCATTGGAGCAACACAAGGAGAGATTGGAAGCGGCGATGAAGGTGGTACGAACTTGAACATGGTGCACATTGATACGCTGGAAAGGGCTAGACAAAGGAACAACAGTCCTGAGTAAATGCAGTATAAGAGTATATATATAGAGAGTGGTGACGGAGTATAGGTCCAAGCAATTGATGCTCGACACAAATGTTATGACTTGCTACCTTTGACATTCATACTTATACGCGATGCTACACGACTTGCGGTTTGGTTAAGGATTACACGCTAACTCCAACGGACCCAATGGACCATCTCACCTCAATTGCCAAGAAAACACACCGACGATCGCTTTTGGGTAGAGGCTGATGTGGGGTTGTGGCTGCATTGCCTGCATAGCCAGTCGAAGCCACAACCCGGCTCCTCCCAAGTTTCCAGTGCCTCAGCTCCAAGCCAGATAGCCGACGTCAAGTTGGCAGTTGTGATATCAACGCCGACCAGCATAACTCCCACATACCGCCCCTGACACCCTGGAAAGCTCTCTGATGACATTGTACCAGATGGTAAGCATCATGGAATCCCTTCAAAATGGCCCAGACCCCATAGTTGGGCTCCTACTGCTGGCTTGATTCTCCCCTCTTCAGAGCCTCACTGGGCCATGGTAAGCCCAAGGTCAGTTGCATATCCCCCCTTTCCAGCCCTTTCCCCAGTCAGAAACCATGGAAACAGGAATTCCTACGACTGTTTACTCTGCCCGATGCATTTTGCCCATTTTTGGCATCTCTTTTCGCTTCCAGTGAAGCCTTTTTCTTCTGGCATACATGGCTTCATATGCTGTGCTCTCTCCTCAAACTGCGCCCTTGGTCCATTCCGGCAGCCGCAGTTTATCCGGCCGACCAGAGCAAGCAAGCTTTTTTTTGCAGTCCCAAGGCAAACAAACAGCTCTTCCCCAGCTGGACCCCTCATTGGTCCAAAATCCACAAGGGTTGACAAGCAGCCCAGCTCAGCGGGTGCCCGCCTGTCTGTCTGCCAACCCTTTTTTACAGTGGTTTTTAGGTAACTGGGTGCCTTGCCCAGCAGCTAGTCCAGTGGACGAGCCTGCTAAAACACAACGCCCAACCTGCTAACTGCTTAGCCTACTGTACACTCTGCTTGGGATTTGGGGGGTATCTGGGGGGTGTCTCGGGCGTTGGGCGTGGAACACGATGGGGGAAAACAACCTCCCATAATAACAACGGGCCAATCTTGGTTCGGGGTGCACACTGCACACCTGCTGCACCTGCAAGCTCAACAACGCAAAGCCCAGCAAAGCAACGTTTTCCTACGCGCGCCGCCATCCGATTTTCTGACGACTTCTACGCCCTGCCTCCACGAAAAGAGCCTTCCCGATCACCACCACCACCACAACACACCAAGTCGCTCGACCAGCTTTTTTTCATCACTTCGCACCCGCTTCGATTACTTCGAATACTGGATTTTGATTAATCCATTTCAACCCAAATACCTCTTATTTTCGACGCGCATCTCCATATATCAAAAATGCCGGGCGGAAAGGGCAAGTCCTCTGGTGGAAAGAGTTCGGGTGGAAAGACTTCGGCCGTCGAGGGACCCAAGAAGCAGCAGAGCCATTCTGCTCGCGCCGGTCTTCAGGTTAGTTCTCGCGCTTTTATTGTGAAGTTTTCCGGCATCTTCGGTATTTTTGCGCCCTTGCGATCGCCATCTTGAGCTTCCGGAGCTTCGACGACGACTTTGCGCCCCAACCCCACGATTACGATCACGACGACGCGTCAACTTTTCGATCCGATTATTGTTTACAACACGGTGCACCGAATGCATCATTTTCCGCGTCGCGTGGATACACCGGTTGCATCGATGAACCACAATTTCTCGACCGGCCCGAGCGAGCGACAGCCGACTGCTTGATATCAGAGCTCAACTGGAGCTATCCCCGCATTCCGACAAACTTTCGCCAGACTGAAGTTATCTACGAACGTCGAATTTACGAAACTACACGACGCGCGAAGTCCTTAAAATGTTGCCGTCATCATATTTGCACGACCAATACTGACTTCAATGCTTTTCCAGTTCCCCTGTGGTCGTGTCAAGCGATTCTTGAAGCAGAACACCCAGAACAAGATGCGTGTTGGTGCTAAGGCTGCAGTCTACGTCACGGCTGTGCTCGAGTATCTCACTGCCGAAGTCCTGGAGCTTGCAGGAGTGAGTCATACCCTTTTTTGCCCGCGTTGCTGCCTATTCTACCACATTCATATATCGCCATTCATCCTCAGCCCACGTGACATGATACCATGATCATGAGGACGAAGCTAATGAGATACGCAGAACGCCGCCAAGGACCTGAAGGTCAAGCGTATCACGCCTCGCCACTTGCAGCTCGCCATCCGTGGTGACGAAGAGCTGGATACCCTTATCAGGGCTACCATTGCCTTCGGTGGTGTCCTGCCTCACATCAACCGCGCCCTGCTACTCAAGGTCGAGCAGAAGAAGAAGGCCAAAGCCCAGGAAGTGTAAAGCCTTTTTGACTCTTCTCGTTTCCTGAGTATTATTTTCGGTCTTGTTCTCTGAATTGTCTGGTTGGTCTCTCGGCTTTTGCGGGAACAGGTTTCTGCTTCATGGAGTGAAGGTTGTGGCAAAAGGGTGGCGCCAAGTCAAGTCAGTGCCAGGTCAGGCTGCTGCTAAACTGCCCACCCAAAGAAAAGAGCTCACGAATAGGTGGAGCGAGACTACGATATGAGTCTTCTCTCGACTTCGGTTGGCTGCGCTGTCAGATTCTTGGTGGTGGAAGGGATATCATACACACGTTTAATGGATGGTTCTGGTCGCGTTGTCAGCCAAAAAGAATGCTCAATCATCAGCTATTACTACTACTGATATAGATATGCTGGGAAGCAAGGTGTGAGTGCAATGCTTCATTCGTTCATCTCCACTCTTGCCTTCTGAGAGGCATCAATGTACAACACAGGCTTATGGTTTCGTCATGGTCGATTACTGTTTTCACTTCTGTTCTTTTTACTCAGTGTCTCGATTCCTACTTGCTCATATCGCACAACACGCAACCCGCGTGCTCTTTCGTTCCGGTGTCGCGTTTTACTCTCACATAATGGTGTTAGCTGGCTCATACTTGAATCACGAAGCCTTCTTAGGATTAGTAGCAAGCACATTGGTGCCAATTGAGCTCACATGGTGGGCGTTGGTAGCGCACTTTTATGACCAAAGGAGCCCAATGGTCTCACCTAGCTAGCCGGCCGCCAGCCACGCGCCGGCTTTAAAACATTACAGTCAACAGTGTAACCAATTGACTTCCAGGCTAACCTTTTCTTAATCAAATGTGCCCGAGAAGCTTATTTACGAAGAATCGATGCAACCTACATGATGATCAAGGTGAGTAGCAGCAACACCATTCGAGCTTGCTATCGTTGAATCTTTCAGGTTTATCATGTTGGATTGGGGTGCATCGTGACTGTCAATTTATGCTATTGACCCCTCTATCATTGCTACTTCTCAGAGTGTCTTCTGACCGCGACGGACTCGAGGCATGGTGAGCTGAAAAACTCCATATGCTGATGTATGACATCCATTAACGCCGGAATCCAATGGAGCTACTCATACATTCTCTGCTCAAGTATTCCATGGCCGTAGAAGAGGACAAATGGGACATGTTCATTCGTCTTCTGCATCGCCTCTTGGGTCGGATGCCCAATCAATCACCTCGTCGTATTCTTGTAGAAGCCATTGAAGTATGTCCGCATTCCTCTGGCAGCTATCGCGGTATTGTGCGATCAACTCATCCATATCCTGCTTGTTGTCATTCTGTCCTGGGGTGGACGAAGCGTTGGTGTTCTCCCCCTCTTTCTTGGAGGCTTCTTCCGGCCACGTGAGGACCGGAAGACCGGCCGCCGCCCGCTTCCGCAGCCACTTGATCGTCAACTCGAGCTCGTGCCGCGCGCGCGCCTCCAGCTGGCCCGCGGGCTTCGAGGACTGCCAGATGGGCATGAGGTCCCCGATGTCGTGTTGCACGTGACGGAAAGAGCCCCACCTGGTGGTGCGGCTGAGAGCGCACCAGTCGTAGATGCGGGTGACTCCGTGCGTCCGGATCGGCGTCGCCTTATAGGCGGTGCTTTCGTTGCGGGTGCGGGTGCGGGTCGCGGCCTGCTCGGGACTCGGTTGGGCGAATTGGCGCGGGATGTGGGATACGTTCGGGGCTGGGACGACTTTGTGGTCGGCTCTCCAGGATGATGGGTCCGTCGCCGTGACGGCGCGGTTTGCGATGTTTATTAATTTCGTCGCTATCGAGCGCCGCAGCGCCGCCGCTTTGGCGGACGGCGTCATCGTCCTGGACTCTGGCGATGTCGAACACGACGGCACCGTGGTCGATACTAGGGGTTGTCAAAGTGAAAGGTAGCTCACGATCGTTTCCTAGAGTGCGGGGAAATGGTAGAGGTGATGAGGTGTACCGTCTTCAATTGTAGTGATGAGTGAGTGGTCGAAGATGGAGGTCCCAATCAGGCACGGGGAGAGAAGGCAAGCTGTGGCCAGAAACATTGCCCCAGAAATTATTCAACCTGGGAGAGCTTCATTGCGGTAAGAGGGCCAGTTGCGGAAGCTATCTTATCTACTTATGTATTCAATTACAAGCGAAATTGTCTGATGGATGGCGCTGTGCGTTTCCCAGGTAGCAGCAAATGAATGGACTTTTTGTTATTAGTTAAGCATCCAACACAGCACAACCTACCTAGGTCATCCCTTCGCACCTCGCTTTACTGGGTGTCCGATTGAATATTCCATCGTATGCTCGCCCTTCCAAGCACTGATTGCTGCCTAGATCCTCGGCAAATGCCCACCTTCTCCTGTGTCCTAGGGACGTAGCTGTGGACAATTGAATCTTGAAGCTGTGAGTCAAGGTCATTAATCAGTAAGAAGGAAACCAATCCCTTACATGAATACTACCACGATGGCGCCAAAGGTCAGCGTACGATGCTGGGTGTCGTCGAGGTACTGACACAGGGGAGCGACCTACACCAAGGCATCATTCCTTCAGTAATACTCTCACTCTAATTTTGCTACTCAGTTCACATTATTGATATATGTTTGCTCTCGCTTACGACTAGTAGTTGACAACCTACCTCCGTTCCCATTGGACATCATCGCCGTTGAAATGACCATATGCTCCAAGTAACTAGAAAGAGCAATCGTCGACTTATTCAGAAGAGTACCAAATAGCTTCATATCAAGTTTCCTACCGCTATCTTACCCACAGTTCACTCTTCTGTAGCTTTGCACTCACCATCCAACACTAGATCCGTTGGCCAGGCCCAAAGAATGCAGTTCAGGCATAAGTAAATGGCAGAGGGGCAGGTGGACCATAGGCGTCCTCGCCATACGCCCTTGGCCAAATCTGTCGGCCATCCGCCGCGAAGACAGCACCCTCTCGACTCATCCCACTGTACCACAATCGGGGCATATGAACCCATTTCCCCCTCGCCGAGGAGTCATAGCCTGTGCCGAGTATCTTCTTTTCCAACTTAGAAGAGTACCCTACCGTGGCGTCAGCTGTAGTGTAGCTTGGCCACTGTAGATATATGAAAAGATCTCGAAGCTCGCAAACCCCCTGGACGGAATTGCTCAAGGCCCGATATGACGGTCGTAGTATGAGCTCGGTCTCCGGACCTCTGCCCAGCTCATACTTATGGCCCATGAAGATGGATAGGCTGAGCTTCCTGTTATCACATGCCGCAAGGAGGAGCCCCACAGAACTTTCCCACTCCGCCAATAGTCGATTGTGTGATGATGCACCTGGTACCGGCTCAGGTCGTGAGATGGCAAGGCCAACTGAGCGAAGCAGCTTTACCGTTCCCGGTGGTAGGCTCTCAACCCACTCTGTGATTCCAGGAAGAGCAACTTGGCCAGACTTCAGGTCATCCAGCCGTCCGCCGTTGGGGAGAAGGATGAAACGGTTTCGTTGATAAAATATCGTTTTGGCAATTTCGTAGACCCGACGATTGACCAGGAAGATGTGCAACGGCAGCCTCCAGCACGTGCAGGTTAACGAATGGGCACCGTGATAGAACGAACATGCACAGAAGTCCAGGGTGGCCGTGCACTTGGTACAGCAGTCAAAGGGAACCAGCCCACGATCGGAGCTCCATTCCAAATCGAACGGCGCCACGAGTTCCGAGTACTCGAGGATGCGTGACAGTATTTCGGTCGGCAGATAATACGTCTTTGGTTTCTCCTCCGCTGTCCGTTTCGATAAGCCGCCTACTAGCCGACAGGCCGTCCGTCTTGCGAGGGCCGAATGTTGCCAACTCCGGTTCTGGGCCAGGCGAATGGAGCAAGCTCTCAGGTTCGGGATGGGCGAAAGTAGGTTGACGACGGTCTGAGCTGTTTTCATATCTTGAGTATCGCAGATCAAGTCGAGTCGTAATGAGTCAAGTTGGCAGTGAGTATTCAGCTTGCCAACTATATCCTGCAACTCCTGTAGAATGGCTGCATGCTGCCTCGCCCGACTTTGAAGAGGTTGATCGTGGACTCCGTACTCTTGGCATAGCGGGTGGCATGAAAATAGTCCTTGAAACCCCGGTCCCTGCGAAGCCCTCAGCGACCGGAATGCTCCTTCGTAGAGGCATTCGCAGTGATTCAGGCGAACGGTCAACACGCGAAGGCTTGATAGTGCACCCACATTGAGGTTTCGCAGCGGCTTCAGACCCCACAAAGCACTTTTGCTGACGATGAAGGAGTTTTCCGAGTAAAGGATGTGCGATACTTCCTCGGACAGGGCACGAGAGACGTACAAGAGCGGAAAAGGAAGCGGGGGACAGTAGCAGGCGGGCCGACAGTCTTGCTCGTAGAGTTTCCCCATGAACATCCGCGACTCAAAGTAGCAGGCGTAATCAGAAATCGTTGAATCCCCCTTATTGGCATAATAGTGGCGGGCGCGGGGCCCTTCTTGGTTGAGGTTGATAGGGCAAAAACGGACAAGCCCGGCCAAGACGTAAATACGGTAACGGATCTGGTAAGGGAGATCTAGAAACGACACGGCGCATGGTGGTGGCGACGGTGATCGCTTTGACTGGCTTGTGCGATTCAAGTAGTAGTCGAGTTTGCGTTGTACCATGGTGTCGACTTGGGTATTTCTAGAGTGGGAGAGAGAGGGTGGTCGGAGAGAGGATTGTAGTCCGTCGGGTGCACTAGAATCCCAATCAAGGAGCAGCCTGGAGCCGCTAAGCTAGGGGATACTTACCTGACAGGGTCTAAAAGCCGAGCGGCAACGGCGGCTATGTCGAGTCGTCCGACGCCTGGCCATTCGGGGCGAAGTACCCCATATGCGAGAATAACCATGATCTCCACCTCCGCACCTCGGTGTTGTGCCATCGGAAAATGGGAGCCGCGCCAGCAATGCTTTCTCCCTCTATCTGTAATCACACCTTCTGAAGAGTGCCAGGTCGCTCTGACAATTCAGTTTGAACACGATCTCTGCAATGTAACAAGCGTATCAGAAGCATGACAAACATGTATTCTCATTTCTTTGTCTACAGCTAGTTGAGCCGCAAGTATGGATAGTCATTGCCGCTGTCATCTGTCCGAAACTTGTTGTGCTAGTTGGTCCAAAACATTGCTCGGAAAGCCATCTCTACCTTTTCACTTTTCGATTATGCGATTCCGAGGACCTCGTACCACTCCTCTTCATCCTCTTCCTCGGCTCCCTTCTTTGCTGCCGCATCAGCGATGCTGTTCCACTCTCTGGGGATTCTCCAGAACTGGATGCTCATGCCATGGTCCTTGTATCTCTCCACCTCGCCGAGAAGCATCTCCCACATATCCGTATTCTTGACGGGCGCACGGCCGCTGGTCTTCCATCCGTTCCGGACCCAGTTCTTGGCCCAGGCCGTGGAGCCCTCAACGACGTATTCAGAGTCGGTGGCGATGACGACCGTGTGGAAGTTCTCGCCCCGCCAGTGTCGGAAACGCAGGGCAGCGATGACGGCGCGGAGCTCGGCGCGGTTGCTTGTCTGGACGGCATCGTCGCCAAAGGGACCTTTGGCTTCCAGACGGCCTTGTTCGATGCCAGCGCGAGATCCTAGGTGATGGATGAAGGCCCAGCCGGCTTTGGGGTTAGCCTGGCCATTGTTGAGACAGGCGCCGTCGGTGAAGAGCAATAGCATGCCCGGGTCGTTGCGGTGAGTGCGTCTAGCTTAACGTATCAGTGCATCTCACATGTATGATTGGTCCATGACGTCACCCAAGCTGGGGAGGGGTTTAACTTACCGAATGGAATTATTCCAGCTACGTCTGCCAGAAAATAGCTCTGCTGGGGTGGTTGTCGGAGCAGGAGGACAAAACTTGGTCGGGAATTCGCGGCCGGTGCCTCTTCTCATCTCCGTGCCGTGGTGGCCGCCGGGCGTGCGGAATGAAGTGGGACTGTAGTCCTCGTCCTCTTCTACATCCTCATCCATGAAGCTGTAGTCACTGCAGCACTTCCCACAAACAACTAAGCCGTGTGGACCGCAGACGACTCGGCCATCGGGAAGTTCACAAGGGCCCTCGTCATCATCGCTGCTGTCGTGGCCCAGAGGGTACAGACCCTGGGCCAGGTACCATCCAAGAGGCATGGTGGGTTTGGTTGCGAGGCTGGCTGGACACAGGCCGTAGTGGTGCTAGGAAGGGAAATTGAGGGAAAGTGGGAAAGTGAGGAAGTGAGAAAATGAAGGGCTGTTGTTTGTTGGAAAGGAACGGATGGTGCAATTGGCCCGCAGTGCCTACCTAAACAGTTGACTCCCAACCAGTTCCTGCCTGCCCCTCCAGCCCACTACTGCCGGGAAACGGGAAACCGTTACCCCCACAAACCGCCCGAGCATTTTGACTATCTACCTTATGATTCCATTCATTTCATAAGGGTGCCACGTGGATTTACATTCACGAGTTTTATAGCGAGACACATGTCTTTGAGCCACGCATGGCTGTATTTTCTAAACGACTAGCAGACCATGAAGGTAGAAACAGAGGTCCCTCCTCCTCCTCAGTTTACTCCCAATCTGAACCTCAAGGAAAACGAAATGCGTCAAGTCCGTCATGACGAGGGCAAGTGCTTTTACCATCCCTCGAAGCTTCAAGTGTTTTCGTGATTAGTAGTAGCACGTTGCCCCTCATAAACCAAGCTTAACTAGGTTGGTCAGTTTCTGGCATGAAGTTGGTGTAGAGGAGGCTTTATTATATATGTGCTCAGGTCGCTTTGATATGCTGCCTCTGTTTTTCTTTCTTATTTTCTGTCTATGATGCCGTACGCCTCTAGATATCCTTAAGCCATGTCGGTCTCGACGTCGTCCTGAGCTGCTTTATAGCAGGTACATATGAAGGGCTTTTGGGAACCTGGCTCCGTCCGTTTCCACTGTGCAAGGCCCTGGGTCTGTTCAAATCTAAGAGCGTTGGCTGGAATTGTGTTCAATACCGCTGTGTAAAGCTGGTCGGCGCCTTTGAAAGAGCCGAGCTTCCACTGTCGGAGCTTCCAGTGCGCTCCTCCGCATTCGTGTTTGTGGTTTATGGGATAGCTGAAGAACCCGTAGACGACACGGCGGATCCGGTGCAGAGCCTTTGGGGGTATCTTGGCCGTATCATGTCGGATCTCGTAGTTGCTGGGATCTCGTGTTCTATTCAGGAAGAGGTCCTTTTCCTGTTGATAAAGCGCGACTTCGCACAGGTCGCGCTGCCGGAGTCTATGGCCCCTTGGGGTGATCTCGAGGGTACTGGACAAGGTGAACTTATCATATTGGCTGCTCAAGAAGACGCGACCTTTCCGCTCTTTGTTGGCCGCGCTTAGCGGCGACGTTTCAAACCGGCCCGCGATGCCTAAGCGAACATGACTTTCGAACGACTCAGCCCAGAAAACGTGGATGAATTCGCGCCGAGCATTCTCACCAAAGTCACCTCGCCACATGCCCAAGCCGGTCATGCCCTGAAGTAGATACGGCTTGAGAATGTACGGGTAGCAATTGTACATGGCGCAAGTCGTCTGGAGATAGGTGCTATAGAGCTTGACGCAGCGGTCGATGTCCGCCGGTCGCGGGAGTGTCCAGACTTCAAGCTGCATGTCGTAGAATTCGAGCGCGTAGCGTCGAGCCTCGCGGCTGACGCCTGTGATGGCGCTGCGTGTACTCTTGTGCGGTACGACCTTGAGCGAGAGGCGGTGGACCAGCACGAATCGGTTTTCTACTTCTTCGTGTAGCGCATCTTGCCAGATGTAGTGGCGGAGCTCGGGCGGGAGACTGTTGAAACGCGACAAGGTTGACATGTTTGCAAGTGGTATAAACTGTTCAGGGGTGTAGGTGAGGTTTGGGTTGCGCAGAGATGGAAAGTTGGAGGGAAGATCGTGGATGATGAAAAGGCAGTTGGTAGAATGAAAAACGACTGGACTGGCGAGTTGATGTAAGGACTGCACTTATTTCACATGGGCACAACGTGGAGCAACAAGAAAATATGCGCCCACCAGGTTGTCACTATTCAGATTTTCTATGACAAGACCCATGTCTCTGAGCGAGGCGTGAGTCCTGGGTTACTACAACTCACAGAGTACAGCATACCGTGTAGCTGAAAAGTACATGGAGAAGAAAACAAGGAAGAAGACAATCAAAGGTGTGCACGAGCATGTTCTTAAATACTAGCTCAAAAGAAGCCATTATACCCCCATGCCTTCCAGGTTCTTAAACCTTCCATTAAAGATGACTCGGATAGATCGAAAAAACCTTATCGCCAGCTTGCAACAAAATCATGTCACATTGCTCGCAAGGTAAGCTAGGTGATCCTCCCTATCAAGCGAATCTGGACCCTCACTCCGGTATCCAGTGACAATTGGCTCTATTAATATCCATTTGCTTAAGTGCTCCCTTCTCTCCTCATCCTCGGTTGGCTCCCGATTTGAGCGCCGAGTAAACCTCCCAAAAAGTTCGCCAAGTTCATTATGTTTTGTCCAGGCCCTACTCCCATTACGCAAAAATTTGGATATGCTTCTGTGACAGGTGGTATTATATTATTCTACAATAAAAGCTGCCCGAGGTTGGTTAGTTCCCAGCAGCAAATATGTAGGGGAATGGGATAATGTTGTACTTACGTGTTCAGGCAGGTGGCCTTCTTTTGCTGCTGCCAGGGGCGGTGTTTGTGCGTATGCTGTTCTCGACGTGTGTCTGGAGTTTGATGGACAACCCTACACCAAGGCTCCGACCCTGTCGCGGAACCAGCTGAGCTCGTCTCGACGCTGTCTTCATCCTTGTCGGTAGCAGACACAAGCAAAGAGAGCCTTGGAAGTCCCTGGTAGATTAGGACCCGTTCTCCTCCACTCCACAAGGCCTTGTGATTGCCGAAACTATAGCTTTTTAGCAGGGATAATATCCAAAGCTACTCTGTGTAGCTGGTCTGCGCTTTTTAGGGTGCCTAGCTTCCACAGTCGAGTATCCATCACCCCTTGTGTGCAGTTTTGATGCGTATTGTCCTCGAAGAGGCCATCGTATCCGCTGAAGGGCTTGCTTCGGCAGCTTGACCGTCATGTGTCGGCTGTCGTACGCACTGCCGCCGCCTCGTGTGCTGCCGAGGATGTGGTGTTCGTGAGGTCGCAAGAAAGAATGCTCGCATATATCGACCCATCACTCTTCCCAATTTGGATGGCGGACATGAATCTTGCTGGACAACAGGAACTTGTCCTGTTTACTGCTGAGAAAGATGCGGCCCTCTCGTTCGCTGCCGTCCACGTCACGCGGCGTCATCTTAAGGCGCCTCGTGAGTCTCTGGTGGAGGAGCCCGCAGAGGCTGTTGGACCAGAAAGAGCAGCCAAAGTTGTACCGTGCCTGCGCATCGTACTCGCCTCGCCACATAGCCATGGAGGGCTGTTCGAGTGCTTGTCTTGTGCGGCAGCACCTTCATGGAGATGCGGTGGACGAGGACGTAGCGGCTCTCTGCCTCCTCGCGCAGCGCCTCTTCCCACATCATGAAGCGGAGCTCGGTTGGTAAGCGGCCAAAGAGAATGAAGGTAGACATCTTAGCGACGTATGAGAATGAACTTCAATGATTGAGAGCTGGTGTTTGGGGCAATTGACGTGATTTGTGGTTTGCGACTTATGAATCAATAGCAATCCAGAATAGATAAAATTATGTGAGGAAGAGAGTGAAAGCTAGCCAGAATGCACGAAATGGTGACTAGAAGGGGGTGAGTGAAAAGGCAGGTATGGTTGAGAGCTCCGATAGTCGTTGAAGCGAGGGGGAGAGAGAGAAAGACGGCTCAGCTGGATTGATGCAGGAGAAATGAATGATTAAGAGTAAGAGCCTACGCGGGGGTGTTTGAGAGTGAAGCTGTTTCAACACGTAGAGCGGCCTAGCAGTAGGCATTGATGATGTTATAGGGCATCAATTAGGACGCAGGGCGTGTAACAGGGCAGCAGAACCACTGACTTATAGGCCAAATCAGCATCGTCTACCTAGTCGGCGCCTGCCTGGCTTTATTCAAGTCACTGGGACCACAACCAACCCAGCCCACTTTTCTACAATTGAGGAGTGAGAAGAACCTCATTCATCCTGTAACTTCAGCAGTCCTCCAACCTTGAAACATCTACTGCCAACGAGAGTCAAGCCTCCAGAGCTACGAAAAGGCACACCCACAACATTCGTCTGGTGAAGTATGTAAGGAAAACACCACACACAAACAACAATCACGCCTCACCAAGCCTGTTCGGAAATTCTCATCACAACTTTCCGCCAAACCTCCGTCCGTTTGTCAACTGCTCACCAAGAAGGGCAGAGAGAAATCGTCAATCATCCCATCAGCAAGCAACTATTATTCTGAACTGCAGTTTGTCTCACACACGTGCCTTCTGGATTGTCAGAAATTCAAGAAGTAAGTTTTCCTCCAATAACCTCACCCACGACATAAGCTGATTTTATCAAGCGCAGTTGCCAGCCGACAATCAAGTTTCGTCCAACAACAATCTCATCATCCACCCAAATTAATCCAACAATCCCGCAAAGACGCCTCCCAGCATACGTATAAAGAGCGAAAATGACTTTCTTCCCTCGTTTCGGCAGTCTTCCCCCCGAGCTTCGACACCTGATCTGGCACGAAGCTCTCCAAGAAGAGGTGAACGCCCGCCTCATCTTTATTCATCGCGCCACCCTGAGAGTCATGCCACACAACACCACGAAGAGCCTGGTGATGAACGCCAATCGCGAGTCGCGCCTCTACGCCCAAGCCTACATTTTCGACGTCAAGCTAAACGTATGGACTCTGAAGATCGACTGCAATTTGGTCGATGAGATCATCGAGTGGGGACAAACCCAGTCTGGTCGACACCGCCTTGGCGGGATTGATGCTCTAGACATTGCTAGAGGAATACACGGTACCCTCCGGCGACATTGGTTCTGGGATGGCTTGTGGAAAAGCTATCTGTGTCCCAAGCTTCACCGCCGTGTTGTGGCTCAGCTGCGAGGTCCACTGCCGAGAAAGAACGACAGGAAACGCCAAGGCCACATATATGTGAGCAGCCAGCATGACCGTTTTGCTCTCACACAGCGGTCAGGTGAGCCTTGGTGCTACTTTGACATGTGTGAGAGAGCTTTTCTGTGCGACCAGCGATATGAGATCTACTCGCTTCGGGGAAATACGCCCAATGGCGGTAATTCCAACCGCAACGATGATTTCATGAGCGGCCATATGGCTGGACGACTCCCGAAGGACGTGCTTGAACGCATTCGACGCCTGGTATACCTGCACCAGAGATTCGACTTACGCAAAGACTTCATCGCTGGCCACACCTGTGGCGGTAGCCGCAGCCTCTGGAGCAACCGAGCCTGGAGGCTTGGCACTTTCAAAGGTGCTTCCGAGTTCTCCACCGTAAACATGGTAACTATCCCGACTCGTATCGAGCTAGGCAACCATAGTTTGATCGAGTGGGAGAAGATTGGTGTGGAAAGAGGCATCATGAGCTTCACTTGCAAGTGCCGCGCGGAACAGAACGGCGACCAAGGTGATGTCGAGGAGATTGTAGGTAAGTCACTCTTCAGGTTTCCCGTAATATTCCCACCCCAAACCATTTGACGCTGACTCTCTTACTGTAGCCCAGCCATAAACCAAGGGCCTTTTATATTCCGGGATGAGGTGGGATATTCTTCTTTCGCGATTCTTACCGTGGAGGACGTGCGAGTCTTCGCAAGTTGCCTTCGGAATGGGATCACTCTTTACATGATACATAGGGATCATCGACGGACCGTTGTTTATCATGAAACACTGGATAGATTTGCCGCTTTTGAAGCTTGATCATGGTATGCCATCAATCACATTCATCAAGGTGATTGGGTGTTTAAGGAATGTTCCAACATTTCACAGAGAACATGATCTAATATTCAGATCAAGGGATTTTATGAACACGGTCTGGCTGCTTTCATTAGTACTTTCCATAGAATGAGACTGGAAACAGATAGTCGGACATTTACTCCATAATGAGTCCATACCGAGTAATCGAATAGTCGTCCATCAGATCCCAAGATTATTCCGTATCTAGTTTATATAATTCGAGTCTATCCGGTATCTCAACATGGAGCTATACCGCCTAAATGTAGATCGCCTGTTTGATTGTTGGTACGACGCCCCTGGTTACCCCGTCGGCGCATTTCAAGGTTGGCGTATTCGACTGTCCCACGACGCTAGGCTACAGACCACACGCATCACCCGCAATTCCCAACCTCCTAGGGGATCAGAACCTTGTCGAGTGGACGAAAAGGCACCATTGCCCCAGAAAGAGCAAGAAGGAAACAGTCGCTGTGCCAGAAGCAAGCGATCGTCCCTGTCTCTGTTTGATTTTAGTCATCCAAGAACACGTCGTCCAAGCACGCCGAGCTCACCCTTGGCAAGATTATGGGCCGCAAGGACAAGCAGTTTCTGGCTAATACTGCCCCGGAGACCGATGTAAGCGTTGCCTTCCGGTAGCAAGTCCTCAACCATCTTGCACAAACCATACACGCCCCACTGCTTCTGATATGAAAGCACGATGCTCTAAAGCCCATCTTATACATACTTATATAAATAACAACACATAATTAATGACACCACACAATAGGCCCAAACACACAAACGATGACTCGGGGACCGGGCAGTAGTCGCCGCCCGAGCGGGAGGACGATGACATACGGGGTGTCCGTCAGCAATCTTAAAGCGTTGATTAATGCCCGGGAGCACCTGCGCGAGTTCCGTCTCTCACTCATCTTTTACTCTCACGCATGTTATCCCATGGCACCTGCAATCGATGCCGCGCGCCATGTCTTTCGTGGTCTATCTCAAAGAGTCACCAAGACGATCAACCTGTGTGGCTTTATACCCTCCAGCTCAGAATTAAATGGCAGATGTAAGGCAATGAACGAGATACCTGAGCTATCGGGCCAGATATTAGCCGGAGGCACTCGAAACCATCACTTCCGGAAGAAGTGACCAGAATGCATACATAAATGTAACCCTCGGCCAATTTACCAAGGGCCATAATTGCAAGAACGGAAGAATGACAGCCCATGATGAGATGGCAAAGGAGATACCATGCGCACCCTAGATTATCGGACCAGGTATCAAACGGGAGTACTCGAATCTGTCACTTCTGGAAGAAGTGCCCGAAATGCATACGTGAATGTGACCATTGGCCACTTACCAGACGGCACTATCGCAAGAATGGAAAAAAGTCCGCTCATCGAGTTGCGGATCAACTTCGAAAAGAGACGAAGAGAGCATGAAGTATCGGCAAGGGCTACGGTCCCCCAGGTACAAGGGCCGAGCACTACATAGAAGACACTATCCAGTCCGGTAAAGCCCCTGAAGTCCCAGGTCCGCTTCTCCCGTTTCGACTTGACGGTAGATAACCGGTTCCTATACGCGTAGGCAAAGAGGACTGGGATTTCCTGCTGGTACCCTGGCTATCAACTACGATAAGACGTCATCGAAGAAGACACCATGCTACTGACACAATTACGACAGTCTTCTTAAGCCCCGAAGTCCTGACAAACTGAAAAAAGCTCGACGGGATCCAGCTCTATCTCCAGTTCTAGAGGAGGGAGACATTCATCGCTGCGGCAAAAATCTGTAACCCAGAAACCCTTATTGCAATAACCATCATGATCCGAGCCCCAGATCCCCGAATACATAGTTGTGAAGAGAAAGAAAGCAACTCCTTGCCTACGCAGGCCGGTCATGAACCATGAGATGAAAGAAGACGACCCGGTGGTAAGAATACAATAGCCCCTGGTCATGAAGATTGAGTTTGGTATGGGTATGAGAAAACACCCTATATGATCGTTATTCTTAATTTCTTTTGCGATTTTCTCCGATTCAATGCCTGAGCAGAACCCCTGACCGTGGAGCAAGCGCTGGCCTACCAAAGCATCAACATGTTCAACACAGACACGATGGCGCGAAACGTTATCGACGGTTACTATTGTTTGGTACCATTTCTCGTATCTTCGAGATACGCCCGAGACTCAGGCCAAACGGTGGCAGGATCTGCCAGACAAGCAAGCTCGAGCCGGCCGATCACATTTTACATCTTAGGGATAAATTAAACGTCTCCAAGACCTAAGTTCTTAGAGGCGGCACGCGACCTCACTATAGCATCCTTTCGTGGTAGTATTTGGCTTACAAAAGAAGTTTGGCCCGTATCAGCCTTAACTACAAGTAACAAGGTCTTATTCTTCATTCCCTCCCGCAAACATATTCCCCTTCTGCAAACATGGCCGACAACTGCGGCAGTCGATTCGGTGCTACTTAGTTGAAACACAATGTGGAAAGCGAAGTCTTGAGACAGCCGTGCCCAGATTGGAGAGAAAAGAATACGTAAAGTCAAGACAGACCGCGCAAACCCAAGATGTTGGGAACGGCCTTTTCCGCGACTCGGCCAAGCGACCCACGCCCAGTGTATCGTTGTTTTCTTTTTCTTTTTCTTTTTCTTTTTCAAGCCAAAGCCGAAGAAGTAGTTGCCTTCCTCGACGACGCCGTCGCTCGCGAGCAATGGCCCACACGGCCACCGGGCCAAAGTAGCTGGTTTGACATCAATCTGTACATGTTCAGTTTGCCTTCCGTTGCTGATAAAGGAGGTGCCATTCTCGTCATCTACCTACAACGGGAAGAAGGAAAAGAAAAAGAAGACCAGGCGCCGACCGTCAGCCGGTGCCAACAACATTGTGAGCGGCCTCGGCTAGCTTGAAGACAACAGCGATGTCTGGCTCCGCACCCTTCTCATACAATACCGCCCGCTTCCAGTACCGTTACCTGGGATGCCCAATTCGTATAACGAACAGTGTGCGAGAAGCCGCTCCAGCGAACATATATGCAACCCTTATCCCGCGCACCGCGGCCCATCTCCGCCGGACTATGCGGGCCATCCTGCTCGATCACAAGCGACGCCACCATCCGATCCTAGCCATGTATGAGGACGATCAGGCTCCACGTCGCCCCCGAAACCCCGCGAGCTCTCCGTCTTGTCTTACACGACGCAACGCAACGGGTGAGCCGCGGACTGCTGCTTCGCGAATGAAACACCCCCGGCGAGCCGCTGCTGATCCATCCAGGCTACAACGAACCAGCGAGCAAGGAGAAGAACCGAGCTCCTCCGAGGTAACTGAGTAATCATAAGTAGATTTCACTGGATATCCGCAAGCCAGTCAACTGGGGGTCTACGCCACCCAAGTTGCCTTCGAGGTGATCTAGGTCGCTTCAACCCCAACATAGACTTGTCGCATTCGCTGGAGGGTACCTTTTTCAAACTGTGGGGATTGAAAGATTATCGGAAACATCATGTAAAGGGGATGAAAGCAGATGGAAAATAGGGGTAACAGAGCCGACAAGAGGAGATAATCGTCCCGTTCTTGAATAAGGATTGACTTAGAGGGGTACATCTGATAGGATCAATATTGTATTAAACTAAATAATCAAGTTTTTCCATTATCGCCATGTGCTAGCTCGAAACCGTACAAACAACATTATCCAGCGCAAAGTAATTCGGCTGCTGCACCTTCTTGGGCCCGGTCTTGGGCTGGGGGCTGCCGCAGTCGAACCAGATGCGGTCGCGGCCCGCGGCGGCCGAGGTGAAGCGGACGGAGCCGCGCTGCCAGTTGCCGGCGCCCGTGTCGGCGGCCGAGTTGGGGAACTCGACGCCGCGGGCGTAGCGCTCGTCATTGAGGTAGACGTGCACGTACGGCACGTTGCTGCCGACGACGTAGTAGTTGGTGAAGTAGTAGTCGAAGGCGCACACGAAGGCCGTGCCCGGGCACGACGTCACGTCCTGATACAGCTCCACCACGCTGTTGCCGTACAGGTTCGACGAGTACAGCTTGGACGGGCTGCCGTCGTAGCCGCCCGACACGATGGAGAAGTCGGTGTGCAGGTTGTCGGCGGGCGTCTTGACCCAGGGGGACAGCGAGCCGGTGTCGAAGCCGCCGTTGACGACGGGGTTGGAGGTGCAGGTGGCCGTGGCCATGGTTTCCACGGTCACCGTCGACAGGTCAACGGTGGTTGCCGTGCTGAAGATGCTCGTCGTGCTGTCTACGTTTTTGACAGTAAGGACTGAGGAGGTAATGGTGGTTGCGACCGTCTCAGTGGAGAGAACTGTTTCCGTAATGGTGGCCGTTTCCAAGACCGTGACAGTCGTGATGATGTTCGACGTCACTGTCGCGGTAACCAGCCGAGTCTCGGTGCTGACGAGAGGCTGTGTCGTAGTCGTGGTGACATCAGAGATCACAGTCGCTGTGGTCGAAACGGTCGATGTGGCGGTGACACTCAATGTCTGGGTGTCGACGACACTGATGGTAGTATCGACCAGCACGTCGGATGACAAGGTGTATCTCACATCGGTGGTGGCGTATATGGTCGTCACCGAGCTGACGGTTGCGTAAACAGTGGCAATCGATGTTTGCGTCTTTGGTGCTGACCCCGCTGGAACCGGCGCGGTCTTCACGACACATGAGCAAGCACTGCGGAAATGATCTTGTCCATAGGTTTCCTTCCAGCTGGCGGGGAGATCAGGCAAGGCCGTAGCAACGGCTCGCTTGTTGAACAGGATCGTACTAAAGTACGTGTAGACGGTAGTCGTGCTCAATTGGGTATCTTTGGCATGTTAATGAAGCACTCATGTAAGCCAATAATACAACATTTGCTTACCAGTTACTGTAGAGTAGATGGTGGCTACGCTAGTAGATTCAGACGTGACAGTGACGTAGTCTGTGCCCGTGGTGAGAACGGTGTCTACTGTCGTCTGCCGGGCAGTAGATGTCGAGTCAGTGACGGATGTGGACTCTGTCCCAGTCACAGTGGTAAAAGCCTGGAAAGAAGTTAGCCAAGTTCTTCCTAGTCGATCCCTGACTTGGGTGGTTTCTTACGTTGGTTGCGACAGTCGAGAGGACTGACTCTGTTGCACTGTATGACAACACAGTCTCGGTAGACACCACCGCTGTTTCCGTGACGGTGGAAGTTTGATAGACTGTGGCTGTTGCGACGATAACCTCCGCAGTCGTAGTGCCCACAGTCGTGGTCGTCGTCCGAGTGGCGGAGTGATACGCTGTATCGAAAGAGGATACAGTGGCCAAGCTAGTAGCTGAGGAGACAACCGCGGTCGTCAGGGTCGTGGTGGTCGTAATCGTGGTGGTCGCAGGGGCGGGTTTCTTGAGTTCGTCGGAGCACACGCTCTGCACATAGCATTGAAACCCAGCTTTCTTCTCGCGCATGCTCGCGAGAAGACCATCGCCTAGCCATGGGCCGGCAGCACCTAACGCATCATCAGCATGGTTGTCCTAGGTGCGCTGAGCAGGGGAGAACCCACAATAGGATGGGCGATCATTTGGCAAAGGATTCGCCTGAGTGACCGACAGCAGCAGCGGCAGTGCCAGCGAAAGGACCTTGAACCCAACCATACTTAACAATGACAACTGATCGATAGCGGGATGGCAAGACGAGGGGGGGAAATCCTCAAGCGAGCCTGGAAGACTCCCCGGTTCAAGGCTCAAGATATATAACGGGCGGCCATGGGACTACTCTTGTTCCGTGGCCATATACGATCATCGTCGCCATGATCCGATGTAAGGGGAAGTTCTGGTCTAACCCGCGATGGCGACGCGTGAGCATATAAATCAATAGTGTCATTTGTTTGCGCGAGCTCTAGTTGCTTTTCTGCACCTCAGCTGCTGTCTAATTGCTAGCCACTCAGCTAGATGGATCTGGGCTGAAATTCAAACTAGTGCGCCCGCAAACTAGGGGGAAGTCCCCAAGCCTATGCCCCTTGGAATCTAGCTCCCACAGCTGAATATAGCCTAGAATCGTCCGTCGAGCGGTCTCGCCCTGGCTGAAGAGGCTTGACAACAAATAAGCTTATCCAAAATTGGAGTGGAGGCTGCGAGTTGGTGATTTTTATTTCGCGGGGTCATTCCCAGACTGGGGTTGACGCCGTGAAAGAGTTGATTGCCGCTTTCCCTTTAGATGACGGTTGAGAATTTCGAATTAGTGTTGGGGCCGGTGACGTCTTCAAAACAGACGGTATCGTCTATTTTTGTCTTTTGGGATCTGGTTGCACAAGCTGTGGGAATCGTCGCCCATTCCCCATTCCGACCGACGGCTATCACGACGTTCTCCGTTCTCCCCCAAGCCGGGCGCTACCGTGACCAGGGGCCCCGGGACGGGAGCCGATGACTCGTTTCCCTTCGCAGGTACCCACCCAACAAGTCACCGGCCATGCCGTCTCGGACTTGTTTCATTGATTTGTTAGTTTCCGCAATTTGCAAATCTCCATCCTGCGTGACGCCCAGGCATTCGAATTGAATACGATGTCAATTCACGACATCGCGGGCGCTGTGTTTGCCCATTGCGTCATCGAGATGAAGGATAATCAGTGGTATCTGGTTCGGGAGAAGGAGAACGCTCGAAAAAGCGTTGCGAGGTGCGTGCGTCCGGGAACTTGGAGAACAAGGTAGAGAGTCACCGAATGCAAGGACTGTTACAAGAAGGCCACCCTACATGAGATCAGTGACCTCGATGCTGAGTCCTAGGAGCATATAGATCCGATAGGCCTCCAGTAATCCCAAAATAATTCCCTTGAGCGGCTCTTTAGATAGGAGTCGGGGGGAAAGGGGTAAGTATCTAGTAGTCGAGAACACGCTGTCGCACCTCCTGGGTTTAGAGCCCATCCAAATTGGGGATCGCCTCGCTGGCTGCCCCTTTCCAAGCTGCTGAAATTCAGGGGAAGGAAACGCGACCTTGTCTCGGGATACTGGCACGGGGACAGGCATCGCCCGAGACGATGGCTGCTTGCTTGCAGCTGAGGTGGTACAAAGCGTTGGGGAAGCGGAGAGCTGGCACGTCACTGGACGGAGATACGACGGCAATGCACTCCTTGGAGAAAAGCGCCCGTGATCACGCCCGTTCCGTCCACGAACATGTTGACGGTCGAAAGGCCAGCCATTATTTGCCGACATCAGGAAAGACCCCGCACGACAACCCCCACGACCTCTCTTTCTGACTGCGTTGCTTCGGCAATTTGGTGATTTGGCAATAAGGAAGGGGGATATAAGTATTTAAAACAAAGGTATTCATCGAAATGATATTCTCTCATCTTTCCCTACTGGTGATATGGATTAAACGGAGATTGGTCTTAACTTTGCAATATATAGGTAAGACACTACCACGACAAACAAGATGCCGGGAACTATTCAAACACCTTCGTTCAAGACCATCAAAGTCAAAGAATTGCATCCTACATTTGCAGCCGAGGTGACGGGCGTCGACTTCCAAGATGTGTCCGAGGAGCAGTTCGCCGAGATCATCGCCGCCATGGCCAAGGTCTGTTTCCCTCCCTACATCCGTCCTACTGAAGTAAAACCAACATGCAGACTAACAATCCTTTTCCCGGAATCGTAGTACGGCGTCTGCGTGTTCCGCAACACGGGCCTGACCGACGAGGCCCACGTCGCCTTCAGCCGGCGCTTCGGCGAGCTCGACAACATCCGGCGCTACATGGTCGGGGGGCGGCAGCCGCGCTACGACCTGTACGAGCTGTTCGACGCGGGCAACGTGACCGACGACGGCGCCGTGCTGGACCCGGACTCGCCGCGCGCCCACAGCAACCGCGGCAACGGCCTCTTCCACGTCGACTCGAGCTTCAACCCGCGCCGCGCCAGCTTCTCGCTCCTGCGCGCCTGCGCCCTGCCGCCGCCGGACCAAGATAGTGGCGGCGGCCGCAGCACCACCGACTTCGCCGACAGCCGCGCCGCCTTCGACGACCTGCCCGAGGACCTAAGGCGCGAGCTGCTGGCACGCGACTACGTCGGGGCCCACTCCATGGCGCACAGCCGGAAGCTCGGCAGCCCCGACTACTTCCGGGACCTGGACCTGTCGGCCATGCCGATGCACCGGCACAAGATCGTGCAGACGCACGAGCCGAGCGGGCGCACGAACCTGTACATCGGGGCGCACCTGCACCACATCGAAGACGCGAACGGGGTCGAGATCCCGGGCAGCTGGGAGCTGGTGCAGAAGCTGAACGGGCACGCGACGCAGGCCCAGTACCAGACGTCGGTCGCGTGGCACGACGTCGGCGACCTGGTCATCTGGGACAACCGCAGCGTGCTGCACCGGGCGGGGGCCGGCGCCTTTGACAGCCGGTTCAAGCGGGATCTCCGGCGGACGACGGTGCATGACGATAGCCCGACGGCGTGGGGGGTCAGCAACGAGAAGAGCTTGTGGCCGGCTTTCAACGTGGCGGCGAAGCCCGGCGAGAAGAGCGTGTGGCCTGCACCCGCTGTGGAAGTGAAGCCCAAGGTTGTTGCTTGATAGATAAATGTTATCATTTAAGTTTGGTTGATTTTGAAAATATATATACCTACGTAAAATTCATTCGCTGATATGCCACTGGAAAATGCCATCTCACTTTTGTTATCTCTCGTTTCAACGTGTAAATGGACATGGCGGTTGGCAGGGCATACAGGGTTTGAATGGCCCCACGAATGGGCGACAATGACCTCGGACCAAAATCGAGCAAGACATGATCTTCCATCATGCCACCAATGCCTCATGTTGCTTATACTCCCATGAATTTTGATGAATTGAGTTGGATCCCATGAAGTGAGTCACTGCGATCAAGCGTAGCTTCAATCAAATTTAATACATCAAGCACCGAATGATACGAATAACAGTTCTCAATCACGCATACCACAAAATGTGAAATGGCACATGTATTTGACAATGTACGTAATGAATCGTTCATCTAGACTCTGTCTTAATGCGCCTATTGAGGGAGGCGAGATTCGCTCCGTGATGGGTTCACTATTTAGAGATGCTCGCTATGTAGCTCCATCGGCTGGCTGCATGACCACTGCGAACTACTGGGGGGTGGCGCGGCAATAAAACGTGCAGCTACCCAGCCAGTGTCTATGCAATTGATCCTTGTTCCCGTAGACGGGATCCTGCTTCGTCTTCGTCGATTGCTGCAAAGCACCACTACCTATTGGGCATTGGGATGATACTGATGAACACTGTGTGAAAATATTCATACTAGTCGTTGGGGGAAGTAAGAGACAAGGTTGACGTCGCACAGAAATACATCCGATAAGGCGAGTCCAACCGTCAAATCTCGGACCATACCGCATCGCTTATTCATGCAGCCATCGTTTCATCGCTTAGATCAAGGGACCCTCTATGGACTGTTCAGGTAGCCGGAGGAGCAGGAGATCCCTTCCCCTCGGCAGCATTGCCTACATTCTCCTTACCAGCACCGCCGCGTCTACCTCGGCCTCCCCTTCCCCGCTTAGGCTTCTCCGAAGTGGTGGGCGTCGTAGCCGCAGCCGGGGCTTCAGGAGCAGCTTTCTCCGCCGGTGCTTGTTGAGCAGCCGGAGTTGTCGCTGAGGCAGCAGGCGTGGCAGCAGCAGGCTTCTTGTCCTTTCGCTCCAAGACCTGGACGGTGCCTTGAGCTATCGATACCGGGCTGGCCGCGATCGCCTTGGTGAGCGCCGCGTGGTCCCCGAAGTCGACGTAGGCAAAGCCCTTGCGCTTGTCGATCTCGACGAAGGTGACTGCCCCGAAGACTTCCATGGCCTGCTTCAGCAAGGGCTCGGTGACTCCCTGCGATGGGTTGGCATGTTTGACAAAGGCGCGCGTAGCTCCGGCCGACAATTGAGCTGCGCCTTTCTTCTGGGACTGGTTCGCCTTGGACGAAGCGGCACCCTTGCCACCTGAGCCAGCCTTGGGGCCGGTGGGCGGTGCCGGTGTCGGATTTGAGGCCGTTGAGTTCTGGGCGGGCGTCACAGGCGATGCGGAGCTTGTGGGGGCGGCTTCTTCCTTTTTCGTGGTCTCCTTCTTGAGGAGGATGATAGGTCCCGTGGTGGGCTTGGCAGGTTCAACAGGGGCTTTGCCCTTATTGGGTTCCGTTGCCGCGGCTGCTTTGCCTTTGCCGCGGGACCGTCGTGAGCCTTCTGTGCTCTGAATCTTGGGTCCAGTGGGCACTGCAGGCTCTTGGGCCTCGACGTTCTTCCCCTTCCGGTCCTTCTCTCTCTCTTTGCCCTTCTCCTTCTCCTTCGGCTTCTCCTCTTCCTTCTCGGGGGCCTTGGCGGGTTCGGGCTTCGTTGTAGTATCTGACTTGGCAGCATCCTGACGGGCTCTTCTGTGAGCGCTGCCCGGTGAAAGACCGAGATCGCGTTGCAAGAGTTTGGCCGCGGCGGCGATCCCCGCACGTCTGCTCTTGGGAACGGCGCCGTCATCGGCCGTCTTGCTCGTAGAAATCTGGTCAGCGACGGCGTTGGCGGCTTCGGCTGCTTCTTGCTGGGCTGCCTTCTTCGTCATGATCTTGACTGGCTGCTTATCCTTCTCTTTGCCCTTGTCGGACGCCTTCTCCGTCTTCTCCGAGGATTTGGATTCCTTTCCTTTGCCCTTCTTCTTGGGTTCGTCGTTTTCCTTATTCTTTCCGACTCCCGAGGATTCCTGGCGGGCATGTTGTTTCGCGCTCTTAGCTGCGGCGGCTTCCTTGGCCTTGGCCTCCTTTTTCTCCTTAATAAAAGTGACCAAGGGAGTACTAGTCACCTTGGGTTTGTTCTTGGCAGCATCGTCTTCGTCCCCAAGCTCGGCATCTCTGATGCTCGTGATAGGCTCCGTCATCTGTTGCAGGAAGGCCATGTATGTCGGATCCGTGTCAATGGTGCCTTGTCTGGGATCAATGCGAGTCTTGCCCATGGCAACCTTGGGGAACTCGGCGACGACGAGCTCCGGGGGAGCTCTCAGGCAGGGATCGTTGAAGGTGTCCTTCGCATCTCGCCATATGTCGGGGGTTTTGACGAGTTGTTGGAGAGTTGCAAAGTCCTGTGTCGCATCGATGAGGCGAAGGTAGGCTGTGGCGGGCTTGGATTCCTTGAAAGGGCCATTGGCGACTTTGCCAGCATCGAAGCGAACCCAGTCGACCTTGCCGTTGTCCACCTTCCATTCGTCGCCGAGAATGTTCCAACACTCGTCTCCGGTGATGCCAGGTGGAAGGCGGCGAATCTTGACCTTCTTGCTTGTAGCGGGAGCCTTGGTCTTCTTAGGCGCGTCGGGTTTCCCAGCATGTTCGGTCGCACCGGTGCCATTGGCCTTTCGTGAGGATGCCACCGAGGCCATGGCTGGTGTGGTGTGGTGGTAAATGCGCTCGGGGGAGAGGTGTGGGTTGGTGGGTGCTGCCGAAAGTCGACAGTCGACAGTCGAACTGATTGAATGTCTGGCGGAACTTATGCTACGGAGGCACGTCGGAATTAAATGGTTGGCTCAATGCAAGGGTCAATGTCATGGTTCGGAAAGCGCAGCGGCTTTACCATGCACACTTGGTGATGGGAGAATGTCTATGAAGAAACTTGGTCAGTTGGGCGCAGCTATGAGGGGGTTTGGACTTCCAATGATTCAGGCGTACAATGGTGGGAGTGAGCGAACCCTGCGACCCCTCCGTGAGTTGGTAGATTAAGTACCTAGAGAGGCAATACGAAGAAACCGCAAGTGCAAAACCACTACTTGAAGAAAAGAGTGGAAGAGCTGAAGTGGTAGTAGCAATTGTTGAGGTTGCAAATACAGATGGATGCAGGGGACGGAACAGGCCAGACAAAGACAGAAGCTGGAATCCCTGACATAGGTACTATTCAGGTACGTATGTATGTATTCAGGTGTTCAGATTGACCTCGTCGGCTCCCCCACCATTTGACGGGAATGGCAATGCTGCATTCCACCGAATCGGATACGGGAAGAACGGGAAGCACATGGCAAGTCGAACCCGGGAGTTCAAGTGGACCCTTGGCATACATATCTCATTCCTCTTTTTCCCTTGGATTACCTACTTTATTGATGAGTGCAATCGATCAATCAATCCATCGTTGACGAAATGCCTTGTCCAAGCACAGACCAAATCAGCCTTATCTGCTTGTCTGTCTGCAGCTGACTGTTGGCTGCTAACTGCTAAGAGGAGGCAGCAGGAAGGAAGTATGTAGGCTGTAGGTACTTACTTAAGTAAGCACAATGAACTAAACCCTTTCAAGTAGGTGGTGACTTGTGGCAGCCTTCAACCCTCAACGACGCGGGCACCCCCCTTCATCCACCTTTCGGACTTATCCAGGCCGGACCATCGATTGACCTGACTGGACATAACTCGAGCTGACTGACCTTATGTACAGCCACCTCGTCGGCGCCTCACAACCCACCCAGATCCCCTCCCATTTCTAAAAGACGGGGGCCACCTGGACAACTTCCAATCCATCATTGGAAATCAATCAACCATACCGCATTGATACCGAGAATCAGCATCGCCTCCACCCACCATGCCCGCCCGTCCCGGTGTGCCCAAGCCTGGCCCGGCCAAGCTGCGGCCCGGAGCTGGTCTCGACGAGTGGCTCGAGGAAGCCAAACAATGCCATTATCTGCCCGAGCCCGTCATGAAGGAGCTCTGCGAAATCGTGAAGGAGGTCTTGATGGAGGGTATGTTGCGACAGTGGCGAGATTGATTGCCCCTCTAGATCATTTGCCTGACACATGCGCGTCACAGAAAGTAACATTCAGCCCGTCGTTACCCCCGTCACCATCTGCGGCGACATCCACGGCCAGTTCTACGACTTACTCGAACTCTTCCGGGTTAGCGGCGGCATGCCCGGCGAACCCGCCCTCGAAGCCCCTCTGAGCGCCAAGCCCGTCATCACAGCCGACATGATCGAGCCTCCTACCACCATCACCAAACCGAAGCTGAAGAAAAAAGTCAAGAGCACCGAGGAGGTCCCCAAGACCGAGGGCGAGGAGACAACCGTTGACGAGGAGGACGAAGATGCGACCGAAGTCATGAACTCGTCGCAACCCACGTCGTCGCAGGATGTTTCCGTGCCCGTCAACAACGCCGACACCCGATTTGTATTCTTGGGCGATTTCGTGGATAGAGGTTACTTTAGTTTGGAGACCTTTACCTTGCTCATGTGCCTCAAGGCCAAGTACGCTGCCCCTTAGGCTCCTCGCCATTTTCATGTTGCACGTACTGACAACAATACAACAGGTATCCGGACCGGATAGTGCTTGTCCGCGGAAACCACGAGTCGAGACAAATCACCCAGGTCTACGGTTTCTACGAAGAGTGCCAGCAGAAATACGGCAATGCGTCAGTTTGGAAGGCTTGTTGTCAAGTCTTCGACTTCCTCGTACTAGCAGCGATTGTGGACGGAGAGATCCTCTGCGTCCACGGCGGTTTGAGTCCCGAGATCAGGACCATCGATCAGATCCGGGTCGTGGCACGAGCCCAGGAAATTCCTCATGAGGGTGCTTTCTGCGATCTCGTCTGGAGCGACCCGGAAGATGTCGAGACGTGGGCTATCAGTCCACGTGGTGCCGGATGGCTCTTTGGAGACAAGGTCGCCACCGAATTCAACCATGTCAACGGCCTCAAGCTGATTGCCCGCGCCCACCAGCTTGTCAACGAGGGTTACAAGGTATGTTTACTTGAATTGCCCATGGCTTTGATCTCGAGGCAGATCGACTAACGTTTACCTCAGTACCACTTCCCACAAAACTCGGTCGTCACGGTGTGGTCCGCGCCCAACTACTGTTACCGCTGTGGCAACGTTGCGTCCATCATGACAGTTGATCGGAATCTGGATCCCAAGTTCAGCATCTTCTCGGCCGTCCCCGACGACATGCGTCACGTCCCAGCCGGCCGGAGGGGTCCCTCGGACTACTTTTTGTAAGATGTTTTTATATGGATGAGCATGAAATGATACCACCAACGGCGTTTTGGGTTTCTTCTCTTGGTTTGACGTGGACAAACCCCCGTAGTACGTAGGTATTTGATTGATGACGACAGTGGGACTTGGTTCTTGGAGGGTGAATGGAATGAGGAAGGCAACGCCAACCACGCTGAGGACTTACGACGGCCTGATGCCACGCTGGATACATATTCCCATAGACTATACGCCCGGAAGGTGCTGGCAGCACATGGCCTGGAGTGAACAGCGTTTGTACATTATAGATCAGGAATAGGCCGCCGGGCTTCGGCGTGTCGGAAATAGCGAGCTTGATGCGATTATGCAACAGAAACACGGAAAATGCACTAGACCCAGGGGTCGTCCCGTGAACCTGCATACTCGGCATCTTTGGCATCGCCTTGGCAAGAAGAATGACTCTTCGATATTGGGGCCTCATCTGCTCTGTCTCTTCCAATTTGGGCATAATTGGCAGTTGCTGTACCCAAGCCTGCCGATTTCTGTATGATACAATCAAGACCACGGTTGTTCTAGGCCCTACAAACATGTGCGAGATCAGCTGCAAGGTACCATTTGGCGGCAATGACACCCAATGCCTGAATACGTTTTTGCTCGTACTACCTGTGCATACTGTGATCGGATAGATGGCACTTGCATGGCACACCGGTGACGTCGAAGTTGGTAAGTATTGGAGTCTCCTCTCGAAAGTCGCATCGATGATGGCATTGATCTAATATTACCAGTGGTGGACCACTGGCGGTGGATACTAATGGAAGAAAGGAAAAAAATACCACCTGCCGAACTTGCGCTCAGCACTGTACAACGGGTGCACCTTGCTTGCATGGGGGCGGCCAGCACGACAATCAGTTGTCCATCCATCGATCAGTTGTCTCCCGATGTTGTTCGTTCGTTTGTTATCAATCTTTGGCAATCAATGGGAATATGGGTATTGACTCTGGACTGGAGTATCACCATTTATGTTCCACTATATCATTCTCAGCTCGTGTCGCTGTTGTGTCTTGATTGGTTTACTCACCTTACCTGTACATAAGCTGCAGGCGGTCCGCATCAATATATCGGTGGAGGCAGTGGTTTGCTGTTCGTCGTCCAGCGTCGTCCAGCGGGCAGGCGAACACGGCTAGGCGGTTGGCGGTAGGCGGGAAGCGGGCAACTCAACGGCTGGGTTGGCTTAGGCTGTTGAGGTTCCCCATTCTGCAAGAACGCTAGCGGCATTTAATAGCTGGCTGGCACTACTGCCACTGCTGTGCACAGCAAGATACCTGACAGCATCCACAGTCCACTGCACAGCACAGAGCACTTGCAGTTCAGCAGTCATCCAATCCACTTAAGGCTTCTATTCTATTCCGGGTGTATTCCCACCAATGATCAAATAACCAAGGCGGCCGACGTCCGAGATCCGCTACCAGCCAGCATTGACAATAACAAATCTTGAGAACTCAGTCTTCTTCCTTGCTTTCGAGAAAGAGAACACGAGAAAGAATTTGAAGACCGTCCACTTTCGGTATTCCTCCGTGGCACAATCCGGCAAGTTGCATTGTCCATTACCCAATACCAATTTGCAGTGTTGCTGGGGGCGTGCCTGAGTGCCGTCGGATCGAGCGGGGATCTTCCTTGAGGAAAGGCCTTGGCGAGTCGATCTCCAACAGCGTCTTTCTTCCCAATCGTGAGCGACTCCCCCCCCTCTGCAGTGTGACATAGCATAGGGCCCCCCCCCTTGCCGTGTTAGTTGCTAGTTCGTCCGGAATACGAGATCTCTCGCGTAGCCGGGTAACATTCTTTGCTCGACGCATATTGGCCATGTCACAATGTGATCCATAGTAAGTAAAGAGCGGCCACTTCACCGATACTTGCCAAGCTGGGCCCGCCTTGTGCCGCTTGCGCTCTTTCTTTCTGGTGCTGGTCGTTGTTCTTTCTCCTCCGTCAGCCGACAGCGTGCCGTATTGATCCTCCACCTCCTCGTATAACCGGTTTCTGGCCCCAGAAATTCGTGCGGAGTCGCTTTGCCAGCCCAACAGCCCGCCTCCCTGGGCTGACGGCCCCGCCTCGTATGAGCACGTCCGTGTGCACCACCACCACCACCACCACCAGTAGACCAGTCTCCTACTGCCATGTCGACCATGTCTTATGACATTGCTATGCGTTCAGGGATGGGAAGAACCGATGCCGAACTACCCTCTAGCGCAGCTATACTCCGAGAGCTCTCCCCTCTCCTCTGGTTGGTCTTGATTGGGGCGGCCGGACCATAATTACCTATGCAGCGGTATACATGTCTCGGTGGATCGACCACGCCTAGATAGATCGAAGAGACCCGAACAGTTCTATAAATGAAGTGACCTTCCTGCTCTTCCAGAACAGAAAAAGAAGACTCACCAACTCACTCACTCCAGTCATCGTTCAATAAAGTCCTCCTACTACTACTACCTCCTTAATAACACACTCCCCAAACACAAACCACCAACCTTCATCATGCAGTACTCCACCATCTTCGCGGCCGCCGCCACCCTCTTCGCCTCGGCCGCCTCGGCCCAGGACGCCGGCTTCGCCGACGTCAAGAACAACTGCGACTTCCCCGTCTACGTCCAGTCCTTCCCCTTTGACGGCTCCGCCCCCGGCCCCCTGACCACCCTGGCCAAGAACGGCGGCAGCTTCGCCGAGAAGTTCCGCCCCGCCGGCTCGACCGTCAAGGTCGCCACCACCAAGACCCTCGACGGCCCCCTCTTCTTCGGCTACTCCTTCTCCAACAACCCCGACTACGCCTACTACGAGCTCAGCACGTAAGTCTTTTACTCCCTCTCTTACTAGACAAGAAGATAGATGTACGTGAACAGTAAACTAACAAACCTAACAGTGAGTGGGGCAACCCCTTCGCCAAGTTCCCCAACATGCTCACCCCCGGTGACGGTTGCGAGCTCTTCGACTGCGCCGCCAACGACGCCGGCTGCTACAGCACCCCCCAGAAGAAGCGTGTCTACGGCTGCCCTCTTCCCCTCAACGTCACCGCTGAGCTTTGCGCTTAAACGTCACGACTATGGGTTTTTTAACGACTTGATATGGAAACGCCTCCCAACCCCATCCTGAAAGAAGGAAAGGGGGGAGAGCAACACTTTTATGATAATGTGTTAACGCATCGAACTTACACATGATGCTGCCTATAATACTTCAAATATTAATAATGAAATATTACAAATCAAATAAACCACTTCCTGACATATGTGACTCTATGAACACAACAGTACTATGATCGTATCCCCTTTTCAAGCTGAGACTCCATGCCAATAAACCAACAACGGTAACTCCCCATAGCATATTACACTGATGCTGTCGTCACAGGTACAACTCGCCCTCCACCGGCGGTGAGATGAAATGTTCCTCCGTCGCGAATCCCAGGTGCAACGCCTCCTGCCCTGTTTCCCTAAGCACGTCGCGCAGCTCCGGGGTCAGTGGAATGACCCCCCAGCGCAGCTTGGACTGCGCGAGTTTGCCAAGTACGTCATCCTCTCGCGATTCTCCGTCATCCAAACTCGACCTCGTGCGGGCGGTTTCACGATCTGCCGACGGCTCGTCTTCTCGTTCCCCGACCTCGTCATCTCGGCGCTCCTCCTCCTCGTTGCCTGGGCGAAGATGAACCCCGTCGTCGTCGTTGTCACCGCTTCCGACACCGATGGTGCTGGTGTGGTTGTTGGTGGTAGTGTCACGCGGGCGGCCCGGGCAGAACGCATGGCACGCGGCGGAGAGGACGAGCGAGTTGCATGCCCCGGTGACCATTTCGCCCGGCAGCTTGTAGAGGCTGGCGAAGAGAGGAATTATTGCCAGTGTCACCGCCAAGACCAGCGTGATGAATATCGAAATGGGCGAGTAGGCGATTACCACAAACGGCTTGTTGCTCAGCGCTTGGCTATCAGTCGTGTAATCATTACTCCAAAAGCCTGGCAAAGTTAGCTTCATTGGATCGCGGCTTACGTAGAGTAAAGTATGCTACTCTAAGGGTGAGTAAGTGAGGAGCTGCTTACCGCCCTCCATAATCAAGAAAAATATGGAATTAGATGCCAGCCAGTGTAGAAGGATACCAACGAGAATTAGCGGTATGCTGAACTGGTACGGCAGCTGGAGCCTCCAGGTAACTATCTGATCCCCCTTAGGAAGGGACACCCGTAGAGGCGTGAACGACTGGCTTAAGAGATTGAACTCTCGTTCGACGAGTATTCGAGTAAGCAGAGCGTTGTATGCGAAATAACACCAAGACAGGATAACTTGGGTCACATTTGCTACCATAAGACCCTTGAGATATGTGATAGGACCCAGGCCTATGACAATCAATGTCGCTCCTTGATGGCCAAATGTGCTCATGCTGTTTCTGTCTCAGTATGTATATAAGAATTTTGGTGAGAGCCAACTTACAGATTGTTCCCATTCCTCTGGTAGGCTACTGTTGTGTAGAATGTCAAGACCGATAGAAATGTCACGATGGGTCCATAAGCGTGCCACCACGCCGACCGAGGCATGATAGAGAGAATTCTGCGCCTCTTGTGTTGCCACGTCCTGGCTCGCTGTTTATGTGCTAAAAGTGATCCGTCTTCGTTGGCTTTCGAATCTAGGGGGTGAGGCAGGGAGAATTCGAGGCTATAGACCAAGTTCGCGTCGCCAGTGCTTAGCCCTTGGGTCGTTGGATCCGGGTCGGTAATGAAAGAATCAAGGGCGTCGCCGGGTGTAACCAGCGACTCCGCCGGTAACAGGCCAATGATTAGGGTGCATATGGCGACCTTGAAAAGAATACAAAGAATGGCGACCAAAACCAAACTGTTCGACACCATGACTTTGCACATATTGGATGGGGCGAGGTCAGCCAAGCAGTACTTGACGGCAAGCGAAGTGAAATTGTGATTGTATCCGAGTGAGTCCTCCAGGGCCTCAGTTGTTGCGTTCTGATTCTTGAACATAATTGACCACGCCTCTTCTTTCGAGGTGTCGGGGGATATTCGGTCCGGCCAAGGTCTGCCAAGGGGTGTCGAACACGACGATAATGAATTTGTACAGGTTCCAAAAAGCACTTGCGTTACTGACACTCCCTCTATGCATCTGGTGGAATACCAGAGGGAATTGACCGCGTCTTGGGGTAACCGATTTGTCCAATCGGGGAGCCTATGTTGGGGGTCGGCATATACCTCGGTGAGCGTCCATCCAGTTGTGCTTGCGCCGGTTTCCACAACCATCACAACATCTCCGTATCTGTTTCGTGACTTGCAATGGCCATATTCCTGGCGGCACTCCTTGCTTGAAAGACGAGCCCAACGATTCTCTTGCTCTCCTTTGATCACGTCCCTGGATGTTTGGTCGAGCTTTTGGCGGATCAATGAGGTCAAGTTCCAGTAGTCAGATATCTCAGTGACAACGCCATACTTCGGACCCTTAGAGGTGGAATTTTCACTGCTTGAATTCCAGATTGTGTGGTCCACTATTGGACCTGGCCACCCAGCAGGTGCCAGGCTCGCTCCAGGCGGGTAAAACGGTGATCCATGGAGGAACTGCTCAGCGGCGATTGTGAGCTGCCAGACTGCTCCCTCAAAACTGGTTTCATAAACGGAACTGTTGAAAACGAGATGAATCGGCACCGAGCTGAGGAGCAGTAACGCCCAAAAGTAACGCTTGAAATTTGATAAGAAAGGCAAATTTTTCAAGGACGGGATGCCTATCTCGAGTGAGGACATAATGTGGTGAGCCTGATCAATCTCGTGGCGCGATGGCGCATTCAGAATTTGCATAAAATAGTTCGAAGAGGCCAGCACAGCAGTAGATATCAGGTTAACGAGAAGGTGCAGCCCGGTATTAAGGTATCGGCTTCGTTCACAGTTCCCATAGAACAAAACCGTGTCGTTCTGTATTGAAGAGCCAGGCTGCGCGACACTGACAGAGAGGCAACAAAGCAAGACAAGGCCCGCTGTAGATGCTGCCAGGACATTCCAGGCTCCGGTTCGTCTCCACCCAGTCGACCGCAACGACTGGAGGAATCCTGCTGACTGTTTCCAGCGATATCGCGACAAGTTGAAGCTCATAATGGGGCAGCTGGAGCTCAAGGTGGACGGAAACTGTTCGCACACTGCAGATACTTTTTACGGGTGAAGGTTGGGCAGAGCGAAAGAATAGGTTGATGGATAATCGTTTCCCAATGGATAAAACCGTCACTTTACGAAAACGACGTCACTCGGTCAGCTCGTCAGTATGCTACCGCAATGCTATACGAAGGTTTAGCTGGCTTATCGCCAGCCGGCTGACTCTAAATGGTATGGAGACATAAGGCTCCTGATAAGTCTGTTGTACCCGCAGGACCAGGCTGATATAAACCACAGTTGATCAATCAAATAGAAGCCGACATGCAGCTAGAAAACTAGAAAAACAGCCTGATTGGATTGGGGGCCGACTACGTAAACAGGCCAATCAGGTCGACTTCTGATATTAACGACCATGGAATATTGCATTTGAGCTGATCTGGCTGACTGCGTTATTTCTATTCATTCGTCATTGATAGCGCTCATAAAGCGAGCCTCTTCTACAGATATATGTCTGTATTTCGACGACAGCACGGGAGCTCCTTTTGTGACGGTGATTCTCAAGAAGTAAATATCGTAAGATTTATCTTAGCATAGGTCATTGTCAGCCTTCATAATTTGCTTCTATTTAAACGTTTGTTTAGAAAGGCTAGAACTTGGCTAATCAGCCAACCTTTCCCACCTCTCCCGCCTTTTACTTTTTATTCACACGACTGCAGCAGCCATGGCGGCAGTTCGAAGACAAGACCCGAGGAGGAGCCACGACTCGTACTGTGCAAACACTGAAGCTGATAATAATGTCGAGATAGAGCTTACGCAGCTCGGCGCATTTAACTATCTTCCGCCTTCAATTCCAGATCCAGGCAACATAAGCACGCCGGAGCCTGCACAGCGAAGACATGAAGGGACTGATGACTCTCGGGATTCGCCGCTGGCCAATGCTTCTTCCCACCTCATCAGAGGCTCCAATTGGATACGGTCGTTCACTTTGAAAGGTCTGCAGTCATATGAGATCAATACCTCTGGGTTTCCCCTCACAGCACTTATACGCCTCATCCGCATAGGCTTGCTGGTGACAATCATACTCTTATACTTGCTTGGTATCTACTGGGTTAGTTATTCTGATATCGTTGTGGTAGGTGTTTTGAATGGCGAATATAATGTTGCAATCGTACTGACTAGACTGAAGTCAATAGTTCATCTGTCTTGGTGTTTTATTCAGCAAATTGACAATTCTCATGGCCAGCCGCCCGAAATAAGTTTCACCTCTCACATGTTCATAGAAGTGCTCCTGGCAATGAGCAATGCAGCTGCGCTAGGAGTAGTTTGCTATGCATATAACACCATGCTCAACAAAGGAGCCGCAAGTGAATACCTGAAGAATCCCAAGTACATTCTAGTGCTGTGGTGCCATGTCCTGTAAGTAAACCTTGCCAGTAATCTCAAGGACATTTGTCACCTGCCCACGTTGTTAACAGACTAGTCCTCCAGGTTACTGGACGGCGTTCTTTTATGGCGATCCTTTAAGCATTACCCGCGAGTTGCAAGATCTCAACAGAAACTGAGACGGACTATCATGTTCACCGAGGCGGGTGAGCCAAGGGCGGTAATCCCCGAAATTATCCTGGCGGACAATCTCGCGAGACGTTCTATGGATTCTCTTCTTCAAAGATAGCAGTTGGAGGGGGAAAGGTGGTTGTCGGTAAGAAAGGGTGAAACGGAATTGATGTGAATCCGAGGATGGAGCCTCACAGCTTGCAAAAAGTTGACGTTCCATAAGGGACTGCGCCAATTATTTTGTCTTACGTCATAGCAGTGGCATCATAAAAGCATAGATATCAGTTGAATTCTTTTTGCACTCCTCATGACCCTGTGCGCCTCGTCAGGGTGACTATGCTGCTGTATATAGCCCGTGATATAGGGGTAATGACCACCAAAGCCAGAGAACGCAAATCAACGGCTCGGCATTGTCGTCTGCTAGCCTCAAGAAGCCACACACACCCGTCACAAACCAGCTGTTACACTAAGCGTCCGTACGCACCTTGGAAGATGTGAGTGAGCCGCGGCTGAACCCTCTCAGGTCATTACCCAGACTGTAGTAGCGAAGAAAATCGTCTTTCCATGGCATACAGCGCAAATATAACCTCCAGATTTGAGGCTATAGCAGCGAATTTCAGGGGGGAGTAGATGGTGGCTGGATCTCCCTCGATAGTTGGCCATCCTCTAGATGGTCATCCTCCAGTCCGTCATCCTCCAGTCCGTCATCCTCCAGTCCGTCATCCTCATGTTGGTCATCGTTTTGAGGGGTTTCCACCAGCGGGAAATACTCATCGAAGACTCTATAAGTTTGATTGAAGGGAAGTCTATCTTTCAAAGTATAGCCATCATCCCATTGGCCATCTCCCAATGTAGGAATTTGAGGGTTCTGAACAGCAGGATCGTCGTCCCTGGGGATAGATAATTCGACAAGAGAGAAGAAATACTCTGGTATTTCGGGGTGCTCTGAGCAAGTCTCATCCCACTTCAAGCGAACCTTTTCATGGCTAGGCACAATCGTAATAGGGACCCCGAGATCCGATTGAGGTTTCCCTATGTCCTCACGGGAGTTGAAGTACTTTTCTACCATGACGTTTCGAGTGTGGCGTCCTACCCAAGTCCTGATTTTGTCGTATATTGGTCCCATTACCCTTGACTCGGCCTGTCTGAGAGTGACATCGAGACCTTTGGCCTCACAATCGCACCCAGCGCGTATTGGGCTGCGACATATAGCACAGTCTGGGTCCATCCCGCTAGCGATAATTGGTGGGTTTTCATCGAATGATTCTCTGATGACTTCAAGAGAACATATGCGCTGGGCAACTGTATATTTCGATTGGTCCATCCAGGTACAGGTTAAGTTTCCCACTTCCTGATGCTCATCGTAGTCAAAAGTTTCTTTATCAGTTTCTTCAGTCTTTTTGTCTTCGTTTTCATACGCCGTTTCGGCTCTGGAGATAATACTTGTTGCGGCAAGGGGACCAAATCCATTGTCAGGTTGAATGTTTCCGCGCCACTTCAGGACATTGTAACGAAGGACAGGGTTGTCTGGCAGCAAGAGCTCAGGACAATCGATCCAATCACTTATGCCTGTTGCTTCCAAATCCCAGGAACTGAATCGTTGTCTCGTGCCTGGGGCAGCCCAGTGATGGAATTGTCCCATCTGCCTCTTGAGATGATGGATATCCATAGAAAGCGCGCCTATTTTATGTTCGAGATTACATGAAGCTCCCTTATACTTGGTGAAGTCGGCACAGGGTATGAACTTGTTCGTTTCTTCAACCAGGAGTTTGAAGAGCGGTGGTTTCGTCAATATGAGCCAACATCCACTGCGGGAGAAGCGCAGACCACGTATAATATCAAAAGGGTAGTCGATTCTGAATCCCCCGATCCCATCGTGGCCACTTGAATCGGGCTTGATAAAGAAAGTTATAGTCGAATCATCCGGGGTATAATACGTGGTGTCGACGGTAAGCGACATGACCTTGAAGGTCAAGCTGACACAAGAAAGTTCACGAATATCTGCAATAAGCGTTCTTAGAAACAACCTCCCAGTCTCAATAATCATGGACACGTGTACTTACCAGGAAAGTCGCGCAGAACTGAAACTGCCCGACCGCGAATAAGTGCGTCGTGGCTTTCATTCGAGGAATTTATATCTTGTGTCCCATCAATATCATCATCAAAAGAAGGGAAGGCCAAAAGAGCAAGTCGTTCGAGATGATTCATGATATGTTTGCGCATGTGCAATGGGCCCAAGAAGGAAGACGGGCAATATGGACAATCGCGATGGATATGTTCTGAAGGAGCGATAGAGGCTGTCAGGAGCTGGTCTGGGAGTTTCCCATGGGCATAGTCGGAGTGTAGCAGTTCCAGGTGACTCATAAAGTCAGGTTGCGTTTCGAATTCTTCGCTGTGTTGGCGGCAGTGCCACACTCGAAGGTGCTGGCTTTCGTGGTCGATCCATTCTTGTCTCGTCCCATATAATCGATTGGGATCCTGGCACTGTTCGTAAGTGCAATGGTAAGGCTGTAAATCATGGATCAAGTGGTTTCTGTCTTTTATCTTAGCAATCTAAACATAGTTTCTTGGGAATAGAATGTTGGGAATCATACTGCCAAGGCCCTCTCTCCAGATATTTTGCTGAACATAATATCATACAATAGGGGCATTGAAAATACTTGTCGCCCGGTTTAACTTTGGGGGGTGCGGGCCACTGAAGCTCATCTTCGGGGTCGACTATGACCGAAAACCCGCTTTGGTGAGATATCACTGATTTCATATCGTCCGGCTTGATTGTGTTTGCAGGAAGTGGCGTAGCGGATGTGGCAAGAGACGGACCGGCATATCCTGATTTAGGTACCTGAGGCGTTTCGTATTGGGCAGCTTGAGCTTCCGGGAGTGAAGTGAGCTGCCGTTTCCTAAGTGATTGGGAATGGTTCGCACTCAGCTTAGCTGCATGTTCTTTCCAGTACATGAACTGCTGCTTGCGTCTTGCATTCGCAATGCCCGTTCTTTTCATGATCCAGTTTTGTGAAGACGAATATTGCAACAACAGCTCTTCTACATCAGTTCTGGTTAATGTTTCATTTTGGGAGTCCAGGGTCCCTTGTAGATCCTGCCGGTGGAGGTAGGACACCGTAAGAGTCTCGATGCCCTCGCGCTCCTTTCGATATTGATCTCGATCTGCAGAGGATATATTGCCATACAGTTGATCGTTGGTTCGCGACGGGCGGTTCTTAGGGTTCCGTATTCTGGTTGCGATCATATAGAGTGCATCCAGTCGTTCCGTAAGGCCTTGTAAGCGAAAGGCAACTTCGTCGAAGGTACCCTGATCGCTATCCCCGTCTTGTCCAACATATGATGAACCTGAGCTGCTACCAGACGAGCTGGTTAGGCTGGCCGAGTCGCGGTCATTCTCCACAGGGCTACGCTCTCCTTTTGAAATGGAGAGAAGGTTGTCGAGATGACCCTGAAGTTCCAGTAGTACTTCCAGTAACCGATCCCTCACAAGATCGGAGTCTCGGACTCGGTAGTCCAAAGAAGCGTGACCCTGGTGTTGAAGCCCCAAACTATGCGCCCAGAGCTGGAACCTCTCAGCTTCCAGTCCGACGTGACGGCCACCAATTGCTCTGTCGGTAGAAGCTGGATCATGGGCGAAAGAATTGAATGTTGTGATTATTGTCTCCCCGACCTCTCGAAGGGATTGTTCATTCATTTCGTTGCCTCGGGTCATGAAGCCTTAATTGACGCATAAATCAGTCCATGTGCGAGAAAGGCAGTACTCAATGCCGGATGGCGAAGGATGAAGGCGGGGAAGCGAGATGCAGACAGATTCCGTTGGTCGCAAAAATTCCAACCCCTGTCATGTCATACGGTGCGGCCCGACAATGCAGCTGACCCTCGCTTGGGGGTTGGGGGCTATTTAGAAACCCCGCATCACAACAGATTGTCCCTCTCATCATTGACAGAGACTACACGAAAATAAAGTCCCTCAAGCAGTAGGATGTCCGGCTTCGAGATAGCTGGTGTCGTGCTAGGGGCAATCCCTCTCCTCATCTCTGCGCTCGAGCACTACAAGTCGGGCAAATCGACTGTAGCGACATTGGTGCAGTGGCAAGGCCAATTGGATACGCTCTTATTCCGCCTCAAGAACCAGAAACTGTCCTTCTTTTTTGACATCCTCGAACTTCTGAGAAGTGCCAACGTCGAAGCTGTTATTGAGAACCCGGATATAACAGAGACGGAATGCTTGCAGGTGCTCCAGAATGCCAAGACAGGCGCATATCTTCAAGGCTACCTTAGCCAACACTACGATGCATTCATCGAGATATTGGAACGATATGAGAACTGCCTCAAACTCATCGCCAGAAAGCTAAAGCACGTTAGAAGACTTCCTGATGTACGTCATTATTCATATCTCCCATAATTACGGCAGGTTACTGACACTTATAACTGACAGGTAGCGAAAGACGATCTGGGGGCCCTACTAGCAGCCAACCCTTGCGGAAAGGGTGGTTTCGCCTTTCACGAGCGCATTTCGTTTTCTATCGAGAAGGGGCGACTGACGCAGCTCATAGCGGAGCTGAACGAGGATCGTCTCTCCTTGAAGACCATCATCAAGGGCATGAGATCACAGCAAGAACACACCACAAAAGAACCTTCCAAGGACTCGCACAAATTGGCCACCCTACTGGCTCAGGTGCAAGTCCACGCACAATCACTGTTTTCGGCAGTCTGTAAGAGCTGCGAATGCAGTTGCGCCAGCAGGCATAGGGTGCTCTTACAGCTGCACAATCGGATACCGGCTTCCAGAGTGCGAAAGGCTACCAACATGAAGAAATCCACCTATACAACATTCAAACTCGCCGTACATATGGGTGAGTTTCTTCAAGAGGCGATAGTCGAAGCTGGCACTGGGATTACATCTTCACAAGGTGTCAAGTCAGATGCGAGGTACGTTATCAATATGACATTAGGAATGGACACTACTGACATCTAGTCGTGAGCAGTCGGGCGATCAAGTCTTCCAACCTTTCAACTCACCTTTCAGCGCCCTCTATAGTAGTTACGCAGCACACCACTACATTGATCTACCCCCAAACCCAGACGATGACAATATGCGCCTTTGCGTCACAGGCAAAGCCTCAAGGGTCACTCTTACACTTCGCACTGTACAGGAACTCTCTTGGGCTCGTTGATGGTGGCCCTGAGAGTCAAACCATCGTCGGCGACTCGGTGACTCTGGAAGAAGTCCTTCGACGTGGAAGCGACAACGAAGATGCTCGGATGACGTACAAGGAGCAGACACTATTGGCACTCGACATCGCCTGCTCCGTTGTTCAGCTTCGAGAAACACTATGGCTCGACTCCCCCCTCACAAGCCACATTCTCAAGATCATCACACACAAGAAGAAGCATAGCTTCAACACCAAACCCTTCATTGAACAGACCCCCCTTTCCGCGAAGTCCAGCTCCGCGGGCCCTGATCCAGAGACGGTACTCCGCGAACTTGCGATTTTACTGTTGGAGTTATGGCACCACAGGCCCTTGGAGACATGGTGCGAGAAAATCGATAACGTGGAGATTACTACGCCGGAAGGCCGACTGGCTGCCGCCATACGATGGATGAAGGCAACTTCTGAACGACTTCCACCACATTATTTAGATGCGATCGAGCAATGCATCGGCATCTGTTGCGGCAGACGGCGCTTGTGGAACGACATCGAGTTCCTGAGGCTCTACTGCGAGAATGTCATAATGCCGCTTCAGGAGAGCTGCAGAGCGTGGGATGTCTCGGAGAGCTGGGCTGAGTTTCCTTAAGCATTCCATCTGCACGGCTGCGTAAACCTCAATAGCTCATCATCCTGCAACAACCGATCATGACAGCTCTCCTCTAGACAAACGCAGATCTCGACCCCCTCATCACCATCCCCACCTCCATCGCTCTTCTTCACCGTCGCCCGCAACGGCAAGGCGAACATGTAGCGGTCGGACTGCGGATGCGGCCACCGCATGGCCCGCGGCAGGCCGAACCCAAAATCATGCTGCTCTTAAGGCGTCATGGCCTGCCAGCTGGTGCCCGCGAGGTCCATGCCCAGGAACGAGTCCAAGGCGATGGCGATGTAGCGGCGGTCCTCGAAGCCCGCGACCCACTCGGGCAACTCGGCGGCGTACTGCGGCGTGATGGTCTGGATGGACTCGCGAACTGCGGCGGCGAGCTGGGGCAGGTTGTCCTTAGTAGTTACTAGTTCCGAGATGGAGCCGATGGATACCCGGGGGAGGGCGACGGCGTTGCCCAGGAAGCGGTCGGGCAGCGGGGGTTCGAGCAGGTTCCGCGTGTTGACCGCGTGCGCCAGGATGACCTCTTTGCTCAAGACCGGCTTGAGGAGGGGCAATTTGGCACGGGCGATGGTCTTCCGGAACAGGGCCATGATGCAGTCATAGGTGGATACCCACTTGTCCGCGTCGACCTGGGAACACGTCTCCTTGAGCTTGGCTGCGCGGCTCCTCGATACATGCCACATGCAGATTTTTAGATTGGGCATGACGAAGTCGGCCGGCGGGCCAGGAGGCAGTGCCCCAATATTCTTGAGGATTGGGAACTTGCCATCGAGTTCCTGCCAGCGCTCGACGTTTGGTTTGGGGGCACTCAACTGGTCTCTGCTGGTGTTCGACTGATCGATGGGCTTGAAGGGCTCTCCGTGCGATGCCGCAGCCGCATTCTCGGCCCACGTCGTCAGAAAGCCGTTGCAGCCGGGCCCATCAGAGCAGTTGTGGTGGACGGCGGCGGCCAAAATGAGGCCACCCTCGATGAAGGTGATCTGGAAGGTGGAGATGATGGTGGCGTCATCGTCGGTGTTGTCGCCCAATGGAGAGAAAAGCTGCTTCTCCGTCAGGATCTTGGGCAGCACCTTGTGCCCGTCCTATCAGCTGGACAGGGAAATCGTTCGCCTCGAGATACTCAAACGAAGGCAGGTATTTGCTGCCCGGTGGCGAGGCGTCCTTGACATAGAGGCCCACCGTCGAGTCCTCGTTCTTGGTCACCCACATACGGCCGTCGGACGCGTCCATGCGCAGCACCCCCGCGAGCACAGGGTACTGGCCCAACGCGAACGCCAAACCACTGGTAAGGCTCTGCGCGATACCAGTGCGGTTGTCGTCCGGCGCGAGTTGGAAGATCTCTGCGATCTGCACATAGATCTTGGGCATGGTGTGGTCCATGTCCGAGAGGTCAAATCGGTCGACTACAGAGTTCTGCCCCAAGGGACGAACGCGAATCTCTTTGTTCTCCATCGTTCTGGGTCTCGCTTAATAGGCTTTATCGAACGGTCTGTCGTGGGGAGTAAAGGGGGTCTGTAAAAGGGGTCAAATATACGATAGCAAACTGCTTGTTGGAGTCCTTCACAGGTTTCTTGTTGTCATCCACGCGGTATTCTGATAAGCATCCCGTGACCATAAGTTGGTTGATGATCGATAACAGAAGTCAAAGGACAAAAGCTGGGGTTCAAGGGAAGGCAACTATAAATGGAGCTTGCCCCCTGAAAAACGGACCTGATGCGGCGTAGCCCAACAGGATGCGCCAAAACATCCTACATCCACCTTTGCCTATCCAACACCTTCTTCATGGCATCCATCCCGCATTATCCGCTCGCGTGATTCCAGCTTCAGGTTTCAAATACAATCAAGTTCGTAGGGGTACTTCCCAAGCCCTCCAAACGTGATGTGATATTGGCTTGATCTGTGGTAATTAGTATTCCATTAAACAATGCGAACTTCATATGATGGCAACTCGAGGAAATATTGCGGCGTTATTCTCGCGAATCCTACTCCAACCCGCCGGTAAATGGCATCTTCTGAAGATGCTTTGACTAAGAGGAGACCGATGTAGTCTTCCTGTTCATAGTAAAGCAAGAGATTCCTAGGTTAGCAAGTGACGTGCTTCGGCTATCGTACGAGAGTTTGCCTACATATCGTGTCTCAGGGGACGTCGGAATCCTTGTATCTTTAGTGAAGCTGATGTTTTGGTGAGTACTGCATTCCACGTGAGGGGGTTTTCGAACATACATCAGATGACCCCAAAGCATTGTACCCATCAAAGGAAGGAAATAAGCGGCAGGGTAATCCTCGCGGTCGAAGACAGCCACTCCTCGAAGTCTTTTATGGTCAGGTGCAAAGCCATCGACGAGTCGGAACATCGGCTGGCTCGTCCAGTCTGATACAAAATCACGCATTCCGGTATATCCAGTGGACGGGATGGTTAAGCCGGAACCGCCATCATCACAGGCAGAGTCTTCATCGTCACAATCGTCTTCTGTACGGCATCCGATTAATCGACCCTCGATCCTTAAGGCGCCAGAGGTTTCAACCCGTATCTTTCTGCCATCGATAATTGGCAGCAAACGCGAGCGATTGGTGGCGAAGACCTTTTGCGCGCCACTAGATGCCCAGGCCCAGGACGGGATCTCGTTTATGTCCTCAAACTCGGGTACCGACTGATAAACAACCCAGAGAAGCTGCCCTGGAAGTCCAGATATGAAAGCACCGCGGTTGTAACTATCCCCCCTCGTGAGTTTCAGGAGCTCAATGGCGTATCCTTGGAGAGCTATGAGGCGGTCGTACTTGTAGGTAAGTTTCCTCCTCGAATAGTCCTCTAGCACGTGGTCCCATCCTTTCTTCAGCTTCAGGTCAGCTTCAAGGCCCTTTTCGTCGAGTTGCGACTCTTTGCATATCCAGGTGGGACCTCCCGGCATGAAATGGATCGATCTCCTGGCAAAGTGTGCCTCTTGCAGAGCCCATCCCCTCTTCTGCAGCGGTCCATCCATGGGAGACCGACTGGCCCGCGAGGTGTCGATAGACGTATGGATGCATCCCTGGATCAGGCCGGTCTCCGTGAAATAAGGGAGGTCCAGCGAAGTCGGCTCTCTAGGTTTGACGACGAAACAGCCCTCTTGCACGCTCGCGGATCCCGATGCCGCGATTACCAAAGAAGCCTTTTCATAGACGGCACCCATGCGCGCAGCCTCGTATTGCCAGTCTTGTTTGTCTCCTTGGATGATACAAAGGCCATCAACCCATAGGTATCGTATCCCAAGGGAGCGGGTAATCTGAACTGCGTCTTGGATGGTTTTGGGTAAGAGATCAAAGTCGATGCTACGGAGGCGCTCTTGGAGGGTCTCCTTGGTTGTAAGAAATGTTTGTGCGCTAGGAGGCCCCCAGCAGTAGCTGAGTGCGCAGTAATTTCCACATTGCCCCTTGCTTTCAAGAAGGGCTATGTCCGTAGTCGTGGACTCGCCAAGATCTAGGACACGGGTAGGAAGCTCTGGCCCCATATTGTCGTCGACAACATTCCCGGATATGGTCTTCACGCAAGCTGTGTGTTTGAGGCGGCATGCTTGAAGCCACGTATTGTAGAGGGTCATTGCCTCCTGGGTATTGTCCGAGACCAGTGGTGCAGCTGTGCTAATAATTCTAGACGCAGCAGCAGGGGTTCCTAGGACGAGCCAGTTAATGATCACTCGTACCTAGGAGTGATGAAGATGATGTAATACCTTTTTCAGCCCAAACCGACATCTTTATGGGATCCAATACCCTTTTTTCGTCTTCGTCTACAATCACAAGTTCGATCGCAGCTAGTTGTAAATCATCATCTACGAGTAGATAAAACCTTACAGAGCATGCGGATGTCTGTACTTGTGGTTCGGGCCCCAGAGCTCCCACTATAAGCTGATGAATGTGGCTGCACAGAGGGCAGGCCCGGGTATCCAGCCAAGCGCCGTCTGCGCTGGCGGCAACTCGGGTGTCGCTGCTGCCGGAACGCGCCTCTAATAGAATCTGGGCCCACAATATTCGGCAGGCCTTGCATAGATCCATAGTATCCTTGTTGTCGTGTATTTGCGTGTGCTGCGCGGCTTGACCAGCAGCCTATTGGGGGAGAAGTTGAAGAAGCTCAAGTCCTTGAAGAGGTTGCGGGGTAACAATTGGACCCCACAAAACCTGACTAACAACTAAAGTCATTGGCTCTCTGATCGACCCCTGAAATTTACGAGCTACCCCTATTTAAGGGTCAAAAGGGGTAACCTTCACAAGACTTAAATCCCTTTACCTACCTACATCCATGCGCTCTTGACTTGATGGGGGTATAAGGTAGAACCCTTTTGTGCCAGTTAATGCCAGTACTATATCGGTATGGGCGCGTTCTATACCGCTGCTAGTAGACCATGAAATACCAAAACCAAAACCAATAGTTATCTTAGACCTTCTCGACCAGGGCCAGACTTGGCTTCGCGTGGTGATCTTGGTTCCCCTGCAGCCGCAAAGCAGCGGCTTGGCTGTGCTTCGCGTCTTCCCTCGCCTGTAGCGGCATCGCATGCCCGTGTTTTGCCTTGCGGCCCTTAGCCTCCCAGAGCAGCACGGCCGGCAGAGACAGATACAACAAGACGCACAAGACGAGCACACAAACGGTGGCCGTGAAGGCGGGCAGATACCACGGCCCGTCGGTGTCGGGGTACATCTGGAAAGTAGAAAACGACTGTTATTTGGGTGCTCACATATCTGCATGTCTAGCGATTCCTGTGTCACCCACGCACTGCCCAGAAACAGAGGGACAGAGTTTTTTGAATAGGTACTTACCTGGGGCGCGATGATGCTGGCTAGATATTGCGCCGTGATCTGGATGCCGCCGCCCACAGCCTGCTCCGCCGCGCCGTACAGCGTGCTGGTGCGGTACGAGAGCGCGACCGGTTGCGTGAGCGCGGTCAGATAGCCGAGGTAGGCGAGGCCGTAGACGGAGAGGCCCGACATCCCGCCGAAGGACCGGTGCGCCGACGCCGAGGTCCAGACTGCGTAACAGGGCAGGGCGAAGAGGATGGGCACGACGAAGTGCCACATGCGCTCGCGCGTCCAGTCCGAGTGCAGGGGCCAGACCCAGTAGAGCGGCATCGTGTAGAAGTAGATGATGGCCATGAAGGCGTTGGCCTTTTGGGGTGAGAAACCCACAAACTGACAACAGTACGTGATGAGAGTATCAGCAATCACGATATGACCTAAGGGGGCTGGATCATTGCACAATCTTGATGTCTTTCAAGAAGCAGCGACGTACCTCGTGCAGAATCGTTGGGGTAAATGTGCCCTGCGATATCACGACCAAGCACAGACAGTGAAACGAGATGAAGAATATGTACGTTGATGGCCGGCCTAATACTGAACGGACAGCAGCCCAATCCCAAGTCTTATCTGTCTGGCGTGCGGCACCCAGGGCAAGTCGATTGATCGCGATGTGGCGTTCTGGGTGGATGTCAGCATTACGAGCTCGATTTTGTTGAGTTCCGTATTGAGGTTTTACATACGCCGCTCGCTAAGTGCCACCGTCGTCTCGGGAAACGTCAGGAGAAGGAGGTAAGCAGGGAGGGCCATGATCATGGTGACGGCACCCTCGATGATGAACACCCACTGCCAAGAATCCAGCCCCTTTACCCCATTCAACTTGCTCGTGAGTTAGCATAATAGAGGAGCCAAGTCATAAGCAGAAGCTTCCATTTCTGGGTTGGGGTACCGTACCTTATCAATTCCTACTGCGAGGAAGCCTGAGCACCCGGAAGCGAGAGCAGTGGCGCTGTAAAAGGCACCAATCCTCGCCGCTCGCTCGACTGGCTTGTACCAGAAGGAGAAGTAGATGATAGAAGCGGGAAAGACGCCTGATTCGGGGAATCCTAAGAAGAACCGAGCCGCAAAGAGTTCAGACGAGTTCCTACAAGCCGCCGTGCACATGCCGATGCCTCCGAAAAGCACCATGATGATGGGCAAATACGTCTTGGCGCCGACCTTTTTGACGATCAGGTTCGAGGGAATGAGGCAGAAAACCACTGGGAAGTAGGTTACGGACATCGCCTGTGAGAAAGTATTAATATGAAGCCCAGGGCCAAGGCCTGCCCGAACGTTCTTTGGATCTTACTAACCCAGTTGAAATCACGTCCGACTAAGTGCAGTGCTTTGGAGATGTTGTAGTCGGTGCCAGCCTGCAGAATCTTGACATTTCCCATGTTCCCACGGTCTGAACAATGAGTATCAAGCCATTCCATATCGTACGCTGCCGTGCGGCGGGATGAACGGACCTAGATGGCCGAAAAAGAAGACCAGGAAGCAGGGGAAAAGTACCCGCAAGTCCAGTTTCCGAACCAGTGCGCGCTCTTCTTTGACCGACCAGTCTGGGCTTACCGTGGCTTGGGCGGCGCGGTCTTCGCTGCTATCTGCGACAGAGTTAGCTAGGAGCGAGTCGAGTGAAAAGAGGGGTGGTTTGAAAGAGCCCTGCTTACCATGGAGGCCGTTTGTCTTCTTGGGCCACAGCATATGGCGAATAGACCATCCACCGACGTTAATGCCATCTTCCTCTGTCGAAGTTTGGTCGTGGTGGTAGCCCATTGCAACGCGGCAGTATCAGAGACTGATGGAGTTGGTGATGATGGCATAAACTCGCAAGACATGGCTATGGTCTTTTAAATGTTGTTGAGTGACGTGGTGGTCTCTTTGAAGCCATAGTTTTGGCACATACGATAGGTCTAACTTTGTATCATCAGGGTACCTAGCGTATAATGATGCCCTGTTGATGCTCTGGTGATACCATGTAGTTAGGGGCCCATGCCATGTCCATGCCAGGTACAACACGCGGCGTGAAGACGCCTATGATCGTCAACTACTATTGGGCGGACATATTTCTGACCGATGTATGATCTAATACTGTCAGAAATCCATATCGGGCACCGCATGAATGATGCGGCTGATGTCATCCCATAGCAATTGGCTGCATGGTTAGGCTGGCGAGCGCATGAGAGGTAATGTCTGTGCTACCAAACTATAATGAACGTTGATTGGCCTTCGGCATCTGACGACGCGCATATGCTCCTTAGCCACGTCTGCCAAGGACAATAAGGTTCGAGATACGAAGCGTCGTTTGGACTAGCATATCATCCAATAACTCAGGAATTGAGTGGGTGAGTGAAACAAATTAGATTCAAAGGGCGGCCAAACATGGTACTAAACTCAAGTCACGTATCTCCAGCCCTTTTCCACACCCCCGTTCTCGGACCACCCCTCAGCCTCATCTAGCTTCCTGTTCAGTTTCGTCGCGTGCCATTTTGCCAGGCCCGCCGACACCACAACCAGCAAACAGCCGACCAGGACCAGCCCGCCGCCGAGGCGGTAGTATGGCTCGTGGGCGCGCGGCCAGAAGTACGGGCTGAACCAGTGGCTGACCTGGCTGACGCAGTTGGCGATGGCGATGAGGGCGGCCTTCTTGCTGCGCGGCGCGGGCACGAGCGTCGTCTCCCACGACAGCTGTAGGTTTAGGCCGTTGTAGGTGCCCGAGATGAGCAGGAAGAGGCCGAAGTAGCGCGCGCCCACATTGGTCGTGGAGATGAGCACGGCGCACCCCACGGCGCTGCCGATGATGGGCAGCACGATGTGCCAGAAGGACTCCTGGCGGCGGCCGGATGACCAGGCGACGGCGCAGGCAAAGGCGAAGGCGAAAGCATATGGCGGTGCTTGGATGAAGTAGGTGGTGAGCTCACCCAAGTCGAAGGTATTGACGATCTATTGATGTCAGTAAGCGGGCTCCTCTTCTCTCAGGCCAAAGACCATCGTCAGAGAATGAGCAGTTGTGACTTACAGATGGAAAGAAGTCCTTGAAGCTCTGAGCTGTAACAAGGGCAAAGTGCATTAGACAGAAGCACCACGTGAATGGATCCTTAACGGCCTCCTTGACTCCGTCCCACGTTCCGCCAACCCTTTCTTCTTTGCCCCCGTTGGAGCAGAGCACGCGGTACTGGGCCATCTCCCTTTCCGCTGGGGTCAGGAACCGTGTGTTGTGCGGATAGTCGGGGAGCAGCATGAAAGCTCCCAAGGCGACCACGATGGAGGCAACACCCTCGATGAGGAAGAACCACTGCCACGAGTGCAGCCCAGCAACCCCGCTCATGGTGGTAAGGATGCCCGCGGCGAGGAAACCGGAGACAATGTTGGAGATAGTGTTGCCGGCGTGCCAAATCGCCATGCGCGTAGGGTTTTCTTGCTTGGTATACCAGGAAGATGTCACTTTTGGGGACGGGTTAGAGACGGGGGTTCTCCATCAAAAGGGGTATGTTGCACTGCTTACTCAGAGTGATTCCTGGGAAGAAAGGGGCTTCTGCCAACCCGGTAAAGAAGCGGCAAGCTGCGAAGCCGGCACCACTGTGACCAGGCAGATTAGCAATCAGACATATTCCAACATCCTCATCCCCAATATTTGACGACTCACTTCTTCAAAGCCGGCGTACAGATGGTACATGCACTCCACCCCAGCATAGCACATGGTAGAAACCACCTAGGGCTTGCTTTGGCCAACCAAAGATTTCCGGGCAACTGGCCTACAAGATAGCCGATGTAGAACGCGGATATGCCCAGATTCCATATGGTATCCGACATATGGAGATCCTCCTGCATGCCGGCAAGTCTGGCATTGGAGACATTGATTCGATCGAGGTAGCTTGTCGGGGGTCAGTTAGGAGGATTTCCTTGTCCAAGTGGAACATGGAAAAGGCTGGTTTAACTCACCACATGAGAAACATCAGGGTGATGGCGGGCATCATGCGCATATCGATCTTCTTCAAGACTGTCTTGTCCAGCCTCTCTAGCTCGGCGTCGCCTAGGTCCCGGAGTAGATCGAAGCGGCCTTGGATCTCACGAGGAGATAATTGACGCTCGACGTGGGACTTATGTTCTAGCTGCTCCACATCAATGTGGCCGCCTTCTTTTGCGATGCCATCGTGGCTATCGCGGGTTGATGAACTACTCATGGCTTAGACAATGTTCAATGGATGTGCCACATAACTCAGTGCTCCATGATGACTATATTCTCCTTCTTCTTCCCTGAGAATCCAGACATCTTTATAGAAACTTTACACTACTGACATTTTTCGAACACGACATCGTTGCGGGGATTTCCAAGTTGGAGAGGGCGAGTTAGAGCCATCTACCCGAACATTGCCGCGGGAAGGCGTAGATAGCTGGCGCCGACTGAATGGATTGGGGATGATCTTGTCTTGGTAGAATTCAATATTGTGACCTTGATCTCAAAGACCCCGGGTGGAAGAGGCGCGGCGTGCGGGGTGAGGAGAAGCAGACATGGGATTTCAAGGTCCAATACCAAGACCCCAAATCCAACAAGACGATCCCGCGGGAACGGGAATAGGCGACCCCGGCAAACGGTAGATAAGCAACACACACATGTTCCACCTCGAGAGCTGTCCGCCAGATAGCCGACCCGAGATCGGGTACGAAGCACACACCTGCCTGGTAGTTCGATTAGTCGACCTTGAAAGTTGATTGACCAATGGATGATATGTTACAGCCTCTGTATGACTAATTGAACAAGCCAACATGGGCACGGCAATCCTCATCACGCATCATGTAATTACGAGGGTAAAAGTAATCATGCTCGAATTACTAGAGTTCAACCTGGTTTCAACGAGACAGGATGCAAGATACCTTCTCGTATACAGTGAACACTATTCCATCGCTCAAGACCAAACACCCTAGCCTCATGGTGCTCCCGCTCCAAAGACCCCTAATCCCGCCAGTCGAGACGACGCTTCGCAAAGCCTCCAGGGTGCCGGCCCCACGAGCAGACTGTGCCCTCGTCTTGACGGTGTCAAAAGGCTGCGTCGCATAGACAGTGATGACTCCCGCGATGGCGCCCGAGGCGAACGCGACGACACTGTTCTGTGGTACGTTTCTACGTTTCGACATCTCTTTGAGTATGTTGTACGACCCCATCCGGACTGCGGAAGTCGCCGACTGCTTCATGGTGGTCGAGAGTAAACCGCGATATACTTCGCTGCTACCGTGCTGCCTGGCCATCACTAATAGAGCATGCGCGCCGCCACTATATCGCATTGTCCCAGATTTGGCATCGTCAATCCTAATGAAAGCATGGTAAGTAAGTTGCCTTTATCGATGGGAGGTGGCTCGGGAACGACGGACTTGGGAAGGGATCGAACACACGAGACGGGGCCCTCAACCGGCCGAGGGCTCGTCGCCGCATAATACTTCGACCGGTGCAAAGGGGAGACGTAGTGGCAGCGTACGCTTCACGAACTTCCAGTGCGCATGCGGTGGACGAGTGTGATGCTCGTAAAATACTCATTGTTGTCGGATATTCTCTTGGTCTCGTGTTACATACGAGACGGCATTCGTGTAGAATAGTCAGAATAGCCCGGCACGTCCTCATGCCCCCCGGGAGGCTCGGAGGCAGCTGACCAGCGCAGCACTCCATGACGTAAAATCATACAATAACCTTCCGGAAGCCTGGACTACTCACTTACGGAAGCAAGTCGAACTTGGTACACCCAGTTACATCAATTACATCAATGGACATCTAAAATTGAGTGTATTGAAATATAACGTGGCCTCGTGGAGTGTACGTGGATGTACGTGTAGTGTACACCTACATCAATAAGTGTATCTGGTGTAATGGATCGGGACCCTGGCGTAGTAATACCCTCTTCTTTTACGAATGCTTATTTGTACCATATCGACGTTGAATCCCATCTGCGAAGCGCTAGTTTTGATATTAAACAGTACAGGATCCAAGGACTCCGCATTGTGTTCGAGTCCCAAAGTATCTTCCCCTTACTAAACTGTGAATAGTAGACAACTCTAAGGAGCTCTCTTTTTATCGTATTTGATCATAGAAACAAGAGGAACTATCAAGCAGAGCGAAGCGGCGCTCACAGCAGCTCCAGCGAAGGCCTGCGCGGGCCGAAAGTCCACGCGGTCCGGCCGCAAATCCACCAGGGCGCCCGCGCTGGGAGCCCCGATCAGCACCCCCACGCCGCCAAAGAGCCAGGCCATGCCCATGCGGGTGCCGAGGACGTCGAGGGTCGGTGAGAGGGTGGGGTGCGACATGGCGGCGCTGGGCGCGGCGACGAGCACGCCAGACACGAGCCCGTACGCCACGGCGAAGGCGACGAGCCCCGCCGCGCCGCGGACCGCCATCCACGCGAACAGCACCACCACCGCGGCCGCTGTCGCCGCTGCGTAGACCGGCACGGACCCGACGTGGGCCGCCGCCAGCATGGGCACCGTGCGCCCGACCAGCGACCCCACGCTCATGTACACCAGCGACGTGAAGGCGAGCGCGCGGCTCTGGCCCAGCGCCGCCGTCGCGAACGTCGGCAGGAAGAAGGCCGGCACGTAGAAGGCCACGTAGTTGAGCAGCAGCGCCAGCGCGAACAGCAGGAAGTTGGGCTCGCGGAGGGCGCGCAGGTCGAACATGGCGCGGCGCGGCGTAGCGGGGACGGGGGAGGCCTGGGGGGCGCTGCTCAGGCGCGGCACAAGGACGAGGAGGATGAGGAGCGCCGCGGCCGACAGCACGAGGTTGACGAGGGCGACGGCGCGCACGGCCCAGGCGAAGCCGACCAAGGGGATCAGGTCGCGCAGCATGAAGGTGTAGACGATGCCGCCGACACTGCCGCCGGAGCTGACGCAGCCGATGGCCCAGGGGCGGGTCGCGGGCGGGAAGACGGTGGAGACGAGCGCGAGCGACGGCACGTAGATGAGGCCGCCGCCCAGGCCGACGGCTAGCGCCTGCGCCAGGACGATCTGCCACAGCGCCGTCGCCAGCGAGAGCGTCGCCATGCCCAGCACGAGGAGCGCGCAGCCGCCGACCAGGAGCACCTGTAGGTGGCCCGCGTCGAACATTGGGCCGGTGAAGACGCCCGCGGTGATGACGAGGAAGACCTGGATGCTGCCGATCCAGGAAATGGTGCTCGGGGAGGTGCCGCGGAGCAGGGTTTGGACATAGTACTCCTGGAAGACTCCAAATGTCTGTGTCAGACCCCTGTTGGGAGCATAGGGAAAGGCGTCTGTGTCAGCCATTTCTAATGATTCCTTAGTTGCCAACAAGTCGGAGGATTGCATCGACTCACCATGCATTGATGAACATGAGAAATGTCGCAACAACATATAACCATGCTTTCCACCCTCCCTCATGCGCACCCTGCTCAGAGGACTCGGATTCTGCAACGTTTGTCGCCGATTGGGCACTAACAGGTCCTGTTTTCTCCTCTAGGTTACTGGATTTGGACTCGACTGGCCGGCGCCCAACGGCTTCCACATCTTCCGACATGTGTAAGTAGCTGGAAATGAGAGGCAGAGGTAGTATGCTTCAAAATGGAATGAACAGAAGGAGAAAAAAAGGCGAGAGAATAGTCTGGTGTTTTACAATACTATAGCGTCCCCTTGGTTTCAGTGCAAATCACAGCACGCAATGTGCTAATGCGAGGATTGGAGTGTTGTACTGTAAAGGCGTGTTATATTATCAGTGAAAGTAGGTGTTTCCTCCAGACGGACAGCAAACACCAGCAGAAACAAACGAGTGACTCATAACGAGCAGATTACCCAGGTAGTTGGTCACTACGTTCCGACCAGGGTAAGACATATCCCGTCCCGGCAACTACCCGCCTGCATTTACTAGGGCTGGGCCTAGGGGGGTAAGCACTACCTAGTAACTCCCAACTAGCAGGGGTAGAAGCGGAGACTGATAAGAACATCGACGACAGACAACTTCTTTGTACAAAATCTATATACCTGGGGGTGACTTGGGATGGAGTTTCCCAAAATAGGCTTAATTGGGGTGCTATAAAAAACATCCTCCACTTGTACGAGCAGCCTTAGCCTTAAGTAGCTTGGTAGGCACTTGTCGTTTCCCTTAATCCTGCATGTTCTCTGCGGTACTGTGTATATGGATGCACTACACAGATAGGGAGAAAGACATCAAGGAGCAATGTCAAGTTCAACTGACAAAAAGAAAGCAACCCCTATTCGCCCAACCCTAGAAGCAAATCCTTCTATGGATCCTCGAAATCAGCTCCATATAATCCGGCTCGTTCTGAGCGGTGATGTACCCATGCCGGATAAGAAAGTCAATCCAGGCCACTGCACTGTTCGGCTTAAAGCGGCCCTCTCGCAGCCCCGCCATCGTCTGAGCAGGGGTCCAGAGGAGGAACTCGGCCACCTCGCCGTCCAGCGGCGTGGGGACCACGTCCTCGGGCAGCTCCAGATCGTACAGCAGCTGCGTAGCCGGCTGCAGCAGGCCGACCTCGCCCGGGCCCCCGGCCCTAGCGTCACGGACGTAGAAGTAGGAGATGGCTCCCACGGGCCGCACGCGGGCCCGCACCACGTCGCCCGGCAGCGACGCCACCTCCGAGGCCTCGCGCACGAGGCACCCCAGCTGATCCTCGTCGGCCGTGAGGCCGCCCCCGACCGTGTTGCCCAGCATCCCCGGGAACGTCTGCTTGCTCGGCGACCGCCGCGGGATCCACAGCATCATCTCGTCGTCATCGTCGCTGCTGCCGCCGCCGCCACCCCCCGAACTCGAGCGCGACCGACGAGGCCGGCAGAACCCCAGCACGTGCACGCCCATGGTGTGGATCCCGAACAGCGCGCTGGCGCCGCGGGCCATGCGCACGTCGCGGCCGGTGAGGCCCAGCACCCGGTATGGCTCCTCGCGCCACTTGCGCAGGATCTCCAGGCAGTCGGCGTCGCGGGCGAGCTGCACCTGCTCGGCGATGGCGCGCGTCTCGAACGAGGCAGAAGAGTCTCCGTGGCCGGCGGCCTGGGCCCAGGGGAGGCTGACGGTCCGTGCGACGTGGTCGATCCGGAATTTGTCCGTCCACGGTATCGCCGCCACGACGGCTGGCAGCATGAAACCCACGGTGACAAAGGGCTCGGCGCCTGGGCTGGGTTCGCTCTGGCTGGAGCGGCCGACCTCACCCCACGTCTTCTGGAGGCGGAATTGGTAAAGGTTGGAAAGTACGCGTTTGTACTCTTCTCCCTCGTCGGGGTACGGGAACCTATCGAACTTTGTTTAGGCACTCGCTGCTCTAATTTAATCGTTTTTCTCCATTCTCCATTCTCCATCGGACGCATCACTCACCCATCACATTCACGCACAAGATCTAGATATGTTTTGCATGAAGACATTGCGATATTGGCTGAGTGATCTCCTCAGGCCACAGATTTGAGTTGGTGCCAGAGTAAATATTAATTATGTAATGACTTTGTCAGAAATTAAAATCTTCGTTGCTGCAGAGCAAATGATACATAAAACAAGTAGGTAAATCGGACACTCGATGAAAGAATAGAGCTAAATTTAATTAATAAATACTATTATTTTCCTTTTTATTTAAAACCCTTAATTATATTTTTAAAAATATTATTAATAAAGATATAAATTTAATTATATTAATAAAGTAGTTATATATTAGTTTTAAATTTTAACTAGCTAAGAAAAGTAAATACGGCCTAACTGTATTTCGTAGCGTGCTCTAAAAGACGGGAAACGACCCGTTAGGGCCTTCTTTCCCGCGGTAACTCAACCACCTAATCAGCTTTCTTCCCGTGTGAACCCTGAACCTGCCTCTGGGCTACCCGCGGGGTAAATCTGGCGTGCCGGGTAATTACGACCGGATACCCACCCACTCCCTTCCCTTCCCGTTCACAACTTCCACCCGTCGCTCACAGACCAAAGTCTGCATTTCGATGGAGTCAACATCAACAGGTTCCATGACTGCATCTGGGCGCCCTCGGAGACGCGCCGCTGAGGCGTGCACATTTTGCCGCAAACGAAAGGTCGGTTGAGTCATGGATGAATCGTGCACTCCCTCCACCGAAAGCTGATCAGATCGGGTCCAGATTAAATGTAACAATGAGCAGCCCACATGTGCCAATTGCAGGACCTACGGCAAAGACTGCGTCTATGAGCCCCTAGTAGCTGACGTCTCCACTAATCAGCATGCTTATGAGACTCGGCGGAAGTCGGGCAGAGCCGCCATGGCGCCTGGGCATCAAGCTCGCATTGTGTCAAGTCAGCCCCGAGTACAGACGAGGGTTCAGGTCTCCAATGTGGGTGAAGAAGAAGAAGAAGAAAGATCGCCATCACCATCGATCCGGGATGGAATTGGTTCCTCGAGCGCGCGGTGCGACTCGTTGCCACAGGCCAACCCGCCGTCTAACTCGGCCACTCATCGTCCTGGCGTGTCGCGTATGGTGGTCTCGGCGAACGGAGTCTCGAGCTATCACGGTCGCACCAGTACGCTGTTCGAAGAGACCATCCAAGAGCGGGCCGCGGCTGCTGAGTCGAGATCCCGAATGCCAGACGAATGGATAGAAAAGGGGCTCGTTGCTGAAGCGGCGAAACAAGGTACGTAATCCACTCTTGCGGGGGCCAAGACTGTCTGCAGGCACCGAGCCCAGAATTAACGTGCCGTAACGACAGGGCAAATGGAAGAGTTGAATTATCGCGCCGGGAAGCTAGACTTCGATGGCGTTGACCCAGAGTTGGGCATGCACCTCCTGTTTCTCCATTGGAACCGGCAGCACCACTCGTTCCTCATCACGTATCGGCCCGCCTTCATGCGTGACATGGCATGTGCGGGTCCTTACTTTTCCAAGATCCTATTGAATGCCATCTACTTCGGCGCCTCGAAGTTCAGCCCTCGGCGCGAGGTCCGGCGGGACCCAGACGATGTCCGTACCGCGGGTTGGCGGTTCCGGGAGCGCGTCCGCAGTCTCCTGGGCGAGGCCCTCGATCGCAGCGAGATCACCACCATTCAGGCCCTACTAGTCATGACCAATTCCCTCTTCGCGCTGGGAGACGAGCGGAGCGCCGCTTGGCTTTACGCGGGGCTGGCGTTTCGCATGATTATCGATCTGGGCATGCATGTCGATGCGCCGGAGCTTGGAAGTCCACGGAAGTTTTCCGACGAGGATGTCGAAATCAGGAGGAGGGTATTTTGGGGTGCCTTCGGTAAGTACGTGGGCCAGTCCGACAACCATCTATCGCGGGACTGATGAAAACTGACCATTCGATCATTGGTTGCCAGTGGTCGACAAGATCCAGAGTCTATACCAGGGCCGTCCGGCTACCCTCCGAGAGTCTGATACCGCTGTACCCATCAAGTTTCTAGACACATACGAGGAGCTTCAGAACTGGCAACCTTTTGCCTATTCCGTGCAATCTACTCAGTACCCTGGAAGCCCTGCGTACAGCGTTTCGACGTTTACCTCTTTGTGTCGTTTATCGGTCGTCATGAGCGACATCCTGAGCTGCATCTACACCGAGCGGATGCTTGACCAAAACCCGGCTGAATTGTGTTCAGTGCTTGAAAGTCTCAACTCAAAGTTGGCAACATGGAAAGATGCTTTGCCTGCACATCTCACTTTTGACCCGATCAAATCCACCCAGATCCCCCCACCGCATGTGCTCAGCTTGCAGTAAGGCGTTATCTTTACCTTGTCAATAATTAAGTATGTTTTACTGACCGATTGCCCTAGCGCCATGTATCACGTTTTGGTCATTCTTCTTCATCGCCCCTTTGTTGCCGACGGGCATCTCTACAACACTTCCCGCTCCATACCTGTCAACTCCTTCCTCGCCTGCGTCTCTGCGGCAGATAGCATCGTAGCTCTTCTACGAGCGTACGACCGGGCCTTCTCCGTGCGGCATGCGCCTTACCTCATATCCTACGCCACCTATGTTGCGGCCACGATCCACGTGCGCATCGCGGCGAAGCGAAGCAGCGCTTCCGAGGCCCGCGACAACCTAGAGACCTGCCTTGGCGTGTTCAGGGACAACCAGAAGACGAACTGGGCGGTTCGCAGAGCCAAGGCCATTGTGGAGAGCCTCATCAAAAGACTGGGCGTGAGCCTGAGTGATCCCGCGGCAGACGCGAGTAGTACCTTGCGAGGCCAAGACCGTCCGCCACCATCGGGTCCTGACCAGCAACAATCACGGGCCGCCGACAGATTATCTATGGGCAGGGCGTCGGATCATGCACAAGGGCATAGTCAGAGAAAGGACGAACCTCTGGTCTTTCCCAGAAGTAACACGACGTCCCCGTCAACGGGCTGGTCTGATATCGATGGTATTATCCAGAGCTTCGGGCGTGGGCAGGACGCTCACACCGATTATACATTGGGAGGATCCGGCCTCGTTGAATCTCATCATACTCAGCACAGTGCGCCTATTACAGCTGAGATTCCGAACTTGGGCGGTGGTAGTGGAAGAGTGAGTTCCTCCGCGGATGCTCACCCAAATGCTGACGGAAACTCATCATCATGGGTCGGTTTCTTGCCCTATGGGGAAGTCTCCGGGGCGGCAGCATCATTTGAGGACCTTCTTTTCGGTTTCAATAGTTCCATCGTAGACAGCTCTTTCTACTAAGATATTAGGGGCGTAGAGTCCTCTTTAAAAAATTGTACCCTTTAGCCCCTGCGGTGTGTAAATACTTCCTTCTTGACGGTTTCCCCCTTTTCTTTTACAACCAATGTTTTGGCACACTTATGGCTGCCCTCAACCCTGTCTCTGCCGGGTGCGGCAGCTAAGTAACATTCCCATTCCGACTCCGTCCTTCACCAACCATGGATGTGGAGACATGTGGAGCGAAGCTGGTGAACCCCTTCCCGCGGGTAGACGATTCCGCGGATATCTCTTCAGCCCGTCGGTACCATTTGTAGCCCCTATCCACATCATGTATGATCATGTCACCAGGGAGGGTAGTCCCCCTGATACATGACTCCGTCTGATGAATAATTGATATATTAAGGGTTATCACAATGTAGACGGTAGTTCTTCGTTTCCATGTCTGTTGTTCGGCCAGATTGTTCATTCCCACTTTATAGGGGGGAGATAAACTCTTCCGGTTCGCATGCTCTGTGCTAGAAGCGCTACTCGCAGGTCCCTCTGCAGACATCTTCATCAGCTCAGTCATACTTCTACAGCTACTACCCTGTTCCCCCTACCACCGCCCTTCTTCCCATTCACGATGGCCGTGACTGCTTTCCCTCCTGTCACCAGCAAGCGCAAAACCCGGCACTCCATCCCGGCTGTGCTCATGCGCGCCGGCACCTCCAAGGGCCTCTTCCTGCACCGCGCGCACCTGCCCGCCGCGGCGTCGGACTGGGCCGCGCCGCTCCTGGCCGTCATGGGCTCGCGGCACGGCGACGCGCGCCAGCTCGACGGCGTCGGCGGCGCCAGCAGCGTCACCTCGAAAGTCGCCGTCGTGGGCCCCTCGCCGCGGCCCGGCGTCGACGTCGACTACACCTTCGTCCAGGTCGCCGTCGGGGACGCGACCGTCGACCTGAGCGGCAACTGCGGCAACATGTGCGCCGGGGTGGGGCCGTTCGCCGTCCAGGAGGGGCTGGTGCTGGTGCCGCCGGATGCGAGGGTGGTGGATGTGCGGATCTTCAATACGAACACGGAGAGGCTCATCGTCGAGACCGTCGAGGTCGACGAGGACGGCTGCGTGGTCGAAGACGGCCACTACTGCATACCTGGCGTCAAGGGCCCCGGTAGCGAGATCAAAGTCGCGTTCGTGGATCCCGCGGGAAGCATGACCGGCAAGCTGTTTCCGAGCGGCAAAAGGGCCGAGAGTATCCATCTCAATATGCCCATGGTGGCTGCTGGTCTCTTATTGCCACCCTTTAGCGTGGATGTGACGCTAATAGACGCGGCCAATCCCTTTGTTGTCGTCGACGCCGAAACGCTACCGGAGACGGTGCTCAGTCAGCCACGGGACTCGCCGCTGGCCCTCGAGGTGGCCGAGTCTATAAGACGGCTCGGGGCAGTGCGAATGGGCTTGGCAGCGACTGTAGAAGCCGCAGCGCTGGTGCGCGGCACGCCGAAACTGGCATACGTGTCGCGGCCGCCCTCACCAACATCGTTTTCTAACACCCTAAACGACGGTAACTCGACGGCAATCAATAACGAGGAGGAAACGGCGGCAGCTCCTTCGGATATCCAGATACTGGCGTATAGTATGGGCAAGCCGCACCCGAGCTTACAGCTAACGGGTGGCGTGAGTCTCGCTAGTGCTCTTATTATTGAGGGGACGGTGGCCGACCGACTCTCACAAAAGAAGAAAAATCGCAGTACGAAAGGTTTACCACCCCCTTTCACCATCGAAGACGGCCTCCCGCCAACGCCAGCGAGGACGCCAAGCCCCCCGTCTTTGTCAGAGGATGACGAGATCAGCTTCTCTTTACCGCGGGAGGGAAAGAACCACACCGCCCTGAAGGGTCTCCCTAGCGTACAGCAGGGCGTCGCGAAAAGGAGCGTTAGGCTCGCTCACGGAAGTGGGGTCATGGAGGTGGAAACCTGGATGCGTCTGGACGGCGAGGACGGGCCGGTGATCGACAGGTGCATCGTCTCGAGGACTGCTCGGAGGCTATTTGAGGGTAACGTCTTGTACTATACGTGATACTATCTGCGCTGCATGATGTATTCAGCCTTTTATAAGATAGACTGGAAAACAGCCTCATTCTGCTCATTTTCGGCCATGTATGCAATCCAACTGATGCTAAAGGGACTGGTAGATATAGACATAGATGATCCTATGTAGCAACACACGTGCCTGTCTGTCCATTATACACATGTCTTTCTGTTGTCCATTCTATATGGTCGAGTTCGACGACGTAGCCCCCTGCGTCCCCGGCCCGCCCGCCATCCCCGGCTTGGACCCCAGCGCGCCCGACGGCATGTTGTTGGAAGCGCCGCTCTTCATGCTCTGCGTCGCCTCGCGCGCCGCGTCCAGGGTGCTGCTGCCGCTCTGGCCCTCCATGTTTTCGGTCCCCGGCTTCAGGGCGTTGAGCACGCCACCGCCGCCGCGGTCCTGGGTCTCGTGCGCGGCGCCGCCGGGTAGGGAGGTGTCATCCTTCTTGGCGCTGCTGCTGCCGGGCTTGATGGCGTCTTTGAGCTTGCTGACTAGGCCGCCTTCGTCCTTCTGTTGGGATAGAGATGCGGTTAGTGGGTATGTGATGTTTGGTCAAGGGGTCTGCCTGGGTTGAGTAGTAAGTGCAAAGAGGGCGGATGTGAAGCGAACGCAATGAGTCCAATCCTGCTGATTGACGTACCTTGCTACCGCCGTAAATACCTGCGGGAGGTCCGCCTGTCGACATGATGCTCGTCTAAGTAAATAGTCGCATGTCAGGTAGTATCACTCGTTATAATTGTTGCTGGTGTGTCTTTTGATACCATCGGGGAAATAGTAAAGGCAAGAAGACACTTTGAGCACCGGGACATCAAGCGATGTGCTATTTGGGGCGTCGCATTTTCATATGCAACGATCCCACTAACATGTGCGCGTCGGTTTGACGTGGTGCTACGTAAAAGTACTTCAGATATACTATATGAACCTTCAGTCTTAGTGATGCTGTCACAGTGATGTGATGTGGCGGGGCCGGTACCTGCCGAACCCCCATAGCAGTAGGCCGCGGTCTAGAGCCAATTAACTGCTAGCTGAGAATAGTGACCCAGATTAGATTCAAAAACACAATTAAATAAATAGCTCCGTGATAGACCACAACGATCCGATCGTCGCCACAATATTCACGCTTCGCACGTACATTCCGGGGCGGATGTGAAGTGGGACCCCATTAAGTAAGCACAAATGGGAGGAAACCCCTGGCCAGTCGTGAACCACCAACAAACACACAAATAGAATATAGCTTAGGAAATGCTGGTCTATAGGTTTGAATAGCAAACTTTTCACATCAAGCATCCAAGCCCAAGCCTAAGCCCTTGATAGCTCAGTTGGTAGAGCGATGGACTGTAATTGTTACAATACGCTTGTATATCCACAGGTCGCCGGTTCAAATCCGGCTCGAGGGACTTTACTTTTGCACTTTTTCGCCATATCAAGCTTCATTCCGTGAACTGGCGGGGTATAGGTATATTTTTCTTTTTTGAGTTGCGTATGGGTTGGTTGCGACGGGCGCAAATGACGAGAAGAGAAGCAGTGCATGATATTTCTGTCTCGATAATCAGTAAAGGGGTAGGTAGCTGGACCAATGGTGGGTGGGGTGGGATTGTCGTTGCATCACGACAGGACGTAGGACCAAGTTTCAAACCCCCTATGATTTATTCTATGCGTAAAGCAAATTGAATCAAATGTGATCGATGCATCGCTCTCCTTCACCTAACCTGATATAACACATCATCAAACATATGGTCAACTTATAGAAACAGATCCACCTTCCCATGCCCACCAACCGCGCGAATCTTGCCCCCAATCTCCAACGGACTCCCCTCAAACACCAAGAAATCCTGCACCTGCTCCTCCTTCTTCTCGGTCATGTCCTTGTTATCCAACCCCAACATCTTATACACATTCCCGCCCACCAGCTCCAACGCCTCCCGCTCGCTCAACCGCCCCTCGCCGTTGCGAAACGCAATCCCCGCCAACAGGCCCATGTCGCGCACCAGCCAGTCCTCCTCGAGCCCGACGGCGACCACCACGCCCGCCCGGACCAGCGCGTCGACTGCCGTGCCGTTGGTGAGCGGCGCCCCCGTCAGGGCGCGTCTCTGGTCCCACGACGTGCGGTACGACTGCAGCGGCGACAGGACGACGCCGACCTTGGCCGCCGCCAGCTCGTCCGCGACCAGGTGCGACTCGGCGCCGCCTAGGATGACGAGCGTCAGCTTGGTGGTCTTGGACGTGACCACCGACTCGACTTGCTTCTTCAGCTTGAGCGCGGCCGCGATGCCGTCCGCGCTGTGGACCGTGATGGCAAGGGGCACCTCGCCGCGGACCGCCCTGCGTAGATAAGCTTCTTCCGAGAAAGCATCCGTAGTCTCGTTGTTCGCGCTTGCAGCTGCAGCTTCATCGCCCACCGCCTTGAGCAACTTCCGTCGCAACGCCCCAACGGCGCCCGAGAAACTGCCACCCGCGCCGGACTTGGCCGCCTCCTCCTGCAGCGTGTAGTGCACCGCGACGTCCTCGGCGAAGACGGCGCCCTCCTCGAGGGCGTGGTCGTGTCCCCACGTGCGGAAGCCGACGCTGGTGCCGAAATGCGTGCCGGCCGACGTGAACTTGGGCGCCGAGATGGCGCGCGTGACGCCATAGCGGTGTGCGTAGCGCAGCTTCTTGGTGCCGAGGTGCAGGCCGTCGGCGGCGCGGCTGAACTGCGACGTCGAGGCGCCGTTGTCGGTGGCAGCCTCGGCGTCGATGGCGTTGAGGCCGACGAGGGAGCCGAAGGCGGTGAAGGGTCTCGTCAGGTAGCCGTTCGTCAGGTGGACGCGTTTGGTGGCGGCGGCGAGTTGGGAGGCGCAGCTGCCCACGCAGACTACCTTGCCCTTCGAGATGGCGACCGTGAGGTTGCGAGTCGATTCGTTCTCAGCGAATTCTGAGCCTGGGAGGTATGAAGTTGTGATACCTGTGAATACGACGTCTGCGACTTCCGTCGGCTCTTCCGCGGGCATCTCGAATGTTGTCTTCAGGTCGATGGGTCCCTTGAGCGGCTTCTCCAACTCGATGGGGTCTTCAAACTGCGCCGTACCGTCGATCCAAACTTGCACGGGCGCGGCGCCTACGCTCAGTGGGTCGCTGTCCCAAACTACAATATCGGCGTCGAACCCGGGCTTGATCTTGCCCAAGCGCTCGCCCAGCCCCAGTCGTTCCGCGGGTGCCGTCGTCACCGACGCCAGCGCGATCGGGTAGGGCAGGCCGTACCCAAACGCCTTGGCCGCCTCGAAGACGACGTGCTGCGCGTTGAGGACGGGGTTGTCGCTGACGTAGATGGGCGTGAGTCCGGCCTCCCAAAGCTTCTTCCCCGCGTACTCGGATCCGACGTAGGCCTCGGCCTTGTACCACATGTTGTCGGCGAAGAGGGCCGAGGCGGGCGGCGTGGGGCCCCATGCGCGCTTCAGGATCTCGGGGACCAGGTAGGTTTGGTGGGCGTGATGGAAGGCGCGGATCGAGAAGTTGAACTCGTTGGTGTGGTCGACGAACGCCTCTAGATCGGGGATCGTGTAGCAATGCGCGTTGATGTGCACCTGCCCGCGCAGCGCTGCGCCTAGCGACTCCCACTTCAGGTCCTGCGGCAGGTAGCTCTCCAGGCTTTCGATTCCTGACGTTTCGGCCCGGGCGCACCAGTCGTCCTGCGCCTGATTCAGCTTCGCGGCCGTCTCGAAGGCGCGCCGGAACTCCCAGGACTCGCCCAGCCGGCTCACGGGGCCGTGCTCCCCGACCTTGCCGTAGACGCGCTTGGCGTTCTCGCCGCAGGCCATCTTCATGTAACGCCAGGTGCGATCCGGGTCGGCCACCATGTCGGCGACTGAGATTTCGACTCGGCCGTCGGGCTTGCCCACGGCGTGCTTGATGGGGTACGCCTCGCCGCCGATGTTGTTGCCGGACCCCGGGAGGACCAAGCTGGTGGTGACGCCGCCCGACTTGATGACCTGGATCTGGTGGTCCTGCGGCTGGAGGCCGTCGATAGACCGCACGTATGGCGTGATGTCGGCGGACATCTCGTTGGTGTCGTCGTTGCCCTCGAGCTCGGGCAGCGAGTCGACGCCGGCGTGGCTGTGCATGTCGATGATTCCAGTAGTCAATTGACGGCCCTTGGCATCCCAGACAAGAGTATCCGACGCGAGGCTTTTTAACGAAATATCCTTCTGAACTTTCTTGATGAGACCGTACTCCATGTAAACATCGGCATTAATCCACGCGTAGCCCTTGCCAGCCCAGGCATCTTCGGCACTGGTACCCTCGGCGGGCTCGCCCACCCAGACTGTCGCGTTTTTGATGAGCGTCGGCTTGTGGCCGTCGACGTAGCGCGCATTGCGCTCGCGTCCCGCGCCCTTGGGGTCTTGCGGCTTCTTGTGCAGCTTGGCGCAGGTCTGCAGATCGGCCTGGAGCTTCTCTACCGATAGCAGTGAGGGGTTGCGCGGATGACGGCTTGGTGAAATCTGCCTCCACTGAGCGTAGACGATGAAGCCCAGGCACGCGAGACCTAGGAACTTGAGGGCTCGTGTAAGGCGCGCCGGTCGGCGCCTGCGCCAACGCGGTGTCGGTACAGGCCCGGAGGCACTGTACGGTGGCAGCATCGCATCTCCTTCCTTTTCGGACCCCATCTTTGATCTGATGATTCCTGAAAAGTGAAGATAGGAAATGAGAGATGAAAGGAGATGAGTCAAGTTCACTTCGTCGATCTTAAGATCAAAGCATTGGATGGGATGGTATCATAGAGGCTAGTCTCTGATTAGAAGGTGGTGGGGTTGTCGGCAATATCGTGGAGCCAGCCCCCTCGATTTCGATTACGATATGGGGGATTGAGACGATCACTAGGTAATTGGCACGGTGCATTGCCCATTATGAGACAGTACACATACTGTCCGCCAGCTCAAGATTTGGTTTCAACCTTCAATCGCTATTATATAGCTCTCGAGGAACATTTCCAGCGATCGACTCAGGTGTGCAATGGACTTGTTCAAAGTATATATTCAAGAACAATGCAGGTATAAGTGGTATGTAGAGTTGGTATGGCTCGATGGGTTGGCCCTTTCATAATTTGGATGTTATACAAATACCCAGACTCATTCATCAATCAAGCCAATAAGCTCCAAAGCGTTGCCACCACCAACACCTCCAGAATGACCTTGAATTCAATCATATACACTCTCATGGCCTCCGCCAAAAGTAAAACCCAGTTCATGTCGTACCCACTAGATTGACAGCTCTGATCCGACTGCTGTTTGTTCCTTGATAAGACACGTACTAATCAGCAATGGTTTGTCACGAATCATCCGGTCCAGATGGTGTCGCTTCCATCGCTTCCCTTTCTACTGCAGCAGCATACTCATAGCCGAAGCGGTACTCAAACGCGTCGAATGGGAGACGCCCAGCAGCAGCTCGGTTCTCGTTGACCCGGAACTGCAGCCGGCCGAGCGCGTCCGAATCCCTGGCGCGTTGCCATACCATTGGCTTGGGGTCATTCCACTTCAGCACGATGCTCCACGACGGTGAAAACGGCCCGGAGTACAGGAGCTGTTTGTATGGGCATTGGCCCATATAGAAGCTGTACAGCCGCGGCAGCTCGCTGAGCCTGTCCAGGACCTGCCCCCAGCTGGATCCCCGGTCCAGCTCGCACCCCAACATTTCGACCGACTCCAGATGATCGTGACTCTGGCTAATGAGAGCCTTCATCGTCTGCTCGGAGAAAGCCACCCGCGCGAGCGAGAGTGATCGAAGGCGCCACGAAACAGGAAAGGCGAGGTCGTTAATGGACAGGGCGTCAGTGCTGCTGAGGGCTAGAGACTGCAGGTTCCCGGCCAGCTCCAGAAGGCCGATCATGTTCACAAAATAGCGCGGGTTCGGGAGCGCGTGATGTGCACGGGTGGCCGGTGTTCGCCAGTGGAACCTTGCGTGGTAGCTCGTCCAGGCCTGCAAGTGGAGGCCCAGATGCCGGAGGCGACCGAAACGCTGCCGGGCGGGCACACGCGACGATGGGCCAGGTTCGGCGGGAGACAACAGCTGGCCGAAATCAAAAGCAATGGGGTAGGTGATACTGAGCTCCCGCAGTACCGGAAGCTCCACGGAACGCAAAGCCCCCGTGAACGAATGGACCAGGGACTCGGCAAAGTCGCGGGCATCACCCTTGGGGCCGACGAAGTCCAGCGAGCGTAGATTGGGAAGTCGGGCCAGACAAGGGGACAAGAGTCCCGCCAAGTCCTGCGCATACCGGGGGCTGTCGACTGATCCAACATACAGGTTGGGGCCGACATCAACATGCCGCACGTATCCGGCGAGGAGACTAACAGAGATCTCATGCAATCTCACCAGACCCTGTGACGAGGTAGCAGCAATGTGTCTAAAGAGGAGCGGCGTAACGCATCGACAGAAAAGTTGGTTGACGAAGCGTAAGCTTGCCAGAACTTTCCGCTCGCTGTATTTTATCCGTTCTCGACGAGAAACAAACTCGCCCCTTGGATGGACAGAGTGGACAGCCACGACATAGGAGGCGATCTTGAAGTTGCGTATCGACTTTTCAGCTACATGGTGCGACGGTATTGGATTCGTGATCTACTTACCATAGTAATCAGCTCCACGGGGAGCTTCATCAACTTTGGCTTATATCCTACAGCCATGACTGGAGGGGTGTCCATGCGATGGCTGAATGTTTATGCATGCCAGACAGTTCATGTGATGTCGGACCGTTCAATGTTTCAGATCCAGTACGAGTTGGTCTGGTTGATGATGAAAGAACAATATCTAGTATCCATCCGCGGCGCGTCAGCATCGACCTTCATGGACCAATTACTTGGATTACCCCGCTGTGCGCATCAAAAGAACATTGAATGGATGAAAGACGCGGAGTTTTCTTCCCCAAAACAATACAAATACTGTCTCTATTCAACCAAAAACCACGTACTCCTATCATATTCGTGCTATATTAATGAAACATTGCTCTGGATACTTAAGTCAATTGAGATTTGTCGAGATCGTTTTATTAGACGAATAGACAGATACTTACAAGTAGCCAGGCGACTTCTTCAAGTCTACGACATCGCGCCGACGACCATCGAGATAACCACTGCCGCTCTGCACGCGAACTTTCGTCGGACAATGCGAATATGAATAATCATTGCTTGCGTCATGTATGCCCCGTATGCATTATCCCATAATTGACGGTGGCACGGCAATCCACCTCCTCATCACTCCCTCCCACCGGTACCAGTATTCGTTGCGACATTGAGGGTAGTTACTTTAGTCATCCATCTCCGTAAGTCCCGTTCTCGGGAAACTTCATCGCCTGCGCTCAATTGGCGTCGTTTTTCATGATCGGATTGTCGTTTGTCGCATAGCAAGGCATGCATGTACTGTGTCCTCGTCCATCCAACCCCGCACAAGATAGAGGTATGTCACACAGGCGAGGGAGAGGGGGCAATAACACATCATGAAAGGTCCAAATCGGCTCCTCTTGCTTCTTCTGTCGCTGAAGTTTCCGATATATCCGTTAGAGTAGCAGCATATTGGTGACCATAAGGGTAGCAATCCTCGTCGAATAGCTCTAGACCCGCAGCCGCTCTGTTCGCGTTGACTCTATACTGCATCCGACCGAGCGCGTCCGAGTCCTCGCCACGCCAGGTTTCAATTTCGGTGGGCTGGTACGGGTCATTTGGTTTGTTGTAACCATTCGCCATGGCCGCGATGGCCGCCGCCGAGTAGCGAGCGTATTCCATGTGGAAACTGACTAGCCTCGGCAGCTTATCGGGGTGCACGAGGGCCTGGTCCCAAGTTCCCGAACACAGAGCGACGGCCCAGAGCTCGACCGACTCGAGTCGATCACGGCTCTGGAGGATGATGGTCTCCAGTTGCGCCGCGGAGATGACGGCTCTGCTCAGCGTGAGTTCACGGAGGCGCCACGAGATGGGGACGGCGAGGCGGGTCAGGATCAAAACATATATTTCGCTTTCCAGGTCCAGGGACAAGAGATTCTCCGCCATCTCCACCAGGCCGATCATGTTCTCAAAGCTGCGCGGGTCTGGCGGCGCCATAGAGACATGACCGGATGACGTTCGCGTGGTCTGATAGCTCATACGATGTAGCGTCATGAGGCACATATACTGGAGCCGCCCTAGCATTTGACGTACGGCCACTTGTGATGGAAGAGCTACGGCGTGGAGAAGCGGTCGAAAATCATCATCGGTGGGAAAGATGATATTGAGTTCGCGCAGTTCTGGGAGATCCATCTCAAGCAATGCCATGGTAACAGTACGGACAATGGAGTCTTCACGACCGCAGGATGTGGGGTCGCCCATAAAGTCCAGAGAGACCAGGCCAGGAAGCCGGACAAGAGATGGTGACAAGACCCTAGCCAGCTCCCGTGCAAATCGGGAGTTCTTTGGGTTAGAATTATTGACGCCGAGATCAAGGTGCCGAACGTGCCCTGCAAGGGGACTAGTAGCAACCTGATGCAGTCTCACGAGTCCGGCCGACGAAGTGGCAATGACGTGTTTGAAGAGGAGTGGTGTGGCGCAACGGCAGAAGGTCTTGTTGACCAAGCGTAGGCTGGCCAGACTTTCTCGATCTTGAGTCTCAATCACATCTCGGCGGCGAAAGTACGCCATGGTGTGGCAAGTGCGGTCATGAGCGAGATTACGAGCATCGACATAGAAGGTGACCTAGATGTGAAGTTTCAGTTTCATATACAGTTTACATCAGTTCTGTGATGTACTCACCACACATATCAGCTCCTCAGGGAGTTTCATCAACTCTAGCGTTGATCCCATGGCCATGACGGGGTGAGTGGAAGGGTGGGTGAGGCTACTTGAACAACCTGTAAGCGATTTTTGATGATAACTAGAGTGCGCTGCTTTGATTGATAATAAAAGCCCGACCTGTAGTATTTATATGTGCGTGTCAGCACACAACGTACCTACCTAAGGTAAGTGGTTTGGATCGTCTACTTGTATGGAAGACGGAGGAGAATAAACCATACATTGAACCGTGAATATATGACGGGCACACGCCTACCATCTAAGGCATCAATATTTGATGGAAACAGGCACTCTACTTCCCCACTGTACGAAATATGTATGTGTGCTATCGGGTTCCATATCAACCTCAGCAGGGGATTCGGATAAGGCAGCCATTTAGGGCCCAAGGCCGGAGCTGGGGAGATGCTAGAGAGGACTCGTTAGGCCAATTGCCAGCTTTATACGTCGAAGGGGCAATGGACCAAAGGTACAACAAGTACTGACAACCCGAAATATAATGAAGCAACATGAGAGCGTCTCCATTGGTCGGCCAGTCTGCTGTCTCTTGAGCTCGTCAATGAGAACCTAGAGAAGCCCAAAGCTTGATTCTTGACCCAAAACCTATCAGACGCTTGCCAAGTACATAAATCATGTCACCCGCATCAGTTAGGCGCCTACGCCGTCTGACCATTTGGAACGACTCCATACATCCAACAGTGTTATATCCCATCCAAGCCCACTACATAGACAAGATAGCTCTAGATACCCGGGTCTTTACCACGCCATCTCGACACAATCTTGTCAGCCTCGTCATGTGCCTTGGCGCCTTTTGCTTTAACCAGTTTATTTACATAACTCCGAATGGCAATGTTCATAGGAACCCTCCCAGACGTTAGGAACCCCGAGTCACAAGACAGGCGGATTACATCCTTATATTTTGATGGCATGTTAGGATATGCCTTGTCCAATTTCTTAGACCATGCTTTGTCCACCTTTTCCTTCCTTGCATCGTATTGAGATTCAACATTGTCAAAGGTACCCTTGGGTACATAGAGGCCACCGTGCGTCGCGGGATTCTTTCTGCTTCCTGAGCGGTACTAGGATAGTAAGCTAGAGAGAACAGCCAGTATATTAAATAGCAATACGCACATATGCATAAACATCTTCATTTCTCTCTTTGGCCAGGCGGCGACAGTGTCGAGTTATGAAGGGATTACCAGCAGGAACGAATGTGTATCCTGAAGGTGGACGTTGCCCGTCAAAAAGAATCTAAATAATATCAAATTAGCCAGTACGTGAGATAATATATGAAGTTCCGAGGGAATATAGAGCATAAGGCACACAGCTCTTCTCCATGTCGGTTTCTATAGGCACTGCGTTTCTCTGGTTTGGACTCGTTGCTCCAAATGCCCCTCGAACAAGTAGCTGCGTACTTAAGTTTAAGGGTAGAAGTAGGAGAGTTCGTCACAGACTGGAAGATGGGAACTACGCCGTTCACCATGCGAGGTAGGCTCAATGAGCGAAACATGTTCTCTGGGGAATCGCCGGGAAAGTTTGCTATCCCTCTACAGAATATTCTAGCTGTTCCTACGTGGTTGTAGCCGTGCAGCCATGCCTGGCTAGGCAGGGGTGGCGGTCAGGGAAGGCTCCGGCCCAATATTCATCCGAGGCTTACCTCAGTTCGCCTTAATTGACAGAGGGTGCAGTATCGAGCACTATGAGGTCTTCTTTTTGTGAGATATTTTTAGAAGCGTGCATAATTGTGCGATGTACATGTTAGTTTCATGGAGCTGCGTTGCCAGACGTGTTGAAATAAAAGGCACGAATCCTGAGACTTACGGCTGCAACAGGGTTGCAAATTCACAGATTGCGTGGCGTACTAACAAGCAATTATATATGCTTCTTCGAGAGTGACAGACAATAATACGGAACTGGGTTGATTGATGCATAAGTTCCATTGTGTGCCAGACTACTGTAACCAAACAACAAAACTTCCAGGATTTGGTGCAAATGGCCATGTACCTATATACTCTACCTCATAATCAGAAGCACAAATCTATCGCTGGGGGCGACTAGAGCTCCTTGGATTAATTATTTGGTTTAGCATCTATGTGCATCAAAAGCCCACTAGACCCGAGGTTTGCAAAGCATCAACATGATGAAAGACATAGAACCAGGACTTCTCGTTGAATGCCATAGAAAACGGATGCCCAACAACTGAAACCAACATGCAAGTGCAAAGGAGATCTATTTTGGTATCTATCATTCGTCATCAAACTCTTCTACTTTTGTGTGACTGTCCAGTCCGCCCCTAAAAACAACGACATCTAACGATATCTATCATGACGCCTTCTCCGCCTCCCCATTCGCCTGCGCCGCTTCCGCCGCCGCATCCTCCTCGTAGCCCTCGGTCTTCATGTCGTTGAGGCCGAGGTCCTCCTCCTCCTCGTGCGTCCGCGTGTACTCCTCGCTCGTGATCTGCGGGTCGTCCTGGTCCGGGTCGACGAGCTTCTGGACGTAGCTCGAGGCGAGCGGGTCCGTCAGGATGATGGTGAACTTCTTCTTGCCCTCGATGGCGGCGTCCAACCCGCTGAAGAACTCGTCCCACTTCGACTTCTCGCCCGATGCCAGAGAGTCGCCGCTCTCGCCCGACTGGAAGATCTGGTTGTGCAAGTCTGTCCGGACTTGAGTCAGGAGACCCTCGACCGTGGTGAAGCGACCGCCCAGGGTGCCGGGGTTGACGTGAAGGCTGAGCTCAGGGCACTCGAGCGCGCAGCTTTCGCTCTTCAGGATATCCCTTGCCAGGTCGACAGACTCTTCCACCTTCAGCGAGATCTTCCTGCCCAGTTCCGGGATCTCTCCTCCCGTCTTGACGTCGTTGGACTTGTAACCACAGTCCTCGCATGCTGTTGACATCAACACAACAGCCTTGAAGTGAGGGATATCGATCATCTTCATGTTAGTGGTGCAAGGGTGCATGCAGCCAGGGCACGTGGCCGGGAAGGAGTAGACTGTGTCGGGGATGATGTTGTCCTCAGGGCTTGTGGTGGTAGCATCAATAACGTTGGGGTCTTGATCAGCAAGTCCCAGGGCGGCGTTCTGCTCCGGTGTCCGCAAGTAATCTCGCTTGTACCACTTTCCGACACCGTCTTTGATATCTGGCGAGATCCAGGAATTTCCGGAAGGGTCGTCCAGCGACACGCGGAAGGGGAAGCTGCTACCAGCAAGCATGGAGCGGCCTTTGGTGATGATGTCGCCAACCTTGCCGTAAATTTCGGGGGTCTGCTCCTTGCGCGCCTCTTGGCCCAGCTCGAGATCATCGATGATGGTTGACAGGAGACCCTCGATGTTTGTAAGTTGTCCGCGACCGGCCGGGACTTCGACGTCGAGCTCGAGGAATTTGACGACGGCGTTGTCAGACTTGACCACGGTTCGGGCGTAGTCCTCCATGTCGTTAAGTCGCAGTTCGTAGCGGCTACCCTTGGGTTGGATGGTGCCGGCGGCTTGGATTTCCGTATTGGAGAAGTTGCAGTGCTCGCAGGAGAAGGACATGATGATGACCTCGCGGAAGTAGGGGATCATGGTCAACAACAATCTCGTCATACCCTGGTTATGTATACGTTAGCACAGTTGGAAAGTGGGAGGTGACTGTGGCACACTTACATTCTCGTGGCAGTTCATGCATAGCGACTCGATCTCCTCGACGACCTTGCCATCGTCCTCGCCGTTTTCCTGCCCATTCGTAGTTTGGTTTGCCTTTTGCCCGATGGTCTCGAAGAACTCGCTCGAAGAGATGGCCTTGGTGGTCGCGTCCAGCTGATCGTTTGCCGACATGTTGAATAATGGTTCTTCCGTAACTTTGTATGGCGAATTGAGTGAATACCTAAGCGAAATAGGTTGGGCTGCAGCTTGTCGCAAAGTGACTCTTAAATGTTTGGAGGGGTATAATTTCTTGAGCCGAAAATTTTGGAGGGGCAAGTTTAGTGAATCCGCGGGGTCGCCAAGAGCCTGATGACATAGCCTAGCCAGCTGGGTCCAGAATGTTCCACAGCACTGTTGTTAGCGGCGAAGGTTTGCAGCCTTGACTTGACGATGGATTCTTGATCGAATTTCGATATGATACAGATCACACTCAAAATGCCATGTTGCCATGTCATTCGATTTGATATGTCAAAATCTCATTTCTTCATAAAGTCAGCCAGGCTGAGTCCAAGCCCCACTTTGGGAGCAGCAGATGAGGCTTGCGACTGCAGCAGAGCTTGAAGACCCTGTTTTCGATTTTTAGCTCTCTTCTTGCTGCTGGCGTTGGCGGATGGCAGCGCCTTTGCAGGCTCGATAGCTGGAGCTGCATTCGCCTTTGCGCCGGAAGCTGTCGTCGGAAGACCTAATGTTTTCGCCTTTGCTCTTCGCGTAATTGAAGGAGGTGGCGGAAAGTCGAGTTTCGTGTAGCGATCACACATCTTGCATGTTATGACTTTACGGATGCCGGAGACGCGACCAGGTTTTTTCGTGTTTACTTTGGCGGCGGCTGCCCCTTTGTTGCGGCGGCTCTTGCGGATGGCCTTGTCGGTTTTCAACTTCAGCGCGTCGCCAGCGCCTGGAATCATAATGTGGCCGCATGAACCGCATATGTGTTCACGCTGTCGGTCTGATATTTCAAGATTGTTCTCAAACATAAAGGCATTCCTCGTGGCCATGAGATGTGCTGAAGTTTCCGGTGCTGTCTGTGCCAGCAAATGGGCCGCATCGGTCAGGAACCGCAGACTCGGCTCCAACGTCTCCTTCTCCATGATTAGGACTCGTAGATATTTTGATGAGATGGGGAAAGGGGCAGAGTATAATGAGACAGCTGGATAGACTTGACGTTGCGAAAACACCGTGAGATAAGAAAAAGCAATGGCAATCGCCAGAGACCGGAACTGCACAGTTTAGCTTAGCAGTGGTCAAGGCGCTGGGGGTGATACCCCACTGTAAATCAGTTCCAATGCAATTGGCGGCCATCGCTAAAAACAACATCATTCTCGATTCGACTTGACCTGCTCAAAAGATTGAAAGAGTAGTCTTTCGTTACTACATACATAATCAGTTATGTGACTGCATAAGCCAGCCTCGCCTTGCATACTTATTTATAAATGCATCTTCTTACGACAGACAATGTCTTGCGCACGCAAAGGCCACTCGGAAACGATATGTTGGGTTTCAATCGTCGTATCTTGCATTGACACACCTCCATTTTGCCGTAGCATGCATGCGGTTCAGCGCATAGCGTGGCTGAAAGCTAAGAGGTCCCTAGAACGCAAGTAATACCAATGGGAAAGCTGGGAGTCGGTGACTCAGTAAGCCACCATGGGCGTGGTGTCACCAGTCAGCCAGTGTTTTCCGACTTTTGTTCGATCCAGTTGCCCGTCTATGGGAGCGAGCCCCTAAAGTTAGGGCGCGGTCAATGGCATGGCGGCCGGAATGCCAAGCCCATACTTGCACTTCAGCTGCTTCCTAAACATTCCGTCATCGCGACGACGGGTCTTCTGGGAAAGAAACTCCCTGGCTAATGCAGCCATTATCGGGTAAGGCCGGTCAGCTAGACTTTAAAACTAGCCGGTTCCATTCCCTACATAAGGGGTTCCTCGTCCTGGTAGCTGGTATGTTAGAGGCAAGGAGATAGTGATAAGCTACTGACATCTCGAACTGCACTTGTTCACTAATTCGCAATATCAAAACATATATCACAATGTTCGACTTCAATTTCTATCTATCTTATGATTGGATATACTGGACGCGGCCGACTGGTCCGCCCTCCGCTCTGCCGGAAGGCATCGAGCGCTCCTTTGTGCAGACACCTCATGGGTCAATCGAGCTTCTGTGCGCCAAACCCAACACCAGCAGTTCATCGTCGTCTTCATCGTCTCCATCTTCGAAAAGACGCAGTACTACTACCTCACCCCATAACGTAGTCGTCTTCGCGCACGGGGGCATGGGCGCCGCCTGGGTCTGGACGCCCTACATGCTCTACCTGGCCCAGCACGGCGTCACGAGCTACGCCGTGTCCACGCGCGGCCACGGCGAGAGCTGGCACCCGACATTCCTGCGCATGGCCTTCGGGACGACCAAGCGGGACCTCGGCGACGACCTCGTGGCCGGCGTCAAGGCGGTGCAGGCGCGGGAAGGAGGCGGCGAGGTCGTCCTGGTGGGACACTCGAGTGGCGGCGGGCTGAGCCAGTTCCTCGTCAATGAGGGAGATATCAAGGTCAAGGGGTTGGGGCTGCTAGGGGCGGTACCCGGTAGTGGCTCGTAAGTACCTCTGCGTTGGTTTTCCACATCCGCGAACGAGGACTATGGCTGACACGGGAACACAGATTGAAGGTATACTACAACTGGGCTTGCTTTGATCCCTGGTTCATCATTCGCATGATTTGCCATGGCTGGCACACTAACTCGCCTTTATCACACCCGTTCCTGACAAGGCGGGTCTTCTTCAGCGAGGAGTACCCGGAGGAGGACTTGGTAGCGTTCCAGCGCCGTCTGAACCGCTACGAGAGCTTGAGGTGGCCGACTGGCATGGTGGCACCCTTCGTCAACGCCAGAAGGCTCCTCGGCAATATCATCGGATGGAATGGGAGCAGCGACAGAATTCTCATCATGGCCGGGACGGGGGACAAATTGATGACCCGAGACGTGCAGATCCACTCCGCCGAGACGTACCGCAGCGCTGTGTCAAACTTGGTGGGGGAGAAGAAGCTCGAAGCCAATGACGCACCGGTCAAGAAGCTGGAAGGGGAGGGAGGAAAGGATGACAGCGGGCAAGGGGTCAGACTCGCCTGGGTGCCTGGTGCTGGACATCATGTGCAGAACGATGTGCAGTGGAAAGTCGGGGCCGCGAAGTTGCTTGCTTGGCTGGAGCAGCTCTGATGGCAGGCAGTTCTTAGGCGGTGACGGATAATTCCCGGGGTTTGTACTAGACGACTTCAGCGTGTACGAAATATCATAGCACCCCACTAACGCTAATTGAACAACCTCACTACTCTATCTATTTTCACAGTATGTCCGTTCCCCTTTTGTTAGTTACTAGGTCTTGATATCAAACTGAGATTCTGCATATGAATCATAATGCACCGCTTTAATCGGGGAGTCATTCATGAGTCACCCAGCCCCCGCGTAAAGATTATTGCTCTGTCGCGGCATTGGCATTACTGGAATAAGTCGTCAGCACAGACCACAACCCGACGCTGGTTGAGCCTGCAACACTGCAGCCGACCGACCCACTATAATCGAACATCGAACATTCAAATAGGGAAGGAAGGAAGGAGGGCCCTATTGTCAACAACAACATCATCTCGTGCTCACCGAGTCTGTCAAATTCGATCATTCGCCATGTCGAGCAAAGAGCCACTCCAAGAGATCGGGGGTGTACGCGTGGCATTTGAGGGGTGTGTAAGTATTGCTATTTCCAACTGCATGATGCCTAAACCAATTTGATGTTGACCTTCTCATCCAGGGACATGGCACACTCGATGCCATCTACGCCGGGGTACAAAATGCCGCCAAGGTCCGGGGCTGGGACGCGGTCGACCTCCTCATCATCGGAGGCGATTTCCAGGCAGTGCGCAACGTGGCCGACATCACCGTCATGTCGGTGCCCACCAAGTACCGGAAGTTGGGCGACTTCCCCAAGTACTACAGCGGCGCTGCCCGGGCCCCCATCCCGACCCTCTTTATCGGCGGGAACCACGAGGCCGCCTCGCACCTGTGGGAGCTGTACTACGGCGGCTGGGTCGCGCCCAACATCTACTACATGGGCGCCGCCAACGTCCTGCGCTTCGGGCCCCTGCGCATCGCCGGCATGAGCGGCATCTGGAAGGGCTTCGACTACAACCGCCCCCACATCGAGCGCCTCCCCTTCAACGGCGACGACATCAAGAGCTTCTATCACATCCGCGAGATCGACGTGCGCAAGCTGCTGCAGGTTCGCGAGCAGGTCGACGTCGGCGTCAGCCACGACTGGCCCCGCGCCATCGAGCGCCACGGCGACGAGGCCGCCCTGTTCCGCGAGAAGCCCTTCTTCGCCGACGAGTCTCGCGACGGCACTCTGGGCAGCGCCGCTGCAGCGTATGTGCTTGACCGCCTCCGGCCGCCGTACTGGCTATCCGCCCACATGCATTGCAAGTTCACGGCTATCAAGAAGTTCGAACCGCCCAAGGGGGTCGAAGACTCCACGGCGAGCGCGGAGCCTCAACCAGCTGCTGTCGCGCCCGTAGTTCCAGTGGCTGCGGAACCTGCCGCGAACCCCGACGAGATTGATCTCGACATGGACGATGATGACGCCGACGCCAACCCGGAACCCCCAAAGCCCAAACCCGAAGAAACGAAACCCAGCGTCCCCGAGACTACTTCTACTTCTACAAGTGTAGTCCCAGATGAACTGAGAGCACAATTGCCCGCCGCCTTTGCTCGGCCCATCTCGAAGCCCAGGACCATACCTGGACAGCCAGTCCCACCGACCATCACCAACACCGAGACCCGCTTCATCGCCCTTGACAAAGCCCTCCCGGGCAAGAAGTTCCTGCAGCTTTCGTACCTCACGCCAGCGAACCCAGCCGGCGCCGCCGCAACCCAAGAACCCACGACCAAACCCAAGCTGGAGTACGACCCGGAGTGGCTCGCCATCACGCGCGTGTTCCACCAGTACCTCACGATCGGCGGCGCGGACCGCGACGCCAAGCTGACGCCGGACCTGGGCGAGGCCGAGTACAGACCCATGATCGACGCGGAGCGCGCCTGGGTCGAGGAGCACGTGGTGCGGCCCGGCAAGCTGGCGGTGCCTGACAACTTTGCCCACACGGCGCCGCCCATGGCCGAGGACGAGGAGGTGCCCGACCTCAACCACGCCAACACGCAGCCCCAGGAGTACACGAGCCCGCAGACGGCGGCGTTCTGCGAGCTGCTGGCGCTGCCGAACCTCTGGGACGCGTCGGCCGAGGAGCGGGCGCAGCGCAGGCGGGACGGGGCGCCGCAGTCGGTGCCTCGAAGAGACAGGGAGGGTGGTAGTGGTGGTGGACGTGGTGGGGGACGAGGAGGTGGTCGCGGTGGAGGCGGCGGTTATGGAGGAGGACGTGGGGGTCGGGGACGAGGTGGTCGCGGTCAGGGTCGGGGACGAGGTGGTTGGCACTGACTTGATACCCCCAGTTGACAGTGTACATTAGGTATGCGAGGACTATATTAAAAAAACGATGCATTCCAAGTTATCCTCATGCCGTCTTCGGTTCAGTGATCTCCAAGCGACCCAACAAGCACCATCTTCACCACTTGCCATTTTAGATCCAATCACCGTGATATCTAGTTCCTTTGGTCTTAACTCAACATCGCCAATACCCAGAGGTTGCTGTAAGATTTCCGCCCACCTATTTAGCCCATAGCCACGCCATCCACGACCCACCCTGGCTGGTTCTGGTGGATCTGTTTTCGTCCGGCTTCTGGAATATTAGGGCATCAATAAACCATCCCCTCCACATCAAAGCGGCTCAAAGCCTGTGTATTGCTTGTGTAGTGTAGTGGCTATCACTCTAGATTCTGACTCAGCTTCAACGTTCTAGCGACCCCTGTTCGATCCAGGGCACGAGCTCAACATTTCTTTTTTCCCCCTTCTCTCAAATCTTTTTTTTGCCTCTCTGACGATCGCTCCGTGAATACCGGCCGCACGGCCCGCACCACAACCCCCGGCCACAACCCTTCCGCCACAATCTCGCCACGAAATCCCGGTACGTACCCGATCAGAATATCATGCTCGCAAGTTCGCATGATATCCTGATCTGTAGTGGCTATCACATCAGATTCTGATTCTGGGAACCCCTGTTCGATCCAGGGCACGAGCTCAATATTTTTTTGTTTTTTGCACTTTTTCTCTACTAGTCTACCTATCACCCAAAAGTCGGATTCTTCCTTCCTATTTTTTCCTTTCCATTTAATGGTGGATAGGATAATAGCCTTTCACGATATCAACCAGTGGTGACCCGAGTGGAAGGAAACTCTAACGGGACCAAAGCCTGTGCCTCGATCTCAGCCTGGGGATATTTAGATAACGCATCGCAATATATTCGCCCTCAATTAGCCGCGTACATCAATTCATGCTTTCTACCCCGTGAGCTGCAATCACGTGAAACGTATCGATATGAACAGGAATGATCGTGATCACATGGTCGGTCACGGAGCGAGGCGCATCGCCTAGAAAAATCAAACCACGCACTCGCTTGCATTCACGGATTGCACCGTGTGTCCGGCACTGGTGGGTTGGCAGAAAACAGGCAGGCACCCAACGCAATGTCGAACATTATCTTATCGGGTCCTGCTCTCTGCTAATTGGGTTCAGGCCAGATGGGGTTCGCCTATCGCCCACTACCAACGGTTCTTAATCTCGGGCTGTGTCGATAATAATAACTGGAATAATCAGTCCGGAGCAAAAGACCTTGTAGATGATAGCAAGCACGCACGTCTTCTTCTTCTTTTCCCCGAGACATCTAATGGAGAAAGGTCGAGGCTGCGGGACCAGCGAACTCGCTGAAGATATCGTGAAAAGGGATAGGAGATACCTGATGCAGTATAACTCGGGCAAAAGGGGGAATGGTCTGCCGCGGCATTTCCTACATCACATAAACAGAAGATCCAATACAAACCTTTTCAATTATGTCTGCCTGGATCCGACCCACATTGCTCGCTCATAGGATTGAATCAGGCAGGTATTTTGAAAAAGTCTATCGTTCAAAATTACTCACCCCTTTTCCGTCCAACACAAGAAGTAAATATGTCAGGGGAGACGCTCCAGCAACTTTGTAGCCCATATACCACCCGAATAACAGCTGCATCGGGTCTCAAAGAGGTTTATGATGCTGTTCTGCGATTATTCGTATACTCTCGTCATAGAAAAGAAGGGATTGGCGGTGGCTGACTGGCAGTTTTCCTTTCCCTGATACGGACTATACCCAAACTCTACACTTGCGTATCGTATCTTCAGGCCCTCGAGCCTGCACCAACCTTCTGTTCCTCAGGTTCGGCGGGTGACTCAATAAGAAAAGTCAGAACTGAAGAACCAAACAATACCAACTGCTGTCGAACTCTATCTAGATGCCATCTCCGAAGCGTCGGGCCCTTCTGGCACAAATAAATACCTCTTGCCTTTCAGCTTTCTTTCCATTCTTGCATTCCATTCTACCCATTCTATTCTACACAGACAGCTTCGATTGTTCTTTTCTGCGACCCTTAGCTCTCTGTCAAACTCTGATATCGAGTTACTTTATTCTCTCGCTTCCCCTATTTCACTTGATCCTCGAGCCTGACTATTTCATCGTCACTTGAGCTTTCAAATACTCTTTACCACTGTCTTTTGTTCTATACTATACTTCTCAGCTCACTATATCCCCTCAAGTATAGTGAGCAATCAGACACTCAGACCCAAGGTTGTCTACTATACCAATAACTTTCTGTTGTCTTTATTTTCTCTCTATATTCTACCTTTGAGAAGCCCTGGTCTTGAAGCACGACCATCATCGCTATGTCTGACAACAACAACAACATGTCTGGCAACACTCAACCGGAATTGGGCAACCCGTTGGACGTTTCCGCCATGGCTGCGGAGCCACCACAAGCACAACAACTGGACCTCGAGCGCTGCCCCATTTGCCAGGAGGAGACGGAGAAGCCAGATGACGAGTTCGTCTCTCTGCCTTGCCACAACACTCACCGGGCCCATCCGGATTGCTTCAAGTTCTGGATGGAATCTAGCAACGATGGTCACGACAATTGCCCCATGTGCCGTCAGTCTCTGAACTGCAGCTGTGGGCACATGCTCTCCGTGTCTCTCCTGGTGGCCGGGACGGCCATCCAGCCACAGGTGCTGGCGAGCCCCTGCTCAACGGACTGCATAGGTGCCGAAGAGGAGGCTCGGCAGCACCAGCAACGTCGGGACAACTTCATCGCCACTTACTTTCAAAACGTCGTAATCCCTATGGCGAACGATCTCGCGCCAGACGAACAATGGAGCGGCCCTGAAGATTTTAGTCGTGTCGACGTCTCCGTCATCACCGATGAAGGTATGAATAGACTCGAACACCAGATGGAGACGATGCAGATATGGTACCAACGAGAAGCCCAGCGGCTCGAGGCGCAAATCGCCAACCTCAGCCGGGACATCGAGAGGCTCCGTCAGAACATCGTCATGCTCCAACGGGACCTCCACCGGGATCGATACCTCCTGACCAACGAGGCCTTCGGCCCACCACGGCAACGCCGTCATTCGAACCCTCTTCACCAGGCCAGTGCAAGGGCTTTCGAACTAATACTTCAAATCCCAGGCGTGCCCGCTGGACGCGGACATGCACGTGCGCTGCGGGACGCCTACTTGGGCATGTCATCGCATCACCTTTGGCAAAATGAGAGTGAGCATCAGAAAATGGTCATTGAGTGCGAGCGCCTCAACAACAGACTCACGAATCATAACCGCCGCTACACCCAGGTGCGGGGGCTGATGGACGCGCACCACCACCACCTCAGGGTCTGGAAGCTTGTGTTTGAGGGCCACGACATCGGACAGTCCTTGCCCGACGCCTGGTGGCAGCGTCATGAGTTGGAAATCGCCATGGTGCCCGACATCCTCAGGATTTTCGAGCGGGAGATGGAGATGGTCGGAAGAATGGAAGGAGGCAGGGCGGCCGCCGACCCGTCATTTGAGACGATCCGGGAGGAAGAGGAGGAGGATGAGGAGGAGGAGGAAGTCAACGAAGAGGAGGAGATCAACGAAGAGGAGGAGATCAACGAAGAGGAGGAGATCAACGAAGAGGAGGAAGTCAACGACAATTTGTCCATGGTAGTACACGACGGGGACCACGGTGATGGCAATGGCAATAACGATGTGGTGTCTGTGCCTCCAGCCAACAACAACAACGATGGCCGTATTCCCCTCGCCCCTCAAGACATCAACCACAACTGGAACGGCTCACCCTTCTGGACGATGGAGCCAGCATCACCCGATCGTCAGCCAGAAGAAGACTGGACAGGTGCCATTGCTACTCCAGCAGAGTACCAAGACAACAACATCGACGACCATGATGGTCAGGACCAACAATCAGCAGAAGTTGAGCTACAGCAGCAGCAGGAACAGGAACAGGGACAGGAACAGAAGCAGGAGCAGGAACAGCAGCAGGAACAGCAGCAGGAACCTGCACAGCAACCTTCACAGCAACCTGCACAGCAAGATCTACAACAACAACCAGCACCAGCAGCTGGTGCCCCAAGCCCGTGGCCCAGCCTGCGGGGCATGCTCGCCTCCTTCGGGGAGGCAGTAGTTGAACCCGAAAACCTGGTGCCGGCAATGACCGTCGTTATCACCCTGACGTTGACGGCGGTGGTGATGTTAGCAGACCCCATGCAGCGGCAGCGACGTAGACGGTGAGGGCCTTGTTCTGCTGATTCGTCCTCGTACGGGAATGGTGTAATGATTGGGACGACACATGATGATTGTCATGGATTGAGGATGATGCATAGAATTGGATATTTCTGCATGGGCTTTCCCTCCCCCCCATTCATGCGTGGGTGGTGGTTTTTTTCAGGGGGGGATTATTCTGGATGGGGTTTTGGGAGTTTGGAATTTGGGCATGATGTTTGTATTGGCACGGAAGGAAAAAGGGTGATATACCCAATGCGCCTTCCCATTTCTGGGAGGTATGGAAGATGAGATAATGAGATAGCGAGATATGTTGTACGACGCAATGTACCATACACTACTTGGTCTGGGTGATAATCAAACGATACCTATTAAATGAATACTAGTTCTGAGAACTGAAATGTGTAGTATACATGTATGAGCCGGCAATTGTAGAGACTACATGTAGGTAGTCAAGTAATGAGGTTCGTGCACTTGTGGCAAGAAGGTAGCGGAGATGGTTGTGCATTGCTCTGGTAGACTTGCTCAATCGAGTACATGAAAATGAGTAGGGCGGGCGACACAACACGCAGCACAAGGAACTCAAAAAGAGATTTAGAATGAGGAGACGAGTTGATTTGTTTATATTCAGGTAAATGCAGCTGTATGAATGCACCCAAGTCATAATAGCTAGGCAAGCAGATATCCCCAAAGGCGACAACATGAAGCATGTTTGTAGAAAAGATGTACCCGCTCTACTTGTGCTCAGTTTCCACGGTGAAGTTGGAATTGCGCAAAGCAGAAAGGATGAATTGAATTTTCCATCTATTATAGGCGAACAACCCACGGGAGAGTGAAGAGTTGCTCGTATATGCTAAGATGGGTTGAATTTTATGATGAATGAAGAGAAGAATCAATGAAGCGAGCAACATCGCATGCAGGGTAGCCAATCAACATCGGCTTACCTACCAAGCAAGGCAACATGCACATAACAAGGCCAAGGATGTGTTAAAGAAGGCGAGGCGTACCAGGAAGAACATGTCTTATATTGGTATCATTACCGCTGCTCGTAATCAATAGTAGTTTCGTCGAGAGAGACCTCGGAACACCACAACGCCAAATCCATGAATGCCCAAATGACATCCAGTTTCATGCCTCGTAAAGTCGTATCATGTTTGCTCTTCGGGGGTGGGATAGAAGTGTGAGCGACATGACCACCAAACTAGCCCCGACCGGGTTGGGAATTCTTACTGTCGAGACCTAGGAAGTCTGCAGCGACGAGAAGCTCGAGGCAGAGCTCGGCGGGGATGTCCATGTCTGGCACATCCTCCTTGTCGCGGTTTTTGTACCAATAGTGGAAGTACTCGACGACCTTCTCCATTACTTGACCACTTGAACAGGGCCGTCTGTCAGTGCAAGGTTCCTTCTCATGGTGTGTGCAAGGCAAGGCAAGGCAGCAAACGGCAGATAGAAGAGAAGAGAGACATGATTCTCAGATCAAGTGTAGTTGGTGTCATGCGGTCCACGGTGAGTGGTCCCTCACTAAGAACATATCGTAGCATGTGTTTCATCAAGGAAGCAAGCTCTCTTGGTGGAGGGAAGAAGGGGGGATTGGCGACAAGGATGACGGATGGATATCGAGATCCTGAAGATAGAAAATGGTGGTGTGCAGCCTTACCTAATCTCTTCGAAGGTGCATCGGCCACTTAGACGTGCTTCGCGGAAGCTATCTATAATGCAGACCTATACTTAGCCGAGATGCGACCATGGAGAGAGAAAGGCACGGGAGTAGGGTCCTCACTCTTCGGGTCGATCATGCTCTTGATCACGGGGCTGATGAGAACGGCGTCGCGCAAGACGACAAACTCAAAGCCATCGTTGGAGATGAGAGTGACGTACTTGCTAACCTCGGCCATTGCAGCAGCTGGTGCGCCCGCGGTCCTGGAGAAGAAGAGGGAAGTATGGTTGGTTGGTGAGAAGAAGAAGAGAAGCAGGCGGTTGGTCGCGTCGATTTCCACATCAATTTGTAGGCAGACTTTTTCGTCGCGATTATTTTTCAATCTGGATGGGAGTGTGAAGACGCGCGCACGGCCCGGGCTGGTTCCTAGCCTGATTAGGTAGCTTCTGTTCAATGTTCTTTCAATTGGCCTTGGTTTTGGTTGGATCAGAATGGATCGATGATGACGGGATCGGGGAATTGGCAAGCTGAGCTGGCAGCAGGTTAGTAGGGACAAGGGGGGAGAGGGAGGGAGGGGGGCTTGAGGGGGGCTAGTAGCCTGGATCAGTGATCAGTGATCAGTGATCAGTGGTAGTAGCCCGTAGCCCGGATTGAACTGGTGGACTGAGCTGGCTGGGACTGGGGGGAAAAGAAACAGAGGAAACAGCGGAAACAGTAGAAACAGGGAGATAGACTGATAACACAGACCAGAGAGCAATCTGTAACACCTGTAGTGGGGAATTTGAGGCCGCCTAATGGCGAGGAAGTGCGAGGAAAAGAAGGAAAACAGGCCTTGCCGGGCCTAACAGTGCCTAGCGAGATCCAGTACTGGCCCAGCAAGGCCTAGCAGCAACTGTAACATTGGACTTGAACTGGGCTTAAATCGGGAGGTGGGTGTTCTGTAAGAGTACTGGACAGTCCTGGATAGTGGGGACAGCTCTGGCCCAGCCACCCCTCCCATGCCTGCTGCCCCTTCTCAACTGCCCTCCCCTGCCACCGTTGCCCCGCCGACGTCTTGGAAAGTTGGGCTCAGCTCAGCCGCCAACCACATCCCATTAAATCGAACAAGTCCATGCCTTGGAACGGCCAATGAAGCTGGCCCGCCGTCTAAACAACAAGACTCATCCTGTCCTGTGCCTCTTGCCCTGTGCCTGTCTTGTCTTATTCCATCCCACCATCCACCATCCACCATCCACATTGAACTCACCATCTCATCTCCCGGGTTGCCCTACGATACAGCTAAACTACTCAACAACCTTTCATTCATCCATTCCATTCGCCTCGCCTCAACTACTCTACTCGCCTCGTCTTGCCTCCAATTTACTTGACCTAAGATCAATAAGAAAGTCTCACCCTTCATTCCAGCCACCTTCCAAATCCACCAACCAAACTCGAGACTTGACCTCGGAAAAGGCAACACTCGCTTGCCCACCAACGGCCAGCAGCAGCAGCAGCAGCAGCAGCATTGGAATTGAGTCATAGATTCGGATATCAGTCTACTCTACAGCTCGACGCATCCCAAGACGCGATCGCCGTCATGGCGCAGTACCAAAACCGCAATTCCTACTACGGCAGCAGCAGCAGCCAGCCCATGGCCGAAAAGTACGACAACAATGGCCTGCAGCGCAAACCCACCGGCGCCCGAGAACAGCGTAACACGCGGTCCAGCGAAGGCACCGTCAGCACCACCATGAGCTCCTCGACCGGTAGGGAGTCGTCGGCGACCCATGTGACGGAAGCGCCCGCCTACTCCAAGAAGATTGTCGTCGTCGGCGATGGTGGTTGCGGCAAAACATGTTTACTCATCAGCTACAGTCAAGGCTACTTCCCCGAGGTGAGTTCAATTTCCCCCTTCCCACGCGCGCGCGCCACCGCTACAAACCGGCCGGCGCCGCCGACCTTCACCGACACTACTAACCACGGCCAAATAGAAATACGTGCCCACCGTCTTCGAGAATTACATCACCTACCCCACACATCAGCGCACCGGTAAAACCGTTGAGCTCGCGCTTTGGGATACAGCCGGCCAAGAGGAGTACGACCGGTTGCGACCACTGTCGTACCCCGAAACCGATCTCATCTTCGTCTGCTTCGCCATCGACTGCCCAAACTCATTAGACAATGTATTGGATAAGGTATGTTGGCGCCAACCCCCTCCCTCCTCAACATAGATAAACATGATTACTAATAATCTCCACAGTGGTACCCCGAAGTCTTGCATTTCTGCCCCTACACACCTCTCGTCCTCGTTGGCCTCAAGTCAGATCTGCGGCACAAGAAGACGTGCGTGGAGATGCTCAAGACCCAAGGCCTGACGCCGGTAACCGAGGGCCAGGGCATGGCCCTCGCCAAGAAGATGAACGCCCAGTACATGGAGTGCAGCAGCAAGGAGATGACGGGCGTGGACGAAATCTTCGAGAAGGCCATCGACACGGTTGTCTTTAATGACCGCCGCAACCTGGAGGCGGCCATGCAACAAGCGTCCAACGGCTCGTCACGCGGGACGAATAGCGCCGGCCGCGAAAGCGGAGGCATACCCGGCGTTCGCGCTTTTAAGAAGAAGAGACGGATGTGTAGGCCACTGTAAAGCGGTCGCCGGCCACTGCTTTTTCCAGCGCATCCCACGCGATGCCCGATAATATTACGAGGGGTGCGTCTTGGGTTTTAAAGGCGTGGGGCGGCGCCCTGCCACCAGACGACCGGAGGAGGTGGTGGTAATGCCTACGACAACAACATACACACACACACACGCACTATTCTTGCACGATATTTATTATTTGCCACGACTTTTTTCTTCTCTCACGACACACACCAACAAGGGAAACTAGAGGAACACCCAAGCCGTTGTAAGAAGAAGACGAGGAGCTGTTGGGGCGAGAGAGCGCGCGCCTTTCTGTATATGCTTCTCCCCTTGCATCATAGATCTTCATCGCACCGGCGTTCCTCGAGTTTTTCGATCTATTTGTTTTTCTATCTGCAAACAACAGAGTGTGGAGGAGGGGAATATCGGATTGGGGGGGATAGGAGGAAGATGAAATGAAAGAGATGATGAAAAACAAAAGCAGAGCTACTTGGCCACTTGGCTACATTGTGGCATCTTGTACAAACCTCGCCGGGAGGTTTTGCTGCTTTTTGTTTTCAACGTACGCACGCACGAACGAAAGAACGATCGACGAGACCCTGCCTTTCTTAAATTCTCTCACAGTTGAGAGAACAGAAACAGGGAAATGGGGAAATATGGACTGACTGTATGGAAACTTGAGAACACGAGTGTATTGATCATGGATGAAAAGGTTTTATTCTCATCGAAAGGGAGACGAGGCGACAGTGAGTGAGAGATACAGAGACAGAGAAGAAAACATTCTTTCCTTTTGTTGTAAGCTCTCATCATCAAGGATAGGGTGGTTTACTTGTTCAATTTTCTTTTTCAGGTTGCGGTTTTGGTGTTTTTTTTCTTTCTTGTTGATCCAAGATACACAAACACAACATCAGCATAGTAGTGGTCCGGCTATAGGGAATACAAAAAACATCACAAATACTTCGCATCTGCTGCTGCTGCTGCCTCATCTTCTTCGTGATATCGTGACATGTCTTAACTTCTTCCGCGTAGGCGAACCGCCAGACATACATATAGGTGCGTAGCTCCAATCTGGTTATACATTGTGGATTCTTCTACACTGGTCTTCGTCTCCTTTTTCGTGGGGGACCTCGATTGCGGCTCCTGGCCCCGGGTATCAAATGCTGCTCTCCGCCCTGTCCAGTAACCCGTCATTTACATCTGCTATTCACACACAACTACCAGCCAGCCTTGTGTATGCCGTGAACGTATGCCTCTGCTGCTCGGGCCGGCTGGACGCGGCAGTCTCTCTTCTGTCGAGACAGAAGCAAGGCTGTGTGTGTCGCCGGCTCGATCAGCGATTGACCACGGCAAGATGGACGACACAGGCTCAGACACGAGACATCATGTAACGTCCTAGACAGCCAGCTGTATGTATAGTAGCTCGTATTGCTGATGCCGTTGCCGTGTTCTCGAGGAGGCTTGCCGGGTCCGTGGTTTTCGTTCCATTCGTAGACGGTACGTATCGTTTCGTTATTCCTTCTGCTCAGTCCCTGCGCTCCTCCTTGACGTCATGATGGCGATCGTGCTCGGTAGTGGTTTCGCCCTCCTCCCCTTCTTCGTTCTTGGTCTGGTCCCCTTCTCCGTCCCCTTCGCCTGCGGCGGCTGCTGGCGGTTGTTCCGGCTCCTTGGCCATGACGCCCTCGAACTGCGACCACAGCGCCTCGACCGAGGAGAACTCGTGGCCGACGGCGATGACGGCCTCGAGGGACCGGTTGAGCTTGTTGATGTTGGCCAGGACGTGTTCGAAGCTCTGTGTGGATTCGAGGCTGATTAGTCTTGGGTGCCCTGTCTGTCTCTCGGGGCAAGGGGGAGGGGGAGGGGGCAAGAAGGAATCGGTAGAGAAGACGACATACCATGGCGATCTCGCCGATCAGGTCCTCGCGCTGCTGCTCGAAGTAGGTCTTGTCGCGCGACGCCATTCTCATCGAGGACTGCGGGCGCTGGGTCGTCGACATGATGAATGTTTGGCGGTGTGGTTGCTTGCTTGTCTTGGGTTGTGTGGGTGTGGGTGTGCTTGTGGATGCTCGGGTAATGATGTTCGCAGGGCGGGCGGCGACGCGTCGTTCGTTGGGCAGGGACTGACTGGGACTGGCTAAGCAGCTAACCAAACTTCCGAGTTTAGTGGTTGGCTTCCGTTTCCTTCCCACTCTCGTTGGCGTCGGCTAGGTTAGGTACTGGTGGGGTTGATCTAAGTACTTGAATTTGTAGCGCTCTGCGCTGCACTGCTGTGGCGTTGCGGTGCTAGGCACTGTAGTGTGCTCGGCTGGTACCTTAGGTAGCGGTGGACGCCCTGGAGCCCCCTGGAGCCCCCTGGAGGAGCCGCCTAATATTGACTTAGGAGTGCGGGGTCGTTTGTGTCTTCCACCTTCATTACTCCCGCCCGTCTTCTCCCAAGTGGGTGCGGTGGGATGGGATGGATGGATGAATCAAGGAGAGAAGCGAGGCAAGCTTTGCCGGACTGCGATGAGATCCACACGCGATGCTAGGAGGTGATTGCTGTTTATTTTGACGACATTAATGCCCTCATTCACGAGAACTCTATTTACCACTTTTGCGTTGAGTCAATCGTCGTTGCTTGCTTACACATGTATGCGTTAGGTATACGATGAGTCCGACGACATCTTGCCTTATTTCCCATCGATACGATGTGCCTATCAATTCATTCATCTGCAAGCATGGCAGATATATGTCAGGATCTTGAATCCCTCCGCCTGCATGCCGCCTGCGTATAGGCTGCAGGTGCGGGCGTTGTAGCCCACGGATTCTGCGCCATCCGTCCTGCTAGCGCACCAAAAATACCTGAACAGCCTCTGCTAGAATGGATGGTCAGCATGCATGTCAAAAAGGACGGACAGGCATGCTTTTTTGCTCCCTGGTTCTTCTTCTTCTCTCAGCTCCTTGCTATCCGGTTTCTCCGCAATGCTTGCTCTGTGTACTTTGCAGGGCTGTCAATGTTGTATAAGTATGGTGACATCCCCCCTGGTGCGAGATTGTCTGACTTGATACAATGGGCTTGTGAGTTTGGTCACTGCGTGGGAATTGCCAATTGACAAGAATATGATACATCACCGCCCCTCTACTCTGCTGCTGCTGGTCGCAGGCATATCAACTGTTGTAACAGGCACTCCTTTTGAGCAACCTAACTTTGATGTTACCGCGGCTCTCCAGAACCATGGCTTCCGAGTCGACCAGTATCCGGACCTAGCTACTCTGGCCGACACCTCGTCAAATCGAGCTTGCGAGATTGCCGTAAGAATGCGAATTCCCCGCTCGCACACACGCGCGACATTCCTCATATTTTCATATGTTCCTGACGCTAATGTACTCTTCCGGTTGTAGTGCAGCGCCCTGGAGCACCACTACGGCGCCGACTCCATACATCGCCCCAACGAGGCGGCGTATAGCAGCTTCGTGAGCGCCTACTGGTCCGCCGTCCAGTCCGACGTGCACCCTTACTGCATCTTCAAGCCGGCCGCGCCCGAGGCCGTCTCGGTGCTGGTCCTGCTCTCGCGCTTCACCCAGTGCCCCTTTGCCGTCAAGAGCGGCGGGCATGCCGCCTTTGCCGGCGCCTCCAGCATCGAGGGGGGCATCACCGTCTCGTTTGAGAACCTGCGGAGTGTTACGCTGTCCGACGACAAGAAGGTCGCCTATGTGCAGCCTGGGAACACCTGGGGCACCGTCTACTCCGCCCTCGAGAAGGATGATGTTGCCGTCATTGGGGGGCGTGTTGAGAACATTGGTGTGGGCGGACTAACTACAGGAGGTAAAACTCAATTCGAACCAAGTCCCTTTGATGAAGATGGCAATCTAACATTCGACTTTCAGGTGGTATCTCCTTCTTCTCGAGCTTGTATGGATTGGCGTGCGATAACGTAGACGCCTACGATGTAAGTCGATATCGTCTTTGAGAACCTAAATCTTGATCTATAATGCTAACTGACGCGCAGGTCGTCAACGCTCAAGGCGACATCATCACCGCCAGCAAGACTGAAAATCCCGATCTATACTGGGCGCTCCGTGGCGGAGGCAACAACTTCGGCATAGTGGTCAACTTCCACCTCGAAACCATCCCCTTGCTGGGCGGCAAGATGTGGGGAGGCAGTCTGCTCTATCAGGGAGAGTCCTCGCTCAACGCCGTGACCAAGGCCTTCTCTGCCACCGTCGACAATATCGCCAACCAAGACCACCGCGCCGGCATGTGGCTCGCCATGACGGTCCAGAATAACACCCAGATCGCCTCGGTCGAGCACTACTACGCCGAGCCCGGCGGCCAGGCCTCGCCCGCCTGGGCCGCCTTTAACGCGATGCCAACAGCGCCCCTCTCGGACACGCGCCAGAACCGCACTTTGGTGGAATACACCACCGAGGTCCAGCAGTCGAACCCGGACGGCCTCCGCGAGGTCTACTACGGCCTCAGCTTCCTGGCCTCGGCCGAGACGCTCACCGCGGCCAAGGACATCTTCTTCGAGGAGATTGGTCCCCTGGCTAATGTGGCGGGTCTTCTGCCCGTTCTAGCCTGCCAGGCTTTCACGCTACCCATCCTCGACAAGATGAAGAAGAACGGGGGCAACCCCCTGGGCCTCGAGGACGCGGCCGCCGCCGGGCGGGCCGTCTACGTCATGCAGATGGCGGCGTGGTGGACGAACCGCGAGGACGACGCGGCCGTGTACTCGGTCGCATCCAAGGCCCTGACGCGGATCAAGGCCGCGTCGGTCGAGCATGGCGCCGCCAACGATTATGTGTATATGAACTACGCCAGCATGTTCCAGGATGTCATTAGCAGCTACGGCGACGAGAACAAGGCGAAGCTGAAGGCGATCGCGGCCGAGTACGATCCCACGGGCGTCTTTCAGAAGCTGCAGCCGGGGTACTTCAAGCTGGATCGGGCGCCGGTGCTGGGCTCGGGGTACTTCTCGCATTAAAAGCAACCATTCTAGATTCCTACCTTAATACTTTCTGGCCAACCCTTGACGGACGCAATTGCCTGCTGATGATGAGGCGCATTGAATGGAGAAGCATGGATTGGAACTTCTTCGCTGAGATTCATCTCAACGTAGTAATTGTGCTGATCAAATCACATACTTACCTGCATCAATATGTTAGGATCAATTAGGTTACTTGCTTGACTAAACAAGCAAAGATGGCCACCGGTACATGTCAGACGGTACATGCAAGTCGCATTTTCTTGCTTAGTACGGCCTAGTACGGAGTACGGAATACAATTGCCTTTTCCGGTGTCAAATAATGCCCCGGGGCGTTGATTTAAATGAAGCGAGGGGGGCTAAGAAATCTACCTAATGTATCCTGCTTTCTTGGGGTCACTCTCCACCGTCTTCTGTAATAACATCTTGAAGCGGCAGAACACAACATGGCCAACCGACTTGTCGTAGTCATCACTGGGGCTGGCAGAGGTGGGCCAGAACGTATCCTCTCATCATCTTGCCAGACTCGCTTACCGGTGCCACAGGTCTTGGAAACTGCCTGGCAAAGTCCTACCTTGACCGTCCTGATTGCATCGTGGTAGGAACGGTCCGCGATGAATCTTCTCCGGGTGTTCTGGCACTGAAGTCGTTGGCGGCGACCTCCAAATCCAAGCTCATGATTGTGAAGATCGAGAGCGCTTCTGCAGACGTCGACGCCAGCAGTGCAGTGAAGCAGATGGAGTCCGCGGGTATCGATCACATCGACATCCTCCTCGCCAACGCTGGCGTGAGCCCTGCTGTCGACCCACTGGAGAAAGTCAGCTTCGCCGCAGTAGAGAACACTTTCCGCGTCAATGCACTGGGGCCTTTGGCCTTGTATCAAGCCTGCCATCCATTGCTCTCCAAATCTAAAGATCCAAAATTTATAACCATCAGCAGCGCGGCGGGCTCCCTCGGTGCAATGGAAAACAACGGTGCCTGGGTCGCACCCTCCTACTCTATCTCCAAAGCCGCCCTGAATTGGATCACTTTGTAAGTATACATGAATGGATTGGGGTCGCGTTGCTAATGAACGATATCTAACATGCAGATCCGCACACTGCGGAAATAAGTGGCTGACCGCCTTCGCTGTGAACCCTGGGTAAGTATTGCCGCAAACATCCCCTACCGACCTCGCAACTGATTACTGATTGTGGTTGCTTGGTAGTATGGTAGATTCGGATATGGGCAACAGAACTGCTGCATTTCTGGGACTGGAAAAGGCGCCTTTGACCATGGCTTACAGCACGGGCAAAATCATGCAGTTGGTGAGCAAAATCTGTTTGGATCCGCCGCCAACATTACCGATTCAACCTCTGACTTCAGACAGATCGACAGTGCTTCGCGGGAAAATCACTCGGGGAAGTTCTTCAATGTCACCCCGCAGAAAATGGAGGCAAAAGAGAAGAATGAGGATCTTTGTACAGAGCTTCCGTGGTAAGAATGTTGGCAATCCCATCAACCAAAGTTGCCGCGCCTTTCATCCTTGATGTAGTAACCATGGTAGTCTATATACGGCAAAGCCTACCATCCGCATCTTCTGTCCACATTTCACCCCCAACAGCTGTTTGAGAAAATAACACACCCAGCGGATCAAGTTCTTGTTTTGTCTTCCTCAATCGAGGATAGTTGGAACCATAGAATGCATGTTGCTAGCCCGGCTGCTCGAAGTTTGCTTCATTGAGGTACGACCCACTACCGGGCGTGGCTGCTTCGACCTTGGGCATGATCTGATTCGTTAGTCGCTTTTGATAGTCGACCATATCATTCCGCGGAACAGTAAAATCCTAGGGCTTGACGAATATGCAGTGGAGAAGAGCTGATCGCCAAAGTGGAAGGACTGCGTTAGGGTATAGTCGCGGCTTATTGGCATTGACCGCGCCACATATGGTGTTGAATCCAGATTCCGTGGCCTGCCGCAGGGCTTGAGTCACCTTGTCCGCAGTGGATTGGCGTTCCATCAAATGCCGTGGCACGAGTCTTCCCCTAGTTATTTGAGCACTGGGCGTCTGAGTAACCGCATTAAGGAAATAGTGGTTGAAGAAGTCCATGTAACTATTGTGTGTGGTTTTGGTGACGTTTAAGGACACGCCGACTTCCCTTATCGCTGCCATGATAGGCTGTATGACTTTGTTCATCTTTGACTCATTTCCGTCAGCAATAGCAAGTCCGTAAAGGTTAAGTGAGGTCGGTGTCAGGGCGTAATTGAGGACAGTGCCGGTGTCCACAACGGGACCTAGAGACGATTGGAATGCCGTCACCGCATTCCAGAACTGCTCAATTCCACCAGTAGACCTAGTATTGAAGGAAAGGGTATCACCTTCCATTATCCCATCCTTGTATGTTCGAGTCACCATCGAGACCACAACGGCGAAGGTGCCCGGACCCCCACCGCTCAAGGCCCAGTAGAGATCTTGATGGGATTGGGGTGTTGCTACAAGATGTTCGCCCTTGGGCGTAACAACCTCCCATTCCAAAACGGTATCGGCTGCCATGCCGTACTGAGAGGTGAAGACACCATGACCACCACCAGAGGTGTACCCGCCAGCTATACTCACCGATGGGCATGTACCTGCAACGACCCGTAGACCCCGAGCGGACGCAGCGGCAGTCGCATCTGCCGTCAAGACACCGGGACCGAGGCGTACAGCGGAGCCTGTATAGTTAGGGCTGCCATAATACTGATCTATAAACTCGATGGTTTTGAAGTTGTGGGTCCATATGGATAAAGACCCTTTGCCAGTTAACTTGCCAAGGAGGCTTCAGGGAATATTAGCCACCTTCGTCCGCGGTTATAGGAAGTGGTTGGCTTACTCATGACCACTACTCTTAATGGTTAACCGAATGTTCTTATCGTGGGAAACCCGGATTCCTTCTTGGATGTGTCTGACCTCAGTGGCATTGATGGAGCAATGTGCGTAGTTGCCTAGCTCACAGGGTTTGTTGCGTGGCGTAAAGGGGTCACAGGATTGGTTTTGGAAGTACGGCGCCAGAAATTCGGCGGGTTCAGCAACACTTAACCAGCAACAAATCAGTTGTGATAAACCTCGCCGTCGGCAATTCGGGGGGACTCACTGTGCCCAGCCTTGCTGAACTTTCAGGCACTCGTCTTGGTCAAAGTTAGTGCCATGGCATACGGTAGCAAGTGGCACCGTCGCAATCAAACTCCTACCCACGGTTTGGTTCAGTGTCTCCCAATCCTCGGTAGCTGGCCAGCCATGGTCTTCGGGAAGAAGTTTACAGGATCTTGTTGTTGGTAGAGACACTGTAAGTGCACAAGGACATAGCCCCAATATTATGCCGAGGGTACATACTATGCTAAAGACGAGCACCATAGTGGAAGAGCAAACAAACAGGTTTAATGCGTACCAATGATGGTTGTAGATAGCACGTGAATGCGTATACAGATTACGCCCAACATTTTCGAGACGCCCTGCTTTTTGGACACTCAGCTCCTACCAATCATGACGCCTTGACGACAATTTTCATGAGGAACTTTTGGTTTTCCCAAGCGCCAGCCATTTGTATATTGGTAGGCAGATTTCGAGGCCCGGCCTGCAGGCCTTTCTTGATACAAGGTGGCTGATTCTTCGAACCAACAACAACAATTTTTGTTTTATACCTGCAGCGGTTGGCACGCTGCCATGCATACCCCGCGTATGCTCGAAGCCATCCGATTGGTCAATATGCATGAATGTGCCTTGTAATGCGAAACAGGTTGGACGTCGGATGCAAGTCTTGTCACAGGCCAGCCAATTGATCCAATTGATTGGGTCTTGCCGCTGGGGGCTACAGCACGAGGTTACATTTCCTAACCCGGTGCGGCCAACGTGGTGACATATCCGAGCCCGAGCCCGATGTATGGATTTCAATGAGGGTGGTCTGCTGCAGGCCATTTTCGAACCCACCCAACATGCTTGCTACCACCAAAGAGGACTCCAATGCCCATTGTGTAGTTCTTCTCATCAGTCTCCCCAGTGCACTTCATGCAAATGCGTCCCGTAACGAGCAAGACATCATCTTTCATCTTTCAAAGATCGACTGTCCACAATACTCAGAAGTGAAAAGCGTTGCTGCTATGACAGCAAACCGATTCGATGACCTACCCTACCAGCCGCCAAAGTGCAAAAGCGATTGTGGAAAGGATCACCGAAGACCATGGCTATGTCAGTGAAGAGCGGCTGCAAAGCGTCGAGCCAAGTCTCCGTCGTGTGATCCAAGATGCTTTCATGAAGAAAGACCGCATGATCGGTTCGAGTGTCGTCACGTACGCTATGCACCCCCTCAATTAAAGGTAGCATCGCAATTTCTAACTCTGAGACCTAGTTTGTCAAAGAACTTGTACACAAGCAAGGCACGTTTCGTGTTTGAGCTGTTGCAAAATGCCGACGACAATGACTACTCGAAGGTGCGCAATTGGAAGGACAAACCCTTTGTCTCATTCCGGGTCTACCCCAAAAGAATAGTACTCGAGTGCAATGAGAACGGCTTTACCAAGGAGAACCTCACCGCGATTTGCGCCGTTGGACAGAGCTCCAAGACTGGAGCCCAAGGGTACATCGGAGAGAAGGGTGTTGGCTTCAAGTCAGTTTTCATGGCAGCATGGAAAGTCCATATCCAATCTGGCGAATTCTCATTTTCTTTTACACACAAACCCGGCGATACTGGTATGGGTATGATATCACCAATATGGGAGGAAAGAGGAGAGTCCCTGCAAGATTGGCCCTTGACCAGAATCACCCTTCACCTTCATGATACTGGGGACCAGGAGGCGATTGCGAAAGCACGTCAAACAATCCAAAGTCAGTTTGAGGAGCTACAGGAAACCTTCCTTCTTTTCATGAAGAACTTGAGGCAGATCAGTGTCACCTTCTTTGATGAGCTTGGAGGACAGACATCATCCGCGACATATGCAGTGGAGCACCCCGGGCCAAACAAGGCCATCCTAAGAAAGTCATGGTCCAAAGGAACAGACAAGGGAGAGAAGGCCGACCATTTCCATGTCACAACTCATCAGGTGCAAGACCTGGCCAAGAACGAGAATAGGACTTATTCCAAGGACGAGGAGTCCACTCGCGCCTACTCCAAGTCCCAGGTCGTTCTTGCTTTCCCTCTCTCTGAGACCTCGATTCCGCTCCTCCGACCTCAGCAACTCTACGTCTTCCTTCCAGTGCGACAATCTGGCCTCACCTTCTTGGTTCAAGCCGACTTTGTTACTGATGCTGCCCGACAAGACATCGTGTCTGACTCTGGCCGCAACGAGAAACTTATCAGAGGCATCGGTGAGGCGTTTGTTGAGGCAGTTCTCCAATTCTGTCAACATGAAACCTTACGGTACGAATGGATGAAATACTTGCCAGACTGCTGTGATTCTGACCAGAACTGGTTCTTGTTTCACCTGAGATGCGCAATACAGAGCAGCCTCATTGGAACGCCAGTACTTTTTGGCAACAGGCGACCTGATCAACTTGGTTTGGTGTATGAAATGCTTCGCCTGAAAAACCACGCCTTGGACAAGGAGGGAAACCCATTATTCGACGACATAGAATCAAATCGAATCATCTCGTCAGCTTACAGCAGGGAAGATACAGATCGCTTGGTTGGGTACGGGCTATTATGGGCATCGTACGACGACCTCATTGTTTGGATCAGACAAGATCTCGAACAAGGTGCACACTCCCGAATGAAGTCACCAGGAACAACGAGGGGCTGGCATGTGCGTGCTGCGAAGCTCATTCAGCGTATTTTGAAGACGGAGCGAGAGACGAGGACGACGGCGCTCCAAAGTCTGGATCTCCTGCCATTGCAAGATGGCACTTGGGTGTCAGCGTCGTCTGGTCCCGTCTATTTCCCGCATGCCGCCCGCAAGTGGGAGATTCCTCAACCTATCGAATTGCGCCTTATCTCAAGAACTGTTAGAGTTCCAAATAGGCTCCGCGCATTCTCGGCATTGGGGGTTCAACACGCCTCCGAAAGCCTGGTCAGAGAGAAGATTCTCCTGGCGTATGAAAATGAAACTCTGCCCTCAACGTTATCAATGTCTGACTCCAAAGGTCATCTCGAGTTCCTCTACCTCTCTCATCATTCGAACTACGAAGGAAACCCTGACTACTCAGGGGTGGCGATCTTGGACAAAAACGGGGTGTTCCACCATACACTTCTTGATACCATGTACATCGAGAATGACGAACCGTACAGCCCTTTCCACCTGTTTCAGCCGACTAATCCAGGACCCGACCCTGGTGATGGCGCACCCGGATACAATAAAGCTTTGTTTGCTAATAATGAATACTTCAGCGACAGCCCTGTGACCCCTCATGGACAAACTCTGACATGGAAACAGTGGTTCTGCAGCGAGCTGGTTGTTGAATCATTCGTTCATCTTGGCTGTTCCGAATTATCGTCAGAGGGGCTATATATCCAGAAATATAGACCAGAGAAGTTCTTGCTTTGTCTTGTGACGTGGGCCCTGAGCGATTATGCTGACCCGCAGGCTGGTCCCGACTACCTGGAGGCAACAGAAGTTTTATGTCGTGGCAATCGCCTTGTCCCACTCAGATCCACATATTTTCCGTCTGAGGTTCTCGAACGACGCGTCAATCGCTTCCTCGCGCCTGGTTCCTTCTTCCCGTGGCTCTGGATTGACACAAATAAGGTGACCGAGGCACAATGGAAATATGCGTTAAGCAAAGTGGGAGTCAGCATGGCTTTCACAGATGTCGCCTTCGCTCTGGACATGCTGAATTACTTTAAGGAGGCCATCTTGGACTATACTGTCTTTCTGGATAAAGTCACATTGTTTGAATTGTATGACCATATCTTTACGCAGCACCGTGAGGCGACACGAGATGCTGCGGGTCGAAGGGAAGCAAAGGCGCAGATTCGGTACGTGTTTGATGGCATCGCAACTAAAAGTATTTCTAACGCAGACAGGGAATGTTTCGAGGAGAACAAATCCATTTATGTGCCACTACCAGGCCGTGAAGGTACTTGGGTTTCTCCCAGTGAATGCGTGTGGAAGGCCCCACAACTTATGATCTCGACAACCGCCCTGGAATGTCGTTACAAGGCAGACAAGACTTTCGCCGAATTCAATCATCTGGCCCGCTTCTTCACTGATGTTTTGGGTATCGGAGATTGTGGTTCGCATGCGTTGGTCACTGAGTTGAAGGCCCTCAAGGAGGCGGGTTGTGATGATATCGACGTCATCGGCGGTATCTATGCTGGATTGGATGCTATGAAGTCTCAGATCATTGGCCTGGCCAAAGATGAAGTCAGGTAGGGACATTATCATCGAGGGAATCAATCCACTGCTGACTATGGTGCAGGGGCGCCTTCGAGACAGATGCACTAGTCTATGCCCCCTCAGACGACGGTGGAGCATGGCACAAGACTTCGCAGTGTGTCTGGTCTAGCGCAGCCAGGCTCCGTGGGAAGATTTCGCTGAACGACGAATACGATCGATTTGAAGACTTATTTGTGAACTTCTTTGGAGTCAAGCAAGTCGACCTGTCGATGGCGGTCGATGAGCTGAAGGAAATTGGGGCAAAGTCAAGAGCCACAATTGAGGAAGTGAGGGAGTCGATACAGACGGTCAACTCCTTACTACCTGGTAGCCGCCTTCCCCCAAGCCTGGTTGATGTGGTGACTGGTCGCATCTTCCCCGTCAGATTTCCCGATGGGGACGTGAAGATTAGATCTAACGCCGTCGAGTTCTTTGTTGCGGACCGCGAACCACTCAGAATACCGTTCCAGACCAAAGTGAAGTTCTTGGCCTTCAGCCTCGAAGAAGTGGTGCGGCTCCGTCCCTTCCTGGAATGGACAGGTCTAGAAGGTAGATATCTGTCGAACTGCGTGAGCGAGATGACTTCCTTCCATGGGGGTGAAGCAAAAATGACTTTCAACTCGGACCGCCAGATCCGGAACCGTGCTCATGCTCTTCTCAGGTCAGTCTCGAGGTGTGGAGTGGGCTGATCAACACTGCTAATTCTACCCACCCGCAGGATCGCGAATCATTTCAACAGTCCCCGAGTGCAGAGTCAGAACGGCCAAAGACGTTTGTACACGATTCTGAAGACCGCCGAGATTTACGAAACAGATGGCATCTCTTCAGATCTCGCCCTCACACAAGACAGTCTGACACATACGGTGGAGGGCAAGATGCAAACCATGCATATCAAAGAGGCCAATTTGGGGATCAAAGTCTACATACCACAAAACAAGGATGACCAGGAGTACATATACACAAAGTTACTCTCCCAAAGTCTCTTTCAGTGGATGATGGAGGACCCAGTGACACACATACAAGGCGAAATTGGGAACATGTTCAGAGATGGGGTAACTGCGACTCGAGATGTTATGCTTGCCCCATGCTCGCGTCTCGACAGAGCTCTGGACGACAACGGTATAGCCATGATCGATATTGCGAATACTGACGACAAGGTGCCATTCGAGTTGGAGTCACGGACAACACCAGTGAGGGTGACTGAGGATAGTAACCAAGCAGATACAAGCGATTCCGATCCTCTTCTTACGCCAGCAACACCCAATGCTGAATTACCGTGGAACAGAAGCGGAAGTCCATCGTCATCGGATTCTGGCTTGCCTTCGAACGAACGAATCTTAGGAATCAGAAGCTTCCTTTCCTCAACCCCTCGACCTCGCAGGAATTCAGCCGACGAACCTTTGACAATCTCACCACCAGGGACCCCCAGGATTGTCGCATCGGCACCGGATGCGCTCACTCGTCAAGGCTATGTAGCCCTTCTCGACAAGGTGATTGAGCTGGGAAGACGAAACGGGCTACCACGCGGTGGCGCCCTTGATAGGGGTCTGCTGCGATCAAGCATCCGCAGAGGTGCTGGCTCATCAGATTGGGGCTTAAGATCTTTACCCCAGATGGAACGCGACTGTAAGGTTGGAGCAGCGGGTGAGCTTTATGTAAGTGTGCCGTCTACTTACCCGTTTACAAGATGGGAAGGCTAATGAAAATGCCAATCCAGGTGTTCGAGCTTTTGAGTCATTTAGCCCTACCTCGCTCCTTACCCGACTTCGGCATCGACAACTGGCAGAGCAATATGCGCAGTTATGTGAAAGTGCATCCAGAGTATGCAAGGATTGAACCCTGGGTGGGAAAGGAAACTTCCGATCTGGTCTACGTGGACTCTTCAGGTGCGCTGACGGAATGCCTGAACAACCTTGGCTACACCCCCAATTTGCGGGACCGCGACCACCTGCAGTACTTCATAGAAGTGAAGACAACAACCTTATCTTGCGAGACACCATTCTTTATGAGCAAGGCACAGTACAAGAGAGTAGGTACACCCTCAACCAAAAACTTAAATGAACGGGTACTAACGGTATGCCTCACAGATGCAGGACAACAGTGTTTATGCGGGAAACAGCAGGTCTATATATGTTATATTCCGAGTCTACAATCTTGGCGGTGACGACATGGGCGTCAGGATCTATGTCAACCCAGAAGGGCAGCGGCTAACGAATGACTTGGAGTTCACTGCCGAGTCTTGGTCAGTTGTGCCTAGAAAATGATAGTGGAAACAACGTCCGGGGTGACTAGGATATGTCACATACCTGGAGAAGATGCCCTCATTGGCCCCAAGAGTCAGCTTTGTAGGATAGAATCAATACACTCGCCACTGGACCCCTAACTAGATCTTGAACTAGTAGACTGAGTCCTTGCGGAATGTCCATTGCGCCGGTGCTGGTTCAGGGACTCCTGGTAAGCCGTCACCTGTTGACATGCAGTGGTAACGTCAGGTTCAGAGCGAAGTAGTGCTGGACTATCAGTTGTCTTCCGAAATGGCACGTGCAACTCAATATGTGGTTGAGATTGGTTCCCATTGGGCTGCGTCGACCAATGGGCATGAAGGCTACAGGGGCCCCGGGCTTCCCCATGCTGACAGCTGATTTCGGTACCGAGCACTCTAGACGAGCTTTCTTGCTTGGAGACCTACGTCATTATCATGAAGGGTCAGCATACTTGTTGGTGTCAGCAACTACAAAGTGAACTAGATTCCAGTTTATCTCCTTCAGGCACATCCCCTTAATGCACAGGGAACACACACATTCTTTCTTGGATATATCTTCAACACTCCGTCTATAGCCCCTCTACGACCAGAAATCCAACACCCCGGGTGACATTTTGGTAGCGTTACAGAAGAAGAAACGAGAATGTGCATGAGCTGGGACGATCTGGAATGGTACTTAAAATGTCCCATATACACCGGTGTATGCCTCTGTGGACCCTGTCTACTATGCGTTGAGGCGATTTATCTTCCGCACAGAATGAAGAGGAAGTGGCGCAAAAGACGTGATCGGCACGACAACAGCAACAACAATGGGAGATTTCGAGCCTACGATGGTTATAAACCACCTGGGCGAGGGAATGTTATTCTGCCTCCCCTTAGCACCCCACCCGCTGGTGGCAACAGGGGAATGGAACCGCGCGATGAAGGGCATATGGCGGGATTACTATCCCGGAGCCAGTGAAGCGGCCATCGTCAGGGTTGAAAAAGATCATGTCACCATTTTATAAAGACGGGCGGTGCCCGAACGTGGGCCGCGGCATTGACACCTCGACCGACGTAGCGAGCGGCAACCGAGGCGACGCGATAGGGGCATTGCCACAGAGAACCACCACTGCAGGCGGATAAAGGAGATACGAAACCCGCGAATCTTGGAGATAACGCACGAAAAAGGATATGTTGGTACTATTGAGAAGCGACGCGTGCGCCAGACCCATCCCCCAGATGCGAATGGCGAACGTGAAAGACTCGCGTAACATGGATCCCTTGCCCGTCGCCCGACGGGTCCCGCCTATGCTGTGCCTGATGGACGATGCGCTCCGTGCTCGACGTGGCCTCGCAGTCCATGGCGGTACGATCGTGCGCGAGCCACGTGTCCATCTCGTGCGGATGCCGGTACTTGTTCTTGCGGTGCTTGCGGTCCTCCAGCTCCGTGTGGCCGGCGGGCACCTGGCCCGATCCAACGCCTACCCCAACACTACCACCGCCTCCTTTCCCGCTCGACCCGAAATATGATCCGTAGGTACTGCCGTTGCGCTGCCAGAAGGTGGGGCGGAAGACGGCGACGAAGATGGTGGTGTTGACAACGAAGCAGGACACAAGGCATTCGCGGCAGGCCCAGAACGCGGGGGCTGCGCCTACTTTCTACAGTCGGGCAGAAAGAAGGTCAGATCGAGACCATGGAGGTATGGAGAGAGGCTGTGAGGATAGGGGGCTTGGGCAAAGACTTACACCTGTCATGGAGAAGTAAACGCGTAGGATTGCTGCCACCATGGTGAAAGCACTGGCGCACAATATCACCGCAATGCCGATTTTCTTTGCCCAATGCATGCGGGCTTCGCGGAGGAGCTAATAGATTTGGTCATGTCAGCCAAGAAAGATTCCCGGTGATCTGGGGTCCAATAGGGGACGAAATAACATACGGGTATTGGAATCGCCGCAATGCCAAGATCTGTCAAACAGTTCATGATCAAAACCGCCATGTAGAGCACAGGGGTATCGGGATAGCATCGCGCTAAGAACGTGTGAGTATCTCTGCCAGTGTAGTGGGGAGTTAACTAGTTGCGTACTTCCTGGGTCAGGATATATCTGCCAGTATTTGTGAAATGGTCTGCAGTAGGTCGTGACGAGGGTCACAATGACCAAGTAGCATGTAACAACAATGGCCATCAAAGGCTTGATGAAGCGCTGGACCCAAAGGCCACGAGTCAGGCGCTTCAGGAGAAACAGGATGCTCAGCTTCTCCGTCCACTATAGCCAAACAGATACATGAGCGAATGCTAGCAATGCTAGGTTGTTATGGGAAGAGGAGAGGAACTTACAACAAAACCTGTGTAGGTAAACCAACCGACCAAGAACCACTTGGAGCCAGCAGCCAGTGTTTCGGCCAGCTCTGGTGTTTGCGTCACTATTTGGAGCCTGGCAACTTCGCTCGGGGGCACCCTACTTCTGCTTTAGAAGAATCTCACTTCTGATGATCGTTCTGGAAGTCGATATACTTACCTGTTGTGTCCGTTTTCCGCCACGCCCTGGGCTGCAAACGACATGACTGTAACAATGACCTATCGAAGAAAGTGGGAGTGTCAGTAATACCAATCACTCTGAAGCTGTGCTGTTATTGGGATTGGGTGCGGTGTCAATATGGGAAAAGCGATATCTTACAAAAGCCAGAATCGACAAGTAATCATCCCCATCAAGCCGACGAACCCCCTGGACGCGAATGCGTACGGCGAGCCGAGACCAGTGAATGAGTGTGATGGCGCCATACTCCGCCCATTGCTCGATAACGAAGGACTTGGTTTCTGGGTCCATATTTTGAGATGTGGGAATGCCCAAGAGGACTGAAGAGATGTTGCACGAAATTTATGTGTTCCCGAACTGTTGCATTCTCGGTACCAGCTGCGGGTATGTGTACTAAACTTGCCAATGAGTGCCATTCGGTCCGGTGGACGGTTTCATGGAAGCCTAAGTAGCTGGCTGGTAAATGGCTTTACTAACAACTGGCTCGAGGTAGGGGCCCAATGGGCGATCGCCATATTACCTCTGACGCTGAGAAGATTGGTAAGGCAGGGAGAATTGAAGCAATAACCCCAATTTTGATCCATCAGAATTTTGGCCACAGGACCTTCACGCTGAGCCTTTTCTGCAGGTATGGCGGTGTACCATGGGGTCTGGCGATTGGGCTGCTCGGCCCTGGTTGATACCGGGTGTATGGCTCTCTGCCCAGGGTGTTGGGGTGTACGAAAGAGAACCAGTGCTGTGGGACTTGACCGATCACATTCCACCCCTCGTATCCGAAGGATTTGCGTCTTCTTCAGGGAACACGCTTTCACCTCGATCTATTAGCGCACCGCAGTTGGTTGATTGACTGCGATGGCAATTTCCAGACCATTCAATCGGTTCGTACTTCATATCTTCACTTTCCACCATCCGAATACCCCTTTAACATGTCTAGATGGCTAGAATCATCTTTAGAAGATTCTCTATGCATCAAGATTGCTTCCAGATGCCAATCGGGTCGTCGCGTCCGGTGCAGGGCCTAAACTACTGGTAGCATATGAAACCAGGTTACGGCATTCGAGGAATCGACGGGCTGCCAACTACTTCCCCGAAAGCCACCAGAATTGTTTGCCTACCACTAGAGAGGGGTTCAACCCCAGTTCAGTTCATCCAACGTTTAGAAACAAGGGCAACCCTTGTACCTCATGCATTATCACACAGCTTCGTGTTTCCCATGCAGACATACTCAAGAGGGTGTTCATGTGCAGCGATCGTCTTACCAAACCCAAGTCTCCTTGCTACGAATATAGCGTCTTGGGCACTTGGACAAGCATGCAAGAAGTAAAAGGAACAATTCAATGCCGGTTTCCGCGCGCAATTGACGCAAGGGAGTAATATAGTTGGAAACAGCAAACATGTCGCCAAATGGGGTAAAAGAGCGACAACCCAACGTTGCCACGCAGCTCGCGTCACCATGCCCCTCGATTGAGTGGAAGCCCTCGCAACCTCCAGGATGCGCTCAGTATTTTCTTTGAACTCAAATATGACACGGTACGTCGCCATGACACCCGTTCATTTGTCTAATCTCGCTTGGACAAGTGCTCAGATCAATATCCAGCAAACATGGCAAAACTACTCAGCGGGACTGCCTTCATCACAGGTGCTGCGTCAGGTGAGCGTCTTGTTCTCTTCCTTTAACCCTCCTGAGAGTAACTGACACGCTCCTTGATAGGCATCGGCTACCAAACAGCCCTTTCCTTCGCCAAATATGGCATGGAAAACCTGGCGCTGGCCGACATTGACACAGACACGCTGACCCACGCCGCCAACATGGTACGGGACAAGCACCCCGCCGTCCAAGTCCTCGAGCTCGACATGGACGTGCGGCGGACGGACCAAGTGAAGGCCGGGCTGGACGCCGTCGTCGCCCGGTTCGGCCGCCTCGACGTCGCCGTCAACAACGCCGCGATCCGGGGCCCCACCGGCGCGACGGACCAGACCGACGAGGGCGCGTGGGCCGACGTCATCGAGACGAACCTGTCGGGCGTATGGCGCTGCCAGCGCGAGGCCCTGCGCGTCATGGTCGGGCAGGTCGACCGCGGGAGCCGCGAGGGGCGCGGCCGCATCGTCAACACGGCGTCCATGTTCGGGCTGTTCGCGCCGCCCCAGGGGCTCGCGCACACGCCCTACACGGCGGCCAAGCACGGCGTTGTCGGTCTTACCAAGGCGGACGCTGTCGTGTACGGCAAGCAGGGGATACGGATCAATGCCATCTGCCCGGGGTATGTTGTGACTTCTATTTTCCCGTATGAATAATGTGTTCAATGGTCAATGTGGTTTAACATGTGATGTATCGCAGATGGACAGCGACTCCTCTCCTCCAGCAGGTTATTGACGACCCGGATCAGCCCATGCTGAACCAGGAGATCGAACGTGGCGCCGTGCCGCGCGCCGCCCACGTCGATGAGGTCGCCGATGCCATTGTGTTCTTGGCTTCACCTTTGAGCAGTTTTATGCAGGGCGCATCTCTCGTCGTAGATGGCGGATTCACGTTGACGTGATGTTGGAAAAACAGCTGGGGTCATAATTTGGAACGGCGGGGGTGTTCAAAACTGGCCTAAGCAGTAAAGTCCATTTTCACAAAACATCCCAACGAGATATATGCTTGAGGTATTAATGATTTGGATTTGTAATCATATGCAAAAGATAATGCCCCAGACATGATTATGGATTCAGTAAACGGTGATTACCCCTGCCCCTATCCAACCAACCAAGTATTCCAAATATAGCCCCTCATTTCCGACTGCCATTTCCCACATTGCCTACCCGAGCACCCCGTATCCCAACCAACGGTCATAGTTCTCAGCTACTTAGTTACCCTCGCGAGATGTCAACTTGACCTGCAGCCCCGGCTCCAGGTACGCAATGCCCCCGCAGGCGCAGTAGCGCCCCTCCTCGAGCACGTCGACCTCGAAGCGGCGCAGCACCTCGGGCACGAGCTTGTGCAGCTCCATGAGGGCCAGCTCCTTGCCGATGCAGCCGCGCGGGCCCATGCCGAACGTGTACATGTACGCGTCCATGCGGGCGGTGCGCTCCTCGCCCTCGAGCCAGCGCTCCGGCCGGAACGCCTCCGGCTCCGGCCCGAAGGCGTCGGCGTCCTGATGCACCACCACGGCGTGGCTGAGGATCTCGGTGCCTCCCGGGACATGGTGCCCCCCGATCGTCTTGCCCTCGGGCGTCGGCGTCACGCGCGAAAAGAGGTTCGGGATCGGCGGGTGGATCCGCAGGCTCTCGCGGATGCAGGCGCTAAGGTAGGGCAGGTGCCGCTTCGTCTCGTCATACTGCACGACTAGATCGCTCAGGAGCCCTTTGGCGTCGGCGGCGGCTATCTCCTCGCGGACCTGGGCGAGGGCGGCCGGGTGCTTCAGGATGAGGCGCAGCGTGGCGCCCAGCCCCGTGCCCGTGGTGTCGGCGCCGGCCTGGATGAAGAGCGTCATGTTGGCGAGCTTCTGTCCGTCCGTCAGAGGCTCGTCGTCGATGCGCGCGTCGAAGGTATTCTGCAGCGCATCCTTGAACACGGGAGGAGGCGCGCTGCTGCCGTCCGCTTCCGACATCTTCGGCTGGAGCCGGCCGCGGCGCTCCGAGATCTCGCGCGCGCTCTGGGCCATGAGCCAGCCGTTGCCCCACTCGTCCGACAACTTCGGGAGCAGGTAGTCGCGCAGCTTGGAGCTGAGAATCACCTCGCGCATGAAGCGCCAGCGTACCGCCAGCCCGAACAGGCCCATGCCGTAGCGCCAGGCGTGCAGCATCCCGCGCTCGTCGCGGTCGTTCTGGACGAAGCCCCAGGGCGTGGTGAAGAGGACCATGGACATGACGTCGGCGGCGAACTCACTGTTTTCCCGCAAGCAGATTAGCATACTGGAGTCAAGGAGCTTCGGGACAACGGGGATACTGATGGGACCTTACGATGTCTTGTTGCTCAGGATGATGGGCGTGCCGCTTTCCTTAGCCCGCTTCCGGTTGGCGACCCAGTTGACGATGAGGTCGTCGATCTTGCCCTCCCACGTCTTCTTCAGCGTGCCCACGGACCAGAAGGAACCCCCGAGGGCCTTGCGCAGCCTCCGGTGGTCGTCGGTGTCGGTGGTGGTGAAGATGGACGTCGGGCCGATGGCTTCGTGCTGGTAGATGCTGCCCTTGGTGTTGCAGGCGGAGTCCCAGTAGATGTCGCGGAGGTGGCTGGCCTTGTAGAAGAGGAGCAGGTCAGGTGTGATGCGGATTGGGGCACCGTCTTCTGATAGTATGGGTGTTAGTGCTTGTTACCCCTCGAATTCCTTTCTCTCTCATACGGGACATAGGAAAGGTACGGCGCGTTTTGGACAGTAGACTATTCTGGTTAACGTTCTCACTTACTTCCATACTTCTCTACCAGGCTGCAGAGCCATTCGGGCTCAGACTTGGACAGCCCGGCTATTCCAAGAGGCAGGGACGTGCACGCTGTGTACCACGGACCCGGGAAGCTTTTGAGGGGGTGGAAGTAGAGGCTGTAGACGACTCGCCAGGCCGCCGCCGCTACACAAACAGTGGCCAACACCGCCGCCCCCCAAACAAATTCAGACCCGGAGTTCGATATGATCTTTTCGACGTGCGAAACCATGGCGTCGGATTTCGATGGTGCTTGAATTACTTGGTTGCGTGTTGCTCAGATGTGAGCGATTCAGTATTTAATATCCTGAGTCAAGCACTGAGACTCCGAACAGATATTGCTACTACAGCCCTAAATCTGTGTGACTTCGTGCGAATACATGGCCCTTTTATGCAATCAAATCCTTCCAAAAGAGATCTAGGATGGGCTCGCAAACACGTGCCCTGGTTGCTGCAACATGCCGTGGGCTGAGTAACCCCCACGGACATTTCGATGTCGCATGCTGACTGGGCAAATCAGGTGTCGCACAACAGTCTTGGGCCGCACCACATCCCGCATAGTGTCGTATTTATGACAGACATGGTCTTAGCCCAGCATGTGCATTCATGCACGATGATATGTTCACGACGGACACGATGCATGCCGCTAAAACATAATTTAGTATGGAGGACCGGGATTCTTTTGATTGTTTTATCTTCTGTGGTCATAGCCCGCAGTGCGTTCTCAAATATCAATTGAAAAGCAGTCATTATACCCAGTGTCTTCGAGATTTTCGAACTCGTAGGACTGGGAATAAAAGGGGTTAATTAGGACGCCGCCACCCAGCTCCCCATGCCACACTACTACCGCAGTTGTAGCACATCAATCTTGACCGGAAGACGCTCCGTTATCAACAAGACGAAAGTGGAGGTTCTGAGTAGAGATCCGGGCAGTACTATTCGTCTGCGGTCTGCAGGATGCTGGGCGTTGGCCCCTCCCTTTATCTCTACCAACCAAAACACTCGCAACCCGTTTCCCACTTCCTTCTTCTGCAGATCTTGGCGTTGGGTTGACCCCGAATATGCGACATGCGCATGGAGAAGATTTTCGAGACGGTTACCCCGCAGTTGTTGGAAAGCAAGACATTTGCTTGAGCCGAACAAATAGAGTCGATCAGGACTCACCGGTTGTGCCATGGTTCGTTTGCAAAAGCACTTGGTTGGGCTATGCGGAGTCCATTGTGTAGTAAGTCAGCCCTTCTCGAAAATGGCTGAACTGTTTCTGTGGGGAGAGTAATATCCATGTATTGTAAACTATTTTACAAGTAATTAAAAAAGAAATAGCAATTGCCTTGGAGGCATGTGAACGTCAATCTCATGCTTGTAGCCGTCTACCTAAAATGAAGTCCCATAGCATTGTTCTTCTTCAACTCCAAGTTGACGACCAGGATCCGCTCGCCATCTTCACGCGTGCGCTGCTCACACTGCACCTTGGCCACCCCGAACCGCAACGTGTAAGTGTTGCTGTTGGGCGCGAGCATCATCAGGTCCTGCTTCCGCGTCCGCAGGTTGCCCTGCCGGGCGCCGAGCTGGGCGATGGTCAGGTAGTCTTTGGTGAGCGCTGCGGTGAACATGGGGCCGATCTGATCCTCGATGGCGACCCAGGGCGTCCCTTGTTCCGCGAAGCCGCACGCCACCACGACCTGCCCGACGTAGGTCCCGCCCACCTGGAACCGGTGGAACGCAGTGAAGCTCCGGAGGCCGCTCGTGATGAAGACGCTGTTCTGCGCGTCCCACAGCTCGCTGGGCGCCGTCTCGAGGAGCTGCATCGATGTGTTGCTGCCCCGTGAGGCCTGGATTTTGAAGTACACGGCACCCAGGATGCTACTGCTGTTGTTGTTGTTGTTGTTTGTAGATCGAAGTGCGTCCGAGCTGTTGGCCGCCGCTGGTTGTCTCTTTGTCTTGTAGCGCTTGGCCACGAAAATGGTGGTGTCGCCCGAGCTCGGGGTCTGCTCGCCGATCCAGCCGTGCGTCTGTGGCCTCACTCGGACATATACACTAGCGCCCTCATGCTTGAGGAAGACGCCGAGCTGCGGTGATTTGGCGCCGTTGGCATCCACCGAGTGGCAGTGCAGCGGCATGACGACGTCTTCCGAGTCCCGGGTTGGGTGTAGGAAAGTATGGATGCGCAGACCCTTGTTTGACATGGAGTAGTCTGGGTTGAACTTGATGTCGTGGTCGAGGACGAGATTACCCAGACCCGCAAACTCGGCCGGGCTGCGAGCCAGGATACCGCGGTACGTCGGCGAACTGGGCTGCGGTTGTTGTCCTGGCGGGGACTGGCTGTCCCCTTTGGACGTCCATGCGAACAAGGTGAGGTCGTTGCTGTCGCGGATAATCTCCTCCTGCAGCCGGGCAAACGCCTGCGCGCCCTCGCCGTACAGCATCGGCATGTTGACGCCGAACAGGCCGATGAGGCAGTAGGCCGTGTCCTCGAGCTTGGTGGTCTGGCGCGACGCGGCCCAGGCCATGCGGCGGGCGACGGGGACGTCGTCGAGCAGGTCGCGGATGTCGGCGCCGGCGGGCGGGGACAGGATGCCCGCGTCGATGCCCGTGATGGCGGCCAGCTCCTCGCGGAGCGACTCGCGCGTGCCGAAGAAGCGCCAGGCGCCGTCGTAGAAGTAGGCCTCGCGCGGCGCGATGGTCTCCTGCAGCGTCCAGCCCCTCGTGAACCAGCGGGCGCGGCGCAGCGTGTCGCGGTCCCCCGCCAGCGCGTCAAAGTCGGCCACGTAGACCAGGCACACGGCCGCGTCGCTGTACCACTGGAACATGGAGTTGATGGACTCGGTCAGCTCGGCGTTGTTGGTCTTGTCGATGCAGCACGAGTCGATCCAGACGTAGTCGTGGCCGCACTCCCGGGCGAGGCGACACGTCTTTTCGATCTTCTCCCATCCCTTGGCCGCGGTGCGAGTCTCATGCTGGGCAAAGTCCTGGAAAGTGACTTCCTCGGCGTCCCATGTGTGGGACAGTATGGCGAACGTGTGCGGTGGGCGTTCGATGAACGACTTCATGCACAAAGGCTCACTGCGGCAGTCGATTAGTCTCATATCTGGCTATTCCGGCTGACATCAGCTCAGAAGGTAATCGATGGAGTGAATCGACGCTAGAGAGTCATGAGTCGGACGGAGCTGAAGCTGAATTGGAGCTAGGCTCGAAAACGGAAATCAGCTTGTGGGTTCAAATTAAATTAAGTAGTAAGCACTATAAAAATATCTATCATATTCAGCGCTCCAGAACTACTTCCTCCATTATTCAGCATACATACTCGATACAGTTGAGTATTGTACAGCCTGTCTATACACAGGTCGTACCGCCACATACGTTGAGAACCTCATCTCAACGATGCGCAAATGGACATTCATTTTAACTTTTGTTATAGACTTGATTCCAAACTCAAAAACCACTTTTTGAAAGTTATCCATTGTTATCAATCCAGCAATAGCGTTGCATAGACCCGGTCTTCTATGATGCCCAAATTAAACATCAAGGCTGTCACTATGATAATGGCCTGAACGGAAGACAATTTCCGGGTGATTGGTTGTTTTATATTCTTCTTCGGCTTTGCCGGCACAGAGATGCATTTCACAAGCGACTGGTCTGGTCAACCTGGTGAGCTCTATTCCGGAGAATGACCTCAAACCTAATAACACTGGTTTGGGCCATCGGTTTCAAGGTATACCGTAGAGACTATGTGGGCTGGCGTCGTGGATCAAGCGTCGTGCTCGAGGATTCGCAATCCTTGTAGATGCTGTCATTTGTATCCATGGTGTCTGTATCACTACAATGAAGCGCAAACGAGGGCCCAACATAGTAATCTTGGCATATCCATTGCTGCCCCATCGCAACAGGAAAAGCATGGTCCTACATTTCGGGCGAATTTAGAATTGCGGACTGCTGTACAGATTCCAGATCCCTAACCAGCTAGTTTGCAAATTCGTACTCCTTCATTCAACACTTCATAGCTATCGCACTGCAAGGGTGCTCATCCCGCGGGAATTTCTGCTGAGTGAAGTGTTCCTCTACCATCTCGTGCCATCCCCTTTCGCCTTCCACGATGTCGGGGAATACAACATGGCCTGTCATGATGAAATAGATGGTACAATCAAGCGCGAAAAGATCGATTTTGACATCAGCTTCAAAATTGTCGGCACGGGGGCAGGAAAACTTGATGGGCTCGCTACTACAGCCATCTAGCTCGACCTTTCCGTCCAATACATGTCTCCCCTGAAAATCCAAGTGCTTCAGGCGAAGGTCTTTATCCAGGAGCAGATTTGTAGGCTGTACATTACAATGAATGACATTCCGGGAACGGATGAATGCGAAGGCTTCGGCAGCTTGTCGACACCACGATAACCTCTGCGAAATCGAGGGTGTCGAGTTGTCAGATGCGAGTAGGCAGTCGGTCAGGTTCCCGTTGATGGCAAGCTCAAGATAGATGCCCGTGCTCGAAAATCCTTTCAGTTGAATAATGATTGATTGATCAACTGCGATTCACATCAGGCTGGTCCTGCGGAAGTAGAATGCGTTCGTGCGGACCGACAATCTCGAGCAATTGCCATTCGACAATCAACCTTTCCAGGCTTTCATCGGGACTGAGAGGGTATACGAATCAGGGATCACTTAGTGCGACTAATAGACCCTTGCGTCACTGGAGTGTCTCATGCTGTACTGCTTTTGTGGCGCAAGATGGCTTTATTCGTGGTCCTGCTTCCATGGTGTTTAAGATGTGTCGTCGTATGGCGTTCCGTGGTTGTTGGATCTGGCCACATCTGCCGCTTGCGTAAAAGGGGCTGTAGGGCCATTGTGAAGGAATGGCCAAGTTCGTACTGAGCCAAGGTTCTGCATAGCAACTCGTGCTCTCAGTCTCGTTATCAGTCTTGAGACCGGCCATGTAGTCGTCTCAGGACACCCTGGTTTCCACTAGGCGGTGGAAGCACTGTCTGCTGCCCGTTAACTGTCTGGATCTTTGGTAACTCGGTGTTTACCCACTTACAACTTAAACATTAGGACATATGTGTCCTGGAACTCTTACTACAGATGTGCCGAGCGTGAGATCTTTATATCCCGTGCAATCTGGCCTGTGTAAGTCTGTCTCCATCTGATCTTCTTACTTCGCTAATTCCTACTCTGGACCCTGACGACTTTGCCGAAGTGAGCAAGAATGGGCTTTGGTAGACCCCTTATAACACTTGCTAGGTCTAGGAACTCGTTGAGACACTCCTATCTCCTACGCTCAGTCGAGTGTCGAGGATGATTATACCGTCCATGGACGGACTGTGAAACAATTCGATGGAGTATGTGTTCCAAACAAACCTTGCGCTTCACATGATCTATATTCAGTGATGTGGTTAGAACTGGAGATGGTTTATGCAAGATATCGAGACAGCGATTCGACCTTATATGCTGAAAACTCTCATGACCCCCCGTCCCCCCGCGAATATGAGCCGATTTTCAAGAACAGCCCCGAACAGGGATTGCGAGTGGGGAGGTCCCTCAGTTCTCGATCGACGAGAAGTACCAAAAGAGACCAATGATATCTGCAAGGGGGTCTGCGAACCAAGAAAGGCGGGCAAACCGACCTCGAGAAGACCGGATTAGACAGGGGCATGGACAAAAAGAAGCGGCCCAAATTATAGATACTTAATCTCTCTGGCATGTACGGGTTTCGCAATATGCAACATCTAAGTATGCTCAGGGAACGGATAGAGCAACCTCTGCTTGTCATCAAGCTAGACATCAAGTCACTTCGCAGTCTCTGGCGCTACTACGATTGTCTTCAGACTCATGCAACGTTCAAGCCCCCGAAAGGGACGCTATCTACATTTCTTTCCAGGGTCGAGACTACTATATGTTCGCTGGAAGAGCAGCAAATGCAGCTTGAGTCGTTTGGCAGCAACTTTGCTCGGGGTAGAATATTGGTAGGTCCAGTTTCTTCTTAGTCAACCCAGCCGTATGCTGCTTTACCCAGTACTGAAACCTGGTACCTAAGATTGCAGTTTGATGAAACCCTTCAGTGCAGAGCTCTTCAAGTAAGCCGATCTTTTGCCGGGCAAGCTCAAAAATCAACGAAAGGTATGGAAAATAACGCATACCGAACCGCCAATGAAACATCCTCAATGCACATTATCACCATGGTGGCTTTAATATTTTTGCTTCGAACCTTTGTTGCTGTAAGTATCTTCTCTCCCCTGGTGATATCATATGCTAACAAAATAGTCATTCTTCCAAAGCGGTGTGCTCAGCTGGGACGGTGATGCTGGCCCAGATACATGGACTTTGAGGTCTAGTTCGCTGCGGCTTTTCTTTGAAGTGTATGTGCCAATAAATTTGTTGATATTTGTGGTATGGGGTGTGGCTGCATGGATTCATCAAACCAAGTATATGCAAGAGAGATGACACAGAGGAGGGTGATGTTCAACAAGTGCGGGCCGGCGATTATAGCCAGTTCTAGACCGAAACTGGCCTTGCCACAAATACTCATCTGATGATAATAGATACTGCGCCACTATTGAGCCTAGATATTGACCTTATCGCAAGGCACACTGTCAGGCGTATCTAGATAGAAAGTGGTTTTCCGGAGAGGGGCTGAGGGGGTCACTTGGGTCAGCAGACAGGGGGCTTAGCCGCCCAATTTCCCTTCCCAATCTGATTGGCCATTTTCGACGCCACTGTGACAATGCAGCATATTACATACCACTGTGACGCTCCAGCCGAGGGTGCATCCTTTGGATAACGAGAGCCTTCTCGGCAGTGTGTCTCTTCAGCCCACTCTAGGTATGCTTGGCGTCAACTGCAGACAGCAATTGCAATCTGACGCGGTACATTTGACGCACGTCTTTGGGAGCACAAGCTAAAGACCTAACTTTTAAACCCTTTGATGAAGCACAAGGCACACCGCAAGACGTTATGAACGCCCAGAGGCAGAGATTCCAGACTTATGTCGTTGACAATTTCAGGGCAGGGTACTTACTCTATCTATACAAAGACCACCCCGTACATTTGCTCACATAATATTTATGAATACTGGCATTTCATATGTAAAGGAGATATATTTCGGGCTCCGGTTTACCCGGATTGTGCCGGGTCAGCATTGCAGTATCGGGATCGGCAATATTCTACTGCCCTCGATATCTATGTCAGGTATTTATGCCTAAGCCATCTCGATTTAACGTATGCACCCCCCCTCTTAATGCAGTGTCCAGTTGTGGCTGTGGCTGTACACCGTCCAGGCTGACAGCTGTCACTTAAGATTTATTACCCCTCCATCAACACTTGTTATCTTTCCCCGCGGGACAGTCATGACCTCTTCAAACATGTTGAAAGCGATACGTGACAGTTCAAACAATGGCGGCTCTCCCTAATACTGTCCATAGGGCTTTCGATAATGCCATTCAGGAATTCAGAAACAAGCTAGGAGATGATTCTATCTACAGCGAAATCCTCAAGACCACGTCAATCGATCAGGTCTACGATGCAACGGATGCGCTGCAGGAGGAGCAGAGGAAAAAGGGGCATCTCCGCCACCTTTCCAAGATTGAACCATACCTTAACCGACTTAAGGATTACACAGGCGCAGTAGAGGTCTTCGTCCAAGTGAAGCCTGACATCTTGGCACTCATTTGGGGACCTATCCGGCTGCTTCTCCAATGGGCGAGCGTTATAAAAACCGCCTTCGACGCTATTATCAACACAACGGCGCAGATTGGGCAGTGTCTTCCCGAGTTCAAAGTAATGGCTGAGTTATTCCCTGCGAACGCCCATATCCACGATTGCCTTGTACTATTTTTCAAGGAGATCCTGGAGTTCTACCAGATTGCCTTAGGGTTTTTCAAGCTTACACGTGAGTGCTCACTGGTTATTGAAGCGGCCTCACGATTGGCAACTAACGTTGATTAAGACTGGAGAATATTATTCGAAGCAGCATGGCCACGAAAGAAGGATAAAATTGACGTCGTGTCTCGATCGATCCAGAATCATGTCCAGCTCATGCGCAATGACGTTCGACTGGCAGATATCCAGCAAGCCCACGATGCTCGAAAACGCGCACTCGAGCAGTATGAAATTTCTGCAATGCAGCATAGACATCAGGAGTATCATGCTATCAAGACCGACATATCTCCTGTGTTCTACAATATCACGCGAGACAGATTACTTGGCGATACCTACGAGGGGACTGGGGAGTGGCTCCTCACGAATGCCGCGTTCGTGAAATGGCTCGGTGCAACTGATGACGCATTCAAAGTCCTGTGGATTCAAGGGATTCCGGGCGCTGGTGAGGGCCTTTTTATCTTCAAATCCATGTTGCACTGCTAATGTGAAGAGATGAGCAGGCAAAACGTTTTCATCCAGCATAGCTGTGGGCCAGGCTCAGAAACGAGGTCGGACGGCGTTCGCTTTCCTGAGCTTTCGCGACGGCAAAGGTTCCTCATCTCTAGAGATTGTACAATCTTTGATCTTTCAGCTAGTTTCGAGGGACGATACCCTTCAGTCCCTCGTGATAGGTCTAGTCCATGGAAATCATGGCCATGATCTACCCAGCGCAGTCCTGATCTTGCAGAAGATCGTGGATGCAGCCGGCCCATCGTACTTTATCATTGATGGATTGGATGAAATCAACGGAACAGACCGAAGCAGACTCCTCCAAGAGCTACTGAAAATGTGTCGGATTTGCAATAATCTGAGGATCATCATTAGCAGTCGCCCGGAGTCCGACTTGGTGTCTTCACTCCAAAACGATGCCAAGGTTATTCGTGTGGACCAGCACAACGAAAGTAGCATTCAAGCCTTCATCACAAGCAGGATCAACAACTGGTTCCTCACTCGGTCTTTTGACTCAGTCGTCGAGATCGAGATCCGACGGAGACTCTCCGGTCTGTCGCATAAGGCGAAAGGTAATGCAACATTCGATGCCCCCAATATCACTCATCCTCTGCTAATATTTACATACCACAGGAATGTTCTTGTACGCTAGAGTTGTGTTGGATAGCCTTGCGTTCATCAACACCATTGATGAGATTTACGAGGAGACACAAGTGTTGCCAGACTCGTTAGATGATGCGTAAGCAGGGACTAGCCTATACCGGGTGTTCTTCCCTAATTATACTGACATTTAATTTCTCTGGTCAAAGGTATCAACGAATTCTACTACGGGTGAACAATATCCGCCACCCGACGAGCAAAATTCAGGCCAGACAAATCCTTGGATGGGTTGCCTGCTCACCAACTCCTATCAGCATACAGGAGCTCACCTATGCCCTAGCAATAAGCATGGACGATAGGATGAAAAACGTCTGTGTTTTTGGCACTTTTGATTTCGTTCGACTCTGTGGGCCGATTATAGAAATCAATAATGGCTACGTTCAATTCGTGCATTTTACGGTCAAAGAGCAAGTATTTCTCTCATTACATCCTGTTCTCTGAAATGTCCGAGTGCTTACAAACGCGGGATAGGTACATCACCAGCCCTGACATTCCTGGCTGCATCTCTTTGGTAGACGCGGCACTAAGACTAGCAGAACGCTGCGTTGTCTGTCTCTGTCATAGTTCCTACGACATGGAGATAACCGATGAATGCATGGAAACTAACATACTCTCTGGAGCGTACGCATTTCATAACTTTGCTACAAGAACCTGGTTCGACCTGACGACGATTACCCTTACCGAGACAACGTCTCAAGATACCCTGCTTGTTGCGAAGAAAGAATTGATCTGCAGACTGGACCTACTTATGTCGCTCAGAAAGAGAGATTATCTCAAATGCAGCACAAGATACAGTCCCATGCCAGGGCTAAAGAGCCTGAAGATACCGCACGAAGGCCTTTATGACTCTCTATGTCAGCTCAATGACTTCTACAATATATGCTCCAGATCGGAGTACCATCTCAGTGACGGTATGACTTCCGACTACCTGGGAACTTTTTTCACCTGTGCTTACTATATTTCATGCATAGGGGATGATTGGGTCTATCTAGACCCATTAACAATATCAGAAGCATCCATCCGAATTCACAAGCTGGTCTCTTCTGTAACTCTTCCCGGGGGGTATCCGAACGACGCAAACCATAACGACGACGCTTTAAAAAAATGGCATGGGCCGCGTCCATTTTTATGCGGATATGTGGCGTGCCCTTCTGCTCGATACGGCTTCAAAAGCAGGGAAGAACGAAAAGCCCATGAAAAGCAACACGAGCGACCCTGGAAATGTAGTTTTCCCGATTGCCAGTATGCAAAAGGGGGCTTCTTGTCACGGAGGATGCGTGATGACCATCTGGATCACTTTCACACTGCACCCATCGATGTTTCGATCACCTCGGACCCTGGGGTTACCGAGAAAGCATTCATATTCGACCTGGCACGGACAAACCAAGCTATCGCTCTAAAGGCTTCATTAACAAAATTCCTAGCTTTCGACAGCGATACTCAGCTCCAGGTCCTCTTCACAGCAGCCTCATCTGGTTCCGTAGCTGTATTGGAAACCATCGTGGCAGCCTTAAGAGACGAGCAACAAGAACTAAACGACGATCCAAATACCAAGAGACAGTCCGTATCTCTGCATCCAAAATTGAAAAGATTACGCCACCCGTACCACCATCTGGGATGGCAGAAAGTCCTAACATTGCTTGTACGCGCTAAAGCTATTGATGGATTTGCGATTCTGCTTCCGCTACTCTGGAAGTACACAGAAATGGCCGCACTACTGGAAGGAATACTCTCAGTTGAATCACAACAAGCTTATGATATATGGAAACCATATGGAGTCTTGGATTTCAGGTCAAGCTTTGATTGTGGTAACGTCGAACGAAATCCCAGCAAAAGTACACGCGATTACACACACCAAAGTTTGTTTGATAATGTGGCCGGATATACTTGCAGGGAAACCCTCTTGATGGACTTCTGGGATGCTACGGAGCCATTCAAGGATAGGTCGGAACACCTCCGTGCTAAGCCACTAGTATCTGTGATTTTAAGGGGGGTGTACCCGACGAAACTCATCACATACATGGTGAACTGTGGCGCATTGGTGAACCATGTTACCACGGGGAATGGTGTCTTTAAGGGTATTCCGATTGCGGGTAAGACAACCCTTGAAGTTGCCGCGATGAATGATTCATTGGAGGGCCTGGAATTAGCGAAACTACTGCTATTGCATGGAGCAGATCCGACTTTTACTGACGGCGGCGGAAACATTCGCGATGCTCCACTGCCAAAGCGGGTATTTGAACTGATAGGCAAGACTTGGGAACAGGTAGTAGAAGAAATGCAAGGGGAGAGGAAGAAAGGAGAAGGTCTCAGCAGGGTTAGCAGTGGGCCATAGATTCGCATTGTATAGATTGGTGCAGGCTTATATCTCGAGTGCCAGCAAGGCGCTTTGCTATGGGGGGAATATTTACGTTATACCTAGTCGGCAGCATACTTCCTCCTCTGTGAGCACCCATTTTCCAGCTGCCCCTTATTGGACGCCAAGACCCTTCTATTACGGTTATACGACGACTACCCCCCTTGCTGGTACAATTTCGCATTGGAGACCTCATATTTCCGCTCGGCCGCTCGGAGTTTAGAGTTACTTGTTAGTTCTTTTCATGCCGAATCTATACTAATACTATGGATTGTTTCATAGTCATGATGCTAACATGCCTACTTATTGTTGGAGGGTTTGAACCAATTCGAAGCGATTGTTCGGGGGAAATGTACGTTGTACCTGCCATCTTGCAAGGCACAGTGAAACCGTACTGCGCCACTGCAGTCTTTGTTTACCACTTAGATAGGCTGACGGATGCGAGATTACGTACTTCCTGCAGATCTGACGTGGCTGAGCCTTCCCTCAGTCAGCCTGCCAAGAGGGCGGGCCCTAGTGTTACCTACAGCGTAAGCAATAAGAACGAGAGGCTCCCTTATTTTTGCATGCGCCTAATTTACTGAACACATAACCAAGTTAAGGTGGTAGTGCATCATGGCCACATTTAACCCTGTCGCTAAGCGCAAGTTAGCCCAAACCGAATTGGACTATCATCCATCTCCTCATGATGGTAAACGGGACTTCACCCGACCCTCAAGCCATGACACTACCCCAGGTGATTCTATTGGTGGCACCTTGTCCGCTAAAATCCCGTCACTGGACAGCGATGGACGACTAGTAGCAGCACCATGGGATGTTTCAGACCTCAACACGCATCAAACACCAGGCGCTTCGTTTCACCAACAGTGCTACAATTCCTACAACATGAATTCGCAACTGGACACAAGTTACCACGCTTCCAGTCTTCTGGGCCCAGACTGTGGCCTTCTACTAGATAATGATATATCTGGCGGCTGCATGCCTTCAACATTTGAAACTTCAACCGGCTACAGTCTCATGCCAGAGATTACTGGGTCAGTTGTATCATCCAGTGCCATGGAGGAGCAACACTGGAACATGGATATGTCATTTAAGGCGCCAGATGTGTTAAATGCGCCTGATACAGATAATTGCTCAATCAATGATTTTCAGACATCATGTCTCATTTCGACACCGGAGACATTGCCTCGAGCGTCACTTGATACTTGCTTTGGCGTCGTACGTATTACACTTTTACATTCTCGCAGAGGCCGGGGCAGACTAATATGTTCTAGATCGTGGTGCCTCTCACGATTTCCACCGATATCACGAAGACACAAAAGGAGCTTGACGTCGACCTCAGGAGGTACGGAAATATCTTCAAGATGTACTCCAAAGAAACAAACATGTACATGGGTATTCTGGCACTCCCTGGGCTCGACAAATTGGATGAGCAGCCCACAATCCAACTGAGGGCAGTCCTTGTGAGGTCTGGTTTGAAAGAAAAGGTGGTAAATCCGAATCGGACAGCCAAGAGGATGATGTCAAAGGGGAAGTCGAGCTTGAAAGACATCGATTGCCGTGTTCTTGTCAATGGTGTACGGGGTGAAGCGCCTGACGTGGGAAGAGTTCTCTCCGATGCGGGCATTTACCTTCAACAGCCATATGCAGAAGAAGTCACAAATGATCTGAGCTACTGGAACCCACACCTCCTCGTGAGGCCAAAAGGAACAATGCCAAAATTGGAAACTCTAAGCATGAGCCCAACCGGAAATCCGAGCTCGGAACGAAGTCTGGACGAAATAGAGAAGTGTCGCGTACTACGAATCTTCGACGCAGCAGACGGTCAAGCAATAGGGTCTGCTTTTGCTGAGCCCAGTCTACGGATACACTCAAAGCTTATGGAGTAAGTATAGCCATGCTGGCGAAGCAGTTCAGTGCTAACATTCCCAGACATCAGTTGCAGGCTGTAGCAATGATGGCCGAAAGGGAGTCGAGGACGGTTGAGAACCCCAAGTTTCCGTCCATTTGGATCCCTGAGGAAGGCCCTCTAGGCCTTCGGTACGTCAAGGGCATACCCCTTATGTATTGCTTTTCTGACCTTTAGCACTAGATATCGTCATATTCTTACCGGTACAATCAGCAATAATCCAGTGCAAATAGGCGGGGGAGTTCTGGCAGATGTACGTTTACCGAAGAATCTCACGCTTATTTACTAATTCTGGGTAGGAAATGGGCTTGGGGAAAACGTTGAGCATGCTGGCTTTGATATGCTCATCACTAGACGCAATTGAACGGGGCAATACTGAGCTAAAAGAGGGGGGAACAAGAGCAACATTGATCGTCACGCCGAAATCAAGTAAGTGGGCTGGTTGCTGGTTCCTGGCAGCTGTGGCACTGCAGTCTCGCTAACAAAAATAGCCTTCGTCAGTTGGAAACAGCAAATTGACCGGTAGGGTTTCTGTTTGCATAATCCCATGGACACCCAGCTAACAGGGCTTCAAGACATATCGATGCAAATCGGTTCAGCGTCTTTTCCTATCATGGGATCGAAAGACGAAAGGTCACCAAGGGTTTTAAGAATCATGATGTCGTATTGACTACCTACGAGACAATGAGGTCAGACCTGAAGTCGAAGGGGCCACTTGCCACGACAATGTGGACGAGGGTGGTGTTGGACGAAGGTAAGTTTTCCCATTATGCGACATACATTCAATCTAACAGTAGAGTTGAAGCCCACCATATCCGGAACAGATCTTCCCAGATCTTCCAATCTGCATGCGGACTTCGCGCTCGCTACAGGTGGTGTCTCACCGGGACGCCTATACATAACTCCCTTGACGATTACGGTGCCCTGTTGGCCTTCCTCCGCATCCCAGCATTGGCAACAAAACTGCAATTTTGCAAGCAAATTGCGGACCCAATTAGAGACCAGGCCCCAGATGCACTGGAAAGGCTGAGGAATCTGGTGAACGCCACGTGCCTTCGCCGAAACAAGGCGACTGCTGGTCTTGCAGCCGAGCTTCCGCCTAAGTCCGAGAGGGCCGAAACTATCACTTTGGATAAAGAAGACCAACATATCTACAATTTATTCCAGAAACGGGCCGAAGACTTGGCTTCACGGCGCACTATCGATCTTACAGGTACTGAGGCCTCGGGACGCAACATTCTGTCCCTGATCACGATTCTTCGAAGGATCTGCGATCACGGGAAGGCCATGGTGACTCCGCACGCCCTGAACCTGTTGAACGCGAACCTGGAAGAGAAAGGCAGGAATGATCAAGTGGTCCCCGATATTGTAGAGGGTTCTTGCTCTCAGTGCGGCGAGGACGTGGATGATATTCAGAGTGTAGGAGACGAGGATCCTCTGCGTTCTGAAGGGACGATGCGACTCTGCACTTTCTGTCAAGCGGCGCAAAAGGAAGACAGCCAGGAGAGAATGATGGATCTTGACAATGAAGTGTCAAACCCGGTTGCCAATCTCGCGGCTGCATCAGCACTTGGGCCTCCTCCATCAGCCAAGGTCAAAGCTTTGTTGGCAAATTTAAACAAGTATCCCGTGAAGAGGTATATGGAATCCGACTCCTATGATGTTGCAAACGAGTATTGACATGAATTACACAGCGTTGTTTTCACCTCCTGGACAGCCATGATCAACCTTGTCGAAAACGCGTTTCGAGCCAGCTCCATTCCGTTCCAGAGACTTGATGGACAAATGACCATTCAAGCTCGAACACGGGCTATTGAACAGTTCAATATCGATCCACAGTGTCTTGTGATACTGTGTAACATCGGCAGTGCCGCAGAAGGGTAAGCAAGGGGCAGCCATGACCATTACCTCACGCTTGCTGACAAATAACAATTGAATAACAGCATCGACCTGACCGTGGCGTCCCATGTCCATATACTTGAACCCCACTGGAACCCCATGTTGGAAGCCCAAGCCATCGACCGTGTGCATCGTATCGGGCAGACCAAGAATGTGACTATCACAAGATACTTGGTCAAGGATTCGGTGGAGATGGTGCGTAGATACTCGAACCCTTGTGTGAGAACTGTGCCGTATAAGGTTCATGCTAACGTTTATCTCCAGTACGTGAAATGGGTTCAAGATAACAAACTAAAGCTTATCAGTCAATCTCTGGGTTTCGCAGAGGATGCCGAGCGGTTTGAGAAGCGGAAAGAAGAGGTAAAGTCATACCCGCCATTGCCACTCACGTTAAAGTCTTGATTAACAATGGTAATCCACAGGCACTACAGAGGTACCTTAAGGCAGGGTAAAGAGTTGTCGGGTCAAAAGGGAAAGCTAGCGTAGTAGCTAAACGTTGCCTGGCGCAGGTACAAGTACTGAAGCGAACCACGTTGGTGGACCTGGTCATATCCATCAAGGAGACAATAACGATAGATCATGGTAGATGGCTGTCAATGGAGTAACTAGCCCCATTCTCGTATTACTTAGCTTCTGACACATTTCTTTATTTCCAATTATAGCCCCCTTAAGATAGGCGTATACCTAGACTAACCACTGTCGCATGGTTGGATCGTGTCATTACCCGGAAATGCAGGAGGACAAGTAGAGGTATAAATTACGCCTAGGTTTTTAGAGCTTAAAATAAACCGTGCTAATGTTGATAAAACTAATATAAAGGGGGTTATCTAAATAGAAACTTATTTATAAATTAAGAGTATTAAGTACCCTTTTTCCTCCTCGATAAAAAGCAGTGTAGTACTAAGCGGCGGGAGAAGATCCATTTATGGCGTTCCGTCGTGTGTGTATTTATACTATTTGGCACGTATTGTATACCGGCTGGGTCAAGGTCAAAGTACCTTGTAACTAGGTCGCCAACTCCCACTTGCTCTCGAGCATATCCGCTCAAGCTCTCAACCAAATCATAAAGCGACCTGGATAAACTTGGCAACACAAGGTACACCAGCTTGGTTCACAGCAAAGACCATGTAGTAGCCCGGAAGAGCCACACCGTAATCATTGGGCACCGTGACCTGGTAGCCGGCAGCGCCACCCTCCTGCGCCTGGAGGGGGATGCGTCGCTGGTCCGTGTTGACGGCGTGCGTCGAGGTGCCGACGCGCAGCATGCTGAAGCTGTAGGCCCCGGGCTCTGCCATGGTGATGTTGTACGACTCGCCCGCGCGGACGGCGTCGGCCGACAGCCGGACGATCTCGGGCCGCGGCGCGGGGGTGCGCCCGTCGGCCAGGAATAGGTAGGGCGGCGAGAAGAACTGGCCGTCGAAGTGGTTGGCGGCACAGCCCTCGCCGCACAGCCCGCCGCCGCCCGAGAAGACGGTGGCGTCGGGCATGAGCACGGCCGTGGAGTGGTAGTTGCGGGGCACCGTGTGCGCGCGCATGGGCGTGAAGCTCCGGCGAACCGGGTCGAACAGTTCCGGCACCAGCTGCGCGCTGGCGTCGGTGAAGAGCGCCATGGGACCCGGGCCCTGGCCCCCGACCACGAACACCGTGCCGTCGGGCAGCACCACTCCGTTGCCGAAGCCGCGGGCGTACTGGCCGTTGCCCACCCGCTCCGCCGCCACCGGCGTGTTGGGCTCCCCTACGGTCAGGATGTGGGCCGCCGTCGACGCGCCGACGCCCGTGTAGGCCGCGCCGCCGCCGTAGGTGAAGATCTTGCCTGCAACGGCGTCGTACATGGCAAAGACGCCGCACATGGCGTCAGCGTCCTCAGCGCGCGTGCCCGCCGACTGCACGGCGCCGGTGCCCTTGGTGTCGTACCAATTCATGTTGCGCGAGGGTCCGGCCTGCAATACGAAGCCGTCCTTCCAGCCGAACAGCCAGCCATGAGCATCCGGATACATGCCCGCTTGCATGACCATGGGCCTCAGGGGGCAGCCGGGCAGCTTGGTCCAGGTGTTGGTGGCGCCGTCGTATAGCTCGCCGTTCCGGACGCCGGCCCCGGAAAAGGTGCCACCGATGGTGAAGAGGCGGCCCTGTGACGTGAGCGTGCTGGCCTGGTAGCCTCGAGGGATTTGCATATTCTGGGCCGATGTCCATACATTCTGCTCGACGTCGTAGATGCTAGTCTTGGCCGCTGAGGAGCCACCCGTCACGATTATGCGGCCCTGGGCGTCCATGCTGATACCAGGACAGAACATGTCGTGCTGCGTGTTCTGCACAACATAGCTGCTCATATTCCCGTCGGCTGGGTTGTATATGGCGGTGTAAGTCTTCTTGTTTCCGGCATTCGTCCAGCGGAATCTGTCGTCATTCGGATGGTGCATTGATCAGCTAATACTCGTATGGAGAACTACAAGAGCCCGTAACGGAAATGAAAGGGGATCGCTGGCGATTCAATACTCACGGCCAACCCGAAGACCAAGCCAGCAACTGGCCTGACTTGGGCAAGACAGCCACGGCTACTGGCACCATAGGGAACTTGATAAGGGGACTCCATTGGCCAATCGACTTGATATCGAGGCTCTCAAATACATTGAGATAGCGAGCGGCGCCGCATGAGCCGCTTCCGCCTCCAGCGCAAGGCCTGTTGCAAAGTTGCTCGTTCGTCTGCTTGGTCACTCCAGCGAGGATTGTGTCACCACAACTACAATACCGACCGTTTTGCACTGCATAGAGCTTGGAGCCGTAGCGGGAACAGTACTGCTGGCAGCTCTGAAGCGTCAGCTGGGCGCTATTGAGAACGTCGAAGGATTCGCTGAAGCCGCTCCTGTAGCCGTTGGGGTTGAGGTAGCATCCAGAAGACGATTGGGCTGAGGTGGATGGCAGTAGGGCCATAGCGGCTACAAATGTGAGGTCAAAGGACTTCATGGTATTCGTTATGCGTTTGGTTGATTAAAGTATAGGTGATGAGAATGGAAGCATATAATTATATTTAGTCAAGGGCATCGAGCTGACTTATATCACTGCGACCTCTGCCATATTCATAGCCGAAGGAACACTGTCTCAGCGAACTGGTTTTTCTTTTTGGCGTTCGTATTCCCTGAAGACTCTTACTACCTGCCCTGAGATTGTCTTGGCAGAAGACATAAGATTAGAAGAACTCATCTAGAACAGCGATGGCATAGATGTCAGTCGTTGTACGGCGCCACGCTAGCAAGTTGGTGCCCTGATCTACAGAGCCTCCCCTTTCCAAAAGCGGCCTCTCATTTCCCAGACCAGCCTCTCAGATTGAAGTGCTGCTTTGAATTCCGGTAGATGTGGCAAAGTTTAACAGTTTAGCGCATTGAGGCGTCAGGGGGATCAAGACGGTCAAGGCATATCGGATGACGTTTAAGCAGGCACTAAGTCTTAACCGGATAAGAACCCCCTTTCTAATACGAAACATTCCAATCTTATATCAAATAATCTTGAAATCCTTGATACAAGTAGTTGTCATTGCCTTCAAATATTCAATTACTCCTTATCATCCCATTTCCCCTGATTATATATCATCTTAGCGGCAACATAACGTTAGATTATCAATTCACGTACGATCTCTTTTGCTACAAGTCAAGATGAAGTTTTTCCTTTCTAAACTACCAGTCTATCTCCTTGTGACGTTTTCCATATCCGCAGCAGCCGAGTTGAGCGGTGCCGACGAAGGCCTTCAACAACGAGCAACCCGCTGTAACCCGGCTTGGAGAGCCGTATCCAAGGATCTGAAAGTCCTTTTCAAGGGCTGTAGTGACGAGGCACGATCATCGACTCGCGCTGCGTTTCATGACTGTTTTCCCGGGGCGTGCGACGGCTCACTGACCCTACTGGCCGAGATGGGCCGGGACGAAAACGCGCTCCTAGTCTCCATCAGTGGCATTCTCAGCGAAAAAGCAACCAGGTACAGAGTTGGCAAAGCAGACATGATCCAGGCCGCAGCCGGTGAGTTCCAGCGTTCTTTTCCTCTATGTTCGCAATGACGACACGCTGACACGACACACTCCCCGTTTAGCCCTAGCTGTTCAAATTTGTCGAGGCCCGCGCTTGCGGTTTCTCGCCGGGCGCGCGGACGCGACGCAGCCCAATGCGGCAGGTCAGATCCCTGCCGCCGACGCCGACGACGCGACGCAGCTACAATTATTCCGCGCGCGGGGCTTTAGCGCCGAGGAGCTGGTGGCGCTGGTGGGCGCACACAGCGCGGCGCGGGTGTCGCAGGGGCTGGGGCTCGACACTACGCCGGACCGGCTCGACAGCACCGTCTTCTACGCCCAGACGCGCGACGAGCGCGCCCCCTCCAGCCTCGGCAGCGACGTGGCGCTCGCCGCAGGCAACGACACGCGCCGGGCCTGGAACCGGTTCGCGGCCAGCCAAGGGGCTTGGCAGATTGCGTTTGTGGCTGCGTTAGTTTTGCTGCCTCCTTCTTCCCCAAGATATGAATCTGATGCTAATGGCGAGACTGGCAATTAGAATGTCCAAAATGACGACCTTGGGAAATGATGCAAAGAACTTAACAGACTGCTCTGGCTATCTATATTGAAACTGGTAACACCTTTGAGCATAACACTCTTGTTCTACGCTTTAATTATATTCGAAAATCGTAGCTTAATATTTATTATAAGTTCCCTTGTCGACGCTAGCTCTGTTTCGTTGGAATAAATACCGGCTGCGTGAATGTCCTACATCGAAACTTGGACCGTATTTCGTGCCTTATTTTTGGGCCAAGTAAGGGTTACATAATTCGCATTTCCATTCCTCTAATGAACTCACCGGTGATTGGTTCGTCGAAGTAGTGAACATGCATTCATGGGAGCCCGAACTAAGGCTGTGTGACGCTGACAGGTTTTGGCGTCAGCAGGCCCTGGGGGAAAAACAGCCTACGAGTCTGCCTAACGCGAGGGCAAAACTCATCAAATGCGGTTCTGGTCAACTGTCCACTTTCCGTCTCCCGCCTCTCGTTCTAGCAACCATGTTAGCACCATAAACGTTGAATTGCTATTCTACCCCATTTTCCCCTTTTCAACACCTCCACACCATGCAAGAACAGTCAGACCTTGAGTCCTACCTAAATGGCCCTCCTGTACGCTGTGACTCCACTAAGAGATCATTCAGTGGCCAAGGCGAGCCAAGCACCGTCGCCAGTTCATCTAAAAGGAGCTGTATCCGTGGTGATACATCATTCGACAACTATCCTCCAGTATCTGCCAGTCTTTATGACTATTCTTATGGAACCCCAGCCGCAGAAACAGTTCTTCCAGTGGGACATCTGGGTCCGGAGAGCAGACTCGACTGTGCACCCCACCTTGGCACAAATGCCACCCTACAGGGGTACAGTCCATCGCCTGGACCTACCCAAACCTCAGCTCCCACCCAGACTACTCAGCCTTTCGATCGCGCACTTCAATTTGGATCCCAACATGGTTATACAGGGGATATGGAGGTTGATCCAGCATGGGACCGGTCCAATCTTGTAGAGAATTACTCAGCCGCGGGATACAGTTCGGCCCAGTTTGATGACACTTCGCAGCTCTTGATGGATGGGAATGGGTCGACCCAGGGTTTTGCTGTCTCGTACCTGGATAACTTCTTACCAACCCCCACTCCTCAATTCTCTCACGGCCAGGCTAATTTTGAAGATGCAAACAACCCGATGGTGGACATGGACATGGAACAGCAATATGGATTACAATTAAACTCCTTGACACCAGACCTCCAAGAAGACGTTACAACCAGCAAAACTCCTTCCACCACGAACGATTCGGTGCCGACTGAATCCCCTGAAGTTGAAATTTTGTCAACTGGGACCAGCTATGACACTTGTCTTGGTGTTGTAAGACACAACTATCTAATAATCTCTATAAGTTGCAGTTGCTGACAGATCATGAAGGTTCTACTCAATGATGCGAGGTATACCGAATCGAAAGTATCGACTAAAAGGTCTGCAGAAGTCAGAGTGGAAGTGCACGGTCCTTCAGTCATTCTCAAGGACGCAGAGTCCAGTTCGTTCATGGGCTCCATGTCTCAAGAGTCGGCAGCCGTGATCAGGAATCTCCTCAAATACGATGTGAAGGTTTCCGGCATAGCGAAGCCACCGAAAAGCCTTGAGCTGCTATTGTACAGCCATTCATCAGACGCCGGGGCTATAGGCGATTACCTTTCTAAGTCCGAATGGTTCCTCCAACAGCCGGACTCATACGACCGATCCACAACCTATTATAACCCCCAGTGGTTGCTCCGTCCGGGCGCCGAGCATGTCCCGTCTTTTCAGCAAGAGTCAACGGCGTCGAAGAAGGCTCCCGGAATGGGCGCCGTCGAGAAGAGTGAAATCGCAGAACTGCTCGACTCAGCGACCGGCCCATCTAGATTTCACCCGGCCCGGGTCAGCGAGCTTCTCAAGACTGAGCTCAAAAGGTTTCGTATTCGTCCTTGCAGACCCTGGTATTATCGCTAATGAATATGAGACAGTCACCAACTCAAAGCTCTTTCCATGATGGTTGAAAAGGAGTCAGGTCGACTTCAAGATAATGACTTTCCTTCATTATGGACCACTACGCACAATAAAAAGAGTAGTGCCACCAAGTAAAGCCTCATGCTGCAAATGGTATCTTCTTGCAATTTCAGCTGACCAGTATAGGTACCTGAATACCGTCACGAAGGCCACGATGTCTACATTGCCACCACTATGCCTCGGTGGGCTCCTTGCCGATGTAAGGTGATTTGTTTGGAATACTCTCGTACGCAAAACCGGCTGACTGGGCTTAATAGGATATGGGCCTGGGAAAGACCCTCACAGCTCTTTCGTTGATCGTGGAGTCGATGAAACGTGATGCTTCCGGCATATATAAGGCACGCGGGCCGACTTTGATCGTCGCGCCGTTGAGCAGTATGTGTTTCTTACCTGGGCACTCGCCCATGAACCTAACAAGCCTAATGTATCATCAGCACTTCCTAACTGGGAGCATCAGATTGAGAAGTAGGTTGCCAATCTTTGTTATTTTTTCTCACTTCTCATGCTGAATCATTTAGGCACATGCAGCACGAGAATATAAGGAGAATGGTATATTATGGATCTACAAGAGCAAAGAGTCTGGAGACATTTGGCAGCCACGACATCGTTATAACAACGTACGACACCATTCGAGCTGACAGCCTTGCTAATCCTAGCAAAAAGCCACGAAAGTCACCGGCAACGACTCCAGTTCTCCAGTCATTCCAGTGGCACCGGATCATTCTTGATGAAGGTTAGTCCTCCACATTGCGTGATGGACCTTGCGTGTGTTGCTTACCGCGTTAGCAGCTCATATTATCAGGAACCGCTTGTCGAAGACATTTCAAGCCGTCAAAGCTCTCAACTCCACGCACCGGTGGTGCATCACCGGCACCCCTATCCAAAACTCGTTGGACGACCTGGGTTCCCTGATCGAATTTCTGCACGTCTTCCCATTCCACTATCCAGGAAAGTTCAGAGATACATTCATCCAACCGCAACAGTCTTGGGAGCGCCTAAAGTCGCTTGTACACTGCATCGCCATACGTAGGACCAAAGCTACAATGGAGAAGAACGAAATCTATCTACCGCACAGGACGGAAACGGTGCAGCCAGTTCACCTTGACAGCAGCGAGCGAGTGGTCTATGACTTGATCAAACGTCACTTTGCTCTGTCAATCGACTCGGGTGGCTCCGCGATGAATGCCTTTGGTCTCATTCTGCGGCTCCGGCAAGTCTGCAACCACGGTGTTGCGCTCCTGCCGGCCAGCTTACAGAAATGGATTGAACAGGCTCGATTGTTCTGCGACCCAGGACCACTCCAGGACACCGCTTCATGTGAGATTTGCAACAGCACCTCAGCTTCGAAAGAAAGCGGACTGCTGGTTCTTTCATGTCTGCATCAATTGTGCCATGCCTGCGCCAGTTGGCCTGGGCAGTCACAGAAGGGCAAGAAAACCCCTGTTTGCACCATTTGCGAAGGATCCCCTTCCGAGACGGCCGAGCTATCCTCCGCCATGGCTTCAGACAGCTCGTCCTCGCAATACACGCCCTCCTCAAAGGTAAGGGCTCTCTTGGCGAGGTTGAAAGGCGACAGAAGAGAGGCTTCTCAAAACAATACATGCCTCGAAAAAAGGTAAGTCGGGTGGCATCGTGCGAAATTTGGAAAAGACACTGTTAACCACAGTATGGCCGGCAGCGTAGTCTTTTCCACCTGGACGACTATGTTGGACCTGATTGGCAATGGCTTGGCAGCAAACGACATGTCCTACCAGAGACTAGATGGTAGCAGAAGTCTCGCGCAGAGGCGCCAAGCCTTGCACGACTTTCGGTGTCAACCCGAATGCCAGGTCCTCTTGGCCACCCTGGGGGCGGCAGGCGTTGGGTATGATACATCCAAGTATTGGAACACGAACCGTGGATGTTTTTATTAACAATATGCTATAATAGTGTTGATTTGACGATGGCGACCCGGGTCCACATCATCGAGCCTGGATGGAATCCGATGCTTGAGCGTCAGGCGCTTGATCGCGTCCACCGCCTCGGACAAATACGAGAGGTGATTGCGATATCATACGTTGTATCAGGGTCTGATTCGGTGGAAGAGGTACACAGTCTCCCCTGGACCTCCGCGGGATTCTTTATTTGCAAACCATTCACTGACTTAGAACCCTTCAGTACATACGGAAAAGACAGGAGTGGAAGCTCGACATGATAGCAGCGTCACTTGGATGCAGTGTTGGGTCTCGCCAACTGCCGATGGAGGAATCCTTCCTTCAGGTCAGACTAATCAGTCAAACGAGAACAACATTGCCATGCGCTAACATCAATTAGGATCTGAAAGAGTTTCTGGGAATCGAGCTATCTGGCTAGCCCCTGAGTCAAATGCTTGTCTTTACCTCTGCGCTTCTGTGGAATGATAATGTCAAGGGCATCTCCCAGCTTTGACATTCGTACAAACTCATCCCAGCTCACACCGTGATCCTTTTTAAATCTCCCTGTAGCGATTGGCCGGTTTCGACGATTCATGGGAACAGGTTTTGCACCGTATTCCAGTAAGGTACGCATCATTTCCAAACATACCCGAGAGGTTCCATAAGCCGTTCCTAATACATTATACGATTTCTTGTTGGCAGGAATGAAGTTGGGATTGCCGCCGTTCGCGAGACAAAACTTCAGAGCTGGAATCGAGCTGGAATCGACTGATTGATAGACGCCTTTATCGAAATTAGGGCTGCCAGTTATATGCTTGCGAAGTAATTCAAACCGATCTTTGACTTCGTTTGGCTCGATATTTCGTAGTGCCGGGTCATTAAACAAACCTTCCATTGATCCAGGATCGCACGGAAGAACGAATTGGCATTCATTAACTAAGAATTCAACCAATTCAGGGTCCCATAAACCAAATAGCCGAGACGTAAACGAAGCACTTAACACTGGTTTGTTCCTTTGGTCGTTTTTCATCTCAGTCGCCAAACTGTGTAGGAGGTAGGCAGTTTTGGTAACATCTGGACCAAATGAAAGCAGGTATTTGATGTTGGGCCGGTTTTTGGTCTCGAGAGCGGTTGCAAGCGCCTGTAACAGCCGTTCATCCTTCGTTTCAGAAGTGGCTTCATTTTCATATAATAGAAAAAAGCTAAGAACCTCGGGTGTCGATTTCCAAGCTGCGAAACACAAGCAGTAGTCGAAACGTGAATGCTTGATAGGTTGATCAAATTTGGTGATGGTAGCCATATTCGGTCGTGATCGAACTAGAGCCTGAATATTATCCAGCTTTGAGTCGACGATGGCATTCTCGAGTTCGAATAGGAAGCACTGGTCGTTCAGGTCGGAATCCAAAGTCGTATTAGGCGACAGGGTTCGCGGAATCACCTCGTCAGGGTTCATTCCATCAAATGCGTGTGCTGTTTTCTCGTGGTTGTCTAATTCAGCCTGGGTATGAAAGCCGTTCTCGAAACGGAAGCAGTTAGGTCGCGGGCATTTGTAATCTCGCCGGTGTGTTGCCATGTGTGTGTCCCGTGCTGCCCGCGTGGGGAATCCCGACCTGTACAGGGAGCAAAAAGGCTTCTCGCAGAAGAACGTCGGTGGCCAGTAATACGTGCGAATCACATCGGGGCAGGGGCATCCATCCGCGTGTGTGGCGCTTCCGCAGTACAGACTCTCGAGGGTTTCTCGGAAGCATTGCAGTGCTTTGAAGAGCCTGAAGGCTATGCTGTTGGAAACAGAAACAGTATCTATATGTATTGTTAGTAGGAAGTCATTTTGTCAGGCTGATATTATCATCTCACCGTCGTCCATGGAACCCCCATATTGTAGTTTCCCTTGCACCCAGTATGATTGGGCCAAACTCTTTTGCAGCGCATACTTATCGCCAAATGCCTTGAACCTTTCAACCATTGAAGCTGGAGGTCTGAGCGTTTCCGGGTCGTTCAGGTCTCTAGCCTCAAGAAGTTGAAAAAGGATGTCAATCAGGCCACTACCCATCAAGGCCGCACTGTACTCAATGAGGTAGACGTGCTGCAGCCACATGTTGGCTGCGTAGTCGAAGAATACAAGTTCTTTATCTAAGATTTGCTTCTGAACGTCTTCTGGGCTTGATTGAGCGTCGAATAACACCTTGAGCGATTCGTGTCGGAGGTAAGCAGTACAGGTAATTGCAGCATCCAATGCAGCCTTTTCCCGGTCAAGGAATTGGATTCCCTGGTCTTCAATGTACCTGCCAGTAGATTAGCGTTGAGTAAACGAAGTCGGTATGCCCAGAGTCGTACTGTTTGGCAGAGAAGTGAACAAAGCGCACTGTTCCGTGCACAATATCGATGATGGGACCGCATGCCCTCCTGATGTCTGCGTTGAATCTCTTTCCCTTGGCGAAGTATTTTGCTCTGGGGTCGATGGCCAGGAGCTGTAATATCTCTTCTTCCCGTAAGGGCCGCAATGCACAGGTGATCCATTGGAGTACTCTCTTGGCAGTGGTCTTTTGCGTTGTCGAGAGCTTGGTACTGATCCTGGTTAATATTCTCGCATATCTTCAGTTGGGTCAGCTTGTGTATCGAGGTGTGTGCGCGTGAATCCCGCGTTTATGGACTACTCACGCTTGGTCTAGCCCATCCGGGAGGCCGTTGAGTTCGTCTCGGATGCCTTGAGCAGTTCCTTGGTCCTTCAGTAGTTGCAGGACTAGCTTGGTGTACAAGAACATGCCTTGATTGCGTTAGCCATGGTCCTAAGTAGACTAGAATCGAGCAAACTTACCTTGTGTCTTGCCGAGGACATCTTTCACACCCTGGGTGGCTGCATCAACCATGTCCTTGACTTCATCGGCTGGGAGGTCTCCCAACTCATCAATCCAGTTCTTACATTCCATATCCGCGTAGCTTTGAATGTCTCCGTGGTTATGATGGTCGACTCTGATAGACACAGCCTTGTCGCCAAGGGTTTTCTCAATGTCGCGTTCCGCTCTACTGCTTATCAGCAGCTTTGTCTGACTGCTTGCATGTAGTAGCTGTAGCAGGGCCTCAAGCAGGCGTTTCCGGGTACCTTCCTCGATTTCATCAAGCCCATCAACCACAATGGTCGTATGGCCACCCAATTCCAGAAGGCTTGCTGTGAGCTTCTCAATGTGACCACTGTCGCTCTTCAGTAGGGTAGAGTTATGTCTAATCTCTCCCAGCAATACAGATTGGAGGGCCTTGTCTCGTGCGGCGGCCTGGAAGAGGATGGAGTGGAAAACTGCGCGCACCAGCCCATCGATCTGCTTGTCATGCGCCAAGAAGACAGAGTATACCTTGTTGGGTAAAGACTTTTGTAACCGTCGGGTGACACTTGCTGCCAGGAACGTCTTGCCTTGATCTACAGTCAGTGGGAATTGTCAGAAATGAGGGTGGGAATAAGCTCACCAGATCCAGGGATTCCTTGAAGCCAGAGAACCCGACATGACGAGTCTTTCATGTCAATCCATTTAGTATAATCGTCGTGGCTATCCAGCCACGCGCCTGCGTCGACCGAACCCTTGCTGAGAATGTCATCGAGCATCCCTTCATGGAAAACTTGAGATACCTCGGAACGAGCAGCGGTAAATTCCTGCCTATCTTGGCGCTCTTGAAGGTCATCAAACTCTCGCATGGCGAGTTTTCGACTCTGATCCGACTGCAAGATATGCTCCAGTGTGGCATGGTCGGTCAAGAACAATTTGTGATGTTTGATACTATCTTCGACAACGGACAGCTTAGAACGGAGGCTGGGCCAAAGTGATTCCAGGAATGTCTTGCACCCTAGCAAGATAAGTTTCAGTTATGAAAGACATGATGCCACTTTGGAAAGAAAACTTACTTCTGTCATGCATGAAGTTAACTAGAATCTTGTAGAACTCCAGGATGTCCGCATAAAACAGAACTAGTATACGCTTCAAGTGGTCGTTTTCATGGAAAATCAAGTGGTATCTCTGGAAAAGGGGTAGCATGTCTCCGATATCACCAAGGACCTTGACTACTTTGTCGAAGGTAGAGCTTAGAGCGCTGGAGATCTGGAGCAGCAGCTTTAAGGGTCCCTGGTTGCATGTTAGAAATATTTGCGATGCGACGTCAAAGACCGTCTTACCCATATAAGCGCCAATATGTCTGGCTTGACTTGAACGAAGACCTCGATTGTGGCTGCGAATTGAGTGAGCGCCTCCACAAATGGCTTGATTCTTTGGAGGCCCCTGAGCGTCTTGGTTTGTGCCTGCTTCGCCTGGATCTCCTCTGACGCTTTCCACACGTCGTCGACGGTGACAAGTCGAGTCAACTTGAATCTGTCTGGATTTTTGATACCTTTAATGAAGTCGTCACGGGCCGACTCGAAGGCGTCCGTCAGCCAGGCGGAGTTTGGTGCCGACATTGTTAGCGAGGCGGGGACGTTGTCAACGCGTGGTTGCGATGCTGGGAATCGACATTGGACTTCGAAGATGGAGAGGGGAAGAGCTGGAAAGGCTCGACAGCGAGCTGCCGGGCTTTCGTTCTCGGGCTTAATTGCGCCCCGACTGAGCCGTACCCCTCACCAGTATGCCTAACAGTCCGCCTGCGAGGCGCACAGGCTAGCACAGCCTTACTGAAGCTGCATGCAATTTCGCCCGCTTATGCAAGCCCACGTGTCCATTACACACCAGGTACTTACGTAGCATCGATACCGGTACGAGAAAAGTCCGAAGCCCATGCGCTCTGGAAGAAGGTGTAGTAAGGAGATCGCACCGCCCGTATTGAAAACGCACAACCCGTAGGGTAGTGGTCGGCACTCTCTGGCAAGCAGGCAACCCTGGGAGCGGCTTTCAACATAGTCAGGATAGGGGCATATAATAGAAACGAGTGTGGTGTGTATTGTTTATCATTTATTTCTATTTCGAAAAGGAGGTCGAAAAGCTCCTTAAACCCCTTTTCGATCCGTGCGCGACAAGCCACCCTTGACAGACACCAGCCATCTGGCCCTGCAACCCTCCTACAGTCTCGATACCACCGCCGAGACCAGATGCAAGATATAGGTGCATTTCCGACAACTCTATTTTCAAGTCTGTAGCTAATTGATACCTTCTTCAACGGATATGACCCGAGTGGCGTGTCCTTGGTGAGCATAGGAAGTGGTATCCTGCCAAAGCGTTCAAGGAAAGGGATGTCGAATACCGTCAGTCTTTGACGGTCTTAATGAATGTTTCTCTACTTGTTTTTTGCTGGGAGCGGAAAGGGTGCCTGGCACTCAACTACGGGAAAGATATTTCCATGCCACAGCCTTCAAGTTGGTTTACTATACACCTGCACTTCAACTCTAAGCCCGTACAAGATGCCGTTGACCACCAAATCGGAGATAGGGACCAAAATTGACCGAGCCAGGATATATCGAGCTGCAGGTATCTCAACCGGGTCGCTTTCCAGTCTGTGTTATACGTTTGTGCACCCGTGTGAAGAATCCTCTTCCCATCGCTCGCTCTGTTCCGTATAGTATAACACCTCCAAACTTGCTAAATCATTGGGGACCGTAAAGTGGGATGGTCCTCGCCTCTAAACGTAGGAGGTTCCCTCCGGCGCCCAACCCGCAATCCAAGCCACGGCGAAGATCAGAATCCACCTGGAACACGATTAGCATCCAAAGCATGGAGGAAGATGAGTATCAACTCGATGGGATCACTCACATTCCGTACCAGCTGGTCAAGAAACCCACCCTGGATTTGTAGACGAACACTGTGGAGATCATGATAATATGAACAGCCGCAGAGCCAATCAAGAACAGATCGAAGTGCCACCGGCCCTGGAACATTTGCACTATGTCAGCTAGCTCATTCCTCTGCCCCCCCTGAGCTGCCCCAATCATCTCGGAAATCGAGCTTGAGCTTCAATGGGCCACGAACATTTCGCGACGGCGGATGCCCAAGAGCGCAAAGAATAGAAAACACTTACAACCAAGGTGCCCATGACCCGCCTCTCGCCCACCGCGTCCCCAATGCGCGCAAGACACCAGGCGATGAAGAAGAAGCCCAGCACGGCGAGGATGATGTTGATGATAAAGCTGCTGATGTGGAAGCCGACGAAGAGGAAGATAAGCGAGAAGACGGCGAGCGCCGTGCGCGTCGCCAGCGTGATCCACATGCACACCCGGCGCAGCAGGGCGGGCGCGTCGCCGCCCGTGTCGAGCGTCCAGGAGGACCAGTCGAAGGGCCAGCAGAAGCGGGCGTTGGGGCAGTTGCGCTGGCCCCACGACACGCCCTGGCCCGCGGGTCGCGGGGGAAGGCGGCCGCTGCTGCCGGACGTCGGGTAGTCGTGGATGGTGCGCACATTCCGGGACGACTGCTGCGGTTGGGGTCGCAGTGCGGGTGGGTCTTCGACGTCGGCGGGGATAATATCGTTGTCGACGGGCTGCGACTTGAGGCCGAAGTATTTCGCCATGATTGAAAGGCCTTCTTCAAACTACCTAACTGACGTGTCGAAGTTGGCGAAAGGGGGCAGGAAACTGTGTAAGTGGTGGCCGACCGCGCTTGTGTGGGAAAGCTACCCGTATATCTAGGTCGCCCAGGCCAGCTGTTCTTTTGAAGTTGCGGACGGAAAGAAAGAAGTAACACGACAGACGGCTGTCCGACACGAAAAACAGGTTGGGGCGCGAATCATTCTTGAAGGATTTGGGATCGGGCGGCACAGGCTGACAGGCACCAGCGACCGGCTGTTTAAGGATTACTGTTGGTTTTGGACGTTTCAACCCCAATTCCCAATTACAGGGGTCCTAGAAGTCCTAGTTTTCGTCCTAGTCGCAGTTGAACCCCTAAAAATTCCACCAGAGGCTTCCCTCTAGCGGGCTCAGCCTCACCCCGCGCGACTGCCGTCATCTATTTTTAGCGAACTTGGGGGGCCTTTATCTAACATGGGAATTCCGCCTCACTCTGAAGAACTAAGCCGTGAAGAAAAGGAATCCGGTATATGGTATTCTTGCCCGTATCAAGTAAGAGTTTTGGGGCGGCGCCATTTCTCTGGGTTGTTCTGTTGCTTTGGCAAGAATGTATTGGTAAGCGGAACATCGGCTGCAACCCCAAAGACGCCAGCTTAATTGCCCAGTGACGGTTTTGGTGGCGGCAAGTCGGTGAACTTGCGACCTTTCTTCCTTCCTGTGAGCCACATAACCACTTCCCGTATGGAGTCCACCTTGACGACGGAACGTTCCCCAAAGGTATCGGCGAGGGTCTGGCTGTCGAAATCCGTCAATTTCGGGATGTCGTCATCCGAGCTCCCATCCGCATCGAGGACCACAGCGTCCCAGCCCGCATTCACAGCCCCGACCACGTCCTTGTCGTGCTCATCGCCCACATACACCTTCTGCCAGGTGTTCACGACGTCGCCCACCGCCTCGGCGTCTCCCGAGACCTTGCCGCTACGGGCAGCGACGATTTGGGCCAGCATCTGTTCGGCGGACTCGAAGATGCGGCGATCGGGCTTCTCGACGCCGACGTCGTACGACATGCAGTGGAAATCAATGTCGTAGTCGCCCAGCAGCCTCGTCAGGGCGCCGCCGCTTCCGCCCTCGTCCACGCCGTAGCGCAGCGGGCTGACGTGAAGACCAAACGAGGTGAGGATGCTGGGCACGCGGTCGTCGGAATTGGTCACGACGCCGATGACGATTCTGCCGAACCGCCTTTCGCTGTTCTGCTCCTGCTTCAGGGCCCTTATCATAGAACGTATGCGCGGCTCGGCTTTGTATGCTTCTCTGGATGCGAAGCGGCGCAATAGTCTGGGGGCCAGCCCCTCCGGCAATTCTTGATCGGCCTTGGCCAGAGGTGCAAAAGTGTTGTGGATTACCTGCAGACGACAGGTCAACAGGTCTCGTCGTAGTAGTACCCCATCAATTGCCGTTGGTTTCAGAGATGACATACGTTAGTCCACCACTTGGTGGCACCCAGCCCGGTTGCCTTGCCATAGTTGGGGTGTAGTTTAGACTCATTCGCGATCGCCGTCTTGAGAGTCGATTTCAGCGCCTGGTGGGTAAAGCCCTTGAAACCACATTGTCGGGCTACCTTGCCATATTGCTGGGCGATGGGGTCTTTTGGCTTGAACAAAGTCCCGAAAGCATCGAAGCAGAGGAGAAGATCCGGTTTTGCTTTTGACATATTCAACTCAATTGATTTGACGCTGGTGTAGATAGACCTGCCATTTTATTGCAATCCGCTGAGGTCATGACCTAATGATTGGTTGCGGAGCCGAAGCGGCTATAGCACGTGACGTTAGTACTGGCCGATCGATTCACCAATGCCGCCATTCATCTTTGCTTGACTCCAACATTCTTTTATACATCTGTGGGCTATCATACAAATTGGTTATTTATACAGCTGATCGCTCATATAATCTGACCATCGAAGATTCTACTCAGTCGTCAAATCCCATCTCCATTTGTCCCACGGCCTGCGTTCGCCCTAGTTCGCTTAGATGGGGGCGCCGAATCCCCAGCATCCGACTTGCGCTTGCTCTGCTGCTGCGCCTGTTCGGACCCCGCACCGGTGCCGTTATCCCGCACCACCCTGACCTTGTCGCAAGGAAACCATTTTTCTGCCTTTTTCCTGTCGAAGAAGGGCGCGAGGCCGAGCACCTCGCGCCGCCGGAAGAACTCCCAACACAGGGCGTACGCCTGGCTCTGCGCGCCGGCCTGGGGGCCCGACTTCTCCAGGAAGCTGATGAGCTGCGGCCGCTCGAGGCCGCACGCGCGGCGGAGGCTGTCCAGGTCCCAGCGCCAGTCGGTCGTGACGAAGTGCTTGACGAGAGCGCGGACCTGGTCGCAGTCGTATTTCATCTCCTTGTCGAACTGGAAGGACTCCGTCTCCTGCGGCAGGGGCTCCTTGGCCGTGGGCGAGAAGACGGAGCGGCCGATGGGCGCGAGGGCGTCGTAGTCGCGGCACCCGGACGCCGACAGACAGGGCGCCAGGGTGATGTTCTCGTCGTCGATGTGGTCCAGCGCCACCTCCTGCTTGTGGAGGTTGGCGGCCTCGCCCATGTTCTTGAGTGACGGGTTCGCGTTGGCGATCTGGAGGATCTCGGACATGTCGGCCAGCTTCTGCGCCGCCTCCTGGCGCTCGCAGCGCTCCCGCCACTCGCTGCCCGTCCACATTTGCACCTCGCCCGTGTACCGGACCTCGCGCTCCCGGATGGTGTCGGCGTAGGCGTCGATCTCGCCCTCGTTGAGGTCGGAGAAGACGCGGCGGCGCGCTTCCGGCGCTTTGTCTCGGGGCATGCGCTCGTTGATGAAGCTCATGAGGCAGTCTCGCAGGTAGTGGTTAGGTAAGTCCTCCAGTGTATGGTCATGGCCAAGCCGGCCACCGTGTATTTCGTTTCCACTGTGCCCACCCATGATGCAAGGCTTTCTCTTGGGGTCGTCATTTCCATCGTTCCATATGTTAGTAGACAGGCTACTGGCCAGCTTGGAATCGTCTACCCCGGGTGCCGACTTGAGGTCCTCCACGAGCTGGGTGTTGGTCTTTCGCAACTCGGGCGCCTGCGGTGTCGTCGCCTGTCAGCGTGGCCATTTCGAAGGCTGCCATGAGAATGCCGTTAAAAGTATATATGGGGTCTTACCGCGAGGGAGGCTGAGAAGTAGGTTGCTGGTTTCTCATGTTTGCGGGTGGTAGGTCTGTAACGCTTGGGCCTGTGTATCTTGCATGCTTTACTCCTTGGCGGCGCATTCAATGACTTGGTCCGCATCGACTTGGGCCGGTTGACTCTGTAGACCCCAATTGGTGGTGGCGCCATTTCCAACATGAATGATTTCTGGTCTAATTGTTATGATTTGGTATGAGAATGTGTATATATCGCTGTGATCAATTGATGCTATGGTGTTGCAAAAGAAGGGGGCTACTGGCATGAGATGTCCAATTGAACCCAAGGACTGTCTTGTTATTTTATCTCTGTGTTCCCCTGAAGATGGTCCCTGTCGAAACCAGATCTCAATATTGGCGATGATGTCAACCTCTGATGTCAGTATCTCTAAAATGTTACTTGGGTATGCAGATCATTATGCTAAAGTGACTTCAGAAGTAAACAAATCGCGTTGGTTTTGCGTTGGAGACAGGAGACGCGCTGAGTGAGTGCAAGTTTCGATAGGCCTTACGTCACAGGCGTTACAGTTACAGCGCCCAAGCATCCTTTAAGCCACATCAGCAAACATGCCCTGAGAATCCATTGGTATCAATGCCCATTCAATTGAGAAAACGTGAACATAAAGTAGTTATATTTTGATAGATGTCGTCATCTTCATATGAATTGCAACGAAGAAATGCATTTTGACAACTTTGCAATGCAGTCGCATCCCGGCCGAGGAATCCTTGGAGTTCCTAGTACCAGGCAATCACCACTACCGAGATCTCGATCGCGAAGGTTGTACAACCCAACAAATGAGCATTGCATAAACGATATATTATATTCCTCAGCATCCTATGCCAGCCACGAAGGGCTGCGGCCATTCTACTTTCCTCGCATTCAAAGTTAACCAACCTGCGCAATTGCGCTGGGAGGGTGATCAAATCTGTCCAGGCTCTTCCCCTCACGGGTACTGCCGTGCGCGCTGAATAGGTGCGATGTCTGCAACGACTCCGTCGCACCTGTTCGTCCATCTCCGCCGGACGCGACCTTTGTATCCTTTGTCGTAGAGGAAGGGATTTGCTTCTGCTGTTGCTGCTGCCGGGGCTTCCTCTTCAAAAAGACCTCGTGGTAGTCGCCCGCCAGGTCAAAGTGGTGCGTCTCGACGTCCTCGAACCCGTAGCGGCGGTAGCGGGCCGCCGCCATGGGGCTCGACTGGACGTAAGCCTCGACGCCGTCGGCGTCGGCGCGGTCGACCCCCCACTGGATGAGCGGGCGCGCGAGGCCCTGGCCCTGGGCCCGGCCGCGCACGCCGATGAAGGCGAGGTGCCAGTGCGGCTGCCCGGCCATGTGCTCGCGCTGCTTGCCCTCCATGACCTCGAAGAACTGCTGGGCCAGCGCCGCGGACTTCTGCCCGTCGGGGCTCGGGACCGGGGGCGGCGGCGTGTAGGGCTCCGACCGCGGGGCGACCCACTCGACGTACCCGAGGACTGCGTTCTTCTTGTCGGCCTCGGAGGCCGACGCGGGCACGTCCTCGGTCATGACGAAGACGTGCACATCGGGCTCCGCGATGCTGTGCGCAAAGGTGTCGAGGATCTCGGCCTGCGCGTGCGCCGAGGACCGCGGGAAGATGCGGCTCGAGATGGGGTCCTCGGAGAAGGCGTCGAAGAAGACGTCGCACAACGACGGGATGTCGTCCGCGGTCGCCTCGCGCATGTGGAACGCCATTGTACCTTGGTGTGTGAATGGACGATGACCCCTTATATTGGGTCCTTGGTGGTGGTTGGGGTAGTGGTAGTGGTACTGGTGGCAGCAGCAGTAGTGCTGACGATGACGATGACGAGGAGGAGTACGTTTCGAAACAGACAAAGTGTGGAATTGGGTCCGTCGACTCTGCGGGTGATGGATATGTTTCGATATAAATGACGAATCGTCCGTTCTCAGGCTTGGCTGTGGTGGATATAGTTTCTTGATTGGCAATCTTCTCCTGGCCATGGAGTAGCGACTCGATGAGAGTTTATACATATTTTCGGATTGGCAAATATGCTGACTCGGGAGGCCTCATGCTCCCAAGACGATTATCATATGCCATTATCAAATTTGGGGCCCAAGTTTCCTGGCGCAGTCTATCGACCCGCGGCTGCGCAGTTGGCCGACAGAATAGATAGGGTGCATGGTGGACTATGAGACGATCAATCGGGCTATGGGTCAGGAGCCGGAGGTTGCGGACCCTCGGGCTGCGCTCCTCGGGCAGATCAGCCACCCGCGGTCTCCATCGGTGTACTTGTCCCCATTTTCCGACAATGAAGCGCCCCCCGAACGTCGACGTCAAAAAAGGAAGCACCCGGGTTAGCTGTTTGGTTCCAGACAGCTGGGACGCAAGGCGGACCCCGGTAGCGAGATGATGCCCTTGTCATGCTCACGGCAGCCTTCCGAGATGATGCACGTCGTGGACTCGTGACCGTCTTCTTAACTATTTCCTTCTTGGGGAGTTATCGAAACTCTATTAAACTTCTTCTGGCAGACTGGGCCCTAGCCAAAATCCTGACTCGTGCATAGTCTAGAGCTGTTTCGCGGTGGAGCGCGTCGGTGGTCGGTGATTGGTTGGCTCCCCCCGGATCTCAGGGTCCTCGGGCTCCGAACAAGCATACTTCAAAATAGTGCGGCCCCATCTGATTATACCTCATTGGCCCCTGAAAGATTGGCATAATACAAACTAATGTGTCACGCCGGCATCTCATTCGCTGGGCTCCACTCCCCGTATGGCAAAGGGAGAGTGGGAGTGGGAGGGGATAATTCCCGAGTCCCCCATGATCTTGTCCTTTGTCTGATATCCTCCTGTGTAATCAAGCGTGCCGCCCGTGTAATTTCTTACCGGTCCCCTTTTTTTGTGGCAACATGTCCTCGTTTTCCTTGGCTAATAGGATGAAGGTTGTACCTTCTTCTTCTTATCTCGAGGACTTCCTTCGCAGTAGTCATGAGTCCTCTGGCGAGGGTGTCTACACGAGTCACGAAGGTCTCGCCTTCAACACGCCGACCGCCACCGATGCCTGCCACTTCGCCTTGTCTCCCGAGCCTATTCGTGACGACGAGGAGGAGGGGAAGGAAGAGCTGAGACAGCAACCGCCACCACCACCACCGGCACTACCATACCGGCAGTCGTCGGGCGACAGCGCCATGGTGATCCGAAGGAAGAGCAGCGCCAACTCATCCGGAAACCTCGCTACTCCACCTCCAACACAGGCCAAGAAGAAGAAGTACACGCGGGCCTTCAGCCATCGGGCCCGCACAGGCTGCATGACCTGGTAAGTGGTGTGGCCCCCTTCCCTTGCGTCGGGTTTCTTGAATGGAGACTGTTTGCTAACATGTGGTACCGTACCATACAGCAGGTAACAATAATTCCTTCCTTGGTTTCTTATCACTCAACGTATGTTACAATGTCCCCTTTGCTGATCAATGTCCCCGTCGGGTCGGCACAGAATCCGCCATAAAAAATGTGACGAAGAGCGACCCACATGTCGTCGCTGCGCCGCCGCCAACGTCGTGTGCGACGGCTATCCGGCGGCCCAACCGACGTCTTCCACCAAGGAGCAGAACCCGAATGGCTCCGCTCACTCACAGGCCGTGGTGGCCTCCACCTACACCGCCAGCACCACCGCCAGTAGTCCGACTAGCAGCACTAGGAGCAGCCCGTCGCGGCGGACCACCCCACTCTTCAGCATCAACCCCATCGTCTTCGAGTCCGCCACCGAGGCGCGCTACTTCCACCACTTCCGGGTCTGCACCCGCTTCGGCCTGGCCGAGTCGGCCGGCCTCCAGGACTTCTGGGACGAGTACGCCCTCCCCATCGCCCACCAGGAGGACTACCTGCGCCAGACCATCGCCGCCGTCGGCGCCGCCCACCAGCTCTTCGTCATACGGTCCTACACGGCGGCCGACCCGTCGACGTGGGACACGGAGCAGGAGAATGCCGCAATACAGCAGTACAACCGCGCCATCTCCAGCCTGGTGAAGGCCATGTCGTCGCCCAACTCGGTCGCGTCCACCCACGGCGCCCTGCTCTGCTGCCTCATGTTCGTGACCTTTGAGAGCCTACTGGGCCGGTATTCGGAGTCCATCAAGCACATCCAGTCGGGCTTCCAGCTCCTCGCCTCCCTCGACGCCGGGGGCAAGATCACCGACCCGGGCCTCTGGCAGCAGACGTACGACATGTTCGCCCGCCTGGGGCTCGAGTTCTCGGCCTTCATGGACGCGCCGCTGACGCCGGCGCTGCCGAGCAACGCGCCGCCGGTGATGATGATCGAGGACCCACAGCAGCCCTTCAGTGACCTGAACGAGGCCATGTACTCGTTGCGGACGCTGGACATCGGGCACTTCATCGCGCTGCACGAGGCGGAGCAGCAGCACCTGATCACGTCGGGCACGTCGCGGGGGTCGTCGCGGCCGCCGACGCCGGAGGGCAAGATGGCGCGGGCGGACCCGTACGCGCAGGGCCTGCCGCGGGGCACGTCGCGGTCGCCCGTCTCCTTCTCGCAAACCATCGTCAACAACAACGTCGTGACGACGGCGACGACCTTCGGCCCGCTCTGGGAGGAGCACTGGAACGACCGCTTCTACGCGTGGAACCGGCGCTTCGAGCTGACAGCGCAGCAGCTGGCGCCGCGCCTCGCCGACCTGACGGACCGCGACCGCGCCATGCTCGCCCGCCTGCGCCTGCAGCAGAGTTTCTGGGAGATAGCCGTCGAGCTGTCGCAGAACGGCGGCAACCCGGCGGGCGTGTCGCACGCGACGTGCGAGGAGTGCCTGCGGCGGGCGGAGCGGCTGGCGGCGCCGTTCCTGGCGGCCAACAAGCCGACCTTCTCGCTCGACGGGGACCTCATCTCGGACCTGAGCTTCATCATCAGCGTGGCGCGGGACCAGGACCAGCAGGACCGCGCCCTGGGGCTGCTGCGCGCCCTCAACCGCCGCGAGGGCATCTGGGACAGCCGCGAGATCGCCGAGATGCACGAGGTCTCCATCCGCCTCGGCGTCGCCAACGTCTGGGGCGAGGAGGAGGAGGAGCTCGGCTGCTCCGTCCCGGCCTTCATGCGCTCGCTCTCCCGCATGTCGCAGCAGGCCTACGCCCCGCGCGCCGCGCTCGTGTCCATGGCCGAGTTCCGGGACAGCGGCGCGACGAGCAGCAGCGGCGGCAGCAGGGCCCCGTCGGTAGTCGAAGAGATTTGCGTTGCATAAACTATTCTTTAACTGGTTTGTTTTTCTCTTTTTTTTTGTTTTTGGGCGTCATGTGGATGGGGGATAGGGGGAGGTTGAGGAAGAAGAAGAAGGTTCATATATTCCATCCACTCCACAGTACTGTTTTGAGCATAATGTTACGGACATTTTTATTTTTATTTTTCTTAACTTCGGAACACCCTTTTTCGCGGAAAGCAAAGACTCGAGAGTGGGACAACCATGTGTAATCATAACTACTGAGACACGACTACTACAACACTTGTAACAACATGAATAACACGCTATATCAAATGTTCAAAATACAAGCAAGCAACACGATAGTCGCCCACCAAGAACGAAGTATATACAAGAACTCGCCATCATCAACAACCGCCTTCCCATACTTTCTCCAACAAACGCCTCCACGCACTCCGTCCAGTTTCTCCAACTCAGTTGTTGTCTACATGCCGTCCTTGATCATGGCGTTGACGAGGAGCACGTTGCGGTCCGCGTTGGTCTCGCTCCACTCGGTGTCGTAGTTGAGCCCGTAGGGCCAGAAGTGCGAGCCGCCGCAGTTGATCTTGGCGCTCTGCCCGTCCCAGCGGCGGAGGAGGGGCAGGGCGGTGGCCCAGTCGCCGGCGGCGCACTTGCGGTCGAAGGCGGCCGTCTGGCCCACGCCCAGGGTGTGCGAGACCTCGTGCAGCGCGGTGCGCTCGTTCATGTACGCGCGGTTCGACCCGAAGCGCAGGTCGCCGTTGTAGTTGGCCTCGGCCGTCGGCACCCCCGGCGTGTAGTAGACCCGGATGTTTTTCGAGGCCGACCCCAGCCGCGCGTGCCGCGCCGCCGCCAGCCGCATCGCCGCCTCGATCTTGGTGTAGGCGTCCGACTGGTCCGCGCTCGGGTTCCCCGCTTTCTCCAGGGTCCAGTTGATGGCGCCCTCGGCGACGGCCAGGCAGGCGGCGGCGGTGGCGAGGAGGGAGAGCTTCATTTTGATGGTGGTGGTGGTGGTAGTGGTGACTAAAGACGAGACGGACGGACTGGTGAAACGAAAGTGGTGTATGTGGTAGTGACGGGTGGATGTTGCCTAAGACAAGTGAAGACAGGTGAGGAGTCAAGTTATGTAGTTGCGAATTGGGGAAGATATAAAGAATACAGAATACAGCAGTGGCCGAGGCTTTCTGTTAATCTAAACGAAACAAGTTCGATGAAGTTTCCACGAGCACATCAGGGAAGCGAGGGATCATCAGTTTATGTAAACACCTTGAACCCTGATCGACCTTCCTATATTGGAGGTGGAGGCGAGCTAGATCTCTCGGTTTATGTGCCGACCAGGGGGGGGGGAATGGGCACAGGATCCAGGATGTAGCATGGGAGCGGGCTGGGCACAGATCTCGCCCTGGCCATGACCACCACTTACAAGATTGTGTACTACGACCTACGGCAGTTGATGGCTATATCAAAAGGTCATATACGGGTAAACACGACTTTGGCGCTCTCTGTGTGGTGGGAATTTGTCTCGCCTACCGTCTTGGGGATGCTACGGTACGAAGCACCGGAGGGGTCTTGGCACATGAAAGGGCTCCGCCCCGACTTGCCCGTTCGGGCAACCAGCATCCGCTGTTTATTTGAGCAAGGAGGTCGCAGTTAGGCAAAGACTGGCGGGTGATGCGCCCATATCGTAGCATCCATGATTCGAAACGACCTGTCGTTGTCACCTTCTTCAAACATGACAGGCTCCCGAAAACGGAGTACTACTGATAGGAGGAGGGGCCAGCAATCAAAGCGACGATGATGATCTGACCTTGCGCTCAGACCGGATACCTAGTAAGTCTAGAAAGCATGACCGACCATATGCTCGCAAATTGAAAAACGAGGATAACTGCAACTAAGAGACAATAATTCATTTGAATTACTGTACCCAATATTACACGATGGCAATTGAGGATGGCTTATCATGTACTGAAGTTTTGGTTTTTAGTCTTCAATGCCATCGACCATGGGCACATTTGACTTAAACATGGAAGCGCCATGAAAATCACAAATGTGCATGGGATGATGCTAGCTAAGGCCAGGATTCGGATGCCAGCAAGGCTAGTAACTGCAAGGTTCTCCTCTGAGGTTGCGTCACATGTGCATTGATTGCTTGGCCAGACTGGCGAACCAGCCACATTTGACTTCGATCTTGATGGCGGTCCAAGAAGATCTAGAATGGCAAATGGCATCGTCGAGGCTGGAGAGACTAGCGCGCGGGCTTCCACGTTTAAAAATAACTCCGATAAGCAAATAGCCGCATCTCTCGGGCGTGCATCGGTTCGCAGGACGGAACTGTCGTTGCTGGCTAGGACCACAATCCTAGTTCCAACGGCGTAGAATACATAGAATGTGGCGGGCGCTCGGCCGACCAGCTACAGTACCTGTAAGCCCATTTGGGACCCAAGCCCATAGAACCGTTTCAAGGGCCAAACTTTCGCAATGAAGTAAACTCATTCCTCTCCAACCCAAGCATTGGTATTGTCAGTGACAGGGCTAGTATTTTCGCTTCGATCCCCGCGCATGTGATTACCTTCCAATGTGCAAATCCTCCATGGGATCCGGACATGCACGAAACGACCAGCCAGCCTCAGGACCATCCTATGCCTCGGGGTTATTCCCATAATCACAATGATCAGTTCTGCATTGATAAGGGAGAGAAACGTCATCATCTTCATATTCAGCAGGGGGCCTGCACCTGTCCTTTATGATCCGGTCGCATAGGGCCGGACCTTACGCGTACATGATCTCCCCCAATACACATTACAACGTATAAATCGTGATATCTCCATACGTTTTCCCAATAGATATCGTATATATATATTTATATATTCAGCGGAGGAAAGCCAGCCCCGTTGCTGTTTCCATTTCAACCGCCCCTCTGGAACAGCTTGGGGATGTTGCCCTCGATGATGCGCATGCGGTTCATCTGCTCGAGGCGCTCCTCGGCCTCCTCCATCTGCTCGTGCTTCTTGAAGTGGGCAATGTCCTCGGGGTGGGTGAGGTCCTCCATGGTGGTGTCGTCGCCGTGGTACTTTTCCCAGTGGTGGATCTCGTACTCGTACTCGTCGTCGCCGTGGTGGCCCGGGCCCGTGCCCATGTCGGGCAGCGTCTTGCCCGAGTTGATGTAGTCGACAAACTCGGCCCGCGACACGAAGCCGTCGCTGTCCGTGTCCATCAGGTTCGCCACCTCGTGCGCGATGTCGGCCTTGCGGTGCTGCGACACCCCCGCGTTCGAGTCGTCCATCAGCCCGTACGTCCGCTGGATCTCCTCGTGCTCCCAGTGCCCGTCGGCATCGAAGTCGTGCAGTGCGAAGAAGGAGGAGGCGTCGAAATCGGCGATGTGATGTTCCTCTGTCAAAGGCGCGTGCATGTTAGCGCTGACAAAGACAAGAGCCTAGCCGGAGGAAGAAAAGGGGACACGGTGGTTTCGCATCTTTGATCTGGTGTAGCCAACAAAGCACCAAAGGCAACCAAAAGCAAGCCGCTATTTCCCGTCCGTCGCGCAAGGGGGGATCAATTGAGTAACACTACTGCGAAAGATGTAATACGTACCGGCCATGTGTTTGGTCATCCAATCCGCGTTTGCGTCGACCATGGGTTTTTGCGAACCGCCATGGTCACCGTGTGCCAGAGCTCCGCCAAGCATGCTCAACGTCACCAGTATCGTTGATCGCATTTTGGTGTGTGTGTGTCGGGGCATTTGAGGGAAGGTAGTTTAATCAATTGTCACGCTTGGCCGGCGAACACAGGTAGGCCTGATGATGATGTGCGTTTGGAGGTAGGTAATGGATATGATGGAGAGGAAATCGGTGTTTCGTTTCGAGTAAGCGAAAAGCTGGGTGCGGTTTTTGGGGATTCCCGTCAGCTTGCTTCCAAGATCGCAGATTGACATTTGACATGACAAGGGGGATCGACATGCTGCAGTTTTAGTCTGTGGTTGCTGGGCAGGCGGGCAAGCGGGCAGGGGGGGTCCGTAGGGGATTGGTGGGTTGATGGGGGGAAGACAGGATGGTGGATGGTGTTGGTGTTGGTGTTGGTGTTGGGTGTGACGCTAATCCTGTCGTGGCCTGGCTTTCAAGTTTCAACGACATCTGTCTTGTCAGGTACCATCGATTCATTGTTTGGCATATTTTCTTCCCTTTTCGTTTCTGACGATGGGCTACCTTCTTCACCCAATTGGTGCATGGGACGACTGACAAATTGTTGACTGTCCGACATCGTATTCTACATACTCGACAGGCAATTGAATTCGATTTCGAGGCTGAAAGTTGCACGACCCACTGACGTCAGGTTTCACCGGCGCCAATGCTTGTATGCTTTTATGCTTGCATGCTTGCATACTTGTAGCGGGAACTCTGCTGGCCGCCCGGAGCAACGTCCAACAACACAAAACCCACCTTAAACCGACTTCAACCGAAACTCGACAACCACGCGACGCCGACGCGAAAAACCACCAACACTTCGAGCTCGAGCTCGCTCACCCCCAATCTTGAGCTAGCCACACCAACAAAGCCATGTCGCGCACTTTGGAGACGACCCTCCTCTCGCTCGTCCCGACCTATCCCTCCGCCTCCTCTCTGCCCCGTCCGCTGGTCGACCTCGCCTCGAGCCTCCTGACCCAGTCGCGCCACAATGCCAGCACCCTGAAGGCCGAGGAGGAGGTCGCCCGCGAGCACGCCTGCGCCCACCTGGCCTGCGAGCGCCTCAAGACGAGCCTGGACCTGCCGCCCATCCAGGCCCGCCCGCCCGTGCCGCCGCGCATCTACAAGCGCCTCTACACCCACCTCGACCACATCCTGCCCGCCCACGCCGTCGGCGGCGGCCGCGTCCGGACGCCGAGCAGCAAGCTGCGCGAAGCCCAGGGGTTCGGGGGCTCCATCGAGCGCGTCCACAACCGCGGCACGCCCAGCAAGGAGACGTCGTTGGCACAGTTCCGGCCGAGGGGAGATGGCACGCCGAGCAAGTCGTCGGCGAAAAAGGGGGGAGCGACCATGACGCCCGGCAAGCGGAAGTTCGAGGACCGCGATGCCCTCCCCCCCTGGATCCGCCCCGCAATCCACTTCGTCTGTACGCAGCTCAACCAGAGCCGCATCGCCCGCATCGTGCTGGCTGGCATGGAGACACTAGTGTTGCCGCGCGGCCGCCGGACCACGGACGAGTGGGTCAACGCCAACCTCGCGCCGCTCCTGGCGGGCCTCTGCTTTCTTACCGTGTGGCAGATCCATGTTCTGGAAATGGAGGAACCCGACCGCAAGGTCTACGCCACGGCCCGCGAGCAGGTGCTCGACGCCGTCGTGAAGGCGCGGGACGAGGTCGTGGTCAAGGGGATCGAGGACGAAGAGGTGGCCTGGGAGGGCTGGTCCGACATCCAGACCAAGGACATCGACCGGACGGTGGAGAAGGGGACCAAGAGCAGCTGGCAGGAATCCAGCTGGTTCGGCAGCATACGGGATATGGTGGACGCATGCGGCACCGGCAAGGGGAACGCCGCGGGCTCGGATCCCGATGGCGGTGATGATGACGGCGGCGACGATACTGAGACCATGGACAGGATGCAGATGCAGAGGGGAGACAGCATGTTCCAGGGCCGCTGGGTCATGACGGACCGGAAGCGTGAGGAGTACCGTCAGTGGAAGGAAGATGTCTTGATGAGGATGGAGGAGATCAAGAAGGAGCAGGAGAATAAGATGGACGTAGATGAAGAAGCAGCTTAATGATACCCCATAAACCTTTATGCGATTGATCAGGGTGGCTCACGTAATCTATTCTTCAAGCGTACAGTAGTAACATAAGTCTCTTCTCTTGGAAAGTTGAGCATATAAGCATCATCAGCCTAATTAGCCTTAGAATTAATATCAAGGATTGCTGTAACTTGTGACTATGCTTCTAATGCTTGCCCTATCCGGCAACCCAACGACTGGCGGTGGGATGAATGCCCGGCTGCTACCGCCCGTTCGCCCCGCGGGTTCTGCTACCGAATCTCCGGTACTTGGCGCATACAGACCCAATGGCCTTGGCGGCGCGACCGATTCCCGAGCCTCTTGTTCCTCGCGGTCTTGTTGCTGTTGCTGTTCCATCAAAGCCAGATTCCTCTTTCGTTGTTCTGTACGTAGTTCTTCGATGTTTGCTGTGCTACTCATTAGTCGTCTGATATCGATTTATCAGGAAAGCGCAATGAAGATGAAACTTACACGACTTGGCACCCAATCTTAAAATATTGAAAACAGGTGTAGAGCTGGATGATGTGGTTTCCGGAAGCAATGCGCTCCCAAAAATGACGTCTGGGATCAAGTCTTTGTCTCCGGACACCTGGAACAAACATGAACCTTTGGTTATCTCCTCCTTTGCATCCCAAGCAAGATGGATTTGACCCTCGGAGACTATAGTACGCCCTCCTGGGCCAACGTATTTCCGGTCAGGTGAAACGGGATCGGCTTTGACGTAAAGCTCTCGCAGGATATCTTTCGTGACCCAATTATCCCAAGACTTTACATCGAGTGCCGCGGAGGTATGAACCCAAGGGGGGTCATCTCCGCTACCAAGGAGAATCGGGAACACTTTCAACGGGTGGTCGAGAAGCGTCTCTTTCCCCTTCGAAGGTAGGACTGGCGACGGGGCTTGCTTAAGCTGGATTGCATCTAGCGGGGTGTTAGAGCTCGCGGGGCCCATCACTGCACGTAAATGCTCTTCTATTCTTTGCTGTGCTTGACTTTATTCTAGTAAGAGTCCCGTACTGTAGAGCCCAGAGGTGTGAGAGGGGGTAAATTACCGTTGCAAACCGTTGTTGAGCATATTCAGATACACTTCCACAATTTCAGCTCTTCGGTCGAACTCCCGGAAACGGTGCCGCCTAAATACTTTATTCGCTAGGAAGAAGAGGCGCTTGGAGTCGCTTCTTTCTAATTCCCTGAGGTGATAATTCATGGCGGATATATTGTCACGCAGGCGTTCAACGACCAAGTTTAGCACGCCTTCGGGTGGGATGAAGCTTTCGGTCAGTAACGCCACTTGTAATACAAAGAGATCCAGTCGTTCTCTTCGTATAACGGGGGGGTAAAGTTAGATGTTGAGCTGTGGGATACATAGCTTGGCCAGTTTGTCCTACTAAATTATCCGAACTTTGAGTATTATCCTCTGGGAGAAACCAAGATTGATCGGACAGCAACCCAGATCCTGATATTGCTGTATGCTTTGAGGAAACAAAACTAGCTTGTACCGACATAAAAGACTTCCGTGGTCAGAAAGAAGAATCCCAAAAGAGATGGAAGGAAATAAAAAATCGGCAGGCTGTGTAGGTGCGGGGGTGGCTGGCATTGGGGTATCCCATTGGATCGACAAGCTTCATAGCCATTCACCACCGCCTTCCATACATAGGCTATTCCCTCTCGGCAGTTGCGACTCTGGTATTATGACATGGAGTCTGTTAAGCCTCCATCCCACTGAAATTATATATCCAGGGAAGGGAATTGACTGCAAACATGTCCGCTGATGCCCAAGACATCGAAGCAGGGATTCTTCGTGGGACAAGCCTCAGTATGGCTTCTTCCCAGAATCCCAACACCATGGGCGAGCCAGATAGACACGCTGCAGAGTCAAGGGGCCCGGAAACAAACCAGGTAGCGACTGGTACTCGAAACCATGTGCCTCTGGATCATATCTCACCAGATGGTCGAAAGGGCTATTCTCAACTCGCCAAAATCATCTCAGACTCGCCCGAACACGGGATATTCCGCAGGTTTGGTCTCCTGAATGCCATTAATCTGCTACGTCTCCAGGCCGAGCTGGTGGATCTAGAAAAGCAGCTTGCCAATCAATGGGAACTGGACCGCAGGGACTTGACCAGCGCGGAGCTGGACCAGATGGAGTACGATCCAAGGCGGCTGGGAATAGACTTTTGGTATATGAGGAAGTGGAAGAAAGAGCCCAGGTATTCGAGACAAATGAGTCTACTGGAAGACATTGGATCGAAGTTAGATGAGTACAGTAAGTGATTCGAAGATCCATGTCAGATAGGGAGAGTGCGCTAACCCACACAAAAGATAGAGCATTACAGCAGGCTTCCATGTTAGAGAATAGCCCTCGTCCGCTCAAGTCCGATCACAAGTACTTAGAGGACTGGTTAGTCAACGAAGGGTTCCTCCTTGGAAAGGAAGGCGATACATGGGACAGCAAGGAGCATGGGTTTGACGATTTCATCACGACCGCGCGTCCAACAAGCAAGGCCACGGCGCTACTGAGTGGCAAAGTAACAGATGCCTACGATGCCATTTTTGGAAAACGTAGAGAGGTGGGTTGATGCTCGTTTCCCCCATTGACGCCACTGAACACCTTTCGCCACATGAACGCAGTTCACAGTGCTGAATAGCCCCCCGCCTGCTCTGTATCATGCATACGCCGCTAGTTGGACTTTTCAAACTCCACTTACAAGATTCTTATACTGAAATTGTCTCAAAAGGTCAAGGGTACTCGTAGCTACAGCAGCAAGAGTGTTAACCGCCTGGGCTCTGCTCTTGTTGCCGCGCTCTCGTCAATCTTGCCGACATTGGCGATCCTCGTACTCTATTACGTGCACGATATGGTGCAGCGTATTGGATTGGTCATCGTCTTCACGACGCTTTTTGCCATGGCCTTGGCCGTGTTCACCGATGCTAAGCAAGTCGAGGTGTTCTCGGCTACAGCCGCCTTCGCCGCTGTCGAGGTTGTTTTCATTGGGAGCACTACCGGTGCACAAACCTAGATTGGCAGAAGGGATGTCATTTCTGTATAAACACAGTTGTGGTATAGGAAAGCTGGAAGCGACTGGAGAAGGATAGATTTCCTTCTAGTATAAAGAAAAGTGAAGCTTGAAAACTGTTTTTAGTAAAAGTACCGGATTTCGCAAAAGAATATGGTCGATCGGTACCTGGGATGGTAGCAAACAAGTTAGCAGCAAGCCACGCTGAAACGCTGCAATGATAAGCAATGTATGGCGCTCCAGTAAGATGGGGAGGTTGGAAAGGGTTGTCGGTGTGCATATAACCGCTCCCGTGAAGTGTCGACCATCTGAGGCCATTTGATTCGCATCTTGCTCTCCCCCACTGCCCAGCAAGTTGGCCCATAGGGTGGCGGCCCAAAAACTTCGGGCCACGCAACAACAACAACACCTAAAGAAGACAGTCAAGCCCGAGACGAGCACAACAACATCACCCACAACCAGCCCTTCCCACAAACCCCCACCTTTCAGACCCGATGGGGCTCCTGACAATTGGGACAGCCTCTCCTTGGATGAGAAGAGAAAATGGGCAGTCAAGCGATTTTGGCTTTTGTCTTTGACGCTTTTGGTAACGGGTTTAGAGGCGCGGTTGCTTTGGACCATGCCGGTCCCCAGAAAGCTCGAGACCGGCCAAGGAAACCCTGCGAGAGCGGGAACGCTCAAAGAAGGACCTGATTCTCCACGCCCACGAACTGGTTAAACACGAACGGCAGTGCGCATGCCGCCGCATCAGTACCGTCCGGCTACCCAGGAACGATGCATCACCCGTCTCTGCTCCCCGATGATACTCTACGTTATGGGCTTTTTGTGTGCTGCTTGGTATCACTCTCTTCAATCGGTGTAGGCCATGCGCTTTGGATCTGCTACAGTCAAATCGTATTCTAGGACTGATCTCTACTTGTAATCGGTCTTCTTCGAATAAGATAGAATCTTCGCGTTTCAGGGACATACACCACTTCAGTCTGGATAGAGGCTGCAGCAAGAAGCAGCGTGTTGCGCCCGAGGGATATCGGGGGAAAGGGGGTAGCAGGTGTGCTCATATGTATCTAATATAGACTGTCCCACCTCAACCCTCAGTACGGAGGTCCCCTTCAAAAGTCTTTTCATACCCCCCCCCCCCCCCCCCCCCCCCCCCCTATCCGCACCCTTGCTCCCCAAGGTAACCCTCAGCTACTTGCCAGTTGCTTTACGGTATAGAGTATTTAACGAAGTGTAGCAACGATAGGTCACCCAATTAGATCTAATAAATAGATCGTAACAGTCCAAAATGGTAATATTAGCCGTATGCGATCGTCGTAATACGGAAGGCCAGCTGCCAGTCCCGTCTTGGCGGGCAGAGGGGATATGAAAAGACTTTTGAAAGGGACCTCCGTACCTCGAACCTCTCCTAGATAGGCCTGTATACTATCAAGATATACAAGCGGCTCGAGGATGATGTCCATGCGCGTAGTTCTCCGGATCCATTTGGCTATGTGTGGATGCCTTGATTACAACCTCGGTCTTTGTTTGCGTATTCAGCACCCCGCCATGACCTGCTAGCTTCAATCCAAAAGCAAGGATTGTTTCAAAAGGTAGTTGACTATACATTTGTATAATATTTGAAGGATTTCTTATGTGGTAATGGATATAGCGCAGATAATATATAGCCTCGACCTCCTCGTAGATTAAGCACCTTTAAAGTCCTAATTGTGATATTGAAACTTTTATATATAATAACACTGCCCGCAAGGGCTTAATACTGACCCCGTGCTAGGCAAAATCGGGTTTCTTTATATTAAAATCTATCGGATAAAGAAACATAGGGTGGGATGGCATATAAAGAAAACTGTCTCAAAGCCGACAGCTTCGTGTGTGGATAAACCTTTCTCAAAAATCTAAACCTCTCAACATTCATTCTGAATTTCATTCTAAATAGCCATCAGTTATCGTGTTGTCGCTTGTTCAAGTTATGCCAAGAATAGCCCGAGGACAAAGATGATGTACCTGACGATAAAGATCCATTGAATCGAAGATATTCAAGGCAATTGTTATACTTCACACTACAAAATGTATCGAAAGAACAACCGAGGCGGGAAGCTATGCCAAGGCCATCCGAAGACACCAAAACGGCTTCACGACAGCTTGAAAAAAGATACTGAATATCATACATCACCACCTAAACGACGCTTCCGCCCTGAGAGCGTCTCAAGCCACGTTACCGATTGGATAGAACAACTCCCCGCCAAGTTCACAAAGACTGCTCCCCTCCTGCTCGATCAAATACACTCTAGTATTGATATAGAGCGGTCGGATCAAAACTATATTGGAGACGGCTTCATACGGCCAAAAACCCCTTCCTCCCGATACATGCCGGAGAGCCCCGGTTCCCGTAGCCTAATGACGGCGTCAGCAACCATCACCAGTAGTAAGCAACGGCTAGTAGATAGGCCCAATTATCGATGGGACCATCTGAAAGAACATGGAATCAACTACACCGAGGACAGGGAGGAGTTCACTCTTCCAGTCTCTGCAGTTTGCAGTGCAGTGCAAAGACCCCGGGACCCCAAGCCCTCTTTGCCCGGAGAGTGGCAAGTCCTGGTTGATTATCGGAAGCAAGGAAATGCCACAGAGTCTGAGATAAGTGCATGGTTTCAAGAACATGTGTTCTCGTTAAGCAAAGAATATAAACTGGAAAGGGGAATCAGTATTACTTTCAAGCGCGCGTATGTTCCCGGTTGTAACAACCAGAAAAGAACTGTCTCCCAGCCGATACCAGACGTCGTATATGGCTACAAAGTCAGAGGGCTTAACGTACACTTTACCGAAGCACAGCTGATCGCTGGAGAGAAAATAGACCCAAATATGGGAACTGTGGACGACCGAAATCTCGGATTCCCGTTTCTCATTGTCGAGTACAAAGCAGATGGCCCCGTACTGGTAGGAGAGAACCAGTGTATGGGTGGATCCGCCACTTGCGTCTCGATGATTAACAGGCTGAATGACCAATTGCGGGAATATGAGAATGGTCAGGCGGTGAACAATGCAGTCTTCAGTTTTGTCATCGATCTTACCATAGCCATACTGTACGTCTCGTGGATGGGGCCGGACAAGAAATACTACATGTTTCCGGTTGAATACTTCAACCTTCCGGGGAACCCGGAGGCGTTGCGCGACTTGATACGCTGCGTCCAGAACATCTTCGAATGGGGGTCGGGCCCGCGCTTGAAGGAAATCCAGCGGGCTCTTGATGTCATTGGCGAGGGACACCGGACAGACAATTCAACCACAGCGAAATGCCGGGATCCATCTTCAGACACTGAGGTCTCCCCGGCAAAGAAACTCAAGGGGGGATAAATATGTAGAAAGTCTTTTAATGAATGGTGCCTTATCTATTTTACTATGTACTGGCGAGAACGGTCGCCAAGCCGGCGTGCCCTTTCCTAGGTAGGGTCGTTCGTTCCGCGTAGCCCGACCGGAAGCAGTTAGAGAACAAGATAGATGTAGCGGAAGAAAGATACAGCTTAACGATATTTGAAAGTCCATGGCCATGCCTCAAGATTGAGCAATAATACATTCAATGATCTAGGCCTTTTCCTTCTCTCGGCCACATGGGTTGTATCACGGTTCGTGATGCGTCAGCCTACCAAGATGACCCAGGATGACAGCTGGTGACTGGGGTCGATACCAAGGTAACATATGGTGTAGCCATCCTCTACCCATCTGCAATTCGGGTGCAAGCTGCTGTCCCCTACCCAACTACCTGTAGCTGTTTTGATTGTTGTCACCTAACCACCAAAGCTGCCTGCAAGCTACCTGCCTACAGGCACCTACCCAACCACTGATTGTTAGCTACCTAGCTACCAACCATTGGAATTGAAGGAGTCCTTATAAGTGCCGATAGAGGTTCATTCTCCCAGTCTCCAGCAAAGACGCCACGGTAAACGCCGTTTGGTCGAGTTGGTTGTTAGGCGTGTCTGCAGCACGACCACATATAACATAAAAGTGGACTAGATAAACCGTAAAGGGATTTCGACAAGGAGTGCGACCACGGGACCGACCCAATCCTCCTATCCTGGTTTTCGATACGTACTCGGGTGGACGCACCCAGTACTAAGCTTTTTGTTCTTTTTCTCTCCATCTCCAATGCATGATGCTCTCTCACAGCTCTCATACCGAATGCATTGGTTGATGTGACTTATGTAGATGCTTACTTACAACGTGGCCGGCATCAATCACCACGCCGTTGCCAATCCTCCACACTCGCATCCACACTCTCATCCCATATCTCCACCTCCACCTTTCGTGTCACTCAATACGTAACTGTTGATGGAGGCAAGAGCGGCCCAGTGGTACCCATACCTGCAAGCCGATGTTGCCCTGATATGGGGCTCGAAGGTACATGAACCATAATACGGCATCATTCCCCCAGCCACCAGCAAACCCACTGCGCCAAGGAGGAGCGCGCCCCAGCGGCAGCACTATCTGCGGTTAGGTGGTCGAGTTGGTTATTGTTCTGACCTGCAGGCAGACGACATGATGTAAAAGCGGCTAGACAAAACACTGCAGAGGCCCCCCCAACCCAAGCCGACAACCTCGCTCGAGCGTGTTTTTCGTATGGTCCAGTTGCAAATGGATCAGAGCTTTTTTGCCTCATTTGTTTTGGTGTTATTATTTTTCTATATGCATGGGATTACATCCCGAGTGCTAGTTTTGTTTGGGAAGCTTCGGAATCCCGAACTGGGCGGGTGTGATACGACTTGTCGTTGGGCCTTGCCCGCGTGTCGTGCCCACGAAATCCTGTATCATTGACCAAAAAGCGGAAGGGAACGAGTTCGAATCTCACTCTGAGCACTTCTTTTCGATTTTTTTTCAATTCGGTTCTTTTCTTTCCAGCCCACCTTCTGCTGCCTTGCCGCTGCCCTCGCCGTCCCCCCAATCCCTCGTCACTATCTCGCCGCTAGTTTAACTCCCGTTTCGTCCTTACACTCCCTTCACCAATGCCTTTTCACGAGTCTGCCCTTTCTCCTTCCGTGAAGGCCCAACACCAGTCCGATTTTCCAAATGGTCAGCCATCCAAAGTTGACAAGACGTTGTGGTAGTGTAAGTGCCTCAAAAGATGGACGCATTCGGGACACATTTCTAATCCATTGATGGCGAATTCCACGCCAGATTGGTGGCCCTTCTTTCCAGTACGTGGGAGACATTCACCTACACTGGTGCCGTGGACTTCACAAACACTCCATACACAACCTTGCTATCATACTTGCACTTTGCGCCTTACTTTCACATCGCGCTGGTATATATAAAAGCCATGTAACCAAATGTCCCCCAGTTGAAATGAACGTGTGTCATGCCTCGGCGGCTAAAGATTGAGAATATTGGTGATGCCGTAATGAAGTGGTACGGCCATAAGATACCTCTATACTCACCCCCAGCTGCTAGCGCATCATTTTGTTCAGTGCCAGCACTCCTCCACCGTCGCCATTTCTCAGCATTCCCTTACTTAGTCTTTGACTTTTGTCACTTTTCCCCCCAGGCACGTTAGTTTTCATGTCTAGATGGAGAAGTTGGATATAAAGTGCTTACATCGGATTTCCATGTTGTCCAAGTCGTATACGCTAAGAAAGAAAAGCACAATTAAGTTAGTAAGTTTTCTTCATGGGTATTCCGTCTCTCTTAGGCAGTATAGCTCACCTGTAATACGCATTCAAAAAGGGACTTCCTAGAATAACAGCGTCTTCGGGGACCGGCCCCCCTTCCTCCGCAAATCTGGACGTGGGGAAGATATTGAAGGTGCACTCGTCCCCTTCCCCTTCGGCCACGATCCGGTAGGCGTACTGGAACGCCGTCACGGTAAAGCTCCGGCCGGCCAGCTCAAACACGAGGTCGGGCAAATGCCTCCTCGCGGCGCAGTTGATCATGCAGATGATCCCCATGCCACATCGCTTCCCCGCCCACTCCGGAATCGATCGGTGGATGCGGGCCGACAGCGGCCGCGGCAGGCCGATGAACCACTGGGTGGAGAAGACGGCGACGGTGGAGGCGTCGAGGCGGTAGTCGATGGGCTGCGTGCTGTTCGCCCAGCGCACCGACTGCGCCGCCACGGCCCAGACCCGGTCGTCGCCCCGCACCAGGGGCAGCGCCGCGAACTCCGCGTCCCGGTACTTGGAGCCAACGCCGCCGAACGTCATCGCCCCCGTCGTTGGCCCCAGGTCCGGGTCCTCGAAGCCGTTGGGCGCGGCGCGCGGCACCTCGATGGCGAAGACGTTGGCGTCCAGCGCGCCCGCCTGCACCATCCGGGACCAGGGCGAGGGCAGGCGCGAGGCCGTGGGCTCGGCGGGCGTGTCCCACCGGGGGCTGAGGCCGAGCACGCCGTCGTAGTTGAGCCACAGGTCGATCATGGATATGGAGTGGGCCTCCTCGACGGCCATGAAGGGCTGGCGGGCCACGCTGAGCGTGCCCCCGCCGATGTGGAAGGTATCCAGGGCGGCCGGGCCCGAGAAGTGGACGAGGTTCTGCGAGACGTCGTACCAGCCCAGATCGCTGGGCTCCGCGGTGGAGGACTCGTTGGGGCGATAGCGGAACATGCAAGGGCCCGGCGAAGTGGACTGGTGTTTGTCGAGAGAGGCGTTGGGCACGAACAGGGTATCCCACATGAGATCCACGTATAGACGAAAGGGCTGCGGCGGGGTTCCCAGCGCCGCGGTGGTGGCCAGACCGAAAGGGCCAGGGGTGTACTATAAAGTCGGGTCATGGCTAGTTTAGCTGGAGAGGCTCCCTAATGAGACCAATGGGGATGTTCATACCCACATGTCGGCGTCTTTGGTCGAAGGTGAGTCGCCAGAAAGGACTGCCTGCTCAGACCGAGCACTCAGCTGGCGGCCGCCAAGGTCTCGATCGGCGTGCCATAATGGGCTGGTATAGACTCCGCCTTCAGATAATGCTCCGAAGACTGATAAGAGCAAAAGTAGTATGGTTAACATGGTCAATATGGAAAATTCTGGCGGGGGCTGTCTCTCTGTTAAAAGTGGTTTGAATTGGTAGAAGTCAGATTAGGTGTGTTTTGCAGAAGCAACACTTTTGTACCTACATAGATGGGACGAAGTGACGTAAGCATGAGTCTCCCAGGGGAATGAAGGACATAGGGGTACTTGGTACTAGTATGCCAAGCCGAACTCAGGTATTCCGCCGGATCGTCTTCCAGTCATGCAGTGAAAATGTAATCCGGAAGGATCAAATGGTCCGAGGGTGCCGAGGGGCCATATCCATAACCTTGAACCACAATTTGAAATAGGATAGATATTGATCACGGTCCTTTTGTGTAGGGAAGATGCCCCGAGACTTGGCAATGAGGAGTAATTCGCCTTCTTGGTAACTATCCTAGGCCATGCATATGCTCCCTCTCGCCTAATATAGCAACCACACCTTTTTCATCCATTCGGTTGAAGCATCCGACTACAACTGTGTTTGCGTCTTGTAATAGGAATAAGAGTGGGCGAGTATCGCACTTCGCCTATGGTGGATGTTACAGCATACCACGTGCTACAGAGTATGGTATCGTGTCCATGTTAGCCTCGATGTACAATAGGGCTGCAGGAACCCTCCACTTGGACTTTCAAGAGCTCGCCTGAATATACTCTATCAATGAAACAACCAATCAAAAGTAGTCGTTTGGTACCCATCGATTTCCCAGTTCGTCGGTTGGTTCACGACTTCACAAGTTTGCGTCAAATGGCGAGAAGAACTAAACCTTGTGATGTATTTATTAGTCTGACCCAAGTTGTACTTAAGTCGCATTCCCTTCATTATGTATATTATTCCTTTTCGGAGGCTGTTTGCTAGCCGTGGGCACAGTGCTAGGAATCAGGATGCGAGTAATTATCGAATTACCTTATCAAAAAAATGTATTGTTCTTTCTGTGTTTTCCCAAACCACCTGTGTCTATTTCGCCCTCTTCGTACATACGAAATATCGAAAAGCATGCTTTTCTTTCCCTACCCTCTGCCATCTCGGTACGCGTGAGACCACCACTGATTATGTTTAAATGTAGGGATGAGAGTTAACATAAGATCATGTACGCCTATTTGGTAGCATTGAGTGCTGCGCTGGTGATGAGGGCTCTTGCAATAAATAGCCCTTCCAGGGGCTCAGCATCCAAGGTTTCATATTCAACCAATGCTTGCCAGTACGGGAAGGTACTCCCTAGCAAAAGAAACAAGAGACACACATGGTAATATGAGTATTAGAATCGAAACCATGGATGAACTCAAGCCATAATTGAGGTTCCGTGCAGCTAAGCATGTAGTCACATGTACTTTCCACATCAATCCCTATTAGCCCCCTGAGCCCACCCATGCCTCCCCCGCAACTCCTCCGCCGGCGGCCGAAACGCCTCATCCCCGCGCCCATAGTCCACCAACCCCCACCCCTCGCGCCCGTAGTGCTGCTCCAGCCAGCTCACGACGTGCCAATGCGCCGTTCCCCGGCCTCTCCTCCAGAGATTCTTGTGCGCGGCGCGGTACACGTTCCCCCACGGGCCGTGACGCCGTCCCTCCCAGGCGCCGCACGTAACGTCGACGCCCGCCGCCTCTTTCAGCCACTTGAGCGCCGCCAGGTTTCCCTTGGCCGCCGCTGTCTGCGCCGCGGACCCGTACTTGCCCGTATCGACGCGGTGCGGGTCCGCGCCCGCGGCCAACAAGGCGTCCATGACCTCGTTAGTCTCTGCTTGGACTCGCCCGCTGCAGCGGCCGCTCCCCAGCCAGCTCGACCCGCTCTTCGGCAGCGCCGCCGCTTGCAGCACCGTGCCGTAGCGGCCCGCCACTACGCGCGCATCAGCCCCGCGGGACAGGAGAAGCTTGATCGTGCCGATATCCTTCTTCCAGGCTGCCGCGTGTAATGCCGTGCCCAGCCGCCCGCCTGTGGAGTGGATGTCCGCCCCCGCGTCCAGGAGCGGGCCGATCATGGTCGGGCAGTGCTCGATGGCGATCTGCAAGGGCGTATGGAGGGCGCCACCCGTCAGGTTGGGGTCGGCGCCCAGACTCAAGAGCTTGCAGGCGATGGGCACGTTGTCGTCGACGGAGAACATGGGCTTCGCCAGACTCCGGTACAGCGGCGAGGGGAAGGTCGGGGCCATGTCGCGCTTGCCCTGCATCCACTTCTTCCACGAGGCCTCGCTTTTGAAGTACCTATCGCCCCGATGGGCCGTCGGTGGGTTGATCTCGGCCCCGTGCGCGAGTAGTAGATCTATCAGGGCCTCGCGGCGGTCGTGTCCGGTCCGGTTGCTGAGGGCCGCGCGCAGGGGGCTCCCGTACAAGTCGCCGCAATGATTGACGTCGGCGCCGTGGACATCCATGAGCCAGGCACACAGCTCCAAGTTTCTTTGGCACGCTGCCACCTGCAGTATCATACCCAGCCACTCTTTCCGGTCGGCCGGTCCTATTTCTTCATCCAGCAAACGCGCGAGTATATCCATGTCCCCTTTGTAAGTGGCCGATTCCAGTGTGTTCAGCCGCACCTTGGCGCCCCGCCTGAATAGCAGTTCGACCACGGCCTTGTTGCCCTTCGCGCCGATAGCCACATCCAGTGCCTTGTCAACGTGAGCCGCAGCACCATGGTCGAGGAGGAAGGTAGCCATTGCCACATCGCCCCTCTTGCAGACGCCACTCAGGACCTCTGCAAACGTATCACGGCCAACGTCTGCGCCATAGTCCAATAGCAGTTGCACGGCGGCGGTATCCGTCCGTTTTGAGGCGTGCTGGATTGGTGCGTATTGTAACTCAAGCTTTGAATTGTAGTGGTTCTTGCACACGTTGGGGTCGAGTCCATACTCGAGCAGCGCGCGTAGCTTTTCTAGATCCCCCTTTTCGATGGCCTCTTTGGCTATTTCGTGATCCATATCCGAGAAATGAGCACCGTGCTTCCTTAGGAGGTCGACTATATCTTGATTGTCGGCTCGGAGGGCGGCACTGAGCGGGCTCTCTCCCAGGTCGGTGGCGTTGACGCCTGCTCCAAGGTCAACTAGTCGGCCAACCAGTCCATCGAGCCCGTTTCTGATCGCCTTGACCAGAATGCTGTGCCCCATAGACGTATCGTCTACTTTGGCTCCCATCTCCAACAGGAACTCCACCACGCTCGCGTTCTTGGACATGACCGCGTAGTGTAAAGTATGGCCCTCAGCCCCAGGAGTTGAATCGACTTTAGCCCCGAGTTCAAGCAGCTTTTTGATCAAGGGGATGTCGGCCTTTTCGGCTGCATATTGTACAGGAGTGCCATCAAAGCCGTTGGTCCCCCGAGGCCGAGGCCGACACCGGGTGCTTGTCTCTCTGTTCACGTCGAGTCCCCTCTTGACAAGATACTCAAGCACATCGAACCGTGCAGCTTTGAGGGCGATGTATGACCTAATAGTGTATCAGCATATCCCCTAACGGACAAAGGTTTTTGATGGGAAGTATGCAAGAACCCGTGAAGATACTAAACGGAACGACTTACGCGGCTTCGCTATCCCTGCTAATATCAACCCCAAGATCAAGGAGCATATCCGCGAGCTGCAGAGTTCCCCCCTCACTACAAGCAAACTCAATCGCCATTTCGAACGGCGAAGATGATATTGTACGGTGGATATCCGCACCCCGGCGTATCATCTCCTCGACCAGGTCTACCAGCCCGTACTTTACGGCAAGACACAGCGGAGTGGACTCGCCTTGCCGGTCAATCACATCAACAAATGCACCGCGGGCCAGTAGGATGGACGCTGCGGGTTTGTTGGCGTGCCCTTGCTTCCTCTGCTTCCCCTCCATAGAGTAGGTTGATTCAAGCGCAGCGTGCAGGGCCGTTGCTCCGTTGCGGTCCGAAATATAGGTATTGACGTCGGGATTCGTTTCGAGGACCGCCTCCAGTATCCAGGGCGCTTGGTGATAGCACCGCACGGCTGCCACCAACGACTGATCCGAAATGTCCGCTCCGCGTGACTTGAGGGCCTTGGCTACGTCGAACGCCTTGAATTCGACCGCCTTTTCCCAACAGGTCCCTTGAAGCGAATCGTAGGCATTGACGTCGGCGCCGGCATCGAGCAAGGCCTGAAAGACGACCATATCTGTACCCACCCCGATGCATTCGTGCAGTGCTGTCGTGTCGTACTTCGCCTTCACGTTAGCATCGGCCCCGGCTCGTAGAAGTGCCAGGACTATCTTCTGATCCATCTCCCTGTTCTGCCCCCACTTACCAGACGCTTGCGTCAATGGGTAGCCAGCCTCTTCAACTCCACGATTAACGTCAGCCCCTTCGCGGATCAGCAGCTGAACGATGCCCAGGGACTTCGACTTGACAGCACCAAGCAGAGGCGTGCCGGTACCGGCCCCCTCGGGGCCATCCACGTCCGCCCCGGCCGCCAGCAGCATGCTGGTCAGGTTCATGTCCCCAGCGGCGGCCGCTTGGTACAGCGCCGAGCCCTTGCTCCAGATCGAGATCTTCGAGTCCCGAGAGTTCAGATCCGCGCCGGATCTTACCAACAGGGAGACGACTTTGTCGTGTTGCTTCGAGGCCGCCGCCATCAGGGCGGTTTCGTACTTGCCGCCGCGAGCATTGACATCGGCCCCGGCTTCTATGAGGCGTTCAACGACGGGTTCCGAGCCTCCAAGTGCGGCAATGTGCAAAACGCCACCAAGCTTGGAACTTGCTCTGTCGGGGTCAGAGCCGCGAGAAAGGAAGAACCTCACAACCTCCACATACCCTCGGAACGCGGCTACTCCGAACGCAGACCCAAATACGCCTTCAGTTCTGTCCGGATTTGCCCCCTTTTCGACGAGAGATTTAACAAGCACCATATCGCCCAAGGCAGCGGCCCAGTAAAGCGGCTGGGGGAACAGATCGACGGACCGTTTGGTCTCCCCCATCTGACGGCCCAGCTGGTAGGCATCCGGGAACCAGGTACGCTCGATATCCCATGTGTTGAGCCAGTTGATATACGGGCCCGGGGACTTGGGGCTGAACAGGCGTTCTATGAAGGGTCGTATGGTTGAGATGGTATTGTCTTCCTGCCCACCAGCAAGCTCATAATGCGACATCCAGTAACTAGCAGCGTACCCGAGTAGCGGGTTTTTTACGTAGTCGAGGCTTGCAGCGATGGAGGCATGGTTGAAGTCCTGGAGGTACTGAAGACAAGATTGCGCCAAGAAGGCGTGAGCTTCGGAGGTCGACGCAGCAAACCTTGACATCCTGCCCTTTCGAAATCGTTCAGACACCAGATACTCCTTTACCGAGTAGTGGCTCAAGGCGATTTTGGTTAACTCGGACCTCTTCTCTGGCCAGCTCGCGCATCCTCCCCGGTACTCGAGGACAGCGATCGACTTGACCCAGTTTTGCCCCTTTGTATATTTCGTCAGCGTTGATCGCTTCACAAGGACTCCGCACAGGTCCGCGATCGTCTCCTCGCCGCCGGAAAGACGCCCGGGCTCTCGAGGAGGTTGCACACGCTCCCGAATAGAGGGCTGTACAACGGCGGCGGCTGCTAGTTCCTCGAGGAGCAAGGGCCGGCTCGAGAACGCAAGCCACTGCAGGGCCGATTTGACTAGCCCCTCCTTTTGCTTTGGTACCGCGTCGAGGATCCGGTCGTACATCTCATCCAGCGATGCGGGCATGGTCTTCAGCCTGTCACGGGCGGCTACAGCATCTTCGCAGTCTTTCATGGAGTCGATTTGGCAGATTGCCCACCGGAACCTAATAATCGTGTCAGTGCTCCCATGATCCCGCATTAAGAAAACATAAAGAGGGTATCGACTAACATGCCCTTTGCGCCAGCCACGATCCCGTCCACCACATCTGCCTTGAGGCCCGAATCCCACGAAGCGAAATCATCATCTTGGGCAATGTGACTCGAAATGTGTGTTCTGATATCCGCATCAACTATAGAGTCTTGGATGCAGATCGACTCTGAATTCACACTCTTGATGGCGTGCTCGATGTCGGAGACCTTCCTGCTCGTAATCAATATCCTGATGTTGGCACGCAGCATGCGCTCGAGGAATTGCTCAAAGAGGACTCTTCGTTCGGGCTCTGCGCACTCGTCCAGCGCGTCAATCACCAAGAAGGTGGCTTCGGTACGTAAAGCTTCGGCTGTGATGAGATCAAGAAGCTCTTCCAGCGATGGAGCAATACGGCCTTTGTTCTTTAATTCGAACAAGGACGTTGCCGTTTCAGAAACCTCTGTGAGGAGCCTTAGCAGAAGTTTCAATGGTCATGCATGCATTGCGTCCGAGGCAAATACTTGTGTGAAGGCAACATAAAAGGAGGGGGACTCACCATCGCCAGCAGACACAAGCTGCAGCGCCACAGACTCTAGGAGAGCCCGCAGGCTCTGCTTGTTCCTGTCGGAAAAGTCAAAGTAGAAGTAGACCGCCCTCGTGGGCTTGGACGTCGCATCGTTTGAGTCAAGTTGGGCGCAATGCTTCTGCACGTGGTCAATGATACTCGAGCAAAGAATAGTCTTCCCGGCTCCCGGGATGCCATGAATCCAGAGCAGACGGGTCTCGCCCGCCGCCTTCCAATGGTTGAATCGCTCGTCCTGGAGGATCCAGTTGCCGGTATTCGGCTCGTGGTAGACTCTGGCGAGGCCATGATTGTTTTCGGGGTCGCTCGTCTTCAACCACTTCAGGATCTGTTCTCTGTCCGCCAACGCCATTCTCAGTCGTTGGTGGTTAAATTCAGGGGTGGCAAGTCGTCGGTCGTCGAGTACAGATCTGAGTACGAATGACTCGGAAGTTGTTCAGTCACCACGCCAATCAATCTGAAATGAGACCGCCCTCATATATGAACCGAGTGTTGCTGTGCCGCGCAGGATTCTGTTTGGTTTAGGCAACCACATCATATCAGGAGCCCGACTGATACGTCAAGTCCAGTGAGGCGGCCTACGTCATGCGCATGTTGATGGGATATACAGAGGTAGGCTTTGCTGCTCTGCCAGTATTGACCTCATGTCATTCCGTCCGTGAAAGCAAATCGATGAATCTAGGCACATGAAATCGCATAATGTTCACAGATTGAACATGATTTCGTTTTTAATGAGAAAAGCCATCGATTTTCTAATTACTTCATATTGTGAAGGCACTGCATACTTTGGGTGTCAGTGCTAGGATATGTATGTCATGCTGCGGGGTTGAACTGGTGCCAACGAGGGGTAGACCTCCAGCCCTCTTCTTTCCTCTCCTCAACTCCCGTGCCACCTAATCGATAAATCCCTCCTTCCTGGTCGTGATGGTACGAGTAACACCGCACCGCACGCACTCGTTCCTCTCTATCATGCGCATGTGTCGCGGAATACATATCGGAACGCTTGAGCGATGGGCGCCGACGCCATCTCCAGCCCGAACCCCAGCCAGGTGAAGACAAAGGCGCAGTAGCTAACCCAGAGGAAGGTCATCGTCGCCGAGCTGCCGTCGGCGGCGGCGGATGTCAGGCAGGCCAGACAGGTCCCGACGAGGATGGCGGCCTCGGCGCCCAGCAGGGCCGCCACGAAGCCGAAGGTGTAGGTGCTCGAGGGTCTGCCGCCGTCGTGGACTCCTTCCCGGTTGCGAATATGCCAGGCGGCGATGGGGAGGTTCGATGCCTTCACACAGACGACTACGAGGAACACCAGCTCCGCGGTCACGGTGCAGGACAAGAAGAAGCCATGGGCGGTGCTGGAGTCCCAGAACAGGGCCAGCCAGCCGTGGACGGTGGCTAGGACAGAATATACCCCGACGTAGGCGGCAAAGACGGCGAGGTCGTTGTCCTTCTGGATCGCTAAGGCGCGGGATCGCTGCTCAATGGGCGAGGTGGGTATTTCGTCCGACATCGTCGGTTTGAGTAAGGTGAGGTAAAGGTAGACAGAATGAGGCGACGAATCTCAGTAGCCAGGTAATTGTTGGGGACTTATTGGTGAATAACCTGAAGAAAGGCGTTCCGATGGAATCAGAAAGAAGTAAATGACTTTCAAACTGGAGTTGAGGATATAAACGATCCGTACACTGCTGCTTGGTGATGGTGGAAATGGTGCGGTCGATGGGATCAATTGGACACTGGGGGGACGTCAATTGATACCTCATAGCCCGCCGCGGTATAAACAAGCAGGAACCACAGAGCCATTGCTTCTGTCCTGGGGAATGAGCTCTTCCTGTCGTTGTTCAGGTAAGTGGCGACACTGTGTTTCGCTCGCGGGGGTAGAAGGCACCGAGTTTGACCACCGCCTTGGTGGGAAACTACACCCTCGCCTAGATCATTGATGAATGTGTGCATGTGTCGCGCTGCAACTTGCTCTCATTTGAAGTAGGTCCAATCGGTACCAAACCCGCCGTATATGAAACTCGGTAAGGTCATGGCTGAGAAAGGGCACCTGGTAGTTGAATGGAGGCAAGATCACATCGGGTACACAGTTAGGAAGTAAGAATACCTCCCACAAGCCAAGCGATCCCCATAGACAGGAACAAGCAGTATATCGGCAAAGTCCCGTCCTACTTCATGCCCTACATCCCTTCTTCCGCAAGTGAATCAAGTATGGAAGTATGCAAGAATCAAAAATCCAATGAGGTCAAACCACGCGAGGTATAAGCGACATGATGCGAGGCTCAATCCAAGTATAATAATTATCTCAGCCCTATTCACCGACCAACTCACTCCCATCCATCCGTCACCACGTCTCTTCTCACTTCGCTCAACTCCAAGGAGGTAGGTAAGTACAATAACCCTCCATAAGTAAAACATATACGATCCTTCACCCATATATCCACCGCGGGAATTGGGGGGGGGGGGGGGGTTCAGGCAAGACAAAAATAAATATGCAAATGTCCCGTCCCGCTGGTGGGTGGGAGGGCGCCACTTGATGATACTACAAGTGTTCTCTCTCTCTAGATACACCTCGAGAAAAAATAAGATATAGAAAAACAGAGAAAACCCCAGGAACCCTCTCCCATCAATCCTTCCCTTCCCTTCCCTAAACCCCTCTGAACGCCACTATGGCCAAAGAGCGGGGAGAGACGGAGAAGAAAGTAAAAACATAGAGACAAAAAAAAAAGAACCCAACACACCAACACGCTCGGTAAAAAATCAGAAACGTATAAACCCAAAATGTGGGTGTGGGTGTGTATAGTCTTCGTGGGGAGGACTCAAGTCCGTGTGAATGAGAAACCAGTCGAATGCCAACAGACCCTTCTTTCCCCCCCCCCCTTTCCCGTTGTTGCCCACACATGTAATATCCCCCCTTTCCCTTCTCCAAACATAGGCTCACGTTTGTCATATCCATAACGTCGCATCCATCCTTGTGTGGTTTGTTCGTTCACATCACATTAAAAAGCTTCATGCCGCCGACGTGTCCTTTGCGGGCGCCGCCGCTTCGTCGGCAGCCTCGCTCTCGCCCTCGGCTGCTTCCCCTTCTTCCTCTTCGAATTCGCCCTCTTCCTCCTCCTCCTCGCCCTCCTCGCCGAACTCGTCCTCGTCCGCCACAATGCCGTTCATGCGCTCCCAGACCTCCTTACGAATCCGCTCGTCCTTGGCGATCCGCGCGCGCTCCACCTCCTCGAAGCCGCCGCTCTTCTTCAGCTTGCCCTCCTCCACGAAGTTGACGAGCTCCTTCTGAAGGGGGTTGTCGCGCCGGCCTTCGAGCTCCTTTTGTCGGATCTTCTCCGCCCGCTCGATGGCCTCGAGCCGGTCTTCGTGGTTGGGCTGCAGCGCGCGGACTTCGTCGAGCACGCCCTCTTTCGCCGTCGACGGGTTGCCGTTTCCGAGGTTCACCAGGCCCTTGGAGAACTGTCGCTGCGCCGGCGTCGAGTTGTCCTTCATCTGCTCCTTGGTTGCCTGCTCCACCAGGGTGAAGGTCTCGGTGGCCTTGTCCAGGTCGTCCACCAAATCCACCATGAGGTCCTCCATGACCTTGAGCTCGTCTCGGCCCTGGCATACGTCCTCGAGCTCCTTCTCCCAGATCTTGGTCCAGACGGGTTTCTCGCGCTTCATGTACTCGCGCACCTTGCCAAGCTCCTGGTGAAGCATTGATATATCCTTGGAGACGTCTTCGAGTTGGCGGGGCAGCGGTCGCACACCACGGTGCACCACGTCCTTGCGCAAGTCTTCGACAAGATCTTGAAGATCGTCGACCCGGCCGACAAGGCGGTCTGAGTCGGTGTTGAGCTGCTTGCGCCCCTTGGTGACGTAGGAGTAGCCAGAGTCGCCATCCACCGACGGAACCGATGCCTTGGCCGCTGCAACCTTGACGTTGGCAGCTTTGGTCCGTAGTGATGACATGGAGCCCTGGATCTCGGACTGGAAGCTGGAATACGTCTGGCGCAACACAGCCAAATCACGTTTCAGGCCCTGGAGCTCGCGTAGTTGGCTTGGGTTGAGCTTGCCTCCAGGGGCGAGGCTCTTGGCGCCCGAGCTTTCTACTGTGACCGGAGGTGCACTGGCGAGACGCGTCATCTCTTTCGTTGTCTCGGATTGCCGGTCGGATACTCGTTGGAGCGCAGCGCCCTGGTCGTCGACAGTCTGCTTGACTTCTTCCACGGCCTTCTTCAGCGAGCCGATGCCATCGTCGATGTGACGCTTCACTTCATCCAGCATCTCCACATTCAAAGCCAGGACGGTGCGGTCCTTAATATCCGACAAGTCCTCAAGCTCATGGCGTACTCCGGACACAGGGTCTTGAATGTAAATTTCAGGAAGGTCTGTCCCATTCGTCGCAGTGTTCCAGGAGAATTTCTCGATGAAGGCCAGCTGCAACCGCCCGATGGTCAAATCGGCGTAGCCTTCTGGTAACACAAACTTCTTGACTTTAGACTTGTACTGGAGGAAGAGTGTCAATTCCTTCGTCAGCGGCGGCGATTGCTCGATGAATCCGTTCGGCTTGGATTCCGGGGGTGTCTTGGGCGGCAGTTCTGTTTTCGGCTCGGTCGTAGGTGTCTCTGCTCGCGGGGGCGATCTCTTCTTCTCTGGTGAAGCCGGCCGGCCTCCGATAGAGAACGCATCGTCTAGAGGGCCCGATATAGTGGCACTAGGCCTGTATCGCTCGTCCGTGGTTGCTGATGGTGGGGACTTGGGACGATCTAAAGAGGAATCACTCGGCGGTTCGGACTTCTCTGAGACTTTGCTTGGGGCCCTCGCGGGTGACGAGGTCTCGATAGTGTTTTTGGATTGGCTCGAGTTGTTGCGGCTGTGTTTCATAGCCTCGCGCATCTGCATCGCGCGCATAGACTCCCTCACTTCGCCTCGCCCTCTGTTTGGTATCGGCGTGTTTTGCGAAGGCAGCATAGGCACGCCACCGGTTGGCGCACCTAAGTGTTTGGATATTTGGTAGGCAGAGTATCGGCGCGAGGCTCGCCTCTCAAGGTCACCACCTCTCTGGAGAGCAGCGAGGGCACTCTGTTGCGATTTCGGCGGAGGAGGCGGCGGCGGCGGCGGCGGGAAGGAATCGATATCTATGCCGGCAGGAGGCGGCGGCGGGCCGCTGGGCATGCCGGATTCATCGCCGGGATAGGGTGGGAGGATCGGAATGTTCTGCATGGTATTACTCGACATGGATGACTGCTCTGAGTTGAGAGACGCTTGAGATTGATCCCGCGGTGGGAATCGTCGGGTGGGAGAGGCATTGACGTTGGATCCAGACGGGCCGCTGGCCCCTGGAACGGAGCTGTCCCGCGGTGAGTAACCATTCTCGATGCCTTCGTTCAGTAGACTTGTGAGGCCGCTGCCACCGCTCCCGACAGTACTAGTGCTCATTGTGCGGGCAGCAATACTGTTTGCGCCTTCGGGTGATCCGCTACCGCTCTCCCGGTCTCGGGTTTGCTTCTGTCGAAGCTTCTGCTGTTTCCTCTTCAAGCCGTGGAGTAAGTTGATGATGATATCGCGTATCCTCGGCAAGTATTTCTCGAGACTTTCGGTGCTGGCTTCCTGGCTAAGAGTGGCTTCGAGGATGTGACGCAGCGATTCGGGCACATTTCCGAGGTCGGATGTATCGACGTTTATCGCTGTGAAGGCCCGGCAGGCCATATTGAACTCATAGCCTAGCCTCACGTAGACGTCGGACACTTGCGTGTCGGTGGCCGACCCTCGCGACCATTGCGTCAGGGTTTCAAGTAGTTGTTTCGTGGCCACGAGCAGGTGCGTGACGCTCTTTTCGATCTGTGACAAAGGCATGGCGGAACCGCTTGACTATAGGAGGGCAAGACTGTGTCAGCAATGACTGCGCAGGGGAAGGTAGAAGAAGATGTAGGTCGAAATAAAAAAAGAAAGACGGCGAAGGGTTAGACAGGCAAAGGCAAGCCACAAGTTGGCAGGAAAGAAAGTTCGGACGGTGGCAGCCTCAGGAAGCCGTCAGCTTTTGCTTACTCACATTTCCTCGCCTGGAGCTCCCGGGCACAGATTTGTTGGACGCCGTGGATGAACGCGGTTGCATATTGGCCGGGGACATGGTGCGCTGGGGAGCGCTGCCCTGGGGCGGCGGTCCTGGATCGGCGCCTGGCGACCGGCGCTGCATGGAGCGGGAGTGATTTGAGGGCTGCATGATATCGTGGGCTTTGTCCAGAGTGTTTCGTCTCGTATATGGTTATGCAGTAAGTAGACTTGTTGTATCTGGCAAGTGATTTCTCGCCGGTGTTTCGATAAAGTGTGCGCTACACCGTCCGTCTCGACGCCTATGAGACCAACCACCTGAGCTACGTTTCGGCGCAAAGTCTAGTCTGTGATAGATGGTTTTGTATATACACCGGGATCAGGTTCAAGTAGAAATGGGGTCGGGGTCGGGGTCGCGAAAATTGTAGAGCAGCCGGGGGGGTTGGCGCGTTACGGACCAGCTAAAAAGCAAGATGGTCTAGAGAAGAAGAACAATCTGTCTATTAAAGCCAAGGTGGAGAGAGAGAGAGAGAGAGAGAGAGAAGAGGAGACGAAGAGAGCGCGCAGGGAGGAGTAACAGTCGCAGCAACAGCGCCAGCAGTAGCAATTACGTTGGATCGATGGATGGAGATATTGAGATTCAATTAAAGTCGGTACATGTATGTTTAGGTAAGAAACATATCTGTATGACGAGAACACCGAATGAAAGCAGGCGGGCTCGATTACGGACGGAGCCCTGGAGGTTTCGACCGTTAGTTTGGTTGGAGGGTTTAGGTATGGAGTCGGGAGGATCATTCGTTCCAAATCCACTGCCCGCTGCCCGCTGCCCGCTGCACACACTCACAGTCACACTCACCAGTCACTTAACCTACTTATTCGCTGCACTGCTGTGCTGCCACTGACTGCAGGCTTGTTTGGTTCGCGCAACGTCCAAAATCAATGGTCGGATCCCCTTGTGCGTGCGCGCTGCAGTACGACCAGCAGCCTGCAGAAATGCAAAAAATCGTATTTCTGCGTACATGTACCCAACACCCAATGCGAACCCAATGCCCAACTCCATTAGGTATCTCCCACTCCCAAGGGCCCAAGGGCCCAAGGGGATATCAATTAAAAAAGCCCTACACGGACCACTCCACCGACCCGACTTCTCTACCAACCTGCCAGCTTGCCAGCCAAGCAGAAACCCTTTTAGTGGGTTCAATACCCCGAAGGCCTACCTACCAAAAATCGAATGATTCACAGAGAGGGTCATGCCAAAAATCGCTTGGGGCTCGTTGGGGCTTCAAGCAGGTGGTGTTGCCAGAACTTGGAGACTTGAAACGGCTCTCCCCCAGGAATGCAAGTCCCAAGCACGTGCACACAAACCGCACATCCCGCCCTGCCTTTACCCAAACCGTCGTAGTAGGAAAAAACCCCTGGCATGTCTGGATGCAGTAGAAGGACGCGCGCAATGACTGTATGTACAATCACCAAACCTCCTTCCGCATGCATTCTTCGTGCTTTTGGATCTGCCTGGATCTGGACATGTATGCACCCCTAAACACTGTTTTAACCGCAACAACTCCTGTCTCCTGCAGGTAAACCACAGGTTCCAGTCCGGTAGATTATCACGTCAGCGAGCACGTATCGTGAGCTGGCACGTATTCCATCAAATCCCCCCCCCCCCCCCCCCAACCCCCCAACCTCTGTCAATGTTCTGTTCATGCAGGTACCCTTGCTAGCTGCTTCAAAGTTGCGCAAGCAGTCCAAGCAACCAAGCACACTTGCGGGTTCCCAAGCCCCTCCTCACCCAAAGAGCAAAGCTACATAGAACTTTCCCATACCCATATCGACATATTACATTCTGTATATCCCGTGCAGAACTTACCCACCCGTTATCCTAATTGACCAGAGGATTCGTCTACCCAGAGCAATCGGGATGTTCAGATATATCGCAGGCTTATGCCTTCAAGCATGAGCATGTCAATTCTCCCAAGGTCAACCTGTTGGTCTGCAGTGGATTTCAATGCGATGGAGGCTTGCACTTTATATCCATCGCAGTGTCTCCTTTTCTTTTCTTTTCTTTTCTTTTCTTTTTGATGGAATATGGCGGCCATGCTAAGATCCGGGATGGTTATTAAGTTCGACAACGGTTTTCTAATGCCGCTGTAATAGACCAATTGCCGCCGTCGACCTCAGGTCATCCTCCGCTAGCTGTTTGCGCATAATCTCCAGACAAAGCTCATTCTAAGCGGCCAGTATCATTTGAGGTAGGATTTCTTCTTATGCCAATGACAATCCTAGGAACGGTCCTAGAGCGACGGTGTAAGACACGATCGCATATGTGGTTAGAAAGCCAATAGCGAAGCCTGTGGCTCTGGGGCGTGTCTTGACTCCTTGATACCGAAGAGCGAGCATGTGACAAATCATGCCCATCTTGGGCTAGCAAACAGCTTCTCAATGATTTGGGGCAACGGCGATGCCATCCCGTCTTGTTGCCACTGGTAGTGACAGGTAACTGCCAAGGCTGCGTGCAAAATCCGATTGTCATCTAACTTGATAGCTCTCTTACTACATGAGGAGCTGCGAACAGGTGTCACGTCCTGGGACCATTCAGAACCGGAATTGGTACATCCATTCCCTTTAGCCTCTGCTACAACAAGCATATCACGTTTCGTCATGGGATGTGAAATGTAGGAGTATTCAAAAGGACTCGATGGCAGGTATTGGCAAGACTCAGGTGGACGTCATGGGGCACCCGCTTCAGTCACCATGTTGAGACTCTCAGACGGCGAGGCCAGTTGCGCATTAGAGATAGACGGACAGCCAGCAGCACATGGCAACATTATTGCCTACTTCTCTCCGAAATCATGAATACCTTGGACTGGTAGGCACAGTGACTGCGTTATGTCTTGCATTTCAATCAAGCGTTGGCGTATGACATTGTTCGTGGTGGATGTGGTACTGGGTATACATTCGTGGAAGTTCACATGGTATACTGTTTGCTGAGTATTTACCTCTATAAGAATCCTCATTACTGTCAAGGGCAAGTCTAGTAACTGTCGTGGCGCATCATCACCCTATGTAGGCGGTAGTATGTTCACTACAGAGCGTTATTGCCAGGTCTCTCCGGGAAAATCGCTATATAGGAGTTTTCAACAAACCTTAGGATTGATGCTGAGGCAACGAGTGAGGCCTTGCATGTTTTCAGACCTACTTCGTAGTAAGAAATGGTAATGAGTCTTTTCACTCAAGGAGGATACCCAGCTCGCCGGAAGTTCCTCACTCCTGCCTGGCCGGCTTGATATGGAAGCGTAATTGCAAAAGGAACATTGGCTCAAGTTATGACCTTTTTCGCGGGATGAACACATCAAACTGGGGATAGTCCAGACCAAAACATGATCAGATCCGGCCCTATTCATAAACCAGGGAATACCCCAGACCAGCCTTATGTATCAGGGGTTGACATAGTGATAGGCACGTCTATGTTGTCGAAGATGATCATGTCTTCTTCTATGTGAAAGTCTATCGATCCAGTCACAATGTTCTGGCATTCGCGTGGCTTGGACTCAGTCACTTAGCATCCAACTCTTGCGTTGTTACAAGGCCACTTTATCATAATCAAGATAAGAAGATTCGGAAGCCAGCATCATTGATGATGAGGCTCATTGGTCGGGGGGTTGAGCCAGATACCTGCCATTCTCATGATGTCCCTAAGAGCTTCCATGAGAGCTTCCCCGACGAACACTCCATCAATGGCTGTACCAAGGGTAAAATGGCATTTTCCCATAACTTGGAGTTACTGTCAATGAACAGGTAATATACATACACCAGTAGTGTTTATACCACATTTATTTCTTGACATCACGAGATGAGAATCAAGGCTCATCTTGTGATCAAGAGTATCGAAGGAAGCAGCCTGTAACCACTTTCTCGAAGTATGCATTGCTGACATACTGGATTAGAAAGTTGCTCCGCAAAGACATTGGAGCTTCTCGATATCCTCTTGAATCGGTTACATCCCCGCTGACGTGTAGGGGGCCAAAGGCTTGCGTACATCCAGCCATGCAGGGGGCTGCCCCCATGATACTGCATGCATGCACCTCGGCTCCGGCCGTACCTTTTGTCTATATTAGAGGTTCAAGATCCATTCATATGTGTGAGCAAGATACATTGCACACACACTTAGAAGTTGGAGAGTAACTGCTGGCTAGGCGCCGATCAAAATACCATCAGTATTGGGCTACCTAATTTCATTGTCAGGTCGGTTTCACTCTTGGCTATTCTGTATATATTGTCATGTTCGATAGAGGCCTATATCCTGCGCCGATACCACCAAATGTTACCCGGTACCAGCCGGCAGCTAATCTTGGATGCTCCAATGGTAAACCCTCGGGGCCACGGAATATTTGGGGGCTTCTGAGGATAACCGTAGTAGGTCCTGATTTTCTCAAGTCGGCGTACCCGAATACTGCATGCTGACATTGAATCATTCAAAGTACTCCAGAGGACGAGCATCTTGACCCGTCGCTATGGCATGTTAAGTGCCTCCTGTAGGTAGTGCGTTTTATGGGGGCAACTAGTGCCTGGATCTTCCGCTACTCCTAACTGTCGGCTGGCACATGCAGTCGATGTACGTCATGACCCTCATGTTTTACGATACTAGTACAAGCGGGCATATATAGTGCAGTGGTAGGCGTGGTATGTCGGTTGGCGAACATCTCGACTGGAGTTCGTCCCTTATCTCCGATTGAAGTGCCACCACATGCACTTGGTCCAGATATACTCAAATTTCACGGTATAGGTTGAATGACTCACAAATAGCCGCAGTACCATACATGGATCCTTCTAACCCTGGGATAGATTATTCTAGTGGTAGCCTCAATTCCCAGTTGGCCGAAAGCAGGCAGGCTGTGCGTGTCACTTTTATTTCCAAACGGGGAGCCCCCAATCATTGGAACTTTGGTGAAGCGCTACCCGAGGACCCGCATATAGCCGCTGCAGATCCTCACTCTTTCGACGCCCCCGAAGACTGTAAGTTTGGACAAGCAAAATGGGCGAGGACTAGCATGGTCTGTTTGATGTTCGAGACATGCAGGATTGCGACCGTGATAGACACTCTATCAGAGGGGACTGACTTTTACTGCGACTACATAGAGCCGGGCGATCGAAATGGACAACGTGTGCACGTATGTAGGTACCCTAACGCCATGCCGGCAGTGATCAGGACCTGTCTTCCATCGGTCCGGAGGGTGCGAGACAACCAATCCCGAATCGCAGGCTCACCGAAACAAGACCAAAGTTGAGCCTCACTCTTGTCATGCTGCGCCACAATTACCTGTTAGAATCTGATTGGGGGCTTTGAAGTGTCTTCCGTCAAGCATCATTTTCATATGGGGCGACACAATTGAGGGCATGGATGCTGCGCGTGGGTGGTGCTGTTCGATTGTGGTGGTCGGAGTCTGAACCGGCAAATCGGGTTGGCACATCCTGTGCAGATTCGCCCTGCAGGTGCTATGCTAGAACCGGCGCCTGTCTTCACTACTGTTGGATGGATCGAATGATGCCCACTCTCTTCTGTGACCTGCTGCAGAGAGATAATACTGGGAAGGGAACAAAGGAAAACGAACAAATGTGTTTGTGTCTGTTGGCCGAGGACGGACTGTCCGTTTGCGACCTGCAGCCAACCAACCGCCCCTGGTTTGATCAACTCGACTTCTCCTATTCAAACAACAACAACAACAACAACGACAACGACAATATGCGCATTGCTGCTAATCAGGATTTTGATTATTTCTCGACAACAGCATCAGTCACCCACTGGCACCGACCAGCAGGTCCCCTCTGGAATGTGGATCGACTGTTGGGAGTCCAGGTTGATCTGACCAGGGGCCCCCCCAGGGATGAACGTACCAATACAAAGTAACCTCTCGATGTTGCGTTTATAAATAACCGACGTACAATTGCAACAGTTCGTTGGCTATGTGCTCATCATCGCCCGGCTCTCTTCCTGTCGTTGCCCGGCTGCTATCGTCTTTCGTTTGATTCGAAGCATCGATTGTTTTGTATGCGTAGTTATTGGGAAACGATTCATCGTGACATCCGATCCAATTGTTTACACGCCCTAACTCTATCTCGTCCAAAATCCAGAGCTACCTTGCACGATCATCGTGTGGACATGGCTTGATGGATATTTGAGGCTGCAGGGGTAGCTTGCGCACTTCAGCCATAAGATCGCCCTAGGAGTAATAATCCGCTGTAGCTAACCCAACCCAACACATTGACACACGCACACACACACACCACTGAACAGACAGAAAGTACATGTACCGTCCACCTGAAGCTTGAGTTATTGTTCGGTTTGGGGAGGGGTCTAGATCCCAGAGATTCCAGAAATCCGGCTGACGAGGAGGAGGTAGATTGGTACGATCAACGATAGCAAACCTACCTACCGTAGGGTCGCATCTGGATCTTGTGTTGCGACGACAGCTTTTGAGGGGGGCATTCTTACTCTTTTACAGAGGAGCATCCGAGCGGCAGTGCCAACGTGGATGGATGCTTGCGGAAATCCCGAACCGGGTTTGTGGGGGCGGTTGGTCCGGTGCGGTAGTTTTTGACACTTTTGTTGGATGACCTCCTTTCAAACATTAAAAGGAGCCAAGACAAAGGTCTGCTGTCTGCTCTTCGACTAGCCTGGGGAAGAGGTCGCATTCATCGAAGTATTTTTCATCCTGGTAGGAAATGGCGCCTGAAGATAATAATAATGATAGAAAGTTGTTTGATGATACACACTGTGCATTTGATATACGAGGTCTGTCAGCTGTAGGTATTACGATACGATGACTGTGTATAGTGAGACCCGACCGTCCAAGTCAGGAAGAACCTTAGGTGTTGCCATTTGACGTCATGATATAGGACACCCGCAAAGGTACTATTTTGCTAGTAGAATCCCTTCGCGCAGAACTTGTAGCCTTATTGCGATTGAAAGCAGACCTGGGATCTGGACTCCCAGCTTCATCGGGCTCATCGGGTCCATAAACCCCCAGATAGCTTGATTCCTGGCCCCAAAGACCCCGACTGTCTTCTGCCCAAGCTCCGGGATGAATGAGTTTCTTGATGTTCAGACTGGTTCAAAGTCAACAGCCGTCGCTTTCCTGCTTCTGGAAACCCTCGGATGGCGATTAGCAGAGGCACGAGCTCTGTTAGGTGGAAGGCCTTGAAGCGCCTCACAGTCCGGGTATTGGTTAGTGCTGTCCAGCTGAAAGCATCGACACTCAGGCCTTCCTGCTAGATTACTGCTGCTAACACTGCATGGAAAAAGCACATGCTTCGCCAAGAAACGATAGGTAATCCTACCGAAATCTTTGCGGTCCAGCTCTGCAGGCAATGTTCCGACTCGCCGGACCGGGTATTGAGGTGAAAGGTTCAATATCGAAATATGCCCAGCTTCGAGCTTCGAGCTTCCGCCGGGATTGGTCCCTGCTTCTTCAAGATGCACAATACAGAACACAGTATAAATCTTAAGTCCGCACCTGCCTGATTACCTACTTATCTACCCCAAGAATATACATCGCACACAATTGGGATTTGAAGACGTCTATATGCATGCATTGCTAGTCTACCACCATCCTGGTCTGCCTATAAACCAGATCCAATTGAGATGAAGTGATCAATTATTGACAACGTACTCCGAGAGTGCAAATTCATTGCTCAATCGATCGGTGCCCCCTGCAATTCCATGTCTTTGTGGTGCAAGGTCAACTGGGCCTTTTTTGTTTTGTTTGAAGCTGTTAGCCCACTATAATCGATCACCAACCCCCATAGTTCGGTACCTGAGCTGTCTCATTGAGCTAGCGGGTGCCCTTTTTTAGGTGGTAATTCCTTGGGACGAAAGAGCAAGAGTGGCAGCAGCAGGCAAGTATGATAAACATGAAGCTGCCACTGCCACCGAGAACCCGGGGAAAGCGCAATCAATCAGTCACCACTACCACTACCACTACCACTACTGCTGCCACTTGTGACTGCTGCACTCCTGCACTCCAGCGCAATCCGAACACTGGGGCTGTCCGTCCACCGCATCGCATCGCATTGCATGATACCAGCTACCAGCACGAATGGCACTCTCCTCCCCTCTTGTCCTGTCTCTTTTACATTTACCCAAGTGTGCACGCACGAACGCCAAAATTTGTTGAAAGATTGATTGATTGATTGATTGGCCTGACCTGGCCTGATCTACCCTACCTTCCTTACCGTCAACCGTTCGAACACAAGAGACCTCGACCCTGCTTGTTGTTTGTTAACCCCCCAATTACTCCACACATCACCATCAATGACCCCCGAACTAAAAACAACCTAATCCTCTACTTTGTACTCAACATTGAACCAACCCTCAATTCGATCAATTCTTGTCGTGAGTCAGGCAACTTGGTCTTTTTCGAAAGAAGACAGTGCCCGCGCCCGCCTTTTCTTACTACCCCCTCCCGGCTGTGGTACGTCTGGACCAGCAAGCGTACCTACCTACGTATAGAATATTAGAGGAATTAACTGGGGTACTGCGCTGTCTCAAGGAGCCCGGCATTTCCACCCAGTCATATTCAACTATCCCATTGATGCATGAGAACAAGACGATTGGGAGCACCTGAGGTCTACCACCATCACAGCACGGCGTCGCTTCGCACATACACACTGGGCGAAAGCAGTGAGGCCAGCCAGACTGGAGAGAGATAAGAGGATAGAAAGAAAGTGAGTGAGCAAGCGAGAGAGAGGCAGAGAGAGAAGTTGGAGCACAGCCCATCCTTTCCCAAAGGTGAGACACGAAACCAGACCAGCAAAGCCCGCCTGGCCCGCTGGACCCCTTCCCACCCTCGCATCACCTAACCTCTCCCTCCCTCCTCCTTCTCTTCTTTGCCTTCGGCTGGTCGCCTTTTCTTTGCTGTACCAGCACCCACGCAGTCAAGTTGCAGCCAAGCCCAAGCCCAAGCCCAATTACCCCCCCGGTCTGTCAATTGGGAAAGTGGTCAGTGTGTCTTTGTCCGCTTTGCTGCTTTTCTGCGGCTCCCAACTCGACACCTACTGTCATTTTCCTGGCGACGACACGATTCCCAAAGAAAGAGACCACTTTTTTTTCTGGTTACTTCCTCACCTTCGGGGGGTTGCGCCGTGTCAACAACAAAGCCACAAGCAACACACATAGCAGCAGTAGCTAGCTTCTGGACCTCGACACCTCCTCCCCCTTCCCTTTTCCCAACACCACCGACCTCTTACTCGTCCAAAATAATCCTTCCTTCTCTCTTCCCCCCCTTTGACACTAATTCGCAACCACAATTCTCCCGTTGTGGTTTGTGGGCAGCTTGATTGCTTTCCCCCCGGCCCGTCATCTATTTCTCTGGACTTCCAACACACTCCTTGCGCGCGCACTGCTGCTGCTGCTGCATATACACCTTTTTTAGCCTCTTCGTTTCTTGCATTCGTTCCGTCCCCATGTGCTGACGGCCCAGTCCCTCCCATCATTCCGCAGATACTCAGCGAGCTACCCGGTTCTCACACGAGGGAGACGGCAAACTGGACGTCGACCAACCCCCACGACGATCTACCGAGGATCCTGTGCTGTCTCTGTGAGCAGTCTTGTATGTCCGGACCGGAAACCCCTGATCCTCTGTCTTGTAAAGTATGTATACTCTATTTCCCCTTCGCCGACACGTTTCACGTGGCTTGCGTCCACTTTGCACTCTGGTGTCACCTGAGTGATCAGGCCAAACTGTCTTGCTTTTCGGGGAAGCGCATGCATCAACATGAACAATACCAAATTGATGCCATTATCTCTGTGGGCTACAATGCCGCATTTCAATCTCTGTCACATCCACTCTCACTTGCATGAAAGCTGACCTGCAAATGGAACCAGGGACTGTAGGACGGACCCCAGACGATCTTGCTGAGGACGAACCCAGCAGCGTCTTCCGAAGACCAATACCCCAATACCATCAATCGAGAATGGTACAGGGCAAGAAGTCCGAAGTCGCGAACGGTCAGAACAAGAGAGATTCATCGACAGCGTCGTACCAGAAACCGGAGGTCAGAAATATGGCTGGCAAGAACCAGAACGGTATGCCAACCCAACAGAACTCGGCCTGCGTGACCCCTTGAAACTAAATGACATAGGCTTTCGCACCGATGGCTCCATCGCCTCTGGTCGCCAAGGCGGCGAACGTACTCTCCAGAAATGGGGCGGCGGCGGCGATTCCGACACTTTCGATGCCCTAGAGAGTAAGGCCTCGAGCAGCGGTAAACAGTGGGATCAATTCTCGGCCAACGAGAAACTCTTCGGAGTGAAGACCGATTACGACGAGAACATTTACACTACTCAGATCGACAAGAGCCACCCTAAATACAAGGAGCGTATGGCTGCTGCCGAGAGAAAGGCACGAGAGATTGAACGCAGTGTAGCTGCCACTTCGCACGTCCAAGAGGAGCGGACGATGGACTACGTCGGTGGAGGAAACGATCGGGGCGGAGACGAGGAAGACAAGTAAGCTCCCACGAGCAAACCAATGCCTGCGTGCTCAATGTTCAGCTGGTACTAACCTTGCTTGCCTCCACAGATACAGCGGTGTCCAACGACAAGACTTCCCTCCCCTGCCCGGTGGCAATCGTGAGAAGAAGTACACGCCTCCTGCCATGAGAGCGCCGACCAACAACTCTACTGTCAAGGGCGCCCCGGTGGATCCTGCCATTATCAGTGCACGCATCGGCACGCAGAAGCCCCAGCAGTCTCCCACGAAGGCCGATGACGCTAAACCTCGCACCGAATCCCCCGCTACAGGCACAACCGCCAATGTGGTACCTTCGGCAAAGACTCCTGAGCCCAAGGCCGATGCTGCCAAGCCCGAGACCCACTCGAAGACGACGGAGAAGCCGCTCGAGGTCAAACCTGTCAACCAAAGCGCGACCCCCTTGAAGGCCTCTGCTGCCACAAGCAGGACCATTTCACCACAAGGCAAGGAGGGCGCGGCCGTACCCAATGCGACCTCGACTGTTGAGCGGGATGTGCTGTCCTCCTTCAAGACCTTCGCCAACAAGGAGAGAATGACGGCCGAGAAGATCCGAAGCAACAAGGCCAGGGCTGACAAGGAGGTCAAGCTCCACGAGCTCAAGAAGTTTGCTACAAACTTCAAGCTTCCCACGCCCGTCCCCGTTGATCTCATCTCCATCATTGCCAAAGATCCTGCCAAGCAGCGAGAGATCCAAGAGAAGGCGTCCCGTGACGCTGCGGAGGTTGCACAGCGCCGCAAGGTCGAGGAACAGGCCGCCAAGGACAAGAAGCCGACCACTGCAAAGGAGGCACCGCCCGCTGCTGCTCCACAGGGAGCGGTGCAGCCTCAAGCTGAAAGGACCCGTCCAGCCAGCTCCGTTGTAAACGGCCCTCAAGGCGGCGGCCAGGGTGGGCGTCACCCGCAGAATCGCAACTACAACCAGCAGCAGCAGCCGTATCAGCAGTACCGGAACGATCGACAGGGCCCCCCGCACATGCAGCAGCAGGGCCGCCAGCCCACTGGTACCCTTGCCCAGCGTATCCGAAACGTCGAGCAGCATAAGCTTGCCGTCGAGATGCGCCAACCTCCCACAGGCCCCTCGCATCCGAGCGAACCTCGTTATGGCGGCCGTCCGATGGCAGCGTCTGGTCCGATCAAATTACTGAACCCGAACAGCCATGAGTTCCGACCCAATGCCTTCGCCCCAACCTTCAGCCCCAACGGTCACCCGAGCGCCGGCTCCAGCCCTCGATCTGCACTGAACAACGCCGCCGAGGGGCACGCTGCCCCCGCTAACAATGCTGCTGCCGTAATTATTATTAGCAAGAAGAGAAAGGCTGTCGACTCTAAGAAGTGTGTCATTCTCGCCCACATCAAGGCGCAGCCTGTTCCTCAGGGCAAGAACTACGATGACAACGACGGTATCAAGCCCTCGTTTGACACGGCCCCAACCTGGCGCCAGGCGCTGGAAGAGGAGAAGCCCGAGTCGACGATGCGTCTATCATACACCGAGTACTTCGAGCGCCAGCCCTTTGCGGCCCAGCCGACACCCAACCCCTCCCACGTCATGCCCCAAATACCCCCCCACCAGCACCAGCTCCCCTTCCATCTTCAACACGGTGCCCACAACGCTCAAATCCGGCCTTCTCCTCACCAGCAGACGGTGCAGATGCATCAAGGCCAGCACGGTCCGGTGCCCCACGTGCCTTTCAGCGGTCCCGATGATCATAGGATGATGCCTTCGAACTCGTCGCAGTCTTACTCTTCCCCTCGTATGGCCCAAGTCCCCATGGCTTACCCCCCCAACATGAACAACCCGCAGATGCCCTATGGTCAGCCTGGATTCGCGCCTGGCACACCTCAGATGCACTTTAACAATCGGAGTTTCTCGAACAACCCGCAATACATGCCCCAGCAACAGATGCCTATGGGCGGGCACATGATGCCGCAGTTCATGAGCCCCCAGGGAATGCCCGCGCCGCAGATGCAGATGTATCCCGCGAACGGGTTCATGCCGCCTGGTGTCAGTGTACCGCAGCCCATGCCCGGCAGCAACGGATACCCTAGTCCTGGACGTCCTGCCGCGGCGCCTATGATGGCTCATCAGGGCTCGCAACAGGGCCAACCCATCTATGGGATGAGCCCTGGGATGCAGTACCAGCAGCCAGTCTTCCCACACCAACAGGGACAGAGTAAGTCGTCTCGAAAATCGTCAGCACCACCGCGCCAGTACTAACTCGCATGGAAAAGTGAACAATATGCGAGGATACAGCAACCCTAGCCCACAGCAATTTGGAACGAGCCCGTCGCAGATGCATCAGTATACGCCCCAGCAACACCGCAACGGTAACTACAACAATAACAAGAACTATCAGGGGCCCAATCAACATCAGGGACCTCAGGGGGGCCATGCCATTCCGACTGGGCCCCAGGGGCGAACTGCGGATGGGCCAGATGAGGCCAAGTGAAAAGTCTCATATCCAAGTGGCAGATCGTAAGCGGCGCCGCGCCTAGGCGCATATACCGAGGTTTCTTCATACTTCAGCATCCCATATCTTGGACGGCTCGATGCCACGTCGACTGCCAAGCAGCCGTGTGTTCTGTTGACGCTTGTAGCGGACCCAGGAGATTGTTCCAGGGGAGCCGTGTGTCGATGACTAGGGCTTGGACAGACCTGTGCAATTCTTTTCTGGAGGCTCCATGACACGGGCTGGTGCGGGGCCGATGTAGCTGGATCTCGGATGACTTGATTCAATACAACAGCAGCAGCATACTACTTGGCATGCTGGTCTCGGTCACGTAGGATAGCTCTGGGTATTGATACAATACTTATATTTCAATGTGGATGCGAAGGGCAAGCAAGGCGCGTGGAAGGAAGACGCCACAGGCAAAGCAGCAGATGGATGTGGATGGTGGTGTGGTGCGAAGGCTTCTTGGCAAGACGCACAACGTTGCAGACTGCCTCGCGACAGCGACAAAGACAGAGATATTGGACTCGGGCCATATGACTATGTAGTTTGAGTGCGTATAGCATGACGACTCTCTATTGGCTATATCGTTACCCGAGTTAGCTAGGAAAGAGGTGACGACGTTAACATGACATAGATATGCAGGTATCTTGTAGCGAAATGCAAAGCAAGATGGCTACTTGATGAACATGGTGGTTCTGGTGTGACCACCGATGACAGATATGAAATGGCATGTGGTGAGGAATTAGCAACGGCAATGGTAGATGGAGATGAGGTTTTTAATTAATTGCCGTGCATCCTGAATTCTACTTGGCTACCTCTCCCTATATTTATAACCAATTCACCGGTGCCACCAAGCATGGCCATGAATGTTCCAATGAGAATGGGTGGTGGTAGATGGCGGGGTGGTGAAAGGGTGGGATGTTTCATATGTTTCAAATCAGGCAGTCTTGTTTGCCTGTCAGGGACGGCAGTGGAGGGGCCTCTCCGGGCTATGCATACGGCAGCACCTAAGCACCTAGCCTATCCTATCGTCAGACTTAGTTAAGTATTCGTCTGAGAAGGACGAGGGATGGGATTGGGATGCGGCGAAAAAAGCTTGGCATGGCTACTGTCAGGCACAGATGCGGGTTGGGAGACATGATTGGCTGTGGTTGCAAGTTGACGCCCATGCAGCAGCGCATCCTAACATCCTAGCATCCTTGGCTTTTCCCACTGGCTAACTGGTCTGCTGGTGGCTCTTCCCAGATCCCAAGTGCCGCTAACTTGTGATAGTGAAATACAAAGCTCGTTAGTCGTGGCCATTCATTTGACTGTCCTCCCTTGTCAATGTGTCAAGGATGGTGGATCGATCTCCTCTTCTTCTTCTTCTACATTTCTACCTACTTTAGTAGGTATGGTATGCCAGTGCGACGGCGACCGACTGCTGGATGCTTCACCGATCCCCCATGGCCCTGCCTAATATGGTTCGCGTAAGCGACTGTGCATCGCTTCTTCAAAGCCAGTTCGACATTTTGGGGTCTCCCTAGCTACGTAAAATGGCTCAAGAATGAATGAAAAGGATTCCGCGCATAGACGGAAACGCCGTCGTATATGCTACGAGTGACAGGTTGATGGATGACGAGATGTCAGGCCGCAAGCCAATCTCTGGCGGTGGCTTGCCGCATCGTGTGGTCCCTGTGTATCCGCTCGAGCAAGCTTGTAAGTCTGGATCTCTGGATCTGGAGTGGGAGAGAGAGAGACGGACAGACAGAGACTGTCACCCACTCGGTAGGTCCTCATCAAATGTCATGGCGCCTGCCCTGGTTCACCTACAAGAAGACCCAGATCTGTCAATCTCTCTCTGTTCTCATTATTCTTTCCCCCCTCGTGTGTTTCCATTGTCTTACCCGTTGGCAACTCCACTGGTGGTTGGACAGATTGTCAAGTCAGTCATTCGTCGTTTTGTATCTTGTGTAATCCACCACAAGGTTGGGAAAACAATCAACGTCGTTTCGCAAGACAATTCCTGAGCCTTCGCGAACCTCCCTGGTGGCCGCCTCTCATTTTACTATTGCATATAATAGTATTGCCCACTATTATTATCCTCTTCTTTCTTTTCTCCTCTCTTCTTCTGCTGGGTTCGCATCTTCAAGTTCGGCATACCGCTTTGACGAGTGCAGGTAGCTCTCAATATCTCGCGGCGCTTTACCCAAAGGATCAGCCAGACTGATCCTCCTCCGGCTTTCTGTTGCTTGCTGCTAGACGGCAACATTTCCCATTCTTCTTCTTTTTCTTAACTTCCATCTTTTTTTACTATCTTTCCCACTTCTTTGGATCTGAGGTTGTCGGAACGATGCACGTCTGGCACATCTTGACGCTGGGCCTGGCCCTCGCGGCCGAGACCGTCTCGGGCCACATGAACATGGCGGACCCGCCGCCGCTCCGGTACAAGGGCAACCCCAACGCCGTCAAGGCCGGCAAGGTCGACTCGGACATCACGAGCCCCAACACGGCAGCGACGTTCCCCTGCAAGGGCGCCCTCGCGGACCTCGACGACCCCGTCGCGGGCCTGCCCGTCGCCACCTGGTACCCGGGCGAGCAGCACACGGTGCAGATCGTGGGCGGCGCCTCCCACAACGGTGGCTCCTGTCAGCTGTCGCTGTCGTACGACCGCGGCCAGACCTTCACCGTTGTCTTCAGCAAAATCGGCGCCTGCCCCACCGACCCCAACATCCCCTTCACCCTGCCCGCCGACACCCCTAGCGCCGACCGCGTCCTGTTCGCCTGGAGCTGGATCAACCATACGGGCAACCGCGAGTTCTACAACAACTGCGCCGTCCTGACCATTGGGTCGCCCAAGAAGAAGCGAGCCGCACCGGCCGTGGCCTTCAAGGACCGCCCACCCATGCTCGTCGCCGACATCTACCACGTCGCCGGCGCGGCTTGTGTTAAAGAGGGCGTCGACGCATTATACCCGGAGCCCGGCCCGGACTTTGTCAACGTTTCCAACTCAGCGGCCCCTCCGGACGACTGCGCCTCGGGCCAGCCTCTGACGGCCAACCCTGTTGTTGGTGGCAGTGGCGGCAGCGAGGGGGCTCCGGCGTCGGGATCGGCGAGTGCTGCGCCCCCCGCGGGACCACCAGGGGCCACGACGTCTGTGTATGTACATTCTCCGTCCGCGTCTGCGTCGTCGACGATTTTGTTACATTCGCCTTCGCCTTCATCTGGCGGCCGTTCCATGCTTTCGTCCCTGTTGTTGCCTTTGCCGCCGCCGTCATCGTTGCTGCCCAAGATTTCGATCTCGTTGCCGTTTCCGTTGCCGTTTCCGACATCTGTTCCTGTTAACTCCCCTTCTGCTTCTCCCTCTTCTTCCCTGGATGGAAGGAGAAAGAGCACCTTGGTCACGTCGACAAGGTCGACAACATCTCTTTTGACTACTACTGCGGCGGCTGAGCCGTCGTCACTCATTGTGATACCGATCACTACCACTGCCTCCCGCCGAAACCAAACAACGATAACAACAACAACGTCTAGCAGGCCTAGCATTACCACCACCTCCTTTTCTTCTACTACTACTTCTCAGTCCACCATTCTGTTAATATCTAGTTCAACCTCCTCCTTATCGTCCTCACCCAGCCCTGGCGGCACTTTTGTCACTTCGTCTAGATCGTCTACAGCGTCTCCATCGTTATCTACATCTGCGTCACCTTCGTCGTCTTCTTCGTCGGGTTCAGGAGCCGCAGGCCCAACCACTGCTACTAACACTGCCACACCGACGCCCAGTGCCCCCAACTCGATTCCCAGCGGCGGCTCGCCGTCGTCCGCTTCGCCTTCATCTTCGTCTTCGCCGCCGACGACGACGACGACGCGTTCCTCGACCATCAACGTCGCGCCCCAGCCCTCGAGCACGGGCGCGCCAGGTGGTGGTGGTGGAGGATCTGGCGCGGCGCTGTCCGGCCCCTGCACGCCCGAGGGCGAGTGGAACTGCCTGGCGGGCGGGCAGTCGTGGCAGCGCTGCGCGTCGGGGCTCTGGTCGGCCGTCATGCCCGTCGCGGCGGGGACGCAGTGCACGCCGGGCCAGAGCAGCAACCTGTTGTTGACCAAGAGGAGGAGGGGCGCAAGCAGCAAGGAGAGGATGCCGAGGGGGCCCGTTCGTCGGCGCGATCCGGTTCGGCGCCGGGGGCAGGCTTGGATGGCTTGGTAGTTGGTCGATACAGTTCGTTTGGCGATACGGACATAGGTTTTGGGAGGCACAGAAAAAGGAAAGAAAAGACTGCAAATGAGAGGAGGAAAGGATCAAGGAAGCGTTTTCCTTGCAGAAATACGGCTATACGATGGGCGATGAGAGGAAAAAAGTCTTTCAGGGTACGTATTTGCTTCTTGACATGAAACTACTTACTCAACGACCACCATTTGGGGGACTTTGTTGACTTCACTTCTTGTACATATTACTATTCTTTTTCCTTTTGTTTTCTTTGGCCATTTCGACTTTTTGGAATTTGGCACTCGCACGCACATACATAGACACAGAGGGAGGGCAGAATGGAAGGACAAGACATTATACCACGCTAGGGAACATCAGTTAGGGACAGGGTTTGATTTCGAGCAAAATGAACAAGTTGAACAAATACTACTACCACCAATGGCTCTCTGGTCGACGTGATCATGTGTGAACAAGCTACCATATCTCCAACCATAAGGCCATTTCATAGAGCTGGGACGTGTAGATAGCCACCAGTTCCATCCGCAACCCCCTTTCTCCCCCTTCGCCAACGTTCTTTGGGGAAGTCATCGAGGCGCGATCCGTTATGAAGGTAAAGCTCGCCGACCACATCGTCTCCCCGAGGAGCGAGCCATATAATCGGACTTGGTTTCCCATAATTGATCAACCGCGGTTCACATCAGGCTGTAATTGCTGAAGCAACAAACTCCAACGAAAGCAACATCCCCCCCCCCCACCAAAAATCTCAAAACTTGGTTTCCCATGTATTCCCGTGATCCTCATGGCCATCCATACTTGGGCCGTCTCACAGAAAGAGGTACGGCGTCTGCTCTGGCATAATCCCCAAATGGGCCCACCTTGGGCAGGGGAAAGGGGTAGTATAAACCAGCCCCCTATGGGTTTGGGATGGGCCATGTTGCGTCTTTTTAAGGGGGAACACTTTTGTGTGGCCTTAAGGGCTTTTGAACCGAAGAAAAGAAAGAAAAAGAAAGAAAAAGAACAAAAAAGAAAAAAAAAGAATATACACACACCCTGGCGGCCTAGACCACCATGGTCAGAAACACGACCTTGTATATCACTGGGTACAGATCGCCGTCGCGACGATAGCGCACCCACGCCGACTCCAAGACCGCCAGCACGAACCACTGCCGCGCCATCATGATCACGGCGGCTAGCAGGAGGCTTGGGCCGTGGTTAACCGGCGCCATCAGCGCGTCGATGGCCCGGAAGTAGCAGCCGTTGTCGTAGGATCCTCGGCCCCAGTCCTGCGCCAGGCGGACGGCCGTCATCATCGCCACCCAAAGGAGCGAGCTGACGTAGTAGACTGCTTTGTCTTCTCCCTCATATTCGTCTTCTTCCCCATATTCGTCTTCTTCTTCTTCGCGGTTTACGTCGAGGCCCATGAGGTAAATGATGGAGCGGATGATGCCCTGGTGGAAGGGAGTGAGTATTCCCATCTTAGAAGCGTAGCAAGTATGCGGGTAGGTATTGTGTAGAAATTTGGATGTTGGAAACCTCGAAATGCTTGTGGAAAGCAATTGATCAGATTGGTAGGTAGATATATATTATGCATGTGTGTCTATCTCCGAAAGCAACACCAGACGGCCAGCGGAATGGGCCATTTAGTTGGAGAATAGAGATTATAGTTTTGCCCGTCCAAGGGACCTCGAAATGATGAAACTCGGGAACCGCATGATAAGTTTCCAGAGGTTGCGAAATGTCCAGGTGGCTAGCTAGCTGACGATTGATCGTTGTGGCATCCCGAAAGAAATCCCGGGGGAGATATTTAAACAACCAACAAGCTGTAGAGTTCCATGCTGAGCATTCCGACCCAGTCGGGCGTGCCGGCCTTCTTCACGATCAGCGCCGCGGCGACGGCCCAGACCAGATCCATCGCGGCCATTTGGGCGGCAGGCAAGGATCGGAAGCGGTGCTCTCGAGGGTATTGTTGGTAGACGGTATAGACGAGACCCTCCCCGGTCAGATCGAAAAGGACACGGCGCGCTTGGAGCAGCATCATGAAGCTCATGAGGAGGGTGGCGAGGGAGAAAACTTCCATCGTGACGATGGTTTAGGCAGGTGATCGGTCAGTGATGAAGCGTGGGTATAGCAGATCTTTTGGATGGAGGAATGGAGAGGCAGAAGTGAAGGGGGCAGTCAAGTAGAAGGCATTGAACTCCCAAATTCGTAGAGTCTGTGCTTGCGGGACTCGGAAAAACTCATAAAAGCACTCATCCAGCAGCAGAACTTGCTCAAGACAAGACGTTGTTTTGCCCGGGTCAATTGGTCTGCCAAAGAGGTGCCGGATTCAGTGGTACTATTGGAATTTTATGCGCAGGCTTCCAGAGAGAAAGGGGGACAAGATTAATGCTGTAACAGGTAGCCTTCCAGTGCACCGTTGCCCAGAAATGAAAAGGAGAAGGTTTTTATTTCTTCATCGTCATGATATGAGACAGAGTATCAGAGCAAACAACCTTGAAGCAAATGTGAAGCGGTACCACCAAACTTCCCATCACACGTAGAATGGTAACATGACCTTGTCAGTCCTTGTACGAACAACCAGCAGATACCCCGAATAATCCATCGTCAAGACACCAGTTTGACCACATGATTCCTTTCACCCTTCCTTTCCGTGCCCTAATGTAGCGCCGCGACCAAGGTGGCCTTCCAAAAGACAGGCCACGTCTCCCCGTCTTGTGTGTACTGCATGAGCGCTCCCACGGTGACTGCTTGATAGAGCCACTCGCGTAGGACGAGGAGGACGATCCACAGCCCAATGCTCCAACTGTAGACTAGTCGCAAGATCATGGTTCCCAGGGTCGGGGGCGGCCATGAGAATAGGAAGTGAAAGATCCAGAAGAGAATGGCACAGGTCAGGTAGTATATACTGATGGCGTGGTAAGTGACGAACGGAGTGCCGGGAGGGTAGAACTGGGCGGGCGGGCAGACGCGGTAGGTGGTGGCGGTTTCGAGGCCCACGAGCTGGAGGAGGGAAGTCTCGACTTGGGCCCCGTACGGGGCGATGGGGACAAAGTAAGGGATGATGATATTTTGGACCAGATTGTCAGCGGCTGAGGCCGACATTAGGACGGGGATCATGGTGGATGTCAGTTTGATCCGATCAAATCAGGTTGCCGAGAGTCGAGTTGTAACTTCCTGATGACTCGGTCGAGTGGGAAATGGCCTTTCAACTTTTGAGGGAACAAGCGGGGAGTAAGAGCAGCCTCATATACTTCTTTTGAGGTATGAAGGGTGGACAGGATTGCAGAAATGATGGAAGGTGGAATGGGTTTCGATGAGTCTTCAAATGGTGAAGTACATGTACCCACTCAAAGTGCGAAGAAGTCATCGCGCCTTCCGTTGGATGTGCAATGGGAACTTCCAGTCTTCGTAGTGGTAATTGGAAGGAGCCCTCAGTACTTCAATACTTGATATCATGTATGAATAAAGTCATGAAATGCTGCTTCCCACCCTGCTTCTGCCCGCGTGCATACGTGCATCTTTTTACATCAGCACCCCCCGACGTCAGCAACCCTTGGGAGACAAAGGTTGATCGTGGTATCCTCCACTTCATATTTCATCTCCATTTGAACTATTGATTAAGCCCGTGTGCAGTATATATCCTTTAGCCCCTTGAATTTACACAGGAGTGATATATTGATAGTTGCTGCGTTACTACGAAACGATCATGACCAAGGCTAATTAAATCTGACCATCATCATTGCGCGAATCTGACCACTACCAAATCCTCTTCCTTAACCCCCTATTGCTTATTCGTCTTGCCCAACGCCAGGATCCTCTCGGCTGCGTGTTCAGCCACCACCATAGTGATGGCCATGGAGTTACCCGTCGGCAGCGAGGGTATGACGGACGCATCAACCACAAACAGATTCTCGGTTCCGTACACCCGCGCATCGACATCGACGACAGCCTTGCCCTCCGCCTCGCGCCCGTCGTCGACCCCGAGCCGCGCGGACCCGACAAAGTGCCGCGCCGAGTCGAAGCCGCCGGCCCACAGGTCGTCGACGGTAGCGTCGCGCCCGCGGCGCGAGAACTCCAGCACACTGTCCGGGCCGCGGGCGTAGTCGAGCATGTGCTCGAAGAAGGTCGACATGGCTTCCTTGTCGCCCGCCGTCTGGAACCAGGGGTCTTGGACGAAGTACGTGCTGCCGTTGGGGTGGATCCCCAGCTCGCCGTGCGAGTCAGCGCCACGGGTCAGCGTCGCGCCAAACAGGACGGTGCCGTTGGCACGCGCGAAGTTCATCGACTCGATGTAGCGGACGCTGCCGTCGTCGCGGTTGGTGATTTTCTGCCAGAAGTTCATGCGGATGCTGCCCTGGGTCAGGGGCCCCGCGCCGCGGGCGAAGAGCGCCACGTTTTCGGCGGAGGGGCTCAGGTACTGCGCCGTGGAGAGGGAGGTCAGGTCGCGGAGGGTCGGGTCCGTCACGTTCCATACGAGGCGGAAAAGAGGGTGGTCCTGGATATACTTCCCGACGGGGAGATGGATCCACTGCGACTCTTCCGGTAGCGTGACGTTGGTGAGAGCTTGGGCTTGCTGCACGACGCGGATCTGTTCTACGGGGCCGATGCCCGACTGGAATAGTAGGCGCGGCGTCGACAGGGCACCCGCTGATAGGACGACTTTGCCGCCCGGGGCCAGCTGGATGATGCGCCGGGACCCGCTGGCGGCGTCCTCGACTTCGACGCCCGTGATGGTCGCGTTGGTTCGCACGGCGCGGATGACTTTGGTATGCAGCTGGAGCTTGAAGTTCTCCTTGGCCTGAGCTAGCGGGAGGTAAGTCCGCACTGGGCCGGAACGAAGGCCGTTTAGGACCTGTGGCTCATATGGTCAGTCATAATCTCAATTATACGACATGAAAGGACGCCGGGATATCCGGATCACTCGGTAAGGGGCCATTCTCACATTGTCCGCAGGGTGGTTGTACGTCATGTCTTTGGCGTCGGGTTCCAGCAACGAATCCACCTCTCTCCAGCCGTGAGGCGCCAACTGCTTCTTCAAGACCTGGTAGGCCGCCTGGTCGTAGTATTCCCCGTCGGCCGACGGCAGGGACGTCCCCGGGTTCCGCGCGTATAGCCGCGCCGCCGCGGGCGCGACGTCGTCCCACCTCCAGCCTGCGGGGAAGTCGTCAAAGTCCCAGGTGGCCGGCCTGACCCACTGGAGGCCGTTGACGACGGAGCCGCCGCCGAGGAGGCAGCCGGCCAATCCGGCCGTGTCGGGACACCAGGCGGCGGCGGCGGCGGGGATGGAGTTCAGCTGGTGGCCGTAGCCCGGCACGTCGTAGATGGTGATGGTGTTGTTCCAAGCGACCGTCGAGGTGCCGCCGGTCGCATAGGTCGAGGGCCCACCGCGCTCCAACAAAAGCACCGAGGCTCCGGTCTCGGCGAAGCGCTGTGCGACGACGATGCCGGCGGCACCGGCGCCGGCGACGATGTAATCATAACTAGATGCTTCAGACGGGGCGGTGGCGTCGTTGGTTACCGAGCCCCGGACAAATGTGCATTGCAGGGCAGCAAGACAGGCAGCGAGCAGAACCGGGTTTCTCGGCATGTTGGCGGCGAGTGCATAGCAACAGGTGTTGTCGTTGGGCTAGAAAGGGTTGGAATATCGGAGAGAATTTGGGGGAGGGCTGCCGGCTGGATGCATAATTAAGTAATTATACCCCAACCTACTTAAGGGAAACACAAACAAAAAAGTCGGTAAGATGTCACACCCGACAAGCAAGGGGCAAGAACCAAGAAGATGGTCTAATAGAGCTGAGTATTTAGTACCTGGTTTTGATGAACTCTGTTTGAGTGATTCTAATTACTTGCTGGGTTGCTTCAAACCTTACTGACCCCCTGGTCTATTGCATTCCGCATACCCATATTATGCGCCAAGCCCACGCTACGGCTTACACGCCCAGTTGGCCGCATTGTTCAAATCCCCACTCCCCGAATAGTGCGCCTGTCCAGGATACTTGCAGATGGGCCGTTGCCGCACAACCCCCTGCGCGATGGTGTCGTTCCGGAACTTGGTCGCCACGATGCTCTCCGGGGCCCGGCCTTTCTCGACCCAGTCCACCAGCGCCGCCAACGCGTCGTGCCCGCCGTCCCCGTACCCGGACAGGGGCCAGACGGCCTGCGCGGCCAGGTCCGCCAGCGTCGTCGCCTGCCCGCTGCCGCCAAAGTACCACGGCGCGTCGTACACGCCGCCCCCGCAGTGCTGCATCCCGGGCACCAGGAACAGCCGGTAGAAGTCGTCGAGCTCCTCCACCCCGTGGTCCGCCCGCATCGTTTGGTAGGTCTCGTCGTGCAGCAGCCGGCTCGCCCCCGGCGGGATCAGCCCGTCGGCCTGCCCGTGGTACGTCAGCAGCTTGCCCCCGCGCGCGCGGAACGCCGACAGGTCGTGGCGCACCGCGTTGACGTCGCCCGGGTTCCGGCGGTCCGCCTCGACGAAAGTCGCATAACTAAAATTGGCGCGCCAGTCCCACGCCGGGTCGGCGTCGTCGAACACGTACTTGGCCGCGTACTCGGTCCCGTACAGGCTCGGCGCGTTGCCCTGCCCAAAGGACGCCGGCATCTGCAGCTCGGACCCGACGCCGAAGCTGGGGTACAGGTACACCAGCTTGTGCACGTCGGCGTCGAGCTCGATCAGCGGCAGGTACAGCTGCTGCAGCGTCTGGAGCTGCGGCCGGGTTAGACAAGGGGGCGCGTCGCCGGCGGTGTGCTTCGGCGTGCAGAGAAGCTTCTCCAGGCGGACGTTGCACTTCATGGGGTCCATGATGATCCCGTCGGCGATCCCGTCGACGTCGTCGCACTGCCGTAGCACTTCGTCGCTGATTGTACGGAACATGGCCGGCGGGATGTACCCCGGCCCGTCCTCGGGCAGGTTGATGGCGCCGACCTTGAGCTGCCACAGTTGTTGGCGGGTGGACCACCAAGCCGGGGCGCCCGCGAGGATGCCGTCGAAGTCCTCGGGGTGGTCCTGGGCCGACTTGATGCCCTGGCGGCCGCCCGTCGAGCACCCGGAGTAGTACGACCTCTCCAGCTTCTGGCCGGCGTCGGCGTAGTAGCCCGCGACGATCTTCTTGGCGAGCACGGTCGAGCCGTGCAGGCTGCGCCCGGCCCAGTCGCGCTTCGCCTCGGGCCGGCCCGCGGCCCACGCCATGTCCTGCCCCGTCGAGTTGTGGCCCGTGTCGGTCGACATGGCCGCGAAGCCGTAGCGGGCGCCGACGCCCATCTCCTGCCAGTTGACGCCGCCCGAGAAGCCGCCGTTGCCGACGACGAGGAGGCGGGCGTTCCAGGTGTCGGGCAACATGAGACCGAAGGTGTAGGACGACGTCGGCGACGACGTCACGTTGACCCAGGCCACGCACAGGGGCGGCAGGTTGGTGGCGTTGGCCGGGTACGCGATGTCGCCCGCCTGGCCAAAGGTGCCGTGGCTGCCGATCTGGTGGACTTCCAGTACCTGGGCCCCCTCCTTCCCGGCCAGGATGGCGGTGAGGCTGTCGATGCTACATGTCGTCGAGGTAGCAGCCAGTATGCACGTTGCGAAGCCGAGCAGGGTCGCCGGGATACGCGGCGGCGCAGCAAAGTGTATCATTCTGTCCGTTCGAGAAGAAGGAGAACGAAGGAGTATGCGATGGTGCTCGAAGCACTCGGAAATTACTTCTCAAAGTCCAAGACTTCCAGGCCCACTTGGATGGTTCCCGTACCCCGCAACGTGGAGGTCAGCATACCCGGTTCGCGAGTCAGCCAGCGTATATACTGCTAGAAGCCGATAGCTAGGCGGTCAGAAACAGTCAAACAGGGGGACTCAAAACCCGCCGATAGGGGCACGTGGGCAAAGACGCGTAGAACTTAGATATATCGGGCCGTACTCGCCACTAATATTAAAGCAACCATTATCTATCTAAAAGGGGTGTTGAGATATACCCAAACTGTGCTAACTACACCAGCAACTTACAAGCTGCATGCACAATCTGGCCTACCAGATCACCATAACCCTGCTTCACCCTTCATTCAAATCTCATAACCATCTTCTCAATTCATGGCTAATATATAGCAACGATGCAGTATGTTATACATATCATCAGATTATACCCGGCCCGAAGGGTTAACTAGTGTTTCCTATGCTAGTCATAGTGCATCCGCCCCTATTCACTGGCGATTTTGATGACCTCATCTACCCCAACACGATAGTGTCCCGCTTCCCCACGTTGGGCCGCGCCTTGATCGCCGCCTCGTCCTCGACGCCCGAGCGCACACGCCGCACGAACTCGTCGGGGTCGAACTCGACGCCGATCGGGTTCGCCGCAAAGGCGGGGCTGGCCATGTAGGCCGTGGCCTCGTCGGCCGTGTCGAAGTTGTCGACCTGGAACTCGAGGCGGTTGCCGTCGGGGTCGGTGTAGTACATGCTGGTGCTGACGCCGTGGTTGACGCACCAGTAGGGCTTGACCCCGCCATCGGGCGCGGCGGCCCGGTACTCGTAGGCGTCGGCGAGGTCGGCCAGGGTCGGGAAGCCGAAGGCGACGTGGTGCATGCCCACCTGCGGCTTGGCCGGGTCCTTGGGCCCCGCGTTGTCGTCGGCGGCCAGGGCGATGCGGTGGTGCTCGTGGTCGTAGGTCAGGAAGCAGAGGCGGTCGTTGCGGTAGCTGACGGTGGCGTTGAGGGCTGTCGTGTAGAAGGCGACCATCTTCTCGAAGTTGGCTGGCGTCGTGACGAGGACGATGTGGCACAGCGCCGTCGGGGCGACGGGCTTCAGGGCGGGGGTGCTGCTGGAAGTCATTGCGGAGAAGGACGAAGCGACAGTTTACTTGGGGCTTGGTGATATGGATATGCAAGATGTGATGGTGTAAATGGTTGCTGAGATGTAGTTGGTAAATGCTCTGTGTGAGAGAAAATTTGATTATTCTCGACTGGCAATACCACAGCTTCTTATAGCATACCCGTTTCTACGAAGACTACATAGTTACGAGAAGAATCGGATTGAAGACATATCGGACCACAGAGTTATGCCGCCATTGCGCGCGAGGTCGGTGATTCGCGACACCGGTCGTATTCGGACGGTGTCTTAGACGTAGGATACGGAGGGGTTGGAGGGGTTACGTTTGTCAAGCTGGATTGAAACGTTGGTCAGCCGCAATGGTCCAATGCAGTGGTTAAGTAATCGGCAGTTGGGTTTTCGTAAGCAAAAGCTGCACTAACTGTCAGCAATTCGAGCCGCATTGTCTGGAATGCTTCGGAACCCCGATCGGCACCCCCACGAACTGTAATGAAAGGTTTGCTGACCCCTCGACCTCGTTTCAACGTCAAGCCAAGCCAAGCCCTTCCAGAAGGATGACGAAGAACATCTGATTACGTGAGTTCAGATAATCGAACATCATGGGCTCCGTAGGTACATCTTATGCAACAATCGTATATACGGTTGACAGGCCCGTGCGAGCCCGAACAAAGGCAATATCTCCAAGGTCCCACGAGGAGTGGCTCAAGTCTACTATTGTAGTTGGCAGGATTGACACGTATGAGAGATTGGGCATCTCAACCACCACCGGCCACCTCGTGCGAGTGCGCATTGTGTGGGTGTGGCTTTTCCGCTGCGCCGATGGGGACTTTGACGCTGTGGATGAAAGGGCGACACTACTTGTGCGTACTGGTACTGAGACTACGAAGCTTGGGTCATTGAAGGCAGCGGATGTTACTTTGGTGGCATTCATTCATTATTGGTCTTTTTGATGGCGATGGAAAGCTCACTAGCACCTCGGAGTCAAAGGGGCCATTGCAAAAGCTCACGACAACGACACCGATGGGATAGTTGATGTGCGCCTCACCCAGGCCACCAGGCCCTTACCCGCTCTATCTGAGCTCTTGGTTGTTAAGTCACCACGACTGGCATGAACGCCGTAGTTACAATGGACATATTCCTAATATTATGAATATCAATTCTTTTTCCTTTCCTTGAATGTGGACCTACATTATTCAAGAAGTGACATTGGTGACAAGTAATTACTTCTATTTGTATCATACAATCCTCTCAAAAGTTAACAATATTGGAGACGACGACTTACACTGAAGGATTATATGGGAGTTTAAAGTAACTTGAGCTATTGGCGAGTCCAATACGACACAACTAGATGACATTCAATACACCAGTCGCCATATTGAATCGCGAACTTCACGCCGATCCACCAATTCAGTCAAAGGTCTGGCGACATTCAATGGTAAGAGGGCCTTTTAAATTACATCCCAGGCAGTGACTCTATTTTATCACCCTTTCTGCCCCGGCTTGTAGGTACGCAGCTCATCACACCGTCGACTTCAACACCACAACATCGCATCAACAGGACCACACCACAATGGATCCCAACGCAAATGATGAGTTTGATCTCGTCATCGTCGGAGGTAAGCTGAAGGTTCTCAGCTCATGAAACAATTCTAAGTAACGTTTCTAATGCCTCAATTATAGGTGGCCCAACAGGCCTACTTTGTGCTGTTCTGGCTCGGCAACTGGGACTTTCCGTCACACTCATAGGTAAGCAGACATACAATCTGTCAGTTCATAACCGCCAATTAATTCCGATGCTAACATGCACAAGATGAGAATCCGTCGACGCTCCAACTTGGCAGAGGTGATGGCCTCAACGCAAGAACGCAGCAATACCTCGAAATTGCCGGTACGCTACCCGAGCTCCGACCTAAAGGTATCGAGTGCAATAGTGAGTACCTGTTTAATCTGGATTCCTTTCCCGTCAAAATGTTGGCTTTGCGCATCAGCTAATACTCACGTGAACTTGCTATAGCCAGTTCGATCTTTGCCCATGGAGAGTTCCAATCCAGACAGAGCACTTGGTGGACCAGCCTCGAGCACTGCCACCACAAGTGTTTCTTGATGGCCGGCCAGCCTGAAGTAGAGAAAGTCCTCCTGCACCAGCTCCAGATAGGCGACCGCAAAGCGACATCACCTCCCACGGTTCGGTTCCGCGAGCGGGCCCTGTCCATCCAGGAAGACGCCCAGCGCGTCACCGTCACGAGCGTCACCGCCGCCCCGGACTCAACCAACAAGGACGGCCTATCCATCACGCGCGCCAAGTTCGCCATCGGCGCCGACGGCGCCCACTCCATTGTCCGCCGGTGCCTGGGCATCGACTTCCGCGGAACCCAGCCCGAGATGGTCTGGTCCGTCCTCGACACCTTCCTCGACACCGACTTCCCGGTCTGCCCCGAGATCATCAGCATGCAGCTCGACGGCCAGAACCGCGTCTTGTGGATTCCGCGCGAGCGCGGCATGGCCCGTTTCTACATCCGACTGTTGGAGGGGCAGGAAATCACGCAAGAGGCGGCCGAGGAGACGATCCGGGAGCACATGGCACCGTATCGGGTCAACTTTGTAGAGACGGAGTGGTTCAGTACCTACGAGGGTAAGTTTACCGGAGTTCCCTAAATTTTTGTTCGACTACTGTGTCAAGAAACAGAGATGATACTAACCATAGCCGTCTCGCCCTACTCGAACAGTCAGAGAACGGATCGCGTCGGCGTTTGTGAGCAACGACGGCCAAGGCCGCATCGCCTTGGCCGGAGACGCCGCCCACGCGCACTCCATCAACGGGGCCCAGGGCCTCAATACGGGCGTCGCGGACGCCTTTGGCCTGATATGGCGCATCGCATTGGTCTGCAAGAACGAGAAACGCGGCGCCCACCCCGACCCTAGCTACCACTTTCAGAAGCGAGGGGATGCCAACGACAACCACCGTCTGGCCACCATCGGCGACCTCATGAAGACCTACGAGACTGAGCGACGGGCCGTAGCTCAAAGCGCCATCGGCGTAGCGGCCCAGCTTGTCCGCGATACGCGGCACGAAGCCAAGCAGTATATTTCGACCATCGAGAAGAACGCTGGATACATTACTGGTGAGTTATTTAGACAACGTTCTAAGGGGTGTGCACTGGCCCATTTGACAGAAGACTGACAAATTCCACTCTTTCGTTAGGCATGGGTGTGGCTTACGATGGTATCGGATCTCCTCTGGTGGTGGAGTCAGAACGAGGCATGTGGAAAGCCGGCAAGCGTTGTCCAGATATGACCCTCGTCAAACCGCGCTGCTCGAAGTGCGGAGTCTCGCCTCAGGAACCGCAGCGACTTTACTCCATGGTCCGCTATGGCCGATTTCTGGTCCTGCTTGTCGGCAACCAGCACCAACAGGCGGCGGATTACGAGTGGGGGATCTGGCAAGTCCCCGATGTCTTCGTATTGCTGCCGCCTCGAGGCTCCATGGCAGATAATCACGACCATGATGGGGACTCGACCGCGGAACCTGCCGACTACTCCGACACGACTGAGCTGGTATTTGAGTCCGATGTGGTGGACCCCGATGAATCCTTCGCGGTTGTCGTCCGGCCCGACATGTACATTGGCTACGTAGGTGACTACGGCGGATGCCACAAGTACCTGGACAGCTTCTGTTATTGAGAAGGGGCGATGAGATACGACACGCTCAGAAGGCCCTTCAAGGTGTTGCCATTTGCGTAGTTAATCTTTCTGTTCGCCTGTCAACGGGCCACTACACGGTAAGATTTGGCTATGGTGCTTCTACAACCCCGACCAGGGGCATTGTCCACGTCACGAGCTCCGTCCATGTTACGGACAATAGAAGAATCAGATAACTTGCATTGAAATTGAATGAGAAGGGGCATCTGCTATTGACGACTCAGTGAAGCATCCGAAAAGCACTCACTACTAGTGACCCAATCTGCTTATTTGCTCCAGTGTTCCGAGGCATCCGCACTGAACTGGAGGTTAAACTCCTTTCCAAATGGCCAACCCACCACCTGTACATTGAACTCCTGGCTGCCTTCAATCTCCTTGGCGCGGGTCTTGAGCTCATCCACATCCCAGTTGGACCAGAGGAACTTGCCCTTCAGGAAGGCCGCCTCGGGACTCGCAAGCCAAAGCATGAAGCCGGCAGGCAGGGAAACTAATTTGAGTTACAAATCGGTCAGCAATCAATTGTTTTTACACTAATTCTCGAGGTCTTCTTTCGACCTCCCTTTTTACAGAAGGAAAGAAAGGAGAAAAGGGGAAGAGGGGAAGGAAGATAGATAGGGGGATGTAACTCACCATGGTCCTCGAACCCCATAGCCTCGACCCCGCCCGCCACGCGGTTCATGTCCGTGTCCACGACGCCCGGCTGGATGTGGTAGACGCGCAGGCGCGGGTGGGCGAAGGCGACGGCGTCCCAGACGCGGTAGGCGGCGAGCTTGGCGACGCTGTACGAGACCAGGAGGTCGCCGAAGTTCATGTGGGCGGCCGACGACGAGACGTTGACGGCGACGGCGTTTTCTGCCGCATGTCGTAGGAACGCCTGCGCCACCAGCAGCGCCCCGCCCACGTTCGTCTGCACGCTCGCCAGGAAGGCGGCCGGGTCCACGTCGGCGATGCCCTCCATCGGCCCGGCCGCGGCCGCGTTGCTGATCAGCACGTCGACCGTGGCGTTGTCGTGGGCCTGGACGAAGTCTGAGAACGCGGCGTCCACCTGCGCCTTGTCCGTGACGTCGGTCGGCGTTGCCGTCACCGCGGTGCCCGGGTGCGCCGCCTCGATGGACGCCTTGGTCGCGTCGAGCGGGCCCGGACGGCGGCCCAGCAGCAGGATGCGCGACGCGCCCGCCGCGGCAAAGAAGCGGGCGGTCTCGGCGCCGATGCCGGAGCCGCCGCCGGTGATGACGACGGTCTTGCCTTTGGCCGAGTTCTCGGGGCGGGTGGCCGAGATGGTCGGGTAGCCGGTGTCGTGGTAGATCTTGGTGGGGATGGGGAAGCGATGCACGGCCATGGTGACTTTTCGGAATGAGGTTTCTGATGATGCTGAAGGTTATAGATATCGGAAAGATGTGAGATTGAGTGTTCGGACTGTAGGAGATGATGTAGTGCAATTGTTTGTTTGTTGCTGTCTATCTTTTGCAATAGTATGGTAGGCCATGGTTCTTATACACATCCGCAGCAACATTATGCACTGCCATTGACAAATCCATGTTGTAGATGACTTCAAAATGTCTCCTGTCTGAGTGTTGACTAAATTACGGCTTCGGACAACTTTTGCTGGAAAGCACGAATTAATAGGGGTCGCCGGCGACTTTGGAAATGTCTTGGTACAATTTGTTCCGATACGGATCCATAATCTGTGGCTTGCCACACTTAATGGTGGCGTGCATGTGGCTGAAGGCTTGTTTCACACCCCTTTTTGAAAGCTGACAAATGCTAACGACGTAGTGCTTACATACCAACACCCCGGACTTCATACTAATTTGTTGGCTTTCACGGCCTGCCCTTGCAATAATTGTCCGAAACAAAGAGATAGTACCCGATCTAGATCCTCGGCTCAGATTGTCGTCAACGCGGAACAATTATGGAAAACGGCAGAGTGCAGTCGTCGGTTATGCGATGTCCGCAGTGCAACAAACCATTTGACAAGCGTGAGTCCTCACGCCCCCTTGTCACTGACTGGGCACCAACCTAGCGATCGGTCTCCCCACGCCGATTTAAGTCTGTCTCTTACTGACCAATTCTCTGCTTCCAGTCGCCAGCTTGAAGAGGCACGGATACTATTGCCGAAACCGAAAGCCGGGCGACAAGGCTTCCAGAGTTCAGTCCTGTACCGCCTGTATCAGCGCAAAGGCTCGTTGCGATAGGAAGCGGCCCGAGTGCGCACGATGCCTGAACAAGGGTATCGTCTGCGGGTATTCAGTTCAAGCCCCCGGAGGCGACCTTAAAGATAAGCTAAAGCAAGGTTCTGATCCTCCTTCCACTCGATCGCCAGATCCAACGGAGTCTTCCTCTAGTAAAGCCCCATTACATCCGGGCACAGCGACTCCAGACATCGATCAAAATGACGAAGGAAGTGCCACCATTGTAATTGACGAAGAGCTCATCGCGGCGTTAGACGACGCACCGGGAGACTTTGGAGAAGGAGCATTCTACTGGGCCGCTACGAAGGATGATGCGCCCATCGTTCCTGTTGAGCCATGGCCTACTCAGGCTCTCTCACCAAAGAGCGCAACATTCGCCTTTTCGTCACCCGTTATGCAATTCAACCCCCTGTTTCCAATGTCGAGGCCTGTCGCATTCCCCAACGCCTTGACGATCCCGCGCTCGATGAGTGACCATACTCGATCCATCATCCGGCGACCAAAGATCAAGCCGGGAATGCAGAGGGTGGCCAATCTCATCTACCACTCCCTGAAAGCGTACCCGCTCATGATTATGCGGGACAATACGCTCCCGCCCTTCATCCACCCGCATATGCTATCTTCCGATGTCGGTTCCGAGTCGCTGAACAACTGCATTAGCCTCTTACACATACTGGATTCCGGGCTCCCGGGAAGCCGCAAACTGTTCTGGAGGAACGTGCGCCAAGAGTGTGAGCGTATAACTGCGGCAGTAAGTTTGAAAGGAGAAGGCCAGGGATTCTTGCCAAAAGGGTGTTTAGTATTCATTATACCAGCAAGTTGCTGATTCGTTTTCTGCCTTTAGCAATCCCGGCTGAGTCATCTAGAGATCGTCGCCGCTCTGCAAGCTCTCTCGATGTACATAATCGTGCGGCTTGGGGATGACGAGACAGCAGGGAGCGAGATGGACGGGCTGTTGATCATGACCGTTATCGTAAGTCGTCTGTTGCGCCACATATTACGGTTACAATCTTCACACAACTAACCATTCCTAAAGGCCATGTCCGTGGAGCTGAACAGGGCCGACTTTGGACGGGGCTCTGCTCTGAACACCACAAGCCCAGAATCCACATGGAAACATTGGATGTTCGTGGAATCGGGTCGAAGGTGAGTGTTATGCCGATTCATTGCAGAACTGGAACTGAAAGACCCACGATGAAATGCTAACTGATTCCAACAGATTGTGCGTCCTCTACCAAATCGTCAACATGGTGGTCGTGTTCGAGCCGGCCGCCATGTGCGACTTTCAAGGCGACGGCCTGATCCTGCCGACGCTGCCTTCACGGAGGCAGCTCTGGGAGGCGGACAGCGCCGCCAAATGGATGTCGGAGATCGAGAGGGACCTGGGGGCGCAGACGGACTACGGGATGGCGGTGAACGGCGACCTCATCAAGATCAGCCAGAGCCCAGGGAATGAGGTGGTGGGGTATGGCGGTCCTCCCTCCAGACAAAAGGCCGACTGGGAAGAGTGGTTGTCGGGCATGGACAGCTTTGGGGGCTTGGTCATGCTTGCGGCCTCGTTGGTTGGGTAGTATTGAATCGGTTAACATAGATCCATGGATATAATATGGTATTACCTTGGCGAGGGCCACGGCATGGGGATTGAATGATGTACGCTGAGGGCAAGTATTCGAATGTCCCCTGAAATGTATGAATTACCCCTATTGTGGACCTGCCAACTAGAGTGAATAAGCTGGCTTATATTTCTCAGGGGTCACTCCAATACTTGACCTCAGGCGGTATAATCAATAGCGTGGACTTTTCGCATACTCGTTAAATATCTTTGTTTATACCTGTATTACACTGACGACATACCGTTGCTACGCCTATGCAACTAGATAACCAAAGTTATCAGGGTAAGGTATTTATACCCAAAGGTTCCATACTGCCACTCTCATTTCCACCATATAACATGATATAACTATTCTTATTATCCCCTGTTGATCGCATACGCTGATGCCAAAACTGTATAAGTGGTATGTTGTAAGCAGACAGAGATGAAGTTGAGATTACGATTACCACTGTATTATGACGCAGGGTGACTCTGCAGCCACAAAAGGGCTGAAGCTGCGGTGTATCTGGCGTTGGTATTGGCGCGTCGCCGGTCATAAGCAACCCTAACCAACTGAGCTGAGTGACGGTAATTAGCACTAAATGGCATTGAAGGATAGGCAAGTTGAAGCAGGATGTGGGGAATTCAACTGGCAGTGTTATAAAGAACAGTCACTCGTTTAATACATATTGAATAAAACAGCAATTAGCCATCGCCCCCAATATGGACATGTCTATGCCATGTTAGAAAATGAACTCATATGAACTTGCACGACAGGTGACTGGCAACTTTGAGGTTGTTTAAGCCCTGTTGGTTCTTGTGTGGATGAATTAATTACAAAGGGCAGCACATGTATATTGCCCATATTGAAAAGCAGAAGATAGAAAATAAGAGAAAACCCATTGATAATCCTTTTTCAACTTTCTTTTACTTTGATTCATACCAAGTCTCCCTGGCAGAAGTAAAGGACTCGCACACAGCAGTTGATGCATCACCCGACTTCACAATATCCCTTCAATTGCCTAATCGTCGGCCACCTTCATCTTTTCGGGGGTGGGCCTTGCTATAGTATCAAGTGGCGTTGAGAACCCAATACAGGCCAAACCCCAACCGATCCTAGTACTCGCTAGAATCCTAATCGGCAGGGTGATATCCGAATCGACGATCCAGGACTCGTTCGATAATACCCGCATGTCGTTCATAATCAACACCGCCGCGGCGCTCAAGTTTGGAGCTGATGATGACGTCGAACTTGGCCTTGCTTTCGGGGGTCTGCTGCTCATCCCCGTCGGACTGTGCGAAATTTTGTTAGCTCAGCAATCTGCTAAATACTGAGTAGTGGGTTAGAGTTGAAGCAGCCCTTACCGTGACGATCCGCCAGTTGAGCCTTCTCGCGAGAAACAATCGAACGTCAACTGGATTGAGGCTCCTCAGCTGTCCCTTGGCGCGATAATCGATGAGCATCGAGGTGATAGGCATGGTGGTCTCAACGACAGTCGCCGCGCTCGCTTGAATGTCGCAGTTGCCGCACACTTCGGTCGGCGCAGTGAAAACGTGGTGCACGCCCGCCAAAGTGTGCACTTGGAGGGGGTGCGCGTCGGATGGCGGCGCTTTGCCGCTCTCTTTGTCGGAGATGAAGAAGAAGACGGTATAGGTCTGGTTGAACAAGTGTCTGCATGTGACATGAAGTCAGGTCAAATGATTAGCAGGCTGGGATGGACTGAACGAAAGTGAGGAAATGCGGGTTATGTAACTTTACCTTTGCACCTTGTTATCGATATACCAATCCCGCAGCTCGTAATTGGCACCCAATGACCAGGTAGATTCAGGATGACCCTTATCCTCTCTCGTCAAATGCAGTTGCGCTGGAACTGAACTCATGCAAAGAAGGGATGGAGATATCGTGATATTCACGTTCTCCAACTTTGTGAAATATGTATGGAAGAAGGGGTTATCATGAAAGTCATATGGCTTCACTATTGGCCGGAGACTTCTTAGTACATAACTCAATATAGCCACTGATTATAGCGAACAAGGAGGAGGGTCGGGCAATAGGAAACTCACTGTCATCTGGGGCTGTAACTTCACACTTTCGATCCTTGCTTGGATTAAAGATGGACCAATCGTACATGTCGTCAATCTTTTTCTTGATTTGCTCCTTCGTCAACCCATCTACTTCTGGATACGTGTATCCAAAGATAGTGTGGTCCTTCACTGCGTCCGGTGTCCACATGAAGTCCTGAATGTTGTCTCCAGCTTCCGAGCGGAAAGGGGTTAATGGTGTTTGGCGGTCCTCGTCCTTCAAAATCCAATCATTCTCTTCCCCTTTGTGGTAAGCTTGCCAGATTGTGGCCAGTCTTTCGACCTGACTATACATAGTGTGAGTTCATCTGCATCCACACATGATTTGCGACCAATACACCTTACCAGTGATGCGCCCACTATTATGTGAGTTAGCCGTGACGATTCTGACATGTTATAAATCTTTATGGGGCGCTTACAAATATTGGGTCGAAAGCGGCTACCGAGACCTCTGACATGTGGCCTCCTCCTCTCCCGATGATCGGCTTTCCGCCGGAGGTCCCATCTCTGGCCGTGTTACCACCAATGAGGCCGTGGTACAGGTTATGAAGCGCCTCGAGGCTACCCGATGCCTTGTGGATGAGGCCAGGTTTTCCGCCCTTGTCTGTAGATCCCTTGTCTGCAGATACCTTGTCTGTATATCCTTTGGCGGACGCGGTAGCGAAGCAGAAGACCTCATATGACTCGTACGCAAGGCCAAACAGGAAAGACATAACAAGACGGTTGGAATCCATGCGCAGCGAATTCAGGACGTTGTTCAATTCGTCAGTAGATGTGTCATCCCCGTCAGGCAACGGATAGCGCGTGGTTTCAATTCTCGAATATTTTTCCTGTTGTTTTCATTAGCATTCCTGTTATAGCGTGGCCACAGTAACCGTCTTTCGATTGCTGGGGAGTAATCCAGTAGAGTTGCTGCACGTAATTGTAATTAGTAAGATAAATGTAATACGTACAGAATCACTGGTACCTGCACCCGTGCTTTGCCAATCCTTTTCCGACAGGAAGTTCTCCTCGAACTTCCAAGACCGGAGAGGGTTCGGTATGGGCCCCGAGAGGTTGGTAGATGGAGATATAACGTCGATCTCATCCACCGAGTATGCCAGCGGACAGGAGTAGTCATATGGATACGAGGTCATGTCGTCTTCGAAGATACCTGGGAAGCTGACCAATCCACCCCGTGGTCGAAAGTAGTCCCAGAATGGAAGTCTGAACTCGAGAGCTGCCTTCCTATACTCCTCTTTATCTGTCTCTGATTCCCATTCCTCTGCCAGATCCATCATGGTGATGAACAAGCTTTGCTGACCAGACCGTTGGGTTAGCGAGGTATTGAACGAGGCACATGTTGCAGTATGGATACACTAACCTCGAAAGCTGCAACATAAGGCCGATGCCAGATGAGAAATGTTACTACAGCGTGGTGGCAGTACCCACTGCCAATATCGTCGGGATCCGTCATATTGATCTTGCCTGGAATCCCATTCCAGTTCCTGAGCGGCAGGCCATGAATGCCTACATCTAGTTAGCTATGTAATTTGATAAGAATTTCGAAACTCGTATTAGAAATCTTACCAGCAAGTTCGGCAAAGCGCATAGGGCAGGGTTCGTATCCAGGGGTTTGAATCCTCTGTAGAGCAAGAATGAACAGGTTGAATGTTTTAGGCTGGTCGTGAATCATGACGTCGATGTCAAGCCGAGGCTTCACACCAGAGACCCCTCTGAGCCCCTTAATGACGCCGGCTTTGTTCGCTTCTCTAAGAGCCTCCATTGCCGCTATTATCAATCGGATTGCGTCGAGGCTAAAGGGGCTTGATTGGTTTCTTAGAGAACAATGAGGAACATTGAACAGTTGGTTATACAGTTGAACTGAATGACATTTATTTATATAATATAATATTCTTAAAGATATACCCTTTTGAGGTTAAATAGGTATAAGTATACATTTTATTTTATTGTTTTAGAAATAAAACCTTGTATAAAGGCCGCTTGCTTCTTATTGTAATACGCGTCCTCTTGTACCCTCCACTGAGACATGCTATATGTGGGAAAAAGTAATATCTCGAGGCCTATACTGTCTCTTTGTTGTACATGGTGCCGATATTAATGCCTAGGAGTAACTTGCGGAAATGTGCCGGACTTTCCATTTCACTAACCTACACCTTCGCGACTCCTTACGCTTGGTAGACTCGGGTGCTATATTAAGGATGTGTTTTCTATCAAGGTTGCATCCTTCTGATGTACTGGCTCTCCGAAGCTAAAAGTGGCTATGCCGTGTCTTATAATTCAGCTGGATTCGCGTAATAGAAATTGCCGCGAGTGGTGTTGACTTCTGTTTAGGTTGATGTATCCAGAAGTCATATAAACGTACCATACTTTGCATTGCTTTTGCGTCCTTAAGGCGAATCAAATGGGATCTGACTGCAGCTTGTGGCCCGGCACCCTTCGGTCCATCGTGAGCAATCCCAAGAACGCAGTCTGCAAGACATACATCACCAGCGTGCCACTATGAAGTAGTTTTTGGCTCAGTAGGGTGAATAGATTACCCATCGAGACCAGCAATAGTTGTGCACAATGTGAACATGTCTGTTCCAGGATGGATTGGCTGACTGTGGATTCTTAGCCCTGTCAATGGGGTTCAAGGACATCTGGAAACAGTGACTCCGCTGGACAAAACCGATGCTTGGGTTGGCGTGTCTGCGGCAAATCATTGAAGTTCTAGGGTTGTCAGTTGCAGCAGCTAAGACCGTGCCGCTTTACCAATTTCCTTCTCACGTGCTCATCCCCTCGTTGTGTGCTGTACTGTACTCTACATGTGGTGCGTAGGATATCAATATCAATGCCATCTAGTGTAACTCTCGTTCTTGTACTAGGAAGAATCGTACGTTGAAGAATGATGTATATTGCGGGCTCCTCGGGATAATATGTGCCATTCCCAGGTCGCCGAAGCTTGCATGGATAGGTTTGAACGTTAGGCACGGCTCGTTCATAACAGCAAGGCCTCATGAATGATATTTCGGGACACTGCATTGCATAAAAATGAAGCAATATATACGTTCTACAATCTAATAAATACTGCTGGGAGTGCCAGCGGTTCCAGCTCGTCGCATCGTCCAATCCTTTGCCAATATTGGACGACGAGCCGATTCAAGACATGCAGGACGCCTCAGAGCAACCCGGACAGTCGCAGCCCGTCGGGATGAAAGAGGACGGGACCGGACCTGCATATAGGCGGTTCTCTCTAAACTTGCATGCTAATCCCTGGACACGAGTCATACAGAAGCTTAATGGGTGTGGCAGACTCAGCATCAGCGTTAACAGGGATCTAGATTTCGGAAGACCCGGTAAACTCGACAAGTAATACACACTGCATGTAGAGGCGCATATTACAGGGCATCCACTAAACAACGTGCAACCTCTACAGCTGTGTCCCTAGCTTAGCGAACCCTTACTCCGGGGTCTGCTTCTTATAACGATTCGTAATTCCGTGCATACATGAACTCATTCTAGCGGCAAAGGTCTCAGTTGTAGTGCTGCGTGACGAAAGCCGGTCGGTACGCAGTTGGATGGTGATGGTTCGACAGTTTGCGTCCCTGCTAGGTAAGGAAAGGTTTATGCAAGATACCAAGCGCAGTTCATTTGAGTAGCCTGCCTACAGTAGCGCCATGCTCTACTCCATCGAGGCAGAGGTTCCTTGGAGAAAACGTCCCAATCGATAGACTGACTTGATGAATGGGAAATGGCGTTTGGATATCGAATCGTTTAAAAAAACCAAAGTTGGTGCTTGGAGGTGATAAATCATATTTGTCCTGCTGGTGTCGCCCTTGGCGACTCTCTCTAACCCATCCAACCACATCAACACGATGAGGAAAAACACAATAACAGCTAGGCGGCAACAGATTGTATATTTAACAGTGGTAGAAGGAAAATTATCGAAGAGGAGCGTACTCTATTACGATTTCTAATTAGTACAGGCCCATGTCATCCATGGGGGAGTTACTGTGCTCCTCCTTGAGAGTTCTACAATATAACACTTCATGCAACCTCGGACTCTCAGGCCGATTCTCCCCTACGGTGTAGAGGTGCGCTGCGAATCAGGAAGCTGCAGAGTAACGCCACAGCAGCCATGACTGCTGTGAAAAGAAACACTTGATGCAAAGCATCCCCATACGCAACACACATGCATGGGCGATGCGAGCCGGGAGCGACGTGTCTGTTGCACCGATCAGCAATGTTGGGAAGATCCACCCGCTGTTGTCCATCTTTTCCACAGCGATCGTTATTCTCGATGAGTACACGCAGCAGGATTCCTGATAGGGCGAGGCCACAGACGGCTCCGGTCTGCCGGGTCGAATATAGCATGCTGGTGACAGTAGCTTGGACGTCGCGCTCCGTGACGGCTAGGACAGAGATGAGCAGGACCGTCAGTACACTCCCGAACCCGGCCCCCATCGCTACCAAGGTCCCCGACGTTACCAGCGGGTTGGTGTCCAGGTCGCTCAGAGTGAACCCGAGAGGTGCAATGAGATAAAGAGCGAACACTAATGGTTTCATGAGGCCGTAGCCGCCAATAAAATTGATGAGGAGTCCTGTCGCCAATGAGCCAAACGAGGCGCCAACGAGCTCACCCAGCATTTGAACTCCGACCTCAGACGGGCTGAAGCCTCGGACCTGAATGATGAAGGGGACATAATAAAGCAGACTGTGCATAGAGGCCGCCACGAGGAAGCCAGAGAGACAGGCCATCGAGACGCTGCGGTCTTTGAGGAGGTAGAGAGGCATGATAGGGTGCTGCGTAGACGGCGATGCCTCTACCCGAACAAACCAGGCAAGTAGGAATGCTGCCACCGTAACTAGTGCAATGCTCAGGGGGACAGTGTCCCGCTCGGCGAGGTTGAGACCCACAGTCAGCGAGACAACGGCACCGGTAATGGTTGTGGCGCCCAGGACGTCAAACTTCTGCGACGCTTCGTCGATTCTTGTGTAACTATTCTTCGACATCCTCAAGGTTTGAAAGGTCCCCAGTGCCACGAGCAGTGTCAAAGGGGTCATACCGAGAAACGCCCAACGCCAGCCGATCCAGTCGTTGATCAGACCACCGACCACGCCGCCCAGACCAATGCCTACCGCCCAAACAACGTCGGCGATTCCAGACCACATGGTCCTACGATGGAGCGGCACGAGGTCGGTGGTAATGAAGGCAGCGATGCAGTTTACTACAATTCACCACGTTCAGTCAGCACAGGGGTACCATCTGGTCAGTGGTCATGACAAATGAAGGATAGGATTGCCGCTTACTGGCCCCACCGCCTACGCCGGCAATGACCCTTCCCAAAACCAACACCCACGAGGAACTGGCTAGCCCGCATATGATATTCCCCGTGGTGAAGAGCGTAAGGGACATGAAGAAGCCGGAAGGACGGCCGTAGTTGTCAGTTAATTTCCCGCACAGGGGTTGGACCGCGGCCGAGGCGACTAGGTAGGATGTGCCGAGCCAGGAGACGAGGGCCAGTGAGGAGAAGTTCGAGGCCATTGTGGCGGAAAGAGTCGAGACCAATGTGACATCTGCATCGTCACCGAAGAAAAAGAAAGGGGGGGTTACTAAGCGGTTCAATTGCGGCGACGAAGTGGACTTACCCATTGCTACCAGCAAGAGGCCCAGGTAGGTAGACCCGATGGTCAGATAGAGTCGCGTAGTCTGTAATAGTCGAGAATTACCACCATCTTCTGTGTGCGAGTTATCGCAAGCCTCGCGAGCTTCAGAATGACGCCTTCCGCGCAGAATCGGGGTTTGTTCATCTTGCTCGGGCTGTCGTGCCATATTGGGCTGGCGTTTTCGCTTCTCACAATGATATGTTTGTGCCAAAAGGAGGGTCAAATTGTACCAACGCAGCTGCTGCGGCAAACATTTAATATCCTTCCTCAATGAGAATGAGAGGCCATGTGGCTTTCTAATCAAACAGGGACAGGACGAAGCCTTTGTTTCCTCTACCTTGTACTGATGACGTGTTGCTATCCGAGCATTTTCATGGTAATTAAGTCGTGCCGACGTAGCCAGCCCGTGTCAGCAATCTTTATGCTTGGTGTAACCACATGGCGTCAATCGATGAGAGTTCAGCTGACTCAACTTTGAGTCGAGTTTACAAAATGAGATGCTGATGAACGTGAATTGATAAGCCGCTCTGGTTTCAGCCACAACTTTGGAGTAAGTCCTAGCACAACGGGTCACGTAGCACGAAATCACCCATGAAGAGATTAAGAGACAATAATGCGGGCGGCGACGAACCGAGCCGAACCGAGCCGTCCGTATCGGCGACCAGGACGGACCTTGGGTACTTCGTTTTTCACCTTCCCCGCTGTGACTGTGATGTAATTGTACAACAGCCCTGACAATATATGTAATTATAGTGACGTAGTGTAGGTTTTTCAACGCTGAAGAAGATTTCGTTTTGAACTAGGATGTGGGTCATTGTAATGAGCCGCCGCGGCCTGTTGTATAGGGGTCTGTTCCCATTGGATGTCTGTTGCTGTCGTGTAACACAATAGAGTTCCGGAATGCGAGACGGCCCATTCTGTCGGAGCCAGAAAGTATCAGAAAGGGGCCTAAACCTGAGGCACCATCACCGCTATGGTATCCCGCACCCCCTCGCAGGGTTCCCAGGCGTCTCTAACGGTCGATATTCAATGCATGTTTAGTTTTCAGTGCCGTACATTGTCGACTGGGAAAAGGTCTTGAAAACGACTGGAGGTGCTGATTGGCTATCTCTTTCAAACCCACCCGAGACACCGCGGTCGATCGAGGCGACTACAAGAGCGTGCGTTGCTCCATCGCTTTCAACAAGACCTCTGAAGACGCCGTAATCCGATTTCTGGCCCAGTGAAGCGACCATGTGGTAGGTCTACAGCCTGGTGAGAAAAGGGGTATAATTATATTAAATTAAGAATAGACCTATCCCCTACCTGCGATATAAGATGATAAAGAAGAGCAATGATAGCAAGATTCGGTTTCGGGCAAATACTAAGCTCTGGTCTACACCCTCCATCACAACTACCGCCTGCCTCCATCGCCAACCGGCCCCAGGAGCCGGACTAGATCCATCGGCAACGGCGACTGGCAGTGGTAAGCACTCGCGGCACCAAGATTGGGAGGGCCATTTCACAGAACAACCCAGTTGCAGAGGCATCGCAGTGACGGAGTAATTTGGACAGGCGCCATTAGGTGGCAACCCGCGTTGTTTATAAGCAGACTCTACATAGCGCCAAACTTTTCGTCAAAATCCCCATTTTATCCTCCCAATATTGAATGCCATTACATTGCCGTCCATGGGGTTTCCCCATCTCAGTTAGGATAAATCGCAGAATCCATGTAATCAGTCTCACTGAGGCCATTGCTCGGTTCCTGTTCGCCGAAAAGAAACTCATTCACCCTGCCGTCTCTCACAGCCTCATAGATGATCGACAGCCATGATCCGACAATCTTCTTGGGCCGACCATCAAGCTCCGTGTCCGCGGGACCGGGTTGCTCCACAAGGCCTCGGTGGAAGGGCACTCCAAGGGTGCTACGGACAAAGCCATAGCAGCGACCAGTCAGTCCGCCAAGGAACTGAGTGGTAGGCTGGTCTTCGTAGAAGGCCTGCCGATGGTCCAAATAAGCTTGATGCAAGGAATCAGCGAGGTTCTGCTTCAGGCTCTGCAGCATGGCCATCTCGCCATCGGAAGAGGATTGGCCGCCCCCAGAGGCAGCCCCGTGCTCGACAATGACCGGCAGCGCCGCAGCGGCAACGTCGATTGCCCGCTCGGCCGCGTCCAGGCAGGCTGTCTCGTACCAGCGGTCCTCGATGGCCTTCCAGACGAGCAAGGACAGCTTCGACCCGCTGCCGCCGTAGGCGCCCAGGTGCTGGCCCAGCACGTTGTCGATGACGGTTGGCAGCGAGTCGATGAATGTGACGTGCAGTACGCGGAGGTCCATAGCCTGGCACGTCACGTACAAGGCGGCGGCCGACATGAGCGAGACGATCTCCGCGGCTTGCACCGTGTAGCGCGAGGTCAGCAGGGCCAGGGAGTTGATGGATTGGTTGTGCATCTCAGCCGACTGGACGTGGGAGGAGACGGGGTTGGCCAGGAAGGCGAGCTCGGACTGGTAAGAGGCCATGTTGGCATCGATGCCCTTGAAGCAGAAGGACAGGCTCGGGTCGTCGGCGGCCAGGTTGGGCGGCAGGCCGTTGTTGAGCGCGTTGTTGATGAGCTCCGTGGTCTGGCTGAAGAGCAGCTTGCCGACCATCTGCAGACAGAAGCGCGTCTTCTCCGAAGCCGACGTGATGGACGCGGCCTGGAAGTTTGCCCCGCAGTGCACGTCGTTCTGCTCCACGTTGACGACGGGGTTGTCGGATGTCGAGTTGAGCTCTGTCTCGACCTGGCTGAGAGATAGTTGGAGGTCCTCGAGGATCGGCGAGAGCCATTGCGGAGAGCTGCGGAGCGCGTAACGTTCTTGGGCTATGCCCACTAAGAAGCGGTCCTTCGCTCTTTCTCCCAGACCCCTGACGAGCTTGGAACCACGTAGAAAGGTACGGATGTTGTAGGCGACCTCGATCTGTCCGCCGTGGGGGCGAACGTCTGCGATGAAGGGGTGGGCCCATTCGACATTGGCGCCCATGCCTTCGGCTGTCATTGCAGTCAGCAGCTGGCCGAGAACAACCAAGTTGTTGGCGTCGTAAAGCGCAATGCTCGCTACCGCAGCCGATGGTGCAGTCCCATTGATCAACGAGAGACCCTCCTTTGGCCCTAGCGTCACCGCCTTCACGTCCAGCTTTTGGAGAGCCTGTTCGGCACTCATGATCTGCCGCGTAGCCCCCTGGCCGATCTGAACCTTAATGTCAGGGTTGCCCATGACACAGCCGGCAATGTAGGAGAGAGGCATCAGATCTCCCGAGGCAGAAAGGGACCCTCGTAGAGGAACAAGGGGGGTACAGTCAAGGCGGACGAGCTCTATGATTGTCTCGGCCACCAAGGGCCGCATGGCAGAATGGCCGCGGATGTTGGCATTTGCTCGTACCATCATCGACCCTTTCACCCACGCCTGCGGCAACACATGGTGGCGCAGCTCGCCGTGTTCGCCACCGGTCTCTGCATCACTGGTGATGATCACACCGGACTGGGTATGCTGCATCAAGGCGACTTGCAGGCCGAGGAGGTCTGTGGTCCGCACGTCAGCAGAGCCCCCGAACCCCGTATTAACACCTGGAAATATACTGTCAGCAATGGGAATCAGAAACGACGACATTCATCAAATCTCACCGTAGAGGTAGGACCCATCAGCAAGGTAGTTGTTCAAGGTGGATATGCTGTCGTTCATGGCATTCCGGAGTTCAGGGCTGTCATCGATCGAGGGTTTGCAACCATATCTGGACCCGGGGTCAGCAACGTTCTCACGTAGAAGGCGAAACAGCCAGTTCTATTCAGCTTGTGGGGATGATTACCTGGAGACAGCCACCACCCCAGCAATATCCAAACTATTGCCATCAATGATAATCTTCTGGTCAAGTCTGTACCGGTTCATACGCTTCCATATCTCTCTGGTGCGCTCCAAATGTGGGCGAGGCCGGTGGTCTGTGCTGTATGTGTGGAGGGTCATTGTACGGGGTTTTGAGGGTTACAGAAGGTAGAAATTAAATATCGTTGTATAGTATTGTTTGTGACTCGATCTATGGGCTCTGAATTGGATCTGTTGAGAATTGAGCAAGCCTTTATATTGCCAACTAGTCGCAGGAAATACCGTAAAACATACAACGCTTTCGAAAATTCCTCACCGTCTGCGTTGGTCTCGTAGTGACACCGAATACCGAAAATTCCAATGTACAATGCGATGTATGCATACAGTGAGGATATTCTTCCCGTCCTAATATATTTGTCTGTGCCGAAATTGACGGCAATTGATTTGATTACCTCATGCAGGCGCTGCATATACATATACGCCTCTGACTAGGTATGCAGTAGCTACAAGACCTCCCCGGTGAGTGGTACATACCTTAATCTTACTTGTAGTATTCCAACGGCCTTCATACCGACTGAACGATTGTATTCATAAAAAAGGCCAAGTTGAGCAACCAACAGAACAAATTTTAAGGTTCGGACGCAGGTCTCAGATTCCTCACCTATGAGAAGAAGAGGTTCTGTCTGACAAAAGGAAGAACCACTAGCGCCGGCAGGAATTGAACCAACCACCAGTTCTCTTGTCACATTTCCTCTATTAGGTACTAAGTACCTTTCAAATTAAGGTTCGGGATGCCGCTTATTTCGGATTTGCCGTTCGTTGAATTTCAGGTTCAGGTTCAGGTAGAGGCTCAAAGCCAGCCAGCCCTGTTCCTGAAACATCTCCTCGAATCACCACGCTGAGCCGTATTGACAGACAAGCAATGGGCCGTCTATACTTACCCATTGTCACAACCACCTATAACCGATGTAGCTCCGTTTTCTGTTCAGTGCAATTTCCTTTTGGGGCTCAAGACGGTATCCAAGTTTGTGGCCAAAGATCCCGTCAACATCGTCTCACCCCCAGCCCAACCTTTACAACTCAACAACAGATGGCAAGATGGGTTCCCAAAGCGCTCAGATTTCTTACACTGATCTTCTCATCGTCGGCGCCGGCCCAGCCGGCCTTGTAGCGGCGCACTGGGCCTCCGAGTATGGGATTAATGCACGGATTATCGACGACAAGCCGGATAGGGTGTCCAAAGGCCACGCTGATGGTATCACATGCCGGACGCTCGAGATGTTCGACAGCTTCGGCCTGGCTCGTCGGATATGTGAGGAAGCGGCTTTGGACTACCAGATCCGCTACTGGGTGAGTCCTGTGAGAGATTCTACCGGACTGAGAGACTAATCACGTAACAAGCGACCGGATTCAAACGACCGCCTTCATCGTGCGCAGTCCATCAACGCTCAGAGTGCCGGGGTGAGCAGGTTCCAGCAGTGCCTGCTGAGTCAGGGTCGTATAGAAGGGCTCTTGGAGGACCGACTGGCCCAGAAGGGGGTGCTCAAAGTCGAGCGAAATGTCCAGACACTCCGACTCATGCTACACGACCAGCAACAGCAACAGAACGGTATCAATGACAACGATGAGTATCCCATCGAAATTGACATAAGGCACCAGGGCGACGACGACCACGTCGAGACAGTCCGAGCCAGGTACGTCATCGGCGCGGACGGGGCGCACAGTTGGACCCGTCGACAGGTGGGCCTGGTGATGAAGGGCGAGCAGACGAAGCACATCTGGGGCGTTGTCGACATGGAGGCCGTGACCGACTTCCCCGACATCCGGCAGACGTGCGTCATCTGCTCTGCCGGCGGCAACGTCCACCTAGTCCCGCGCGAGCGCGGCATGGTTCGCTTCTACGTCCAACTCGACGGCGACGGCGACGGCGCGAATCTTGATGCTAATCTGCCCCAGCTTGACCTGCGATCCGAGGCCACCTTTGAATTGATCCTCTCCGCGGCCAAGCGGGCGCTATGGCCCTTCCAACTCGAGTGCGCTCGTCTGGATTGGTGGTCCGTCTATCAAGTTGGCCAGCGGTTGGCGGACCGATTTGACGTTGCGCGCCGCGTCTTCCTCGTGGGCGACGCGATTCACACCCATTCCCCAAAGGTCGGGCAAGTAAGTTTCTCGGCTCTCTCTCCTTCAAGGCGAAGAACATCAACCTCGCACCGAACCACAAACTCACGCATGCACGATAGGGTATGAATGTCTCCATGCAGGATTCCTACAATCTGGGTTGGAAGTTGTGCGGGGTGATCAAGGGCCTGCTGAAGCCTCAGGTGCTCGAAACGTACGAGACCGAACGGCGGCCTGTGGCCACGAGCCTCATCGCCATCGATCAGGAGACGGTGGCTTTCTACGCTGGACGGGGAGATGATATCCCAACGGAGGACCTCCAGTCTTTTCGCCAACGCCACTATGACTTCCTCAGTGGAGTAGCTGTACAATGGTATGACATCTCCTTCCTCTGTCCTCTCTCCTCTAGCTCCGACTGTGATTTTACTGACTTGTACTCGTAGTACGTTAACGATATTACACCCACCATCCCACGAACCTTAACACTGGATTCACGGCCATTAATGATCACCGATGAACAATTTGTTTTATACGAAGCTCGTGCTAACTAGTTTCCCTCTGCAGATGACCCAAGCCTTTTGATTGCATCCGCATCACCAGCCAAGCTGGCCACCGGAATCCGCCTAGGCCGCCGCATGCCGTCGCACCGCGTCATCAACTACGCCGACGCCTGTCCGACGGAGCTGGCCAGCAAGCTGCCGTCGGACGGCCGCTGGACCCTTATCATCTTTGCCGGCGACCTGGGGAACGCAAGCCAGCTGCTGCGGCTGCGACGGCTGTGCGACGACCTCTCGGCGTCTTCTCCCTTCCTTCTCGGCCCACCCGATGTGGCTGGATGTCATGACAATGGCCAACACCTTGCAGACGATGCCGCGCGCGGCATGGTTAGGGTACTGACCGTAACGGCGAGCTCGCGCGAAGGCCTCCCGCTCCTGAGCCTGCCCTGGTGGCTGCTGCGCGGCGGCGCGGCCGCAAGCTCCGCCAAGGGGCAGAGAAGCGCTCATGACGGCGGCGGCCTGCTCTACGACGCGGTGTTCAGCGATGAGCCGGACGTCTACGGGGTAGCGACAGATGCGTATGGCCAATACGGCATTGATCGTCAGGTTGGGTGCATGGTGTTTTGTCGACCGGATCAGCACGTCTATTATGTTGGGCCGCTGGAAGAGACGGGAGCAATGCAGATCTTTTGCTCGGATGCGTTCGTCGGCGTTTAGAGTTATTCGTTATAGAGATGTGCAATAGCTCAGTAAAGAACTGCTAGTTGTAACTATATTATTACTTAACGTCGCCCATTGTTTCAGTGTTTACCAGTCACCAAACCTTACTATTCAATAATGGCCAATAAATATAGTTAATCTCCTCACCTATGGTAATTAATTTAAATACAGTCCTTTATATATTACCTAAAAGCAGAATTTGCTCCTCTATTATTTATAATCTTAATTCTTTCTCTTTCTTTAGTTTTGTCTTTTCTCTTTGGTTGTGGCTAGTTCCGGGATGCTGTCGTATTCTTCTGCCAGGGAGACTTGGCATGAATAAAAGTAAAAACAGAAAAGAAATGAGAAATGCACAAGGATCAAGACCCCCTCAACTCCTGTCAAAGGCACCCTTTGCCACCTTCTCTGGGGCAGTGGAGCATTGCGGTACTGCGAGATACCATTTGGTATCAAAGTAATTTCGGGGAAGCTGGCAGACTACGGCCTTCACACCAAGCAACCAGTTGGTTGGCTTGTTGCCAACCTCGGGGGCAGATGGTGAGACCGTCACTAGCCTTGACTTCTTCATAGATCCCCTAATGGAGCACCGTCGGCGTTGGACCACCACTGGACCTTTTTGGTCTTGTACTTGGCAAAGAAATAGTCGTTAACGAGCTCAAAGAACATGACAATCATCTCGTCGATTTCCTGTTCTGTTAGGTAATAAGCCGGGGATATGATAACATGGTGGCCCCACGTTCGAGTATTGTCGTCCTTGTTTCCTAACTCCCACGAGCCTGGATATACGAGCGTGGGTACTTTTGCGATCTGCTTGCCGCGGACTTGGATTGACTCGGACTCGTTGTGTCCGAAGGTGTATGCACCGAAGTTGGCCAAGTCATTGGAGATGGGCTCATCGAAGGGTTCTTTTGTCTCCTTGTTCTTGACGAATTCAACTCCGTAGAAAAATCCGCGGCCACGGATATTTCCGACGTTGGGGTGGCGTTCGGCTAGCTGTTGCAATCGCGATTCGATCTTTGCTCCGATCCGTCGGACTTCTGGTAACAAGCGGGGAACGGTAATCTGGACCATCAACGCCCCGGCGCAAATACCTATGTGGGATTGGTAGGTGTGGCCGTGGATAAACTCGCCATCGCCCATCAGAGTCCTGCGATAGAGGTAAGCAAAAACCATTAACAAGCTATAAACGCGGCGGAGGGGACCTACTGTATCACATTCACAACCTTCTGGTTCACTATCAAGCCGGCGGCAGCCACCAGCCCCGCCCCGAGACCTTTTCCGATTATTTGGATATCTGGAGCAACCGAGTCGTAGCCAAGGGATTCATCCGCCTTAACTAACTGGTAGGCCGGGGACTGGGTGAACTTCTCGTTATAGTAGTGCCAGGCATGCGTGTATCCGGTGCGGCCCATACCACACATGACTTCGTCATAGACGAGTAGCACGCCATTCCTATGGCACACCTCCTTCACCCTCTGGAGGTATTCATCGGGCGCGGGCACACAGCCGAGCGCCTTTTGTCATGTCAGTCAGCGATGAGAGAGTCAAGCGATGGCGGGGGAAGGGGTATTTTAGACCTACAGCCCCGGAAACTGGCTCGAACACGAACGCGGCCACTCGGTCCTTTCCGACTTGTTTGATTTTGTCCTCCAGCTTGTCCACTAACGTCGTCAGATACGCCTCATCGGTTTCACTGCCTTGGTCCCTGTACGGGTAGAAGCGGCCGGTCTTGATGAAGTTTTCCTCCAGGAGTAAACGCTTGTAAGGACCCTGCCGGGCGGGGAATTGGCTCATCGAGAGGGCGCCCAGAGTATTCCCGTGGTAAGAGGAGTGTCGCGAGATGATGATGTCCTTGGGCGGCCGTGCACTCTCCGCCAGGTCTTTGTGATATTCGTTCCAGTACTGGGCCACCAGCTTGATGGCCGCTTCATTGGCTTCCGAGCCTGGCATGGGTGGTCAGTCGCTCTCCCGGTCCAAAGGGGGAAGGGGGAAGGGGAAGCTCCATAGCCTGCACTCACCAGAGTTGAGGATCATGGCGTGCGACATCTTGTCTGGGCTATCTGGCGATAACGCGACATTGGCCGATATGCACAGGAACTCCATCAGCAGCTTCGCCGCAAACGCGGTACCAAATGCATGCGCCATGTAGGTGACAGCGTCGTTCTGGTCGTGCATCACTTCCAGGATGGGCCTGGTGAGTTTGTTACCTCCGTTGCCGAGGCAGGCGACCGCGGCGCCTCCGCACAAATCGGCAATCTTGAAACGCTCCCAGGCCTGATCCGATCTGGGCTCGCCCTGGGCGTCGTATTTGCCATGGTTGTCATGGAGCTGCTGCTTCACCCATTGGAACATATTCTCCGAGGTTATCTCGGGGTGGGCATGCGGCTTGACGAGCGTCTCCGCGAGACCCTTGAAATCCTCCGCGATGCGCTTCTCCTCATCTCTCTTCGTGGGGTCTACCGGCCTTTCAGCGTAAATGTATTGGTTGCGGCCGGCGTAGACAAGGGGAAGCTTCCCAGCCAGGTCGCCGAGGTCTCGTTGCAAGGGTTGTCTTGACGGCATTGGGTGTATGTATCCGGTCGTTCTGTTGGTTTGGTTGTGTGATGGGAATCAGAATATGTTGAATCTGCCTCCCTATTTATATGGCCACTCATCTTTGCCACCGTGCTCTCTAGTTCAAAAAGTCTAGATCAACAGTACTCCTGATCCTGACTCGGATCGATTTTGAAAGTTTATGAGGTCATTTGACTCGATCAAACATATAACGATGTCAGTAGCCCCTCTGGGTAAGAGGTCATCAGTTGCAGCGAGTAAGTAGGTATGTTCTGGTGGACTCCGAGAGGCGAATTGGCGGCGCTAGGATACTTGTCAACCCTCGGGGGTGGTCCGCATAAGTCCAGGAGGCGGTGTCACCCCTTCGGATATAAAACTAATGGTTTCCCCCGGTCCTCGAATCGTCGGAGAGTTTGGAAAACTCGGCGGAGAAATAATCTCTTCAAGGTCATGCTGTTTCCACTTCGGCCCGACCATCCATTCGGGTGCAATGAACCATCGAATTAGAACGCTGCGGCTATCGAGATATAAACAGCTGGCTGAGGATCCCTGGATCTTCTCTCAAGCAACGTGAGTTCTGGCATGATTTGCTTGTTTGGTGTGGTCGACCCATTCCTTAGATGACTGCGTGGCTCAATTGCATTCTCTAAGTATAGACCGGGTCCCTGACGCCTTTTCTTTGTTCCCCTTCTGATGGTACGTGAAGCAGCACCGGGAGTATCGGAACGGCTGACACGAACCGACACAACCCGACACAACCCGACCACCTACACTACAATTCCCCCCACACAAGCGCAAATAATTACTACGCGGCGCAAGTAGGCATTAGCACCCACAAAACCCCCACGGTGAATTCTGGTCACATGAAAATGTTTAGACGAATCTTTGATCCTATAAAGCAACCCGAAGAACAAAGTTCGGATGAATCGCTAGGGCTGAACCCAAAACGATGCGATTAATCCACTACCACTCCACTGCTGGCTTTAGCTTCAGATGAGGTGTGGACACGACACGTGAAGAATTTTGCTGTCATCTCAACCAGACCGTCGAGGCGCTAAAACTACTCCAGGTTTTCTAACCTTAACTACCTCTCTTGAGGGAGGAGACCAGTAATATCGTCGAGGACCTGCAGTTTGGGAAGAATGGGGAGCCGCCTCATGTCCGCATCCGCGTCCGCGAGGTGCCGTATTCTGGGCTGGATCGGAGTGTCGATCTCGGCGGTGAATATAGTGGCAAGAAATTGGTGTCTTCGAAAATAAGTTATGGGGGTAACTAGAGGGCTTGACTTGACAGAACTCTTTCTCGGATCTCTGCTGCCACTTTCCTTCCAGTTATTGGCAGTTGCTGGCAGGTGTGCGCCGGCGTTGGCAGAACGTTAATGACGATGGCAGGGATCGACATTGTGTCACGGGACAACATATGTACTTACATACTTTTGTAGCTAGGTGATAGGAGCGTTAGTTCAAAGGAGAGAACATCGAAGGCGTTGGTATATGGAGTCTTAATCAGAAGGTGGGTGCTATATGAGACGCGGCCAAAATTGTCAGGTGACTTATGACGTAGGTGACGACATCGCGAGCATTTCATTATTATAAACGTACTTTAATATAGATATTATTATATTATATTAGGTTACGTTTTGCTCATGGTTAGTTCCACCGTACCTTCTAAACCTTCCGTTTCAAGATTGCCCTAAATTTGACACGAAGATATAATTGCGTCTCTAATATACGTGACAGAGTGCCAGCTTTCGGAGATCACTTTCACCAAAATCTGATTGTAAACGGCCGCTTTACCTCCTCAAAACCATCGACTCGTATTGCATTTATATCAGAATACTTCTCATCGTTCTCTTCTATGCGACCGGCGAGCAATTCCATTTCGTCATTCGTCCCTTCTCCTCACACCCCAACCCAGAATGGCTCAAGTCCAATGCGGCGAGTTCCACCTATTCCCCGAGCTACCACCAGAGATACGACGCAAGATCTGGAACTTTGCGGTGGGGGAGCCCCATGTTGTTGAGACTCGCGGGTTTTACAACCGAGACACTAAGGAATGGGTGCAGAGCGGCGATAGACTTCACGTTTACCCGAAGTTTCCACCCGTACACGACGTTTGCCAGGAAGCACGCAAGGCCTTCCTGGAGTCTCCCGGCCTCGTCTCCGAAATGACCGGGCTCGGTGTCGCGTGGCACCCTGAGCGCGACACCCTGATGTGCCACGATGTTTCCACCGGAGGTGAAAAGGCTAATGACACCGGCGTTTATTATTCCTGGTGGCAGAACATTAACCTCCAGGAGAGGTTTTATACCACTGGAAACAATGAAGATCTGGCGCCAGGGCGTTTCGACGTCCAGAACATCCGGCTCGACCTTGCCAACTATCATAGTGCCTACCCTGTATATAGGAATGCGTGGAACTACTGCGGATCTTTTCGGGACGTGGAAGATGACATCGGGTGGCATTTCCCCAGTGTGAAAACGCTGGAGCTGGTGGCGGGAGAGGAGTTCCGTCCGTCGGGAGAGCCTGGGTCGGCGGAAATGATATTGAAGTTCCCACATGGTCCTGTTGAGTTCGAAGAATATTGGGACCTTCTAAATCTACTCGGGACTGAGCATTACCCCTCTATTTCGGTTAGGATTGTGGGAAGGATGGTTTGCTATATTAATAATAAGTAGATTAACTAGTATGAAACTTTACTTTAATTAAAATATTAATAGTATTTACTAATATAAGATAGCTATCACCTATAATGGTTCCCCACCGTCTGCTTCATGACGTCTATCTAGTGGTTACTGTAGTGGATGCCTTTGTCATTCTCGCATCGTACAGCGTATTTCAGCCCGTGCAAGGCCTATGTAGCAATTTCAGAGCCATTGGTAGAAGGATAGGGCTGCAGTAGATTAGGGCCGAGCTTCAATAGTTGAGACAAGATCGACGACGAAGAAGATTACTTTGAAGTCGCCTCGATACCGGATGAGCGGAAAGAAATCATTCTTCGGTTAGGTGTTTCTATTGCGCAGTATAGAATATGGTCGCTCTACGACGAAAAGACCTATCAATTCTTGGTTCCTTCCTAATTTGAACTAGAGATCGATATCTTCATGAGTATTGACACCGACGTAGCCAACATTTTGGGACCATCACGAGCCTACACACCTGAGATGTCTCCCGCTGGCGACGATGCCATTTGCCAGGCAATGGTGCCGACGTCGATATGACTGGTATCGACGATTGTATCTCGCGGCAGCCTAACGGATAATGACGTAGCCAAAATGGTGGTCATCTCAAGCCCCTGTCTTGCCTCTGTGGCATTCGTCGCACCGAATGAGATTACTCTTGCAGGCCCCGACAGATCGCCGACCCCCTCTTGCCGATTGGCCAGTTGCATGTCGAGTAGTAGCAATCCCTTAGCTGCTCTCTGCGGATCGCCTTAGCTTGTTCAAAGTAGAAGCAACTACAATCGAGTTCCTTCTCAGCTCTACACGGTGCCGCCTTGAATCTGACAGGTACTGGGATGCAAAGTAGCGGCCGTCACGGCCATTTCTGCGTCCAGTGACGGTCAATCATCGGGCTGCGGGGTATTGTACGGCAAGGGTAGAGACCAACGAAGCGACTTCAAGCGTCACCACTCAGCTACTACTTGATTGTTCATCATCCGGGCTGTCATTACAGAATCCGAGCTGAGAAGGAAGCCTCGATCGGCAAACCCGGATGGAGCCGGGCTCCGAGCGCGGCCCGGCGGGGAAGATTGCCCCAGAGTTTCGTACCTCAAGGTACAGTCGTCAAAAAAGACCGGTGCAGTACTGACTGTTTGACTTATATGCAGTGCATCTTGCGATGCTAGACTCTCGATCAGGATGTGCTTTTTTGTAGCCGGTGCAAATGTATCTTACCAAGCTCTGTATTCGAATTATAAGAATCATGATGTGTACCCTCTCTGACGCACAGGGGTGAAAAAGGCTAAGCTGCGGTAGGATGTATGCTCCAGGATGTAGAGCTGTTTAGGGTGTCGTCAGTCCAAATGAGGAAAGCGAACGAACAGCAGCAAACTTGGAGCGAACGTGGACAGGAAGCAGACGCCGATATTGATGTGTCCGTTATTGGGCGTGGCACTCTTGATCTCTTTGGACAAGCGCGTTTATGGCGGCGAAGTCCGGAATTCTTGCCATCGTTCGCCAACGTTCGAAGCTGTGACGGGTGTCAGTGCCACTACCACGGGCCTCAAGATGGATCGTCTCATACGAAGCTGTTGACATCGGGGATCTCTGCCCCCTTCAATAAATACAACACACCAAAAAAACACTTTGGGGTCCCTCCAATTCCCACTGAGTAGTATGGAGAAATGATACTGGGAGGCCAAACAACCATTTTAATCCGCACGACCGGAGTCTCTCATTGTACCCTTTTCGAAGTGCGCCGATTCCGAATGGAACCAGAATCATGTAGTAATATGCAGTAACATGCAGTATTGTCCTTTTGCTGCATCGGCTCTGAGTTCTGTTGGCCCTTACTGTGATACAGAATCGGAACCGTCGCGCAAGTGGCCGAGAGACGGGAATGGACCTCGGACAGACACAATAGCATCTCGCGTAGCGGTAGACATTGCCATGCTGCTTATGTAGATGGCGAGATGAAACATGAATGGCATAAGCTCGAGTCGGGTGAAAAGGGCCTTGTCAGGGCAGCAGCTGCTCTGGTTCTGGAATCCACCTTGGCAAAGAGGATTTCTGGTCCAGTACAGGCCGGCGAGCCGCATGCTTTCGTGCATAAACACTGCCCGGGCAGACAATTGATGGTGGACCTAAGCTAAGCAACTAGTGGGACGGGCCGGTCTTGAAATAAGCCTGTAACCAGGTCATTGGGAAGTCGGAGGTGTCCAGAAACACATACTGTATGTACGATTGTGGGTACATAACATAGCGCAGATACCTTTGCCAATATTGTGCCATCTGGCTTTCAAACCGGCCTTCTCCTCATCACACAAGCACCTCGTCTAGGTAGGCAACCCAAATGTATCAGATCCGTAGGCGACTTCCTTTCTCTCGGGTACGTGTGGTGCTTGGAAAAATACACACAGTACAGCCGGGCACGCCATTGGCCACGAGGTTGTACGGAGCTCAGTCTGGAAGGAGGAGACCATATCCAGTGAAGCACGCTAAAAATAAGGCATGGCCCCGCACGTTTCGCTAGGTAACGTACGTCACCCCATACTTGACCCCCCAGTGCCCCCCTGTAATTGACCCTCCAATAAAATTCAAGATATGTATAAATTGACCACCAACTCCAAATAGCCACCACTCCTTCAATTGTGGACTATAATACAATCGCTTTCAATAGTAAATCAAGTAGATATTTCAGAATCCGATTCCTCAATTTCAGCCTGGTCTGCCCCCTTCCACGTACGTTGTATGCTTTCAATTGATACAAATTTCGAATTCGGGCTGGCAACACATACGGGCCAAAGACCACTACCACGCCAACCACCCCTGATATTCTGGTAGCAAAGGGACGTGAAATCGTCGGTTGTGTGACTGCCATGTCCATCCAGAATTAGTAAACGGGCATCCTTCGGGTCGTTCGGGGCGGTTTCCGGTATAAAGACATCTTCGAGCCATTTGACGGCGATCTCGTCATTCGTCCAACCTTTGTTACTTGTATCGAACTTCCATCCTTTGAATTCGTCGAATTGTTGGGGGAACCATTGCTCTTGGACCGATTTACCCTTATAAATCACCAAAGGGATACACATTCCAATATGGCAGCTCTCGCAGGTCGATTACTCGAGCAAGCACTTCCCCGTGGTTTCTGCTAAGGTATTGAACCGGAGAAAAGCACAAACACAAATAAAAAACAAGGCACTTCCCTGTCACTCAGACCATGCATTAATGAGAAGAGATTCTTTCGAGCGTCAAGCTATATCATTCTTATGGATCTTATGGCAGCTAGTAAACACAATTTAAGGCTTCGCCATCGTTCCGCTCAGATCCACCCCAGTCACCTGTTTTTTTTCTCCGGTTCAATACCTTGGCAGAAACCAACCCCAGTCATCTGCGTCTTGAATACGTTCAACCCTCAAACCTCCATGGCTTCTTTCCCCGTGCCGCCAAATGAGCCAATGCCTCCTCCCGCTTGGGATAACACTCATCCAAGTCAATTCCCAACATCTGGAGGACCTCGGCCAACAGCTTGGCGCCGATAGCGTAGATGGGCTGTGCAATGCAGGGCTTAGCGTTGGAGTTGATGTGGAACGGCATGTCGGAGCAGAAATGCATCGCCTCGTTGAAGCGAATGCGCAGGTCGATGTTTTCCTTAACCTCGCCGTGGCGCTCGAGCAGCTCATGGACCACGTGGTCCATCTTCTCATTCAGGTCGGCATAACGGTCGGCAAGGGGCTTGGAAGAGATCTTGTAGTTGATGTATGCGCTCTGGCCGTCGTCAGACATGAAGGATTCGGCCGTGTGGCGGCCCTCGTGCAGCAGGTCGTAGCAGCTGTTATAGCTGTGCGCCAGCTTGCCGAGGTCGTAGTAGATGTCGCAAGACGGGTAGCCACGCGGGTCGACGAGCCAGAAGCGGGAGTTGGGCACGTCGTACAGGATGTTCTCCAGGTGCAGATCTCCGTGGATGAAGGGAGAGACCCCGTCTGGTCGGAGCCGAGATGCCACATTCTGGTCTTGCTCAAGTCTTAAGAGCATGGCGGGCACGTTCGGGAGACGCTCGCCGTTGACGAAGAGGGTGGGGGCATTGACGAGTGCGTCGAAAGCAGGGTCCAGGTCCATGGAGATGGCGATGCGGCGCCAGACCCGATGGAAGTGGTAATCATCCAAGTAGTTTTCGGGCACCGGCTGCTTGTGTTCTAGGAAGACCTTGCAGAACTCGACCTCGAGCACATGTTTGAGGATGCCCACTGCTTGGGGGACAGAGACGTCCATGTTCAGGAGCAGGTCGCGCAAGTTGGGATGGTCCTCATATTGGGTACCCATTGATACGCCGGCCGCGTCGTCGCTGTAAAACAGCAGCTTCGGGTAGTACGGACGCAGACTCTCTGGCAGCGACTGGTAAATGCGTGCCTCGTCGCGTAGCTTCTTGGCTCCAAGACCGGTGGCACTCTTTCCATAGTATCGGCTGATGCCAGAGCCTGCGAACGAGCCGCCGATGCGGATCGAGCTCAGATCCGATATCTCCTGGATCGTGTACGAAGGAATGGGCTTGCCTTCGATCAGGTTGCGGAACTGTTGGAGATCGCTGAAATTCTTCAGTCTCTCGATCTCAAGGGCGTTGGTTGCAGTCAACTCAATGCGGGCGGCCACAAGCTCTCGCTTAGCCGGGCCATCCCAGACGGTGAAGGTCGAGGGGAGCCGCACAGAGTTGAGGGTCAGCCTGCGGATGGCCATGTTGTCCAGTGCATGGTCGGCGTTGATGAAGATCAAATCGCCGCTGGGGTCGGGACTGGGACTCTTCTCTTTGGGCAAAGTGGTTGAGTCTGCCGGATGAACCCAGTCGATGACATCGTCGATGCCATACAACCCTAGGGTTTCGCGCATGTCATCGGAGGACGACAGCAGAGAGGGGGTAGAACGATATACGATAGCCAACATGATGAGCTGATGAAGAGGGATGGATTGGCAGGATTTTACAAAGCAGGTAGGAAGGTGTTGGAAAACAATGGCTGATGTGAGAAGAAAGAGTATTTTTTGGATGAGATAATGTTCTTGCGGGATTCCTTTATATAAAGCGTTACGAGTGTGGCTCTTGACTGCTATTGCAATGATGTGATTCTTATCACCCCCCTTGCCCGGCCGCATATAGCTTCGGACCATCTACGGTCTGCCTTATCCCACACAAACGGGTATACAGCCGGCGGAACTGGTTTGTGTGCCTGATTCGTATAGGTGGTACGTATATCCCTCCCTGCAGCATACAACCTTAAAGAGGATGCTGGTTATTACGATGTCATCTATTCCTAAATTTTCTTTTCCCTTCCGCCGTTACCTCTTGAGCAGGAGAAGTACAGCCCCAGTACTTGCGTACATGAGGGGCTTGCTATAGTCAACGTTAAGGCCGATGGCATGTACCCAGGCTGGCGCATCTTGAGACTTGATAACCTTGTCGACTCGAGAATATCTCGATGAGCTCGTAACCTATCTTAACAGGCGTGTTAGCTAGTAGTCGCATTTCCGTACCTTAATTCTTATTCCTATACCTAAATTATTATTCTATTATTATTATTATTATTATTATTATTATTATTTATATCAATATAATTAACTATCGACTGTATAATAATAAAAATCTCTAGTCTCGTACGTGAGAAAGTAATATACATTATTATCGCAACGCCGAATACGCAGGACGGCAGTCGGGTATGTGGGCCTCGAAGCGGACGGACGTCCGAGTATAATATTTCAAAGGTAGTTTTCATTATGTTATATAAAAAGTGGGAGGTCTAGGATATTTAAAAAGAGGTGGAGCGTGGCGTGGTTGCGTGCATTGGTCCCAGACAGAAGAAGGCACCATCGCCCTGCTCATCTCAAATAGGCAGTTCCGCCCAACGGTTGGATGTGAGCTATATAGTAGGTTATGCTGCACGAAGGCGTAGTTCGACTACCTCATTCAAGGACTGGGGCAGAGTAACCTACAGATGTTGTTGGCCCGGACCCGTCGTTCTCCTTGATACCCTCGTATTCCGTATAGCCAAGTAAACTCTAAACTCTAAATGCCTCGTTCCGGCTCGAACCGAACAGCGATATGGATATGCGGGATGGACCGCCACGGAATGATGCGAACCCGTCGTTGCATACCTCTTAAGTCTCCACAGCATTGTTTCCACACTTCCTGCACGTAGCTCGTTACAGATGTTGATATGTTAGATGCCACCCCTGCCTTTCCTTTCTATTGGATAACCAACTCTCGCCTCGAGCCACAGTTGTGGAGGAAGAACCGCCTAAAATTACCAAAAACAGCCCATACTGTCTCCTTAACTTTATTACAGAAACTACTGTGTGTCATAGCTAGGTCATTGTCGATCGCCTAGTGCTTAATACTCTAAAATTATTCTTGGCCGATCGACATCCCTAGAGTGACAGGTACGTAAAACCAGATTTTGCTAGTACACTGACCATCTCAGGTGGTGGAACTTTAAGGGGAGATATCAAGCTTTCGAGTTTTCTTCATTGTCTTCGCCTTTCTATTGGAGCATCTCTATTACACCATAATTTTGGGACACCTATTGTCTGTAGTGATGCCCAGCTCTGCAATCGGACCGATCCTTCAAGTGATGTGATTCTCTTCGAGTCATGAGAGGCAGCAGCCACGGCACGACTGCCGACGGATTCATCCAAACCTGGTGCTCATGAATACTCCCACCTCCAAAGTGGAACAGGATCGGACCAGCCTGATGTGAACCGCAGTTGATCAATCAAGGTGGAACAGGATACAGTATCCTGGACCGGATCACACTTCCACCCTAGGCCACCTGCAAACCAACCGTTGAAGGCTCCATATATAGTGGGGGGGATATCAGACTGTCAGACAATATTGGACGATGGGACTGAAAATATAGCCCTCGGGGCTATTACTTCCACTTGCACGAATAAGTGTTGCAGGTATTCTAGAGGTATCCATGACCACTCACTATACGTAGTATCTGCACAATGCCATAAAGGGATTTATACTATCTTGTATGTGGGCACGGTAGAAGAGGCCCATTCTTTCCCCCGTCGTGGACATAGCCGGGCAAGCCGCTTGCGAAAGGTAGGGTGGTCACATTTCTATGGTACAGGACGTTCTTCGGTCGAACTACGAATTCTCCGGTTCCTTGAAGACGTACAAGTCCTCCCGCTTTCTTTCCCGTGAGCTTGGTGTACAGGAGGCACCGCAGCAACTCAAAGCCCCCGCTCCGTCTGCTCGCTGCGTCGCTTGAAACAGACCACGTCCGCTAGTGACGTGCCTCATCTTCCCCCCTTCCCCCGGAAAGCGAGATGACTGCCCACTTGCCATTCCAGGCCCATTTGCGGCAACCACTGTCGCCACCTCCACCCTCGGACGCGCGGAGTTTTTCATCCTCGCCAGGTTTTAAGCCAACCACCACATCAGCCTTGCAAGTACGCATAGCAAGGATGTTGATACCAGAGCCGGGTCCCAGAGGGCCGAGCGCCTCTGTAAATGGAGTCGTAGGATCCCAGGCAGCCTACATCTCCAGGTTAGCCATTATCAAAACCGGCCATATTGCCGTGGTGTGGGGTGGAATCGTGCGACGTACATCACCAGTCAGCTTGCGATAATTCAGGTCACCCTTGAATATAACCAACTCGCTGGCCTTCAAATCCTTGTACAGGTCCTTCTCTGCAGGAAGTCGCCAGAAACTACTGGCGTGTGTCCAGAAGTGGTGGGGTCGGATAACAAGTTGCCCCTTGGCGTGGAAGCAGGCCCACTGCTGGAATAGGAAAGACATATCTTCGGCCTCCTTGTCGCTGATGGGCTCGGGTGTCTTGTGTTGGTGCTTCTCGTCCTCGGACGGAGTCTCGTACAGCGATTTGGGATTGGCTAGAGCGCTTAATAGATCTGCAAAGTCCTTAGGCAAGACGTCCGATACAAACCAGGGGATAGACTTGGGATGGAGCACAATGTGAGTCGCCAGGCCCGACGAGAGTAGGTAGCCGGCCAAGATCAGGTCGACGTACAGCTCGAAGCCGGCGTTGTCGAGTACAATGTCGATTCGACGCTCCGTCTTCCCCTCGTTCTTCGACTTCATCAGAAGTTCATACGCAGCACCCAGATTATTGATGAGGATGTTCTTCTGGCTCTTCTTGCGTGCTTCAGAGCCCTGGAGCTTCTGAATATCCTCATAGGTCAAGCTTGTGAGCAGAGAGAGATCGGTGGCATTGCCCCACAGGCAAATCTCACACATCTCATGGAATAGCGTTTTCTGTGCCTCCTCGTGTTCGGCGCTGGCATCGTTCTTATCTTGGTCCATTTGTGATACCAGTTCTTTGTAGCGAGCAGCCAGTTCCAGCACAGCAGGGCGTGAGGACCGGAAGGTACTCATCTTCTGACGGGCGAAAATGTCGTAAGATTTCCAGTGAGCCGACAGGCTGAAAGACGTGTTGATACGTCTTCTATTCATTAGCTACATTCTCTCCGAAACGTGGTTGACGTAAAATACAACTTTGGGTGATTGGGGCAAGACATGGGTCATGACTATACCTGTAGAGGTAGCACTCGCTATAAAGCCAAGGCACGTTGTACCAGGTAGGGCTCCCCAGCTTCGCCAGCTCCTCGTTGTATTGCGCAATGTCGGGCTCTCCATCGTAGCGGAGGGGGCTGAGTGGTTGATTCTGTTGCAACTCGTACATGAGGCGCGCAAGTTCGTCGATAATCGTCTTCCCCTCGTGCTTTTTGGCTGTGCCATTGCAATGGTTCAGGGTTTGGTTGATGTCATCGATGGCTTGGGACTGATGGCAGGCGTCAGTTAACAGTCGGGGCATTCATCACCTGAGGAAGGGCCAACAGACGATGATGACAGGCCACCGTTCTCGCGCAGATACGTAGGCGAATGACGTTTTGTCATCTGTACTATAGAGGGCTACAGCAGGCAAACCGTCGTCAGTACTCGTTCTCTTTGGAAAGGGCAGGGAGCACGCCTGTACACAGGACTGGCGACGGCGACTACTCACGGGTCTTGGTGTCCATCTCCATCTTGGCGGGAGCAATGCTGTTTACAGGTAGTTCTGAGATGCTTCAGGTCGGTTGTCCAAGTCTCGCGCATTTGCCGCAACTTATATTGTAGTTCAAAGATGACTAAGGTTTGCTAGCGATAATCCTTCCCCAATGATATGCCGACAATTGGTGTGACAAAAAGTGGGCATTCGACCATGCGACTGTTTGGAGGGCTTGTTAGGCTAGTCGCCGTATGAGAAACGGAGCTTCTCAAGAGGGAGGGTGCGCCTTCCCTGGGTGCACCATGCTAGCGGAGTTATTTCCGCTCCTCAGTAGCGACCCGTATGCTCGCAGAGGTTAGTGGATGCTTGTATGAAAGGCCTAGCATCCATGACAGATGCCCGTAATACCAATTAAAGTGGCTATATCAGATAAATTGCTTGCATACAGTGACACCGAGCGTACTTATATCTATTATAAACTGGATTACTTTGTTGCATAAGTCCCGGACGAATCACGCCATTTAGCTCCGATTCCCTTAGCTTGCATATCGTGTCAGGTTTTAGCTGATCATTCTGGGTTCCCATGACTCCAACATCCGCCATTGACGATGAAGTAAAGGACGAAGACAAAACCACAGTCAAAACTGATGATCCACTGACAGGAGATCAACTTCAATGTGTGTTCTTCAGAAAGAGCATAACTCCATTGACCCATCCCTTTCTTAGCCCATGCCCGGCACTCCCACTAGCACACAAAACAACGTTAACTGTTCCCCAACTGCTTCGGTACTAACTCCCTACCTACACCTACACGTGTTTGTTCCCAACCACAACTGTCGCCAAATACACGATGTCACTAGAAACATCGAGGACTGTTATTGTTACTGGCGCCACCGGGTTTCTCGGTCGGCAAGTTACTAGAGCCTTCCAACAGGCCAAATGGACCGTCAAAGGCATCGGCTTCTCCAGAGCCGATGGCTATTCTGTTCTGAAGGTTGACCTCGCCAATGCCGCTGAGGTCGAGACAACTTTGGATAACATTAAGTAAGCAGCACATCCCGAGTCACCATAGATTAATTCTTCTTGCCCGTACTGACTGGAACGAAAACCACAACAGCCCCCAGGCCGTAATCCATTGTACGTGAAGGCCAATGTATTGCACTCGCCGAAGCGCCCATCGCTGACATCATTTTTATAGGTGCCGCAAACAGATTTCCTGACAAGTATGACAAGGATCCCGAGGGAATTCGTGCCATCAACGTCGCGGCCACTAAATCGCTATCAGGCCTCTGTGCTGCGCGCGGCATCTTTCTCATCTACATCTCGACAGACTATGTATTCCCTGGCAAACCTGGAGACGCGCCATACGAGGCAGACGCCAAACCTCAGCCTACCAACTTTTACGGCCAGACCAAGTTGGACGGCGAGATCGCCGCTCTGGAGGAGTTTGAAGCCGCTGGGAAGCCGGGCTTGGGAGTGGTACTGAGGGTCCCAGTCCTGTATGGCGACGCCCAGACCCCTGCTGAGAGTACAGTGAACGTTCTGATGGACGTGGTCTTGAAGGCTCAGGAGGAGCAGGAGGAAGCTACGATCAAGATCGATCATTGGGCCTTGCGCTATCCCACCAACACCGAGGACGTAGCAAGAGTTTGTCAAGGTACGTTCAGCGACACTTAATCTTCGATCTTAACGGTTCTTCCTTATTAACTTTGTATTCTAGATATTGCAATGAAGTATCTCGAAACCCAGGATCGACGTTATATGCCTAAGATATTGCAATTCTCTTCCGAGGATAAACTTACAAAGTTTGAAATCTGTAAGGTCTTTAGTGACCTTATGGGGCTGTCCATCGCGAAGATTGAGGCGAATATTGAGGGTAACGATCCGAATGCAGTGGTGCAGCGGCCATATGACTGTCACTTGAGTACGAAGGCGTTGAAGGATCTTGGTATTAGTGTCATGACTCAGGACTTCATAGGATGGTGGACATTGTCAGTGAGAGCCAGGAATTCTTCTTGTCAAAATGGGTTCTGAAACCATACCAGCAGCTGCCCTGGCAAGGTCCTCTCTACCCAACTTGACCTCGTCATAATATCAACATTCTATTCCCGCAAGCTCGTGTAACCTGACGGACCTAAGGGGCTCCGTTTGTCCGCCGCATTGGAAATCAATTCTTCATCCATCGGAGAAGCGTATCGGCCCTTCGATAACTAGCTTCGTTCGTGCAGCCCATTCAAGCATCCGGTTTACCGGCATATGGCTTTGTCAACTTGGCAATGGACTGTACAGAAAATGGGTATCCTCGGAGTAGCTTAGGTTTCAGAATGCAAGATGCAGGTTGGCAAGTGGAGTAATAATGCAGGCTTCAGTTCTGTTCAGGGCAGTCCCATCCCGGGAGGTTCCAAGAGGGCATGAACTCAAACTTTAATTCCTGATGTATAGTAGCTGTGCGTCACTGTAACGTGTTCGATGCCATCGTGTGCAGTATGCAGTAGCACAAACGATCTATTATCAGCTCCCCCCCTCTCTTTCCCGGATGCGCTCAGCTTCCCCTTCTAGCTCTTCCGATAGTTAACCTAAGTATGAAAGCAGGAAACCACCCGGCGAAACTGGCCGATGTGCTTAGCGCGCTTAGGTGGTACGGACGTCCCTCCATGCAACGTGCGTACCTGCCAGAGGACGCCGAGGATGCTCGCTACTACGATGCCCTCCATAGCCGCTGTATCCTCTTTCCCTTCCGACCTCTCCGGCAGGAGAAGCACACCCTCACTGCTCCCGTGCGACAGAGTCTTGGTACAACCAGCGTCATAATAAATGGCGTGGATACAGGCTGGTGTATCTTGGTTGGCTAGGGTATATCGCAGTTGGCCGTCCTCGACAGGGTGGACCTGCCACTCGAGGCTCGTAGGCACAATGTCCCTTGCGAGCGGGACGTCTAGTCTGAAATAAGGATGGCAAATCTTGTTGCTACCCCTGGCCGATGTGGGGATCGGGAAGAAGGTGTCCATCTCAATTGATCCTTCCGGCGATACGATGATGATCTTTTGTGGGTCTCCGTTAGACGACGGCGGGAGGGTCCTGTTAGCACCGCAGTTAGTAGCAGCGTCAAAATGGGGCATCCGTGGCCTTTCTTGGCAGGCGCGGCAGGCGCGGCAACTAACAGTCGCGTTTCCGCACCCTGGTTGCCCAGTTCCCGTTTCTGCACCGAGATTATCACTCCGTCGTCCGCCGCTGCTGGTCTCTGCATATTGGCATGATAGGCCACGCGATGGGTGGTGCCGTCCCCACGCGGCCTAGTCATCGTACTTAGCTTGAATGAATAAAGCGTCGAGCCCATTTGCGATCCACCGACGGCATCGCGATAAGAGTCGCCGGCCTCGTACATGGGAAGGTGAGTCGTATTTCGGTCGTGTGGGGGTATATACAGAACACTAGTGAGATGGGCGGGTGCCGAAGAGGGCTGGCGCCCAAGCATGGCGTCGAAATAGGCAGTTGTTTGCGCGCGGGAAGTAGGGTGGGAGTGGGATGACAGGGGCTGGGGCGCCCAGTTGCAAACGCCCATCGACATTATGAGCTCCACGGGCGGGTGTGCTCGTAGTCCGAGCCGAGAATAGATAGACAGTGCTACAAGTTGACGATCTGAGGATGGGAGCCTGCTTCGATGGCCGTGGCGTGAAGTGTATGACTGTGTCCAGTGTTCCTAGGAAGATGACCACATATCATCCACCTCGAAGAGACTCCAAACCCATTCCCTTCACGCTTTATATCCATAATATCTCGCACACGTAGTGGTCTGACGACGACGAGCTGGTTTCCCAGAGATAATCTCCAGGACTGCCGGTCGGAAAAGTAACCGTCCTGGGACTAGTGCGGGCGGTAATCCCAGACAGGTAGTTCCGCCCAGCGACCGGACACTGAGCGGAGTTCACCCCCCACCTGCCTCGTACCCCTGCAACAACGCAATCGGCCATAACACGACAAAGAACGCGGGAATGGAGCCTCTTTGAGAGTTTAGCAATTCGGCAACCCCCGGGGGCTTCCATAAAACGATTGGATATGTTAGACTGAGAACTATGCTCCCCCGGAGGTTTGCAGAATCAAGAGCGTTCTCGGCAGCTGTCAAATCTTCCCTTCTGCTTTCTATAACTCACTATAAATACATGTCTGTTCTTCCTCAAGATAACATGAACAAGCCAGACTCGTCACGTGTCTCCATCGCTGTTCATGCCCAAGACTCGTCGCAACATGTCACTCGACGGGTGATATGCATGGGCATAACGTACTCGCTGGGAGGTTTCCTTTATGGATACGATACGGGTTCGTTCGCCCGATACCTGATCTGCCGTATCATGAGCTGATACTCATCCCAGGCCAGATCTCGGGCTTCCTCGAGATGGCCCATTTCAAGCAGGCTTTTGGCACTTGGGACGCCGAGACGGGCAAGTATCTGTTCTCGTCGACTCGTTCGGGGCTAATAGTGGGACTGGTGAGAAGACCCCAAATATCCAATCATGCGCTCCCCGAAGTAACATCATAATTAGCTGAGCATCGGAAACCTCGTAGGAGCGCTAATCGCCGGTCCCTTAGCTGACCGACTAGGTCGCAAGTTACCCATTATACTAGCTAGCCTGACCTACGGGATCGGTGCTATTGTGCAGATAACATCCCAGCATGACTGGTATCAATTTGCCCTGGGCCGTTGGACTGGCGGGATTGGCATTGGGGCCTTGTCAACCCTCGTGCCTTTAGCCACCAGCGAAAGCTCGCCAACCAATATTCGAGGAATACTTGTCTCGTAAAGAAATCATCTCCGTTTCTTGGATTCCTGATCAGGCCGCTAATAACACCGACAGTGGCTACCAGATGTCCATCACGTTGGGCATTCTGACTGCATCCCTCGTCAACCTCGGTACGGAAAGCCTACAGTCCTCAGCCTCATGGCGAATCACTATAGGTCTCAACTTTGTATGGGTTTCTGCGTTGCTTCTCGGATTGATGTTTGTCCCTGAAAGCCCAAAATACCTCTTCGCCATCGGTAAGCACGAAAGAGCCATGGACGTTATGGCAAGCTTCATGGGTGTCGATGAAGGCCATCCGATTCTAGTACAGGAATTTAGCGAGATGGAGGCCAGCTTGCAGGCTGAAAGGTCGAAAGGTCCAACGGGTTGGAAGCATACCCTGCGCAGCGGCCACGTACGGTCACGCACCTTGCTCGCGGCCGGAATTCTGTCTTTCCAACAGCTTACGGGAGCCAACTTCTTCTTCTACTACGGAACTTCCATCTTCGCCGGCACCGGGATCTCCAATAGCTATATCACCCAGGTGATGCTCAGCTTGATCAACGTCATCTGCACCATCCCTGGGCTCTATTCCGCACAGAGGCTCAAACGGAAGCGGTGCCTCGTCCTCGGCGCGCTGTGGATGGCGGTGTTCCTCGTCGTCTACGCCTCTACTGGCCAGTTCTGGTTAGACAAGGAATTCCCACAGCGGACGCCTGCCGCCAGCGCCATCCTCATCGCGTCGACGGCCTTGTTCATAGCTGGTTTTGCCAGCACATGGGGCCCTATATCCTGGGGCGAGGCAGCTATCGTGTGTCCTGCGCAGTCCCGCGCCACTAGCGCGTCCTTCGCCACGGCCATCTATTGGATGTGGAGCTTCCTGATCGCATTTTTTACGCCGGCAATTACAGCTCGTATAGACTATGCCTATGGTTATGTCTTCGGTGGTTGCTGTCTGCTCATGGCGCTAATGGTGCACTACTGCCTTATCGAATCTCAGGGGCGCACGATGGAGGAAGTCGATGTCTTGTATAATGAAAAGATGGATGGAAGCCGCCAACGAGATATGTTAGTGGACTCTTCCATGTTAGGAAGGTCCGCTCCTTAGTGTATCCCCTTAACGGCAGAAAATAGCCCAAGGAGTGGTGAGTGGAGATACATTTTGCACATGTCCGTAAACCAATAGCACGTACCGCCCGGCGAACCATGCCTCCCTCCGCAATCGAGAATCGAGGGGTTCGGGGGTAGTATTCTGTGATATCCTGCCAAACCCAACAACATCGATTCTCTCTCTACAAGTGACTCCATTTTCCACCAGCTGGTAATTCTGGGTGTGCTTTCGCACGGTTTAGCGCGCGCAAGTGAAATGGCAAGGAAGAATCCCAACAGTGAGTAAGCCAACTGATCTACCCCAGCATTCGCCGTCCATTGACAACAAGGTTTGCATAAACAGCGTGGTGAGCAATTTTGCATATCAGCGCATCCCTCATTCAAGCAGCCCGCGGCTGACCACACGCACCCTTAGTGACACTTGCAGGCATCGCAAGATGAAATGTGAGCCTAATCGTCTTCTCTGGATTCACTTCCGGCGGTTATCCATCTTGGAGAGTGTCGCCTGCCAAAGATCACTAAAGTCTGATGCGTACCGCTGGGGTCAATAGGCGATGGTGCCACCCCCAATTGCGCAGAATGCGTCAAGCACCAGCTACTGTGCAAGCAGCCAATCATCGACTACCGCTTCTTGCATCATTTCGGCCCTGCTGCTGTGCCATGTGAGTATCTCCATCTTGAGGGTCCCGTGCTTCGTTCGGATCTTGATTCATGAACTTGTCTAGTTCAACCGGCTCCACCGCCGGCAGCTTCCAATACTCGCGACGGCGTGTGTGTCGATTTAAATATCGACACTACCTCCAGCGCGACAGCAACCTACGATGGAGCCCGGAGCGGTGAGATACAGCTCCCTGAGATGGCCCACCTGCCTCCTCGCGAAGCGCTGGCGCACGCGACTGTAGCCCAGCTCTTCGCACACTATATCGCCGTGCTAGGGCCTTGGTATGATCTCAACGATGCGACCAACCTTTTCAGCACCGTCGTAGCCACCCGTGCTCTTGACTTCCCAGTCCTCTTTCGAGCCGTAATCGCCTTATCTTGCTGCCATTGGGCTAAAGTGACAGGCGACGCGCTGGACAATGTCGCTCTCTCCTTCTATGGGGCATGTATCAAGGACCTCCTTGATGCTCTGACCTTGGCCACGAGTGGCTCCTTTACCATGGGCGTTTCGGGCGAGTTTCTCGCCGCGTCTTGTATCCTCAGGTCGTACGAGATCCTAAGTGGTACGTGTCCACTGCTGGAGCGGATTTCTGTCGAGGGATTGCATGGTCCGAGTTTACTCCACTCGTGCTCGCTAATCATTATTTAGATAGCATGCAGAGCTCTCAGAGCCATCTCCTCGGCGCCTATTCGTTTCTGACTACGATCCAGGTGGACTTTTCCACGTGGAACCTCGTCCAGGCCGGGTTCTGGAACTACCTCCGCGAGGAGATCACAGTAGGCCTCGCATACCACCGTCCCGTACGCATTCCTAGTCAAACATTCGGTAGCCTCCGGGATAGGATACTACGCGAGTCCATTGGTGACGATATGTGGGCTAATCTCGTTACCTACCTACTCGCACGCATCATGAACTTCAGTTTTGCCCAAGCGCAACACCAGCAGACATCGGAAGAAGTGGCTGGGTCTATCGATCCTAATGAACGAGACCGGGAGATGCAATGGATGGAACTGAGATCAGACCTAGAGTTGTGGACCTCAAATCTTCCAGCATCGTTTGAGCCGTTCTCTCGAGCCCCTAAGGATGACAACGTCTTTCCCTCTGAATGGCTGACCAGAAAATGGCACGGTAAGACTCGTCAGCCTATCGATTACACTAATGCAGGCCTTCAGGGCAGAATGTTTCGAATCTTCCCGGTAGCTAATCGACGAATATTGCAGTGGGCGCCTTACAATACGCCTCGGTAGCCGAAATGCTCTTGATTCTGTCTCGTCCGGATTCGACATCACAATCTCCAACCGGCCATGAGTTCACACTCTCACAAGGTCATGCCCAACGACTCGCAGTCCGTGTGTGTGGATTGGCGTTCACCAACGATAGCCTCGCTATTGTGGTAAATTCTTTTGGGCCTCTCATTTTTTGTAAGTAGCCATCCTTTTGGACTCGTATAGTACTTCATATCATGATGCTTACTATATTACCACTATGGAGGCGGCCACTTCTTGAGTTCGAGCGAACATCGGGCCGCACTGGTGAAGATGCTTCTTAATTTCAGCGAGCAAACCGCTTGGCCAGTAAGCGATAGCATCAGGCAATTAAGGGATTGTTGGGATAATGTTGAAGATGCCGGGCACAGGTGGGCAAACGGTAAATACTAATGAGCATTAAAGGGAATGTTCCGGCCACCTTAGAAGTTAAATGTAGAGTAACGAGAGACCATAGGAGGATTTTTCAAAGTGCTTGCTCGGCCCGTGAACCTTTGCATTTGCGCACTAGCGCCACTAACGCCACTAGCGCCAATAGCGGGACCAGGAACTACACGCTCAATGTTCTACTGCAGCTTCACGATGTCTTGTAAGCCGACTTGATGGGAAAATGGGCCAAGCTGCAAGCATCGTCGCCGACATCAAACAAGGCAGTCGGCCAGATACTATGAACAAAAGGATGCATTCAACATTTGGTAAAATCATCATTCATTGTACTCTGAACTGTATTCAAGTCGAAGAGGCTGAAATCCTTTGCTCGGACATCGAATCTCGTCCTAACCTCCTCAAGTTTGAGATGTTGCGTCTATACATCATAATCGCCAAACCCTATCACATGACGCCGGATCATGCACCGGCATTCACGTATTGGAGCAAAGCGATGATCTAGGCAGTGAGAAAATTCCCAACTTACTAACGGTCGAACACTTCAACCAAAGTGATCTTGGAACAAGGGACGTCGTGTGGTCTCCACAAACTCCAATTAGTACAGGAAGTGGAAACTGTGAGCAACAAATAAACATTGTCAAAGGGAGGAGCCCTTACAGTCAAACGAAGTTGGCTTCTGTGCGCTACATCCTGCTGCTTACAAAAGAGTGTTTGAATTAGGACAGTAATTAGCTACTCAGGTAGCTCGCAAAGCCGGCTTAGCTGACCCACTCAATCATCTTGGTCAAAGTCGTAGCTATTCCCGAAGCCCCTATTCATGTACGCCTTCAGCGCCTCCTCGTCCGACACCCAATCCACCGGCACTTGCAGTCCCAGCCGACCCGCACCCTCCTCCTCCTCCAGGATACCCGCGATACTGCTTCCGAACTGCAGCCGCATGCGGCCGCGGTACCAGGGCGCGAAGTGGATCAAACCGAGCATGACGCGCGCGCGCGCCTCGCCGCCGGCGCCCATGTGCGGCATCCCTGCGTGCCACAGACGGAGGTCGCGGATGACGACGCTGCCCTTCTCGACGACGGGCTGGACGGGCGGGCGGCCCGCGGCGATGCGGGCCGCGAGGTGCCGCGGGTCGATGCGCCCGCTCGCCCGCTCGCCGTGCGCGCCCTGCTGCTCCCCGACGCCGGTCTGGTGCGTGCCGAGCCACAGCTCCGTCGACCCGTTGGCCGGCGTCATCTTCGTCAGCGGCACGTTGACGACGAGCGCGAACGGGTGCGCCGGGTGCGTGAAATCCGCGTCCGAGTGCACTGGCTGGCGCTCCGGCGGCGGCGCGCCTGGCGCCGCCGGCATCGCGGCATTGGCGGAGCAGAAGGTCCATTGGGGACGGGAGCCGAGGACACCCGAGGTAACTTGGGTGGCGATGGGGTCTGCGGGATCGGGTCAGGTCCAGGGCTTCTCTACTGAGAGCGTGCGAGGCGAAGGAAATAATAAGGACTTACTGGTGAAGACAGACGGGTTAAAGTACTTGGCGATGGGTGGAGGGTCTAGCTGGAGGTTGCCCTGGTTGTAGTTGAAGGGGCCGTCTTCGCCGCGGCCCTGTAGAACAAGGGCATCTTGCTCCATCTTCTCGTTCAGTAAGTCGATTGCACGATGCGGAATCACATCCGTAACCACCACGAGGCCGTCGAGATGAAGAGCGCGGACTGCCTTTTCGAGATTTCTTGCGTCAAGAGCGCCTCTCGCGATTTCTGCCGTTGTTGGCTTAACTTGGACCGGCATGGATGAAACACCACGCTGAGCCGATCCTAAGTTCATGGCTCTCCGGCATGCCATGCCGAGTACACGTGCCTTGCGACAGCCTCTGAGTTGGAACATCTCGATGTCCAACTTGGTATCCTTGGTATACTTGGATAGGGAAACTCAGGGGGCTATGGAGAATGGCACAAGTTTTATTGATGACTTGGTGTTTGATGCAACTATGACTGACCTGTTGAGCAAGAGTTATCTTTCGGTGACAAGTCCAGCTGTATTTGAATGTTTGTTTTACCCGTGGTAAGACTCCGACCTGCACAAATGGAACGGTGTTGGCGGAGTTTCCCATTTCGTTCTAATCTCTATCTGACGTCAGTGCTGAGCTTGACGATCTACTGTTCTGGCACTTTGGTAGGCTAACTAATGAAACATAAGCTTTGATTTGTTTTACGGCGTACAAGAGATACACTAAAAGTTGTACTCGCGGTTAACACAAGCCGGGGCGTCATAGGTTCCGAGCCGCTGGTAACCAAGCTAGACTTCAGACCCAATCAAACCCTCGTATTGTCTAGCCCACACGCGGAGCCTCTGTATTCGTGGGGCAATGCGACTCTCCGCACGCCGATCCCACCTCAATGTTTGACAATATTGCTAGATATAGCCGCCAAGTACTTGGCCTTACCACAGCGAAATGGTCCGGCGGTGGACAAACAAAAGGACACTGCGAAATAGAACGTCGACTTCAGAACATGCTAACGGATATCGTATATAATTAAGGCTATATTAATAAAATAAGAGGAAAATATATACATATAATTTAAAAGATCCTTATTAGTATTATTAATTTTCTATATTATTACTATTCTATAAAGAGGTTAGATATTAATTTTAAAATAGAGAGTATATTAAACGGTACATCGATAAGCGCGTTCGTAGTGTCTTTTTTTTTTTTTTTTTGGTTCACCGCCTGCTCATCTATTCTCCCAAACTCCACATCCCTTAGAAAAGACAAAGTCAAAGACCGAAACTGTGTGTATTAGGGTGCATAACTAGTAATAGTGTGTCTGTCCGGGGAAAATGTAGCCAAGGGTTGGAGTAGACTAACCCCACTGCATGGGTGTATGTTTAGTCTCCTTCCTCCCTCCAGCGGAAAACGTCAATCATGTCCCCTCAAAGCATTACCTCCGTCATAACTGCGGCAGCCCTAGGGAGCTATGTCGCTGCCGGGTCGGCTTCTATTCGAAACTACTCCGGCACCAACAACCACACCTGCCCCAGAAGAAAGGAGTCGCGATTGCTACAATGAGGTCTGGGGAAATGTCTTCAATGACAGAAAGGAGCCATCCGGCGCCCTGCGCGACGTGATCAGTTCGAAAATCTTTTTTACATCGGCCAACATACCGACCTCGGAGTGCGATCTCTTGAGCAAGATCCCCGCGTCGCTCCACTAGGAGTATTTCACATTCGAGTCGCATCGCGATGAGTGGTGGAAGCCCGACCGGTCTGTTCAACGCTTCCTTCGTGTTTTGTTTCATTTCATGGGCTCCAATATCTAAATCGAGACTTCAAAACTCGATACTCACCACACTGAAGGAGCTCGAATTCTCCAAGTGGGCATCGGCCTGCACAGGGGCCTTCCCGACCAACAACTTTGACAGCGAAGCCCTGACCCCCTATCTCTCCCACTCGGCCTTTCTCGACACCTATAACCCGGCCTCGGCGACCACCTGCGCGGGTGTCACCCGTGGTCCGGCCCCATCGACAACTACCGCCGCCGCGGGGACCGGCGCGCAAGAGACTTCCACGTCGGCAGGCGCGGCACCCCGTCGAGCCATGGCCACGGGCGGGTTTGTAGCTGCTGCTGCTGGAATGTATGCGGCTGCTGTGGTCGTTTAAACCTTGCAGGGTTGACTGGGCTTCGACATTTCTACATAAGATAGTTGGGTCTTCCCCCGAAATTAAGATGGATACCATTAGTGGATTGTTACAAATTGCAATAGGCTAGATCGACAATTGTTCTTGAAGTTGGGATCCAAAGCACTGCATGCCAGTCTTGTTGGTGCTCTCCCTCTGGCAACAATAAATTGAGAAAATTGTGCGCTTGAATCAGATGCCTCTAGCAACTACGTGAAAGGGAACGTAGTGTGTTCTTATCGCGATTTAGAATGTATACCGACAACCATCACCCCGAACTCCGAAGCGTCACCCGGAGCTCCAAGCTCCACATAATAACAATCATCAAGAGTGCCAGCTTTGAAGAAAAGCCAGGCCAATAGTATCCACTAACATTTAACGACACAATGCCGAAACTCTCTCGCTAGGAAAAATAGCTAATGCGGGTAGCTGAAATGACGCAGAGCTTGAAAATAACTGAAACCAAAAAGGGGTAACCTCCAGAAGCTGCAAGAGATCTTTTCACCTGGGTGATCCGTCATGATGTTGATTCCTGGAGCATTACCCAATCAGTGTTGGAATACTTTCCCCGTCTTCGCCGCCACCGTTTCTTGGTTCCTCAGCCGCAACTGCCTGATATTCCATCGGCCGGAGCTCCACGCCAGCCTGCTCATCCATTGCCGTCCCATTGTCCCCGACATCCTCTGATCCTTCTTCGTCGTCCGGATCCATCACGAAGATCCCAAACCGGGTCTCCCCGGCCTCGTTCTCGTTGCCGCGCCGCCTCCCCTCCTCGTCCGGGACCCGGCCCCAGCCCATCCAGAACCGCAGCCCGGGCCCCCCGCGCAGCGCCGCGATGATGGCCGCCTCGGACCCCAGCTGCTGCGCGTCGGGCGGTAGTCGGGTCAGCAGGTCGCCGCCCGCGAGCAGCGCCGCGACCGACGCGATGCTGGTCACGTTGCTCCGCGGCAGCACGTCGGTGCGCGGCAGCGTGGCCCAGCTCACAACGTAGAGCACGAGGGTGATTCCGACCAGCGCCTCGAGGATGCGCGTTGCCGTGGCGTCTTGGACGACGCGGCGTCGGGTGGGGTCGGTTATGGTGGCGTTGTAGATGCGGTCCGCATCCGACTGACCCTCTTGTATCGGGCCTGTAAACGTCGCGTTCGTCTCGTTGGCTGGCACGCGGTACTGTGCAAGGTACTGTGCATTAACCAAGCCATGATGAAATTGGATGGCATCAGCAACTTGGTCGCTGGCGGATGGGTCACCTAATTTGAAGACTGGAAGAGCCCATGGGGAGGACACGAGTATGGAAAAGAAAGCACTCAACAGTGAGTCTCCACTGTTGACTATACCAAGGCTTTCGTAAATGTTGTCTTTGTTAGTGAGGTTGATGTTCGAATCCCGTGCAGTATTTCCACGAGGTTTTGGCGGGTTCTCTGGGTCCAAATCAAGTCCAGTGCCAATAAAAGTTGTATCAACGTCCACAATCTCAAAGGAGATGTTACAACCAAGGGATGTAGCGTACTGTAGGATTGGATCCGATTCGTAGTCTATGTAGCCCCATGTATATAGTAGGTCACTGCAGCTTTGAAAAAGCCCCTTTGAGTGTTCCTGTCCAAAGTAGGTTGCATTTGGAAAGGTGGATAGCATGTAATTGTATCTTGAAAACTCGTCATCCGGTTTTAGATTGCACCCCTCACCCTCGATCCGTAGCCCAAGGGGGTTTTCGTACCCGTGGTCCTGATCCAACGGCTTAGCTGTGTAATTTATCGTAAGGTTCCCTGAGATATTTGAAAACTCGTAGCTCCGACATCTTAGTTTTGTACGAGCTGCCGGAAGCACGGCTGCAATGGAACTGCTGGATGTGTTGAAGAAGCGATTGGTCGAAGAAGATGCATCGTGTTGAAACTCCGGGAAGGCTAAATTCTCGTGTGTAAATTGAGGATAGGACATATTACTTGTGAATATCCAGGTTGCCGCGTCATCTGCATCAGCCTTTGGTCCTAGAGAGAAGGAGTTCGCTATCCGCAGTGTGGTTGAGGTCTGGAGTGGAACTGGTAATACATGAAAGAGTGATCCTGAGAACGTAGCGAAGAGTGATGCAATCAAGAATGCCACAGTTGTCGCGAGGATCCCTGTGTTGGCAAGCTTGATCTCCTTGATGATCACGCGAGGGGGTGACGCATCCAAGAGATCGAGCTGAGAGAGACTCTTCTGGTCAATAATCTTGCTGCAAAACATGTATGGCGTAAGAGAATTAACCAGAGAATCTGTTGCGGAAAGGACGATGGCTATCACACCAAAAGCCAATGCCGGAATTGCAGTCCAGGTATAATGGAGATACATATCGTTTTGGGCATCTCCAATGCCGCCCTCTGCATTTGACTTTTGCAGCAACATTTCCAGGGTAATAATGACAGCCATTAGCACCGTGCACAACACCGAACGGCTAGCAGGGTGCAGAAGAACTGGATGGGATAAATTGGAGTTGGCTACACCAGCTCGATCTCCCTTCTCAGTAATATCAGTGCTCTTAGTCCTCAGAACGCGAATTTGGCTTCGGCTCGTGCTCGAATTATGATAATAACCCGCTTGAAAGGTAAAGGATTCGAGGTAGTCGCAAAGAGACCTTTTGTCGGCAAGCCCAGCATAACATAATGTTTCATTGAGTCCTTTACTGTCGAGGATAATAGAAGCCATGCCGATCATAGTACTGGGATTTGAAGGTAAAATACCCTGAGGGGGAACGATGGCAGTTAAAATGGCGGTAAGGATGACGCAGAGTACCATTAACCCACTCATCCATTGAGAGGCCCATGTGAGCACCAAGAGACGCTCTTGGTCTACCATTATCGAACCCGTCGTGTTTATTGATGTCGGCTGCATCAGAGAGTATTTGCAAATCGTAGCGCTTAACTGCCGATAGGCCTCGGTTGCTACTTCCTGTAATACCTCAGGGTTGTAAAGAGATGATGTCCCGGAGATTAAACCCAGTTGAGTCTCAAAGAACAACTCTGCGATGACGTTAAGATCGATTTCAACGAGCACCGGGGATCCAAAACGTTCGGCCGCCGTTTCCGTACGAGATGAATCTCCCTCATCCAAGTTATCGTACGCAGCATAAATCGCGTCCATTATATGCCATGGACTGACAGATTTGAGATGAATCTTAGAGCCACCTTCTATTGGTGTCACCGTCTTAGTATTCGTTCCGTTTCGGACGACTTCAACGCTAGTTAATGTATAGACAGGAATACACAACAACTGCGTCGAGTTTTCCAGGCGACCATTTACTGGATGGGTTTGTCCGTTATGGTCAAAGTCTGGCACAGTAATCGAGGACTCGACTTCATAGGTTAGGACTCCAAAGACAATGAAGACTCTTCGCCCCGCATCCCCCGATATTCCGTCGCACTGAGTCGGCGCGAGGGTTCTAAGAAAAAGGGTATTCGAAACGTTTTGTAGCGGGAAACGTTGGCCAGTCCAGGAGACAGGATCCAATGTTACATTTGATACATTGCATCCGGGAGAGTTGATAGTCATAACGAACCCGCGTTGTGGTCCCCAGGGGCTTGCTCTCTTTAATGTAACATCAACAGGTTGACAGTCAAGTGAGTTCGTAAGCCCGTCCACCGTAACTCGTGTTTCTATGCCAGCGGGCAGGTTTGGTCGTACAGATTGGAAGGCATACCCGCTGGATATTCCATCTGGTAGCGATATATTGCCCATCAATGCCCCCCTGGTCATAAGCAGTGGCATTGTGCCAGGGTCATGGATTCTAGTATTGTTGTCCACGAATATGTCCTGGACTATCATTGGATGGGAGGCTTTGATCCCGATCATCGTAAGAGAGATCAGTCCAGTAGATACAATGATGGCAATCTTGATAGTGAAGCTGACCGCAATGGTGATAGATACCAGAAAGTCATGATGGCGGAGAGAGGTGAAAAGAGCGAAGAGGGAAACCTGCGAGACGTAGTCCCGGAGGAGGGACTGGGACGCAGGTGTGCCGGGCTGAAACAAGCGAATCCAAGGGACCACCAATTTGCTCTGGTACTCCACGCGATTCCACATTGCAGCGATGATGGTGAGGAGTGCAGTAGGCCCGTACGTCCAAAGATAATGTTGATTCGGCGCACCCTTGGCGATCCCGCTGTTTTGTTTCGAGACGAAGAAAAGGGTCTCAACGGCAGCCAAAATAAGAACGAAGATGACAAGAAATCCGGCCAATATGCGTCGTCGTAGGTAGGAAGGTCGCCAATGCAATGCTGTATTCGTTGAACTGGGATCAACGGGATCAAGCACAGGGGATTCCGCAGGCGCGAGTGGTGGCAAGGCGGTTTGCGAACCATCGGCACCCAATGCAACATCTTCGTGTGCGTTAGAATCGGGATTACAGGCTCTCGGGGATAGAAGAGACTCAGATAGCCCAGAAACGTGAGGTTCTGGTGCTTCCTGTGGGCACTGTGGCGCCATTGCGACGTCTTCTAGTTCCGAAGACTGCATGTCAGAAGATGAAATTGTGTGACAAGAAAAGCAAGGATGTATGAGAAGAACTACTAAATTGACCAGAACCAGGATCAGAACAAGTCTGAACGAAAGTTTTATTTGGCTACGACGTTGATTTCAAAATGAAATCGAACTAAATACAAATAAGCCAAAAGATTGAAAAAAGACATTTTATTTATTTTCCTTATTGGCTTGGAGCTGCGAGGTCTACGACGCCAATATGATAGCTTTTATGGGAGAAGCGGAATGAGGAAAGGTCAAGAGTCAGAATGGGGGAAAATATACCGCGTTTATTTGCCAGGGTGGCTATTTTTATGCTATTATGTGTACTGTTAAGGCGGCAGTTCTGATGTGGTTGCACCCAGGCCACATTTTTCCTGTCTTGCTTTACCCGTCAAGGCTATTACGACATCCATTGCATGCAGCCTGAATTTGTGCGCTCTTACCTGCAGTAATCAAGTAGTATTGTAACACTCGACGGAGTCCCACGATTGGATTGACAAACTGCTGTGGTACACAGACGGCATTAATTTAAGTAGGCTTTAGTAGCTGTACACAAGGCTGGAACCCGGTCAAGCCGTCATTCAAGGGCTATGTTGTAAGAAACGACCGAAGCAGAGCATATATTAAAACCTCACGTGAAAACAACCTGTCGCATCACACGGAGCAAAAGGAGATAGAATGTATCGAGCATATAAGTCAAAGACCCCCCCAGCGCACCAGGCCCCTAACGCACCAGTGCTCCTATTTTAAAACCCTATATATTGAAATTCTAATATTAAATTCAGTTTAAATCGGGAAATTATAAGTCGAACTTTAATATAACTATTTTTAACGGGTATTAATATTTATATATATTTAATTAATTAATTACTTATATTTAAAGTAAAGGTTTAAATTTTATATATAATTTATATATAAAAGTAAAAAGTAAGTTAATTTTAAATTTAATAATATATTTTTAATATTTCTTTTATATTTATATATATAACGTTTATATATATTAATATATTTAAAAACCTAATTAATATATAAATTATAATATATTATAAATAAATATATTATAAAAGCGGGTCACTTTTTATAAGGAAGAAATATTCTTTATTTTATATTTAAATAAATAAATAATATTTTATATAATACTTTATATATTTATATAAGTATATAAAAATATTATATATATTAGAAAAAACTTTATATAAATACCTTTAAATATAAAAGTTATAAATTTATTTAATTATAAGTACTTTCCTTAAGAAATTATATAGAAAAGTACTTCTTTAAATTAAATTATCTTTAAAGAATTATTTAAAATTCTATAAATTTATTTAATTTTAAACTTTAATTTTAATTTATATATATATAGATAGAGTAAATAAATAAAGTTAAAGTATATTATTATCTATTTTAGTTATTTAAATACGCTATAGTAAAATATAGAGATTTAGGTGTAAAAGGCCGGTGCGTTGCAGCCCTGGTGCGCTGGGGGGGGCTTTGACTTAGAGTCTCACAAAGTGCTAACTGAAAGAACAGAGAAAGGATAAAGGAAGTAATTGCTACAGTGCGTCTTATACGTGTGATTCAGTTATGCGATGTTTCGCCACTGCTGACTGTTCATCCCCCTCGAGTTTCAACAAGTCTCACGTGGTCCTCTATATGCAAAGATGAGTAATGCCAAGGACGAAAGACACATCATATCCCATTATCTCTCATCAATCTGATCCCAACCTAGAGTTTGTTATTACTGCAGGACCAGCCTAATGTAACCTGCAGTTAATCAATCACTCTCATCTCAACGCTGTGATCAGGAATATAAATTGCATTACACAATACGCCATACATGATATTTTCCGTATTTGGCTTATGGCAGACTTATCAACCAACAGGGATAAACTTTATTTACTCTTTGATTCTCGGTCAAAGCTACAAAGCCCAGGCGACTAGAACAGCACCAGCAACGACGACACCGCTAACTCCAAGCGCAGACGCACCACCAGCGGCAGCGGTGGTGGTCGACGCAGCCGCTGGCGCTGAGCCAGTCGGGGACGTCTGAGAAGTTCCGGTAACAGGTGCTGATGCACCACTGGCCGGACCATCGCAGTGCCTAAGGAAGGGATAACATGTTAGAAAACATCGGGCTCTCCAGGTCCAATGACAGATAAGAAAGTGAGATAGAGAAAAACTTACCAGTGGTCTCCGTGAGGATGGCAGCTTGCAGAGTTCGTCGGGCTCGGGGCCAGGCTCTTCTTGGTGGTGCTCGGCGAGCTGCCAGTAGTGGCAGCGCCGGCGGGTCCGTCGCAATGCCTTAAGGTGAGGTCGAGTTAGGATCTACAGTAAGATAAGAGAAAAGTGTCATACAAACTTACCAGTGATCGCCATGCGGCTCGCAGCCTGCCGATTCGGTGGGACTGGGCTTCAGGCTGCCGGTCCCGGACGCATGATCGTCGTGGTCATGATCGTGTTCAGAGGCGGTCGTCGTAGCAGCGGCAGCCGATGCGGAGCCGGAGGCAGAGACGGCAGCCGCAGTGGGAGCGGGCCCGTCGCAGTGCCAGTGGTCACCGTGCGGCTCGCAGCCGATGGACTCGGTGGGCGAGGGGGCGATCGACTTGGCTGCGGCGCTGGTGGCCAGGAGGGCGAGGCAGGCGGAGGTGAAGAAGCGCATGGTCACGTTTGGAAGATCCGGAAGCGAGCGTGAAAGAGGGATGAGTCCAAGAGTGACGAACTTTATTTACGATGTTAGGTGCACGCAGTGCTGTATTTATGGCATGTCTAATACCAACCACTTACCCCTGTCTGCTTACTTTACTCTACTCTGTATAAATCAGGGAAATCTCGTCCGCCACAACATTCGGCTGATTCCCGACCGATCTACAAGGGCGCACCCATCCGTCCAGCTTTCCCAAATTCGCGCATATTGATATTTTCATCGGTTGCGGTGAGCTGACGGTGTTAAGAGACATGGTAGCCAAGGAACGAGATTTCCATGTAGTGTCTTGGCGACTGGCGAGAATGGCCATCAAGGTGTCTATGAATCGAAAAGCGACATCTTCGACCCACAATGTCGTCTGAATCACTGATCTTGTCAATTCCAATACAAGACGGAATCCTGGGTAGCAAAAAGTCGCAATTGATGTTTTTGGTCAACGGTTTACGTCTATTGGGTATATGCATAACTCTATACTCGACGTTTCGATGCTCTATATGTTTCATGATATGCATCCTGTTGAAGTCTATTCTCTCTAACAGTATACTTAGCAGACCCGTCAAATCTCTCCGACCCGAGAACCTTGATGGCCACTTCGCATATCAGCTACTAAAACGGTGTCTTGGCTGAACGCACATCGCGAGAATTTTCTCTGGCCAGGCGCTCACACCCTTGGAAGCCCGCGTCTTGGCGTACGATTTTCCTGGGTCGACCAATTCATGAATTGCTATTGCGGCGTCTTCCCAGCCCAAAAGCCTCGAGTCATCACAGTTCGTCGGGCGGGGATTTCCCATCGATTCCCCCGCCACCAACCTGGACCCAGCCCGTTGCCTCGGGTCAACGTCCGTCATCGGTTAGCTCCCCTGGAGATGAAGCTTTCAGCTAAGCAGACTCGTACGGACCGGGAGCTTGGTATTCTGGCCAACAAGGTCACTGAATGATAGGCGTGAGATATTGGGAAAGATGCATGGTTAGCCACTTGGCGTGGGAGAGACCCGGGACAAGCTGAACCAGTCCAGAATGCTATATAAGCCAGGTTGAAGCGCTGTATGTCATTGCTATGTCCATCCACGATACCAGCACCTCTTCCGGCTTCTTCCAACTTGTCAAGGCATACACGCAGACCACCTCACAATGAAAGGCACAATTCCCACCGTCCTGTTGGCTCTCCTGAGCGGCAGTCCTGCCTCCGCCGGTCCCGTCCAGCTTCGCCAGGCGACTGTCACACAGACTGTCACGGCAAGCGCGCCCTCGGCGCCGACCCCGTGGTCCTGGAACGCCGGTGGCTCGCAGACCTGGCCCATCCACGAGTCCTGCAACGCCACCGAGCGATCGCTGCTCAAGAAGGGCCTCGACGACGCGGCCACCTTGGCTGCCCACGCCAAGGACCACGTCCTTCGCTTCGGCAACAGCTCTGCCATGTATCAGAAGTACTTCGGCAAGGCTCCCTCGGCTGAGGTCGTCGGTTGGTATGATAAGATCGCCAATGGCGACCGAAGCCGGTTCAAGTTCCGATGCGATGACGCCGATGGCAACTGTGTGCTTCCCGGTATGTTATGCTACACTACACATATATCCCACTTGCCTGCCCCTCTCAACACAGGAGAAGTATATCGCTGACTCACTTTCGAACACTTTAGGCTGGGGAGGCCACTGGCGCGGCGAGAACGGCACCGACGAGACCGTCATCTGCCCGCTGTCGTACACGACGCGCAAGCCGCTCGAGGGCATGTGCGGGTACGGGTACACGGTGGCGACGGGGGCGCTCAGCTTCTACTTTGGCTCGGACCTGATCCACCGGCTGCTGCACATGCCGAGCGTGGGCGAGGGCGTGGCCGAGCACTTTGCCGACTCGTACGCCGAGTGCCTGGAGCTGGCCCGGACCAAGCCCGCCGAGGCCGTCCGCAACTCGCACACGCTGCAGTACTTTGCGCTCGACGCCTACGCGTTCGACGTCGCGGTTCCCAATGAGGGGTGCACGGGCAAGGCACCGGCTAAGAAGGAGGACAAGGACGGCAAGGGCGGACATGGCGCGACGTCGCCGCCGCCGACTACCACGACCCCGAGCGCGCCTAGCACGACGTCGGCTGCTGCTACTGTGAGTTTACTTGCCGTGACTCTGTTTTGGGATATCGATACTAACACTGTCCACCAGGAATGCCACACTCACTCCGATGGTGTCGTGCATTGCTCCTAGACTGCTCATATGGGAGCAGGGTACATCGAGTATGTGAGAGCGTGACCCGCATATTTCGCATCCACTAACATTTTGAGGTTCAAGTCCTGAACCTTCAAGCCATAATTACTTTATGTAGACAGCAGCAGCTAGACTCAATCCCGAGCTGCGTCCCTAATATGATAATGAGCCCCCCTATCTTACCTCAGAACTTAATCGTTCATTTCTATTTTTCCATGTGCATTCTTGGGTGGTATTGCACATGGGGTGCAAGATACGACGTAACAGAGTCAACCGTGATTGGCCTAGTAGACCTGACAGTCTGGTAACGAGGTGCCACCCTTGCAGAAGCATCCCAAATCGGATGATGATACAGAAAAACCCCATCGCGGCTTATCGTCTCGTCGGTTCCAATTGGCCAATGTCCACTCTCGGTAGCAGGCGATGCGACAGACAGGAAGAGGCACAGCAACTTCCTCGGCCTGGGCGCGGCGCGGCGCTGAATAACCCCTCATCATGTCGAACGGTGCATGTCCTTTTAACCAATCCCATCTTCTTCGTTCTTTATGTTTTGTCCTTCTCCGGCAGGCAAGTCATATGATATAAGAGTTGGCAATGTCAGCTTCCTACACACCCCAGGGCGGCGCGGCCGCCAATCGACGGCCAGAAGAGGAAAGCCGCGGCTCTGCGGCGACGGGTGAGCACGGGTTCGTCTCGCTTGGCCCGGACACGATGAGTCCAACGCCAGTAGCAGACAGCCTCAACAATGAGTTTTCATCTTCTAGTCAGCAGCCATTCGCCGGGTTCGGCAGTTACACCAGAACCCACGCGGAGCCGCTTCTTCCTATGGAAGGGCAGCAGGAGTTCCCGGTGCGGGACCCCATCGTCCAGGAGACCGGCTACGATCCTATGCAGGGCGTTGCGACGATGGGCCGGTATTCGATGCCGGAGGCGCACGTCATGTCTTCCGATGCGGGCGGTGGCGATGGCTACGTGTTCAACAACAACCCCATGCCGCCTGCGCTCCCGCAACAACAACAGCAGCAGCAGCAGCAGCAGCAGCCAACCAACACCGCGATCCCCCGCCAGATGCAACTTCCTTCGCAGGCCCTCGAGTCGCACCAGGGCGACCCAAAACCAAAAAGACCTACCACATCGCAGGTCTCGGTCTGGCAGCCACACGAGTTCTTGCCCGAAGACTTCCCCGAGCTCGACCCGGCCTACGCCGTGGACGACCCCGACCGTCCCCCGATCATCTCCCCCGCCGTCCCCGCGGAGGCCTACCTGCCGGGCGACGTCTTCCACGTGCCGACGGGCTCCTCCATCGTGGAGCCGCATTCCGTCCAAGCCGAGAACGGGCGGCTGTACAACGGCTACCGCGAGGGAAAGTACTTCCTGCCCAACGACGCCGCCGAGCAGGACCGCCTGGACCTGCAGCACCAGGGGTTCAAGACGCTGCTGGGCGAACGGCTGTACCTGGCCCCGATCCGGAACCCGAAGCACGTCCTGGACATGGCGACGGGCACGGGCATCTGGCCGATCGAGTTCGCCGCGCTGTTCCCCGACGCGCAGATCGTCGGCACGGACCTGAGCCAGATCCAGCCCGACGACGCCAACCGGCCGCCGAACGTGACTTTCGTGCGCGAGGACACCGAGGAGGAGTGGTGCTACGACGTCAAGTTCGACTACATCCACGCCCGCGCCGTCTTCACCTGTTTCGACAACCCCCGCGGCGTCATGGAGAAGGCCTTCGCCAACCTCAACCCCGGCGGCTACGTCGAGTACCTCGACTGCTACGGCGACTCGCACTGCCTCGACGGCACGCTCGAGGGCACGGCCATGGCGAAGCTCGGGACCTACTGCGCCCAGGGGGCCGAGGCGAGCGGGAGGGATCTCCTGGTGACCGCCCACTACAAGCGATGGCTGGAGGAAGTTGGTTGTAAGTGTCATCTCCCCCTAGGAGTATAAGTAAGGAATTACCTAAGAGGAGACATCGTTTGCTAATGATTGGCACGCGCGCCGTTCTACAGTTGTCGATGTGGTCGAGAGGAAGTTCGCTTGGCCGTACGGGCCCTGGGCCAAGAACCCCCGTCTTAAGCTGGCGGGCCGGTACTGCCAGCGGGATTTCTACGACGGCGTCGCGGGCATCGCGCACGTCATGCTGCAGCGGGCGGGGCTGTCGAGCGAGGAGATCGAGCAATTCGTGGAGGAGGTGCGGGACAACTTGCTCGACCCGAGCATTCACGCTTACGTCCCAGTGTAAGTCGCGCGCGACGGTTCCTCGAGGAAGTTGTATTACTTCTTTCTTCCCCCCATGGTTGGTTGCTGACGGATCTGTGTCGACACAGTATCGCGGTATATGGCCGGAAACCAGATGAGCGAGAGACCCTCCAGCAGGGAGCAGGCCGCCGCGGTACCTCGGCGGCAGCTATGGCTATGCCTCCTCCGCCGCCGGCGGCGAGGAAGGTCGGATTCGAGCGTCACGAAATGATGCCGGAGGACTTCCCCGAGATCGACCCTTTGTACCTCAGCCCTGACGCCATTTCTCCGGTGTCTATTCCTGCCGGTCAAAGCGGGATTCCGTCGGAGGCCTGGATCCCGGCCGAGGTCTATCGCGAATCCAGTGGCGCGTCCGTCGTCGAGCCCAACTCGGTCGTGGATAAGAACGGTCGGACTTACCATGGGTATAAAGAAGGCAAATACTTCTTGCCCAACGACGCTGTAAGTGAATAAGATTTAATAGACACATCGGACACTTACCCGTTGAGCAGGCAGAACAAGAGCGCCTCGATCTTCAACACTTTTCAACCTCCATACTGCTCCAAGGGCGTTTATACCTCGCCCCCATCCAACAGAGTCCACGGTATGCCCTGGATCTCGCTACCGGGACAGGGCTTTGGGCTATCGAGTTCGGTTTGCAAAACCCTTCCCTTTCCAGTCGCAGAAGAACTTGAAACAGCCTGCGTAGTGTTGTAAACTAACCAGATGCCCCATAACAGCACGAGCACACCCTGAATCCCGCATCATCGGCACCGACCTCAGCAGGATCCAGCCCGAGAACGCGCCGGGCAACGTCGAGTTCATCCTCGATGACGCCGAGGAGCCCTGGGAGTTCGGGCCCGTCAAGTTCGACTACATCCACGCCCGTGCCGTCTTCACCTGCTTCGACGACCAGAAGTTCGTCATGCGGCAGGCGTTCGACAGCATGAACCCCGGCGGCTGGATCGAGTATATGGACGGCACATTAGATGTCGCGTCGATGGACGGCACTATTGAAGGTAAGAGGGCTATTGTGGGATCCAAGTTCCTCGCTATGATGACGAATGACTGACTGGGAGGCCTGGGCCGCTATGGTAATAGGTACGACTCTGGAGCGCTGGGGTCATCTGATGACCCAGGGATTCAACTTGAAAGGAAGAGATGTAGACGTCACGCGCCACTATAAGCGTTGGCTGGAAGAAGTGGGATGTAAGTTCAGGCTTGTTGCTTCTCTTCTTTCTTTTCCTTTCAACTTGTGCCCCAATACGTGCACAACTCACTCTGCAATCGCCCGGGCCCTGTCAAGGATTCACCAAGTCACTTGTTCACCAGACGGCACACCTGCACATCCCTTTTCGGCAATTTTGCGCAGACTCGAAAACGATGAGAGAGAATAAATACAGGCCATGCTGACCGACGTATAAAAAAATCAGTTGTCGACGTGCAAGAGAGGAAGTTCGCCGCGCCCATGGGGACGTGGTGCAAGGACGAGCGCCTCAAGCACATTGGACGCATGTTCCAGCGGAACCTGTACGACAACATCCGCGGCATCGTGTATCGCGCCATGGACTCGCTCGGCTACACGGACGCGCAGATCGACGAGCTAGCCGACAACTTCCGGGCCGACCTCGTCAACCCGCACATACACGGGTACATGCCGCTGTACGTTTTCTTCCTTCCTCCTCCTTTCCCTCTTTTTTGCCTGTATTTCTTTTTCTTTTTTTCTTTAGCTATGATGGACTGTTCTTTGCTAAATGGCCGGGTTTCAATTTGTAGATGGGTTGTCTACGGAAGAAAACCGCATGAGTGGGAGAGCAAAGGTGAAATCGGAACTACTGGTGCGACGAGCGCGTAGAAAAGAACCTCGGTCGGCTTTTATTGTGTCAAATATAAACCAACCACATTGCTCCCATATCTGAGAGTATCATGAAGCATGGTGCTCTTATTGATAGAGGACATGTAGAGATAGAAAAGATGTCGAAGTAAAAAGGCGATGTGGGGCATTGCTCATCTTGTAGCTACGATAGTCTTTAGTCTTGAGCCCTTGGACATGTAAAATGAAAGAGACAAAGCAAGGCCAAACTTGTCGGCGATCTTTGAATATCCGATGTTGAATACATAAAGTATGATTTCCATGCAAAAACACGGGTCGGCAAGATGTTTTGGGATCTCCGACTAGTAACCGTCTCGCGCTCTAAGGGAGACGATCTCCCGTCTTGGCATTTGTGCTGGCGAACCACAGTGGCCGCTACCATCTGAATAAGGAAAGTCGTCATGACATGCGACCGACTGCCGTTGAGCTAGAGGCTGAATAAGTATGTAAGATCAGATGCCATGATGAGTCGGCGTACCAACCAGCACCATCTGCATCTCTTTCTCTTTCCGATTGCTCCCAAATCGTAGTAATGTCGCCAGTTAAGTTGGACCAGTCACCACGTTTAACACCACGGTCGGGAAGCCACTGCCGACACCTACTGACCTCTAGCGTGTCGGATCAGGTACATCCTGCGCAACCCCGGGAGGTCTTGTTCCTAGCCATCGCAATGTAAGCAGCCAAAAACCGACTCTAGATGCGCCTTTAGAACATGTATGCTCTCGACCAGCACCGAGGAAGGCCGCGTCACCCTTTATGAAAAGGATGTCATGTCCACCGTGCGTGATTTGTTGTTCCTCTCCAGGTTGTTGGACCCTATGACCCCTGAAAAAACGTACCGTCCTTCCGACAAGCCTTTTTAGCGCAACGCCATCGCCTATCTGGTGGGAAATTCGAGCTGACCAAGTTTCTTAGGCGTCGTCGTCAGCTTTCGCTTTTCAATGACCTTTTTCTTTCGTCTCTTGCAAGTTTGCACTTTTGGCCGCGCGGCCAACAATGTTGTTTCAGAGCGGAAGGAATTGGGTCGGCGGTTTGGTGATGTCGCAAACCTTGACACGGCAGACAGACTGACTCCCAATCCCTCGCAACACTGACTGTAATACCCAACATCTCCCTGTCTGTCTCTTCCTCGGAACATTGTTGACAGGAATGCAACTCAGTTCTGATGGAATCCATCGACTACAGAATCTAGTAATGCATGCCAAGACGGGAGATGCCCGACTTCCAGATCCTGGGGAAATGCCAAGTGATTTGGCGTGTCTCGGGGGGGATGGAGATGGTGTGCATGTCAGACATGCTCCCCAGCTTAGGTAAGTAGGTAGACACTATCTTTTCGTCATTCGTTTCCAGTTTGCCGGGTTGCCGATTTGTGGAAACCAGATAGATGAGACGACAACGATAATTTTCATGACTAGTGCCTCCTCTTTCTCCTAATATTATCCGCCATACTGGTCGTTGCTATTTCTGTCGGGAACAGCCATTAACCATGGTTGCTCAGGTGGATCTTGAAGGACAAGCTTTCGACGGCTTCCTTTTCCAGCATCAGCGGCGCTCCCAGGAAAGCTTGTCCTGTCTCTGTCTCGGTGGGTTTGTTGACGTTGACGTTGACAGTCGCAGCATCTTTGTCTCACTGCAAGGTAGCTTATGCTGCCAGACGGATGCATGTACGTTTGACATTCAGCATACAGGTAGTCCTCACGTGAGCTGTTTCTCTTCCGTGAAGACTGCTGCTCGCAGCTTCCATGCGAGGACAAAGCAGGCAATCCATCTTCACAATGTGGCGTATTTACTTCCTCCACCGTTCACCCATCTCCCATCCAATGGCTAGCAACAGTAGCCAAGTAGAATGCCGGCTAGACTATCTATGGCTTATGGCTTCCAGCTAGCCCAACAATGCCATAGTCGCCCGACGGGCTGGAACAAGCAATGGGCGCAACGCGCGCCCACGTTAGTGCCCTGGGGCGCCAACACCACGAGGGATGCTCTGTGCCGGATTCCCGGGCCATGCCATCTCCCTTTGATGATGCCCCGTGAGCTCTCTCCCCGTTAAGGTCGTTACGCGTCTGTTAAATAATGGCAGCCACTGTCCAGAGATTACGAATGGGGGGGAAGGGGGCTTGAGGGCGGCAGAGGGCGGGCAAAGAAAGCCTCATCCCCGAGTCGTATATGGATGGACGTGTTTTCCGGTCTTCATAGATGCTGAGCTTCCCTCACTATTCACTCCCATTGGCTTCAACAAGAGAAAGTATAACACAGGTAAAACGGCGAAACACCCGAGATATACCTGTCTCTGTATTGTGCCCATCAGTACACGCGATCACTTTCCTTGTCGGGTACACCCTTGCTCTGCCGAAGCATAATATCTCGGGAACCTTGAAGGGTCGTTATTCTGCTCTTATCGAAGGAATCACAGGGTGACGGAAGGGGCCGATCCTTCTTCTCATCGGACGGGTTCAACAATAACCACAACCAGCCAAACTTCGCCCCGTCGTGGCGAAGGAGTAGAGGGTAGTGTCCTTGTCGAACTCCCAGCTATACCACCCCTATCGCACAGCTATATCTCGTGATATCTGCACACGACTGGTATTACTTCACCATCGTCCGGTCGCTACAGAGTCACGGATATCGACTTCTGACTTTACTTTACCCCTTACGGCAACCCGTCTAGCCATGCATCTTCTCAGGCAAATCCTCGTAAGCATGCTAGCCACCAGCACCGCTGCTTCGGCCGCCGCCGTGCTCGCCCCGGGCCAGGAACACCAGCAACAACACCGCCAGCAGCAGCAGCAGCAGCTACAACGGCAACGACCACAACAACAAGGCACACAAATCCACGACCAACGACAACAAGAACAGCAACCACCAAACCATACCGTCAAGTACTTCCACGAGCCCGGCGGCGGCCTCGAGCTGGGCCACTACGACGCCCGCTTCTTCCGGGGCAAGGTGCCCTACGCCCAGCACCGCGCTGAGCTGCGGCACCTGATCCGGTCGTACCTGCAGACGACGCGCGACCTGCGCGTCGAGACCTGGCTCGCCCACGGCACCCTGCTGGGCTGGTGGTGGAACGGCCAGATCATGCCCTGGGACTACGACCTCGACGTCCAGGTCACGGCGGCGACCATGGCGCGGCTGGGCCGGGACCTGAACCAGACGGTGCACACGTACACGTACCAAGAGGACTCCGACTCCTCCTCCGACTCCTCCAACAATGACAACACGACTACCAAGGCCAAGACCAAGACCAAGCAGTACCTCCTCGACGTCAACCCGCACCACGCCGAGCCGAGCCGGGCCGACGGCCGCAACGTCATCGACGCGCGGTGGATCGACGTGTCCAACGGCATGTTCGTGGACATCACGGCGCTGATGGAGCAGCGGTTCGCGTCGACGCGGGGGGAGGCGCCGGGCGTCTGGAGCTGCAAGAACTACCACCACTACGGCACGACGGAGCTGTGGCCGCTGCGGCGCAGCGAGTTCGAGGGCGTCCCCGCCAGCGTCCCCTACGGCTTCGACCCCGTCCTGCGCGGCGAGTACGGCGCCCGGAGCCTCCGCGCCACCGTCTGGGAGGGCCACGAATGGCGGCCGGACCTCAAGGAGTGGGTCCGGGTCGCGGGCGAGCAGGAGGGGGATTCCGTCCTGCAATAGACGTCTTACGTCTCCCACCTCCTTTTCGTGGACCATTGCTGCTGCTTCAGGGGTCAGGGGGGCAGCATGTCGGAAAAACTGGAGAAAGGAGACCGTTTGCACTCCTGCCCTGTTCGGGGCCAGCAACTGTAACCACCCTCCCGTTGTACGGTTTCTCCTACAACATTATTTCTTACGTCAAGGGTTGGTTATTTTACGGCATATACACATAGATACATCTTGCATCAGGCGGCGTTTCTTTTGTAGTCTTTTTGGTGGTTCCCCATTTCCTTGGTTAGTTTCTTTTCTTTTCATCAGACTTCGATAACGACTTTGGTGGTGGTGTGGGCGGTACGGTGCAATAGTAGGAAACTTACAACGCTTTGAAAATCAGGGGGTGTTTATAATTGGCGCAGCATGGCATAGCATACCTAGCATAGCATAGCCAAAGCGCTGTGCACATAATGGCTGCATAGTGGTTCTAGATATAACAATTACGATTTCATCAGTTGCTCGACTTCGTACATGAGTAGTGATTGCATTCTTCTCGTATATCCAGTTCGATAGCGCATGTGATAAAGCTGCGAGTCGGATGTAAAATTGGCACCAAAATCGTGTGTCTGTCCACCCCATTAACTCTACCACCGGCCATCCCAGTATCTCGCATGAACTGCCGCTAAACCAGATCAGGGGCTGCTGTTCAGAGAGGAAGAATGAAAGAAGTGACAGCCTCAGGCCGAGGTAGACCTTGAACGAATGGAAACCCTCCCTATACCAAGAAACGCCGACGCAATGTAGTAGAAACCAAACTCCCCATATTACCGAAAAAGCAGTACGCCAAAAGATTCCAGCTAAGTGCTATCCAGGGGCTGGCCGATGTGAAAAGAAACGTTGCTCAAGAGGATGAGCCTTCGCCCGCGCCCCTAGGCTTGCCGCCACCCATCCCGTCATTATTCATCTTCTTCATACGCTCCTCAGTCGCCTTGGCAATGATCTCACGACGGCTAAGCGCCGGACCCCCGACGCCATTCGCCCCACCGCCCAGCACGAACTCGCCGCCAGTCCAGCCGCCGTGGTCGTAGGCGACCTCTTCACTGGGTTCGTAGACTTCAGCCAGGTCCTCGCCGCCGACGCTACGCCCGTTCTTGTGCCAATCGGCGCGGGCGACCTCGCGCTCGATCTCGTGGCAGAGGTCCCAGAACTGGCGGTCGTGGTCCGAGTGGACGTTGTGGGCGAGCTCGTGGCAGAGCGTCTTGCGGATGGTCTTGTAGTCGCGGTAGCCGTCGTAGGCGTCGGTCCGGAGGCGCAGCTCGACAACCTCGCCTCGGTTGCGGTTCAGCCCCAGGATGCGCGTCGTGCCCTCGTGCGTCGCCTCCGTGTACGACAGTGGGTCCATCTCCGTCAGCAGGCCGACGCGGAACTTGTGCCGGCGCATGGCGGCGACGATGCCCGGGTCGGCCTTCAGGCGCTCCAGGAACTGCTGCGACCGCTCCGGGTGCGGCAGGTGCGGCAGCGGCCGGATCGCCATGAAGGTGTAGGTCGTCTCGGCCGTCGTCGTCGCGGCCGTCGTGAAGGCTTTCGGCTGGTGGCGGCGCTGGTGCGCAAGGGCGGCGGCACGCTTCGTGGCGGCTTCGGAGGCGGTGGCCGAGGCCGAGGCGAGGGAGGCGACGGCGGAGGCGGTGGTGCCCATGAGAGTGATCTTCTTGTTACCGGCGAGCTGGGCGGCGGGTAGGTGGGGGTCTTTGAAGGGTGGCCTCTGCAGGCCCAGCTTCGGGACTAGGAATTTCTGGTTGCCGACGGGTATGGAGAGGTCGGCCTCGACGGCCGCGGACAAGTCGGTGATGGTGGCATCGCGGGGGAGTACGATGGCGTGCGAGGAGCCGCCGTGGGTTAAAGTGATTTCGATGGTGTCTTCATTTGTTGGCGACGTCGGCACATGGTGAGTTTCGTGGTCGGCCATCGCGACGGCGTCCCCTTCGGTTTCTGCAATGTGCTCTCTTTGCGATTGTGGAAGATGGCTGGCTACAGGGCTACAGTGGGTCGAGAGCGATTGTCGCAAGTCAAGTACGGAGTAATGGATGCAGGATGGAGGGATGGAGGGATGGCGGGATGGCTTTTGTTTCAGCTGGTTTGGGAAAAGCAGAGATTAGGGAGGAGTGGGAAAACCACCAGTAGTAAGTGCGCTTCGCTGATTACTTAGTTATTATACAAAGGGAAAAGAGGGTGAAATAGCAGGGTGAAAGGCGGCGAGGCGAGGCCTTAGAAATGCATGACCAAGAGGCGATGAAGGCAAGAAGATTCACGAAGGCAGCATTTGTAATACGTCAGTAGGTTAGGTCAGTCAGTAGAGTGCTCAATCGGCCAGTGGACCGTCGCGGCATCGCCGCCCAAAAATAGCGCCCGCTAGCGGATCATTGCGCAAGCATTCCAGATCTACAGGGGAAAATTGAAGGACATGACTGGAGGATTAGCACGAGGTACTTGGCAATTGTGGCTAATATGGAAGACCTAAGGTTAGCACTGAGGCAAGAAGTACCAGGCCAGCTTTACTCAGCTCACAGCTCAGCTGCAATCGCTGTTGGCTGTGACTGGTGCCGGTGGGCAGTACATACTTATATACGGCGTACATAGGCGTCAGTAGAAGTAAGTGCAGGCTGACGGGCAGACGGGTACTTACTTACTGTAGCGTACCTAGCATGCAAAGTGTCTGTCAAAGATGTCAAGCCACAGACAAAACAGATCTAGCAGGGATCAAGACACCAATTAGAGCCCTGTCGCGTCGTGTCCTCTTTAGCTTGCCGTCACTGTTGCTCTGCTTTGCTTTGCTTGCTTGCTCGCTTGCTCGCTAGGAATTGAAACTTGAGCTGTTATCTCTTCATTTCCATTCAGTCCCAGTCTTTGTTCTTCTAATTGAATATTGTATTTTGTTTTGAGCCCATCCACACGACACACAACCCCCCCATCGAGTCGAAAACACTATATCACTGCCAACGTTGATTTCCCTTTCGAATTGCTGCGCTTGGCAGCATTGAACCGCCCCCATCCTCGAAGCTCGAACAACCACACCCCCCCAGAAAACGAGGACGATCCCCAAAACCAAACCAAACATCGAAGCTTCGACCAAAACCACCAGTCGCCCATCATGTTGAACCTTTTCCGAGTCGCGGGAGACTTCTCCCACTTGGCCTCGATTCTGATATTACTGCACAAGATGACGGAGCTCAATGTACGTATCCTTAACTGACGACCCCCGTCCGCCTTGCTACGAAGGAGCCGCCTCTGTGTGCCACGAAGACGAGGCGGCGGAACCGTCCGGAGGAATGGACAGAACAAGCGAGCTAACCAATTGGCATCTCTCGCCTCCTCGACATAGGGCTGCACCGGCATCTCGTTCAAGTCCCAAGCCCTGTACCTGCTCGTCTACGTCACGCGCTACCTGGACCTGTTCATCACGCACAGCATCTACAACGTCGTCTTCAAGATCCTCTTCATCGGCGCCCAGGGCTACATCGTCTACCTGATGACGACCAAGTACAAGCCGACGCACGACCCGAACCTCGACACCTTCCGCGTGCAGTACCTGCTGGGCGGCGCCGCCGTGCTGGCCCTGCTCATCCCCTACAAGTGGACCCTCTCGGAAATGCTCTGGGCCTTCAGCATCTGGCTCGAGGCCGTCGCCATCCTGCCCCAGCTCTTCATGCTGCAGCGCACCGGCGAGGCCGAGACCATCACCACCCACTACCTCTTCGCCCTCGGCCTCTACCGCGCCCTCTACATCCCCAACTGGGTCTGGCGCTACTTCACCGAGCCCAAGCACCACGTCGACTGGATCGCCCTCGTCGCCGGCATCGTCCAGACCGTCCTCTACAGCGACTTCTTCTGGATCTATTACACAAAGGTCATGAAGGGCCGCAAGTTCAAGCTGCCCGTCTAAAGGGGTGGTGGACTACGTCGAAAGAAAGAAAAGGGGAAGACAACCGGGGCAAAGCCAACTCTCCTCCGCGAGTTGTTTGTCATAGTTGATTTTTCTCCTTTCTCAAGAGTCAGGACAGCGTGCTTCATTCGGGCTCAATTAGAGGGCTTCCAGCAAGAATCTAGAGGAGGAAAGCTACAAGTTGCCTGAGGGGTTGGCAGAAGCTCAATTTACAGAACGTTTTTGGATGCGATTCCAACCCAATGACGTGTCAGGCCCGAACAGGCGTGTTTCGTCTCTAAGCTTAACGAGGGACGAATTCCTTCCTCCTCCTCTTTCTCCCGGATCGCTCGACAGCCGGGAGAGCAGTGTGCCCGGAAGGTTGGTTGTACGAAGATGAGAGACGAAAAGAGGTTGGACGTGTAGTGTAGGATTGTTTCCCCCCAACTGCATTGGTCGGCGTTAGGAAATAATGACAGGCGACGTGTGACATGAAATGGGGCAGCGACGGGAGACGGAAAGATACACACGCCTTTTGGTTGTTTGTTATATTACCTACTTTGAAAAGAACCAAAACTTTACTTATTATCTCGCCGTGTGTGTTTCCCAGTGTCATGTCCTGACTTTTTGCCTTCAGGGCAAGTAAGCAAGCTAGTAGTAGCTAAGATAATCGTAACATTCGTATAGACAACGGTCGGTCAGGCTATAGTACATACATAGATAGATACATGGGATATTCATAACAGTGCTGAAATGGGAACGGACGGCGATTTTTCTGGCATTGGGTCTCTTCCGGTGGGGAGTCAAGCAACAGAGAGGGAGGGATGACAGGGACCAAGAAAAGGAAATCATGACGAGGTTTTTGGCAGCCAGGCTCTCTCCTCCGTTCTCGATTTATACCTATACTCCGAAAACCCAAACCGATCCCTCAAATTCCAGAATTGTGATGGGCCAAAATGCCTGCGAGTATTGGGGTATATATAATAATAACTTTAAGAAAATGTCGTGAGGTTTCCCGCTGTCCTCTTTTTTTTCTCCTTGCTCCGACTTTTTGGATGAAGCAAGAGCTAATAGCTGAGTAGACGCTTTGAGGTTATATATGTGCATAATATACAAGCGGCGCAGATTGTCTGTTTGCAAGTGTGTGTGTGTAGTGAAATTTGTACACGCTCTAGTAGAGGGAAATCATACTCGCTGCTGCCGCTACACCATATCAGAGCCCCGAGGCGGACCCCTGCGGGTGCTGTTGCCTCTCGGCAGCGAGGGCATGGGCGGCGCGACGGCCGAGATGGCGCGGGGGGCCGCGGGGTTCCTCGCCCTCGACGACATGGAGGCGCTAGAATAGCTACGCGACGGCATCGGCGGCAGGGAGTCGCCCCCGTTGTCGCGGTTCGGCGCCGGGAACAGGCTGAACGTGGCGCCGTTGGTGTGGATGGTCGACGAGGTAAGCAGGAACGAGTTCACCGACGCCGAGCGGCGATGGCTGCTGTCGACGCTGCGCTGGCTGAAGTTGCGCGCCAGGTCGCCGTTGGTCGTCGTCGTTGCCGTCGAGTACCGCGACGACGACATGGACTGTACGCGCCCGTGGACGCTGCGGCGGTCCCTGTTGTTTTCCGTGGGCGGCGGGAAGGCCTTGAGGGCGCCGATGGACGAGACGGGCGACAGGATGTCGTCCGTGTCCGGCGTCGTGTCTGTCGGCGACCAGTAGCTCATCTGGGGCAGGTTCTGCTGCATGTCCTGCCGCTGCTCGTACTGCGCGAACGACGGGAGGGGTTGCGGCATGTTGGGCGGGCCCTCAAGCCGGGCGCCCCCCATGACCCCCAGCGTGCCGGACGAAGGCCGTCGCTCATGCTTGCTGGGCTGGCGCGTGGGCGGTGGGCCCTCCATGCCAGTGCCGTCCGCCGCCATGGCCGCCTTCAGCTGGTTGGCGTCCATGATTTTCGACGACCCGGTCGAGGACGCCGAGAGGTTGTGCTGGTGTCGCGGCGGTTCCTTCAGGAGCACCGCCATATGACCATCGGCCTGAGGCTCCTGGACCATGGCGCCCCAGGACCCCCAGGACACGGCGTCACCCGACGGGTTTCGAAAGGGGGCGTTGGGCGGGTTGAGGTTCAGGGGTGAGGCCGAGGGGTGCCTCGATGGCGGACGAGAGGGGGCTGGTTCCAGTCGGGCGGACGTCTCTCGCGAGCCTTCCGTTACCGGCGTCAGCCTGTCGTTTCCGCTGCCCAGCCGTATGAGTCGGGGCTTGCTTCCGTTGCTGATGGTCCTCTTGTGAGCCATCCGGACCTCCACCTGTTGCGAGTCTGGTCGCGACCCCTGGGACTTGGTGCCACCGAAGATGGAGCCTCGAACATTCGACCAGTTAAACGGCCCAAAGCCGAACCCGGCCGTCTCTGCGCCGGCAGAAGGTCGTTCGTCGTAGGCGCTGATACGCTGTGACGACGGAGACATCGCGCGAGCCGCCGGATGTTGTTCCGTGGGTGGTAGAGAGCTGCTGCTCTTTTCATCTCCGACATACGCTGCTCGCAAGGCTGTCTGGGAGCCGTGATTATCCGGACCGATGGTATATACCTGTCCTCCGCCTTTCCGGCGTCGCGCGAAATGGGTGAAGAGAAGGGTGAGAAACACCGCCGCCAGGGCCGTCGCAATAATCGTCCCTACTATCACCGCAGCCAGCTGGCCGACGGTCAGGTCCACCTGGTTCGGGTTCTTTGTTGGATCCGAGATGAGTGCGTTTGATGTCGTGGGCGGGACCGGCGGTAACAGGTCAGGCTTGGTAGGCTTGATAAGTTAGTCTGGTCTCACGAGGAGCCTGGCTGTTACTTACCTGGGCTACATCCATGGTTATGGTGGTCGATATCGGGGTGGATATCAGAGATGGATTAACTGTTTGCGTCTGTGTCTGGGTCTGGGTCTGGGTTTGCGTTTGTAGCTGTGTTTGTATTTGTGTTTGCGTCACTGTTATTGTTGTCGGTAGCTGCTGGCCCGGCGCGACCGTTGGGTTGACCGTTTGCGTCACTGTCACCGTCGTCGGTGGTAGCTGCTGGGCGGGAGTGGCTGTGGCCGTTATAGAGGCGATGGCGCTCGAGAGGCTGGCCGCGAGACTGGCGCTAATACTCGCTATTTGACTCGAGGCTTGGGCGGCCGCCACGGCACTTCCCGAGTTGAATCCCTCCGTCGAAGCTTTGGCGACATCGGAGGATGATTGCGCCGAGAGGGCGGCCAGCGCCGACTGAGCACTGCCCGTATCTGGGCTTGGCGGCGGGTTGTTTCTTCCACCTCCTGGGTTGGGCAACGGGCCAGGAAGCTGTCGAACGTTCAAGATTGGTTTCGGCGCCGGCGTGATCGATGCTGCTATGATTGCGACGCCCGTACCGCCTGGTTGTTGATACGGGTTCCTTCCCACCATGGCTTCGACGTCGAGCATGCTCCGAGTAACAGACTGCCGGAGTCCCTCAAGTCCAGACTCGTTTTCTTCGACGGAGGTGCCGCCGCCGATCAAGTCGCTGCTGCCGATGCCGCCCGCCAACGCCGTCACCGCCACCAGGGACATGGTGAGTATCGTGGTGACTCGAGCCATGGTTGCTAGAATGCGTTAGAGAAGATGGTGGTTTTAGCTCCGTTCGCCCATGCTCTTCCGGCAGAAATCCAGCAGAGATAGCGGTTGGTTGTTTTGTCCAGCAACCAATCGCAACACTAGGGAATGCCAACGAAACAACAAACGATGATCGAAACTGGGTGTGTGTTAGGCAAACGAGGGGGAAAGCAAAGTCGAGGTCAGGACTAGGGAGTGGGCAAACATGGCAGCTGTTTCCCCTTATCATGTCTTCATCCCAAGTTGTGTGGTCCCAAGTCTCTGGTGACACTCGACACGGATGACGGCTCTGCCGCAAATTTGGCGGCCACAGCGAGACTTTGACGCAGAGACCTCAAAAGAATGGAATATAAGTGGCTTCCTCCGTCAATAACGGCGTACATATTGGGACACATGTCCGCCGGGGAAAGTAGATGAATCTTTCCTATGGCCATGGCACTGGGGCATCCTGGAGCGACATGCGTCGCGTGGGGCCGCGTAGGTCCACCGATACTCCGATGGCTTGGGCGACTTATACACGCAAGAGCCCCGAAGGAGTCGTAGTGGAGGTGGGATGAGGAGTTGATTGGCGGCAAGGTACGTTGGCCGTCCGAGGGGCACGGGCCCTGGAGGTCGGGATAAAAGTAACGTTGTTGGAGCCGCACGCCCTCCTGATTCGCCAGATCGACTGGCGGCGATCGTCAAGACCGGGGTGGTAAAACGGCGCGAATGCAAACATCGTATCAGGCTTCAGTCTCAAGTCCATCTGATATTTTCCGAAGCTCAGGAGAGCAGGCAGTGCATTCCAGCAATTGTTGAACAATTGCTGGCAGGCTCAGTGTATGACACTTCGAGTGCGCGCGCGCGTACTGATTCACCAAACATCAGCTGGCGCAGGTAAATGACGAGACAACAGCCCATGAGGTGATTCTAGATCCACGATTGTAGCAAATGAACAACCCAACTATTGACGGTTTTCGCATTGTATGTACAGTATAAACGCCCCAAGTGGTTCGAAACATTGCCAGAAACAATGTCAAAGATGGAACCCACCACACACCGGTCAGTCAACCCCTTTTGGATGGATGTGGTTCATGATGAAGCATCGTTGATAATATGATCGCCCATCGCCGATACACTTCAACGTTATCAGTGGCCCCTTGTTTGTTCCAGAAGGAAGCGTGACGTGGAAACAACGAATAGACTGATTCGCTGTATGTACGTATCCAAGTTCTCTTGCCAGGCCACCTGAGCACGACCGGCAGGCACGTGCCTTTCTTACCAATGGAACATTGATGCCGATTCGATTGCCAGATGTGGCTTAGTAGGGATGCACTCAAATGACAGACGGTCTTCGAGTTAATTGACACCCCGTATATATTACTATGGGCACAAGTATGCACGTTAAAATGCAGTCAGTAAAAATGTAGGGGCGTCGGGGACACAGCTTGGGCTTCTTGTCTGTTGATGACGCCAGCCCTGTGTCGGTGACAGCGTCGTCGATGCTCTCGCCGCCGCAGTGATTACGTGTTGGTCAGTACTCCGTACAGCACAAAAGTAGGCAGAAACGATGGTAGTTCCATTAAAGCTGTCGCTTCCGGTTTCTTCTGGCCTTGATTAAACCAGCATTGGCCTGCTAGTTTGTGGACTTCGTGACAGTCTGGCAGTCTTCGACGCGCTGGCTGCGGGTCCTGACGGCCATGATATTGCTCAACGGTTTGTTGGTATCGTTATTACATCAGTTTGGGTCCCTGATTGTGTTATTGTGTGGCATATACCTCGCTCCAGGGTCTGCGAAACATCAGGGTGGATGAAATGAACGACCCATCCATCTACTAAGATTATACATACTTGTAGTGGTGCCGCCACCATCGACCCAGCGCTCAAGTTAAGATATGTAGGCGATTGGGCCAGATGCAGATATGACCCCGGGCAGAGTCCTTCTCGGTGTACATTGTGACTATATGTACGGATAGGTATGTGGTATTTCAGTTCAAGCGAGATGATGAATGCGTTCTGAGCGAGTCCACGGGTGCAACTTGCATTTGCCTTTGGCTATTGGGTAATTCGCAGTTCCCATCGTGGCCCGCTAAGCGAGAACGAGGTCTGTAACCGATATGTCCCTCGTAGGCGACAAGGGCGAAAGACGATCCAGTCGTGACAAATGTCGAATCTCCGAGGTTGCAATGGGACGTGCCCCCAAGTCACGAACAAATTGAAAGGTGGTTTCAGTGGTCGCTGTTTCAGACAACGACTCGATAGGCCGGCCCTTGCTGGGATGCGACTTTGTTGTCGCATGGCAATAAAGATGAAGTGGGCAAGTGGGCTTCGGAAAATTGTTAGCCGCAGTTGCTCCACGATCGATGCTGCTGGTCCAGGTCCAGTAACGGGCTTGGTCGATCAGTCGGGCGGGCGAGATGCGGACCCAGGAGTTTATCTGAATCGCAAACCGAGCCAAGCCAGCAAACAAGCACCAGCTTGCAGTTGCGGTATGCACGGAGTACATAATATCATCGCCCGTTCATCTCATCGGACAGACATGAGGGCATTGGTGTATCAAAAAGCTGAGTAGATCGATAGAGTACGGGATGAAATATGTATGTCACGTAAAAGTTTCCCCGATTGAGGGAGCCCATCGAGGTGGGCCAAAGTCTCAAGGACCGAGCCGCGAGTTCGTTCCTCGGTCGGTTGAAGATGCTGCTGTCGTGGAGGTTCCAATTCTTAAGAAAGCGGAAAGCCTGAAACATGCTGGCCCCCTTGCCTGCTTGCCCCCCAACTCTTCCCCTTGGAATGAAAGCCGCTCCCTTCAGGGTGGAGGGGTCCAAGGTTGGGGACGAATGAGCTTGTTCAATGGCGCATCCAATTAACAACACAGATGTGGCTTAGCGCTTTGCATTCGAAATCACCTTCTTTACAGCTGCGAAAAAGCCTCATGTGGCTGAACATTTCCAATTGATCCATCCAGCTTTAGTTTAGCCTTGAGGTTCGAGCCGCCGTAGCGAAGTTATCACGAAGTTCGTTCTCCCAAGACACGCACTCACAGTACAAAGATGCAGCCCACCAGGTGTCTACTGAAAGGCCGATCCGTGTGGAAAGGTAAGTCGTCAGCCCATATCTGATATCCCACCCCCAAACCAAGAAAAAGGCTAACAGCTCTGCGCAAAATCTAGGGCCTCACATTGTCCCGTAAGAAAAGCCCGTCTGCCTCCGATAATCCCACCAACCTCGGGCAATCGATCGAACTGAGCGAAGCTAACCCAGCCGCCCCTGTGATAGTCTGCCGATCGTGCGCCCCGCGCCCGGCGAGAGAATCAAGCCCATCAAGACCCAGGCCCGCGCCGCGACCATCCTGCCCAGCTTCGTCGGCCTCAAGTTCCAGGTACACAACGGAAAGGTGTACAATGACGTGGTCATCACCGAAGACATGGTCGGCCACAAGCTCGGGGAGTTCTCGCTGTAAGTTCTTCCTTCCTCTCGATTTTTGGGGCGGTTCGACCAGCACGGAGAAGCATGCAAAGTTTGAAGGCGCAGTCCATTTGCTAACCCGTTCTCAAAACGCTCACAGGACGCGGAAACCGTTCATCTGGTCCAGGAATTAAGCTTGGAAGCTACGGACGAAGCAGGAGAAGAAGAACAAAAAAGCGAAGGAAGAGCATATATCAAGGTGTTGGAAGCAAAGATGCTTTCACATCAGAACTACGATTGTACAGAAACCCGCATTTGCATGTACGAATAGGCAGAGGGAGCAAACTCGCGCGACTCGCGGGTGGTATCATTGTTGTGGATGTTTTACAATAATATGTGCAGAAGGCCAAAAAGGGCAAGATGTCTCTCCATGATGAATGATTCCCTCCCCTTTCTTTTGCTGGTAAACGTATCTACTGTGATAACCAGTCTGGACCTCAAGAGAAAGAGGCTTCGCTAGCCTTGCCAAAAGTCTCCCCCAAAACGACTTTGTTTCGTATCGTAACCGTAAAACGCCAATAACCCATGACCCAAATAATGGCTTGCAATCTGTGTGCCTCTGCCTGTTCCGCCTCTAAACCAATCATCGCCCAAATTCTTATAGTGCCGTAGGGCGAGAGAAACGTGGTGGACCGTAACTCGTTTTGTTGTTGGCAGTGTAACGTATAGCGAATTACCGGTAGAACTCGCTGCGCTTGACGTTGACGCCGTACTCGCCGACGGCCATGCCGAGGTCCTCCATGGTGAGGACTGTCCGGTTCTGCGAGCCGCCCTGGCCACCACCACCATAACCCGCACGCTGGATGCCGAGGGGCGCGCCTCGGGACTGGTCGACCTTGGAGCCCGCCCCAGCTCCACCACCGCCACCGCCAGCCGCCTGACCGGGGATGGGAATGCCCGCCGCGGCGCCGAGGTTGCCCATGGGGTTGTTGGCGCTCGTGTTGGAGGCGCGGATTCGGCTATACTGGTAGGCGTCGGCCGCGATGTCGGCGACAAACTTCTGCGTGGCCAGCGCCAGCAGGCGCGCCAGGCGCTGGTCGGTCTGCGGCGGCGGCGGCAGGCCCGCGCGCGTCATGTAGTAGTTGGTCACGGCGTCGGGGATCTGTGGATGGACGGCAATAGGCGCAAAGGTTAGCAAAGCCTGATCATTGCGATGAAGATCGAATGCGCAATGTGGGGGGGTCTGGATGGGTAGGTGGGTAGGTATGGTAGGGACTCACGATTGGCGCATAGTCGTCCATCTTGTTCAGGAACTCCTTCAGGGAGATGTCGCGCCGCGTCGGCATCTTAGCCTCTTGGGGCTCTGGGTTCACCTCCTCCTCTTCCTCGGCCGCCTGGGCTTCATTGTTATTGTTGGTGGTGGCAGGCACCGGGAGGGTGTTCTCGGTGGGAGCGCTCGCCATCTTGGACTTTTTTTGCTCTGTGCTTGCGCTTCCCTGTCGGTTTCGGTCAGCACGCTGGAGGAATGGAATTGGACGGTCGAGCTGCCGCGGCAAGGAAGCTTGGACTGACCTCACTGGATGATGTAAGCAGGTCACGTGAGATAGCGGGTGCAAGCCGTTCGTTTGCTGGGGAGGATCGCAAATTTGATGATTGACTTTCAAAGATTGATCGATTTGGTCTGCGGTAATTATCGCGAATAGATGGTAACTTTAAGGACTTGTCAATGTGGAGGACGTTTGGATCGACAGTTCGTTGTGAAGTTGTTGTTGAACAGAGCATGGTAATTTATGGGATGCTGGCATGCATTAGGTAGAGTTGGGGAAAGCCACCCACACCTGAATAGTGGGGCGTTCATTGTTACTGATCGTTGTGGGGCTTCTGTGGCTGTTAACCTGGGGTTCTCATTACGGCTTCGCTGCAACGGACGAAGATGTCAGGGCCAATTGATCCATTGGTATACTCGCCTTCGATCGAACCCCCTTGTTTATAGTTTACTTGAATAAGCTGATCGCATCTGACAGTGGAGTGACTTGAAGGGCTGACCTATGATGATGAGGCGGAGTTGATGCTTTACCTGTCTCCCGAAACTTCGTTCTTCCATGGCATTATCTGGGCAAAAATATGTATTTGAACAACTTTTCTGTACATGTATGAAAGATGGCTAGCAAAAGTCTGTTCGCCCAAGTATTCAACGATAGTTATGCGTTTAATATATGCAACTATTCTGCTAGATGAGTAACAGAGAAGAGCCGGGCTTTCCTGAAGTCGTGCAATGCTAGGCTCATAAGAAAGGGGACGTCCTCCTGTGACATATCATGAACCAAAGGCTCCCGTTTACTTAGGCGATAGGCATTTCTAACTGATCTTCAGTTTGATAGACAATTCATCCAGCATGGGACGCTCTCGTAACCTCACGACAAAAGCGTGTTTTTGGCCATGAGGATCAGCGTAATCACTGCAGTCTTTTGGCCCCTCTAGACATTGCAAGTAACCAGCAATGATAATACGCAATGGTGGGTATATCTGCTGCACGGCACACTCTTTGATGCCTCGTAAGCCTGACCCGCGTCCCTTGAGTCGTGTTAATCTTGCCGAGATATGTTTCCGTCGTCGCGTGTTTTACACGCCAGCCCTAAGTCACCCCTCATTCGACCAGCGTGGTGAAGATGGCATATCATTGTCCGTCCGTACTTCACGCATCTGCCCGTAACCAGTCAAACGTATCCAACAAATCAAAGTTGAAGTCGACCTGCGTCGAAAAGTTCCAATCCACATTCCCCATGGCGGCCTGCCCCGTCCCCCCCGCCGCCGCCGCGGGCCCAACGTTGAGCGTCGCGTCCAGCACGTGCTTGATGGTCACCACGGCATTCTCGCAGAGGGCCGCGTTGGGGGCCGAAGGGCTGACCCACTCGAAGAAGCCCACCAGCAGGCTCAGCTTCTGGATGATGGCCGACCGGTTGATCTCGGCGTTCTTCGGGTGCGCCCCCTGCAGCGTCGGGTTCAGGAGCTCCATGCAGAGGACGCCGCCGGCCGGGGCGCCGTAGCTCATGAGCTGTCATAAGCCGAAAAAGGGGGGTTAGCTGTTAGAGACGCTATCGGTATGTGAAGAGAAACTCCCATACAAGAAGGGGGGAGGCTATTGGCATAACTTACAACCCAATCGAAGTCACGCTTCTCTGTGAAGAGATCCATGTGCGTCCACACCGTCAACGCCAATACGATCATCTCGTAAGCGGTGACCAGGAGTTCGCTGCTGTCTGCTTGGAAATGACGATACTGCAACCGATCCAGCAGGAATTCATTCATCAGTATCTCCAGCCGTACAAGTAGCCGTTGGTAGAATCGGGTATGGTCCATGTCCGCCGCGCGGATCTCGTGAAGTTGGAACACCACGGCGCCTGGGAATTCCGACACCGCTTGAGCCTGTCTGGCTCGGAGCTGTCTGTGAGGTATCTTTAGCAACGACTGATTGTTAAGAAACCCGCCCGAATGTTAATCTCGTTGTACATACCCTATGCGCTCGAACTGGACCGGGTCTTTGCCAAGCGCCAACTCGATGATCTCGGCTCGAATGTGTGCAAGAATCACTCGCGCCCGGATCATGGTGGCTGGATAGAACTGGCCCAAGGTGTTCCAGCCCTTGCTGTCGAGCGTCTCCGACGCCACCCGCACGAGCGTCTGCTCGTCCGAGAACAGCGTGTCGTCCGAGAAGTCCAGCGGCAACGGCGTGGATATGTAGTTCGTCCCCAAGAGAGGGGGCCTCCCAGTAAAAGTGACCATTAAGTTGTCGGAACAAAAGGAGGTGGCCAAGATCCGCCTGCGGCACTCAATCGCCAACGACGGCCGATAGCTGGGGTTGTATCGATAGCTGTGGGTGCTGGGCTCGTCATGGAAGCCGTGGAAGGTGAGAAGAGACATGTGAGCGGCGTGGTATTGCCATGTTGGAAGACCTATATGTTGCTGAGTTTTAGCGACAGTACTACGGCTACAAGACTACAGACTGCAACTCAGCCTCAAAGAAGGGATGTAACTCACTGGCATCCCCACTGGTAATGGACTCAAGTGTGGCGCGTCGATGGTAAAGGTAAATGAGTAGTATGTTGCCTTCAGTAAACTCCCGACTCAGTTGGATGCATAAGCCGAGGGCGCGGAGTCCGGCCGCCGCAATTCTCTTGAGATAGTCCAGATACTCATGTTGGGTGTTTGAGCCGAGCCGAGGTTTGACAGAATTGGCTTCGGTGTCAAGCAAGTCAAAAAGAACGCCTAACAGATCCCGAACCGAACCCAATGTAAGCCATCATATAATTATCAAGCCATGCGCTTGGATGTTGGGGCCGCCAGGAGTGGTAATGTGCTAGACAAAGAAAGACGTACCGATAGCTTCCCATCGCAAGTTTGGCCCACTGAACTGGCTGAGCCATTCCTCCGGGTCACGGATAGAGTCGGAAAAGGGTTCCATGGTATTGACACACACGGCCTTGGCCATGTCCTCGAGCTTCGTCTCATCGTGTGGACTGGCATTGAGATGCTCGCCCCATGTCTCGTACAGCGACTTGAGAATGTGCTCGGCAATACCATGCATGAAAGACTGATAGACCCACGAGTTGGCCTTCTTCTGCCATATGATTTTGTGCGGCTGGTTTAGAAGCCGAAGGACGGTAAAGCATAACTCTCTAATACTCGGAGTTAGGATATCGGGGGCCTCCTGACTGAGTACGTCCCGGCTACTGTCTTGAGTCTGGGGTGTAGCACCGAGCAGGTCCAGGTTGTCACGGGTCTCTTGAAGGACGGCCGAGTAGCTCGTGGCACCGAGATAGCCATGGCCGCCAGTAGCCCTGCGGTTGAGGATGTTGTTCCGCCAGCTGGAACTTGGGCTCGGGCTCTGCATCTCGTTTAACTGAACCGAGGACGGAGAGGGAGACGATGGCCGGCGAGGTATGTCGGCCCCTTGGCGTGTGTGTGACGACGGCTTACTTCCATTGGGCCTGACTGGGGTCGAGTTAGATAGAGTATAGATGCATCGCTTCCCGCCCTTCCTGCATCGGAGGCAGACAGGACGTGTATGGTCGCAAGCCACCTATGAGTCTTTCGTGTCAGCCTAGAATGGCGATGCAGCTCGTAGGAGATGGTTGGTTGCACGACGCCAAGTGGATAAACGCTATACCTTTCTTTGACGGCAGGTATCGCAAGCTTGGAGCCGACCGTTTCGCCGGCGGAGCTCAGATGTACCCTCTGACATGTCGCACCGTAATGATGGCGCACGCAAGCATGCGCGTTGCGTATATCCCCAACAGAATGGAATGATGTGCCTGTCTACAATTGACGTCGACTCGGGTTCGTGGTAAAGGGGCGCGCGTGCGTCTGTTACTGGGGATCGGCTTGATTTGGTTGGAAGTAAGCAAGTACACACTGGGCGTAAGCCGAAGCCGCTCAGTAAGAAGATATGTAGGTACCTACCTACCTAGTGCTGGTGAGCTGGTGGGAGAAAACGCTAATCAATTGAGGCTCGGCTTCGGCTTAGAGCGGAGTCACTAAAAGTCCAAATTGACAATTGACAGCGGACGTGAATGACTAATTCGGTCAACCCCAGCAGCAGTGGGCTGCATTGTCAGCAAGAGATGACGAATCCAAATCGATCGTGAACTGCTACCTTCGCCCAAAAGGCGTACATGTCACCATGCCACCACTAATCATGTTACCCTATTCCCTATCCTGTCCAAGCCTCCACTGGAGTGCCTGATCTGCCTAATCTTTGTCAGGCTCGCCGATGACTTGGAAGCCGCTGCACGACGACGCTAGACCCCATTAGGCCTAAACCACCCCCCTGTCACCCACCCCAGCTTGGCTGTTAACCTTAGGCTGCTTGGCGTCGCTTCCAAGCAACGGCTTTGCCAAGCTGAACGCCGAAGCAGCATCTTCTTCGGCTTGCAGAACCTCGATGCCGTGCAAGCTGAAAAATTGCTTGCGCCAGGCTAATTGATGTGATGCAAGGCAGTCAGTCTACCCTGAGTCAAAGATGGATGACCAATTCCATATGTGTATTTTCTAGCGAGTTGTTAGATATATATATCTCGTTGCCCATTGCTCCTTCCGGATTTGTGACACTCGCTACTCCCCAATAACAATCACTCCAGATCAACGACATCAGTCTCCAGTTTTCTTCTAACATCTACCCCTGTCTATCACTTAGACGACTGCACCTTCACACTTCACATCAAACCTCAAATCCCACTCCCACTGCACAGAGCATCACCAAACCTCAAATCACCACACTGCCTACCAAAACTTCAACAAATCGCGCCACGATGTCGTCCAAAACCAACATGTCTTCCCGCATCTCATCTGGTAGATTTCCCCCTCGTCCAAACTGCGACCACTTTCGGCCTAGCATCTCCTCTAACCTCGCTCTACAGATTCCTATGATACGATATCGGCCATGAAGGACAGCAACAGTAGCACCAACAGCTCAAAGTCATCCTCCTCGTCCCGTCTGTCCACTGTCATGAAGAAGGCCAAGTCCAAGTTCGGCAGCTCCTCCTCGTCGCCCGAGGAAAAGGCACAGAAGAAGTCCCAGAAGTCAACGACGCATAGCCAGGCCTTTAAGGACACCTTGTTTGCTTACGAGATTCTTGCTTGTAAGATAGATCACTGACGCTCTATACCTGCGTACCCGCATCGAATACTAACTTGACATTAGTGACAAAGTAGGGGCCCTGGCTCTCGCACTACGTCGTCCCCTCCTGGTGGTGACAGTCCAAACGAGGGAGAGATTGATGAGACTTACGACTTTTGCTTTGTTGGCGTATACCCTACTGATGCGATATCGAGACTGGACTTTTCTTTTGTCTTGAAACAGGCTGGGGGAATAGAAAAAGAATACAGGTTCGACTTCGGCAATACACCGAGCCCAGTCTCACTAAGGGAAGAAATGGGAGCACTTCTTTTATAACCACAATTAGCTTCGTTAATACAATTATTCTACATTACTCACATGATATCTGATGGGCCAGTAGCAGCTTTGAAGTTCTGGTCAATACTAATGGACGGCTATTATGGCTTTTCTACGAGATAGGGGGTAGGTCTAGGATACATCTAAGATGCTCAACTCCACGTGGTTTCTTGCTGACATAACAATTTGCACAATAATGGGTAAAAGTATTTGATGAACTGCGTTGATGTAAATTTCAATCTAGTATATAGACGATGTAATCACGATAACAGCGCGTTATACAATGTCAGGAGTTGGTGGCAACTGAATGGACTGTATAATTCATGGTATGACAACTGCATTAGATTAGGAAGAGTATGCTACTGATTTGACATTGAGCATTACCCTGTATCTCTTCTCGAGAGAAACGCCATCCCCCTTTCTTGGACCGCCTATTGAGGGCATTTCCAACCCTCGGGGACAAGTTTGAACGAAGTTCCCCGGTCATAGGTACCACCCACCGCGCTGCATGCGTTGTTGTACGCCGCGAAGCCCTCCTTGGACTTAGCTGTCGGGCAGCACTAGAATCATCGACCATCCAACGTCAGCTCCGTGGGAGCAGGGCGGGGAATAGAGAAAGAGGCAAGCAACACACCCGAGACGGGTGTTGTTCTTTTTGGGTGGAGGGGGGACTTACGATAATACCGTTTACGAGCGAGTTGCCTTCGATGGAAGCACATATTTTGGGATCGATGAGGAAACCGCCCGAGGGGTCGACCTGGTTCGGGTTACTGGGACCATAGAGGTTGATGCAGACTAACCCGGTTTCACGGTAGCTCTGGGCGAAGGCAGCACTAGCAATCGCACTTGTCAGTTTTCCAAACTCCAAGACGGGAAATAAGGGACAGTCGAGACATTATTGTATGATGTGCTGGTCTGGCCTCAATAGCAAAGACAAGGAAGATGGGTAAATTGGTGGACATACCTGGCCAAAGCCAAAATCGACAGCGATAGGAACTGCATCTTGTTCAAGTATTGTACTAGAGGCTGACGATTTTCGAGGAGTGTGAAAACGATCTAATAGACAGTAGTTGGTGAGAGACAAAAGAAGGTCCAGGAGAAGTCGCATTCGCTCTATATGTATACACATCTATACCCCTGCGCTAGCAGCCTTATAGTTGAGTATAATATTACTTGATTATTCATGATTTGTTATTGCTTATGATTCGAGCAAGAACTGCTGTTGACAGTGATGCGATCAGCCGAGCTGTTTACCTCCTCGATTATGGTATGATCGTGGGGAACCATCGTTCCAGGTGCGGGTAAGGCCGCGTTTGGCAGGTGTTACTCCGCAGATCGGCGAAATGAGCCTCATAGGGCTAGGAGGGGCCGTCTCGTTGTCCATTGCATCGCGCGGCAGTGGCCCAGCATAACCCTCCAAACCTGGAACCATACAGGTCTTGCGTAGCATTGCATAGATGCCGGTATACTCGAGTCATGACAGGTGACAGGAATATAGGCGTTTGTTGTTGCATACTTACATAGAATCGCGCTCGTATTGATTCTCGCCTGAAGTGCCGGAGCCAGACCGGAACTAGGCCATTTCCCGCGACGGATGCGACAGCGGGATGGCATAGAGTGGAGAACGGCGCGGCCATGGATAATCTTCCGGCCAAGATACAATCCCGGCACATGCAGGACTATTAAGGCACTCTGCCCAGTTAGTGCTGTCAAATAACCGTCGATGCGACCTGCATGTAACCCAGGCAGGAGCCAAGATGGCAATGATGCATGGAAGTGGTTGTCTCCAAAAGATGGCCTTCATTCGCAGGCCAGTAAGCATGTAACTCGTTTGTTTTGTCGCAAATAACCCGTCCAATAGTTTGGCCTCCATACCGGGGAAGTACAGGTTGCTGGACATAGTATGGTAGCTCATTGCGAAGGTAAATTAAATCGTAGGCTAATTTTGGTTCTACATATCGGGATATGCAAAGGCATTCTGTAGACCGCAATAAAATGGGCTTTTGGCCAACCTGACAGACCACTTGTAAGTGGTATGGTACTGGACCATTATACCCAAGCATAACCAGAATAGATAAAATGATGCGTACTGGTCGCTTGGGCCATGGTTGGAAAAGCGAAATATTGAGATGAAGTTCCAGAAGTGAAAAGCAAAACAAAACATACACCAACACCAAGAAACGTAGAAATGCCACGCAGAAGTGCGTACTTGAACACATAACCGGGACAATACAAACACGATACGGCACACACTACCAACGAGCCATCAGCCCGTTGGCGAAAGACCGGAGCTCAGTTTGACGTTATGAGGGTACGTCATCTGATGATCTGCCAACATGGCTTCTGCTTATATTTACTTGCTGTTGCCATAGAATAGACGAAGAGCGATGCCACCTGCATTATTTGTTCCTTGTTACTATTTGCTCCACGACAATATGATATTAGCTCCGACAACACTTTCGCCTTGGGAGGTGGATTCAGGGTACAGTATTACTATCATAGGAACTAGCAAGCTGAGAGGCAGAACAGTATTGCCAACACGGATTGGCGCCAGTGTATGACTACGCATTATAAATGTTGTCATTATTTCTAGTCTCGCTCGCTACCTGAGTTGATCGTGGAAGCCTGGAATGTATTCTACTGCTCATCGAGTCTCACGACTCCAAAGCCAAAGCAAAGTGGTTAATCAAAAACGCCGTCCCTGCCGCCGAATCATGTTTTCCTGCCATTCAGGCGTTGAAGGGAGTGTCTAAGTCGGGTAGTCGAATCATAATGCATTCATTCGTTCATTTCCTCATCAATTATGCAGGACTGCCGTACGCTTCCTGCATCCCATACTCACCCACATTTTCAAACGGCCCGCAAAGCCGGACCAACAGCGTCATGGACAAGCGGATGCGTTCCGTCATATCGTCGCCCACACAGCCATCTGGGAGCCCCTCGGGGAGAGTCAAGAGGTAGTCGTGAGGGAGGGGATCGGTCTGGGGCACGATCATCCTCGAAATCATGGCCCCCGCTGCCGGAGACAGAGGCGCCGGCGGCGCTGGGCGGTAGTGGGCCACGCGGTGGTAGAGGTCGGCGAGCTGGCTGTGCATCCGACCGGTTGCCGAGTCGGCCGGCCCGCAACGCTCGAGGATCGCCACGCAGGATTGCGCGTGGTGCAGGTCCACCGTCCAGGAGTCGATCGAGTCGCCGTGGATTTGCTTCTGAAGTGCCGAGTGTATTAGGACGGTGCAGGTCGTGTACGCTTGGAATCTGTGTGCGATGTATCAATACGTGAGTCGCATCTTGGGGGGGGGGGGGGGGGGGGGCAAGAAAAGGAGGATCTCGTGGTGGTACTTACATGACGAGCCAACACTTCCAGATTGCCACATCCTCCAGCACCATGAACTCGAATATGCGCGCGGCTTGTTGTGCGGCCAATATACCTTCTCGGGCGTTTTCGAATACGTACTTGCTGAAGGCGTCGTCTGGCGGCATGACTGCATCCCGCGCCACAAAGCCGACCGATCGGAGAAACCGACCGGCGGTGCGACGGTAGAGCAATCCGGTGGCGCTGAGAAACATCAGGTTAACGTAATAGATGGCGACGCGCTTTTCCGTACCCTGCTCGTCGATCAGGGCGGCGAGGTACAATTCGTTTGGAAGCTGCCGGTACCACTCCTGCAAGTCCTGCATCAGGACCCCCGGGCTGGCGGCGGTTTGCCCCTTCAGCGTAAAGTCCATCCGGGAGATGTTGGCTTTGAGAATGCATAGCTTGGTGAGCTCGCGGGACACGGTGATCTGCAGCATGGGGACCGTCTCGAGCTCCACCTCCGAGAGCGGGAACTCCTCGAAATAGAGGCCGCCGCCGAACACGTAGCCGAGGGTGGACGAGAGGAGCAGCGACTGGAAGAGCAGCGTCCGCCACGTCTTGCGGTGGTTGAACCAGGTGTCTGCGGCCATGCCCGGTTCGCGGAAGTTGTCGTCGTTGAGGTTGTGCGTCATGCACAGGCTCAGGCCGATCTCCACGAAGGCCAGCGCGGTGGTGCGCTGGTTCTTGATGTTGAAGTTGGCTAGAAGAGTGCACACTTTTATGGCGTCCAAGGGGAGGATCTTGTAGAGCAAGGCGAAATAGTTTGTGGACGTGTGATAGAGTGTCTCGGAATACCCAACGGCTTGCTCGTCGTTATAGGCGAATCGCATACCCACGGCCGCCACGGCACATAAGCAGCACAGCTCGGCCTGCTTCACCGCCTGTGAGCGATCCGGGCTGTTAACATATATGTCCCGGTGATACCCCATGATGGTCTCTTTGGTAAACACCAGGAACCACTGGTCACTTGACTCGAAAAAGGCGTCCACCGCCGTTTGGATCCTGGTCGTATCCGAGACAGACATGCGATTCCAGCAATAAAATATATCCTCTAACTGGTTCGGCTCATCCAAGGATATCGCCGGCTTCGCGTCCAAGTGGCTGGAAGTAATTTCTCGCCCCGCGTGGTTTTCCATCACTAGCGGGGACGAAGAGTCGTCGGTTTCATCGACAGACTGGCGATGGGAATCGCCAGAGCTGATGAGGCCTCGCATATCTCGAAACATGTCACTCAGCGCCTCGCCGGACCTGAGACGCGTGACCAACCCCGCCGCTTCCTCCTCCGGAGCCTCTTGCAACCGCTTGACGAATTCGAGGATAGACTTTAGCCTGTCTTTGTTGGTGGAGTCTTCTGAGGAGCCAACGGATTGCCGCAAGCGATGCAGGATGGCTTCGGCATCTGCCTCGGACCCGTTGCACAGGCTGCTGAGCAGACACTCGTAGCTGACCAGCCGGGACGTGCGGATGTGCGCATCGCCATCGTCGGGGTAAGTGCACTCTATCCTCTTGCTTAGACACCGCTTGCAGCTCGGACGCTCCCCGTCACACTAGGCGTGGTCCTTAAGTCAGTACAATCGAGGGAGGAGGGACGGCGGTGACTGGTTGCCCCAAATTTCCGATAAAGACTTGGGATATGCAGAAATTTGGACATACTTTGGTCTTCTTGAGCCGGCAATGGATACAAGCGATCGTGGTGAGCTTGCGCCTGCTAATCTTGGCTAGTGCAGCTTCTGATGGTTCGATGTTGCTGCCGTCTGGATCAACCTTGGGGATGAGGGTCCGGTAGGAATTCATGTCGCCGCGACCCAAGCCTTACAGTGGGATTGTATAATGGATTGCATGAGTTTGACCATCTTTGGCAGGAAATTTCTCATTCTGCTGTGGCAAATCTGGGGGCCGTGGAACACGGAATGGGAAATGGGTTGGCGATCTGGATGCTGATAGGTTAAGTGAGGGGTCGTTGTGGCGATACGCAACCCCGGACCGAGTCCGAGTTGCCCGCGTCCTGTGATTGGCTTCCCGTCGCTTTGCTTTGCTTTTTCCCCCAGTTATAGGTAACAACTGCCAACGCGCGTAGTGAGAAGTTGCCCGTGTCTTACCGTCCCGCGCGCACGTTGGGCATTGTCGAGAAGAGAAAAAGAAGTGCGGGCGGGCGGCTGTTAAGCTTCTGACGTCGTATGCAGGTCATCTACAGGCATACATAACCGAGAAGATCAGATCAGATTAGGGGCCGTTGAATACATAATGTATGTAGGGTACCCAGCTACTCATGAATCTGATGCCCTCGCACATTCAGGGTTCCTCCCTTGACCCCACCCACCATGAACATATGCGGTAGCAAGCTCTTAGGTAAATAAGTACTTGGCGGTCGTAAACCGGCATGTCTTCCAAGGGAAAGCGGCTGGGAAGTTCTTGGTAGACCGTTCGTTTGCCACCCACTGCTTATAAAAGGGTTCAGTTTACAAGATATATTAAGAGTATCTGGCATACATGCGAAGGTATATTTCTCGACTAAACAACTCCTTCCGATGCAGAGCTATAGGAATCGAAAACGCAGTGCCACACGCCAGGGGCATATGTCTTGACAAGTTCTACATGCTCTACGTCAACCGACGCGGGAGCCCCGGAAGGACCTTCACGTAGCACCATGCTCGTCAACATTTTCCCAATCTCCATCTTTCTCTCCTCGATATCGGCCACACCAACGTTCTCGTGCAGATGCAGCCATGCCCGGGGGCTGCCTTGGGCTATTGCCATCGCGTCTTTCCAACAAGGTTCGCTGGTTGGGAGGAATCCACAGTTAACATGAAGAACCTCTAGGTTGCTGGGCCCGTCCAAGGTATCTGGGTCGCGTTCATAGTCCTCCAGTTTCCGTCTCGCCTGCTGTATCCTCTGCAGAGCCATCGCGTTATCCTCCTGGAACACTATAATCCTCGTGTCCCCAGCTATCATCTCCCTTAGATCCACGTTGGGGGCTAGCTCGGCGCCCCGTATCACGCGAACGCTCCATCCATTGGCGAGCGCCCCGCGTCGCAGGCCTTCCACGCTCCAGGGGTTCAGCTCCCAGCAAAGTACGCGCATGCCCAGTTTCGCGTACGAGAACACGAAGTAGCCGATCCCGGCGTACATGTCCACCGCCCACCTGTCGCGCAGGGCGTTTAGGTTCATGGCCCGGTGCTGCAGGGTCGGCTCAGTCGGTTCGTGGAAGCCGAGAACCCGGGCCTTCTCCTTGATGTTGCCGCGGCTGAACATGGTCCACCGCGGTGCCCAGGTTTGGTGGATGCCGTTTTGCTTGGTGGAAACCCAGAATGCCGCCTCGAAATGGGCCTCTGTCACTTCATCTACCGCTGCGAGATGATCGCATTCACCAAAGTCGCCGTAAAGGACCTGTAAGCCACTCGGACTCCTCAATATGTTTTCCTCTCCATCCTCAACGGTGCTGGCATTGTCTTGTTCCCGAATATGCAGCGGTATGCCCTCGTTCACGGCAAGATGTGTGTAAGAAGTACCCGATTTCCGGGATATCTCAGACAATATCCTGGACCACAAGTCGTCTAGTTGCGAAACACTGAGTATCGACTTGAGAGATGTCCATGCCGGTGATGCGAAAGAGCCCGACGGTAGCAGCACCATGGGTTCATAGACGGTCCATCTTTTCGGGGCCTGTGCTACGAGCGCCGCGGTATCAACTTCCCCTGCTGCAGGCTCCGGTGGTAAATCAGTGGCCCATGCTGTAATAGCAGCCTCAATTGGTAGTATAGGCTTTTGCTTTGGTTTTGAGTGGCGCTTCTTGTTCTGGTTGTCGATTGCAGCCATCATGACAATTCGTCGGATTCGGACCAGCATAAAACTGTGAACTTCAAAGTTAGGCGCCGTTTAAAGCACCCGCAAAAGCGGGGGGCTCCCCATAACGGGAAGTGTGTAAGCGCCTATTACTGCAGACACAACGAAGGGGAAAGAAAGCTCAAGGAATCAGGAATGAGCACGAGAAACTCTCCATTAATAAGGGTTAATACCTTACCTCAGCTAGGGATAAGAGAAGAAAAGGAGAATAATATCACACCTGCTATATCACTGCGCCATTGGGAAACGCGAAAATGACATCATTCAAGGCCCGGGATTCCAATTAAGACTACACGTTTTTCCAGCTGTCATAAGTACCAGAAACCTAGATATTCACGACCCAGCGTTTATAGAAAGTTCAATGAATGTGGTAGACGTAAGTGACTTGCAATCTTCTTCACGACTAATTGATAGGTTGCTTGATTGGACCCTTGCCGCGTAAGGCTTATCCCCCGCGAAAGCTGAAGACCCCGAAAGCACCCCACTGACTCAGTAAAAGTGACATCGCTAGCCCCTCCAAATCCTCTATCGATAACAAAATTTCCCACGCTGCTGGACAACAACCCCGCCATCGAGTTCATTCATCAACTTTTGGCGACTTACGTACGACACCGACTTCGTTTCCACTCCCGGAGTCACTTCCAAAAGGGTCGCGCGCACGTCGCTTCTTACCAATTCTCTTCACCCTCACCATGTACGAAACTATTGTTGGCGCATCGTGCTTGACGAAGGCAGAGGAGGCGAAGCTTCTGGCCCGAATCAACGCCAACCCCTCCACCGACAAGGTCGCCGCCATCTCCGGCCAATGGGTCTTCTACGTCCAGGCCGAGAAGGAGGCCGGCAACAGCCTCGACGCCGTCAAGGGACTGCTTGGTGTGCCCGCCAACCAACAGACGGGCGTCATCTCCAGCGACAAGCCGAACGTGCTCGACGTCTACATCACGCCCCGGAACATCTCGCCATGGAGCTCCAAAGCTACCAGCATCGCCCACGTCTGCGGCCTGCAGGCCCAGGTGCGACGGATCGAGAGGGGCCGCGTCTTGCGCATTGAGCTGGAGGGCGAGAACAAGTTCAAGAGCGTCGAGGACATCGCATCGTTCCGCGACACCATCTACGACCGCATGACGGAGAACATCAGCCTCGACTCCCCGACCTCCTCTACCATTTTCACCGAGGGCGACCGACGACAGCTCGTAATCGTCGATATCTTCGCAGACGGCCAGGAGCCCCTTGCCGTTCTCCACGACTACAACAAGAAGAATGGACTTGGTCTCGACGAGTCCAACATGGAATACCTCGTCGCCAAGTACAAGGAGCTCGGACGTTCCCCGAGTGACGTGGAGCTCTTCATGTTCGCGCAGGTCAACAGCGAGCACTGCCGCCACCACGTTTTCAACTCCGCCTGGAACATCGATGGTGCGCAAAAAACTCAGAGTCTTTTCGGCATGATCAAGAACACCCACCAGAAGAACCCCAAGTATACCGTCTCGGCCTACAGCGACAACGCTGCCGTGATGGGAGGCTTAGACGGCAACCATTGGGCGCCTGATTACTCGACCGGTAGCTACAAGCTTACCAAGGAGACTGTCATGCCATTGATCAAAGTTGAGACAGTAAGTTTTCGAACACTCAAGTCCTGACTTTCTGGGCCAGCAACGATTGACATCTTGATAGCACAATCACCCCACAGCCATCAGTCCCTTCCCTGGAGCCGCTACTGGTAGCGGTGGAGAAATCCGAGACGAGGTATGTCAAGGCATTCCATACTGAGATGCTACGATATAGTCACTGACTTATTTGAAGGGTGCTGTTGGCCGAGGTTCTACCCCTAAAGCTGGCCTTTGCGGTTTCTGGGTTTCTGACCTTCTCATTCCCGGCCAAGGAGAAGCTTACCCCTGGGAAACTGATATCGGCAGGCCGGCGCACTATGCCAGCGCTATGGACATTATGCTTGAGGCCCCTATTGGATCTGCTTGCTTCAACAATGAGGTAGGTCTTCTATTGCCAATCACCTCGAAACAAGAAAATAACTAACATGCACTAGTTCGGCCGTCCCTCATTGGCTGGTGTCTTCCGTACACTCCAGACCAATGCTCGCAACCCTGAATCCCAAAACTACACTGGTTACCACAAGCCGATCATGGTCAGTATTCCCTTCACGTTCAATCATGCAATTGTGCTCGGCTAATAACTTGATAGATCGCCGGTGGTGTTGGCTCCGTCCGGCCGCAACACGCACTGAAGGACCCTGCGCAAGTACACGAGGGTGCCCACGTAATCGTCCTTGGAGGCCCAGCCATGCTTATTGGCCTGGGTGGAGGTGCAGCATCTTCGGCTACCGGTAATGAAGGCAGCGCGGATCTGGACTTTGCCAGCGTCCAACGTGGTAACCCCGAAATGGAACGACGTGCTCAAATGGTTATCAACACATGTAACGCAATGGGTGATCAAAGCCCCATCGCGTTCATTCATGATGTTGGTGCCGGTGGTCTTAGCAATGCCTTGCCTGAACTGGTAAAGGATAGCGGATTCGGCGGACAATTCGAATTGCGCCAAGTCGAAAATGCCGACCAGAGCATGAGCCCCATGGAGATATTCTGCAACGAGGCACAGGAGCGATACGTTCTCTTGGTGAACCCCGACGGCATGAACAGGTTCGTCAGCATTTGCAAACGAGAGCGTGCTGGCTTCTCCGATGTTGGACGGGTTTTGCCCCAGGGAGCCGACGGTTCTGCCAAGCTTATTCTCTCCGACCGAGACTCCAGGGAGCACCCATACCCCATCGATCTTCCCATGGATCTGCTATTCCCTGCTGGCCGAAAACAGGAACGTGTGGTTACTTCCTTGAAGCACTCGCTGCCTGCCTTTGATCCCGTTGCCAGCATGAAGAGTGCATTTGGCGAATCAACCAGCGACTCCGATCTCTTCAGAAAATCTGCGCAGCGCGTGCTTCACATGCCTGCTGTCGGTTCCAAGTCTTTCCTGATTACAATTGGTGATCGAACTGTCGGTGGTCTCACCGTCAGAGATCAGATGGTCGGCCCATGGCAGACTCCTGTTGCCGATGTTGCTGTCACTGCGACGTCCTTCAGCCTGGAGGAGATGAGGACCGGCGAGGCTATGGCAATGGGCGAGAAGCCTACTTTGGCTTTGATCTCCGCTGCTGCTTCTGCACGGATGGCCGTGGCTGAGAGTCTACTCAACCTTGGCGCTGCTCATATCCTGGGCGGTGCGGCGAAGGGTGACCTCGAGCGTGTCAAGCTTTCGGCGAACTGGATGTCTGCTGTGAAGGAACCTGGTGAGGGAGCAGCTCTCTTCGAGGCAGTGGAAGCTATTGGTGCGCAAATGTGCCCGCAATTGGGCGTTAGCATTCCCGTCGGTAAGGACTCCATGTCCATGAAGGCATCTTGGAAAGACGACAGTGGTGACAAGAGTGTCACTGCCCCCATGTCCGTTGTCATTACGGCTTTCACCACCGTCGAGGACATCAAGACTACCTGGACACCGCAGCTCCGACGTGTTGAGGATGTTGGCGACACTTTGCTGATGTACGTTGACTTGGCCAAGGGCCGCAAGGCTTTGGGTGGGTCTGCCCTGGCTCAAGCATTCGGTGAAATCGGAAACGAATCGCCTGATGTCCGCGACGTTGAGTTGCTCAGAGATTACTTCGATGCAGTTGCTCAGCTTCACGAAAGTGGAATTGTTCTTGCTTACCACGACATCTCGGATGGCGGTCTCTTCACCACTATTTCGGAGATGATGTTCGCTGGCCGATGCGGTGTAAGCATGTTCTTGGATGATGTTGCCAAGTCTGGCAGCCTCAAGGACATGACCGAGGCACTCTTCAACGAAGAGCTTGGTGCGGTCTTCCAGGTTCGCTCCTCAGACGAGATCAACTTCAAGAGATGTTTTGCCACTTGCGGTCCCCCGCCTGGTTTGATCAAGCGATGCGGTATCGTTCAGGCATCGAAGAAGCAAAACTTGACCATCCGTTACGGGACACAGCCTGTATTCGCCCAGATTGAGCGATCCGAGCTGCAGAAGTGGTGGACCAACACCTCTTACGAGATGCAGAAGATCAGAGATAACCCGGCATGCGCCGAGTCTGAATACTCAACTATCTCGGACTCTGAAGACCCCGGTATCTCGTACAGACTCACATACTCCCCATCGGAGAACATCATCCCCATGACTGCGTCCTTCACCGGTCTCTTCAAGCGACCTCGCGTTGCTATCCTAAGAGAACAGGGTGTCAATTCGTTTGCTGAGATGGCTTTCGCTTTCCGCGCTGCCGGGTTTGACCCTGTCGATATTCACATGTCGGACATCCTCAACGGCCGCAAACTTACCGAGTTCTCTGGTCTGGCCGCATGTGGTGGTTTCAGTTACGGTGACGTGCTCGGCGCCGGCCAAGGTTGGGCCAAATCGGTCCTGCTGCACGAGAACGCCCGCACCGAGTTCGAGGAGTTCTTTAAGCGCACCAACACCTTCGCCCTCGGCGTCTGCAACGGCTGCCAGGCCCTCTCGAAGCTCAAGGAGATCATTCCCGGCGCCAGCGCCTGGCCCGACTTCGTCGCCAACAGCAGTGACCAATTCGAGGCGCGCTTCAGCATGGTCAAGGTGGACGAGGGCGCGTCGCCCGTCTTCTTCCACGGCATGGGCGGTTCCTACCTGCCCATCGCCGTCTCGCACGGTGAGGGCCGCGCGTCCTTTTCCGGATCCGGTGACCTCGAGACGCTGTCCCGCGGCAAGCAGGTCCCCGTCCGTTATGTTAATAACCGCCTCAAGGTCACGGAGCAGTACCCCTACAACCCGAACGGCAGCCCCGGCGGCGTTGCCGCCGTCTCTAGTGCTGACGGTCGCGTGCTGGCGATCATGCCGCACCCGGAGCGCACCGCCATGGCTGATGTGGCGAGCTATTTGCCTCCGAACCAGCGCGAGGAGTGGGGGCTGTACGGGCCTTGGTTGAGGATGTTCCAGAGTGCTCGTAGATGGATCGGTTGATTGCGTACCAATTAAGTAGTCTTCGTTTCTTTCTTTTTGATTGGTAAGATGTTGTTTTTATTCTTCTGAGATGATGATATTGATAAGGTAAGGGAGGTAAGGTGGGTAGGTAGGCATTTGTGGCGTTGGTGACTGGGATGCTAGATTGATTGATTGCGTTTTTTTACTTGGGGCTAGATGGGCCATACACATACATACGCAATTGCACACAATTGCACACATATACATATAAATCATCCATCTCACGAGGAGGTGATGTAGATGGAAAATGAAGAAAACATGTTGGTATCGCCAGTTCAGGGGCTATCAACAGGACCGAAGGGGGCGTCACGTACGTACAGCGCCCGGACCATCAACCTCTCGTACGAAGGGTTGGGGGTCCAGAATGGAGCAGTAAGGAGAAACAACATAGATGAATATACACCACTGAACCCAATACCTACGATCGATCGTACTGAAGCCCATCCAACAAGATATAAATCAATTCAAACCTTTAGGACGTGCCTTTAACCTTGCACTTAACTGTTAGTTAATGGAGCACCACTGTCGGCACCTGATGCTTTCAATCTTCTGTGGTAGAAAGCAAGATCCGGGATCTTAGGATGACATACCATAATGATTGCGAGTGCCACTAATAGGGGTCGAAATTCCGCTGCTACCGCCGCCTTAAGGCCGTGTAACTTCTGAATGCCCGTGTGTGTGTGTGCGCTTGATTGAGACCTCATTCTACCCCTCGAGGGATGTACAATTCCCATCAGGCTTGGTCGAGTAGTTATATATATTCATGGCCCGTGCTGGCAACCCGTTTTCTATGGGTCTGGGTCGCTCGAGGAGTAGCTATCGATGAGTAAAGTTTCTACACACAGGGCCTTGCTACGCCCCAGTGGTATTACCATGCCCAGTGGTATTACCATGCCCAGTGGTATTACCATGCCCAGTGCCGATTTGCGTATTATGTAAACCGTCCTATATATGAACCAATTGACCCCTGCTTCTTGCTGGTGGTTACATACCTGTCTATGGTTCGACCCGTATTTCCGTTATTCCTTTTTGGTTTTTTCTATGATTCAATGCGTAGAAAGAAGGAACATGTACACTCACCACCATACTCTTGAGACTTTGAACCCAGGACACGGCATATCGCCAGTAGCCTTATGGTATAAGGAATCCTTACATGCAGCACAATATGATACCTGTCACGAGGTCACTCATTATCAAGTGAATTTGAGCACATGAGCAAGGCATTTGTAGTCATAGTTTATCGTAGTAGCTGCATTATCTACCAAGCATAGCGAAATCAATAGCAAGCAGCCTTTGTTTCGGCGCTGAGGTATTGTACATCATCATACAAACTGCGAAAGCCGTAGCAATATCATCGACCTCTTCAGCAGTAAGGGTCATGGCATCATAGCTTCCCATCCCATTGCGCCATCCAAAACATCAAAATGTCCCAAATCAGACGTTGGGGTACCCAGAGTGATCATGAAACACAGCAAAGCACCATCCCCTCCATCGCCCGTATCATGTAGTAAATCCCTTCGCCATCGATCAAAGTTTTCGTGACCCATACTTCTGATTCAGCAAAGATCCATGAAGCTAGTTCGTCAATCGAGTCACACAGCAGAATCCAGTCGCTCCCAAAGGGCAGTTGACTCCCCGGTCCCTTCTTCAGCGAACTGATCAAGTCCACATGGTCTGAAGGCCTCGCCCTCCGAGAAGGAAATTCGCCCATTGCGACTTCTTCTACATCGTGTTAAACTTGTTACGGGTCAGCTTCCCAGAACCGGCCTTGACAGGTACCGATGATGTTTTATAGGAGTTCGATATCTTGTCAGTGATCGATGCTTTGTTTGCGATTAATGGCTTGTTGGTTGTATTAGATGCTTTATTAGCGATCGATGCCTTATTGGATGCCTTGTTTGTGATATTCAATGCCTTGTTGGGGATTGATGCCTTGCTGGCGGTGACTGCAGGCTTGCTTGTGACCGCAGGCTTGCTGGTGTTCGATGCCCTGTTGGTGACGGACGCTTTGCTGGTGTTTAATGCCTTGTTGCTGGTGACGACAGGCTTGCTAGTGTTCGATACCTTATGGGCGGTGACCTCTGGCTTGTCGGTAACCGCAGACTTGCTGGTGACAGACTGCTTGCTGGTGGCCGCTGGCTTGCTGGTGGCTGCGGGCTTACTAGTGGCCGAGGACTTACTGGAGGCTGTAGGTTTGTTAGTGGCCGTGGGTTTGCTGGTAACCACGGGCTTGCTTGTAACCGCTAGCTTGCTAGTAGCCGAGGGCTTTCTGGTGGCCGTAGGTTTGCTGGCGGCCGCGGGCTTGTTAGTGATAGATGGCTTTCTGGTGACCGCGGGCTTGTTGGCGATCGATGGCTTGCTGGTGCTCTTGAGAGGGTACATCTGCATAAGTCGATTCCGATCACCCTCGGAAACGACAGTGTTCCTGGGAATATGTGCCTTCGGATCCTTCAGGTCGCCCTTAAAGAAACCGTAGTGCATGACGGAATTCCTGTCGTAGGGCTCCGTGCGCCACGGGGGAAAGAGGGAGGGCTGAATCGCCCATTGCTCGTCGAGAGTTTTGTCGCTGAAGCCACTATTTCGCAGGCCGCAGCGGTTCAAGCGGATGCCACTGTTCGGATGCTGGTGCTCGTGGTTGAGGCCGAGCGCGTGGCCGAACTCGTGCAGTATTGAATGTAGGTTCCGGGTCTGGTCCGCGTCGTCGTCGTCGAGATGAAGACACAAGGTAGGCTTGTGATTGGGTATCTTCCAGCTATCTTTTCCCAAGACGCTGTGGCAGTCGCCGTTTGTGGTAAACATGACGCGAATGTCCGAGTAGCCGTCTGGTTCGCGGAAGAAACCGAATCTTACGCGCATAGGAATGGTGTTGTATTGCAGACCCACATACCCGCAAACCAAATCCTTCTGATCTTGTGTGCCGTTCATAAAACGTACATACACACACGACACATCTCTCGGCCAGCGACCGTCTTTCCATGGCGATGCTGGTTTAGGGTAACGACCATAATTTGGGCCGTCTGTCACAGATGACCCATCGCTATCACAAGACGATGAGTCTTCCTCTTCTGAATCGTCTTCTTCTGAATCATCTTCTTCAGACTCTTCGTCTTCAGACTCTTCTATTTCATCCTCTTCTGAATCATCTTCTTCGGGGTCGTCTTCTTCTGAATCGTCTTCTTCAGACTCTTCGTCTTCAGACTCTTCTGTTTCATCCTCTTCTGAAACATCATCATCCGAGTGCGAATAGCAATGGATCGTAAGAGACTTCGCCTTCGTATTTTTGGCTCCGGTGGTCGACGCCGAAGCTGAGGCCTTAACATGGATGGAAGACGATCGGACATAAACCTCGACGGAAGAGCGAGTTGAGGAAGTAGAGGTTGAGGCTTGAGCTGTAGCACGAGCCGAAACCGAAGATAGTTTCGACGATTGGTAATGGATTTCGGACGACGACCTTGTACGATGGGTCGCCTGCGCGGCAGCACTTGCGTTTCCTCGCGGCATTGTGTCTTCCGTATGAGATTGAGACGATTGTCCAAGGAGGTGAATGTTTGTTGGGAGTAGCGGAGAGCGCGGTAGCAGAATTGTCGGCTGCGCAGACGAAAAAGAGGTAGAAAGAGTATCGGTTTAATGGAGTTTGATGAGCTAAGAGGACATTAAGGTAGGGAGCGTGCTTCGTTGAACGTGAATCGATGTTCGCGACAATCGTCGAAGGTCGAAAGTGTGGTTTCAGATAGAGAATTTTACCGAAGACACGGATGAAAGCTAATGATGTAGTGAGAGATGGGACTGATGGAATTTTGATAAAGGTAGAGGATCTGTGCATCGACAAGTATGTTGTGATGAATTGAGTTCACCTTTGGTAGAAAGATGAAAAAAGAGGACCAGCACTTGTTGCCCGCGTAGTAAACTGGTTCTTTTTTTGGCAGCTTCTGATTAGATGAGTGATGGAAATCAGTGACGAGGACCAGTGGATTCAATGAGCGATGGAGGGGTTATTGCGTCGCGCTAAACCACTGTGCTGTGTTGCAGGATGTCTGTAGCTGCGCGACCTCTGCACCTAGCTACAGCAACTTATTTACAGATCAGTAACTACTCTGCATATAGGCCTAAAAGCATGAGATGGGCTTCAGAGGAATGACTATGAAAATGAATTTACGATGTTTAACTGGTGTGATCTTGAGGACGGAGGAAGCGTCTCTTGCGCAACCCATACCACAGCATCGACAGCAACTCACCCGTACTGGGCATTTTCTCCCAGAAACGAAATGACCTCCAAATCCAATGCTTTCTGGCAAGTGTCGTTTCAGCAACTAACTGAACAATTCACATATGCATCTTCATACCGGAAAAGTCAGAAACATCTTTGTATACTATTGGCCCACTTATCGTGGTACTGTAGTGGGTATCGTATAGGCGACATATCATCGCCAGAACCTCAATGGCAACCCTGTCTAGAAGGTTGCATTGACTGACGCGATATCACGTGAAGGTTGAAAATAAACTAACCAACCGTGTTGCAAAGACATGTACACGCCATCGACCTGCCGAGCCCAGGTTTATACAGGCGACAGGGGACCCAATCAGACCAAATAGTCCTACACCACAGGGAGGGCAAACACAAGAACGCTGATTTGCTAACAAACCCCTGCAGTTTGAGCTGGAATTCTTGATGACTGCATATAAAGTTGAAAACTTATTGGAGTCAATGAATAGGGTGTCTAAAATAAGGCTGGCAAATGCCTCAAACATACGAGTGGAGGGCGTTTTTCTCTACTCCAGCACACCACCAACCTCATTCGCGTCATTCGGCAGTTGAGGGTCTCACCGCAACCGCAATTGCGGCTAAATCACGATAAAATTGATTAGCCACGACGCGACGGCCATAGGAATCAGAGACAAGAGCGATGTACAGCCACATCCGGAGCGATAGGCACCAATCCTACATTCATTTACGCCGTCCGGTGTGTTAGTTAATCAATTATCTTGTCGCGAATTATCGATGAAGCCTTGCAATTCTGGCAGGGAGACGGATGCTGCGATGCGCACTGCCGCCTTGCTTCCCGCCATAGCCACTTCGTGATGAACGAACCAGCCACCCATCTATTCTTTTTCGCAAGCTTCCCCGTCCAAGAGATCTAGTCATCCGACGACCGTCATATAGGAGAAAGCATCTGCAGTCGTCCAAAATCATTATTTCGTCCGATTGCTATTCTTGGAGTTGTCATTTATTAAAGCACACTGCATGATGCGTGCTACCAACAATTTTACCTTCAGCCTGCAGGTGGCCATGCAGAATTATATCCAGTGGAATGTTTATGCATGCATACCTAACGGGGCCCCTGTCATGTCACACTTAATCATGCATGTCTGAGAGAAGGCTGGCGAATAAAAGAACGTTTATGCTGGCATAGCCTCGTGCCAAGATCAAGGCTTATGCATATGCTGACATGGCGTGCACTTTGATATTCAGCTGGGCGTCGGAATGGTTGCTCTAGAATATTACACTTTAAGGGGGGGCGAACACGCCAGCCCAGCCTTACAGGATGCCGTGGAAGACTTTGCGAACATGCGAGCCACCACGACGGGGCCGACAGGCATATCAGCTCTTACTAATGGACATTATAAAAGCTTCTGTCCCCTAGATTTTCTAGTTATGTAGAACTTCGACTGTTCACAGCTCTTGCAAAACCAAAATGCAGTTCAACATGAAATTCTTACAACTCTGTGCACCTCTGATGCTGCTGGCTCAGAGCAGTGCCGCACAAGTCACCGCAGCCACAGCCCTCGGGCCGCTACCTACCTTGAGCGGCGAGGACAAGCTCAATGCTACTAGACAAGGCAGCCTCCTCGGCATCGCGGCTGACGTTGTGGATGGGATAGTTGGCGGTATTTTCGGCGTCCTCAAGGACGACGCGGCGAAGGAGACCAAGTGGGTGGACGAAACACTCAACCGGCTCCAGAAGCAATATCCCGACTACAACGTGCTCATATTCCACGACGAAAAAAGCGATTTCAACGTGAACAAGGCCTTGACGTCGGAGCACTTCGAGCTCAACCGCTTCGCCGGCACCTACGGCTACGCCATCTGGGTCTTCTCGACCGGCAGCTTCAAATTGCACGGCAACAACGACCCCAAAAACTGGGGTTACCGCGGCTGTGCCAAGCCATCTTTGGGCGGCACCAAGATCGAGTTCTGCGACCCCAAGAAAAACAAGCCGCAGCAGTCCACGACGACACACGCAACTTCTACCCCTAAGACGTCTGCGACCAAGGAACCCACGACGACCCCTCATCATACAACGACGACCCACTCCATCACGACGCAGCCCCCGAAGACGACGACCTTCATCCGGACCGTGTCGCAAAAGCCCACGACCATTATACAGACCCAGACGCCCGAACCCGCTACCGTCACGGCTCTGGGGGGACCACAGGGCGATACCAACAATGAGTCAGGCAGTACTCCGACAGGAGGAGACAGCGCCGGAGGGGACGGGAACAACCAGGCCACGTCAGGTGGACAGGGACAGGGACAAGGTGGTTCGGACAGCGGACCGAAGAGTACGAGCAATGTGGGAGTTGCCAATGTGATAGCACAGCCGGCATCTGCTGCTGCTGCTGCCTTTGCGGCGGGCTTGGCGGCTCTGTGCCTCGTGATGCCCTAATAGAGGGTTGCTTTTTCTCTTCTTTGTGTTACTTCACTTCTATAATCTGCATCTTTTTGGGGTGCTATATGTTCATGATGTTATGCAGAGGCTGGACTTGTAAAGTGGTAATTCACCCTAACACCCCCAGTAATGAGCACTCAATGATGGATATTTTTATACCCCCCCCCTCTATCAACTACTAAACAGTTTTTGTTTTTTGTGTTTTTCTCCGGTTCAATACCTTAGCAGAAACCAAGACTCGCAGCGTGATATACTCTCAAATACTAACTCAAAACTACTAAACAGTCAACTGCGACCTCATAGACACTGGCTCGATGTCCAATGAAAATAGTATTAGAAAAGAAATCAACTGCATAGATCACCATGCAATCATTGTTGAAACGACTGGCAGAATGACCTAACGCTCCGGCGCGACAAAAGTGCCACAACTGCCCCCTATATCTCAAACCTAGGACGATGAGACTTTCGCTCCGGCATCCGACTTCGCACTTGCCCCTAACACTGTTTCCAATACTGCCCCGCCGATAGGTGAGAGGTTTCCAGGCGAAATATCAGCGTTCGTGGTATGTCAAATGCCTCGCACTGGTCGGGCTAGAGTGGAGACGCCAGAGAAAGGGTCGCCCTCGGCGCTGTTGTCCACTGGAAGGTAACCTGATGCAGCACCACTAATGTGCGCATCTATAATTAGACTATCACTAAGCATGTTCAGTATCTCCATTCAGTGCCGGCCTCGGATGGCTGTCATGGGATCGCTGGTATCGAGTCTTTTCTTTATAGCCCTGCTTGACCTACGGCCATCTCCACATGATATAGCTGTAATCAACGGAACACCCCGTCAGGGGCGGGCTTCGTAAGGCTACCTGCAGACTATTAGAGCTAGTACCATCTCATCATAAACAATTGAGGTGTGGCTTTACAGGACATCAACTCTGTGGGGAGAAAGCCGTGTTCTACTGCCGAAACAGGAATTTTCGTTGGCCGTTTGAGGTAAATATTCAGGTTTCCTGACAACCACAAAAAAGAACGTATCTCTGTGTGTGTGTTTGAGTGCTGGATGAACAGGCCTCATACTCCAGCGAAGGAACGTGAGACTTGGCAGTAGCTCTATCGTCGATCGAGTTTTACTTGTAGATTTTAATGTCAAGACCTTCTACCATGTGCTTTTGGCAAGGTCGCCTGTCCTTTTGAGATGGCCTTTGAATAAATTGTACTTGCAGCAGTAGGAAGTGACATGGCGTTGTTCGTGATACTTGGAAATAGTTTGTCTGCGTAGACTGCAAGGAGGACTGGTAAGGCTAAAGAACCGGTTGTCACCCAAACAATGCTGTTTCCTAAGAAGCAAAGACCCCCTTTGATATTCTCGTAGCAAACGCCCAATTAGGGAATAACCCGGGATATGGTAGGAAAAGATGTTTATTGGCCTGGGGTCCAGAGGATACAGTACAGCAAACACCACGACTATGACATCATAATTCGCAGTCATTGCTGCTTTGTGAGATTTGCTTTTATGGCTAAGGAAAGGAGCAAAGGACGGGGTTTCAAGTAATGAATAGTGCCAGTGAGTGTCACAGCTGACGGACTTGGAAACATTTCATCCTCATGCCAGTGGGAAGGTAAAGCAGTAACATGGCCCCGAGCCTTGAGTATGATAGAATCGTTTATACGCTGTATCTGGTCTCTCAGCTCAAACGACGAGGTCGGTATGTCTGATACGCAGGGGGCTCCTTACTGGCCTGGCAACCCAGTTGCCTGGCTGGAGCTGGTTGTGGGAGCCCCCCCTCCCCCTCCCTTCTACACCAAGCCCCACCAAAAACACCGCGTCCCCGGCCATCACCAATGCCTCACGCGATTGTTGATGCCTGGGGATTGTTCATCCAACCCGGTGGGGCACCCACCCCCTCAACAACAGCTGCCTCACTGCCCACTGCCCACACCAGATCTCTAGCTACCCTACTTAAGTCCTAATTGATGGAGATTGTTTTGATCAGAGGGAAGGTACCACCTCAAGTAATGTGTAACGATCTCTAGGGCGGACCAAACTAATACCCGGGGGAGCACATGAAAGAGGCATCCAGTTCGATTCTGGGTCTGATCAATTTTTTTCCATTTCTTTTTTTCATTCTACCTCTTTTACTTCCCTCCCTTCTTTTTACACTTGAACCCATTCCTTTCGTTACATACAGCCTTGTCATTTCGACGGTAACCATATTTCTTTCGATCTACTTGATACATGAGAATCTATATACACCTTTGCTGCTGCTGCTGTCTATCACCTCTTCTACTCCTATAACCTCACCTTCACTAAGCCTCCGATTTCTCAGTCTACCATCATCATATCCCCGTCATCGTCTGCGTCTCCTACATGCATATTTATGATATCTTCATCGGCGTCTCCAGCAACTCCGGCATTACCGACCAGATTTCCATCCTCATCACCATCCTCCTCGCCACCGTCCTCCTCACCATCATCCCCATCATCCCCATCATCCCCATCATCCCCATCATCCCCATCATCCCCATCATCCCCATCATCCCCATCGTCGCCCTCATCACCGTCGTTACCACCACCACCACCACCATTATTGGACACCGGCTTCGCCACATCGATCCGGTCGTCGATCAAGGCCAAGGTGGGCACCGGCCACTCCACGAAGCGGAGCTCGCGCGGCGCCCGCAGCGGCTGCGCGCCCGCCGACCAATGGTCCAGCCCCGCCAGCAGCGGGTCCTGCTCGTTAGTGTAGACGTAGGGCATGAGCTCGGCCGGCTTGGTCCACGACACGTCGGCGTCGGCGAGGAAGTTCTTGCCCATATCGCGGCGGTGCTGCGCGAGCTCGGCGCGGGCTTGGGTCATCAGCGTCGTGAAGAGGCGATTAGGTGTAGGTTGGTGGGTCTGCAGGTCGAGAGGAAAGGAGGTTAGCCAAGTGTTTTTTCCATCTTCTTTGTTGGAGTTGAAACTAGCTTCTTCCACTCTTTTCCCTTTTCCTTCGTTTTGAGACTGTTTTGAGTAATCGTAGCTAAACTTCGTCTTACTACTGGATATACTCCTGTTTTGGTTTCTTGTCCTCTAATTCACTTAAGACGTTCTTTTTACCCTGATCCGCGTAACCACCGAGCAGCCCCTATATCCACAAAGTAAAACTATTTCGAAACATATATCATAGTCGATACCTGATCAATCATATAATGACTCACCCAATTGCGCACCTGCGCATTGCCAACTGTCTGCTCCTGCTCCATATCACTGTTGGCCATGTTCGGCCACTCAAACTCCTCGAGCCACGTCTGCAGCGCGACCTGCATGGTAAAGGTCTCGGGCGTGATGACGTTCGGGTCGGAGTAGTCGTCCTCGGGGATGTGGGCCATGAACAGGCGCCGCAGCACGCCGCCGTAGTGGTGGATGTCCTCCCAGGCGTTGGGCGTGCCGGCGACCGGGTGGCCGGCCATGGTCGGGTCGTCGAACATGACTGAGGGCACGAGGTCGGCGAGGGGGTCGCCCTGCCGCGCCGCCAGCCCGAAGTCGGCCAGCACGATCTGCGGGAACGCGTTGTGCTCGCTGCCGCCCTTGGCCCACCCCGCCCGCCCGATGGGCGGGTAGTGCACGAAGACGTTGTTGACCAGCAGGTCGCGGTGGTAGACGCTCCGCACCGGGTTGTTGGCGTTGAACCGCGGGTTCAAGGCGCCGTTGGGGTTCCGACCATCCTGCAGCCAGCCCAGAGCCGCGCCGAGCTCGACGGCCACGTGCCAGATGAAGTGCTCGGGCACATGCGTGCCCGCCGCTCGATGCTTTTCGATGAGGCTTTCGACGTCGCCCCCATTGGCAAACCTGGTCATCTCGGTCAGTTAGGGGTTGTCAGCAGGCGGTGCAGACCACTGCGACTATTAGCCGCTTCAGTTCTCCTTCGTCAGGCGAACCCGTGCTTTACTAGGTTCATATCAACAACGTACTGAAAGTATAATGAGTATGTCCTCGGATCGAGCCTCTGCATTTATTCCAGTTTGGTGAAAAAGTTCTCGTCAGAAAGAGCATTTTCGTTGTTCATCGTACCATCTGGATTCACGAGCTATGTACCTTTTTACGTCAGCTACCTAGGCTCATCAACAACTGCGTACCAACTAGAGCAAAAGCGAAAACGGCGCCCATATAATGAGTGCTTTTAGTGTGACGACCAAAGCACATAGGGGAACTATTGCAAGCAAATCCAATATTCCCGCACCCGACATGCTTTCCAAAAGTACGCATTGTAGAAAATAGAAGCTCAGGGGGCAGCTGCGTGACGAAGTCCCCCCGGTTCCCGTTCGTGTTGGCCGTGCCCCGCTCCAGGATTTTGTTGACGTAGAGCCGGCCGTTGGCGACCGACTGCACGAGGGTGAGCTTCCCGTCGGTGGGGCCGAGATGTTTGACGAACAGGAAGCCCTTGTCCGCTATCTTGCCGTCGGCTACTTCCTCGGCAACGGGCTTGGTCCCGTCCTGGTAGTGGGGAAGGAAGACGCCGGCTTGGCGGTACTTCCGCGCCTCGGCGGTCGACATGGCGGTTCGTTCGAGCTAATGATCGAATGGCGTACAATTTATACTTGGCTTGGTATGGTATAAACAAATTGCGTTATCTGCTACTGCCTACGTAGACCTATTGTCGCCTCGTACACAAACAGGACCATGAATGGTGAGACTCGGCGGCTAGGAGCAGAATGCGAAGTCCAAGGATTCATGGTCCTCATTCTCTAACAAAGGCAATGTTATGGGATGGGGCGCCGCATTCGGGATGATGATCTGAACTGGAACGCGTGCTGGACAAAGGGGAACCGTTGCGCCCTCCAAAATCTATACACAAGCATCCAATTCAAGATCGCAGGCATTTAACTGCCCTACGTAGAAAATATTCTGCATTAGAGATGGTGTCCATAGCGTGGGCCCATATGGCTGCTTCTGCTATAATACTACGACGCACTTGCATTGGTACTGACTATACCGATTCCTTTCTAACGACTAATACATACGATGGCGGCAGTGACGACAAAACTATTCTTCCTTCGAATGTAGTCTCCGAATGACTAAAGATCCCGTTCACCCTTGCCCCCTGTTCCCTGCTCCGGATCCAGATGATGTTGAGAGTGGGGTCATGGTTAGCCTCAAATTACGGGAGATACTGCCGCACTATAGCGGATATCGGTCTAGCCGTTGCTTCCACGTGGAAAGCCGATCCCTTGGGTTCTGTCAATGCTGCATCTGATTCTGCCTGTTATTTGTCCACAGCCATATACACCGATAGAGTTTGGGCTTGCAGGGAGTTGCAATTGTAGAAATATTGATGCGAAGTGAATACATCGGTATTCAATTATTACACAACACTATTGCTCATTTTTATTCAGGTGATGTTCCCGTCCTTGGACATCGTTGTAACTCTGTAATTACATGCTGGAATTGACGTTCTGGTAATGATATGCTGGTCGGATGGCTCCACCAATTGACTAGCTCCAGTGCAAGAGTGCGCCCACCAAGGTGCAGGGGCATCCAATCCAAAAGGGGATGCTAGACATCGAACCGCAACTCCCCCACCCAATGGTATCTGGCATCGTGGTGCAACACAATTGACTTGTCAGTTTTGGCCCAAGTGGAGAAAAGACAGGTGTTCATGCATCAAACGCCCGATTCCAGCTTGCTATCGTGTATCAGAATGAGCTGTTCTTCGTGTGTTCTTCGTGTCCTGATTCCTCTGGACTGAGGACAGTTTCGACCTGACATGGCTGGTGTGAAAACGTAATGCAGTCCATAGCTTAGTATGTATCTTCATATCATTCTAGCTATCCGAGTGCCCCCGTCCTGTTAGTAGATTATTGACGATATGTGTTTCGGATGAGGAAATATTGCCGTATATATTGAACAAAGAACACAGTTCAGGGATTGATCAACCTGGGCTTCGGAGTATTTCGGATCTGATGGATGATGATGTGCCTTGATCAAGCGCCACATCTCAATCCATCCAGGCGGTCAGGGCGCTTCGATCGGAAATGATGTAACTTTACATGTACCGCATTCTCTCACCAAACTCGACAATTAGGCCAGTCTCGCTTTTCTTATTTTTAGCTTATTACCCCACGGTAGTGATCTATTCGGGCTCTTAAATAAGAGTGGCCTAATCGTCAAGTAAGTGGGCAGAGAGCCTTAGACGATTGGGGAAGGGTCCAAGGTTTAATTCAATTGATTAGTGGACGCCATGTACCTGCCAGCCTGCTGTATCTTCTGTACCTGACGACGTATCTGCTGTGCCTGCCGAATTGCACAAGTTACAAGTTACATGTTTCCAGTGGCTTAGTCCTTTTCAGCTGCAACCTTTCAATTGATGTAATTAATTAAGTAGCCGGGCTGGAAGGAGGGGTGTGTGCGACAACCCAAATCTGACGACAATTTCATTTGACCCCCGAATTCATTTCTCTTCACTTGACAACTACAATATGGCGAACACACCAGACGCCCGCGTGCATTTCATCATGCCACCCGGTCTTGAGAGATTCCCGCTCTTCTTTAAGTTGCCCTACGACATCCGCTACAAGATCTGGAGGGAGCTCATCTACGTTCCCGGCATCCACTTCCTGAAGTTCGAGACCACCAGCACATTACCGCTCGGGGAGCGCGATCATCATGACAACGCCAGTTCGTCCACCGCCAACTCACGCCGCTGGCCCAGACAGCGCCAGAGAGGAGACCGTACCTACTCGGCCAATTTGATGCCAATCTACCCCCTGCCGGCCACCGACCTCTCGTACTACGTGACGGCCAACAAGAACATGGCCAAGCTCATGCTGGCGTGCGGCGAATCCAAGTTTCTGGTGGACAAGTCGATGAACAACCCCGGGAGCCTCCGACTGGATAATGGCCGCCTCATCTCCCTCGCCGAATCCGACGACGTCATCTGCATCGACTACCCGGACCTGAACTGGGCCAAGGACATGGGCCCGTGGGCCAGCAAGCTCAACCAGACGCAGCTCGACGCTATCCGCTGCCTGGCGGTCAAGTACCACCCCAACTGGGACCCTCAGAGGCGCCGCTGCCGGCAGTGCGGCGTGGTCCACTCTTCGTCTAAGACGCACCTACACCACCACCTGTACGAGTTTGCCGCCTTGTTCCCGAACTTGGAGCGGTTCTACTTTATCGACTACCACACCATCAAGTCCTCGTCCGGCATCTGCGACAGCGGCAGCGGCAGCGGCACCACCAATCAGATGGCCCCGCGCTGGTACGACCCTGGCCGGGACATGACGGGGAACGGTCGCGGCCGCAGGTTCCTCAGCGGCGGCCGGACCTACTACGAGCTCGACCCCAGGGACTGGCAGCTCAACTCTAATGTGCTCGTAATGCTGACCTGGGTGCGGTGCGAGTATCTGAACTACTGCAAGAAACACCCCGAGACGACACCCAAACATTCGGCCAAGGTCGATTTCTGGGTCCTGGGCTGCGACTGGGACCACGAGCAGCTGAAAAACGTCCAGAACGCCGCCGCCGACACGAGCCCGACGGCGCAGGCTCGCCGTTCGCGGCGCAAGGTGCAGCCGACGCAGGGGATGGCGATGCGAGAGGGTCTCCTCAAGCGGTACGATTTTGCCAAGATGATGAAGAAGTTGACACTGGAGATGAAGAAGCTTAGTATGGCGGTGCGGGAGGGTCTCGACAAGTGGGAGGGTCTAGACAAGATGGAGGGTCTTGACAAGATGATGGAGAAGCTGACGCTGGACGGGGAGAGTATGCGAAAGGGGGCGTTTGAGCAGCCGGCTGGCATGCCGATCCGTTTTGGGGACAAATCAGCCTTTGAGTTTACGTTTGCCATCAAACAATAGGACATTAGATTAGGCGTTATGATTCAAATACCCGATATTGATACTGCAATGCGACATCTTCTTGGCTAACCTACCAGCAGGTGTGAATACTATAGGTAATTGTTGTAAACTAACAACGGCATCAACGGCATCAGTGGATTCAACACTGGCAAGTTGTTCCATGCCGATAATAGCATGGACGTCAACAATATTATTATTCTACCACCAACTTAACACCAATATCTACCCCACGGTGGGCGGTTGAAGTTACGGTGGTGGTGGTGTTGGTAGTAGTATGAGCGGTACCACTAGCCCTTGTCCTTGGCGGCCTTGCTGGCCAGGTTCCAAGGGTTCGACGTGTTGCCTACACACTCGCTATGCCGTGACGATTTGCAAGCGGACAATGTGATGGTAATTGAGAGGTCGCTGTGTGTAAGAGGCTCTTGGAGCTGGAGGAAACGTTTCGAAAACGAGGCGGCGGCGGAGGGGGGAGGTCGGATGAGTAAGCGGCGAGGTATCCTGCTTCTTGTTTTCTATTAGTAGGGTGCTTGGGAGACACCTTCTTGTTCTTCTTCTCCTGCCGCTTGTGGGTGGGCAGGGGGTTACTTGGGAAAGTAAATAGTTAAGAGGCTGGGGCACAGGGAAGTGCGTTTGAGCATAGGGGTATGATACTGAACGACCGTTACATCAGGGATGAGCGACTGGGCTGGATGTTGTAGAGGATACTTAACTGTGGATATACGAGACGCAGTAGCCGTTCAGCTTCGTATTGTTGGCGGCTTCTTCTTCCTCCTTTGACCTTTTCTTCTTCTTGCCGTCCGTGGTGATGGGACTTCACACTCCGCTCGGAGCGATTTCGGGACTTGGCCGCGGTTTACCGCATGTGGGACAAGGCAAGGGCGATTATATTATTTTCACTGCGTTTCTGCTTCCCTTAGGTACTCTAGAACATGACGCTAATAGGGCAGTGTCTGGGATGAAGTTACCAAGCCAGAGAAGGCCGCACGCAAAGCGAGCCACCTACATACTGGACAAATGGGAAGAGGCCAAGAACGATAGGTGGTCAATGTTTCCACCTTCATTCTTTCGTACATGGTGTGCTGATTGAGAGCATAGAAGTCGTCGCGAGACCCATAGGAGTGACTTGCGACCAGAAACCTTCCCATCGGCAACGCCATCCTCAGCTACGCATATCAAGCCCCAGGCTTCCGAGCAACGGTGGAGCGCATCATTCTCGACTACCTTCTTCACTCGAAGTGAGGCTCATGTCCTGTTTATAGTCACCACGCCACTCAATGCGAGTGCAATGTATCATGTTCTCCCCATATCTTCTTACTTGAACTGGGTAGTACCCTGGTCGGGCCTCGTGTGGTCGTCAATCGGCACCAGCTTCTTGAACGCATATTGGGAGGGTGATGTGTTATCGGCTGACAGCGTTCTTCGCAATGGGAGACATGGGAGCCCAGGCTGCCTGATCGAGCACCAGAAGGAGTTTGGGTATGATTGTGTCTTTCGGGTGGCAAGAGGTTGGATGTACTTGTGCGGTGGTTCGTGTACGAGGTTCTTGGAGTAATGGTTCTGTAACGAGACGGCGGCAACGGAGATCGGTCGGGTGAGGCTTCCGGGAGTAGGCTCGATCGGAGAAGGAGTGTGACAGTCGGCTTTCATGTTGGTTCGCGTAGATAGTCGGGCCTGTTGGTGGTTGAGTCTTCTCGTAATTAGCCACCGTTGTTTGCAAGGATGTTGCCCAAGATGATGTGACAACTGATCGTCTTGGGGGGAGGCCGTCGACAAACCTGCAAGATACTGACCTATTGACCGAATGTGAACTCAATTGGAAGATCAACTTGGTGAAATCATCCTGGGCAATGGCTTCTGAGCTCTCAATCGCAGCTTTTGGGTATTGAATCTTATTGAACAACAATTTTGGAACCAAACAATGTGGCGAGGTCACGTAATATGGAAGCGATGGCAGGCTGAATGCTTCTAGAAATTCGTCATTGGGGTATGGTCGTCACAGAACAATCGTCCGTCAATTGGGCTTGGTTTCCAAGAAATCAAACATGTCAACAACATGGGAGCCAAATTTCAATTGATGAGGCAGATTGTTTAATTGACTTGGTGAGATGAGGGCAAGGACAGAATCTTCTTCTTCATAGCGTCGCACGAAGCAACAACCACAATGAAAAAAATAAAAAAAAGTAATGGAGTTTGCCCGCCATCCATCCCGGTAGCACACGAAGTCCACCACTCCAAGACTTTACACTCAGCCCGCAAGCCAAGCGCCTCATTTGTGCCGAGCGCCAGTCCAGGCGCGTCAAGGCGGGTCGAGCAGAAAGTAGAACCACAGCGAACTACAATCTGTCGGTGATGAAAGTGAAAAGGTTTTTTTTGGTGAGCTCCTCGCTGCAGACGGACGCAATGGGCTGTACACAGAGCATTGAAATGAACAATGTGCAGAGGCCCGCTCTTTACACAGTCCGCAGGAGGGGGCCATCCGTACCTATGCAATTGTGAACCAGAGCTTTTGGCATAAGACAATGGACAGGGATCGCGGCGGCAGGATAAGCGTTTCGTCAGTGGGAGGAAATCGTGAGGTGCATCTGATTGCTTCTCGAAAACCAAAGACGAGGTCTTTTTGTGCATGTGGTAGTGGGTCATCCAACAAGCCAGCTTCGATCCCGCAAGAAAGAATGGTGGACATGCCAGGTGCGCATGGGGAGTTGTACAGGCTGGAAGGACACCTGCATATCGCTCCACACGACTTGTTTTTTTTCTGGTGAGATCATCCGGACGCCAACGGGTGTGAAGACCACGGGTATCCTCAAGGTGCATTGTGTCACGAAGAGGAGAGGGTAGGGGTGGAGCCGTTGGCCGGGCATGCTCACGAAGAGCGGAAACGTTAGAAGACCTTGCAACTGCACTGCTCGAATCTTGCTGAACGCCTGTTTCAGAGGCCCCGCCATCCATCTGAGAATCCCGCCCGAAGGCACTCGACCCGAAGGCCCAGTTTGCTAGCGTGTGTTTGTGCATGTGTTGGAATGGGTTGGGTTGGGATGGGAGGTGGGAGATGGAAGATGGAAGGTGGATGGTTAGCAAGCCAAAGTGAAGGGTGGTAGGTGTTACCTTGGCTGATGGTTGATGTTAGCTGTGGATGCCAAGCATCGGAAGGATGAAAGTGAAAAGAAAAAAATACATGGGCAAAGCTGGGGTGGGGGAGGATTGGGATGTAGGATGGTTGAGATGAAGGCTGGGTAGCAGCTCAAGGTGGAAGATGGTTGATGGTTGATGTGGCTTTGGAAGCCAAGCATCGGAAGGATGGAACAAGTGAAAAGAAAAGAAAAAAAATGCATGGGTAAAGTTGGGGTGGAGGAGGGTTGGGATGGCAGATGGAAGATGGTTAGCAAGTCAAGGCGAAAGGTGAGAGATCGTACCTTGGTTGATGGTTGATGACGATGTCTTGTTGATGTTGTTGATGCTGATTTGGAATGCCAAGTCAAGCATGAGAAGGAAGGATGAGGAGGAAGGCGAAAGATGAGATGGATAGAAGAAGCAGAGAGGCAAAAGTTGGAGCTTGAAGGCAAGCTGGAACTGTGCTTGGGATCTGGAAGTGGGAGGAGGAAGAGAAGTCTGGAAGCTGGGAGGGAAGAAAGGCATCAATTTATGCCGAAATCTTGGGCGTGTGGCAGATCAGATCAGTAAGGACCCACTCCCAAATGGTGAAGCCGGGACGGCAGAATAGGAAATACCAGATTCCTGAATTCTGATTGGCCATCGAAAAGATTTGTGCCTGGCAGTACTGAATTAGGGAGTGCTTCAGTGGCCAGCACCTAAGCTCTGCTTAGGGAACAAGTGTTGCAGTTGAATGGGGGATTTTTACCATTGGCTCACTGCTGATTAAACACAATCAGAACAATCAAGCCTTGCCTAATTTGGGCAATACTGCATTTACATGGTCCGAATCAGGGCGTCAACTGCCAGCTGGAATAGAGTAGCAGGGCTGCCTCCCCATCATATGGAAGCACTTACATGATCGAGTAATTATCAGACTTCGGGTGTATGATTTGGAACTCTCGTGACCACTGGCTGACTACGTCAACATCTGATACTCCATAATGATACCTTCTAATGATTATTGCTCCTGTGCAAAGCCATTGGTGTCCAACTTCATCCATGACAAGTCGTTCTGGTTTGTTGAAGCAGATCTGGATCAGATCACCGTAGATTTGAGCACCCATGTACTTCACGATCTATGCTGTATTGTTGGTTACTATGAATAATTCCTTTGGCGAAGCTGTATATTGATTCATCTATGTAATTGTACTCTTGACTGCTACTAGTTCTGGATACTGTTGAAGTCACATAACGTAGTGGGTGATCATCACTTATTTGGCTGAGACTACGTGCTCAGGCACACTGTGAATACCAGTTATTGGAGGCCTTGCAAGTCCCCGAGGAACAGCAGAAAGGCCCAGAGAAACCCTGTCCACCACATTGCCCATACAAAGCCGCACAAACATCTCCACCATCCCCAGGCGCCTCCGTCGGCGTAGTGGCCCTCGTAGTAGTAGTAGCCACCATAGTTGTAACCGTCGTAACAGCCGCCGCCGCCGCCGCCGGAAACCCGCCGTCATACCATGGTTGGCTCGCGTAGTCCGCACCCAGCACCGTCGAAATGGCCACGGCCGAACTCAGCCGCTTGGCCCAGCCCACCCGAGACCCCGACGCCCCAGCCCCTGTGTTGCCGTACTCGCCGTAGTAGACGTTGCCCAGGTCCGCGTCGCCGTTCCAGTCGTGCCACCCCGCGCCGTTGATGACGTTGCTCATGGCGGTGCTTTGGAAGACGACGCGGGAATAGGTACGCCACGGACGGCCGAGGTAATAACTACCGGCGCCGACGGACTCGCCGGACGCGGCACGGATATCGCACTTGTTGAAGACGTAGTAGGAGGGGTTGGAGGCTGCGTCGCGGCCATTGGCTGTTTGGAGGGCACGTTAGCTTGTGAACCTCTTGGCCTTGAACCAGGGCACTTTTGAGGTTCCCGTATGAACGCAATGAGAGAATACATACCAGTGATGTAATATCCCCCATTCCGTACTCGGATGTCGCACTGCTCAAACCAAGAGGCGGCATCTTGGCCGAAGATGAAGTCGGTGGCGCCCGTGATCATGCAGTTCCTGTAATATTGGCTCCTCTTATTGGAGAGAAGGGTATCCTGAAAGCCGTAGAAGGAGCAGCCGTAATAGCCACTGCTTGCTTGGGCACTCAGCGCGATGGCCTGAGATCCCTTCCCGACTGCGACCGACTTGGTTAGCACCCATATTGACCAGCAAGAAAAGTTGTGAGACATAAAAAAAGCAGGAGACTCACAAGAGTTGACCACGTTGAGATTGTAGACCTTGACGTTGTTAGCTGCCACCCGGAGCGTGCCGCTCTTGTCGTTGTTGCCCGCGGCCTTGGCGTCCTTATTGAAAGTGACGGTCGCCTTATTGCCAGCGTAGGAGCTCGTGTCGGTGGTGTAGCCGTAAATGGTCAGTCGGGCGGTGCGGCTGGTGATGTACACTTGCTCGGTGTAAGTGCCTTGGTCGATGAAAACACATTGATCGGCTGCAGACGAGGTAGAGAGAGTATTGATGGCGGCTTGGACGCTGGTGTACTGGCCGCCGGTCTTGGCGACGTGTAGGCATCCGGACGGTGGTGAGGTGCGGCTTGCGGCGAGGACACCAGTTGCGCCGACCAGGAGAGTGATGATCTTCATCATGGTGGGGGATCTGCAAAATACGTTAGTGATCCCTGCAAGCTGGATCCTCATCCCAATATTGCACAGACTGGCGTGAGATCCGGCCCATCTTATCCTATGGGGAAAACATGCCAAGCAATCCGGGGAAGCGGAGGAGGGCCAGGTAGGCAGCCCCGGCAGAGAAGGTCGGAACACGGCGGCCCTTGGGCTCGATTCGGTGTCATCATGGTAATAGGATAAAAGGGTCGCAGCCGGAAAGTAAGGAAAAAGTCACAAGCATGAAGTCGATCCAAAAGGGAAACTGCATTATTGGCAAATAGCCGATATCTCTCATTCTAGGCTTGGCAATAATGTATTGGTGGGAAAAGTGGCGCCGCACGCCGTCAATGGTTGGCTACATATGACTATGGCCACTAACTGACATTCGATTGACATCCGCAGGTTTGTCATTGACCTACGGTACATCGCCTTCTCTTCTCATTCTCTTCATAGTAAAGCTATGATGGTGATTTACCTATTCATGGCCAAAATTGAATCCCCTCTGCAGCGCAACTCTCAAACTTCTAAATAGCAAACAGTCCTGTGGTTTCAATGTCTGCATATTCCGCTGATTGTGCATCTTTCACGGCTTTCTTGAGCTTCCGTTCCTGTCGTGTTTGCTCTCTCTGCATCTGTAGCAGTTCCCCTCCAGCTTGAAACCTAGAAGCATTGTGATCGAATCTGAGAACTTTGATCTGTACGCCATCGACCAGCGCATTGTGATATCTCTTGATGAACCGGATAACATGTTCTTCTGACCGGAAGGCAACCCATCCTTCATGTCCTTTTCGTTTCATGCTCACTGAGATCGGCTCGTACTCCCAGAAGTATCGGGCGGCTTGCAGACCATTGTATAGACGACTTGGAAGCTGAGGTAGATTTGCAGGTTCGAAAGTGGCCACAAACCTTTCCCGTTTCGGAGGTCCCACTTTGTCATTCGACTTGACGATAGACTGGAAGGTTTGCCTCTCTGCCAAACGTCGTTGGAACCTGGGATCCAGCAGACCCTCGAGAAGCGCGAGCGTCATGCAGGCGTCGTTGCCTGCGTTATGCGCATTGGACCTCACCATCAGTCCTCCAGAGTCCTTGCGAGAGGTTATAGATGCGACATAATTTATATCCTTCCAGCTATAGCCGTTAAACTTCAGAAAGTTGATCAGTGATGGCAGCTGTTTGCTTTGGGGAGCAATGACCTCCGCGAGTTGGTGGACATCCATCCAGCTGGTAAAGTATTGCGCGATGCCGGGGAAGTAACGATGCAGGTATGTCCACTCCGACCCATGCCCAAAGAGAACCAAGACCAGATTTTTGCCACGACTCGAAGCGTCATGCTTGTATCGATACACTAGAGAGTCCATACGATCTCCCAAATCTTCCAGTAGACAACGCTCCTCTTTCCAGAACTCGGAAGGTATTCGGAATGGAATTCTTCCCTCGCAGTGCGTCCGGGTGAATTTTTCGTCTTCGGCTGTCAAAGTGATATTCACGGTGTTCCCTATAACCTGATTTCGCATAACAAAGTCTTTCAACGTTGGCCTTTCGGAATACTTTAGCTGAGGCGGCGCACCCAAGCTAGGCATGTATGCCATTCCGACCTGATGAAGCACGTCTTTTTTGTTGTGATCTATACGTGAATAGACAAACTCTGTGTCAATGGCAAGGAATGCCGAATCATCAAGAGGCAACATGTCATTGAGACACGTGATCTTCGAGGAAAAGAGGTCTGGCTGAGCCGCGTGCTTATATATCGAAGCCATTGGGAAACAGTTTTGACTGGATAATGTTGTGTTGATCGTGCTGCGGATGAACAATGTGTCCGTTTGGAGATGACGAAAGAATGGGGAAGGATGCAGACTATTCAATGTACTAAGTTGTCGAGGCAAAGACCTGTAACGGAGATAGTTTGGACCAACTAAAGAAGTATGATACTTGTCTTGTTACTTCAGTTCGGAGATAAGCCACGTAACGAGATTACCGCATGGTACCCACGGGTCAACCCAAAGTCCATGTTCATTTCTCCATGACATTGCGATACTATAACCAAATAGTTGAAGTATTGCGATGCACACGGTATCCTTCTATCATAGCGCAAGTATTTTCCTGCACATAACAAAAGCACTATTAGATCTGTTGATGATTGGTTGGGCCACATAGGTTGTGTATTATTGACACAGACAAAACCAACCCGCCAAGTTTGGGGAGCAAATCAAATACCACGATGAGTATCGTGTAAATGGTTGCAATGTAAGATCTGCTGTTCATGGTCCTGGTAAGAAAATAAATATCATATATTGCCTAAGTCAAACCAAGGAGTAGAAATAGAAGTAAAGAGACGTGAAATACAATGCTTCGTCGATCACCAATATTTTGAAGCACATCTGTCTTTGTCTTTTGCCAGCCAATTCTAACTGCTCGTTCAAACTGATCAACAATGCGGACTTACTGGCTCGCAATGCTTGCTACTGACTACGTTGCCATTCAATTGCCAGCTGGAGGTGAAGAGAGTGGCACCTGTCTGATCCAATGCCACACACTGCATGTCAATTCAATATCATGTTCAACGAGTCCGTCGACATTGCATCAACCCGAATTTGACTCAGAGCTTCGTGTGTTTACACCTATGTAGTCACATACGTAGTATATTCAATGTATTCCTGAGTATTGAATTCATTACATTATAGACGCTGGCCTTCCTTGCGTAGGCCTATTCATTGGATGTTCAATAACTGCAAATAGTATTACAAGTAGGACGTTGGTCAGAACAGATTTTGTCACCTGCAATCGTGATATCGTCAAAGATGAGTGGCATTATTCTTTCCGTGTCTTAGTCCCGGCTGGGCCAACCAGATACGAGTCGTAATTAGTATAAGAGACGTAAATGGAGCATCATATGGTGTCACAACTACCAAGCTCCAACCTATTTAAACCACAGCCTGGACTTCTAATCAATGACTTTCTCTCTCCTCTCCGTATCTACCCTCCATCTTCCTAGTGTCTTGCTCTCTAAACATCGCGTGTATACCGGCCCACCTCTGTAGAAGAGCCGACCCAGCAACCAGCAAATCACACTTGCTCCCCAAGCCCATCAGCCTATGCTAGTCGCAAGCCAACATGCTGGTAGGAAAGCAGCCCAGATACGGGACTAAGGCAGTTGCTAACCCATTTTGTAAAGTTTCGGGCTATTATTGGTGCCCTAATCGCTCTGCTGGCCCCGTTCGGCGAAGGTCTACCCATTGATCCTGCTGCTATCGGATCTTCTGTCGGCCTTGCATCAACAGAGGATGTCGGCAATGTTTCCTTTGTCAATCCACCCATGCTTATAAATACTACTTCACCTGGTCTCCTATATGCGAAAGAGTCGACTCCTTCAAAAATCGTTGGGCGCTCTGGCCCCCAGTGGCCCTTTGACGTCCCGGGCGATAGTGATCTTAGCGATCCGACGCTATACCATTGCAATAATCTCGCCAACCAGTACAACCAGATACCACCCAACGGTCTTATGGTTGGGAATATCCATGTGGATGCACATCAACAACCGGCTCAATTCTGGACGTATAGTCAGAGAGAGATCTATACCGCGTTCCGATTTGGTGCCATGATTCTCTGGAGTGCGCACAACGGCTTAATAGACTTTCAACAATTCCAGTCGCATTGGGGCGGAGAGAGTTTTCCGCGGCAACTCTACGTGCAATCGTCACTTACGCTGACACGCCCGGGTATAGGCCTTGGGTTGTGGCGCGGCCCCCCTAGAGCTAACGATGCCAGCCCACCTTGGCAGCAAACTACCCATATATACGAGTATCCATTGGTAATGGGCCCTGGCCCATGGCCCAGCACTGATTGGCATCCTCCTGGAGAAGATCGAGTCTTGTTTCAATTGATTCATGGTGTCCCAATATACATTGGTGTCATCACGTATCGTCACCCAACACCGGATCCCACACCGGAACAAGCAAACCCCTCGTAGGTTGAACTTGCTCTCCTCAAGTTGCCCCAAAATGTATTTCTAACTTTCTCGTGAACAGATGGGGATATGTTTACCTGCAAAACTTTCGTCGTGATCAGGCAGCAATAGACACGTTGAGGTACCCGGGCCTAGATTCCGCCCCTTCAGGTGGTTACCCGAGCCAGCATTCGCTAGGAACTAGACGATCCCATCTAAAAGGTGCGAGAGGAGATCCTTGGGGTAACGCATATGGGTCCGCAGTGCCGTCGGCATCGCCGTCGCCGCCCGGAGGAGGAGGAGGAGGAGACCCCGGTACGGGAGCTGGCGCGGGCGGTTCGGGTATTAATATGCCAGTATTAGGACTAGGTGGTGTAAGTTACGGGGCCGGTGGATCACTTGGTGGCTCGGGGGCCTTTGGAGACATCCAAATGTTTCCGCAAGCTGGCAACCCGTGGGCGATGAAGCAGCCCGCTCTCATTCCGGGCCCTAGCCACATAGAGCTGTGATCTATTGCTGCGATGCCGTTCTATATAGAGGCCACGGAAGAATAAACGGTCGCCATTTATGTATCTAACAAGACTGGGGTGGTGGGGTGGGTGTTAAGGTCGACCGTTTCTCCGTAGGCCTGATCAAGCAAAACATACACCTGGATACAACCATAGAATTACAACCAGGAATCACTGGAGAGTCAATTTAAATGTCCTCATAGCCCTCTAAATATGGAGCGCGAGTGTGAGTCCGGACTGTTTTGTTGATTGGACGTTCTAGTTGCGACATTGCTGCGAACCCACATGTCCATGGACTCAAAGATGTTTTGGTCAAGTTGTCAATGCCATCTACCACTAAGTAGTTACTTGTATAGCTTTGCTGAAGAACCAATGACCCAGCTTGGGATAAATCATAAGTAAGTAATTGGTATTCTGCAAGGGATCTTACTAGCTTGCTGCTTTCACACATACTCCATCTCTTTCTTTTGTTCCATAGAATGGCAAGAGAATAGAATCCAAGATAAGATAGTCTCCATTATAAACATTTCCGTGCGATTGAGAGAAGCAATTATCAAACCTTGAGAAACGAGTGACATCGAGCCCGTTTCAAATCACGAGGTTCATGGTAGAATATGGTACGTGTGTAACGACTGTGCCGCAATAGAGGACCAGTCGCACCACCTCAACAAGCCTAGACCGCTCGCCCCCCTTGCTCTGTGCCGCAAATGCCGACGAGAACCCACATAAGATACTCGTCAAATCCATAAATACTGGCCAGCCCGCCGCTCGAGCAGACGCGCTTCGGTTTACAGATCTGCCCAAAAACACTGCCAAAATGCATCTACAATTCAATCCACGGCGCGTCTTCGCTACTCTTGCCGTAATAGGAGCATTTTCGCAGCATGTCTCTGGCCAGGCTACCACGCCAGCTGCGTCCATTCCGACAACCACGTCCGTATCCGCGCTGCCGGTAACGACGATGACAAAAGAAATATCTCATTTCGAGGTCGATTACGTCTTCCCGCGCAACGAGACGTACAAGGAATCCGCCGTCTTCCCCGTGGCCTTCTCGTTCCAGGGCCTGAACGCGCTGCGCACACTCCCCGGGCTCGCGCTCAGCTGGTACATAATGCCCTACGGGAACGGCTGGATCCCCAGCGGCATCCTCTACGATTCGGGCAGCTTCGACATGCCGGACGAGGGCGACGCCTTCATCGCCGTCGCGAATACCAACGTCTCGAGCTGGATCCACCGCGTCGAGGACGAGAGTGAGCGCTTCATGATGGTCTGGTCCGTCCAGCTCGCCGACTCGGACACCATCGGCCGCTGCGACATGTCGCGGCACTTGGGCGACCGCATCATGTTCTCCATCAAGTCGCAATTTGCGATCGACCATCCGCAGCTGTACCATGAGTCTGTGGTTGCGTTAGACGCTAAGGTCCCGACCGAGGGGTGCCTCCTTCGCAGCATGGTGTACGACTTCCAGCGGAACGCGACGACGCCCGAAGAGGGGTGTTTCGTCTTTGCGAACCAAACCGAGACGGGCAGGCAGGGGAATCCGTGCGCGGTCCGAATCGACCAGGCCGTTGCGAGCAGTATTGAGAGCCGAGCTTCGAGCCTGGCCACGTCCGCTTGGCGCTATGAGAACCCGGAGCCGACGACATCGTCAACATCCAATCCTGCAGCTTTGCCGACGGCCCCGGCAGGATCTGCGTTTGTCGCGGTGTCACTTGTCACGTATCTAACGTTTGGACTGTGAAATATATTGTTTTCTTGGAGCGATTCTATCTAGACGAGATGATTAGTAGCATTAATACTCGAATTATTCATAAAATAGTGTTACTCTTCCTCAGATCCACTGACTTGTAGATATAGCTTCCTCGTGAAATCCATCAACATAGTGCTCAGGTTGCCGTATTCGCTCAAGCTGATAGTGAGAGCCAACCTTAAATGACTTCCCACCGTGGGCCCGCACAGCTTCATCCATAGTACAACTACATTATCTGCTGATCTTCAGGGTTGCTTGGAGGAACCTGGACTGGAGATGGCTTCAATTACCCAAACAAGACACTTTAGATCACGATGTACTATTCCTTCTCGCATATCACAAAGGTTCAAGGGAAGCTGTTGTTTCTGCAGATCAAGTATTATTCATTCATGGCTTCATTTCCATGCCATGCCACTGCACCACTATCTACCCTTGGCAATAACAGCAGTTCGCAAAAAACAGTCGCAATCATCCTGCTGTACCAAACTCGCCTAGTAGGGCCCATATCGTGGTTGTGCTCCATTGAGCAATCATCGACGCCGGATGATGCCAGTCAACATAAGAAATATCTAGTGTACACAGTGTTTCCCAACCCTCATGCGAGCCTTATGCCGTGGTGCAAGTCGAAGTTCTTGCTATTAATGGCGCAGTCGTCGTCGATAGAGCGAAACAATAGCGGGAGAGGGGAGACTCGGGATATCGAGGTAAAAGCCTCGGAGGGGAATCATAAGCAACATATGCAATGTCTTCGACGGGCGGGCAAATAACCTAGATGACATGGGTCAGATCATATCAACAAACAAAGAGTACGTTGGAGTTTACTTACCTCGAATCCTATCTAACTCGGTACGAGAAGCCAGTAGAGAAGCCTATCATCGGTTCGGCATGGCTGGTTTTAGTTTCCGCCATTCGCGATGATGGAGTTGTTGATGACATGAACCATGTCTGAAAGGACAATCGGCTGAACGATCGTGGGGCTGGACAACTTGGCATTTAACTCCTTCCGGAGTTCTCCCTTCAGGAACTGGAGCATGTTGATTGATTGGCCACAGAAGAGCAAGGTTATCCAGCGAGTGAGCTTAGTCCAAGCGTTTACCATGGCCAGTCGGAATCGGGCGTCTTCATGGTCGATGCAAGGATTTGATGCGCTGAGCATTATTTCTTTTGAAAGTTCTTGGCCCTGGTCATCGTACACTGTCCGAAAGACGAGACGAACGAATCGATCGTCAAGGTACGTAGCGGCTTCGTTCGCCCCGAACAGCACTAATTGCATGAAGTTCATGCCGGGTGGGAATGGCATGACCCAGCTCTCGCAGCCCATGAATTTGGGCATCGACAAGGACATCGAGTCCCAGATCTCGTCGCGGAAGCAGAGCTCCAGAACATAAGACGATCCCATCACCACAGTCTTGGTGCGACTAGGTGACGTGCTCTCCGTGTTGTTGCTCGGAGCTGCAATGGCTACGCCGCTCTGCTGTGGTGCAGAGCCTGTGGTAGAGCCACTAGGGACAGATGTAGAGGAGGCGTGGATGCTATCACGCAATCCACCATTGCCGCGCCCGCCACCAGACATGCTATTACCAGACATGTTGATGATTTGTTGAGTGTGGAAAGGAATAGGAAGTAAAAGCAACTGATGAAGAAGAAGTTAGAGCACGCGTGAAAAGGCGTCACTGTGATGGAGATTGAGATGAAAATCGAAGCTGGGAGGAGGTTGTGTGTGTTGCGGAAAGTTAGTTTTTTTTGCAGATCGTGTGTTGTTTGCAGAGAGAAGGGTGTGTTGATGTGTAAGAGATTTTTCTTTCCGCAAGTTCGCGTGTGCTTTTGAGAAAATCAGGCACAAGCTTGGTGGTTGAAGATGGGAAAGAGCATAGGGAAAGGTGGGGCTGTTGGCAGAAAGCTTCCTATTGGTCGGGTCCTTTTCCTATAGGCGGGATCCACAGGGTTGCTGATAGCCCTAGCATTGAATGTAAGCAGCATCTCCTCACCAAGCAACTGTGCCTCAAATGTTCAGTGTTCCAAAAACGAGGGGCATATAGCATGAGCTTAGCCAGCTCTACGCCTTGATTGTTGCCTACAGTTCGGAAGTAGAGGCGCACGTAGCGGTCGTCAAAGTAGGACTTGGCATTGTTTGGCCCGAACAGTACGAGCTGCATTTGGGCTATATATCTACCATGGCCACAAGAAAGCGAGGATCTTCCGTGATGCTTTACACGTGGTCATTTTGACTCTAAGGCTTGAGGACAGAAGAGTTCGAGATTGGCTGGATTTCCACGTCTGCATGTGTCATGGTAGCGAGTGGTCGCAAGAAACATTGGATGATGGACTGATAGCAGATTGTTTCAAGAAAGTGTGTTAGCCAGTGTTACAATCGTGCAAAATGTAGATGAAAAGTAGCCTACAAGATATGGGAACGTGCAATGAAGTTATCAATGCGGTTGAGATTGTGATGTTATGTCAAAAGTTACACGGGTGTCATCGAGAAAGCAAGAGGCAATTATTGGTTGATATTTCTATTGATCTCAAAATTCATATCCGTGATTCCCATGAGCCCTAAGGCGTGCAGCGATATCTGTGGTGAAACAAATCCGATCACCAGCCATATCGATCGCTGCCGCCATCCAAGAATGATTATACTAGTACAAAGTCCATCTTCTCACCACCGTCGCCGAAAGGTTCTTACAGAACACGCGCCTTCTTCTGCGCGAGCTCAGCCTCAAGATCAGCCTTGAGGAATGTAAGAAGGTTGATGTTTTCGCCACTTCGGACTCGGTTCATCCACCGAGTCAGCTTCCACCAGGCCTCAGCAATGGCACTCTGGAAGCGCAGATCTTGGATGTCAATATCCGGATTGGGCGGGCCGACGAGGAGATCGCGGAAGATCTCGTTGTTGTTGGCATCGTAGTGGGTTCTGTAAACAATTCGGACGAATCGGTCGTCCAGGTAGATGCTCGAATCGTTATAGCCAAGCATGACGAGTTGATTGAAGTTCAAGGGGGCGGGGAACGGGATAGTCCAGCTCTCACGACCAGGGTGCGAGGACATCTTCAGGTCCATGGTTCTCCAAAGTTCGTCCCGGTCCAAGGCGCCCAAGGTGTAGAAGTCGCCAAGAGTGACGATCTTAGTGGCATTTTGGGTAATGGGGAGTTGGGGAGCCACTGCCGGGCCAGTGGTGGCTTGGGTGACGGTTGTGTTGCTGACACCAATCAAGGAAGATGACTGGGGGGCGGTGGAATTGTTGTTGGCATTACCGGAATTTCCGGCAAAGCTATGAATGCTCTGCGAGAGTCCACCGTGGACTGAGCCGTGGGCAGAGTTGTTGACACTCAGAGGATGTCCGGCAGGATTCGTAGCTTGGTTAACATTCTGGTTGCCATTCTGGGAGCCATTCTGATAGCCGCGCTGGTTGCCGCGCTGATGACTGTGCTGATTGTTGTAATGAGTGCCATGCTGACCCTTGCGCTGGTTCTTGCGTTGATGCTTAGGTCGGTTGTTTTGGTGGCTGTTATGCTGGTTGTTGTGCTGGTTGGTGCCTTGATTGGCGCCTCTAGCGGTGTGATGGATGCTTTGCAGCAATCCACCATGGTTGTTGTGAGTGTCATCCATCTTCGTGAGCGATTGAGCGAAGTGTGTTTGTTGCTGTGGCTTGGGATGGAGTTGATAGTAATGTAATGGATTGCTGTGTACCGAAGTGTTCGGGTGTGTTTGATGTTTTTTTCTCGAGAGAAAGAGACCCTTCCGTGCAGTGATGGGAAGTTAAGTAGGCCTGGGATTGATTGAGCTTATAGGCAAGACAAATAAATCCTATAGGCAGGTTCCACTTTAATCACTATGGCACGGGTCCGTTGTAAATTCCTAGGGGGGGGGAGGTATCTAAGTAGGTAGGCGTCCTTCTATTTAATAGTCTGTTAGCCACTGTAGCCACCACTATAATCGGAGAAACGTCCCGCTAAAAAGAAAATTAGGTTGCAAAATGGCTGGATTACAGTTCCCAAAGAAAGACACCTGATGTGACCTTCGTGCTATAGGAAATGCACAAGATCCATTTACATCACTGCAAGTTTACACCCGGCACTTTTCTCCGCTAATAATGTGATTTGCTGAAATTTATTATAAGTAACTATGACTTCAGTTTAGGACTGGTAATGGGTATATAACACCATGCTCTGGCTGAGATTTGCTCAGAGCCCGGGTCTGACTCACGCCGTAAAGTCAAACCTGTCGTTATCGTGTTGCCTAACCTATTAATGAGTAACCACTACCACTCAGGGTTCAAACTCAATTGAATGCAATGATAGCAAAGAACAGCACCCAGCAGCTAGCGACGTCTCTGTTCTTTTCCCTTGGTATAAACAGTATCTCAGTTTCCGTAATATTATCTGCAAAGATCCACGCACGGGGGAATTGATTGGGGCTTTGGCAGTGATGGCAAAACAGATTCTTGCAGATCCTCACTACCGACTCTTAGGATATGCAGGGTAACATCTCCAGTCGCTTGTGATGCTAGTGGAAAACGTGTACATTGGCATTCCCAGAATCTGGGGAGTATATCAACTTTCGACCGACCGACTGAGAAGACCGGCTCATTCTTTAGGGATACGTGAGGTTCTTTGGTGTGTTGGAAGAGAGAAGGTTGGAAAGAATGACGTATTGTCTTCCTGCTCACCGGGTATGCAATCACCGTGCAACGACCGTCACTGTTCTTGCCTTTTCCGCTTCTCGATGATTGTGGAAAATGACGGCCTGGGTGTTGGCGACAGGCTTTTGTGTCTCATTGTCATCTTGCTGAGCAGCTTGGGAAGCGGCGAAGGGATGGAGCGGGAGGGGGACTGGGAGACAACAGGAGTCGGCTGTGGCGATATTATTTCTACACGGCGGGCTGGCTGTGCAGTAGGGGCGATGGTTGTGATCGAGGGAATGTTGTCATCTCCTTCATCGTTTGTATCGTCATCGTCGTTTATCTCGTCCTCTGGGCGAGGGGGTGTGGCATGATGGATGAGGTGCGTGTGAGTATCGCGGGTCGTGTAGGAGGCGGCATGGAATGCGGTTTGGGCAGACAGTATGTTCTCGCCATCGCCGAAAAACTCCTCACCAATCGAACTTTTCGGCAGCGGCGCTTTCTGACCTGCTTAGGAGGGGTGAGATTATCTGTGGTAGCCATAAATTGCTTTTTCATAACGCCAAATATCTGTCAGTATCCAACTGCTAGAGTTGAGAAATCTCGTTCTAGACATCTTCGTAAATACAGATTGCAGGGCGTATAGTTAACAGTAAGCGGGGATTATAGCCGAGCAGAGGGTAAGGAGAAAAAGCTGGTTTGAAGTTTCATTACCAGGCAACCGGTTTGACATAGTATATAGTCATGCATTTGTAGATCCTCCTGTGGCTATGGACATTTTTGTGATCGATCTAGCATTCTATACAACGCTCAAATATGTATTTGCCAAGCAGATAGTGCCAGCTCCCATGTCTCGGGTTTTCCGACTCAGTTGCTTCCATCCTCCTCGGGCTGCGAGTCCTCCAAGAGAGGAAAAAACCCACTCACGACGGACAGCCTGCTCGCGGTCCCGGATCTCTTAACGGCGTGACTACTCTGCGCCAGCCGCGACATTTCGTCGCTTATCCTCCAGGGTGGGCAGTGGAGTTCGGCCATACTCTTTCTTGGCAGGCCGAGCGCTGTCATACTCCTCCTCCTCGCCACGCTCTGTGTCCTCCTCTTTCTGGGCAGCTCGAGCAGCGGATGCGATGTTCAGAAGAAGGCTCGGGAACATGACAGCCTGGGAGGTGGCGACAGGCATGGATGCGTGGCGGCTCCCGGTAGGCCGCTTTCTCTTGGTGGCGGTAGGTGCGGACGGGAGTGGCTCGGGCGGTGGCAGGTCTAGCCGAGGGAACGCCATCCTCGTCGTCCTCAACTTCGCTCTCGGAGGCAGAGTCGGCGCGCTTAGCACGGTGGCGACGCTTAATAACAGGCTTCTTCGGGGTGGTGTTTTTTGTTACAGTGATAACTTGCTTTTTAAGGGCGTTAAATCTACGCCGATAAGTAAAGAAGATAAAATTATCAGCCGTTGCGCCTTAGAGCGGCAATGAGATGTTTCAAGGATGCTTGCAATCTAAGTTGTGTTTGTTTAGGATCCCGTCATCAGATAAAATGTTACACATCAGTGGCAACACGTAATATTTTCCTATGTGTCTGTGGTTTTCACCGTAGCCACAGACAGCATCAAGATCTAACTAGTGACTTCTGCAATGCTCCGTCATGGGATGTACTGAATGGCCAGTGTCAGTTCCCTAGCCGCGGAAGTACTGCTTCAGTCCTCTTCCTCCTCCTCCTCCTCCTCATCCTGCTGCTGATCCTCTTCGAGAGGAAAGCCCCACTCGCGGCGGACAGCTTGCTCGCGCTCCCGAACTTCCTGGCGCCGAGCCTCCTCAGCGCGGGCAGCACCACTCCGGTGCTTGTCCTCCAGAGTGGGCAAAGGAGTTCGCCCATCCTTATTCTTCGCCTTTCTAACAGGCCATGCGGTGTTCTCCTCATCCTCGCAACACTCAGAACGGTTCGGCAAAAGATTGGGGAAGAGGGCGTTAGCTGCAGAAACGCCACGGGTAGTACCGTGCTTGGTCGAGGGGACGTCCTCGCCGTCATCCTCGACATCGTCTTCGGGAGCCCGTTCGGCGGACTTGGCGCCTCGGATGCGGCGCTTTATGACTGGCTTCGGAGGAATGGCAGTATTGTCTCCAAACTTCTTCTTCATGACGCCAAATCTCTGCCTATTGATACAAAAGGTCATTTGTTAGTTGTCGCACCTCATAGATGTGAAAAGGTGTCTCATATGTGTGTGTGGCTCATGTTTTTAGAACATGCAACAGCCCGTGAGAGGACACGATGAGAGAGGGGAATGGCGCAACCGAGTGGGGTGGTTGAAGTAGGCGACTTGGGATGGGATGGGATGCATTGACTTACTTGGCAGTGGCGGTTGTAAGGCCCTCCTCCTCAGCGATCTGGTCCCAGTTGCGGACTGCAAGGCCCTGGTTCACCTTGATAATGCGCATAAGGAGGCGCATGTTTTGGTCCATGTCGTTGGACTCTTCGTTCTTGTTGTCCTTGTCGGACTTGCCAGGGTTATTGGGCTTGTCTGACATCTTGCTGATTATCTATTACAGCGACTTTTATAATGGATGGAGTGTGTAAAGTGAGATCTTGTGACTGCCTTTCGCTGTCAAGAGACGAGAGTGGGAATTTTTGAGTCGATGGTACGAGAGGGATGGTTGTGCAGAACAACTCTTGGAGGAGATCCGCAAATGGTTTTGGTGTTGCAATTTCTTTTTCTCGGGGTCGATTGATGATTGTGAAGGAAATTGAATGTAAATAGTTGGGCTGGGCCAATAGGCAAGCTACTGAACCTATAGGCAGTTGCTGTTTGATTTCCAGGCTATAAGACCAGCTTCATGGCGGCTTCACTGAGTAATGATAAACATGACACTCTCATGTTACTCGCTATGTATACAGTTGACTAAACTATAGTACTAAATCTGTTGCAACGTACGACAGCCCCCATGAGACCTAATCAAAATCTTATAACTTGAATATGCAAAGAACATACGGGCAGGCAACAGACTCGCATGGTTTTAAATGCAAAGGGATGATGCCCACGAGACCGAGAAAGCCATCCAGAACCTAGTATGCACTTCTTGGTGTCACCTCCATGTTTATTTGTCGTGAGGATTGGTACTGATAGGTACGTTTTGGCGAAGTCGGTACCATTGGGGACGAGGAAGGCCATCACCTCGATTATTGGGTTTTTCAATGGTTGATTCGGTCTAGATTTATATTCCGACGTCTTCACTATTTTCTTTCCAGCGGCCTCTCTGAGTAATTGCAGCAATCCTTGCCAACAAAGTCATCCATATTTGCCCAATAACAATAAATGGTGTACCAAACGATCTGAATGAGTCAACGGGCTCATTGGTGACCTTTCCATTCACTACACATGCAGTAAAACTAGATGGGTAAGTGAAAACCATGGGTTTGTGTGGTAAGTCTTTAGCTAATGCATAACACTGAAAACAAGCAACAGGTTTGCTAAATCCCAGGTAAGAGTCAGATACTCCTCGACTCATTAAAATAAGAGACCTTGCCCGCCCCTTCTAGTTCATCTAGATAAACCGACCATAGTGGATTGTTTCCTTTTTCTATAGAATTGTCTCTGTCTCCGGTACGAATGCATTCCACATGTGTATAGACCCACGTCTTTCCCCGGTATCTTCTCCTCTATCTGCAAAAACATAGCCTCAAGTCCTCATCCTTACGACTTCAGACACTCCTGCAACCATCCTCCAGTCAATCGAGGATGAAGATGGCTGCTGATCATCCCTGACGTGGTGAAATCGGTATGTGCGATGCCATTCTCACCTCTGCCTCCCCTACACCTAGGAAGTGTAACTTAACCGTTGCAACTGAGTTTAACAGCAACAACATGGAGAAGACTCAGCCTCGCTATACTAAGACTGTGTTTGTGGGCTCCGCTTACGTCCTAGAACCGTGCTTCCGGGACCACCTGAGGAACTCGCATAGTCCTCTGAAAGCAGTATACTGATCACCGCGAGACCCGAGAAGAATCACTGTGCCGACATGCCAGAAGCCGTGGACAGCGGCGAGCCTGAAGATGGTTGCGCTGGAGACCATTTTAACGGCTGTATCTTCCCTTTTCAGATAATATCGCCTTAGATGTCGCGAGAGCCGAGCCTGATGATCCATCGGTACAACATAAAAACCAACAACTACGAGGTATACTTCCCAAACCCATGTGTCAAGTACTATAAAGACTAACCCCCCCTCCCAGAAGACGCTCGTTTCTCCTTTGACGTAGCTCCAGGACCCCGACAAGTCCGAGAAGCTCAGTGAACTCAGCTGCGAAGCTTTATTCACAGCTGCGAGGCTTTATTCAGTCTGTCGCAGAGGATCCAATTGTAAGCGACGAGGAAATTCGGCAGGGCAAGATCTACCACAACAAGAAGACCTACATCGCGTACATAGCCTACCTGTAGATAAAGAATGTTTAATTGCAGATGGGGGGAAAGAAACCTCATACACTTGTGGGACCATCAGCTAGCATTAGATAGCTAGCTCGTTCGCTCGTCCCGTGCTCCATCTCGCCTTTATAAGGGCGGAACGCGTCGTCTACGTAACACTTGACGCTTGCGTCGAGGTCGCCGTAGTGGGCGCGGTACCAAGCCCGCCAGAACCACCCGGTCTGCTTGTCGTCGGGGTTTTGCACAACAAAGGACATGCGCGCTTTATTTAGACCCTTTTTAATTGCGAAGGGCATAAGCCCGAGGCCTCAGAAAAAGAGAAGGGCAGCGATTGATTGATCTCATTTTGGATATCTGAAGTATGTGAAAAGCATGGGGAACGGACTTCCCGGTCTCAAAACTATTGGTGCTAACTCTACCCCTGGGGGGTGAGAGTGGATCTTTTCCTGCCTCTGTCTGCTTCGCCGTTGAACGAGCTAGTTAAGTATTTAATACTAGCTGATGGTCCCACAAGTGTATGGGCTGGTTACCACGTATTCACCTTCGCGATGAATAAAGAATAGTTACAGAACTCCAATTTCTGAAGTTCAGTCCCGATTTCTCTTGTTGGGTTGAATTTCATTCGTGAATGTTTGACAATTTGAACGCACATGCCGCGGCCAAAAGGCCTAGATCTTCTATCCCCCCCTCCCGGTGAACAAAGACTCATCCGCAGCTCTCACCTTTGGTGATAGGGTCGGGGGCGACATCCATCAACACATCAAGAGGTAGTAGTACTACGGGCCCGATGCGATGAAGCCGATCAGCTGCCCCATACTCGGTGAGCAGGATGTCTGCCACCTACACCGGAAACATCGCCTTACCTTCGGAAGGTCCTTAGAGTAGATTTCTGGTGGTGGTTCTTGAAGATATACCCATCACAATTGACGGGATGGCTCTCGCCGGGCCGTGAATGCTTATTGCGGGCGTGAATTAAATAAGGTTAGGTATGGAATGTAAGCTTTGGGATGTGTCGTAGATCTGGCTTGGTCACCGATTGAACATCAATATGCCCCTCAAACTATGCTTAAGGGGATCTGATCGGGATCCAAGACCCAGGCCAACCACTCTCCTTGGCTAATAACTCGACCAACAAGGACAGCCACGGCAATCCAGCAGATCGCCGGGAACCGATGGAAGACGTACACGTCCGAGCCCTTCAATGTAGAGGATCATCATGCTGGTACGGAAAATCCGGATTTACTAATAAAATAACACTAACGTCGGATATTCACAGACTGCCGCGAACCTAATCCTGGAAGCATATCTTTATTTCGGCGTGCAAGGAGTATTAAAACCCATATCCGTCCTACGTGATTCCCTTCCTCCATCGGGGTTACAAGTAAATGAAGATCATCGATCAAAGCTCCACCGACTGCAACTCCGCCTGAAAGTCCCCAAACTGCGTCTCCTCAGCGGAACCGATCTTCTCCAGCTCTTCATTCTTGAACCCATCCGCGACCCACACGCCCATCCAAGTCCCCTTGCACCGCACCGTCATCTTCTTGCCCTTCAGTTCCTTCAGGGAGGGCACGACGCGCGTATCCAGCTCCAGCACGTTCTCCTTGGTCTCGCCCGGCTGGACGGTGGCGAGCGAGTCGCTCTCGGGCGGCATCTTGCGGCGGACCTGGATGGTGTTCATGGGCACGGGCTCCGACGAGCCGGCGGGAATGAGCTCGACCAGGCCCAACTTGAAGGCAATGGGGTCCAGCGGCGAGTTCCAGGTGATCAGGGTCAGGGCCTGGTCGCCCGTGTTGGTGACGCCGAGAGCCAGCTTGCGCTCGCCGGCGTGGCGGATGGACACCTCCAACTGGGTCGCAGCCATGATGCCGGAAGGGTCGGGCAAAGGGTAAGAGTCGGCAGTGGCGGAGTTCTTCCAGAAGAGGAAGAGCAAGGCGACTGCGAAGAATACAAAGACGGAGTTCTGGGATCGGCTCATGTGCTGCGTGGTTTTGGTTATTGCTTATCCTTGGTTATGGTTTGGATGAACGGAACACGTACGACGAAAGAGGTCAGAACGGAGCGATATTCAATATCAATGTGTGACTGATGGTTTACGGCAGGTGGAAAAAGCGATGGGTGGGAGTGGTAGGAAGGTAAGAAGTAATAAACAGGGAGTGGGAGTTGAAGGAAGAGTTGTCGTCGTCCATGCCGTGATGCGTCAATATCGTGATGTCGTATGTCGTCTGTCGGATTGCGGGGGGCTTGGCTTGACGTTGGAAAATTTAGTGGGCCGATGCAAAGCGACGGCGAAGCGAATGACTGACAGACGCAGGCAGCTGCCGTCCAAGACGTGGCTCCAAAGGCTTGTTTGGCCCCTGCGAGCCCTGCGAGCCCTGCGAACCCTGCGAACCCTGACGATCGGTGATTAGCAATAGCAACTGCCTATTTGGGCATGGAATGCACTGCGACTTGATCATGATTAGGCATGTGGGCAACAAGGGGGGACAAGGGAAATATAGATTAGGAAGACGGGGTATTTCCCAGAACAACTGCGACGTCGTTACCGCAATAGCGCTTGTCCAGCGGGGGATTCATGCGCGCCAAGCCCTGAAAACGGAGTCTTTGCTAGGGTCAACCGCCGGACGCCAACGGGGTACTTTCGCTGCGAGTGCTGCAGCCACGGAGAAACGGTAATGATTAGGAAGGTCCTGCTGTCGCGACAAGCTTTTGATTGCTGGCAAAGGTTCATTGAGCTATTGCGGAGCGCATGAGGATTTTCTGATATCTGCGACTGAGTGCGAGTGCTACTTCAGCTTTAAAGCTGCGGTGCTACCTGCTGTCGCATCAATTACTAAACAACCGGCAGATAAGACTGATACCTAGACAAGTAGGGAGCCTTCCCCATGTCATGCTTATCTCAACGTGTGGTGTCCCTTTTCCCAACCCTGGACTGATAGAAACCAGGAACCCAGATGGATGGAAAGACTAGACGAAACCATCTCGGTAAACGGCACGCGGCGATTCGCAGAACTGCCGCATCCCAAGCTACGCTACAGAGCGGAAGGCCTAACCCAAGAAAGACAGCCTTACTTGGCCATGGCTGGGCGACGACTGGGCGAATGGACAAAAGGATCCTGGGAAGTGATCGGCAGTCATCAGGTACGAATCTGGGGTAGTCTCGGGAGATCTAGGCCTGCTCCGAGATTCCAGACTGATAAGCAAGTTGCATATTATGTGAAGGCAGGACTGCTTTAACCTAACTGGTCGCCGGGTCCCGGTAGTCGTGCAAGACCCCACCTTCATCGGTTTCAGGCATTCCAAGATGGATGCCATCCCCCGACTCTCTGGTGGACGGAGAAACTCAGGATCGTCAGGAACGAACCTGCTGTACAATCTAGTAAGGAGTGGGTGATGAGTACAGCAGCATAACGATACATATTGTGCGACTCCTTGGGCTTCATACAACGTAGAGTCTTCACTGGGGCTTCAAAAGCAACGGCAGTACTGCACTCCGTATGGAGTATATCTCCCTGCAATCAATCTACTAGTCCGTGGGGAAACAGAGGGGCCTTTGGGGGGACTTGGGCCAAGGTAGCGGGCGACAGAGCCCAACTATTCCTCACCCCTTCACCTAAGCAGACTCCAACCCTTGATCCCTCGACTGCGGTTCACACCAGGCTGGTAAAGCGGAAAAGACAGACTAGACTCCAACCCTTGGCATTATGTTGAGTAATTATCAAGCTAGAGAGATTGTTCCACAAATCGTTCTTCTTCCTTATCTCGTGCGGACGGCGACCTTATGACACCTGCATATCGCATATAGCCTCTCTTAAATAATAGATTAAGGGACAGCCCACCCCTTATGCTCCTCCCCGTACTGGCGAGCGGCTTCCGGATTCCCGTCCAAGCCGTGGGTGTGGTGCCATTCGACAAAGCCACATGCCTTCTTGGATCTGGATGGCCGAGCCAGTGACGGCGGCAGCGTCCATTCGCGGGTGCTGGTTGGTGAATTCGCGCTACACAGCTTCCTTTCTTTGCTTAGGAGCATTCTGTCGACGCAGCCCGAGGTGCCCGAGCAGGGCTGTAGTCTATAGTAGACGACACACTCAATAAGAGGCGCTGGCGATGACCCTATCGTCGTCGAGTATAAGTATGGACTGGCATCCGTTGTTGTTTCTGTCTGTTCCTTCTGACCCTCATCCCCATCGACTCTCGCTCAGTCCAGACTCAAGGCAGCCTCAGCATCTTCTCATCTGATCAGATCTCTCTCTCGTTCTAGCTATACTTCACTTGTCTCTTCAACATGAAGTTCTTCGCTACCGTCACTGTCCTCGCCTCTGCGGCCAGCGCTGCCGTCATCGACGTCACCAAGCGCGAGGTGCCCCTGGCAGTCACCCTCGAGAAGGCCGGCAACACCCAGGTCAAGGCCACCGTCGTCAACAACGGCAAGGAGGCCATCAAGGTCTTCAAGACCGGCACCTTCCTTGACGAGGCCGCTGTCGAGAAGGTCGATATCTTCCAGGGCTGTAAGTTTACTCCTTATCCACCGCGTTTCTTTCCTTCCCTCGTACTCCTATGCTTGTACACGTAGCAACAAGTCACTAACACACCGTTCTTCCCCCTGAACCAGCCGAGAAGGTCGCCTTCGATGGCATCCGTCTCCGCGTCGCGACCTCGGGCCTGTCCGAGGAGGCCTTCAGCGTCATCGCGCCCGGCGCCTCGGTCGAGGCCACCTTCGACATCGCGCAGATGCACGACTTGAGCAAGGGCGGCGCCTACGACGTCGTGTCGACTAGCGGCTTCCTGACGGCGGCCCTGGACTCGACCGACCTGGACGGCGTCGTGGCCTACACCTCCAACACGCTCAAGGCCGAGGTTGACGGCGCCCGGGCCGCCGAGGCCCGCGCCTCTTTCATCGACAGGCGCACCGCCGTCCAGTCCGACTGCACCGGCACCAAACTCACCGCTATCCGCACTGCCCTGACCAACTGCGCCTCCCAGGCCCGCAACGCCGCCAGCACCGCCCGCTCTAACTCGGCTAAGATGACCGAGTACTTCAAGTCGTCGGCCTCGTCGACCGTCACCACCGTCGCCAACGTCTTCACCAAGGTGGCCTCCGAGTGCAGCAGCACCACCGGCGGAAACTCGTAAGTCATTTCCTCTCTCTCCCTCATTTCCCCCGTTCGGCCGCCACTAATGCTCGCTCGGGATCGTCCAGTCGCACCTACTGCTCCGACGTCTACGGCGCCTGCTCCTCAAACGTCATCGCCTACACCCTGCCCTCAAGCAGCTACATGGCCTACTGCCCCCTCTTCTTCAACGGCCTGTCCGCCCAGTCCCGCACCTGCCACGCCCAGGACCAGGCCAGCACCGTCGTCCACGAGTCCACCCACCTGACCCAGATCAAGGGCACCCAGGACTACAACGGATACGGGTACAGCTACGTTCGCAGCCTGTCCGCCAGCCAGAACCTGAACCACGCGTAAGTTTCTCACCTCCCCCTTCCCCACCCCTTTTTGATATGCTTGTATTTGACATAGACTAATGTTGGCTGCCGAATAGTGATACCTACGCTCTGTTCGCCCAGTCCATCTACGCTGGCTGCTAAGTGCTCTTGCTGTTCTGTTGGCTGTGTGGGTGCTAGCTTGGATCGATTGTTGCAGTGGTGATAAAAGGGTACACAAGAAATGTTATGTTTTTCCTGTTAATGCGTTTGATTCGTGGTTCTGCAACATCAAAAAGAGATTGGAGCCTGATTTGCAATGTATACAAACGAAACATTTCTGGAATACTTGACGCAATTCTGGATGTATCAGTACTATTTATACATGTATATTCAGCTATATAATCATTGAGCTGACTGGCCTTCCCAAAGTGACAATATTTCACAACCCATCGTTGGGTATGATAATTAATAAATACTTGCTTATCAGCCTGTTTTCCAATTGGTGGAATCATAATGTTTTACGCGCCTTGAGGCGCAGTCTCATTGAATCAAGGGAGAAAAGCAATTATGATCGGTGGCGTTTACAGGGGGGTGTTTTTCCAAACGAAACGAGGCATAATTTGTTCCAGTAGAACGCCTCACGGTTGCCTATATTAAGTACTTTATACTTGCTAGGCGCAGCTAGTTTAGCGCCAATAGCTACCTGCCTGCCAATAATTCAAGGAAAATGCACCGTCAGCTATGCAAATCGGTGGCTCCTCCCCCTCAGACTTAGTGCGGTTCTCTGAGCTGAAGACGCAGAGCCTTCTGCAATCATTCAGGAAAAGGAGAACTTCTTCTCTCTCATTGTATGGAAAGCGTGAGATAGTAAAGATTTCCTATTGCCATGGATCCCCTTACCATTACCACGTCCATAATCACGTTGGCGGAGGCTGCATCGAAGCTCTACAAGTTCTTACAGTCAATCCGAAAGGGAAACTCCGGCTATTTGGCACTATGCACCGAACTTGGAGGCCTCACCGGCTACATTCAGGCAATCAGCAAAACACTGAAGAACTGCCAGCGCAATCCACTCGCCCTAGCCCCGATTGATGCAGATGTCTGGAAGCAAAGTGGCATCGCCATTGCAGACTGCCAACGAACAATCAATGATTTGGACGAGCTGGTCAAGAGGATTGGAGGATCTAGCATATCCAACAAACTCTTCTGGCGGGCAAAAGTGGCAGCAGATATGCAAATCAATGCCCGTACCATTGTCGGGTTCCGCGACAAGATTCACATGTCTTCTCTCTCTCTTCAAACTTTACTTCAAGTCATCAATACGTAAGTGATATAGAAAGAAAAGCGCATCGCGGCTCATGAATCGACGCTTATATGTATTCTAACTCTATCATTAGTTCGATATCACTTCGGAGTAATGTATCACAACAGAATACCCTACGTGAGCTCCAAGAACTCAAAACGTTCATTGAAGGTTTCGGTCACGCGATTTCGAATCCATACTCTTTTGCATTCATGCAAACCAGCGACTCTTACAATCTACGAAATCTCCAGGGTCTTGTCCGCGCTGCAAGAAGTTTTCATGCAGCGGCAAGCACGGCCGCGTCTACGATCTATGCCAGGAGCACCCACGACGAGATACCCGCGCCACAACAACATAGCTACGCTGAGTCCGTCGCAATGAGCATGGACCCGCCGGCTTCCGCGCCTACATATGCACGGTACATACAGATGCTGAGCAGTGGCAGGATACCGCCCACGCGAGACGAACACGCTCCCCACTTTGACGATGCACCTGAACTGTGCATCCCTTCCACGTATCCGGAGCTCGTGGAACGATACCGTACAGACTTTACGGCGGGTCCCGAAGGCAGTTTCGAAGCCATCTTCTCTATTGGTCTTGAAAAGATGGCTCAGAAAGCTTTGGAACTTCTAGATTTCGCCAAGGCCGAGGAGATTCTGGCGCAGGCCATCAGTCGGTACAAGGTCTGTGATGCCGACGATACACACCATAGCCAGTTACGGACTCAACACGCCTTATGCTGCTTCATCCAAGATAAAGGTGTACAGAACGCGGAGGCTATCGAAGATCTCATCGAGTTTCGGGGTACGGATCGGAAAACGGCTAATCGACTTCTCTACGCTTTAGCTCTTTGCCATGCTCACCATCTCGAACACGAAGCGGCCCAGCGACTATGCCAACTACTCTGGCTGAACTTGACCGATTGCCCCTCCGGGCCGGTCAAAACAGATGTGTTGAAGCTGCTCTCCGTCACTTACCGACAGTCCGGTCAGCCGCTGCTAGCGGAGGCGATTGAAGAGGGGCACCCCGGTTTGTCCCCGGAATCTCCTCTGCCAACAGCCATGGAATTCATTGTGCAAAACGAAGAGCTACTTGCCGGTCTTTTTAGTACTGCAGTAATCGGTGGCTCTCAGGAGGGTGTCGTCAAAGTCCTTCGCTACCGATCCAGAACCGCAGAGATGACACCTCTGCAGCGGCTTCAGATCTTGGAAGAGTCCTCAGACTCCAGCTCAACACTTTGCGACGAAGAATCTGGAAGTAAGGTGTTTGAGGAGTCGAAATCGAGCCCCATGAGACTCATTATGCCATTGCTCAACTGGGGCAAACACAGTGACTCCTCCTCGACTTGCGATACACTGACGGGTAGTCTTCAAGCCGAACCTAGATCAACCGACTCAGTATTTTCATTGCATACGGGTTCGCAAGACGGGCTCCAGTCAAGAAACTCTTTGGTAGACCGTCTTTCGGTTGCTTTCCCCGCAGCTCCACAACGGACAACATCACTCGACGTCGGGGATCAAACTACCAGGCGAACACTTTTAAGGAAGAGACGTACGAGCACGGCCAATGCCAGCGAAAGCACAGCTCTTTTACCCAAGCCCTGGAGCAGGTTGTCAACTCGATGGAAAATATGGAGAAGAGAGAGCACTCGCTCAGATGCAAAGAGAGGCAAAGGCAAGGTGCACGCTTGGCTTTTGCTCTCGAGGCGGGACTCCCAACAGCCATCTGCCCCTTTTGATGCGGATACCGATCGTACTGGCCTGGGAACTCCCCAAACCGGCCTCAGACGGCAGTTCAGCTTCGAGGGCATGCCGTCGACTCCGCCCTTGAGATCCCTGCGCCCGATGCCCACGATTATGGAAGTGAACTCTCTGCATCCAGCCGAACTCGAGGCCTCTTCCGTTGTTCCTGAACTGGAGTGTATCCCGTTCAAACCTGAGCTTCATAGTGCATTTGTGGGACGTAGAATCTGGGGTGGTAGCCCAGCATTAACAACTGAAGTGGACGTTATCAAAAGGCATGAACGCGAACAACTGCTTCGTTTGCCGTACGACTACTGTTCCGATAGTGCCGCTTCAACTTGTAACCCCAGGACTACTACTTCAACCCAGCTACTGACCCAAAAGAGCAAGACATTCGAAACGCCACGCAGATGGGCGCACAACTCCACATCAAATAACCCCTGGGCTGAGCTGAGCGCATGGGTTTTGAGCTCTCGGGAAGCGGTGCCGTGTGGCGACCGTCACACGGAAAACGACGCCCGGTTACGTATCGAGTCTCAAGCATTGGTATATAACTCGGGCTGGTCGCGAAGGACGCCGCCCATCAGGTTGCGCCTCGACACCACCAGTGCGAACGTGGTACCGACTTCGCCGAAGCCTATAATACTGCTTTATGCGCCTCCTGATGGGACTTCGAATCGACCGCATTGGCAGGATCCAACGATAGCCTGCGCAATGAGCAACCAAGCCTGTTTGGCCCATCCACAGAAGCCGTTGCGCTACCCTCCCCTCATTTCTAAAGTAGAACGGGCCAAATCTGCACAGGGACGCCTTGGTAAAAGTAATTTGGTTGAGAGAGAGCCTCGGCACGACGAACCGTCTTTGGAGCGTTGGGATTCCGCAAAGTCCGGTTGACTTGGCGTCTGGCCAGAACGGCAAATCGGTTCGATAACGATGATCGATTTGGGATGTACATATTATACTACTGGTTGCACCATATACATTTCCTTGTTCTCCTAGTTTAAATTAAAGGAGCAAGACAGGTAGTCGGAGCTACACAATGGGTTCTTCTTTTGCTTAAGACCTGAAAGTTTGCCCACTCTTTTTCATGTGCATGGATTGATTAAGTAATTGGCCATGTCACAGTATCTAGCGAACTAGGCAAAAGCCGCACAATAACAGCCCCTCTCCCTATTACAACGAATCCCCCAAACACGCCTCTCTCCAAGCCTCGCCGACAACCTCCCAGCACTGATACGCCCACGTATTGGCGTGTGCCAGATGCCCCGACCCGTGAAAGATCTCGCGCCGGACGCGGAATCCCGCCGCCTCGGCCTCGTCGGCGTGCCGCCCCACGACCGGGCCGGGGGCGATGCGGTCCTCGAGGCCGTACATGTAGACGCCGAGGGCCTCGTCACCGAAGAGGTCGAGCTGTTTCTCCTCTTGGACAAGGATGGTGCGGATGGTCAGGGCGGCCAGGCGGGCTGCTGGCATCGGAAAGGCTATGCAGGCGAACGTGCAGGTGAAAAGAAGGATCGTCGAGGTCGGGAAAAGGGCATGGTACCTGCGTACATACTGGGCGAGTGGTCTGTGGCCCGCGTTCCTCCAGCTAAAGATGAGGACCAGCTCCGGGTCGTCGATCAGTGGTACAGGTAACGACTTGCGCGACGACGCCGGGCGCTAGATGTACGCGTAGGGGAACAGCTTGCACATAAAGCTCAACTCGTCGCTGGCGTATTATAGCGGTCCCATTGTAGCCATGACCAAGCTATGGATAATAGGGGTAAAAAACGTATAAAGTTGGGGATGAGATCTGGTGTTGCTAATATATTTGATGTCTAAGTAACAAGCAATAATTGCGGCCTGAGAACGATGTGACATTCATATCATCGTTGTTGTTGTTGTTTTTCTTTTCTTTTGTGTTTCTCTCCGGTTCAATACCCTACCAGAAACTAAGACTCGCAGTGTGATATATTTTTAAATATGAACTCAAAAGAAACCATTTTACCCAATGCCTTCCAGGCTCTCAAAAACATTCCATCAAAGATGACTTCGATAAATCACTAGCCCAGTCGATGAGTTCATCCCGTCGACATGTGTAGTGTTCAGGAAGGGGGTTGACGTCTTCGCCCGGCTGGCCTCGCCCGAACTCTCTTCATGGATATTCATCTCGAAGTCCGGTTCTGGCGATCTCTCTTGCTCGTCCGTGAGTACAGCCTTGTATGTTGAGGGCATGTTCCCTGTCAGTCCTTCCCGGAGTCCATCTGGTTCATGCTACGTTAGTGCCGTGCGTGCTTCGGGTGGGAGTCCCGAGTGGAAAAGGGGCTCACAGAAGTAAGTGTAGAATAACTCCACGAAGACGGTCACCCAGGTGCTCAAGGCCAAGATTTGCCCATATGACCACTCATTCAATGGGTTCTCGTTCCCATCTATTTGCTCGAGTTCGGCTCGCTGTTTCACAATGAATTCAAGGGTTGCCCACATCATAACGAGCCATATGACTTGCAGGATGATTTCGATGGCTTTCTTGAATAGCTTAGGCAATTCCCATTTATGTTGATTCTTCTTAACTCGGTAGAGTTCTGTAACAACAAGGATGACCAGTCCCATAAAATCCACAGTTTAGTACAATATGAATATGGTGCTAGACCAGAAGGGTTGATACCTAGACTCAAGCATAAAGAGTCGGCGGATTATCGAATTCTCAAAACTTGAAAAGAATTCAACGCTTTTAGAGTCCGCTTTTAGATAGTAGGCCAATGTGATCGTCTGTAGAACTCCTACAACGACTAGAATAGCGATGATGAGACGGCGTCTTCGACGGTTACCTTGAAGTAACAGCTGGCCCGCTAGAAATACCGAAGCCGAACAGAATCTTGATGCTAGAGTGGCGAGGTAAGAGGTGTTGATATAGTACTTTTTTCCATCTTCCCATTCTTGGATCCGCGATGTGATGTCCTTGTCTTTAAATTCGGTGACAATAGTCATGAGACTCGCCAGCTGTATCCCGAGACACAGAAGCACGGAAGCCCAGAAGAATACGGATAGTGACGCCTCGAAGCAGTCCCGGACGGATCGATATCGTATTTTCGATCCTGTGTTGGAGGAAGGCGACGATGGATAAAAGCGCTTGAACCCCATTACCGCAGTAAAGGCACTGGCTAGCCCTGCTCCGATAAAATACGATACCAAAACCTGCTCTTGTTTCAGCTCCCCAGTTCTGTTACTCTTGAACTGCAGTAAAGAAACTTACACCAATACCCGCGATGTCAGAGTTTCCTTCGATTTGCAATCTAATTCGCAGTTCTTTCGTGCATTGATGAGAGGCACTTTCGTTCAAGAATATGTGATCGTGGGGATCGGTCCATGTGAACATCTTGCCAATGATCTCCTTGGACAAGTTATTGTCGACCTTGGCGCCACCATTTCCGAGGTTGAGTGTGAAGCAATGAGCCCTATACCAGTTGACCATCTTGTCTTGTGGCAGAAGCGTGCTGTTTTCAATGCCTCGCGGGAGTGCGGAGGCCAGATATTTATATATGGCCTCCTCATCATTGATCCCACACAGGTCGTAACTTTGATAATTCAGTTCTGCGGAATGGATCGAGTTATGGATCAGCTTGCTGGCATAATTGGCATAGCGTATGCAATTGTCGAATCGCCATGAATCCAAGCCGGGAGGGTTCCAAGCCCCCACGACGGTATTGTTCTCTAAGAGATACGGAGTTATGACATTCGAAAGTGTTGCCATAGCGATTAGTAGAGGTTCATGAGTGGTGGATGGATGATATGGGATTGGCATTCGCAACGTCGTAATGCGACATGAACCCGAAAAGCGATGAAGTCAGAGATATTTATTTGTAGGCTGGGGTAGAAGATGGCACATATCTCAGGCTGGTTGACATTACAATAGCGGGTAGCCATCCAGCCTTGCCTAAATATACTTTCCTACAGCGAGCCGATGGAGGCGGCAGCACTTTTAGCACACTGATTGGCCGAAAAGAGTCGCCGACTGCCATAAATAAGTAGAGGAAGACGCCTCTTGTAAGCAGCCACGCCAGTGGCAGTGTCAACATTTAGATGCCACAGACCACATTCTACCAAGCACAGCCCACATAAAACAAACACGAGGCTCCGGGACTGGGAGAGCATATACATAATGAGCATGGGCAGGACTCAAGCTTGATAGAGCCTCATACCTACTTCTCCACACATCATTGTTCCGGAGAAGCAGCCGCTTCTATTCAGCTGCTCGTGCACGCGCATCGTTTGGGGGTGGCGCAGATCCCGCTCAACCCTCGATCGGCTATCGACACGCATACATGTCTGGGTACTCAGGTGCTCAGCCCATTGATTGCTTTTGGTGATAGGCACCAATAAGATCAGAGAAGAAGATAGGGATGTATGTTCATGGTACTTAAATAACTGGTGGCTTACAATGCCTACATGGATGCCTGCCAAGTTGTAGGGAGCTCCTCGGAGTGGCACACCCATATTTTATTATCGTACGCCTCCTCACAGCACCTACTACCATTAAAAGCAGAGAAACTAGCCACGTGTGTAGTACTTGAATAATAATATTTTATATACCGGATTACATCTACAGGACGTATTCATTAAACGTGTTTATAGGTTTTAAATCGAACGCAGCCAAGCGGCAAACCTCCCCCCTCTCATCCAACCACCCCCTTCTCCTCCCTCGTCGCCAGACCAAAGCTTTCTCTGTCTCCATGTGGAAGTAGGACAAGACGCAGCAGGGGGGCTGGCATCGCCTAGCCGTGATGCACATTGAGCCGCTCGAGCACACCCTAACACTGTGGGCTCCATTGCCCGCATTCATCCAGCCCAAGATGAGAATTAAGTCCGGGTCGTCGGTCGGGGGTTCAGGCCACTTGTGGCACGGCACTGGACGCCACCAATACTTATAGTGGGGTGGCTCCCACATGAAGCTCAACTGGCCGCTCGCGCGTGTTGGCCATCCTGCTGTAGCCATGGCCAAGCTATGGATGAATAGGGGTAAAACGCGGACATGGCTGGGGATGATATTTGGTGTTTGTGATGTGTGGTCGTCATCTATTTACTATGTGATGTATTGGGACACACGTGCGTATTTCACACAGTGGTGACATCAAGCAGATGCGTTCTGTTTGTGTAACCTATGCTTTACATCGGTAGCCTGCTTGTCGGGTTGCTTTGAGCCGCAAAAGAGTCCATCGCTCTATGAGACTCTCATCCCTTCATAAGACTCTAGCGTTTCAGTCGGTGCTCGTCAGCATGAGGTCAAGTGTCTACCTTCTGGGTCTTGCGGTCTGCCACCATCCGTCTACGTCCCCAGCTTACTCAGCTATGTACCGGGATGAAGCACAGACGCCTATCACAGCTGGCTTAGCAGGTATGGGATGTTAATGGTCTATCTGTACAGGCAGTGTAAACAGAAATCCGCCAATGTATTCTCCCCTTTTTGCGTTGGGGCATCACATTTAGTCACCTGCTAACGTCTGATTTTGACAGGGTATGGTAAAGGATCTGCGCAGCTCACATTGATAAGACACTACTGGAGTCACACGTCATTGGTGAAGGCCAAAAGCCCATGATGAATTCATTCAACCCAAGTTGACTTGTTAGTATATACCCGCTAAGCGACTACATACATCTCCTCCCCTCTTCTTTCATTACACCCCATCTCTCTCTACAACTCATTCCCCCCCTTACGTCTGCTTGGCCAGGGCGTTGACCTTGGCGATAATCGACGCGTCGACGCGGCCGGCATTCTTGGTGACCTTCTCGGCGAGATGGTCGACCTGGTTGGCGGCGTCGGTGGGGGCGTTGCCCTGGGCGGTCTTGATGCGGGCGATCTGCATGGCGAGGAAGAACTTGGGGGCCTTGATGGTGTTGAAGTTGCCGCCGCTGCTGCGGAGGCCGGCCTCGGTGGCCGTGTAGACGTCGAGGGCGTCCTGGAAGGCCTGTAGGTTGCTGTCGGCCATGATGTCGGCCGTCACGAAGGTGTCGAGGGCGAACTCCAGGCCCGACGTGCCCGACTTGCTGAAGTCGATCTTGCTGTAGGTCTGGCCGCCCGACGTCACATCCGGGACGCCGCCCAGCGTCTTGACCGCGTTGTTGCACTTGACCTTGGGGCCGAGCTGCTGCACCACGGTCGCGACCTCGGCGGGGAGCTGGGTCTTGCCGGTGATGAAACAGGCGCCGCCGTTCTGGCGGGCTTCAAGTGGCTCGACGGGCGCCTGGGGCAGGCCGACGATGTTCTTGTCCGTCACGAAGGGGACTCTGTTGGCCGGGGCGGCGACGGCGAGCGAGGCGAACAGAGCGGCGACGGTGAAAGTGGTAGAGTACTGCATATTGGCGGTGGTGGTGATGTTGGTTTTGTTTGTTGGTAAAGGAGTTGCGGTTTGTGTAAAGGAGTGCAGATCAATTGCCTAGACGAAAGAAGGTATAAAGATGTTGTTATAAAAAAACGAATGGAAGCAACCCTTGCCGGAGGGGAAAGATAAACAGTTACAGGTAACGTTGGTAGTTGAAATGAAGGTAAGATACACGAAGGTAGGTTGGGGAAGAGAAGGGCAAGAAAAGGCGGCATGGGTCGGACGGGAAGGTCGATCTTTTTAAAGCCATCTTCCCTTCCCTCCCGGGTTGCATTGGCGCGGGAGATGCTCATGTGCACTCACGATGCTCTCAAAAAGCCGATCTGCCGGACTGCTGCTGGGTTTCCTCTGGATGCCAAGATGATTCATCTCATGTCCACAATGGGGCCGTTTGATGGGCAACCGGGTTCGTCGTTGGCTCACAGGTCCGAATCTGGACTGATTCGGCAGGTTGCCCGAGAAAGAAGGCCATGGGTGGGCGTAAGAGAAGCTGGCGACTGGGGCCGGGGTCTCCGATGGGTGAATGGGAGTTTGGGTCGAAGCGCGGTGAGGCTCTGCGTCTCACCCTAATATGCGCGATGCCATGGTACGCTTGAGACAGTTGACACCTTGCTTGCATCTTGGCGTGCCCTGAAAGATCCGACGATGCGGTTTTTTTTTTGTTTTTAGGGGGGATTTCCACAAGCGCCCGTTGAAACGCTAGGACTCAGTGGGGATGCCACTCGCTAAACAACTACATAAGCAAGTAAGCTTAAAAAATGCCCTGCCCCTAAACTCACCAACTCAACATGCGCTCTTCAGAATATGCCGAGAAGCAGAGTTCTTCACCAACCAAATCAAAGCCCAGGGAATCCGATCTAGGTCAACAAATAGGAAAGTAGGATATTTACGGCTCTCGATTCAGTCCAATTATGACTTTTGTGAGTAGATGCTCACAGTCAATGCGAATTGAGAGATGAACGTGAAATGCCCAGCAATGCAGGGGTTGTCCCGAGGCGGGGCGTTGAGCTCTCCACCAAGTTTCAAGGAGTCCTCCCAATCACCTCCAATGCTACCTCGCCTTAAAGTAAGGTTAACAATACCCGAACCAGTTTCAAGATCAGCACATGCCCAACCTGTCAGCCGAAGGGGACAACCGTATCCTACTGGATCTCATGTTTGGATCTTGTCATCCCCTAACCTACCTTACAAGTGAACCTTGATGGTGCATCGAACTTCAATACTCGCCATCGCAACTACCTACTTAATGCTCGGCGTCCAAGTGGATTCGGACCTTGCTCAATGTTGTCAAGTGCACTCTGATGAGGCACAGAGATCACAACCACGGATCAACAATGATGCGCACTAACAGTCCCAAGATGCAGCCCCGCTCAGTGACTGTGATGTCTGCCTGAAGCATGATGATAACTGCCAACGCAACAAGAGAAAAGCATCAAGCCCACGTTCCAGCATCCAACGAAGGTCGTCGTAGGCAAATTAGGGAATTCTCCGAAAATGAATGTATCGCCGTTAATACACACCTCTGAGGACCAGGAATCGCTCTGCACTGTATGCGATGCGATCGATTGGTCCGACGTGATCAGACAAAGCTACTATGCTGGTTCTGGCGGCGTGCAAGTTCGGCAGTTTTCGCCATCGGATACTCATAGGAACTTGCGGCTTTCGAGATGCCGGGTCTGCCGCGCCCTGGCAACCATAAAGCCATGGAAGTTTGATGGCAACTCGGGTGACTATGCACTGGTGTCCAGGTGGGCATCGCACGCAGACGAATATCAGGGGAAGTTTGACTCGTGTGTGGTTCTCTGCCTCAGCGGTGAATGGCCATCAAAGGACTTTGGCGGCCACTCCACTGGGTTTCTCGTTCTGTTCGAAACCGGATCGGTCGAGCACCGCGAGGTGGACATCCTACAGTCCGAGGCAGTAAATCCTAATCCGTGGCGTTCGCCCTCACGGTCTTGGCCCCATATACATGACATCCAACCGGCTGAAAACATCATGACCCGAGACGACGGCTCTTTTCGCCTCCCAGGAGCTCACCCTGACTTTGCATACATCAAGAAGGTCGAGGAGATATGCCGCTCTACACACCCTGCTTGTCAAGAGTCCAGGGTTTCACTGCCAGATTTGCAACTCCGTGTTATCGATTGTCACACGAAACGAGTCGTCGATGCCCCCGCCGACAGTGAATATATCGCTTTGTCCTACGTATGGGGTGACGTCGCCGCGACGCCAAACCCTCCAAGCGAAGAGTCTATGTTCCCCGCCGTTATACGGGATAGCATCGAGGTGGCTCTAGGCCTCCAATATGATTATCTCTGGGTCGATCGTTACGTAAGATCCTATCATATCGTACCATACCAATCCAGCGCGGCTCGAGATCGCTAACGCAAAGCTTTGATTCATACATAGTGCATTGACCAAGATGATAGTGCCTACAAAGAACAAATCATCGCCAGGATGGACGAAGTGTACAAACAGGCCGCCATCGTCATCATAGCGGCGACGGGAGACAGCGCCGACGACGGGCTCCCGGGGATCAGTGTCCGGCGCGACTCGGTAGTGGATACCACCGTGGGACCGTTCACACTCCGTCCAATACCGGCATGCGGACCGTTTCACTATCACACGGAAAGAGTCAAGTGGCTTACAAGGGGGTGGACGTATCAGGAAGGATACCTCTCGAGGCGGCGGCTTTTCTTCACGAAAACTCAAGTGTTGCTGGTATGCGACAACATGGTCTTCCCGGAAACCATTAGGTCCGGCATTTCTCTGATCGGCGCGTATTGGGCGTCCAGTGGCCTGATTAGAGCTCCGAAGTTACCGTCGCCAATTGGGAGCCAGCGGAGATCCCGAAGAGACTACCTGAACCTGAAAAGCCAAGTTTTGCAGTTTACCAACAGGAGCCTGACTTTTGACCATGACTCTCTCCGGGCTTTCCTGGGCGTCCTTAACGACCACCGAGATCGCGGCACCCGCCTGCATCACCTTTGGGGCGTTCCTATTGTGCATGGAGACGGTTCTCAAGCTCCGCAGATCGCCCTCGATTGGACGCATGGTTGCTCCATGGCCCAATCGCGCCGTCCCTGCTTTCCAAGTTGGTCGTGGGTTGGGTGGGAGGGCGCTGCCCAGCTTCCCCTCCGCCCGAGCGTCAGCCTATCCAAGGTGTATCTAGACGAAGAACAAAAGGAGCCCCTGGGGGAAGTGTATCATAGCTGGACCGCTAGTCAAAGCCAGCCGAGGCTTTTGTACGTGCGAGCTGCGGTCGCCGAAGTCATATTTATATCCGAGGATCTCGTCAGGCCAACGACGGGGGGCGGCGTCGAGCGAAACTGGAGGGACCCGAATATGTTCGCCGTACTGCCGGTGACGGAGACGGAGCACATGGTTGTCGGCGCATTTGTCGACGACGATGTCGAAGTGATGACCCCATATCCGGCCGTTCTTTTGGAAGAGCACGAGGGAGGAGCCAACCCACCCGCTATATCGCATAATCAGCAGGCAACGTTACTTGTGATGAGGGAGGTTAATGGGCATTTGGAACGCGTGGGAATAGTGAATATCGGCCCTACGACGCTCGATGGCACTCGCTACTCAACTTATGGGGTTTCTTCTGCGGACCTGACGAAAGAGAATATCAAGCTGTCAGGCCTAAAAGGTCCAAAGGTTATCATGCAGCAACTGTGGCGGCAGAAGGCAGAACAAAAGACTGTTTGCCTAAGTTAAAGGCAACTCTGGCAACGATTTCCGTTTCTTCAGCGGTGGGTATTACTCAAAACAATTTCTTTTGGTATTATATATCTCATTATTCATAAGCTAATCAATTCATCCAGCAGTCAATTCTACTAGATGAAAACCGACCACGCTGGCCTTTTGCTTTTTCGCTTTTAAGCCTTGATCTTCAGCACGGCCTTGCCAAAGTTCTCGCCCTTCAGCATGCCCAGGAAGCCCTCGGCGGCATTATCGATGCCGTCGGTGACGTGCAGCTTGGCCTTGAGGCTGCCGTCGGCGAGCCACTTCTGCACGTTGGCCTGGTGCTCCTTGGTGTAGGCCGGGCCGAAGGCGGGCTGGCCGACGATGAAGCCGCGCATCATGATGTGCTTGGCGAAGAGCTGGAACAGGTTCTTGACGCCGTACCGCTTCTCGGGTGCGCAGTTGTAGCCCTCGATCTGTTGATGGAAAAGAAAAAAAAGGTTAGATACTTGGTTCCCAGATGAAGAACTAAAGCATAGGTGCATCATGCATGCCCATGGAAAAAGGGGGGAGGAAGAGGAAAACTTACCATTCCACAGACGACAACGCGGCCTTCATCGTTCATGGCGTCCAGCGCAGCCTCGAGCTGCTCACCGCCGACGTTCTCAAAGTAGATGTCGATGCCCTCGGGTGCGAGGCGCTTCAGGGCGTCGGCGGGCTTCTCCGTCTTGTAGTTGAAGCCGCCGTCGAAGCCGAGCTCCTTGGTGATGAAGTCGAGCTTCTCGTCCGAGCCAACCGAGCCGATGACGCGCAGGCCCTCGTGCTTGGCGACCTGGCCGACGATCTGGCCGACGGCGCCGGCGGCGCTGCTGACGAAGATGGTCTCGCCCTTCTGGGGCTTGGCGATCTCGTGCAGGGAGGAGTAGGCCGTCAGGCCGGGCATGCCGAGGGCGCCGAGGAAGAAGCCCGGCTCGAGGCCGTGGGGGTTGTCGAGCTTCTGGGCCGGGCTGACCTTGTAGACGCTCTGGACGGGGGCGTTGAAGTCGATGGTGATGTACTGCTGGAAGGGGCCGAAGGTCTTGATGAGATCGCCGGCCTTGTGGTCGGGGCTGTCCGACTTGAGCACGCGGGCGATGGTGTCGTTGACGACGGGCTTGCCGAGCTCAAAGGGCGCCGAGTAGGACTTGGTGTTGGGCTCGCGCATGCGGCCGCGCAGGTACGGGTCGTACGAGGCGTACAGGACCTCGGCGGTGATGCCGCCGGCGGGCGGGGCGGCGGCGGCGTCGAAGCCGACGTCCTCGATGGTCAGGTGCTCGCCGGGGACGGGGAAGCCCTGGGGCACCTTCTTGAAGATCAGGGCCTTGTTGACACCCATTGTGATGACGGATATGATATGCTTTTGGGGGTTGGTGGTGATAGGGCGGTATTAGTGGGGGTTTCCTTTTGGAGGGGCGCTAAAGAGGGGTCTAGCGTCTCGTGGCACAGGGGATTTAAGCTTCAAATTAGGGTGCTGACGGGTAAAGTAGTAGTGAGTGTCTGAAATGAACAAGACACGACTGATGAGATGATGAGATGAATATAGCGATTCCAATTTACTTTTCGAGACGGATTCTCTCGCTGTCTTATACTACTTACTAAACGCATAGTTGGGTCATTGCTGCCAAGCACCGAGGCTACCGGTATAGTTTTGCATGACGTTGCGCGATGGAGATATGGATCCAGCATTACTAAAGCTAACACCGATGTTCTCCATGCGGCTTTTCCCGCACCGTCATAAGCCTTTAGCCTTATGTCGATTGCTGCGACACACGGTGCAGGGTGTTGGAAATGCTGGAGGTCCAACAGGGTCACAGTGGGATAAAAGCCGATGCAGATCTATTGGCCAAATTAGTCAGCCCAGGATGTGAGTGATTGTTGGAGATCTTTTACGATTCAGGGTCCTTCGATAAGCAGGAGTGGCAGGCAGGCAGGCAAGAGGCAAGATCGGCCATAACGATCCAAATCAAGATTTAGAGGGAGGACCCCTGGCGGAGGTGAGTCCGGCTCATAGTTCCCCTCCGCCCCTAAAACGCGGCCCCTCCGTTCCCACGCCCCCTAAACTCCGAAAAAGCCAATTAGCAACATCGGCGAAAGACTTTTTTTCGTCTACCTGTCCTATCCAGCTGTCTGCAGCGCTTCGTTGCGCCTGCGGCGCCATCCGATCCAGCCACGGATGATGCTCGGGACACACGACAGGTTTCACTACGGCCGGCCGTGAATCGTGGCAAGCGTGGAGACGAGGGGGTTGCACGACAGAAGGCGCTAGAACCGTCGACGTTTTCGTGGCTATTCGCGTCAACGCCCATGCCATGCCATGCAGTCAGCAAGCAGGCCGCCAAACAGACAGCAATGGCCTGATAAGAGCCCGCGATGCAGCGCCGCTTGGTTGAATACGAAGCCGACATCCCTCTTGGGGACATGCGTGCATTGCATTGTCGCACTAGGGTTACTTGCGATGTTACCAAATCAATTGACTGCGTGGTCAATCCATTCCGCACTTCCCCGCCAAGAACGATTGCTACTTGTAGTAGTGTTTCCGCCCTACCGCGCCTCAGTCTAGTCTGGGACCTTGGCAAATCCCACCAAGCCTATAAACAGCCATTGCTAGATACTTAAGTAAAATAATCAGCCTGTCGTTTTTTGGAATCAAAGAGCGCGTATCCTACTTAATGGAGTAGATGTTTTACGGAGCTGCAGAAAAGCGGTATGATATGCATGAAATAGGTGCAATGTGAAGTGAAGGATCACGGCATCCGCGTCAAGGCCCAAGGTAAGGAGCGGGAAAGTCGTTCGATGAGAGACAGTAAGGGAGGATAGGATCACCGCCGCACGTAATAAGCCAATCACAGTATAGCACATCCCGTGTCTACTTACTCTTTTGTGCAAACATCCAATGCATTCAATCCAACGCGGGTCGCCGTAAGGATATGTGCTTCAGCTCTGAAAGCAGAAGAAGAGCCCCAGCTTATTGGCTTCTCACCTATAAGACACTATCTTCAACATCCTCATTAGCCTAGGCCAACTGGCTTCAGGTCCTAAGAATGAACCCAGCTATCCACTAATAATATTGTTCCTCTCAAAAATAGGTTGTGGGATTCACTGAAATCTCATCTTACTCAACCTGGATTCATCAACTTACATGCCAAACCCCAATGCGCGCACACTTGCATACTCACTCATAACTCGCTCATTCTCACTTCATCCGGCACCTTGCCACGCTGAGTGATCCGAACCACCTCTGCCAAGATGGTTTTGCTCATTCTTGTCGCACTCTTGCTGTCGCAGGCCTTGGGCCTGGCAGTACCCCATGTATTTTCCGGCGACACCGCACCGCCCAACAATGTCACGACGCTTCCTTCGCCGTTTCCCACTCGCCAACTGTTCCAGTTCGATCATATCGGCACGTACATTGAGAATGTGGCCGCTCGCTCCAACGGCGATCTACTCTTCTCTATGGTCTCACCCGCCCCGGAGCTCTATCTGCTCTCGGGCGTCCAGTCCGGCAAACCGTCAGCCAACCTGCTCTACACGTTCCCCGGCATGACCGGTTTGGAGGGCATCACCGAGATCTTGCCTGACGTCTTCGTCGTGGTGGGCGGTAAGTTTCACAGCATCGCCAACCCGATTTCCGGCACGTTCTCGCTCTGGCAGGTCTCTCTCGCCGGTCTTACTTGCCCTCCCTGTAGAGCGGGCAGCAACAACAACCAGCCCACTATCACCAAGATGTTGGACTTGCCCAAGAACATTTTCCCCAACGGAATCGTCAGTGTTCCCGCAAGGCCTGGTGTGATCCTCGTAGCCGACTCGTTCGGCTCGATCCTGCGGGTCGACTTGAACTCCAAGAAAGTTGACACCATCGCCGCCCTCCCCGAGATGCAACCCGTGCCCGGCTGGCCGTTCGACATAGGCATTAATGGCATCAAGATCTACGACGGCTATGTCTACTGGACCAACAGCTTTGCCGCGAGTATTTACCGTATCCGACTCCAAGATTCGGGTTTTCCTTCCGTCAACAACTCTTCTTCGTCTACTACTTCGGATGGCATCAGCAAGACTTCAGATGCCACCAACAATGATTATATCAACAGCACTTCTACGACTACCAACGTGATGGTGGAGACGGTCGCTTTCTTGCCTTTGACTTTCATGGACGACTTCGCCTTGGGTCCGGATGGATCTCTGTGGATCACGACAAACCCCAACAACACGGTCATCGCCCTGAACCAGGATACGGGCAAGGCGGTCGTCGTGGCAGGCGACCAGCACGAAGAAATTCTGGCGGGCGTGAATGCCGCCGTCTTCGGCAGACTGAGCACGGATAGTCACATTCTCTACGTGGTGACGGCTGGTGGGTTGACGAGCCCCGTCAACGGCACGTTTGTCGAGCCCGCCAAGGTTGTGGCCATCGACACTTCCCAAGCACAGGAGGACGATATCTGGTAATAGCAAGATGCATGTTTCTGGATGGTGGTTATGGTTTTTGGCTCTTCACTTCGACTACTTGGTTTGAATGATGACAACCTTGGCTAAAAAGGTTATGAGATGGACGCTTTGGGGAATAATTCCACCGTGTCAGTGATCTAGTCACTGATCTGTCACTCGTCCTGTGTCTACTTTAGGTAGATAATTCGGGAGGTAGGTAACTACCTACTAATAGGCGAATAATTCAGGTTGTACATCGCCAGCAGTTGCAGGTTGCCCCGTTATTTCGTGTGTCTGCTTACTTCTTTCTATGCAGGTGTTTGGTCCAACTGATAGTACCTATTCTCCTGATCCTGAGCCCTGATTGGCCGGATCTCGTTTCCTGTCGCCCCGCCCTTGCAGCGATTCTGGTTTTCTGATTGGCTGATTTTCAGTTATGCTTGAATTCAATGCCCCTTTAAGTCATGTATTTTCCCTCCCGCGCTCCTCCGTTCCGAAGACCACCACCACCGCCGACGACCCGTGATCACAGATCAGATCACTCCGGAACTGGCGCTGCATCCGCCCATAAATACAGGTCTTTTCTCAAGCTCACCTTCAATTATAAATCGTCAACACAACCACTTCCACGAAGTCAACTCACAACCTGCTTTGCACACACACATATGAACACTTTCATCTCTCATCAACTCCTACCACCTCTTTCTCATCAGCTTCAGGTCTCTGTTGCTACTCATTCCTCCTCTTCATCTGAGATAAGTTCCATCCCTCGCTCTCACGCTCATCATTTTATACTTTCTCCCCTGCCTGCTGCGTTGCATAACTGCATACGAAGCAACATTTCGCTACTTGATCCTTGATCAACAACACATCACATCAACTCTACCTTGCTTGACACGCGATCAGCTTGGTTCTTGATCAACACCACATCACGTCATCTTCTACTTTACTTGTCACTCAATCGACTTTTTTCTTCATCCATCACCTTCATTCATCATGATGGCCCTCCCCGCCTTCCCCGAGTTCACCTTCTCGACCGCGCTCGCCGTCCTCTTCGCCCTGTGGATCATCGACGCCACCAAGAACGCCGACCTCAAGTTCACCTGCGTCTTATTCCCCGTCATCTTCTACGCTGCCAAGGTTCTCTTGGACATGATTGCCCGGACTTACGATCTCCCGATCAACAAGGTAATAAGCAAACAGGTTTGGTCAATCCCTTCCCCTTTCCCCTCCCTCTAACTGCACAACTGCTTGGGTTGGTAGGGCTCGCGTTTGTTATTTGACCTTATCCCTGATCGTCCTCTCTGCTTGATAGCCTAACAAACACCAACCCAGCTTTGATGGCCTATATATGCTGACAAGGAACCTCCTTACAGGTCGTCCACACCCGCCCGCTCGAGACGCGCCCTGTCGAAGCACGTCCGTCTGAGACACGCTATGTCGAGACACGCCCTGCTGAGCGATTCCCCGCCGGAGACTACCTCCCAGACGACGAGTTCCCAGTGGAGTTCCTGGTCAATGACGACTTCGGTATGCTGAATTTCCTTTTCCAACACTTCTTCCACGACCACATTTTATACTACGACGTTGTCTGAAATCGATGCTTCTCTTTTTTACTTGTTCTTGCGATGTTTTGACTGATCACCACCACAGGCCACCCTCAACCAGAGCATAAACCAGAGCTCAACTGGGAGAAGGCCTGGAGCTTGTTGGAGAATTTGACGCCTCAGATGGCTCGATACCGACTTTTCGAGCTCGACTATGACGCACACGGGTGTCAGATCGCCTTGCCAGGCTCGACGCTGCAAATCAGCGGGTTGGCGGCCGTTATCCAACGGATCACGGATGAAGAGGAATACGATGCTGCATTCATCGAGTTCACCGCAATCCAGCCCAGCAATGACTGGATCATGGAAGTCGAGCAATTCCTCAGACCGCGTCCCACCAGCCACGCGGAGCTTCTGGCCGTCTGTCACGAGTGTCTGGACGCGAATACGGTCAACTGCCTCAAAGGTAAGTCCCACTTCCCTATCCCCCCCCCCAAACACCCTGCCATAGGCTGTACTTTCGGTTTCAAGGTACTGACTTAATGGTTTCCAGACGCGCAACTCAGAGAAGAGTACAGCTACCGAACTGAAGCTGCGAAGGTCATCCGGATCATCAGCCAAGACGCATCGGAGTCACGGTTCGAGCTCTTGGAATCGATCCAGCAGATCGTGAGACTTGCCTCAACGCCGCGGTTGAGGGAGGACCTGTACCTCACGATCACGGCTCGACGGAACGGACTCCAACCATTAAGCAAGTCGGTCCAGTTCGCTAAGGAGCTTTCTCTCGAAGCAGTCAAGCTGTTTCGCTACAGAGTTGACATGCAGCAGTGGCCCAGCTTCCTGGAGCCGCTCCTGGACGCAGCCGAGGACGTGACGGACCCCGACCTGTTCGACAACGTGATGGCCAACACCGGCCGGCTGATGCGCGAAGTTCGGAGCCTCACGTTCCAGAACTACAAGTTTCTCCGCCAGAAGTTGCGAATGGCCGAGGATGAGGTAAAGGCGATCCAACGGAACATCACCCTGAACTGGAGGCTGCTGGTCTCGACGCCGCGGTTCGACCGCAGCGCGTTCGCGGACAAGCTCGTTCGCCAGACTGGCATGGAGCCTACGATGGCTTTGGATGTGGTGGAGACCTTGTACCTATCCCACCTCGAGGCTCTTCACGTCGATGGGCCGTCTCACGACAATATCCCGGACACCATTAAGGAGCTCTCCTATGTCGACCTCGTAAAAATCAACAATCTCATCGTCAAGCAACCCAACATGCGAGGGTATAGAGGAGACATCGTTGTGCTCTTCGCGGAAACGCCGGATCATGTTGGTAGACCTCCGTCGTTTGAGGAGGCAACCCGGGGAGGAAGGCGTTAGCAGGATATGGTATGTACTATCCAACCCACTGCAGTGACCGATACGTGTTAACACGATCCCCAAGCAGGCTAAATGTATGAGTTATGTCACATGGGAAAGCAATGAATATGGCGCAAGGCGCTTGGGGTCTTCTGCTTGGGTTTTAGCAGCAGGATTGAGCAACTGGTTATGAACGACTCAGCAACATCTGATACCCTACCCCCTCCTTTGAGTTTCTTTTTGGCAAGGAGGATATGGGAATATTGATGTTCGACGTCCCCAGACGCAGGAGTAGTTCCTGCAATGAATCTAATTTACTTATTAATGCTATTCTTGATGCTTGCTTCCTTGCGCAGTTTAATCACCATTGGCGCTCCTTGTTGTAGAGCACCGTATAGCACCTCTTATAGTGGTCGACGCTATGAAGACCAGCAATTATAGGGAAATGCTACAATCGCAACTATTACTACTATTATAAGATATTGACACTACTTCAGAGCAATGCAACTTGGACATTCTGTTAGGTCGTCGTCGAACAGTTGTGTAAGCGCCAGGGGACCAACGCCGACCTATCAAGTATACCTGTCTGCCCCACCCGGAACCGCCCCCCTTATTCTGCCACGATGTGCGTCCCTAAGCATCGCTTTTCTCTGGTTACTCCACCACGTCCACGCTGGCAGGCCCCAACTTCATCACGATTCCTTCCAATGAGCTTCACCATGCCCTTTTCGTACTATTGGAAAATCCTCTCCACCGCCAGTCTCAAACACTCCCAACCGCCCTTTTCATAACTATGGACAATCTGCCCCAGAACCCATCACCGGCGGCATTTTGGTGAATCGTTGGAACCACCTTGACCTTCATTTGCCTCCTTGCGCATGTTATGCAGACCCATACTAAGCTCGAGTCTCACACAAGATGATCGCCAAGATGGTCGATCACAAGCTGGTGTTTGAGGAACTCCTCCACCGGATGCATCCTGCCATCGCTGAGCAGCGGCTGGCGAAGCTTTCTACGGAGGCCAAGCTGCTCAAGGTCATACCATTCAATGGCGACCATCTCGACCAGTTGCGTCTCCTCCTACAGTCGATCGTCCGGAAAGGCAAGCTGGGCGACGGCGAGATCGCGAGCCTCAACCTTGACCTGTGGCCCGACGGAATCCTGCAGGCCATGAACAGCTCCCTGCAGACCGCCACGACGCCCATCTCCAACGACGAGCTGCGCCTGGCGTGCCTGCGCTTCCTCAACGCGCGCAACTGCGACATCCTGAAGCACCCGGTCTTCCGGAGCGACGACAGCAGCGTCCTGCAGCAGTACTACGCCACGCTGGACGCCCAGTTCCGCCTGCAGCAGCGCGACACGAACGACAAGCGCGTCCTCAACAACATCAACGGCGTCATCCGCAAGCTGGCCCCGCCGCAGAAGGAGACGCTCTACTACGCCCTGCTCTTCACCTCGGGCCGCCGCCCGCCCTACTTCCCGACACAGATGCTGCGCCTGGCCATGGCCTGCGACGCCGACGTGGCCAAGCAGGCCCTGCCGCACCTCGACTTCGCCTGCCAGCCCTGGGGCATCAAGCGCGTCGTCGCCTGTCTGAAGCGCGCCCGGTGGTCCGCGCCCGCTTCGTCCAAGACCCGCGCCGCCGCCGCTAGCACTAAGTGCATGGACCCCAACTACACGGCCGAGCTGTACGGGCTGCTCCAGCGCCTGGAGCCGCTCGAGGCCGAGATGGTCTTCACCGCGGTCCGGAGGGCCCACGCCCGCTTGCACTTCATGCCCCGCTACCTCGCGCAGAACTACTGGGCCGTGGTCTCGCGCGAGCCGCACGCTTGCCACGAGGCCATTGCGGAGCTCGAGGCGGTCCTCGTCCACAGCCGCTTCGCAAGCCGGAAACGGGAGATCGAGCCGCTGCTCAAGGGGCTGGCCGACGCGTGCGGCGGCGGGAACGGCGGATATGGTGCGGCGGATACGTTTCGGATGGTGCCTTCTGTTCTTTTTGATGCGTCCGTTAGGGATCTCGTCATTGAGCTCAACAATGCTTTGATCGAGTACATGCAGGATGAGGGATGGGGATACAACGGGGAGTGGATATCCAGGGACTGGTGATGGATATATTGAACCCTTCAGATCGCGCGGGTACTGGTTGGACGTCCGTCGGCCGCGGTGAGGATAGAGAAATTAACGAGAAATGACTACGAGTTACGGAGAGACATAAGGGCAGGCGGTTATGAAGGCAAGACGGCTCGAGGGGAGCCTGAAATACTGGGATAGTAGCATTATGAACGCCTCAAACTGCCAGCTTTAGCAATGGATTACATCAACGATACCTTTTTCTTCTGCTTTTCAGCATTTTCTCGGTTTCTTTGCCAGTACGGCGAGAACCAAGACTCACAATTGCATACTGTTTCGTTTTTACTACTTCAGCTACCCAACCAACATTCCTTTCTTGCCTACTCCCAATGTTCCTCAGAACCGCTTCTGGGTAAACATATTCCCAACATAGTGACTTCTGTTCTTCTTTTCCGCGGCACCTTGGCGCTTCTGTTTCCATGGTTGCTTCCTTCCCTTTCCAGCTTACTTCTCACATTTATATATCTCTCTTTCACGGCGCTTCTACCCCCCAGGCTTGGATCCGCATGGAAACACTCTACTACTGCTACTACTACTACTAATCGAGCTCCTACAACCCGTACAGCATGCTTCAATTCGGCTACCGCTAATTGACATGATCTGCCTTGCCGAGAGATAAGAGATGCAGTCCCAACATCGCTCTGCCCGGCTGCCGCGCAGGTCAAGGCAATGCCCTACTCGACCCCGGATCCCCGAAAGGTCACCTACTACATGGTGCAAAGTTGGCACTTGGGAGACCACCGCATGATCCCGACCAGCTTGCGCAGCGCGCCTCTGGTCGTCTTGGCCAAACTGGAACGGGCACTGCGCTTCTACCTGAAGCACCAGGGCTCGCTTGTCGAAGGCTGGTGTGAATGTGCAAAGCAACATGGTGTCACGGAAGGTGTTTTCTGCTTTTATATAATATGCTAGTGGGCTTGCAGAAGAAGATATGGAAAGCTCGCTTTTGCTCCTGATGTAGACTCGAGCAACCGGCCAGTAAGACCAGACACCCAGCTTGGATGACGGGGTAGATATCAGGATGGCCAGCATTCGGCTTATAGCAGGTGATGAGATAAGTAGGCAACGATCAACCGGCGCGGAAGACATGATGATTTGAGTCTTATTCTATCTTTCATAAACTATTCTCTTCTGCTTGTCACTTGAAAACCTGTATCATCTCATATGCATTTGCACAAGTTCCCGTATTCGTTCATAACTTAGTAGCCATAGCCAGCGGGTCCTCTGATCCAGCCAGCATCTTCTTAGGATCATGTGAACTGCTATAAAATAAGTCACTCTTCCCGAATTCATTCTCGGCCCCGCTTTCTTTTACTGATCCTGCATTTCTATTCGCTCCTGGCGGGCCCTCCGGTTGTTCTGCAGCACGCCGAACCGCTACGGGGACCCATCATAAACGCCGGCCGGGATCAACAGAGAGTCGCTCACCTTCCGCAACCACCACGGGAAAATCACAATCACTCCTCAGAGGATCAGCCAGCAGATCACTCACCTCTTAAGGGCTTTAAATTCATCCATCTCTTCCCCCACCGGACCTTCTTTCCTTCTTCTTTCCCCATCACAACACATCCTACACTTCTGGACCAAGTGCTGTTCTCACCTCTACACATCACTTTCTACATCGCTGCATTCCCTCAAGCGACTTTCTACTTTCCCTGCTTTCATTCAAGCTGCTTCTCACATCACCACTCTGTTTTCCTTCAGGCTTCTTTCTACATCACTGCGTTCTCTCTCGCGCTGTTGGCTGCGTTGCTGCGTTCTTCGTCACGCTTGTTGCAGATTTCTACTTGGCTTCCCCCACTCACGCCGCGTCCCTTCGCGTTGCGATTAATCACACTTCGCTTCTTCACACACTTCTCTCCTTCACCTTGCTTTCTGCATTCGCTGTTGCTCGTCGCACTTCAGCCTACTACGCACATTCGCATCGTTGATGCTCTTCCGGCACATCACACAAAACCATCAGGTAAGTTGCCGTCACGCTTTCCTCATCATCTCACATCGTTGGATGGGGATCTACATCATGCCGTCCAACATCTTTTCTGAACCTGATCATTGTGCTGACTTCTGTAGTCAACTCATTCGCAGATCTTTACACCGTCATCATGGTTGTTCACTACAGTTTCTCCGCCAAATACCAGACCAGCAAGTTCGCCGGCGTTCTTGAGATCTTGAAGCCCGTTGTCGCAGAGCGACGTATCACCGAGCTGGATACCGACCCTCGTCTCGCCCGTGTGATGCCATTCAATGGCGATCACCTGGTCAGCATGCGTCGCGTTCTGCAGTCCATCGTCAATGGCAAGAAGATGGACTTCCGCCAAGCTGCTGGAAGCGTCATTCTCGACCGCCCTTTGCCGGACGACGCTTTCGAGACCTTCCTGGAGGTCATGCAACATGGCGTGCCGGTCACCGATGACGAGCTCCGCGCTGTATGCCGCACTTACCTCTGCAAAGACGATCTCAAGAAGGTCTGCCGCGCCCACGGTTGCCCCTTCGAGTCCAATTGGACCAAGTCACAAGTCATTGAGCGCATCGTCAAGGACATGAACTATACCCCCCTCGAGTGGCACAACATGACCCGCAAAGAGGGTCTCTACTTCGACCTGATCAAGGACGTCGAGGGATGCTATCATCCCAAGGACATCTGCAAGCTCGCAGGGCGCTGTGCTCCCGTCATCATCAAGCAATTGGGCTTGTTCCTGAGAAGTGGCAAGCCGAGCTTGCCCATGCAACAGATCATCGCCACCTTGGAAAGCGGCACCTATAACCCTTACCTCGCCCCTCACCGAAATGACATACTCGGGCGCTTCTCGCTGCTTGAGAATGCTGAGCGTTACAAGTTTGTGTACGCCATCGACAACGCCTGCGAGCAGATCAACCACATGGCACGCGCCATGTGCCGCAACTTCTACCACGCCCTTACGTGGGAGCAGAGCGTATCGGACAAGAAGAAGAACGCTGAAAAGGCCAAGGCGGCCATCACGAACTACATGGCTAAGAACGGCAGCAACGGCAGTGTGAACGTCAAGGGCAGCCTGGATCCTCTCCTCAAGGACCTCGCCCGCGTCTGCAGCAAGTGGGACCCTACCAACTTCATCATGATCCCCGAGAGCATCTTCAGTGCGTCCTTGGGCGTCGCCATTGATCTGCACAACGGCATGATGGACTATCTCCGGACGAAGGGTTGCGAGCCGGAGGGCACTCGCATGTGTGTTGGCATGGTTTAGAGCCACACTACGGGGGATTGTTTGCCATCGGCATATGGTTTTGGGGGACGGGGTTTTCAGGCGGAACGGATATGATACGTCAATGGACGGAAGATATGAATCACACCTTAGGTGTTGACATTGGGTACACGGCCGAGAAGGCCAGGCCCTCAGGCTTGTATGGATAGCATACTAAGATGGCCTTGCCTACATGGTCATGGATATGGATAGGCACAAGGTACTACTACGGCGTTAGTAATATGAAGCCTGAAGTCTATAATATGAGCTCTTGTTCTAGTGATATCCGTCAATTGTCCACAGTGTATAAAATTTCTTCCCAATCACAAAGCCGCTTCGAAGTTGTGTTGATGAAGTGCGACATCATGCATCATGATAGGAATAGCAATCGGGTCCGAATTGATCTCACTCAAACTTGGTTTTTTGAACCTGACTTTTGAAAGCATGGTGAGGGAATCTTTAAAAAAGAAATCACGACATACGTCGTTCGTACCACTCTTCCAACTTCTAATGGCTATTGACAGGCTGTTGAATAATGACTTCTCTTTCCAGCTCGATGATGTACTCGAGGAGCATGATAATATCCCTCTCTGGTCATGTACGTGGCAACTTCTCTGACCAGGCTGGCTTGAACTTGTCATTGCAGTAATCCATTATACAGCCCGCAATCGTCGTTGGGCGATCCTTTCCTTGGATCAGCGTTTGGTCTTGCCCAACAAGCATGAAAGTAACTGCATGGAAATGATACAATAGCCTACCATCGGCCTCCCTTTGCAGGAGTGTATTACTTGCTCTGGAGTCTGTTGCTTCCGAAGGACCAGCCTGATGTGAACCGCAGATGATCAATCATGAATAGGCATCCAATGCCTCTTCCATATGTGTAAGTTTATCATTGGTTTGAATGGCCTCCCGGCAATCCGAAATCTGGCTTCGCCAGATTGACCTCAACTCTGATAGCTTGAAGCCCTCGGCATAATCCATCTCGTCATCAGAGTATCGTATTGAATGCTATTAGGAGGTCCTTGCATCCTCGTCCTTACCAGGCTCGTGGAGGACTTGCAGGCACTTTATCACCAGAAACGGCCCATGCTTCTTGTGGAAGATGACATCCTTGGAAAAATAGTTGTAGGGAAATATCCTAGTAGAATCAGGGATTTTGGAGTCACCAATGATCCTGGTGATATCCAACCCAGCTTTCAAAAGTCACTTGATCGTGCCTGGGTAGCCAGCTAAGATAAGGGACTTGCCACTGTCACCACTGCAACAAAAGGATTGAATACATTTCACATAGTGAATGAATGAACAATTATGCAGGGCATACTAAACAGGTCATAGAGGTCCGGGTGAATGAAAGCTCGCTTGTGATATTGCATCGTCGACTATACAGTGCATTTAAAACTAAATATATTGCATAACTCATGCCGACTATACCCCATGTTTTAGGACTAGGATTTCACAGGCCAGCTTCCAAAAAATTGAATACACATGATGGCTGAATGGATAATGATACAGTAGATGTTGGGCTGGGTATGGAGGCCTAGTTGAATAGAAGCTGGCTTGTGATATGGCATCGGCGACTATACCCTGTATTTAAGGGCGGAGTTTTCACAAGCCAGATTTTAAACAATTGAATACACACAGTTAATACACATGATTATGGCTGAATGGATAATGATACAGCAAATTCTGGGCTGGGTATGGAGGCCTAGGTGATTGGAAGCTGGCTTGTGATATGGCATCGGCGACTATACCCCGTACTTCAGGGCGGAGTTTTCACAGGCCATATTCCAAACAATTGAACACATACAGCTAAGCAGCATTGAATGGTACAGCACAGGTTAAGCGGGTCATAGAGGCCGAAGTGAATATTAAAGCCTAGGTAAATGGTAGAGGGCGAGGTGAATACAAGCTGGCTTATGGCACTGCATCGCCGACTATGTACCCTACTTAAGCGCGAACTTTTCTCGGGCCAGCTTCTAAACTTTTCTTTCCTTCAACACTACGCCACAGTTCCAGCTGCTGTTGTCTGTTTCGTCCCATCCACCGCAACCCTTTCGTCCCATCCACCACAACCCTTTCGTCTCATCCACCACAACCCCTTACGTCCTCCCTTTCGTCCGACATCCAGGATCTTCCGTCTGATCCCCAGTATCTCCCGTCCAATATCCAACAGCCCCGTTCGACAACAGCCCCGTTCGACTGATCACGATGTCCGCTCAAGCCAACACCGCTCAAGCCAACACCGACGGCCAACTCGAAGGCCACGTTGACGAGACTGGGAAGATCTTCATCTGCGAAGAGCGCCTTGGGGCCAAGAAATGCAGGACTCGAATTCGCAACGATCCTCACGACAAGGCGTCGCATAAGACCAAGATCCACAAGGAGGGCGGCAAAGGCCGCTACCAGCTCTTGCAAGAGACGCTGGACCCGCCTATCAAGTGCAAATATTGCCCTTCTTCGACCCTCAGCTCGGCTCACAGCTTGGTCCGACACTATCGTGCCGATTCGCTGGTTCACCTCGGGATCAAGACCCAGAACGCCATCTTCAAGGGCTACCCGGAGCTTCACCACTGTAAGTTATTAGCTGTTGTATTTCTTTACCTACCGCACTGCGCGGCTCAACGACACTGTACAGCTAACGTGATGGTTTTACCAATTCTAGTGATCAGACTCACGGCCAAGGATGCTCGGGATGCCTTTGTCAACGACGACAATGCTCCTGTTGCCAGCAACAGCAATGCTTCTGTTGTCAACAACGATGAGGCTTCTATTGCCAAGGACGAGTCTTCTCTTGACGAGCACGATGAGTATGACTCTCTCTTTGATGATGATGATGATTCTCTCTTTGATGATGATGATGACTCTCTCTTTGACGATGAAGAGGGCTACCAGGAGTAGCTCAAGGACAACGGATACTAAGGTTTTGATTCAACATGAATGAGCCTTAAAGAGCTCTGGGGAGGCAGAACAGGCGTTGAGGAAAGACAACAGGTATTGAGGAGAGACCATAGGCATATGGTATAGGGCTCAATTCACAACCAGTACACACCTGCATTAATGCTCAAGTATTTTCACGTGATACTCAAGACGACCTAACAGCCTGTAAAAGTGTTTGGTGTAACCTTTGAACACATAATTTACTTCTATGTACCTCTGGATACCCTTGTCCAGCAGGGTTGACTTGGTGACTGGACAAAAGATCTTTCTGATACGTCTCTGTGGATCTGAATGATGCTTCATCAAGAGTAAAAAGCCCCATTCCAAGCTGTACAGGATCTCAAATTATGGTAACGTATATTGGATAACGTACGGGTGCCGCAGGAACACCCCAATTGCATTGCTCTGGATCTTTTTGGCAGCTGTCACGGCTAATGGGAACCCAAGTTGAAAGAATGCAATCCAAACGGAATACGTGTAATACTGCCTTGCGTCACATTTGGGAACGTTGCACATTCATTAACGACCATCAACAGAGGCGTAACTCTTGCGGCCATGGAATCGGCTAGTGGATGGCCGAGGAGATGTTGAATTGTTGTGAGAACTGTGCACCAGGCCTGGTTCTCTGGGAGATAGGCAATATTACTGGGCTTTCTCGTGCAGACAATGTAGGTGGTTACAGAGGAGGCGATAGCGACGATTTGATCATGCTCAACTGGCCTGGGCTTATGCTATAAGTACTTAAGTAGGTACAGGGTCTAGTGGAACGTGGGAAGATATGGAAAAGAATATTGAAACCAATAGACGGGTGATTGCATTATTAAGTTGACCTTCACCCCATGTGCGAATGTCTTGAGCGGCTCAAGGCCATCTTGGGAAGGACTCGCCCATCTTAACTTTTGTGCGCCCACCAACGTCGCCGTACTTTGCCGCGTTGTCGGCCGGGATTATGTAGCTACCCTGTGGCAGATCCCAAATCTCAAAACTTCAGGCCTCTTCAAGAATCCATATCCAACCCCCATCTCAGTAGTGTGTCAATGGGCTCTAATAAAGCTTGGATGCTGGACTTGCAATAGTCAACGATCAAATCAGCATGATCCATCCGGTCATTGGTACGTTTGAGACGCTTGCCAATCTTGTTTTTGAAATTGAGGTCTTGGGCCACCGTCTTGACTTCAATGGAATATTTCCTAGTGAGCTTGTATGCCTTCTGTAGTTGGGTGGTGCTGCTTGCGACCTGTACAACTGGGGAGGTCAGGCTCGCAGCACCACTAGCGATGCCAAGTGCTCCGCCCTGTCCGGTGGAGTTCAAGGAAGCAATGTCACGACAATCGAGGGGTTGAGAAAATGCGTGCAAAGCAAAGAAGGATGGGACGGGGTAGATCTACAATGAGCTGGCTTTCGGAAATAGAAGTCAGTATTTGGAACATTCCCAAGCCGGGACTGCTCCAAACCCCTAACAGTGAGGCAAGCTCGCCAGGTAGACTGCTACCTCACCTGGCTTTCATATAGTTTGGCCTGGTACCCAGTCATGGCCAGCATCCAAATCGCATCGCATATGTGTCTGCGAGTTAGCAAATCTGAAAAAAGGCTGCGTCGGTGTAAGGCATACAGACCGCACAGTCATATCTTGACTTATTGCCTCTCATATTGTGTCCAAGCATAGCCACGCTTTGCTTTCATGCTAAGGCCTCGTGAGTCCCTATAAAGAACAACGCATTGCAGGGATGCTCAAACCAAGTTAATGGTTGGTTGGCCCTTGATGGTAACGGGGATTTCAACTGCAAGTTCAGTACTGGCTGAGTGATGCCACAGGTGGGACATGACTGCTGCCCAGGCCGACACTGGTAGAGTGAGGAAGAACGACAGCTACTTCTCACGTCCAACAGAGCTTCTATACATCTGCCCAAATCGTCGTGAGGCATAGAAAGCCATTTTCCAGAGAAGCAAAATCTATACAGATTGAAAAGCGCCATCACAGTTGTCAGGGTTGAGCCCCAGTGCCCAGATTCTAGATTGAGGAAGTAAAGGCTGGCCCTAAGGAAGGTAACTCAAAGGTGGTGAGTTCAAATACATTAGAACTAGACTGAACAAAAGTGTGTTATTATAGACAGGATGAAGGCAGTTTTTGGAGATCAGATGGAAGCTGTCGTACTATAGTAGTTAGAATATTGACAGTTGAGACAGTGGGTGATGATGAAGAAAGAGATATCTAAGAACTGGCCCGTCAAAACCACGCTCTTTACAGGGTATCGGACGAATGGTGATTAGGGACTGGACAGAATATGTCAATGAACACTGGACGGAATACTGGACGGAATACTGGACGGAATACTAGACGGAATACTGGACGGAAGACTGGACGGAAGACTGGACGGAAGACTGGACGGAAGACTTTATATATAATCCAGAATATCACCGGCCGTGTACCCAACTCCCATCCATAGCCAAGGGGCTGCTCATACATCCACTTCTTATTCCTATAAATCATCGCCTGTTCCAAACTACCTCACATTACTGCGAAACGTCATTGTTAAGGATCCGGTATACGGGCTTGCCTGGTTCCGAATGTCACCGTCCTCTTAGGTACTTTAACTCAAACTCGCCTTTTGTTTACTCTTTCATGTCTTCCTGCATAATTTGATCAGAATGGTTCGCATGACATCGATATCCTCAGTGCTGTAGCCCGACTGTGTACCATAAATGTTGCGTTTGAAAACCAAATGGTGGCACCTAATATTCTCGCTCAAGTCAACTACACACTGCCAGGAGATGTCCTGAAGCTCTCAGCCTCGAGTCCCATCCTGTTGGTCATGGCATCGTTGAGATACATGACCAACCACTCTGGGAGTTTACTGCTCGCTATGGGTCTTGATTTCTACTATTCGCATTGAATCACAGAAAAACACAAAGAAAGGAGGTCCATAACCACATTCATTGGCGATTGGAAGAAGCTGATCAGTATTGTTATATGGTAGGCAGTCGGATCCCACCTCAAAAGACAATGATACCATATCCGCGTTGCCAATGGAAATTGACTCTCGTGTGTACTTGTCGCTTGTCACTTGTCCTGTAAAGTATGGTGTGCGAGAGACTAGAGGGAAGTAGAGATGTAACGTGAAAAGCCATAACGTCAAGTAGTGTGTGGGAGACAATAATGGCAAGAAACGTATTCAAAAGAGCGCAAGTTCAAGCAGCGACATGTACATAACTTCAAGTTTCAGACGTGTTCTGGTGACATTTGATTCTTGTGTCAAGCACCGGAATCCGGGGCATGTTGAAAAACTTATTGCTTCTTGGCCTACATTACAGAGCAAGCCTAATATTATGATGAAACCGTAAAGCTAGGAAGCGGACATCTCAAGGACTCTGTCGCAATCAAAAACTTCGCATAAAGGCTCCCAAGAAGATAGGGCTGAACCTATCTCTCCAAGGTAAACAGCTCGTATCATTCAAGGGGCAGTGGGTATCATCACATTACATGCATTCCGCCTCGTCTCATCTCATACCATCCAGCACGCACACAGCTTCCATCCCTAGAACTCCAGCTCCTCAACCTCCATACTGCACGTCGTACACGTCTTGACCGTCATACCCGCCTCATTCTCAATCGTGCGCCCCCACTCATGCACATGTTTCCCGCCCCCAATGACATCGTCGAACCGAGCCTTCCCACCCCCTGCCGACGACGACGAGGCGCCGCCGAGCTTGCCGTGCTCGCGGCGGTAGGCGTCGGTGCGCGTGCGCTTCTTGAGGTCGAGCAGCTTGGACTTGAACTTGGCCTCCTTGCGCTTCTTCTTCTCCACCTCGCGCCGCTCAAACTCCTCGTCGAGCGCCTGCGCCGAGCCCCACCGCTTGTCGCTGAAGGCGTACTCCTCGACCTGGTAGCGCAGGAACAACATCATATCGTGCCAGTGCGACTTGTGCGGGTTCGGCCGCGACAGATGCGGGAGCAGTTCCGCGTCCTTCAGCTCGGCTGTTGTTTGGGTGCCGTTAGTCCACGTACATGCCAGTCATACATATAATTGTGTATGGTGGAGGATAAAACTCACGATCTGTTAGCAAGTAGTCGTCCTTGCACTCCGTCTTCGTGAGAAGACTGTACTTCTCCGGCTTGGCCTCTTTGCACCGCCCGCAGACGGCGCACTTCAGCACCTCCTCCCACACGAAGTCGATCTCGAGGCTCCCGCACTCACGGCACTTCTTGCGCTCCGACGCATCTTTCAGCACGCTCAGCCCGGGCTCAAAGGGTCCCGCCTTCTGCCGCCGCAGCCGCTTGATGATCTGCAGCCGCTCCCACTCCGCGGCCGTCATGCCTTGCGGCCGCTCCTCGGCCTGCTCGGGCGCACCCGGTTTCTGATTGCTGCCGCCCTTCGCATTCGCCGTCGCGGACCCGCTCATCGCCTTGTTGAAGGGGTCATCCTCGGTGCTCAGGAAGCCGCCCTTGGTGTCGGTGATCTTGTCGAGGTCGTAGTCGACGAACTTCTGGAACTTCTTCGCCGGCCGTATCACCTCGGTGGCGTCTTTGCTGCCGCTTTTCGTCGCTGCGGACGCTGCGTCGGTTGCGCCGTTGATGCGGCCATCGCGGTTCGTCTTGGGTAGGCCTCGCGGTGTGGAGGATATTTCATCGCGGGTTCGTTTGCGGGTGTGGGGGACCTCGTGGACCTCGTCGGCGACGAAGCCCGAGCGCGTGCGGCTCAGCGAAGGCGGTGCGCCAGCAGCTTGCCGTTGCGCGGCGTCGTTTGCTTCGCGGATGGCTTTAGCTTTCAGGCGGTTCTCTTCCTAGTTGGCGCATTTGGTTAGAGGATTTTGCGCAAAGGCTTTCTCCCGCAGAGGGTGACAAATGCGACTCACTATCCGACGAGTCACGGCAGGTGTGGGAGGCGAAACGGCGGCCTTGGAGGGGCCCGGGGCGCGGGGAGGTGTCGATGGTCGCGACATCGTTACTACTGCTTTGCTTGGACTTCCCTTCTTTGACTAGAAGAGGTGATTGGAGGGGTTGGGATAAATCGCAAGTAAGAGAGAAAGAATGAGGCCTTCAGGCGTATTACAAATCAATAGTTGGAGAAAGAATGCGCAGGCTGCCGTTGCCGTGCAGGGTATTAACAATGGCGATTGATAAAGGGAAAAAAGTTAGGATCATTGACTATGCCATCTGCCTGCCTACAGCGCCTACAGCTCGACCCCGGTGACGTCGGACCCTGAGACCCACCGGGTACCAATCGCCACCAAGCCGCCCAATTTTTGGTCGGCGCTTTTCGCGAAGGCGTCAAGACGTTATTGCTGCGTCTTTTTCAACTCAGTGTATAAGCCCATGCTCAGGCAGTCAGGGGCAATATAGATGATATTCAGCATGTGTCCATACGAGTTATGGTATCTTCACCATTCAATCCCAGTGACTTGAAGTTTCGTATTTGCACGCATGGCACATAGGCAGATGTATATATCGCAAAGGTTGGGGGTAAGGCGAATCGCGCCTATTCTATACTTCATTGGTCATCTAACCAAGTTATCGATCATATTAGGATGAATAAACATTGCGAAACCACGCAACCGCCTTCTACCAAATGCTGGCAAACTTTTCTTTTGCGTTTTCTCCCCGAGCTACATAAGTAAATGCACTCGCTTATTCCTCCTTGGCACCACCACGGCCAGAGCGCTCGGCAGCCTCGATAGCCTTCTTGTCGGACTGAGGGGCGCCCTGCTGCAGGCCGCCCATGAGGCCGGCGGCGGCCTTGAAGGGGCGCTTGAGGTCGCCGACGGCGGGGTGGCCGAGGATGTGGATCTTGACAAGGTTGGACTCGAGGGCGGTCTTGAGGGGGATGATGGACTGGATGATCAAGGGGTTGGTGTACTTCATGTACAAGTGCATGCCGGCCATCATGGCGACACCCATCAGCTGTGACCGGAACGAGGTCTTGACCTGGGCCGAGTCGTACGCGTGGATCGTCGTGGTGACGAGCTTGCCCTCCTCGGTCGAGCCCATGGGAGCAGGCTCAACGTATTTGAGGGTGGTCATGTCTGTATTAGAATTGATGTGTCAGCAAGCTACTATTCGAAGTTGGTGCTTCCCACATCGCTGGTGCGCGGCGGGGAGTGTGGCGGCAAGGCATACCCTTGTTCTTGTTGATCTTAAACTGTGACACGAGGTACAGGCCGGCAATGATCAAGTTGCTGACAATGTAGAGCGCGCGGCACATGTTGAGGACATTGGGGTCCTCGAAGGGGATCTTCTTGGCGAGCTGCATCGTCCCGAGGATGATGACGAGGTTCTCACTACAGAATCGCATACTATTAGCTTCATGCACCACTATACGCCATCTTTGCGACTGGCCCGAGATCCCACAACACGCGACAAGCAACGGATTCCGAATGCACATACATTTGGGGGCTGAGGCCGAACATTTTGGCGGTGGGATTACTGGACAAAGGCCGGATTGGCAAGGAATGGAACAGTTGAAGTGGTGAGGTTGTCGTTGTCGAATGGAGGATACACCAGAAGAAGTAAAGGAAGTAAGTAGATGCGCGAGGTGAAGAGTGGCCTTTTCAGATGCGATAGGGAAGGTGATGGAGAAAGATAGAAGAGGACCCTGTCCACAAAAATTCTAGAGTGCGTAGGTGCTTCGGCTTGGCAACTAAAAAGCTGGAGATAAAGCGAAAGTCAGCAAGTCAGCGCCAGAGCGCGCGTTCAGGCCAGGTGGTGGTTGAGCTGTCGGTTACTGGGCTGCTGGGTGGATACTTTACTTGGTAGTAAGTACCCTGACACTGAAGACTGGCTGGTAGAGAAGAAGGAGAGTAACCTAGGGAGGCAACTGAGACAAGCGGCTGACTGACTGGCACTGACTGACTCGGTATGTCGGTTACAAAGATTTGCCGACACCTGGCAATTATTCGGGGTGCGGCTCAGCTAAACTTCCAGCTCTCTCCAGGGGCTCGAGGGCTACACGGTCTAGGCCCAGGACTGCCTAACTCAATGTTGCATCATCGTCTGCACAAACGCGACATCATCAATCAATCCCTTTCTTATATGGCAACATGCCTTGGGTATTTCATATTACTCAACTTACTTAATATAAACATTAGCCTCCTGGTTCATACAGCATATTGCCATTGCCCTAAGGTAGAATACTGCCTCAGTCACCTAAGCCTACAACAAGTGCATGAGGCTCTGACACAATGAGCCTTTCACCCCTATACTGTTCAAGGCCATATATTGCCATGGCAATGGACCTAAGAACATACTTTATAATACATATGATGTTTGATATGACTGAGTATAAGGTATATTGTGTGTTGGATACTTGTTTGACCTTGGGAAACAAAGTCCCCAATCGCGTTGCCTGATAGCTCACCTCAATTCTCTTCCTTCCATTTATGCATTACCCAAGCAACGCAGCAATCAGTAACTATTTTATAGAATAGGGCAGTAAAGCCATAATGGAATTCATACTTCTTAGTTCACGCATAGACATTTACCAACTCAGACTCAGGAACTCCGAAAGTGACAGTTCCCCGTCTCAGGCATGTCTTTCCTGTGGCCTTGTCCCAAATGCTTCAAAGCAGCCAGGAAGAAGTATAAGAAGGCCAAGCAGGAGCAGCATCTTCACAAGAAGGAAACTAACAAGGGCGAGACACAAAACATACCTCCAGCCAAACCACCGCCGCCAGTACCATCAAATAACCTCGTACGGCTCAGAAAGATGGACACGCCTCCCTGGCTCAACCACCCGTACTATCATCCCCCGCTGATGTACCCGGTCCTCCCACATGACGAAGTCGACCATTGCGAATGTGCCAAGTGTTGCGATTTCCGCAAGAGAGCAGAGCGCAACATCACCATACCGTACAACCCCTCCACGGCCGGCAACTACTTCCTCGCCCACTTCGGCGGAGGCGGCGCCATGCCCCCTCCTGACTTTTACCACCACGGCCGTCACCACCCCTTTCGCGGCGCCGCTGGTATGGTTCCAACTACACCCATGGGTATGTCAGGAAGCTTCGCGCAGCCTCCTCCTCCTCCTCCTCCCCCTGGAGCCCCAGCAGCCCGCCACCACCGCTACCAGCATTTCGCCCCTTTCCCCCATATCCCCCCTCCTCCAGCTCCTCCAGCAGCACCAGTCGTAAACGAAATGCCTAACATCCTCATCTGGCCGGAAGGCGTCTCCGAGCTGAGCTTCGCCGTCGTGGATCACACCGGCGGTCCCCCCTGGCAGCCCGCCTTCTACATGGCCACGCTGCCCGAGACGGCCAAGATCTCGGACATCGTCGTGCGGCTTACCCCGGCCGACTCGGGCAAGACGCTGCTAGCGCGCTCAGTCAAGGACAAGAACCTGTTCGACGTGGCGTCGGTCGCGTCGGTCGCGTCGCTCCAAAGCAAGGCGATGCAGCTGGAGGTTTTCTGGAGCAAGGACGCCGCCCAGGATTCCGAGGAGCCGAGCACCAGCACCACCGTCGTTGCCGCCACCAAGACGAAGAAGAAGCCGAAGAAGGACAAGGGCAAAAAGGCGGTGCAGATCTCGGATGAGGAGAACGAAGGTAAAGACCTACTACCATATGATGCGGGAGATGAGGACTTGCAGAGCTCATCGGCTGACGGCGACGGCAGCGACGACGATCCGGAGGAGACTGTAGAATGCTCCCTACCTCACCCGGCATCCCTGGCCTTCGAGAATTCGGTGGATTTGACTTGCGGCAGCTACATCAACCCACGGATCGGCGGTCGCAAGGTGCCCAAGTTAACCTAAACCGACAGCAGCGACAGCTCGGCGCGAACGAAAGAAGCAGATGTTTTTGGGGGTACCCCTCGTGACGGGGCCAGGCTATGAGTCAACTTTCGCAAACGAAGACGCAACCCATAATGAGAGTGTGGCAATTGCCGAGATCGATGATTGCGAATGGGTGACAGAAGATGATATATTCAGAAGGAGGCCTTTGCCAGGTTTCTCAGCATATGAATGACCACAATCGATGACAGCGATTTAACGGTTTGGTCGGTCCTTTGAGTGGAGGGAAAACTTCGAGTGTACTCTTCACCCTGTATAGCATTTGATGATTGGGCCCCATTAGTCAAGATGTAGATAATAAGCAAGCAAGTTGATGAATCAATCCATGGTCTATGGTCTATTCCAACGCCGCCCCCGGCTGTTGCCCACTGTACAAATCCTGATACGTAAACTGCTTATCTCCGTACATGAGGATATCCGCCCACTCGTTGTGCATGCTGTAACCGCAGCAGAACTTCTCACGCAGCGCCCGCCACTCCGGCTTGCCGTGGATGTGCTCAAAGTCGCGGTCAAAAACGGTCTGCTGCGGCCGCCCCTTCTTGTCCTCTTCTTCTTTTACTATTACGTCTGCTGAGCTCTTCTGCCAGAACCAGCCTGACGATTTCTTCTTCGTCTTCTTAGTCTTTTCCTCTTTCTTACCGCCGATAGCAGCCGGACTACCGGCCAGGATATCCCCGTAGCACGACGCGTCCGTACAGTTCCCCACCCTCCACCTCCGCATCGCGACCTCCTTGATGTGCGTGCCATCACTACCCCCTTTCTTCCGTCGCAGGTCCTCCTCGTGCTCCTTCGCCCATCCCCGCGCCTCCGCCACCTGATCCAACACGCGCCCCCAAGTCTCGACCAGCTCGTGCGGGGTCTGGCTCCACACCAAGGGCGCGTATTTCACCACATCGTCGTCGCCTTCCTTCTTCTTCTTCTTCTTCTTCTTCTCCCCAAGCTTCTCTTCCGTGGACGTCGTCGTTGTTTTGGGGTGATGACCATCCCCTTCTTCTTCCTCCTCCCCCTTCTCGGCCGCCACCTGCGCCGCCAGCCGCTCGGCGGCCCACGCCAGGTTCCGCCCCACGCGCCGGAGCCGCCCCTCGAGCCCCTCGAGGCTGTCGACGAGCTGGTCGGCGGCATGCGACCAACGACGCCCGGGACGCACGCCCATCGACGCGGGGCGGGTGGTACTTCTTCCTCGGTCACCGTAGTAGGCGGATTGGCCCAGCAGCTCGGCCAGGAAGTCGGCCTCGGCGTCGCGCGCCCGCCGCATGTCGGCGAGGGCGCCCAGCGCGTCGGGCTCGGGCGCCGCGAAGACGGGCGGCGACGACGACGACGACGCCGACAGTCGGCCCTTGAGGTCCGCGGGGAGGTCCGCTGGCTCCGGCCGCGCCCCCGCGTACAGCGTCTGGTGCGCCGCCTGCAGGCGCCGCACGAGGTGCAGCCCCGCGTAGCTCAGCATGTAGTTAGTGCGGTTGCGCACCTGAACGTCGGGGAAGCCCCTTTCCTCGCCCGTCGTCGTCGTCATCTTCTTCCAGAACTTCGACGTGGTGCCGGTCGACGCGTCGTCGCCCAGCTTGGCGGCCACGTCGGCGTGGAAAAGGGCCCCGACGACCCCCTTTTCGGCAGAGGGAGCGTGGTACGTCGGCGCGTCGTCCGCCGGAACGGCAAGCAAGTGCCCCTCGATCACCTCCCCGAACCGGCGCGCGTCGGCCAGGGCTTGCCCGATCACCACGGCGCGGCCGGCCAGGAAGTTCTCGAAGTAGGCCTCGGCGCGCTTGCGCATAGTGGACCGCATGTCGATGGCGCTGCGCATCTTGAGGCGACGCATGACGGCCTTGGTGCGCTCATCTTGGTCGTTGTCGCCAGCTCCACCATCCTTCTCGTTCTCGTCTTTCTTCTTGAGGGGTTGTACTTTGGTTTCCTCCTTCCCTCCTCCTCCGGGAAAAGTAACAGTCACCGTAATGGGCTGCGGGGGTTGGTAGGCGACCCCCCGGCTCCCACTCCCCTCCGTCCTCTCCGAAACCACGACCCCCGAGACCGCCGGCAGCGCCGTCCACAGCGCCGACACCGCGTCGTCGCCGCTGCGCGCCTCGTCGAACCACGTCTCCATCCCGACGTCGCGCAGCAGCTCCTCGTACACGGCCCACGGCCCCGGCTCGTGCGCCGCGGGCGATCCGCCCACGCCCACGTCCGCGCCGTAGCCCAGGTGCTCCGTGACGTTGAAGTGGACCTGCCTGCGCGCCAACGCGCGGCGCTGGCCCCGCCGCCAGGCGTCCGCGAGGAGTCCGGGCGCCGCGCACAGCTCGCGGATCAAGTCGGAGGGGTAAATCAGGCCGCCCGTGGTATACGGCATCGACAGGTAGAGCCCACCCAGAACGGCCAGGACCAGGAGGGCGGGGGAACAGTCCTTGAGCAGGGAGGAGAGCGAGCGGGAGAAGATGGAGGGCGTGCTCGCGTAGGCGGTGCTGATGTGAAGGGCCGCGGCGTCGACCGCGTCGTCAATGGCCTGGGAGGCGCGGCGGAGGGACTCGGTGGCGATACTGGAAATGCTGGAGCGGTTACGGCTGTTGGAGCGACGGCGGGGCTGGGGAGGGTCGCTCTCGGTAGTGTTGGTGGTGGTGATAGGGGGCGATGAGATCTTGTGGATGACGTGATCGTTGTCCTCTACTTCTTCGGAGAACCGGACGGTTTTGGGTTTTGCGAACGAGTTCGTGTTCGAATATGGGCTCGCTTCAGTAGCCGTGGACGGTGCGGGTGCGTAGTGGTCCACATTCCCGTACCCTTCGTACTCTTCTCCGTACGATGCTTGGTTCGGGTATATCTGGGTTCCGGGCGATATGAGATCGGAACGGCGCCGCAAATAGTCGTCGACGTCGCTCTCTTGTTGATATGGTGACCCAAAGGCTGTCGTGTTCTCATTTCTTGGGAATCCATAAGTCGTATGCTCGTAGTTTTCTACATCATCGTCGTCTACTATGAAAGGTGAGCGTCTGATAGGCGCACCCCACGCCCCCGGTCGGCCGTAGTTGCGGTGTTCCGACATGATGTTGGCTCGTCACGTCCTACACAGTCGATGTAGGATCACAGCTTTCAAATGAGCATGTTTTCTTTGATATGTGCAATGGAAGGCATTCGTTTGTTTGGGAGACCGTGGCCTAGTGGCTTTTCTTTTTTTTCTCTCGCAGGGAGGCAGAGAGAGGGTACTGGCATGCCGCATTCAGCAATGTTGATACCACTGGCATGCGTGGCTCAACTAAGGGGTTAGACACAATAAAACCTAGCATGTTTGAAACAATAAATAAACAAATGACATCACTCATACCGCCTCTTTTCAGCTTACAGGAGATCTAACCAGGAAATATCTGTCAGTTCAGTGTCTTATAGTGTGGGATTAGAAGTAAAGAGTCCTTTTGATAAGTGACTATGCAAAATCGCCTATCAGGAGATAAAACCACTTTCGCAAATGATTACCATCTTTCGCTTTTTCCCCTTTTTACCTCTTGTGCCATTTCAACACAATCTTCTCCGGCTCCGTAATATGCATCAATGGCCCCGTGGTCCCGAACCCCGACCGATCCAATACCCCCCTCAACTCCACGCGCGCCTCCTGGACCGCCGCCTCCGCCGAGCTCGCCCTGGCGACCACCTCAGGCCTCGGCACTGGATCCACGCTGGCTTGCGAAAAAGCCGTAAACATGGCGACTGTGAATTCGACCTAGAAAGCAGAAATGATTAGTTTTCGAAATTCTTTCTGGAAGAGCGAGCTTATTGTCGCTATTATAAACTCACCTGCGAGAACTTCATCCCAAGACAGATGCGCGGCCCCATGGACCAGAACGAGCTCAGCGCCAGCGGCGGCGCCACCAGCTTCTCCGCCGTCTGCCCCGCGGGCTCGGGCCTGTACTCGGGCCAACCGGGCTTGTCGGTGCCGGCGGGGATAATGAAGCGTTCCGGCTTCCACTCGGCGCAGTCCGGGCCCCAGAGCTTGGGGGACATGTACGTGGCGTGGAGGTTCGCGTGCACCAGCGTGCCCGCGGGGATCTCTATCGCCGTCTTCTCCTCCTTCCCCTCTCCCGAGCGCAGCGCGACGTGGAGCTGCTTCGGCGTCGGCGTCTGCCGCGTCACCAGCAGCGCCGGGTGGTACAGCCGCAGCGTCTCGAACAGCAGGGCCTGGCAGCGCTTCAGCTTGGGGAAGAGGTTCTTGTAGTCGGCCCGGTCGAGGCCCAGCGCCAGCACCGCGTCCATCTCGGCCTGGATCCAGCGCTGGTAGTCGGGCCGCGTCGCCAGCATCGACATGGTGAAGGCCAGCGACGAGGCCGTCGTGTCGTGGCCCGCGAAGCTCATGACGAACATGTTGCCCATCAGGTCCTGCTTGGAGAAGCCCGTCTTGCGGCCGGCCCCTTCTGGCTTTTCCTCGGTTGTTGTTGCCGCTGCAGCGGCGGCGCTGGCATCGTCGCGCGCGTTGGAGACGAGCGTGGCGAGGAACGTGGCGCGCTTCTTGTCCGCGGCGTCCGATGCGGGCGCCCCCGAACCGGCTTCCTCCTGCTTCTTGACCAAGTCCTCGATGTACTGCCCGGCCTCGTCGAACGCGATCTTCTTCTCGCTGATGTACCTGGGCATGAACCTCAGGATGGCCGGCGGCAGCTGGCTGGCCACCGTGGTGAGGATCAGCTCGTGCAGCACCGAGGTCAGCGAGTCGCGGAAGGAGAACTGGCGGCCGTCGCTGCGCTGGCGCGCGCCCGTCGAGAAGTCCTGCGGCGCCCCCAGCCCGACGCCCATGAAGGAGTGCAGCGCGATGGTCCGGCTGTCCTCGCACAGCGTCGTGTGCGTGTGCGCCGGGTCCGCGAAGATCCGCGTGTCCAGCATCTCCTGCACCTGCCGCATCGTCTCCTCCCAGACCAGCACGCTAGTGCGCTCGTTGAAGCAGGGGCCGATGATGCGCTTGTGGCGCGTCCAATCTTCGCCCTCAACCTATAGGAACGCGGGTTTAGCTTCTGTGCTCATCCCATGATACAACACATGATATGGTGAAATACTTACCGTAAGAACATTGGGGCCATACATTCCCAATGCAGCTGTTTCAAGGTCAGTATGTAGCCATTTAGGGGGGTCGTATACGCAGGTAAAACTTACCGACATGCTCCGGCGGCTTGGTCCAGATCTTGTATTTCGACATGATCTCCTCGTTCGCCACCGGATCGGCGCACATAAACTGGATGGTGCCGGGGCTGATAACCCAGAAGGCCGGGCCAAAGCGGTCGTGCAGCTCGCAGCCGTCCTCCTTAGGCCAGTCCATCAGGACGACGCGGGTGAAGAGGGAAAGGGGCTCGGGCAGCAGGCGGCAGAGCGGCAGGAACCAGGCCCGGGGCGCGAGCCAAGACTGCGCGATGATCCAGAGCGGGTTGAAGGTGTAGAAGGGGCTGACGATGACGGGGATGCCGGACCGCCGCACCTTTTGGTAGTTGGCCCATAGGCCGGCGACGTTGTAGAGCAGCGTCGCGGCGGCTAGCGCGCTGCCGAGGACTAGGACGTTGACCATGGTGCATGCAGTTAGTTTTGATAGATGCGCGTAGGGTCTGGCATGCGGGCCGCAATAGGTAGGTAGTACCCCGGTGATATGGGAAAGGATGCCTGATGATATCGCGGTGTGGCGTTTCTTCTTCCTCTCCGTTGGTTAATCGGGGTTTAAATGAAGTAAGAAAACTGTCTCTCCTTTCCACGTCGTCTCTCCCGGCAGTTGAGATCTATCATCTTTTTCCCGCCCGGGGGTTTTGTATACTCTCGGACCAATCACAGCGACTCCGATTTGAGAAGGGGGTTAGTATTGGCGTCACACCATGAGAACGACTAGTCTGTTTCCGGGGCTGGCTCCTACTTGGTGGATGTGAAACCAAAAGAATGCTGCGTTATCCAGGGGCAAAGAGTCGGTAGAACATACGCAAGCTTGGCAGGTCACTTTCCCGGGCATTCCTGACGTCTGTGCATACATTCCCTCCCCGCCTCCCCTCCTACTCCGACTCCTTGCTTACGACCGCGTGACTGTGCCGCTCTCACCTCATAACCGGTTGAGCCGAGAGACCAATGAATGCTTTCCTTTCTTCTCCAATCTCCAATCTAGATCAGATCTGGCCATAGCTCTCCAACAAATGAATCGGTTGATCAGCACTAAGTGTATTCCGACTCCAATAGTTGTACGACGCCAGATAGAAAACCATTACCGCATGGCTCCAACGAAGGCGGCATCCCATATTCCGTAGGATGCCTTGCGAAGATATATTTCCATCACAATGAACGTAGGCTTTTCCACTCCATGAAACAAAATCGAAACGGGATCGTCAAGAGCTAGGTCGCCCCATTTATATAAATATGGAGATATGTGCTGACGATGTCACGAACTACTAAGCACTCATCCCTCTTGACTCTGTGTACATATTGATTTTCAAGATTCACTCCTATGAAAGCTATCATGATGATATGTACGGAGTAGTATTCCAGGCTATGATGTACTTATGGTAGAGTTTGGACTGGGACAATACTCGTAGCACGACGATTTCGGTTCAAATTGGAAAGCAGCTTCACACGTGTCATGCATACATTGTGTCTGATTGGCTGCTTCCAGCTCCGGTAACAAGACACTACCAAACACATAAGTTTGGTGGGATTACTGTATTACTAGAGGACGCCATAGTCCACGGTCAAGTAGTTATGATACATACAGATCATACCAGAGCAGGTCACATCATATCCATCCCCATACAGTTATATGATGGACGACTATAACATACGGCATCGTCGGCTAAAGCCCTCCCAGATCAGAAAGGTCGGCTTTTAGACCCCACTATTGCCCCGGATCCGAATGTTGTCATACTTGAAAAGGCCAAGGAAGGAAGCCGGCAGAGAGAAATTTCCTTCCTGATGGGTAATGGGGTGTACGCACTGGCCCGACGTCACGGCTAATATTTAGACCTTGGGGCTTGCATGCAAGGCATTCCTTCCGGCAGGAAACTTTCCCATATCCCTCCCTCCTACTCCCCAATCCCCTCCCCCGCCGTCTCGCAACTTCACATCCCATCCTCAACAGCAATAACAATAATGACCTCCTCCAAGCTTATCCGGGGAAAGTGCCTCTGCGGAGCCATCGAGATCAAGGCCGAGGGCGACGCCCTGGCCACTGTGGCATGCAGCTGCACCAACTGCCAGTCCTGCGGCGGCACTGCCTACACCGTCAACCATGCCTACCCGAAGGGCACGGTCACGGTGACCAAAGGGCTCGAGGACCTCAAGACATACGAAGGTGCGTATAGTTGCTCTCATCCGTTATCCCACGTCGACTTGCTCCTCTCCCCAATTCCCCTCTTTCAGCCCCCTCCACCATCCCAGGCCACACAGACACGATACTGACATGTCACAACGCCACCAAATAGACAAGAATACCGACTCTGGAAGGACTGTGCTGCGCCGCTTCTGTGGACGCTGTGGCAGCGGCATCCTGTCGGAGGCTGAAGACGGCAAGTGCTTCATCAAGGCGCCCGTGCTCGAGAAGGGTCTCGAGACGCAGCCTTCGGCGCACGTCTACACCAGAAACCTGCCGGATTGGGCCCAGGGCGGCAAGACTGGAAACCAGATGGAAGGCTTCTTTCCATGAAAAGAGTCCTTCCAGGCGCCGCCCGACGCTATTCAGAGTGTCTCTTTTAGGTCGCCCATCAGTCACTAGTAGCTACGTGTACCTTAGCTAGCTTCTGGAAAAGGGGTAAGACGGGATGTCCTGGCATGCATGATACCAAACTGGTTGGGCTGTTTTGGAAATGATAGTTGGAAAAGAAGGCGATTCTGGATAAGAGAGACAGAAGTATGCAGCTCAAATCTTATTTGATACGTAGGGTTACGGGAAAAGTACCAGGGGCGCGATGTTCATGACGGCTCTTTCTTCCTTCCTTCAGTTATCACGTAGGTTAGCTATCAGTCAACACATGAACTGGTTATGGTAGATCTCTCCCCAATTGGGCAATGGGATGAGTGACGTGCTTCATTCATTGTGAGTGCTGACTGGGTAATATCGAGTGCTCTCCGGAGCCTGGGCCTATGGGAAGATGCCGAAATAAATGACTTTTCTTTTTCTCCGAGACTGAACCATCCAGCCATCAGTCCAACTCAAATTGGAAAGCAGCAACTGTCAACCCCACCTTCCCCACACCCAAGCTTGTCTTAGGCAGGCATAGCGTCCAAGACATTTTTAAAAAGAAAATAAGGGTATGGACGGACCAGTAGACGGACCAGCCTAGCAGCCCAGGCACTGGCAGGCACTGGGCCACTGGGCCACTGGGCCACTGGCTGGACAAGGGCGGAGAAGCAGAGAGAATTCAAAGTCAAGCAAACTTTTCGTCGTCGGTCTGCCCTGGTCGTCTGGCTGTCTGGTATTGCATTCATCATGACAAGACGAATCTTGGATTTTCTTTGACAAAGGGAGCTCTTGTGACAGCTCCAAGCTGCTGTTCACTTTGCTACAACAACTTTAACCTCTCATCATCTTCCCGTCTTTTCTTGCTCTTCAATCTCCATCCGGACCGAAGGTAAGCTCGTTTATTTATTTGTCTTACCTTTTTGGACTGCAGCCGACTCGTGTTCCGTCATCGCTTGTCACATCTTGTGCTGCCCCTCCAAACCGCACTAGTGTGTAGGTAGTCAATCAGTCCCCCCCCCCAAAGAAGCAGAAAAATAGAGAAGGGGACGTACGTACGCATTCAATCTGGCTTGTGATCTAATATGATTGGGGAAAGCTATCGTTGAATCTACATTGACGATAATATATATACTCATTTACTCCTTTCCCCAGCTCTCTACAGGAAACAGCTTGGTTGCACTGCATCGACGTTCGCAAACCGTCAGTTCCTCTTTCTACTTTCTGTCTGTCCCGCCCGCCCGCCGTTCATCCAACCATTCGGGCGGGCGCACGAGCGAGCAGCGGCTCTTCTCCCACTGGTTCTCCCGCTCAACTGCTGACCTGCTTATTGCTTACTTTAGAAAGAAAGAAACGAGACAAGAAAAAAAAAACCACCCCCACGGCAGCATCTGATTGGACGTGTGACGACTTTTAGAACCGTTGCACTGCGTTGGCACTTTAACCCCGAAGAGTCACAAGAAAGAGCAAAAAGAGAGAAAAAGCAAAGCAAGGAAAAAGCTCCGACGAAAGGCGAAGCTCTTTTTATTTGCCTGTAGCCCGCCAAACCGCTTGTGCTATTCCTTCCTCTTTTGGTCACCATGGGCGACATGGCCAACGAAATCAAGTTGCTCACGGGCAATAGCCACCCGAGCCTGGCAAAGAGTGTTGCCGACAGGTACGAGCCCCCAATTCTTCTTTTCCGTCTCCGATCTCTCTCTGGATACCTGCCCCACGATCGATGTACTTGTTACACATATCACCCGGGTAGAGAAGTGCCAAGAGCGAACACCAAGCAACCATCCACGGAAGAGAAGAGACGAAGAAGAAGCAGAGAAAGCATAGCCAGCGCGAAAACAGTCGCGCAAGCAGGAAATCAAGCAAAAATGGCTAACAACCCCTCCTTTTGCGCTCTTCTAGGCTGGGCATCGAAATCGCAAAGACCATGTCCCTGAACTACTCGAACCAGGAGACGTCGGTGACGGTCGGCGAGTCGGTGCGCGACGAGGACGTCTTCATCCTGCAGTCGACGGCGCCCAACAACATCAACGACGGCCTGATGGAGCTGCTCATCATGATCCACGCCTGCCGCACCGCCTCGGCCCGCCGCATCACGGCCGTCATCCCCAACTTCCCCTATGCCCGCCAGGATAAGAAGGACAAGAGTCGCGCCCCCATCAGCGCCAAGCTCATCGCCAACATGCTGCAGACGGCCGGCTGCAACCACGTCATCACCATGGACCTGCACGCCAGCCAGATCCAGGGCTTCTTCAACGTCCCGGTCGACAACCTCTACGCCGAGCCCAGCGTTTTGCGCTGGATCCGCGAAAACTACCCCGACCAGGACATTGTCATTGTCAGTCCCGATGCCGGCGGCGCCAAGAGGTAAGAGCACATTCTTTTTCCTTTTTCTTCTTCTTCATAAGTTGGCGAAGGTGAACATAACAGGGGTTGGTTGTGGTGAAATATTGCGCCAAACGAGGTGGGCGGACAAGTAACGCACGAGCAATGCGCACATACAAGCGGTCGCCAATACCATGGAACTTGATTGCTAACGCGCATACCAACAGAGCGACCTCGATAGCCGACCGCCTCGACCGCGGCTTCGCCCTCATCCACAAGGAGCGCCCGCGGCCCAACGTGGTGGGGCGCATGGTGCTGGTGGGCGACGTCAAGGACAAGGTGGCGATCCTGGTGGACGACATGGCGGACACGTGCGGGACGCTGGCCAAGGCGGCGCAGACGGTGAAAGAGAACGGGGCGGCCGAGGTGGTGGCCATTGTGACGCACGGCATCCTCAGTGGCGACGCCGTCAACATCATCAACAACAGCTGCCTCTCGAAAGTCGTCGTCACCAACACGGTGCCCCTCGGCGACAAGCAGGAGCGCTGCAAGAAGCTCAACGTCATTGACGTCAGCCCCACCATCGCCGAGGCCATCCGCCGCACCCACAACGGCGAGAGCGTCAGCTTCTTGTTCCACCACGCCCCGGCTGTGTAAGGCAAGAAACAGGCGGCAAGAGAGAGGGAGGGCTTGGTTCCATGATATGAACGACGACCGGCATGATTGGGAAATGAGTATGCATACACATGCACATGACAGGGGAAAAGGGGGAGGCAAAGCGAGTCCTTTACAAGGGGATAGGGGATCCGGCTAGAGGACAGAAGGAACGGGTGGAAGTTTCTTTGATCATGGATATTGGGGCGCTTAAGGGGGGTTTAAAACTCACAAATCCTACTACTATGGAACTACAACCATCCCAACCACCATCACTCGGCGCATGGGACTATTACTGGATGGGACGAGCATAGTAGCATCTTTCATATCTAGGTTGGCATATTTTGTGTTGAAAAAAAAGTCAAAGGGAATCTTCTTTTTTATGTCCCTTTCGTTTTCTTCTTTTATCACGGATAGATGTCAGATACTCTCATGGAGGCCTTTTAACTAGGAACAAATACAAAAACACCCGCTTGTACATACATGCTTACTTATATACATCTACATACCTAGGGTTTCATTCTCGAGTATTTTGGAAGTCTTGAATAAATCACAGCCCCCGACACGAACAAGCTTGCGATTGTGCTCAGGGCCAGCCAGGGGTTCCCAATGCAGTGCTACCCCAGTTTGAATGGGGACATCAACTTTGCCGATAGAAAGAAGTCCGTCCTAAGCTATGAAGAAAGCCGATACTGAGTGGTGCTCGGTCGAATTGGCAGTTCGCACGCATCGCATCGAGGACATGAAGGATTGGCGTCCTCTTTAGACGGCACACACTTTCGTGTCTGAGACTTACGATGACGAGGGCCAGCCATGAAAGTACTTATACACATTTGAGTCCATTTTGACTACGTAGGATCGTTATTTCGATCTGGTGATGTCCGATTCAGTAGGCAGTTTCGCATGCTTGAATGCGCCGGAAGATCCAGCGGGCTCGCAATGTAGGTAGGCATGCATACGTCAAGGCAAAACAGGAGTAGGGCACGTGGTTGCAAAAGATGTATCGCGGCGCAGATATTACCTATAAAAAGGCAAAGCTCACAGCTAGCTATTCAAAGACACTGCTAGTGTTCTCAACCAAAGTGACTATGCCATTTCTGGTGCGTGCCCAGCAGATACGAAGCCGCCATCGTGACGATGATGCTACCCATGAAGAGGAACGGGAAGTGGTCTTGGTCAAGTCAGCCGTAGTCCTTGCCAGAGCAAATTAGACGAAGGTGTAGTAGTAGAAACTGCTTGTATAACCTGTGCTGAGTTGGTATCTCCTGTCTGTGTTCCATATCGTGGCAGCATGGGTGGGAGAGGGAGATGGTGTGCGATCATGGACCAGACCAGACCAATGGCCTGATTGCTGGAACAAGCGTTCCCAGGCCCAATAAAGTCAACCACACAAGTGGCAGTATGCGGCTGCAGATACCTCCCGAGGCACCAAGGCCCTCAGATCAACTTCCTATAGCCTCGTCTCGTCAGGTTATTCTTGCTAGAACCACCAGAGACAATTTGCTATTAGATACAGCCTGTTTTAAAGAGATGTAGATGTAGAATGGGATCAAGGAACCTCAAGGGCAATAGTGATGGATTTGGGATTGCTTGAAGGTAATGAGCGGAGGACACAGAAGACTGAGCGGACGGGACTTGTCATCATGAGAAAAAAAGGTGGAATGCAGATATTATTCCGGGAATCATCATCCATTTTTATGCCGAATACACCTTCCGTCGTCTATCTAGCTCTCTCATCGGGCCAGTGGTCATGTCGTAAACCTCGTAAAAAGACGTCCGAAAACACTAGACCATGCCAGGCCGTGATGATGACAAATGCCCTCGATTTGCCAGTAAACGTCTCGATTCCCTCATCGAACGTGGCGAATGCAAGAACCGTACGCAGCCCAGGAGTACTATGTAGACACCCGAAGAAAAACCCTAACGCCTATGGCACAAGAGGTTGATATTTTTACTTGCGCATGGAGCTGGCGCGGCGCTTGCGGGACTCGGCGCGCAGGGCCTTGGCCTCGGAAACGCGCTTGGCCAGAACGGCGGCGTACTCGGACTGTGGAAATTTTGTCAGTGTCATGTTCTATTATGGATGTGTTTCATGAGAGGGGTGAACATACAGCCTCGTCCTTGACCTTCTCGGCCTGGCGACGCTTCAGGGCGACTCGGTGGCGCTTGTGCTGCAGGCGCTGGGGAGTGACCAGGCGCTGGATCTTGGGGGCCTTGGTGTAAGGCTTCTTGCCCTCACCCTTGGGCTGGATCTCACGTCGAATGACGTACTTGCGGACCTATATGTGTTGCCCAATTAGTCTTGCTGTCTCTTTATTTCTAGACATCCTACATCTCAGTCTCTACCCGATGGTATACATTGCAGTGGCCTTTCAACCAGCAGCAGCAACAACGATCGGGCAGGCGACGACGATGTGTTGTTGGAAACTTACATCGTCATCCTTGCTGAGGGAGAAGAATCGGCGAATCTTGGTGGCGCGCTTGGGACCGAGGCGCTTGGGGTGGACGACGTCGGTGACACCGGGGATGTCGTTGTCTCCCTGCTTGACGATGGCGAGGGCGAGGACGGACAGGTCCATGCCGACGATGCAGCCACGGACGGACTTTCGCTTGCGCTCACCGGTGCGGCGGGGGCGGTAGCAGGAGTGGCCCTCGGACAGCAGAAGTCGGACACGGGTAGGGTGCATGACACCCTGCTTCATGGGGAAACCCTGCTTGTCGTTTCCACCGGTGATGCGGAAGATGTAGCCCTTGAACTCATCACCGAGGTTGTCGCCGGGGACTTCAGCGCCCATCTGTTCCAGGAAAGCACTGTCAGTACATGTCGGGTGGGTAGCAAATTGGAAAATTCGCCAGCGAGCGCGTTATTGGTGGTGTTTGATGTTCTTGTTCGGTTCGGTAGAAATAGCCCAGAGAATATTTCGTCCACCTCGAGATCCCATCTCCCAGTACACCAATAACGCGGCTCGTCGGCCAAAATTTCGAGAAGTGTTCAGTTGGAGGCAGTCGGACGTACGCGCTTCTCCATGAAGTCACGGAGCTTTCTCTCATCCTCAATCTCGATGAGCTTCTGGCTGCCATTGGCAGGGTAAGAGATGTTCAACTTCATGTTGGCGGTCGATGTATCGGAGTCGACTCGAAAGAAGCTGGGCTGGTCGGGGGGGTTAGTACGATCGAGTGAAAGATTTCGGAGAGTCGAAAGAAAAAAGATCGTGACCAGAGCAATAGGCACGGAAATTGACAAAGTGGGTGTGGGCAGGGTGCGGGTGGGTTTGCGGCCACTTTCCACTGCAATTTTTCCTCGACTGTCTGCAATTGTGTGGGAAAACGACTGATTAGATTGGCTCGGCTTTTCCTGGTCCGTGCTCCTGGTGCTGCTGGTCGAAGCAAAAGGTACGTATCTAGGGCTTGGTGCACGGACTTCAAGTCAATTGAACATTGAATGCTGCACTCACTGCTGCCGGCTGCTGTAGGTTAGCGGACTGATCACTGATAGCAACAGTCTTATCGTTATCTTTATCGTCTACTAGCTACTAGTCCCTCGATAACAAAGGTACCTAACCTTCTAATACCTTAGGTTACTTAGCTCCAGTCTCCTCCGTGGGCCAATTTCATTGGCTACCTAGGCCTAAGCAAATACTACCGGACCCCTTCCTTCATGGATCAAGCAATGAGGCAACCTGAATGAATACCTACAGGTAACATCAGGTCTATGTACTTAGGTTACATGTGATCCTCTTCTCCAGCATATCCGCACCCATTTACAGTCGGTGAACGGAGGTGCGCAGTGCAGTTGCCGCGCCGCCAACCATCCATAATGGCGACCTCTGTCCAGCTTTACCCGAAGAGCACATCTACTACTACTACTACTGATGCTGCCGTCGCCAACCCGCTCCCGCCCCTGATCCAGACCCCGTCGGGCTTGGCGCTGCTGGAGCTGCAGGGCACCATCAACCTGCCCGGCCACGCCGGCGCCGAGGACGACAACAACAACGCCCCCGAGATCCCCATCGGCCGCGTCTGGTTCCCGGACTACCGCCCGGACGCCCTCGCCTTCGACCCCGCCAGCACCGCCTGGATGAAGCGCGTCCACATGTACGTCGGCCAGCACCAGCGCTTGACGGGCGAGGTCAAGAAGCTGCCCCGCCCCATGGCCGTCATTCGGAAGCGTGCCCCAGGTGCGGATACGGAAATGGCAGACGCTGCTTCTTCGTCCTCTAACAAGGAGGAGTCGACCACCTCGGAGGATCTCGAGGTCGTGGAGATCATCAAGTATAAGCTGGTCTTCTCGTCCCGGCCCGAGCCTGTAGGCACTGGGTGAGAGTTTTAGCATCCCACCGTGGAGGCTCTTTCGGATCCCCAAAAACTCGATTTGGGTACGAGGAATCATTCGCAATGTTCACTTACATACTCCCCTACCCGAGCCCCGATTCACCGCCGATTGGCTTACGGACTGTCATAAAGGCGACCGTAAGCTATGAGCTCGCCGCCTCTCAAAGGGCTTACGATGTAAACCATGATGAGCCATTGACGGGTGCTTCTTGAAGTAAGCACTGGCAATTGCTCAGCGCAGGCTTGGGCTGGAGGTGGAAGTCAACAGATCGGCAGCATTTGGTCGTACCTGCACAGGAGAAGCATTGAAAGACGTCGTCTTCAAGCCTAGGAGTCCGGGACATGTGGTCAATCACTGTCGGGTTTCTCACGACATATGCATTACGCCTGACTCTATGAGATCATGCCATGGATTTCTACACTTGGCAAAAATAGCCATAGCCCATAGCAATGATACATATGATTGATGATAAGAGCATCCAATAACCATACATGATCTATACCTTAGAATACGAATATACGCACAGCCATGATCATGAAACTTCAACCATGATAGTTTGGTTTCACTCCTTAATGTCATTGGCGTACCTTCGTACCCTCCATTCCCTCCTCCCGAGGGGCTACTTTCTTTTGGCGCTTTTCTCCGATTCGATGCGTAAAGCAGAAATCAAGAGAAGACTCACAGCGCGCAATTTACTCTCAAACATAACACCAAAAGAAGTTATACCCAATGCCTTCGAGACTCGCAACCCGAGGGTGCTACAAGAGCCGACATCCTGCTTCTCCATTCAAACCTCACAAACCCCGCTCCTTAGCCGCCACAATATCAGTCATGGAAATTCGATACTTCTACACCTCTGTCAACACCTCCAACTGAAACGTAGAGTATGCGCTCAGCCATCTCATCGTAGATTTGTAAGCACCAAGGGAATAGAGCCGTTAGGTATTGCATGCTGGCGATTAGTCAATTAGGAGAAAGCTTGGTATCCTTGTCTATGGCCTCATATAGATCGCCCATGGGTAAACCATTCACTCTGGCAGAACATACACCGTGCATTAGTGAATGGCCACAAGACAGTACTTTCTCCCTACTACGGCAGGCGAAAAAGATGATTTAGCAACTCACGTAAAGTTTATCCCCATCAAGCATTGAGCTCAGCGCTGCAATCCATACACGATTACACCCTCAAGTAGCAATAACTAACTTGAAACATCACATTCATCTACGTAGTACGAACAAGCAATTGGGGAGTAGGGGATGCATTTGCCTCTATTGAGAAACCATAAGCCTATTTGGGGGGGGGAATGGGGCAAAACCTAATCTACACCATGCAAACTGCAAGAACGGGGGGTAAAATAACGCTGCCGAGCTGCCAATGTTAACCAACGTCCAGCGGCCTGCACTCCGCTGACGTGGCCCATCGCATGCTCGCATCGCTTCCCCTTTTTCTCGTGTGAAAATGCTCAGAAAGAAATGAAGAAAGAATAGCCAGTACCTAAAGGTATGCTGCTCTTCGCTGCCTCCTGTTGTTGCCCTGAATCTACTATGTCGTACAAAACAATACATCATTATCATGCGGCTTCGGTGATGCCACGCCCAAGGCCTGCGCAGACCGTGGCGGGGATGTGTTCGCTACTGTTTAAGCGAATCCGAAGTAGTCACTGCCAGCTGTGATGGCCTTGATGACTTGCGCGCGGAGGGTATCGTAACTCTCGTACTCGGGGAGGTCAAGCTCTGTTTACCAAAATTAGCAAGCTATCAAAATGTAGCGGTAGATTGGGGGACTTACGGTTGAAGCATGTGTGCGAGCTGGGCAGTCTCTCCTTGTTGCCATAGTCGCGGTGAATGTTGAATCGGCTGGTGCCGTTCATACCCTCGAGCTCCTTGAAGCCATTGAGGGGTACTTTACTTGTGCCCGTGACGAACTGCAGCAGCTTGGCTAGCTCTTCCTTGTCGAAGGATCGGACTGCGCGCCAGAACCATTGAATCTGTTGGCTGGAAGGCGTGTAATTGTGGTACTCGGTGTTGCTCTTCCAATCGTCGACATTAATGTCTGGCAGACCAGAGATGAGGAGCTCGAGCTCCTGTTCGTTGAAGATGGCAATGAGCTCTGCCGGGATGATCTCATGGAAGCCTAGAACACAGTCAGAGTTAGCATGCTGAATTGCATATATCGAGTTCATATGGGAGAGGAAATCTTACCCTTCAGGAAATGCTCCATCTGGTCCTTCACCGACTTGAGCAGCTTGTGCTCGACGACCAGGCGAACATAGTCGTTCTTGTTCTCTTCCGTCACAGGGATATCGCGTCCGTTGGGCAGGAGATCTTCGACCTTTTTGACACCGAATTCGTCGTCCTCGACCGCAAACGACTCAGTGATAATATCAGTGATGTCGTTCTCCAGCATCCAAACGAGTGATTTGTAGTAATCGGGGTCAAACGACTCCATGTCCTTGACTGACACGGGCTTGCTGAGGATTCTCTTATACACCGCACGACTGAAGTAACAGTCAAGCAAGCGCCCTTCGTACAGGGCCTTTCCGATGATACGGCCAATGAACTTGAAGAACATAAGATGTTCGTCGTTGATACCGCTAAGCTTGTTCGGGTGGAATGTGGTACGGTCGCTGGAGACGGGGACGAACAAAGCATAGTTGGGGTCGAACATCTGCCTGGACAATACCTGGAACCATTCTCGGGTAACACCACCGGCGTCGACGCCCTCTTCGCCGTGGAAACGGATGTTCAGCTTACCAAACTTCATCTCGTCGCCGCTCTTGAAGTATAATGACTTGAACGAGTCGTGGAAGACATGCTCGCGACGGACGGAAAGCTGCAAGGCGCCAAAGCTGCGGCCATTCGGAACCTGGCTGCGGTTGTGGACACTGCGGTTGAAGTAGTTCCGCTTGTTGTCGAACTCCAAGACCTTGGGGTTCTTGACGAGGTGCGAGAACGTGCCCTTCATGAGGGAAGGGTTATTGCGCACGAGCTCGTTTAGGATTCGGCGATGTTCCTCGGTGAACTTGAAGAAGAGGCTTGCCATGTTGTGAGATTGGGGTGGCGGGCTGGACAGCAGCATTTCCGAAGCTTCGCTTTGTGCCAGCGCCTCAGACGTGGTCGTATCTTTGCAGACAACCATCAAAGCCTCGATGAGCGGCAGAAGGATGGTAGCCACGTTGATAAGGCTCTCCCTTTGGCGAATAGCGCTCAAGCAAGCACTCAACCTATCCCATAGGGCATTAAATGTGGTATTGCGGTACAGAGTGGCGAGCAAGTCCTGCTTCTTCGTCTCGTTGCTGGGCTCTGAATCATCGGATGACTCGGGCTTCTTCTGGGCAAAGAGATGGTCCAATGCCGTCAAGACCCGGAGAAGCTTGTTTTGGTCAGCGGCGCCAGGCGAAAACTTGGCCAACGCAACACCCTGGATCTCTGTGCCGGTAGATGCCTTCTCAATATGAGGCAGCAGCTCATCAAGGTGAACCACAATTTTCTCACTCAGTACTCGCGCTTGACGGGCAAGCTCTCCGCCGAATACATCCATAGCACCAGGGATGAGGGACAAGTTCTTGATAGCAGAAAGAGTCTCCTTGAAGGTCTTGGAGCTGCATTCCCGTGCTACGAAAATGTTGATGATGAGAGTAAGGTTATGCACCGGGATGACGGGCGGGACATATGTCTTGATCCGCTTCTGGATGAACTGCTTGCGTTCCTGCAGTTTTGCGATTGAGTCCTCGGTTGTCTTGGTAGTCGCGTCCTCGGTCTTGGTGGCCTCGGATTCAGGAGGCGCCGTTTGGGTAGCTGACGCATCGCCGGATTCGGCGGTCGAGGTCTCGGGTTTGGGGTCAGTGTTCGTCGTAGCAGCTTCCCCTGCCTCGGCCGTAGGGGCAATGGAAGGCTCATTTTCCTTCTCTGCAATCTTCTTCTCCAAGTCCTTAATAGCTTCCGCGCCTTCCTTCAGTTTCTTGTCGAGACTCAGCAGCGGGTAAGTTATTCTGCTGAGGACCAGGGAAAGACTATCCATAATAGACGAACTCTCCACGACCAAGTCGCGATCAAGCAGGGCGAGAAGAGAGTTGATGGCAAACTTGTGAACCTTGGACTCCTTGCCCTTTCCTTTCCGACTGAGGGTACGTTTCAGCGTCAGGCCCACGGTTTCCTGCTCCGTGAGGAAGACAGCAGGGACGTGGACGTCTTCGGCGGCTAAGTAGCAAAGAAGATCCAAACATTGCTGTACGATCAGGACCGGCGAGGTTTCCGATCCTGTGTGAGAAAGCTGATTGGTGTTCAACCCCGTAAGGCTGCGCTTAATGCTTTGGGGGGTTTTGCCTTCTTTGTCAGATTTGGGCTGTCGGGCTTTCAGAGAAAGATGCGCAAAACTGCGTTCCACGGCATCAACATCGGTTGTCCCATCCTGAAGGATCTGAAGTAGAGTGCTGATGACCTCGAGACGAGTTTGCTTGTTCTCGCAGATATCCTTGAAGACATGTCTCAAGGAACCTTCAAGAGATCCACCCTTGACATTGATAAACATCAGGCGCAGCAAGGTAGCTACGCCTGACTTGTCCAACATCTGAGCCACAATCTTGCGCTGAGGTTTGGTGCTGGCTTCAGCGGTTTCACCAGGCGGCTGACGCGGGTTTTCACGGCCAGCTTCATATGGATTGGCGATCTCGCGCTGGCCGCTACCACCGCCTCCACCACCACCGCCACCGTGATGACGGACAAGTCGTCTTGCTTCCGCAGCCAGATCAGGTGGCAGCGAATCCATGATATCGGCGCCTTGTTCCATGAGAACCTGTTCCCGAAGATCCTGAGGGAAGGTCATCAAGATGCTTGCTGGGTCCATGTCTTGTGGGGCGGCCTCAAGGCCAGGGGCTGCATTTTGTCTTCTCGCCTCGTCGCGGTCACGACGACGCTGTTCCGCCCTTTCTTGTTGGACGATTTCTTGTCGGAGTTCTTCAGGGAGAGCGTCAAGGAACTCTTGGAACACTTCACCTTGTTCTCCTTGGCGTCGCGGGGCATCTTCTCGAGCAGCAGAGCGCCGTTGACTGATAGTCTGGGCGATAACCTCTTCTCGGAATTCTTCAGGGAGTGCTTCAAGGTAGTCAGCGTCAATACCCAACTCGGTGACATCAACCTGCTCTCCACGAATAGTAGTAAGAACACGAGGCTGGTCACTCGCTGGTTCCCCATGAGCATCGGCTGGAGAGTTGCCTGTGGATTCTACGCCTTCCATAGCATCATCCGTCGTGGACACAACGTTCTCCTCGATAGCCTCTGTTGCTGCTTGTGCGGCAAGTTCTGCTGCAGCTGCTTCAGCTCGTTCACGTTCTTCGGCTTCGGCCTTCTCCTTTGCGGCCTTCTCTTCGGCTTCTTGCGCCTCTCTCGCTTCTCTAGCCTTGCGTTCTTCTTCTTCTCGCTTCTTGCGTTCTTCATCGATTCGGCGCTTCACTTCAGCCTCCCTCTTCTTGTTCTCCTTTTCAGCTTCAATGGCAGGGGGAACCAGGTACGAGAGCACCGCAAATTGGAGCCGGATGGCTTTGTCGTTTGTTGAAGCGCCAAAAATCATCTTCGCCTCGTCCAACCACCTATCGCTGGTTGTGTCGGTCGAGAACATTGCGGCGTGTGACGGCTCGTTATAGGCTTCTCGGCGGCCTTCGGTTCCGCGGAGTTGATGGGGCAAAGGTAAGGATAGTTCCTGAACTTCTCCACCAGGACCCTGGCTAGTGATTGAGAATTGCAGGGCATGGTTGCCATGGCGCCCGCCAAGGGTTGAAGACAGCAGCTCGTTGATGAACGAGATAGGACTGTCCCCACGACCGGCGCCGAGGAGACGAATCAAACGGCTTGGGTTCGGAGGCCGTGGGGATGCATCTCGGCCAATATCGTTGGAGCGTCGCAAAAGCGGATTCAGACCATCTTCGTTGCCGCTGGGGCGAGTGGAGTTTCGTGGGTCTAAGTAGGGAAATGAATGAGCGAAACGTGATGAGGATGGAGTGTTTGTTGAGAGACGGTGTAACATACCACCCAGAGATGCCATGTGATCTCGACCCCCCATCAGGAACGGGAGAGGAGGGAAGTGATCCCGCAATCCATGTCGGTGACGAGGAGGTCCGGCAAAGAACCCATCACCGCCATGTTGTTCGAGAACCAGAGTATCAAGTGGGAAAACTCCATGCGGCGGAGGCTCGTCTTCAAATACAAAGTCAGCACGTCGTTGACCTTTATCGTGAGGTATAAACGTAAGGTTATCACTTACTGGGATACTCATCAAATCCGAAGTCGTCTTCGTCCATTTCATCCTCATCATCCTCGTCTTCTGCATCAAGTCAGCATTCATACATGCAAATCGTCGATGGGCCTTGTAATGCGAGGGGCTGTTTTGGGGAGCATGAAGGTTGGCATGAGGAGCTTAAAGAGCCACTTACCATCTTCGTCCTCCTCGTCTTCACCGCCATAGTTGTTGCCAATGTTGTGGATTTCTTCATGACCATCGTAGTCCTCGTCATGGCCTTCTCCCATGTGATGTTGTAACATGTGGCCAAGTCGACCGCCAACGATACCGCCGACATCATCGAGGCCATGGATCTGTGCTTCTTCAAGATCCTGAGCTTCTGCTTCGTAGTCAATTTCGGGGTCATCATCTTCCTCACCGTCGTTCGCGTCTTCATCTGTTTCGCTTTCCCAGCCTGAAGCGCCGTCGTCTTCCACAGGATTGCCATCATCGTCCACGATGTGGATGCGGTCTTCAATGCCGCCCATATCCTCGGAGTCCATGTCGTCGTCATCTTCGCTCATGTCGTCATCGGAGTCATCCATCTCATCGTCCTCATCCTCGTCTTCGTCCTCCTCCATGGTGACATCAACGACGGAAAGATCTCCAGGCAAGCCCTCGATAGGGCCCATGCCTTCCACATCCTCATCTTCGTCACTGACATTGTCTTCACCATCTAGAGATGGGTTGTCGTCGTACTCCATCTCATCGTCGTACTCATCGTCGTACATCTCTTCGTCGTCTGGGAATATAGTCAGTATATCATGCGAACCCGACTGGCTGTAGGAATCAAACAAACCGTCTTCTGAGCCATCGGAGTAATCTTCCTCCATATCACGGCCAGGTTCCATCATTCCGAGGGCAGAGTTTCTGTATAGATCTGGTGTCTCTTCGCGGTCGTCGTCCATATCAGATATTGAGGTGGCAGACGCAATATCATCCTCAACATCCTCCAGGCTAGATGCAGCTGGAAGTATATTGGCATGGCTGAGTTGGATGGCTGTATGGGTGAGAGTTCGCAGGACGCGGAGAACAGACTTGATGGTCTTTTTGACCGGAGGGAATGCCAAATCGATGTCCGCAAGTGACGAGTTGAGGGCTGCAAGATAACCCTTCTCGTACATGAGACGCCTCAGCTGTGCCTGGGAGCGGTCTGGGGAAGGGTCAGGGTTGCTACGGGAGCCAACAGTGATGTCCTTTTCCTTGTCATCTACCATACTCTGCATGACTGTGGACAAATGCAGCATCTTTCCATATCTGGAATCGAAAGGCTCGTTGGATGTGTAGGCATCCTTGTAAGCCTTGAGAATCGTGTCAATGACGAATTTTCGCACAAACAACAAGTCGGGCTCCTCCTCATCATAGTCAAACTTCTCACGGCTACGACTGATAGGCTTCTCAATCGTCTTGCCCACAAGAGCTACGAGAAGCTTCTGTGCCTGAACAGCTGTAGCCATTTTTTTCTTCTCTGTCAAACTGTCCGCCGTGCCATCGATGTTGCCAGCACAGAGGAGGTCTGTCAGCAAGTAGTTCAAAACACTAGTACGAGGTTTGATAGGGGTGTTGGTCTGCAGCGGAGCGCTGCGCTTGAAGTTAATGAACTCGACTTTGGTTCGGTTGTAGCTCTGGAGAAGTTCGGTGAGGCACCGGAGTAGGAAGCAGCGGTAGATGAAGATAGGGTGTTCTTCAGCCTTGAACGTTGCCTTAGGCTTCTTCTCTTTGCTATCAGACGGTTGCACATCAGATGACTCGTCTGCGGTTGGAGCCTTTGATGTGGACGAAGTAGATGCTGCAGAGTCCTTCGCATCCTTGGTGTCACGGGGAGGTGCCTGGTCGTCTACCTCACGGTAGGCCAGAAGCTCGCAGAGAAGGAAGTGGATTACGCCATCCGGGTTTTCGAGAATTGGGCGCTTCGTGTCATGGCCTGCTGGTTTGGTTGTATCCAAAACCTGCTTGTCGCTTTCCTCAGTCGACGGTTTCACATCTTGAATCGAAAGACCCTCAGTTGCCCGGACTGTGGGGGTAACATCGTCCTTGGACGCGTCCGCCTTCAGCTCCTTGAGCAGGACGTGTTGCCTTGGAGAAACTCCGCTCTCGCTAAAAGTCCAGCGTTGGAGTTTCACCATCTCATCTGTGACGGTAACAAAGAGTTTCGGATCGCGAAGAGCCACATGGGAGAGTTGCCGTAAGTAGCCCGATACGTCAAGAGGACGCTGTCCGGTTCGAACTTTTTCAAACACAGCTCGGATTTCGCTCCTCATCAATTGCTTGATGATATCTTCGTCCTCAATGATGTGGCGCAAGATAGTGAGGACGTAGGTGGAGATACGATTCTCACTCAGGCGAGCAGGCCCAAAACCCGAAAGTTGTTTGGTCATGACAAACAAGCGTTGAAGGTTCTTCTTGTCCCCTACTGTTTTCGCAGTTGTCCTATTGCGCGTCAGAATAACAAGGATGCGCAAGAGAGAAATGGCCATCGACTCGTCCTTCCCAACCCGTGGCAGTATTTCAAGAATGTTTTCCAGCATTGTGCCACGGTCTTCCTCGCTGACAACCACTTCACGAACCGGCCAGTTGAACGGCTCTATGGCATCGTCCTCACTTGTCGGGGCCTTCCACTGCATCTCTGGCGGTTGCTCATCATCGCTCAATAGAATCTCGAAGATGAGTAGGATGTAGGGAATCCAAGGAGGGAGGTCTTCCGTAGACGGCGCAGGTACTTGCAAGAAACGCAGGAACTCGGTAATGTTCTCTCTGAGTGAACTGATTGTGACACTGAAGAAACCTCGATCCTGCAGCAGCAAGGAAAGGAGATGGGCGTAGGCTGCGATGCTGCGGCCATTAGACTTGAGGTCGTCATCGGCGGCGAAAGACATCAACGCATTAACCAGGGTCTCGCCAACATCTTGCTTCGCAGAATCATCAGCTGACGGCTGCAGAACGACGGCCGTGATGAGTTCCGAAACTTCATACGACGAGTTTGGGTGGGCTCTTATGATGTCGAGGCATCTTTCTATCAGCTTGTTACGCAGTGTGGCTCGTTGTGCGTCAAGGTCTTCCTTGGGTATGGCGATCTGACTGCCCGGTACTGGAGCCGCTGGGCCTGCCGAGGGACCCTGGGCTGGGCTTGTAGATGATGAAGCATCTGCTGTAGAGGCCTGTGGGGCTGCCGGCACGCTAGCCGCACCGCCCTGATCTGTGCCTGTTGTGTTGATCATTGATGCCTCCAAGAAGTCGCCAAGGGTCGTCTCGGCTTCCACCCCGTCCAGCAACCCAGGAGGAATATCTGATGGTAGATCGAGGACCATTTGTTCACCTGAAGGAGCTTGCGCGGCCACCAATGGGGGCATCTTCTCATCCGGATCATCTGGCTTAGGGGCCTCTTCCGTCGGCACAGGGTTAGACGACCCGGCCAGTCCTGCCTTGTGCGCCTCACAGTACTCCTTGGCTGATGTGGGTTGGTTGTTAGACCGGAAGGCAGCTTCCTGTGCTAGACCCTCTCCAAATCCCGCTTCCTTAAGCTTCGACAGTGTATCGGCGCACTCAATCCAATTAAAACGGACCGGTGCCATTTTCAGAAGAGGAGGCGGTGGGCTTTTGTCGGTCTGTTTGTAGGCGTTAGCCTCCGAATCGCCCCGCGAAATCAACTTTAGGGTGTCGATGATCTTGGCCAAGATAGGACTCGAGACCTTCTCAGCGAGAGATGATTCCCACAAGCCTCGCACAACCGGCAGGATTGTCAGTCGGAGCTCGACAAGAAGGTTTGAGCTGATTGGAGGATCGGCTCTCCGATCGCCGCTGCGTGCAAAAAAGCTGTAGTGGGAAAGCGATTCATTGACCACCTTATCGTTGACGATGACAGCGTATATCTCAAGGATCTTCTTCATGGCAATAACTGCAAGCCGGGATGGTGCAGTATCAGCACCCTCAGGGTGGTCTGCACAGATCTCATCGGAGCAGATCTGCAGCAGATTGTTGAGCTTTACCAGGCCGCCTTGTTGCATGAAGGCTACCAGGACAGGTGCAATAATTTGGACACCCTGGCGATCAGAATGCCTGCCATCCAACTTTCGGTCAAGAAGCATTTCATGAACAGTGTGCAAAATGATGACCCAGTAGTTGAAATAGGGAACGCTTCTCTCGGTCACGGAAAGATCCACTTGGCCCAAAACCGTCTCCGCCAACCCATTTGCCAGCTTCATGTGGCGATATCGAGGATACGACGAAGGGCGCTCACTGGTGCGATCCCCACGCCTTGAGAGGAGCGCTTTGCCAAGTGTCTGGAGAAGAGGGTACGTGTTGGGCATCAATGACTGCAGCACCACTCGTAGAGTCTGGTAGTTTCGGAAACGAGGTGTCGACTGCTCGCTTTGCGAAGGCGCGTCCTCGGGACTCGCATTGCTACCGATGCGTAATGTGGCAGAAGCCAAGACGTCAGAGATAGCAGTCTCGTCTTCCTCGTTCACAAGGTGATCTGAGGCACTGCCTTGACGGCGTGCAGACGGGCCTGAGCCCTTACTCCAGTTCTCAGGGACACTGCGCGCCACAGCCATTTCTTGCGAAATACCACTGCGCAAAAGCGGTCCCAATGACTGCACTAAGCAATCCCAGTAATCGTACACGTTGACGGGGTGAAGGGAAATGGTCTGCGTTCGACTGGAGAATGGGAAGCATTGGTAGAGCACCCTCATAAGAGACTGTGCGTTCAGGAGCGCCTTGACTATCGATGTGCCGCTCGCTATCTCATTGAGAGCATCAATAGACAGCTCGGGGGAAACGCTCAGGTCGACCTTCAAGAAGGGGGCAAAGTATGGCTCGAATCCTGATTTATCCACCATAGGCTGCAAGACGTTGATCGTGTCCATGGTGCGTTTCAGAAGAGATGGTAGCCCGATGATCGGAGCGTGCTCGATGAGCTGAAAGATGACAGTATAAAGAGAACGAGCAGCCATGGAGTCGCCGAAGTCATGAGGGAGACTAGGCGATGTGCACAAATCCAAAAGATGCTCAATAGCCCCACTCTGTATCAAGGGAGTTCTCAGTGACACGTTGGTGGTGTAGTTCGCAAGGAAATTGGCAGTCGCAAAGATGTAGGGTGTAATGGAGTTGTGAGGTGATGAGTTCTCGTTTCTGCTGCGCGTATTTCTTGTGAGGATGGACTCGGCATCAAGCATCTCGATATCTGCATCGTCGGTGGTAGACATGACCTCAACCTTCTGCTTGCCCTTCTCTGCTTTTTCAGCAGCAGCTTGGGGGTCAGTGAGCAAGCTCGAATCTGCCACCATCTCTTTGCCGGTGCTGTCTGTCACTATGAGCCTCGAGCCCCAACCGGGTTCCTTCGACTTGGCGTCGCCAAGATAGGTGACGCGGGCAATCATGTCCAGGACAGCATTGGATATTGCAGGTCGGAGATCTGGGTGATGGCGAGCCAACTCATCAAAGCTCGTTCCAATGTTGGCTGCGATGTCCAGATCTCCTGCCATCACGCGGACATGCTCAGGACTCTCGAATATCTCGAAGAAGCTGTCAAAAGCAAGACAAGATACTACCATCTTGAGACCGTTGTTGTTTAGAGATATGGCGTTTAGTGTACTGGGAATCACTGTGATGGCGTCCGAAGAAGGGCGTATACCACGAGCAACAGGCACAGTGCGAGGTTTCTCCAACATCTCCCGCGTAGGAGGGTGAGGCCGATCGTCGGCTTTGATCGAAGTCGAGGTCGCGGCCGGAACCGTAGAGTCGTCATTGGCTGGCTCTGGCTGATCCGGCGCACCACCTTCGGGTCGAGCTGGAGCCTCAATAGCGACGGGTCGCCCGGTCAGGGCCTCAAGGAAGCATTGTATCAGGTTAGCTTCGAAAAGAGCTGAGAAACTGGTCGGGTCGTTGTTCAAGAAGTCTGTCAAAATTGTAACTGCATGAGTCCAGACCAGAGAACCGAACTTTTCCACGTTCACGATGATTTCTCGGATACAGCCTAAGAACGCCGACTTATCCACCAGGTTGCGCAAGAGCCGGTCTGTGTTCCCTCCAAACGTAAACGCGTTGGTCATCATGTGATGGATGAACTTGAGCAGCCACTTCAGGTTTTGCTGCTGATAGAACGGTATCTCATAATCGACTATCTGCGATCTGCAATCGGCAGGGGTGGCTTTGCCTTCCGCAACCATTTTCAAGGCCAAGTCCACTTCATGGGTGATGAGGTCCGTAACCGCATCAAGCCCATTGGCTGCAATGAGAGCTTGAAAGGCAGTCTGGACATTGTAAATCAGACTGTCAAGGAAACCCACCAAAGTAGCATGGGTCCTCTCGGCAACGTTGGAACGGATGGTAAGAACTTCAACCAGGATCTCGAGCAGACCAGCCGAGATGATTTCCGGTGTGGTACGCGATGAATTGTTGGTCATGGCCATGGTGATGTGCAACGTGAGCGAGAACAGGTTGTCACGCCATTCATCCTCGTCAGTCCACTGCTCACCGGTATCATCTTCTCTCATCTCCGCAACAGCCTTCCGGATTACATAGAGCAGCACGCCGTGATTAACGGTTGCATTCAGCGCCGAGAATATATCGGGGATCTTGCTATGGAAGCCCGAGATGGCCTCCAAGAGGGACAGCGCAATTGCCTGTAATCCCGTGGGCACCTGAGGTGTCCCTTCGGGTGATGGGTGGATAAGCTCCGCGAGTTGGTATACAAGTTGGAAGCGGCGAGGCTCGTCATGGTCATGCTTGAGAACCTTCTCGGTGAATGGAGCCTCGAAATGGATGTATGCCAAGTTCTGTATAGCCAACAGGCGGGCTTTCAGGGCGCCTTGTCGTGCCTCAACGGTCCCTGTCAAAGCCTTTGCTATTCGCAGGCGGTTAAGTATCTCATACCTGGTATCCTTGGAAAGATCAGAGGGGATCCGTTCGAGCAGTTTGTAGATTGGCGTTGATACGACGGTAGACTGGGGTATATCCAACGACTTCTGACCTGGGGTAGCAAACTCGTGGCTACCAAGCGCAGGAGAGCGTGCACTGGGAGACGGACTATCATCTCCCACAGGCGGTCTAGCAGCGCGAGGGGTGGCATGAGGGCCGACGGCCGTATTGCTTCTACGTAACGGGGTAGGTGTTGACGGTTGGGAGGGATTTGCTCGTTCTGAGGGCCCGGAATTCTCAGCTGGCAGCGAGGAGCTAGCAGTAGGGTAGTACGACACTTTCACATCGCCCCATCCATTCCACCGTGCGTCTGGGCCAGAGCCTGAGGAGAACTCCGTGGTGCTAGGCTTCGCAATGACGCAGAGATCATTAGCATACATGGACGCGTTGTTCTTGAGGCCGCTACCGCCCTTCTTGCCTGAAGACGAGATCGGCGTGGCTAGCGGCTGCGGCTCCGTGGGCTTGATGATAAGGGTCTTGCTAAACGGTTGGGCAAGCTGCTGGACACGGTCGAGGTCGATGTTGTAGTGGTTCGTGAGAAGTGCCGAATTCACCTGGCGACTAGTCGGGCTCATTCGTTTCACTGAGGCCTGATACCGCTGGGCAAGTTCGACTCCGACGCGAAGCGTGGCGCAAATAACGTTGAAATCAGTGCTGTTGAGCAGATCATTCAAGTGTGAGCTGCTGGCGTAGATGCTTCTGTTTCCGCAGTGATCAAGCAACATTTGGGTGAACTTCAGAATGGCAACAATCAAAGAGCTATCACCGTCTTCCTTGAAGCCGAGCTCAGCCAGCTTCGGCATATCCCACAAGCCGGCATCGTCTTTACTTGTTGAGTTCGCGCTGAGCAGAATGTCGCAGCCGAAGTCTTGGGACTGTGCTCCATCCTTTAGCTTATACACCGTGCAGAAAGATTCGAGTACGTCGTCGAATCGGTTAAGTAGCGGTATCCAATGATAGAGATCACCTCTGGGGAAGGGCCATCTCGTCGGGAAGTTGGATAGATACTGGGGTAGTTGCGGTAACGGGGTATCGGTTGCAGTTTGGACAAAGTCCTGAAGCCAAGGAGTCTGGGGCGCAATCAATGTTAGCAAGGCGACAAGGGCAACGTGGGCACTTCGTCAGTGGCAATAGAGAAAGAATTGACTCACCAAAGTCTCCTTGTGCTTAGGCTGGATGGTCTTCGCGATCTTTCCCATGGTGAAGGCCGGGGCGGCGGTGCCGCATGAGAAGGTTTAATAATTATCCCCCTCCACCTACGTAAGATCGAACGCCGAAGAACAATTACTGAGGTCCACGCGATGGAGCATCCAGAATCCAGTCGGAAAGTGGCTCCTCAAGTCCTGAAGTAAGGTGAAGTCGTGTCGATGCAAGAAGAGTCAACAAATCGACTTTTCCCTGGATCCTGTCTTTGGGTGCTTTTCAGCCTTGCGGAGGTAGGGCTGACTTTCGGTTGATGTTGCGGCAGTGACGTCAAAGTGGCTCGCAAACAGAATGCGGGCTGTCGTCGGGTGAATGAGTTGAGGGAGTTTGGCGAGTACGAATTATCGTGGTTGCAACGTGTGGTTTGGGTGGGGGAAATGGTGATTGGGGTGAGAGAGTACGAATACCAAGGTGGGCAGGCTGAAGCTTCAGAAACAGAAACGCTCAGGACTAGGCGGAGGTGCAGGTCGCCAGGCCTTCGGGATTTTTTTCTGGGAGCTTACAGCAAAGACGCTACCAAGGCGAAGAAGATCATAAGTGATTGCAGAGCTTCTGGCACAAAAAGTCCGAAGCTGCAACAGGGTATGGTATATGACCTTTCGCAGTTTGATGGGAGGGGATGTTGAATGGGATATGGCGGAGAGAATATGGTGAAGTGAAAACAGACCCGACAGTCTGAGTCTGGTGAGAGAGCAGAGAGAGGCAAGAGGTTTGCTTTGGGAGGTACAAATCAAATGTTTCTAACCTTAGACCTTAGAGCAGCGCGGCCAGTCGATTCGCTTCCACAGTGGAGCCCCGACGAAAAACACATGCGTCACAAATGCTGCTCAAGGCTCAAGCTGCACTCAATGTTAGGCTGTTACTAAGTAGGTAGGAAGGAACGGCAGAGGCGGGCAGCGGGGAGGGAGGGAGCTTGGGCCTCATATGGTCTAGGATGTATCTACTGTCGGGTGCCTGCTGTAGGTACATACCCCTAGGTACTGTACTGTACCTACCTGGTTAATCCCACCTAATATTGATTGATCCCAGGCAACACGCTACTAGGTTAACTTCCATCAATGAGCCTGTGAGGTGCCTATCGCGGGCAGGCTTATCATTAACACGCGCGGCTCTTCAATCGAGACAAGGTCCAGCTCAGGGTTGGCGGGCAGGCGGGGACGGGTCGATTAGCAGCAGCAACATGAGGTAGTACATTCTCATGTAGTAAGCCACGGGTCTCAAACACACACCATTGATGGCCATGGAGGATGGAGGGGTCAATAACTGAACCACCCATGTCAGCACAAGGTACACCCGACTTGACATTGCTCAATCCACCTGCACCCCTCCATTTATCATGTTGTGCATCTTGATATTGCACATGAAAGCCTCCACGCCAGCAAGTAATAGAAATTGCTTTGCGAATAATACCTACCTAATGCATACCGTGCATCTATTCATTCGGCTGCCTCTACTTATCGTGAAGAGCTGCTTCCTCACGGTCTGATTCATCTTGCTCGTTATGTGTAAGCCAGGCGACTGACTCTTGAACGAGCCACGGAAAATGGGATTGAACAATATCCCGACGTCCCCAAGATAGGTGAGTACATGTAAAACATGTGAGGGGCAAAGTCGAAACCCGGTTTGCTATCCTGGAGGGCATGTCTTCAATTATCCGGTCGACACTTGCATTGAAAAGTCATGTCTTCTCTTTTTTATGGGCTGGGCCTGGGCCTTATTTGCATCCGAGACTGTCCAGTCAAATCATATCTCTCCCATACATACACCAACCTCTGCTTCCGGTGCTGTCGGCCTTGGTGTCCACCCCTGTCTTCACTTATAACCGCGCGTCTAAGACCTTGTAGTCATCTCTCTGGGGCAACTACAGCCAGTAATTTCGGTCGGCCAACCGCATACTTACATGTAGTATGTGTATATTGTCGGGTTATGCAATTCAGTTGTTTCTTTGGCCTATGCACAGAGCATATGCCATTCGCTCTTCACTCGTAGGTTGAGAATCGCAAGTGCGCATTGGGAAGCATAGAGAGAATTGAGACCTTATAGTGGTGGAGGTGGGAAAATGCTAGTCAACTTTCACATATGTGCCCCTTATGGCAATATGGCATACATGTGGTAGTGCGAGGAAAGTATGATGGACATCTGGCCATGGCAAATAGAACAGGGTGGCCGAATGGGTCCATCTACCAAAGTGGTAGTCAACAAAGAGGACAGGACATCAAGCGTGACGAATTATCACATGTACATATCCATGTACAGTCTCGGACTATAGTCATCACGGCCTTCCTCGAGATCAATAGCAGATTATCCAGGATCTAGATGCATAAGTATCGATTATATCTCTTGAAGCACATTCAGTACCACGGTCCAAACCACAACCCCATGCCCAGCCAAGTTGATGCAAAATGGTAGAGAAGACGTGAGCACGTCTAGTTCAGAATTATCATCCAATGTCCCTCAAAATTTAGGTCATGTGCAGTAAAATAAGTGCTTATTTACTTCCAGGCATCTCCATGATATAATAGAATCTCGAAACAAGGACGAAGAAGGATTTGATGTCTTCTTCACCAATGCTGCTCGACTACTCGTGACTTTTCCCATGAAGTGGTTCTAGATCAGCATATACCCGTCCAGCCGCAGTGTGTGCATAGAAGATGATGTGGTTGCTATCAAGTACATCTAGGTAGTCTCAAGTCAAACCCATAAAGCTACAGCGTCATGAATTATATATGTTTGCAGTGTTCTTTTCTCACATGTTTCCATCTGCGTCTCAGCCTACCTTAGAAGCACAGATACAGCCTCAGCCCAAATAAGACACCAAGCCTCTTTCAGAACTCACGATGTTGAGGCTAGTTGGCTCAATGTCACAACATTGGTCTACTGGATAACCACTCATATCTGGCAGCGTATCTTACAACTTGACTTGCGTTGGCGGTGGCAAATTTCAAATCTGGTAGGAGGCAGGTGAACACTTGCTGTTGTACAACTATGTAGCTTTCCAGGATATAGAACGACGGTGGCAGTGTTGCCATGTCATGATTAACATTCAACAGGATGATTTGTCAACTGCGATGTTGACCGGGCTGGTCCTGCGGAAACAACAACATTCAACAGGAAGGCAACGGGGTGAGCTTTGAACTATGTTTACCCTGATAAGGTGCTTTGATATGATTGGATAGGCTGTCTTTAATTATTCTATGCCATCAAGCCTATATTCCGGATTTGTTCCACGACGATTACGCGGCTCAACGAAAAAGTCGAGATATCTCCCCGGCTTCAGATACAATATATTAGGTTAGTAGGTCGAAACGTTTTCATAAATTTCTTTAAAATCTTGGTTGCAATATTCGACGCTGTCTTTCGGATACGTCTATTGCTTTCTTAGATAACTATATAAGAATAACCACATGCTACTAGGAAGACCATGTTACAGAGGCAACTCGTATCAGATATCCCAGGCCAGGTTCCAAGTCACAGACAAGACAGTAGATGCGTGTTGCAACCTTTCCGGGAGATCGAGGAAAGATTTGGTTCTTATCCCAGGACTATGAGGAATCAGATATTGTGGCCAATGATGAAGCTGGACGAGACTCATAAAGTCACCATGCAAGCCTCTTGTTATGGCTGTACTGACCTGGATAGAAAGGTTACATCCGTTGATACTATGGGCCCTAACGGTGTGCGCGACAAAGAATACGGTTCTTCAGCATGAGTGTAGAGAAGGAGTTGCCAGTTGTACTGTGATCTGTCTTTATGGGGCTGAGTGAGTTCACTTCACGTTGGACATTGGAAGTTCAAGATGCCCCAGAATGAAATCTCCAACACCAAAGGCCGAGATAGAGTTTCTGCTGTATCCACTCCATAATGCACGAAGACCCTGGAGATGCCTTTCATAACCTTGGCCGGTCATGGTTTCGCTCATTTGAGTTATTGCATTGGCAGCTAAGAGACTGTAGCGTCCCGTGGGATGTGGGATTTGGACCGTCGTTGACATGTCTTCCTTAGCGAAAGAAGAAGGATATATGAGTACGATCATATTTAAACCATAGCCAAGAGATATTGAGCCAGACTACAAAGTGCCAGGCTCTTGGCCTAGGTACTGATTTGGATGCACGCCGATCCTTGCGCGAGGTTAGAAAGGATCCACCCCTTCCCTGCTCTTTCGGATGAGCTGAACATGTCGTTGAATTGAGGCTGAACAGATTGGCCTTGATTGATGTTTCCAGACTAAGTACGCATCAGCTGGCCAGCAGCTGGCAGCTCATTCTGAGAGCTTATCTTATCAGGTCCAAAAACAAGCCCTCTTCCCAAGTCCCGCAGGCTGGGTCTCCACATCTGTGAATTTAGAAACCCACACAGAAAATTGGTTAGCAATTTGCACGAGGGAAGGGCACTACGATTACACCGCGAACTTTTCCTCGAACATTCCGCCTCTACGACTAACCCCAACAGCCAACACCCATTTTTCTATCGATTGCCCTGGTGAATACCGACCTCATCAGGTAAGTGTGTCAATTCCCGAGAAGGAGGAAGAGTCGGCTGGTTCTTGTTATCAGTCAGTTGTTGCTCGACATTGTTGTCGAGGCGTTCAACTCGTTGCGAAAACTCGAAGCGGCCGGCCCCTTCCACTGCGTCTCAGCACTCTGCAAACATCTTCCGCCCTCCAACGGATTGAAGGCCTCAGCTAATCGTTCAACTGCTTCGCATCACAGATAAACCGCAATCATGGGTATTTCTCGCGATTCTCGTCACAAGCGATCCGCTACCGGTGCCAAGCGCGCCTACTACCGTACGTCTCCAACAACGTGAAAGAATCCATACAAATAAGGCATATGAAATACGATCGACGGGTTTCCTTTCTCTCTCTCTGCGTGCCCTTCTTGGATGAAGCGGGACGGGGGAGTGAGAGAGGCTACTCTGTCTTGATCATTCGAAAGCCCGTATGCATTCTGCTTTTTGGCATGAATCATACGTTCTGACCTCCGTCAACAGGGAAGAAGCGCGCTTTCGAGGCCGGCCGCCAGGAGGCCAACACCCGTATCGGTGCCAAGCGTATTCACACCGTCCGCACCCGTGGCGGTAACCACAAGTACCGTGCCCTGCGCCTCGACTCCGGCAACTTCGCCTGGGCCTCCGAGGGCTGCACCCGCAAGACCCGTGTCATTGTTGTCGCCTACCACCCTTCCAACAACGAGCTTGTCCGTACCAACACCCTCACCAAGTCCGCCGTTGTCCAGATCGATGCCGCTCCCTTCCGTCAGTGGTACGAGGCCCACTACGGCCAGTCTCTCGGCCGTCGCCGACAGCAGAAGCAGGGCAAGGAGGAGGAGGTCGTGAAGAAGAGCAACGCCGTTGAGAAGAAGCAGGCCGCTCGCTTCGCCGCCCAGGGCAAGGTCGAGGCCGCTCTCGAGAAGCAGTTCGAGGCTGGTCGCATCTTCGCCGTCATTGCCAGCCGTCCCGGCCAGAGCGGTCGCTGCGACGGTTACATCCTGGAGGGTGAGGAGCTCGCCTTCTACCAGCGTAAGCTCCACAAGTAAGCGTATCGCTTGCTTTTATGGACGGGGTTATCGGCTGGGTATGTCGTGAAGGAAACAAAAGAAGGGAAAGGATTTAGCCTTCTTCAGCTTCATGAACTGTATGTCACGACGGAAAAATGGAGACCACGAAGTCTAGTCTTTACATTTGCACTACGGAATCGGTGTTCATGGATTTTTGCTGATACTTCGTCTACGGCATGGAATGGGTTCATCGCGATGACGACTATCCGATCAATAAAAGATCAAAAAACAGTGCATCCCCGTACCTCTAGAATTGTTTGCGTCCCATGTGTGTAATAGTGTAATATGCGTGCTTACCATCTATCCTGTTACTGGCCATGTCATGTCAAACTTGGACAGTACTTACTAACTTTTGCTTTTCTATGCCATTCTCTCACGGACTTATGCCAATATGAACCTGTCGAGGTCTCCTACCTGTTCATCCCCTCCGATAATCAGAATGCCATATTGCCGTCCTACGCCCTACTTCGATCCTGACGCCTAGAAATGCTACGCAAATACAACAACTCCCCACGAAAAGTTCGACTGCACCTCCTCGGTTGCTTGGTTTGTTGCGTCGCGGCAACAGCGTAACTCGAATATGCAAGCCAGCATGCGATCACACCACATCACACATCTGCGTTCCCACCGAAGTCTTTCGCAGGCCTTCTTCGCCTTGACCGCCCGACGGGTTTCTGACTTGCCGTATCACATGTAACGGGTATCGCAGACAGCGGCCTGCTACATTACCTACTGTCTTGTTCTACCTGCGCTGTCCCTATCCTGAGCTTGGCGATCCCACACTCGCTCCCTTTGAGTATGCAGGTACTTACTTAGTCCTGGCTCCTGCAGACCCGGGGGGTTCGCCCAAACTGTGCGAGGACGGCGGGAAAGGAGAAGCTGCTTCGGCTGTTGTTTGCCGCGGCAACCCCCCCCCCCCCCCCCCCCCCCCGTCTTCATGATGGGAGGGGTCGTACAGCCTGGAGCGTCAGCCAGAACCCCTGCCAGTAAGTAAGTAGTAGGAGTGGTAAAGTTGGCAGTAGCAGCAGCAGCAGCACTAGTCGAAGTGTTGATCATCATCATCATCATCATCATCATCACCATGGTGATGACCCAAAAGAAGGTCTCTGCCCTTTCTCGCGGTTTCCCAGTATGTATATAGTGCAGAAGGGTTGTGAGCATGGAACACCTGAGATCTTTTTCTCTCATGTTGAGCTAGCACTAGGTCAAAGACGATGCCCAATATCTGCCCGTCATGCCTCTCTATATATGTACTGTTTGGGTACAAAGACTACCTACATATACTTGCTGCTTCCGCTCCTATCTTCAATGTCTTACTTGCCCCCCACCCCGTCCAAGCGAGAAGAGCCTCCTGGGCCAGGACCAGCTACAATCACATCGTACCTGGCCCATTGGGGACCACCGCAACATATACCCCAGGAAAGATTCCAGCCGATCTTGTACCTGAGTAAAGTAAGTGCCCACAAGAGCGGAAACAAGGTACCAAGCGACGGGGCTAGAAATGTGCTGCCTCGTGTGAATAGCCAAGAAGCTGCGCTTGCAGCTCGTGGTCCGAGGGTCTAGCCTTCCGGCTATATTGGGAAACCCAGAATATCACGAGCCTTCCATGTCACAGTCCCCCTCATAGAACCAGGTAGGCGTTGGGGAAACCTGCCACTTAGTTCTCAGGACGTCCCGACGATACCGATGCCCCTTGATGAGCTGTCCCGTGACGAAATCAAGATCAAGGTCAAGGACCGTAGTATGCACACCAATCCCTTGAACCAGCCGCAGAGCCAGCGATCCGTCAAAGTCTTCAGATGCAACTCTATATCAACAGGCAGTGACTGTGACACTCAACAAACAATACCATCTTGCCTCGATGACCTGCCTGCCTTCACTGAGCCTCACGGCAGCAAGTAGTACAGCAGAAGTCTACATCGACTGGATGTTAGTTACATGATGAGCCTGCTTAATCGGAGATCAGATGCTGCGGAGGTACACAGCGATATCAGACCAGTCATCCAGCAGGGAGTTTACATTGGCACTTGTTACGCATTTCAAATCGATAGAACAGAAGATACACACATTCGAATACGGATATTCTTATTGCAGTACATAGATGGGGTTCGGCTGAAGCTTTTCGACCAACACCAATCAAAACATCCAGCAGTGGCCCGATTGCCCGTCACTGAGCTTACCGGAAAGCAGGAGACAGAACGGCCACAGCCCAGAGTACGTAGTTCTTCTCATCGCTCTTCCTTCATTCCTCAAATCACAGTCGCATTGAGATCAAGTAAGGATACAACTGATATTTCTTCTTTGTTCCTATCCTAGTAGTCTACTCCAGTGGTGTAGAAATACAACAAAGTTGACCCCCTTGCCTGTCTAACTGGCAATTCTCAGGAGGGTCAGAGCAGTATTGATTCGCATAGTTGCGATAGATAGGCCTGGAGTTTTCCGGCTCGATTCGAGGTTTCCGATAGCACTCCAATGCTTCACTTCTTCTTCTCCTTCTTCATCTTCTCCAGAGATTATCATTTACACAATATTCTTTCCCATGCATCGTTAAGAAGCTGATGTCTCTCTCAATGTCAGATATTGAGCTGGTAGAGAGACACACTTCACGATGATTCGTCGCCGCTACCTATTCTTCCCACAGCTCACGCCTAGAGGATTGGCGAACAGGGAAACTGGTTAAAAGCATAGACGATGCCATTTCCCGTTAAGCTCCCTTGCCAATCGAATATACCAACACTGCATTTGGTGTAGGAATGTTCATGAAGGTGCATGCAATCCTGATAGCATGCTTCCACAAAGTCGGGTTCCAGTCTCAACTTTTGTGTTGTGTCAAAATCGAGGTACGAGTGCTGGCCTGGCTTAGTGCCAAACTCCCTCAAACTATAGAGCCGGATCCAAGGGTTCCAGCTGTTAACCATGGTCACGCCTGGTGATCATGGGCGATCATGCGAATTGCTTCTTCAAGTCGGCCCATTTCCGTTTCAAGGCCTCGTGTTCAGATGTGAGCTGTCAAATCTTGTTAGCAATTGCGGAACGGAAAAGTAGAGAAGAGACTGCGACATACCTCAGCGAGTTGCATTTTGGTGGCAACCAGCTGCTTATCTGTATTTTGTTGTTCGTTGATGATAGCACTCAGCTCCTTCACCCTTTGGTCGAGACCCTCGTTTTCTTCTTCGAGCTTCTCCTCCTTAAGTTTGAAGCGCACAAACTGGTTGGCCATCTCGACCTGGTCCCTTTCACTGTCCTCGACATGCTTTTCCAGCTTCCGGACCTGGATGGCATAGCTCGAGTTCTGGGACTTCAGGGTGTCGAGTTCCACCTGGCGTTCCTTTTCGGCACGGGTTTTCTCGACCCATTCCGCCGTGTAAGCCTTAAGAAGCTCAGGAGTCACCTTTACTTCGCACGCGTCGCGCACCAGCTGGTCGGCCCGATAGACCTCCTTGTCCACAGTGGCGGAACTGCTGCCAAAGAACCCGTTCTCAAGAATGCTGCCCGCACTAGGAGCTTGATCGACATAGACGTCGAAGAGCTTATCCTTGAGATGGGTAGTTAAGACGCCCATATCCGACATGCCAAGTAGTGTTTCCTTGTTCTTTTGCATCAAAACAATGCCAAACTTCAGAATGGCGGCCAAGCCCTCGGAGAGAATCAAATCGTAGATCCGGAGGACCAGCTGAAGAGGGAAACGGTAGGCAAAAAGAGTTAAGAACCACTGTGTAGCATACAGATGCCCAGTGATGCCACGGCGGTGAAGGTGGCAGTAGAGCGCCGGCTCTAGGTCCTCCAACAACCGCTCAAATTGGTAGAGACGCATGTGAAGACCGGGCATGTCCTGGATGAACAGATCCCGTAGTTTGTATTCGTGCATAAGCTTCACCAGAAGACAAAAGGCCTCTTCTTCTGGCATGTTGAAAAGAATGGGCATGATGAGGAAGTTCATGCCTTGGGCATAGCCCACATCCTCATCGTACAAAGCATACGCCTTGCAGACTCCAAATAAGCCATCTTGAAGCCCGGCAGCCTGGGCGTGCTTTGAGTAGCTCGTCCTCGCACCCATATCCTTGCGGATGACCCTTTCGAGCTTTTGGACCTTAATAATGTCCTCTTTGGCATTCTTCTTGCGTTCGGCGGCCGCTACAGCCTGGGCCCTCTGGACGGCCTCGACGTCCTTCTCGGAGGGGGCAGGAGACTTTGTACCGTTGGACCCAGATTTCTCCGAGTGGACTGAGGACGCCGACGACGTGACGGCATCCTTATCGATGCTAAGGTTGCCGTTGCTGAGCGTGCTGATGGTGCTGTTACTGTTCCTATTTTGGTCCCTTTCGGTACCACGAGTAAGCAGCTCCCGGTATGCCAGCTCTAGGTCGTCGTTCTTGCTCTGGGCAAGTACCTGCCAAACCACACCTCGAATGACGTTGGGGATACCCGTCGCAATGGCCTGGCTCAACTCCTCTGCGCTGGTTCTCGCCACGGCAGCGGGGCCTTCGTAGACCACGGTCTGCCAGAGATCCCAATCAACCTGAGAATCATTTATGGCAGATGGCCCAGCCATAATGCCCGACACCGTACCTGGTGCAAGATCTGGGTTTGGGGTTGGCGGAATAGGCGAAAGAGGCCCACTTTCCAACATTTGTGCTGCAAGGTTTGTGGCATCGCCGGCTTGCTGTGTAGTATGAATAGAACCATCATCGTCCGGCATGATGATGCCAGCTTCCTCCCGCATGCGAACCAGCTTGAACCGATCCTTGAGACTATTCCGCACCGACCGTGGCCGAGCACCGGCCTCGTCCCCTTCCTCGAGCTTGCTCAGCATCATCTCTGGATTACTACTCAGGGTTGCCATCGAGCTTGCAGTATCACGCCTTGTAGTTCGGGTGGTGATTGTGGGAAGCGAGCTGCTATCTTTGGAATTCCGTGAAGACAACCAAGTGAAGGGGCTGGTGAGTTTTCGTGAAAGGGGCGCCGGGGGCTTGTCGGCGACGAGAGAATCTCTTGTTGAGGCGGGCAGGCTTGCTGGCACAGTCGGAGGGCTGGAACCGCCTTTCGGGGGTGACTCAACAGCAGAGGGAGACCATGGCATTGTGGGAAGGGAGCTTGTAAGGTTGCTGAGCGACAGCTTTTTAGAAGGCCTCTTAGGCGGCACAGCAGGTGGCTCGTCTTCTGAAACAATAGTGATGTCAGTAACATAATCGACAGGTGGAAAGCGTATGGTTTCGGAGATAGGAACATACCTTTCGGCTGGCTGGCAGTCTCATCATCCGACTTCAAATCGTCCAACTTTACATCGTCCAACTTCACCTCGTCCAGGGTACCAGTGGAAATAACACTCGAGACCCGTTTGGGGTCCCTGGGGGGCAAATCATCCTCTATTGTAGCCTCGACAGCATCTTTCTCTGGGGGTGCAGGTGCAGTTGCTTCTTCGTCATCATGAACATCTGCGTCTCCGTTGACGTGAACCTTGTCTGTTTCGGGGTGCTGGACCACGTCCGACGTAGGTACTTCTGGTACCGCTTCCGACTCTTCGTCGTCTATAGGGGGCGACGGTGCGGGTTTCTGTACCGAGGAGCTTCGTTTTGTGAGAGAGCGGACGGAGCGTGCATCGACGGCATCCTCGAATGTGTCCTGGGGAAAGGCCATGGCATTAGCAAGCTGGTGAGGTAACAAAGCAAGAAAGACCAGATACAGATGGGGGCGTGATGCGGTGCAACCTCTGGGGGGTTGAGGCGGGCATACGCAGGCAGACAAGACTGCGGGCAAAGGTGCCCCCCAAGTTGGATTTAGTAATAAAGCAGTTGACTTACATTGTCTTCTCTGTCAGAGAAGGCCGATTCGTCGTCGGCCTTGGGCGGCTGCTGCACCTCGACTGCAGGGGGAGCAGCAGTTGCAGTGTGCTGCTGCTGCTGCTGTACCTGCGCCTCTCCTTGTTCGGCCATAGTGATTATCGATTCGAGTAGTCAAAAAAGAAAGGATATAAAGAATGTGAATGGGTCAGAACAAGAAAGCAGTCGGCAATGACCAAAGTCAAAAGGCTAGTAAGCGTTGCAAAGTGAGAGAAAGAGGGTTCAAGAATGCATTCGGGCGGTATGTGGGTTTTTTTTCTTTGGTCGGCGGCAGGGTGGTTTGTTTTGCTGTACAGAGCAGAGCGGATGTTTGGTTTGGGGGTTGACTTGGACTGGGACTGGAGGTATCGCGCGACTGCGTTTGGACGTTCCGTCGATGCTCCAGAGAGGGCGGTGGTTGGTGGAGCTTTTTTGGTGGTTTCGTCGAGGTCGGGTTAGACTTGAGGGAGGGGGGACTTGGACTTTTTCTTTTGACCGACCCGATTCGATCGAATGGCTCGTGTGTGTACCTCGCACAATGGGATACACGGAAATAGGAGAGAAGTGACGCTGCTGCTGCTGCTAACGAGTAGGCAGTAGGTAGGGAGTATGTAGTATGGTGTGTGGTTTGTTTCCGAGTCAAGATTCATCCACTCATAATGACATGTCCTGATGCATGTGCAAAGTGCAGTAGTTGGCAATTGGTAGTGATGATAGTCAGTTTTGGGTGTGCTTGTTAACACAAACAAAAGGTAGCAGGAGTTGCAGGAGTTGCTTTGAAGAAGGCCAGTACGAGTACGGTACGGAGTAGTAGTGAGTGACAGAGGTAGTGAGTGACAGACAACTCCGCCTTTGGCCTTTGGGTCAATGATACTGTAGCTAGCCAGGCAATGCCGGTAATCAATGTTCAAGTTGTCGGTCTGTTCGACGTGTACAGGCATGAAGAAAACGAAATTGAACATGCTGTTTTCTCTCCTTTACCCAGGTGAACCCCCTGTCCTCCCTTTCCACCTTTGCATGCCACCCCGTTAATAGCCCACTGTTTTCTGGGAGTGCCGGGCCCTGTCGCTGGCCCGTCCCACTGGGATGTCATCTGTTCAGGCGGTGGCTTTCCAACCGTGTGCCTGTCCTCTCAGCCCCACACAGCGCTAACTGTGTGTGCGTGTGTTAGGTACTCGGTACCAACAGTGGAATGACCCCTAAACGAGGAGGATCTCAGAGAGCAGCAGAAAATCCCCTAACTGCTAACAGCCTAATAAAGCTTATGGACAAGAGGTGTGTGTGGTGTATTGGCAGAGCCGCCATGCCGCCAACATTTTCCCTTTTAACCCCTGCCTTGTCTGCCCTTGTCCAGGCCCCGTCCCTGGAAATCTGACCCGGCGACCAGGCTCAACAGAGGAATCATCCCAAAGATCATTGAGGCCATGATCCATCGATGAATGTTCTAGCCGCCGCATTTTGGCTTCTGGTTCAATTCGGTGAAGAGGCGGCATCGATCGGGGACGGAAGACTCTTCCATTGGTCCTTCTCGATCCATGTAGACTTTTCCTAGCCAGCTGCCATCTGAATAGGCAAAAAGGAGGAGGGAGGGTGGTGAGACATAACGTTTGTAGTGCGGGCTGGCACACCCCTAATCCTAAAAACCCCCCAATCCCTAATTCCCATCTTGTGCAACTTGATCCGACTTGAACGCCGTTGACTTGGGCCCTCTCATTTCTTTGATAAATCCTCCTCCTCTCTGCAGTCAATACAATGCCTAATGCATGCAGACTCAGACGCCGGCTGGATCGGCAAACCATAACTCCTCACGGCGCGTCTCTAGCTCACCGACCTATTCTTAGTAGTATGTAGTTTATTGATCTGCCTTGGGATGTTGTTGATCGATTCTTTATTATCGACGACCCTTCCAGAAACTCTCCAGGATTAGGCTTCGGTCAGACAGGCACACGCCTTTCCCGCCCGTTCCTTTTCGTCTATCTGCCAGGCAGGGCGATATGTAAGAAGTACACAGGGGAATTGTCAGACACTTCGACCTAGTGACAAGAAACGGAGAGAGACACGCGACACATGTCTGTGTGTAAGTATACGGAGTATATGTATGGCTGATGTGTGTCTGTACTCGCTAATGCAGTACGCAGGAGGTGCGTTTTCCGCCGGAGTGTGTCTCGACTCGCGACATAGACAGCCAATCAATCAATTGTGGTCCTTGACTTTATCTCCCCATGCATGCAGGAACGTCACAGGCGCTGACGCCGTCGACTTGTGGCCGAGAGCTACATACAGCAGTCAGAGTCCTACGCAGTAATCAATCAATCATGGCCATTCTCCTCCCAACTGGCTGTCCAAAAGGAAGCGATTCCCATTCTGTCTTAACAATATCATCGTTTGCTTTTTAACATAGTGGACCAAAAATCCAATACCCCGTCCCTTGCGACCGTAAACCGCTGCCCCAAGGAGAGAGATTCGCCAAAAAAGATAATGTGGAGAGGCTGGGAATCGAACCCAGAACCTTTTCTATGCTGTCTTAACTCTCGTAAAGAGAGAAGATCGCATGCTAAAGAAACGTCATACCACTAGACCACATCCCCTGTTTTTGATGGAATTCTGTCAGCTTATCACCACCTAAGATCACAGACAGCCAAGACGTCTGGCATGACATAACATGGCCTTCCTTCCTGGACATGCCATGCGACATCTCAAACTCACATTCACAAGGCAGGTTATGGGCATATAGGTCATGTAGCTTAACTTGATTCAATGAGACTATATGTCTCATTCGTTTTCCTTATTCCGTTGCAACTATTACTATTCCGTTGCTTCAATCCTTATGCAAACCGTTCCATCTTTCTTAACCATTGGCGTAAACTTTGAGCCACTGGCATAATCACCAAACCCCCTGCGGCATAATCGTGAATAAACATAAAAATTCGTCTCTTGCGGAGTAACCGCTGGCCTAATTGTCGCCCTCAACCAATACCATAACTTCTTGTCCGTGACCGGTCTTCTAGTCCGGCTCACCAGTCTGCAGTTTCGGTTCCCAAACGCGCCTGTGGTCACACGGGATGGGGTATCGGTTGGGACCAACAAGGTCGATCGCGAACTTTCGGAATAAGACCGGGACATTGGTGTTCGGCGAGGCAGCGGCAGCTGCAGCCGAGCCAGGGTCGAAGCTATCATTGTAACCGGCAGCCGCGGGAGAGACGAATCGAGCGTCCAGGTTGTGGTAACGCGGGATCGGTAACAGCCGCTCCTTTCCCCGCTGTGCGCGCTCGTCGCCTGCTGCCTGAAGCTCGTCGCAACCGGGCCAGTCGGTCAGTCTTCTGTCGTCGACGAGGTCGGTTGCCCAGATGTTGACGCTGCTGTGGATGCTGGGCGGGTAAAACGAAGCGCCGGCGATCGGATTATACTTCTGTTCCTGCTCCGGTTCCTGCTTCAATTCCTGCTCCAGCTTGGGCTCCTGCTCTGGCTCCTTCTCCGGCTCCGGCTCCTTCGGCTCCTCATCCTTCTGCTGCTCCGGCTCCACAGGTCGTGACGGAAAACCAGGAGGCGTCGTTACTCTGACCGGCGGGGTGGCAGTCTTGGGGACAGCAACGGCCTCGTCGATAGTTGCAAGGGCGCTGTCTTTGCTTTCGGGGACAGGATCTTTCTTGTACTTGGCGACATTGGCCCAGGTCTTGCTGCTTTCTTGCAAGTTCTGCTCCAACTCGGCAAAGGACGTCGGGTGATTGGGCGATGGACCGTTTCCGCGAGCATTGCGAGGCGCTCGACGATTCTTGCGACCTTTGCTAGCGGCCGAGCCCTGTCGACGCACTTCTTGCTGCGACTCGGTGGCGCTTCCTGCTCCTTCTTCCTCAATCTTGCTGATATCGCCAGCTGGAGTAGCAGATTTCGACGAGGAAGGGACGAAGTCTCCGCCAGCGACGGGGTATCTCAAGCTGCTGCTGCCTTGCGGCGGCGCGTGCTGATTCGTAGTCGAGGTGGGGGAAGGGGATCCGTCATGGGGGCTGGCATACTGTATGTGCCACAGAGATGAGAACCCACCATGATGCTGATTGCGCGACGTGTGTGAGTACTGTCGGAATGAAGAGAAGGATCTGGGAAGGCGCGGGGGGTACGCAACATGTGCAGGTTGGAAATGCGCGAAGGTGGGAGGAGTCGATGCAGCATACTGCTGGCTTCCTGTGAGATCGACTACAACACCGCCAGACTGGTCGAATCCATGTCTTGGTCCATTGTTGACACGCGGGCGAGTGGCCCGACCGGCGCGAAAACTTCTGTCCCTGTGTTGCAACATCGTCGTGGCGTTATCGGACGACGACTTGGGTTCAGAGGAAGTAGTGTTGTAATTGGACGATGACTTTGGTTGAAAGGAAGCAGTTTGGGTATCGGGCGAGAGGTTGGGCTCAAAGGAATCAGCGTAAGTAGACCACCAAGAGGCACTTATTTCAATCGCTGTGAATAATCTGCAGACGGAAAATGCTTCTGCTGGTGGTCCTGGTGCAGATGTTTTGGAGGGTGGTAAGGTAGGGTTGAATAGCTCATCACAGATAGGCGTTGATGAAATATTCAAAGAAGCAGACCCAAAAAGCGGTACTGGCTGCGACTGGGTTGATTGTGCTTGCATGTGAGAGGTTGAAAGGGAAGAGGTGCTGCTGTGCTCTTCCTGGTTGTTGTTGGGTGTGGGTAGGGGAGGAGGAGGTTTGGCTGTGGGTCGAATTAGTAGAATATCCAGACGGAAAGCATTCAAGACGAAATAAAACAATAACAGGTGCCTGCCTCAGTGAATACAAGCACGGCAGTCGCAACTTGGGGGACAATCGAGGTTCTGGTGATGCGTGAACGCTGAGTGACGCGCCCGTCGTTGACGCGTCAGGCTCTAAACAACACTGACGGTCTCTGGGCCTGAACTAAGCAACCACGAGAGGAGCCCGCTGTCATGGCCCTGAAGAACTCCATCAAAGAGTCAAACATAATCAAGAATCATAACTGTAAAGACACTGATGCCAGTAGATACACATGAGATATCCCCAGATCCAGGTCGAAGACGCCAGCGCCCCCTATCTCGGTACAAAAGAGTAAATTCAGACCAATGGAACGCGATCAGAACAAGATATGAAGTACACCAAAACGTATTTCATACACATGCAAACTGAAGAAACCTCAAAACCAATAGGGAAAGAAAATAGAACGAAACGTTGGATTATATATACCTTGGCTTGGGGCCGGCTTCTTCCTCAGCCCAAGGCGCAGGAGCTTGCGAGGCTCCCGCACCTCGGGCTGAGGTTCCGCCTTGGCGGCCTGGGCGGCCTGGGCGTATCGACGTCGGGAGGCCCTCTCCTCCATTTTGTTGTTGTTGTTGGTGCGGTTGCGGCAGCGGTGGCGGTGGTGGTGGCCGTACTCTAGAGGCACCTGGACCGAAAGGGGGAGAGCTACCTAGGAAGTACCTTTGTACCTCAATCTCGCCCTCAACCTCAACCTCCCGGACTGTGTACTTCAAATAATTGGTGGGTCGTGCCAGACTATAAATGGAAAGGGGTAAACATGCTCTGTCTTGGGAAGCAGCCTGTAGTGAGGCCTTTGGCAGGTCATGATCAGTTGCAATAGCTGTCTATTGGCGAGGTTGGATATAACAGACTTCCGAGATGATCCCCTAAGAACTCTGGCTATGCTGGGTGCAGCTATCGATGCGTCAGTGGTTATGAAGATGGTGTCCGATCTCCCTCTGTTGCTACTTGAGAGCCCGAGAACGGACTTATAGGAGTTGAGTTCGAATCTCCGGATGCGCAGCGCTGAAAATATTTTCATGGAATATTCAGTTTGCTATATTTGCTATTTAGATTTGCGGTTTACCTGGAAAGTTTCCTAGTCACGCCGTGGCTATCCGCATCCCACATTTCAGGGTTCGTGGTGATCGTGGCCAGAGAAAAAGGCTTGCTCCTTGGAAGGAAACGGTCATGTCGCTAAACGACGTGGTATTTATCTGATTTATATAATCAACGTATGGCTCTGGTGTCCAGCTAGCTGACTTTCAACATCCACTCCCCAGAGCTGTATATCTAGCCTTCTCGTTGGTGACCTTTACACAAAAGGAGTATTTTCGAGCCGAGACATGTGCTGAACCAACTTTTTGCCGTGTATTTGCTTGAACGGGCTCCTACATAGGTAAGGGGCTGGTGTCCGAGTGTCTAATATGGACGAACTCTCTCGAAAGATCTGGCAACATAGCCAACTAGGGAGACTGGTCAACCACCATCTTGACCCCCATATCATGCAGCTCGATAGTTCCCCGGAGGGGGGTCAAAAACAGCAAGTACTTGCATGTTCGCAGTGCTTCTCCGATCTCAGGATCCCATGTATACATACTACCACCCAAGGATAGGTGTAGCATCTCCCATCTTTACTCCTCGGGGGCCAGGCAGGCTTTTGCCGCCCCCTGACGTTACAAAAATACAACAACAACAACGACACAACCCACTATGAAGTCCCGCAGATCACGAAACCATTGGAAAAGGGAATCTGCACATCTGTGCTGCCGCGCAGCTAGCTGCCACACCATGTCCCCCGGGTTCGACCTGACCCCTCGACGCCAATACGTGTATAACCTCCCACCAACTTCTGCACATCCCAAACCCTTCACACCGCCGACGCGAATTTAATCCCACCAGAAGACGCCCACCGCCGTGACAGGCCTTCGAAAGCGGTACAGTTAAACATGATGGATCTAACCTCCAATACAAGCCATCTAACAATGCCCCTTACTCTAACCAACTTGTCCGTCCAGCAAAACGAACGTACCCGATCCGACGGCTGCCAGACACAGTCTGTCAAGAAACTTTCATTTTCAAGGCAAGTAATCAGGCCCCCAAAAATATATATATTTCATTCTTATAGGTATCTCGAAAGAAGCAAGTATAGACCTAAATTGAGTTCCCCTCCGTTGAAACCGCCATGACGGCGAAGACGACGGTGACGTTGACGAAACACAAGGAGAGAAAACCACACAAAACAATGTCCACCCACCCACGCCCCTACTATGCAAGCTGGAATAATAAAATGTACCAATAAAGAAATGGAATGAGCACTGTATTCTCCCACGACATACGACGATTAGTCCACTTGTCTCTTATTAGTTACGACAGTCTCGCTTCTCTGTTTCAATGGGTATAATTACTTCTGTGCTTATTACCCCAAGGGAATTATCTAATTAGGACACTCGATTAAGAGTGGGCTAATCGTCGAGTTTCGTAATAGAATACGGTACCACTACTGTCACTATAGCCACCACCACCCACAGTTCTCGCCGCCAGTCGACGACGACGGTTGCGGTAAACACCAAAAGGAAAATTATGCGACTAGGATTGGTTGGCAAGGTGATTTGCAGCCTGCTAAAGTATCAGCCGAACCGAAAGCCTTCTTTGTTGTTGTGTGCGGTTTTACGCATTACTCACCCGTTCGAGATTGTAATCGTACTTCTCCAGCGCATTCAACGCATCGTTTCTCGAATAACCCATGCCGGTCAGGTTCTTTAAGATGGGATCATCATGCACGCCATCCTCCGAAAGACCGCGACTGGCATCGGGCCGAGGAGGGGCGAGACCTGACTTGGGGGAAACGGGGCTCTCGTTGCCCTTGGGAGCGGGTGCTGCCGGTTCGCTGGTGCCGTTGTTGGCAGGAGCATCATCCAACGTGGCGAAAAGAGCATCCCATTCCTGGTTGTCAGGAGACTTGGGTCCTTGTCCGGTGGCCGAGGCACCAGTAGCGTTCGTGGAGATTGCCGGAACCCCAGCAGACGTAGTAGATACATCACCAAAGTCATAGCTGCTATCAATGCCGAAGGCGTGAGATGCGTTGGACGATTCGTTCTTAGGCTGAGAAGGGGGAGGGCTGTCGAACATGGGGTTGAAGTCATCCATGTTGGATCGTGAAATGTTGGCAAATTCGTCGTCCGCAGAGCCCTCCTTAGCATCCTCAAGACCTTCAAACTCATCATCCAAATCGTCGAAAGCCCCCTTAGTAGCCGGCGGGGCAGTGTTGGTAACAGTGCTAGGGGCAGGCGCGAATTCGGATGCCGGGGCGAAGGGGTCATCATCGTCCTTGGGTTGGGATACAGGGGCAGTTGTGGTACTTTTGTTGGTTAGCACTGGTGGGACCGCTGTTGGTGGAAAGGGTCGGCAAAAGGGTAATCATACTTCGCAGATTGCGCGGACGGGGCGGCTCCAACGGATCCCTCAGCAGCCACAGGCGACGTAGACTGGGGTGCCTCCTTGGACTCGGCCTTCTTGGTGGTAGGTGAAGCAGGTGCAAAGTCATCATCGAATCCGTTTCCCTCACTAGCAGTCTCGGATTCGTCATCGCGGTCAATCTCAGAAATCGGAGGGAACTCGCTGTCGAACTTGGTGAAGGTATTGTTGGTGTCCTTAGCCTTCTCTTGGCTGCCACCGGAGGAGCCCGGGAAGCTGGCAAATGCCGAGTCGAAATCGTCCTTGGCGCTCACGGGCTCCTTCTTCATGCTTTCGAAGATCTCGCTATCTCGGTTGCCGGCAAAAGAGCTCTCGCCAACAGCCTTCGGGTTCTCTTCAGGGAAAGCCCCCGGGATGGGCACGCCATCTGTAATGACAGCAGGTGTCTCTTCCGTCGCAGAGCCAAAATCTGAACTCTTCGCAGCATCGGCGCCCGAGGCAGCGCTCTGGCCAGTAGCGGTAGGCTCGATCGGCTGGCCGGTAGTGGCAGGAGAAAGAGCGCTTGGCTCACCCGCTCGGCTCATAGGGGGAGATGCCTGGCGAGAAGAAGTTAGTGACTCGCTCATGTTACCCAGAGGCAAGAAGCTAGAAGTCATCTGCCGGGATAGAGGCGGAGCGGGGGGCTCAGCAGTCAGGGTATCTTGCCGACTGACAGTAGGACTAGAAGTTCCCGGGGTTGCAAAAGATCCAACACTTGCCGTTGACGTGCCCGTGTTCTGCTGCTTGAAAGAAGTTGCTGGTGGAGGAGGCGTGTTGGAAGAGCTCGGGGTAAAGCCACCGAAGATGTCGTCGAATGACTTGTCGCCGCCAAAAGGCTTCGCGATAGGAGGCGAGGCAAAGGCGCCCATCATGTCGGTGCTGCCAGTCCGCCTAAAAAAGGGGTTGTTGGCACTGGCAGTAGAAGGCGCAGGACTTGCCACCTGAGCCGGGGCAGGAACCGGCGAGGAAGTGCTGCCTTGGCGAGGCGATTCGGTGGTACTGTTGCTCAGCTCCTTCGCTTCAGACTGCAACTTATCGCGTTGCCCTTCCACGGTCGACAGCTGCTTGCTATTAATAGCCACCATGCCCTTCAACCGGCGCGATTCCGACTTCAGCTTCTCAATCTGTGGCGTCAACTGAGCAACCTCGTTGTTGGCCTCGCTAATTTGCTGCTTAAGGCTGGCGTTTTGAGACTCATATCTCTGGAACTCGGCCACGAGATTCTCGTGCTCCTGCTTGGTTTTCTGGCGCTTCTCTTGGATCTCCGTATTTTGCTGCATGAGAGTACCGACTTCTCGCTGTAGCTGCTCGTGACTTTGTTTGAGAGTATTGACGTCCGCCACCTCCTTCTCGTACGCAGTCCGTAGTTCGGCCAACCGGGCTTCGAAGTTCTTCTTTTGCTGGCTGGTCTGGTTCACATCCTTCTGCGTGCTCGTGCGTGTGGCCTGAACTTGTTGCATCTGGTTGGACAGCGATCCTATCTGGTTGGACAAGTTGGCCAGCTCAGTTGTCTCGTTGGTCAGCTTCTTGCTAATCTCCGGGTCGTTGTCACCGAGCAGGTCATCCATGCCCCCCATAGCTGCCGGCGGCTTAGGAGCACCACCAGCCGAGCTAGCCGAGCCCCCAGTATCGTGCGTTGTCAACCCTCTGCCGAACGAAGAAGACGGAACAAAAGGCCTGAACGTGTTGCCGGTAGGAGAAGCATGAACGGGCGAGGCCGGCGGCATGGGAGATGCCGACGCAAAGGGGTCTTTGGCGGCCGATCCACCCGTGGTCTGAGGAGCCTGCATAGGGGGAGGAGCGGGCGAATCGAGACCAAAGAGATCGTCGAGAGCCGACTTGGGTGCTGGCGGCGGCTGAGGAGGTGCAGGTGCGGGCGCATCGAAGGGAGAACCGCTCGATGTGGTGGGACGCACTTGAGTGCGCAATGACGGTGGGATCAGGTTGGGAGGCAGGGTCGTAGGTACGGTAGTAGAACCATCTCGCCGACTCCGTTGTTGGCGGATCAAGAACATAGCAACGGCAAACGTATCGCGGGTGAGCCGACCCTCAGAATTGATATCGGCAAGGTCCCAGATCTGAGCTAGCGCGTCCTCCGAAAGGCTCGATTGACTCAAGAAGGGTACAGCCTCTTCACCGGTGATGAATCCCTTGTTCGTCTTATCCAGGTCATTGTAGAACTGATCGAATCTCGTCTTGTCGGCCGGCGTTACGGCCCAGTCCGAGCCAGACATTTGCGGAGTGAGGCCTGTAGCCTGAGGGCCAAGCGGCGATCGTGGCATTTGACCACCAGGACGCATATGAGCCGAACCACTCAATTGTCGGGGGATAGCCGAGAGTGGTTGACCAGTTGTCTGGGGGCTTTGCCGTGAAACGGAGCCACGTCTCGTAGCTGCTTCGTACAGAGCAGCCGGCAAGACGTTGGGCAAGCCACGCAGGGCGCCGGTCTTCATAGAGGTAAGAAGATGCATCGCAATGACAAACTCGGTCATGACGAGAGAGCCTCTCTGCTCGGTATCGGCAAGCTGCCAAATCCTACCCAGCACTTCGTTCGGCAGACCTGACTTCTCGAAGATGGACTTTGCCTGGTCTCCGGGCAGCAGGTTCCCCTGCAGACCCTGTCGCTCAAACAAGCCAGCATACTGTGATACCTTGTCGGGGGTCAGGGGAGGGATGCGAATCGGCGCGCCGCCGGTTCCCTGGGCCTGTAACGGCGAAGGCTGCGGAGGAGGTACGGGCGGGCCGGCGGGAGTGAAGCCTTCGAAGCGTGGAATGGGACCCTGTTGGAGGGCGATTTCTCGGGAGGGTTGTCGGCCGGCTTGCGCATGGCCAATGAGGCGAAGGGTGAGGCCGAAACCGGCTGGTGTGAGGAAGCCGCGGTTCTCTTGGTCTGCTATTTGCCAGATCTAATGACAGAAAGCATTCGGGTCAGCATCTGGACTTGATGTATATACTCGTATCGTACGGGGTGTCGTGTAAACCTACCTCACCCAAAATTGAGGAATCTAGTCTCGTCTTCTCAAAGAATTTGACAGCGACTTCGCCAGTCACGACACCGACGCTTTCGGTGTCAGCTTGGCGAAAGAGCTGACCGTAAACCCGCTTCTCCTCGGGGGTAAGGTTGAGGTTCGGCACAGCTGTCAAGAGAGGACAATGTCAGTTGGTTGTGCCGACGACAAGAAGCGAACTGCTGCTGTATGCTGGAACCTAGTATGCCAGTAAACACTTACCTGCCTCAACAGCTTCGATCGACATTATGGTTGTTGGTGCGTATGAAGCCCAGCCTCGGCGCAATAAGTCGGATGATACGGAGAGTGTAGTGAGTAGTACGTCTACGTCGGTCGTCGGTCGTCGATGGCGGATTGGGTGGGTTTGTAGCTCGTAAAGCGAGTAGGCAGGCACCAAGGGGCTTGCTTGGGGCGACGACGAAGGTCAAGCCTGGCTGGGGCGGGAAGGAGGGCGATGATGGGGAGAGTAGTAAAGTACAGTAGAGTACCTAGGTAGTATACTTCTTGGTTAAAGTGACAACTCCTTGCTTGGAAGGTTTAATTATCGAGATGACCTGTGCGCTCGGTGATGATGCACCATCTCCAATTGTCGCAAGGTTCCTGGGTACGGTTTGGAGGGAGGCTGGCTGGTGCTGGCGTCGTCAATCAATCAATCACATTGGGATCGCTCCGTGGCCCGTTGTTTTTCTGAAGGGTGGAGTTCACACGTTCTGGGACAGGCAGGATGGATTGGGATTGGAAAGAGCAAGCAGGCAGGACAGGACAGGGGCTGTTCAACCCGTGAGCTTGTAAGCTTGGACACTGGACACTATAAGTATACGTAAGTTAACCAGCAATGTCAAATGGCAGCAACGACGACTACGCCATACATCAAAATGGTATAATATATTAACTACATAGACGGCACATATATAGCGTTATTCCATTATTCCATTCGACTACTCCGTGTCTCGAAATCACCGAGCTGGAATAACGAATAGTTTCCATCTGGAAACTGGTGTTGGAGTCCTTGGGGTGCTTGGGGGGTGGACTTTCTCGACTTTCTGGACTAGGGGAGCTCCAAGTTCGGTGTATTTGCAGGTCATCAGACGTCAGTTTTAGTCTCATCGCAGCCTAACCGCGCAAGACGATTCCGGCCCAAGCTCGAAGCTCCCGTCCATCTTCAAGTTACCCGAGATCTCTCTAAATAGATATACGAATTGACTTTCACTGCCGGCAGAGACAACTCTCACCAACAGCTTCTCCAATTCCAATACTGGCCTTATGTCCGTCAGTGCATGTTATGTGGGATTGCTTCTATTGCACATACATACATGCATGTACGTGTAATGTAGGATGTAGGTAGAGAGCAATGGAAACGCAATCTTACCTACCATGAGCCGAACCCAGCTGCCATCTCATTGGCCCAAGCGGCTATGAACCATATGCACCTCGTCTGCACCTCTCTGCCAACCATTTTCGAATCGCATTCTCTTGGTTCAATTGCGGAGTGCGTCCTTCGTCGACTTTTTTGTTTTCTTCCCCTCTAAGCATAAATCTATTGGCCATGGAATAGGACCCTTAGAATCAATACTCAAGCCCAACCGTCACCCTACATAACATCTTGGGTCCTCTCAATTTCGGGCAGCCAGCCATTTGCTGGAAAGCCCCGGGGAATATTGATTAGAAAGCCGATTGAACCAGATACGTTTGGTGGATGCACAGTAGTCTTTCATTGTCGTAGTTTTTTACTGGCATTGATCGCAATTCGCATTATACATGGTGGACAGGAAGTAGAAGACGAACAAGACAAGGCAGATGTGGGTGTGGACGGGACTGGCCAATCATTAAACAAGAAGAACGAAATACTAACTCCCGTCATACCATTAAACTTCATAGAACGGGTTTACAAAGTGTATACGACTACTACTCATCCTCAGGCCTCAGTGTGAATCGAATGCTCAAAAGCCCCCTCGTCCCCTGGTTAACTCGTACATCCTCGCAAGAATGGGTAAACCACCCCGCCCCTATACTCATGCAACAACAACCGGCGTTTCTGCATCTTGCACAAAGTCAAATAGGGTATCATGCATTAGCTCGGTTATTCAGAGCACCCGAGGCCTCAGTCGGTCCCTCATCACGGGGCTTTTTCCTGCCCCGCCGGCTGCAGACGTGCCTTTCGTGTGTCCCTTAGTACTCGGCGTCAACATCTCCCTCAACATCCAGAGAATCCGTCGCCACCTCCTCGTAATCGCGCTCGAGAGCGGCCAAATCCTCACGCGCCTCGGAGAATTCACCCTCCTCCATACCCTCACCCACATACCAATGGACGAAAGCACGCTTCGAGTACATGAGATCGAACTTGGAGGAAAGAGCGGACCAAGCCTCGGCGATGGCGGTGGTGTTGGACAGCATGCAGCTAAGTCAATGTTAGAATAACGTTCCAGCAGATATGTGAGCGGGTTCACTTACACAGCACGGTCGACCTTGGCGAGGTCACCGTTGGGCACAAGCTCAGGAGGCTGGAAGCAGATACCCAGCTTGAAACCAGTCGGGCACCAGTCGACGAACTGGATCGTGCGCTTGGTCTTAAGGGTGGCAACAGCGCCGTGAGCGTCCTTGGGGACGACATCACCACGGTACAGCAGGCAGGTAGCCATGTACTTGCCGTTGCGGGGGTCACACTTGACCATCTGGTTGTAGGGCTCGAAGCAAGACATGGTCATCTCCTGGACCGAGTTGGCCTCGTGGGCAGCCTTGGCGGCCGAGACAATGGGCGCGTAGGCGACCAGAGGGAAGTGGATACGAGGGTAGGGGACCAAGTTGGTCTGGAACTCGTTGAGATCGACGTTGAGAGAACCGTCGAATCGGAGAGAGGCGGTGATGGAAGAAACGACTATTACACAAAGTTAGAACATGCAAGGTTAGGAGATTCCAATGCCAAGGTGATCGGCACTTACCCTGAGCAATCAGGCGGTTGAGGTTCTCGAAGTTAGGGCGCTCAAGGCCGAGGTTACGGCGGCAGATATCGTAGATGGCCTCGTTGTCGACCATGAAGGAGCAGTCGGAGTGCTCCAGGGTGGTGTGGGTGGTAAGAATGGAGTTGTAGGGCTCAACAACCGAGGTGCTGGTCTGGGGGGCAGGGTAGACGCAGAACTCCAGCTTGCTCTTCTTGCCGTAGTCGAGAGACAGGCGCTCCATGAGCAGAGCACCGAAACCGGAACCGGTACCACCACCGAACGAGTGGAAGACCAGGAAACCCTGGAGACCGGCGCAGCTATCGGCAACGCGGCGAACGCGGTCCAAGACCTGGTCGATCAATTCCTTGCCGACGGTGTAGTGGCCACGAGCGTAGTTGTTGGAGGCATCCTCCTTGCCAGTGATCATCTGCTCGGGGTGGAACAGGGATCGGTAGGTACCGGTGCGGACCTCATCGACGACGTTGGGCTCGAGATCGCAGTAGATGGTACGGGGGACGTACTTGCCCTGGCCTAGCGTGATATCTGGTTAGCAAACCTCGCCCCTTCGCGAAAAGAACACGAAGCATAATTGACATACCAGTCTCGGAGAAGAAAGTGCTGAAGCCATGGTCGGGAGGGGCGGCCTTGCGCTCCTCGGTGAGGTAACCATCGGGCTGTAGAAATGTCAAATCAGTAACCTGGTCGTGCGAGTGCGAGCGGCATCAACAAAACATACCTGAATACCGTGCTCGAGGCAGTAGAGCTATAGAAACAAGATAATGTCAGTGTTTTGGTCCATAGTTTGTTTTCTTCGAGCATCGAGCTTGTAGTAAGGTTTGTCCTCGGCGTGGAAGCTTTTCACGGTTGCCTAGGTGGCACCGCGACAAGCAGCGTCGTCGGGATATTTTGTTGTTCAAGGGGTCGGCGACAGCTTACCTCCCAGCACGAGTTGGCAATCTGGCAACCAGCCTGGCCGACTACACGAAGAGAAAGTCAGTACGGGAAATTGTCAAATTTCGAAACGTTGGATATGGATTGGGCTTGAAGGTAGAAAGCGACAGCATGGTCGCAGTAGGGGGTAGGTAGAGCGCGAGATGTTGCGGTGTGGGCGAAAAACACGCGTGAAGGGACAAAAACAAAGGCATGTTTGGGTTTGGAATGGGGGGCAGGGACAACATACCGTTAATGCTAATGATCTCACGCATCTTGTCGGTTGGATGGGATGCAAAAGCAGTGAGTAAAGACGATGAAGGTGAGAATGGTTCAAGAAAGAAGGATCAAAAACAGACAGCCAGAGACAAGACACAGAAAGTGAAGAGAGAGGAGGGATTAGAGGTTTGAGGTGGATTGTTTAGACTGGAAGACGACAGCCCACTTTGGACTTTGGGGGGGAGGTTGTTGAAATTATCAAAAAGATACCTGAGCCTGGGTACTTCTGTTTGGTAGGTAGAAGATCAATGTAGCTGTCGTAGTAGTGGTAGCTTCGCCGAGCCTATGGGGTGAGGGGACGGACGGTCTGGCAGGGACTGGACTGGGAGAAGGTCAACAACACACAGCAGAGCAGAGAAACGGGATTGACAGGGACGGGGATGAGTGGGTGTGGGTTGACTAATAATCGAAGGTGGGGTGGGGGGATGTACCTACAATACAACTGCTCTGTTGCTCTGTGCTGCTGCTGTGAGTGCTAATCAACTGCTGCTTTCCCAGCGAGTCCAGGCCAAGTGCCAGCAGAGTGTCAGTGCCTTTTGAGCAGGACACAGGCGTGAACAGGGAGGTGAGCAGTGAAAGAAGAGGGGTCCTTAGGTGCTTGGGTCCTTTGGTGGTGCATGTGCACTGCACTGTGGTGGAATGGTGGAATGAGCTCCAGCTTGCTGCTCTGCCACTAAAACAACACGCTGGTAGCTGCCAATTGCTTGTTCTTTTGCGTGCACTGTCCTGTCTTCCGCCTGCTTTCACCTATCACTCTGAAATTTTTGTTGATTTCAATGTTCCCATGCACGTCCATCGGCCGGCTGCAAGAGGGAAAGCGCGTGAGATAGTGTGGCTCCAAGTAGCTTAGCCCGACAACCCGTGAAATTCAATTGACCGTCAAATTGGAAATGGGGGCAGGCTGGCAGGTAGAGAGAGAGAGATTGGGAAAACGGTGCAATACCACACCACGTACGCTCGATTCGAACCGACTAAGCTGCTTGCTGCTAGCGAACCTCTAGACCGCCCGTCTCCGTACATTGATTGAAGCTTGCTTGCTCGCTCAGGGGTCATCAATTACCTATTAGATTGACCAGAGATACATGGATGATAACTAGTAGAGCAATACATGTACATGGGGCTGTCGGTCTATGTGATCTATCTGTCTGTCTTGAAGTCAAATGGTTTCCAAGAGTTGATACCAACCTTTGACATTCCCAGAAACTAGACACGGGAAGCGAAAAAAGCACATATCACATATCGAACCAAGCATACAGCATTGCGTTGTCGTGATCGGCTTTGTTGGACCAAAGTTCTTGCAGTTCTAGACGTCTGCTTTCTCTTCTTCTTTCCTGCTTGTTGCCTATCGCCGAAGAGACGGAGAGAGAGAGTCCCCGTTTCTCGTTCCTCGAGTCCCACCTAATAAACCCGAACCGTTCTCCTAATCAATAATCCAGAAAGCTCGTGACAGCCCCAGCTACCTGCACCCTTTACTGCTGCGACCCTTCCCGGGGATCCGGAATGAAGCGATCCCAGGAACGGAAACCGACTTGAAAGCCACACTGACAGGCACGGCGCATCCGATCATACGCACATCAAACTGCACACTACCTACCTGTCTACCCAGAGTCTAGCTACGGTGTCACTAACTACCTACCTACTGTACTGTATTCCAATATGTATACCCCTACGTTAGCCACCCTCCTCGCCCTCTCCTTAGGCGGCGGCACTCTCGTGTCCGCCAACACGGAGAAAGCCATCTTCCTGGCCCCCAAGAGCATCAACGTCCCGTCCACACACCCGAACCTGGCCGATCTCCAGGTCGACACTCTGACCCCTGAGAACTGGGCCGTCCGGACGTTCCTAGAGGCCCAATTTCCCACGAATTCCGCCAAGTACGGCAAGCCTGCATGGCTGGTTCTGGACCAGCTCACCGAGGGCCAACGCTACGAAGTGAGGGTTTGCTGGGCAGCTACTGTACGTTTTTATTTTATTTCTACGTGCATATATCCACCTTTATCTCATATATATAAATCTCCCACCCCATTAACAAACACCTGATATAGCAACCCACTGCCTTTGTCATCAACACGTACGACTTGCAGACCGTCTTTGAGTCGCCCGAGCTCATCGCTGAGCTCTCTGAATACTCCATCAGCCGTCAGAAACCTGACCAAGCTGGGGAAGATCATGAAGACGATGGCCACAAGTCTCAAGTAGCGTCGGCGGCGGCAGGTCGTCCTGTGGAACGCGAGACATCTGTTCTATTCTTGCAGATCCTGACAGCTGCAGACTACTACACAGCTAACAAGACCCTGATGAACGAGGTACCTCCTGTCTACGTGGACATCATTCTCGACCCATACGTCTTCAACCTATTGCCGCGCTCGCTCCTGCCCACGATAGGCTACATTATTGTAGTAGCCATCTTATCATGGTTCGTTGGGCGCCGCATCTCGAGCTGGATCCAGTCTATCGCAGCCGAGGGGGCAGATCATGAAAGAAAGAAGGAACAGTAAAAACGGGTATAGTAGCTTGAGGCTGTTTGTGAAAATGCATTTTCGGGTTCATACCAAACTGCTCTCTCTCTACCCAAATCTCTCGTCTGTATAACTGCATTACTCTTCTTCTTCAATCTCGTGGCTCGTTCAAAATCATCGCCGGCATCCGGTCGACAACGCGAGCAGCGAAATCACATTTAACATGGCGCTGCCGCATCACCTCGCCTTGCTCCGCATTTCTCCCGTCTCAGAGAGAATGCAGGCATTAATATACGGTGGCTGGCTGTTGCACACGTATGGAGAAACGCAAATGGCGAGCAAGACCTATGATATATGCGAAATCAAAGACAGATTCTACCCCTCTTTGACTCGTGCCAAAGACCAACATCATTCAGCGTCCTTCCTTCGCAGTCCGCTACCAGTTACCAGGGTAACCGCCTTGGCTCGGCTGCTGGCCATGGCGGGGGTGGGAACCGCTCGGTACGGGAGGTGCGTGCTGGTTTCCGCCCGCGTATGTCGGGGGCCCGGGGTAGGCTCCTGGTGGCGGAGGTGCCGATCCGTACTGCGGGTTGTACGTTGACTGAGGAGGAGGGTATTGCTGGTGGCTGCCACCGTTATACTGTTGGTGCTGGCCGGGAGGAGAAGCATTGTATGACGGTTGGTGTGCTGAGGATTTAATCAGTATAAAAGCAAGCAGTTGGACAAGGTCATGTTGGGTTTTGCCTACAGTAGTGTTGGCCTTGTGCGGGGCTGTTGTGGCCGTAGCCTGGGGCCTGAGCTTGCGGGTGCGAACCGTAAGATGGTACGTGGGCCTGGTTGTTGGGTGGCGGGCTGCTATACGACGAGCCGCCATGTTGGCCGGGCGGCGGAGGGAATGACTGAGTACCATGTTGTTGAGGTTGCTGCTGTTGCTGCTGCGCACCGTAAGATGGCGCACCGCCGTGCTGGCTTGTCGTATGTTGGCCAGTCGAAGGTGCGGAGTAGGCCGGAGTCGAAGCGCCCGAAGGTTGGTATGAAGCCGGGGGTGCTTGGCCGCTATATCCTCCGGAATTGTTACCGGTATTAGAGTAACCATAGTTTTGGGACTTGATGATAGTTAGCATGGATACTCGGGGTGAGAAGCATAAGGATTGCGCGCACCGAGTGACCTTGGTTGCTGCCACCAAACATGTTAGCAACGCCTCCCATGACCGAACCAGCAAAGCCGCCAGATTGTGCCGGCTGAGCTGACTGGCCGCCGTGGTAGTTCTGAGGTTGCTCAGGCTTGGCACTGCCGCCGCTCGAGAACAGACTGGAAGCCAACGCGCCAACCAGTTTGCCGGCCGGACCGCCAGCGGCACCTTGTCCTCCAGAAGAGTTGCCGTGACCGCTGTTGCTATTGCCATGACCACCTCCTAGAAACTGACTTGCCAAACCCCCTAGACCGTTCGAGCTGCCACCACCGCCGCCGCCTTGCGGTTTACCAGATATTTGGTTCATGAGTGCGTTCGTTGCGAAGCTCTAAGAAGTCGGGTATCATGTCAGTTTGTCTGTCTGTATATACATCGTTGAAGATAGCAACGTCGCGGTCGACGCGAAACTATGCATATTACTTACACCGAACCCTCTCTCGCCAGTCGGCCCACTCTCCAGCGCTCTGCTGCCCTCAGGCGGCAGAACGGGTTCCATACGACCGTCCGGGTGCTTGACTGTCTGTGTGCCGTCGGGATGTGTAATCAGCTCCGGGCGAGCACCTGGTGCACCGTAGGGGTGGTCGCCGCGGGGGGCAGGGGTGCCGCCGGGCGCGGCTTGGGAGGGGGTCTCCCATTGCGATACGCCGGTCGAGATCGAGACGAAGTAGTACTTCTTGCTCGAGCCGTCCCATTGAGCGATCCAGCCGGGAGGCAGGTTGGGCGGTTCGTACGTGGGGCCTTCGGTGCCCGGGGAGGCGGGGCCTGCCATGGCTGGCGATTGTGGAGGGATGTGGGAGAAGGAGGGGTTCTGCCTGTCTCGTTGTCGGATTTGTCGTCTTGCTTTCCTACGTTATATAGAAATGGCGACAACCGGTTTTGTTGTTGGAGAGATATACGAGGAGGGGTTAGGCAGGTAAGTGGCGAGGAACAAGAAAACAGGTCAAGAGGAGGAAAGGAAAAAGAAGTAGGAGGGATGCGACGTCAACAACAACAACAATGGGGGGGTGTGGTCTAATAATGTTCGCGGTGAGAAGAACGTTGTCTAATCTCTCTCACACTTTCACTCTTTCGCTACGTCCGTGAAAGGCAGAAGAGAGGATGAGTGAGCAGGTAGAGCAGGTAGAACCGTTGTGGATTCTGCAGCCGAATATGCGCCAGCCCAACTTTAGTAGAAGAAACAAAAGTTTCTTCAAAAAAGAAGAGCAAGGGCGATATGAAAGAGGGCGTCGGTAGGATCAAATGAAAGAAAAGAACGCCAGAGGAATGACGGACTTCAAAAGACAAGAGTAGAATAGAAGGAGGGAGACCACGCGCAATAATACACCCACACCCACACCCACACACACTCGCTCTTGCGCTCGCTTCCTTGCTGCCCGCCGCTTGCTGGAAATGTCGTAGTCCCGCCGGACTTGAACCCTTTGAGCCTTTGAGTCCTTCGACTGAAGATTGTGCTTGTGCCTGTGGTGCCTGTGCCTGTGCTGGGCTTTGTGCCGTGTCGGGCTGTTTTTTGCACAGCCCCCGTTGGGCCAGCTGATAGCGGCCATATTTGTGGCGTCGCTCCCTTTTTGGCGAGAGATAAGGCGCCCAATTGCCCAATTCCCCATCTCACAACCATCAACAACAAGGAACAGCCTAGACATACCAGCCATGCCAGCCATGATCTGGGATGCCGAATGATAGAATCTCCATATATAATCTCAGCGCTTTTAATTACTTGACTGAAATAAACTTCAGAGTTCAAACACACACCTTCAGCATGCATGCATGCAGCTCTCGTTGTAAGAATGCTGATTCACTTACTGTATGTGCCTTAACTTACCCTTGGCTTAGTCTGATTAGTCATCTTCCGTTGTGAGCGGAACATGCAACGCGTGTTTAACATGCCATTTCGATATCGTGAGGGTATCTCTCTGCGAAACCAGTCTGATCCTTTCTGGTCGCATCTCTCAGCAATCCATGAGTCGATTCCGAAATATCTGATTCAGCGTCGTATCATTCAGATTGTATGTCAGTGGACTGGGTCGTGAACAGAGTATATATAATTGGTTGTTGAGGGTAAAAAGGGGCTGGCTGGTTCAGGGGTTCAAAGGGGAAAAAAAGACTTGACCGCAGAGGGAATCGAACCCTCTTGCCTCTAAGTATAGGAATAAGGCTACTACCGCTAGGCTATCCCGACCCGGTCAAGAGATATTACTGTTAATAGGATTTATAAAGTCAAGTGAACAGAAGTGTTCCTTTCCCAGTGATGTCCGGCGACCTAGGTATGGATGAACTTCAAATGGACTTCGGCGCCGACGAGTTCCTGTTATCATGAACCTAAACACCCATGAGGTGCAATACTAACCATCCAGGTAGTCCATGTATCAAGCAAGGTGAGTCGTGCTGTCTTTGGTATTTTGGTAATGACTTGAACGGCCATGGACAAGCTTGACACCTTCATCTCCATTTGAAAAGGAGGACTATCTAAAAGTGCTACCAGATCGCACATCCACATATGACTGGATTTGCCCTCCATTTGTGGGTGGTATCAAAACTTATATTAACGATCATGGAATGCGGTTTGGCTACCTACCTTATAGTTCGTGTTCAGTATCAAGTTGGTGCCCTTGACTAATCCTTCTACAGATATCAGACCACCTAACTCTCATTAGTGATGGCAACTACCTTAGGGTAAGAAGATCAAGTTGATGTTCAAGAATGAGTTGTAAAGTGATAGCACTACTACTAATCGCGGTCAATGGCTCTCCTGCACTGGCCGTGAGGGCGGCCAGGGTTCAAATGCAGATATGAGCCCATGGGGACCTGACGATTTGATAAGTGGCATATCTTCAGTCGGTATAAGCCAACTGGACTATGTCTGATCTGCATTTACTCACCAAGGAAACCAATAGGAGGAAGAAGAAGCCAAGCTGCATACTGTTGAGAAGTGGGGCACGATAGACGCAAGGATCAAGGATACTATGCTATTGCAACCAACCAAAAGGCCTGGCAAGTCGTATAGACAGACTTGTCTGCATATCAGTTTCCTCAAGCGTCAAAATCGAGCCAAGCCGGTAACATTGGGTTGTTTAGTTCGTGGAGAGAGACCTCATTCTGCATATGTACGTTTCCCCTCATTCTCGGAACTGCAAAATATACCCAATACAGTAGGTAACACCTCTCTCGTCACATGACGCCAACCACCGTGGCGACCCACTTCCATGGCCTTTAAGTAGACCCGAATCGAACCATCCGTGCTCTTTGGGGGGTTTGCTAGGAGGAGGGGACCCATACTTGCTTAGAGTCTTCTTTCTTTTCTTCTTCTTCAAGATGCGGCCAAGATACTGGCAGTTGTGTTTGAACGTGCTAGCTATCATAACCACAATTATGGCGGCACATGAGCCTCCCGAGAAGACCTCGTCGATCCTCATCATTGGAGCAGGAACATGGGGCACCTCCATTGCCTACCGACTGGTCAAGCGCGGGTATACGAACATCAAAGTGCTGGACTCCAACACCTTTCCATCCTCGATATCCGCCGGTAATGACCACAACAAGATCCTAGAAGAGCGTAAGCTACGTCCTCCCTGCTTTAGGATCAAGTCGGCTAACCGAATGAAACAGCGATATCACCTCCCGCCGCCAACCAGAGCGACCTGGACTACGCCTGGAACACCATCGAGACCCTCTCGTCCGAGGTGTGGCGCAACGACCCGGTTTACGCCCCGCACTACCACCCCACGGGCTTCATCTACGCTGCCGTGGGCGACGAAGCCTGGGCCAAGGTGAAAGAGGCGGCCGTGGCGCGCCCGGACGTCTACTCCCTCCTGGAAGACGCCGACGCGTTCCGGCAGACCATGCCCGAGGGCGTGCTGAGGGGCGACCTGACGGGCTGGCGGGGGTTCATCCGGCGCAAGGGAGCCGGCTGGGTGGAGGCCCGCGACATCCTGCTCGACGTACACGCCGAGGCCACGAAAGACGGCGCCGCCACGTTCGTCTGCGACCCGCAGGTGGGCCGCGTGGCGGAGCTGCTGTACGAGAAGGACGGGGAAGTGGCGGGCGCCAAGACGGCCGACGGCGCGACGCACCGCGCCGACTTCACGATTCTGGCCGCGGGCGCGGGCGCCTCGACGCTCATCGACTTCGAGAAGCAGCTGCGCCCCACGGCCTGGACGCTCGCGCACGTGCCGCTGACCGCGGCCGAGGCGCCGGCATACGCGGAGCTGCCCGTCCTCTTCGCCGTGGACCAGGGCTTCTTCCTGTCGCCGCCGGCGTCGGCCATCGCGGCGGGCGAGCCGGAGCTCAAGATCTGCGACGAGCACCCGGGCTACATCCACCTGGTCGAAGACGAGAAGGACGGGAAGAAGGAGAAGAGGCCAATCCCGGTCCAGCGCGATGCCGTCCCCCGTAGCTCCGAAACGAACATGCAGAAGCTCTTGCAGGCTACGGTGCCGCAGTTGGCAGATCGCCCCCTGCTGCGGCCGCGGTTATGCTGGGACGCCGACACGCCCGACAGGCTATTCCTGATCGCAAGGCACCCGGGCAACTCTTCCTCGCAAAGTCGTCTCCTCGTGGCTGCCGGCGGGTCGGGGAACGGGTTCATGAACTCGCCAGCCGTAGGAATCTTGGTGGCGGATTTGTTGGAGGACCGGCTTGAAGAGAGGATGGCTAAGTCTTTGCGCTGGCGGCCGGAGACGGCGGTGAATCGGGACTGGTTCGATACACAAGGGAGGTTCGGCGGGACTGATAAGGTGGTGGACCTGAGCGAAATTCCGGACGACGATTGGGCGGAGGGGCCTATCAGGTGAAGGAAGATAGGGGCAAATACTAGCTGACTCATATGGTTTGGCATTAGCAATCAACCACATAATATTGTTCCCTGTTTCCCATCGTCACAACCAGCTTCTAAGAACAAATGATATAAAGAACGTGTTTGGGGTTGCTTTGATTTTACCATTATGGATGGGCATTGCAAGTGTCTGGGGAGTACACGTACCAGGTTTTGGTATAAGATGAGCCATCCATTACGGTCCCAAGATCCGTTTGGTCTGTATCCATGTTTAGATAGTATCACTGAATTCATTTTACTTTGTGTCTTGTACCTATGAGAAATTGTTGCCGTTCATACAGGATGTAGATACGCTGTTATAAAAACAACCTTCTGTATTGCCTGGATTTGTAGAGTAGCCTTACGTTAGACTAATGTCCTATTTTGATTGCATGAATTGTTGTAAAAGATTACATAATAATTATGAAATGCTCCTATTGAATTCTAGATACCTCCTACTATAAATTCAATAATACCAAATCCTGCGTGCCTTCCCATTTTCGTTATGCCAGTGTGAATGCAACTGCTCACACTTTTGCCTTTGCATATATTCACCCTCACCCAAGACCTGGTTATAAATTGCCCTCGACTTCTCGCCCAACTCGGCGATCAACCCATCCTTTCTCTCCACCCACACATCTCTCCCCCTCCCGCATCAGCCTCACCAAGTTCGGCTCGACAACTATTTACGATGGCGAATCCTTCTCTTTTCACTCTGCCCATTGAGGTCAGAGCGCAAATACTGAAGCAAGCGATTGGTAACAGGAACAATTACTGGGATATTTGGGACCTTTATGACTTCGATTTTCAGACCTTTATAGCCTTGATGAGAACCTCCAGAGCCATATCAGATGAGGCCTTCTCCCTTTTCATCCAGTTTGGTGAACGACTTGACCTATGGTTTCACATCGATCGCCGTAGCGAGTCGGAATTTCAACCATGTCTCAGTGTTGGCATCTACACCAACACGTTCAGCTGGGATTCCAACCAATGCTTCAGGCTCGTTATCCGAGACTTGGATGATCCAAAGCTCAAAACATTGATTCATCGTGCTTACGCCATTGACCATGCGCATTTGACCATTCAGGTGCCGCATATTCCAGCCGCAGGACGCAACATACCACAAGGGCTGGCCGTAGTCTGGTCGAAAGTCCGGGACATTGCCAAGCTACTCGCATTGTTTCGATCGGTGCGTTTTGTCCAATGCTGCTTTGACACATCTGGCTCTACAAAACTCGCCATTCATCGATTTTTTAATTGTCCAGTCGAGATCAAGGACCATTCCCCTCTGAGCAGTTTGTACTCCCTTATCGTTGGGGCTTTGGCTGATCGTTTCATCCAAAACCCACCCTTCAACGAAACAAGGCTATCAAAAAAACCCGACATAGTGATTACATGCCATAGACGTATGTGCATATGGTACAACCCATACACAATACCATGGCTACACGAATGCTGCCTTGAATATTCCTGCCGCCAGACTGATCGTGTTGTAAACACGGTGAAAGAGGGGATCTGCACGCCTCAGAGCCTACCAAAGCGACTTATCAAGAAGATGGCCCATGAAGAAGATTTCCCTACCATGACCGAGCACCAGGTCCTGATATTGCGCCACGAGCTGCGCACCCTGAGCGTCGCCGTGGACGCCGCAATCGATACCTGCCGGGGGAAAACCGGGAACATGTTACGACTACACCGCTTCGCGACATGGCATTGCTCGGAAACCAACAGCCTGTCACTCGCAGCCCAGCAGAACCTCCTTCGCGGTGCCGGATCGCACGACCGAACCATCAGCAACCGCGATACGCTGATGAAACTGCTGATGCCGGCAGAGTGCGAGAATTCCAGCTATCCCGTCGACACCTGGTACGACAACTATCCGAAGGGAATCAGGCCCCTCGACAGCCTCGCAAAACAGCACCGTGAGTGTTTTGAGGAGGAACCCGAGTTCCGTAAACCAGAAATTGCTCACACGGACGACTGAATAAAGGTGGACGGATATGATGGGTTTCTTAATATCCGCGAACAGTCGGCTATCGATTCGAACGAGCGACGCTTGTCAAGGCAAAGACTACAAACTGGGTATGGACAGTCTCAACATAGTGACGACATTGCAAAAGTCATCACAGAGTACTGGGAGCAGGAATGGTCAAATACAGAACGCATGTGTTTGAGACCCTAGGTTTGAGAGGAGTGGTAGCAAGGCTGGGTCACCAGGAGGCACAGGGGAGTCTATCGCGTCGATAAAGTGTCTAGACTGGTAATAGACAATGGCATCTGAGAATACCGCTTGTGCTTTGTGAAACTGGCTTCATCTTTAATAATGATAGTTAAATAGGAACCCAACGTGTGTGTTTAGCATAGTGATTCCACGTCCAAGAAGAGAATCCTGACGCCTGCTTTAGAGGAGTTCTAACATACATTATGGTGCACTTTAAATGTATTAAATACCAATCAAACAAGATGAAGCGTCTCCCACTGTGTTCCAGCCGTAGCCTCACCATGCATGACTCCGTAGATGTAACAATGGCCATCCAGTCTGTATCTTGCATCGTCGTCACTGTTGGCATCGAGAAGGAAAAGCGGATATCCACACCCCTTAACGAGAAAGAGCCGCTGACCCTCCCGAGTATGCGAGGGTCCCAGGCCCATCCGGCCTTTCCTCGTTCGGAAGAATACGCAACCCTCCGACATCCTCTTCAGCGACCGCAGAAACAGCCCGGCCGCATCGATGATGGGGCTCAGAGAGTCCTCATCGCCGGCCTCGAAACTCTTCCGGACCGCTTCAATCTCGTCTTTGGAGGGAAGCCACCTTGACGAGGTCCGGCTCGCGAGACTGTCGAGGACGGCTTCTGGGTCATTGCTGTCGCCTCCTTTTACTCCTTGCCCCTCTACTTCTTGTCCGTCACTTTCCAAGCCGTTCCCGTTCGACACCTTCCAGTGCGCAAAGTACAACAGGCAGAAGCTCCGGAACGAAGGGCCCCAGTGCCCCGCGTCAGGGGGACGGTCGCTGTTCCCCGGCAGGTTTGCGATCAGCGTGCGCCAGAAGGCCTCGATCAGGTCGGCATCCTCACCAACGGACCACGCCGCATGTTTGGACAGCAGCCTCAGCGAGGCCAGCAAGCCGCGGCCGTTCTGCATGTCAGCATAGGCGCCCCCGAGTTCCGCCACCGCGTCGAGCTCACAACCCGGCACCGAAAGCACGTCGCCGCCGGCGTCGACCTCGTACTCGAACTCGGACCACGCACCACCGGCGCAGTAGAGCCCGCCTCCCCGCGTCTGCCAGATGAGCCGGCGGCTCCTCGCGGACGGGTCTGGCAGCCAAGAGGGCAGGCCCGGGATGGCCCTCGAGGCGTAGGCGCTCACCTCCAGCAGCTTGGCGCTGGGCAGGTCCAGCCCCAGGTAAAACTCCTTGAAGACCCGCGCGGCGCTGGCGTGGTAGTCGACCGGGAACCGCCGGTTGGTGAGCTGCAGGCAGCCAAAGACGCGGTCCCGCGGGTCCAGGCAAAGCTTGCCCTCGCTCCAGCTCGAGTTCTTGACGCGTATTCGCCTCCACATGTCCTGGATGGCCGTCCTGTCCGAGGAGGGCGATACGCAGTCCGCCTGCAAGCTGGTGGCTGCCGCCACGCTCTCTTCGGAGATACCGTCCTGGAGCTGCCAGCGAAACTCGAAACAGCCATCGCCTCCGTCTTCGCCGCTGCGCCGCATCATGGCCGGCGCCTCGTCGAGCTTGTAGAGAAAATTGCCCGGCATGTGGACAAACGTAATGTCAGGCATGACGAGGGGACCGCACCACAGGTCGGCCCGCGGCGGCAGCACGAACTCCTGGACGGTCCAGACCCGGTGGAACCAGCTGCGTTCCAGCAGCCGGGCGAAGGCGCGGTAGTCTTCCGGCGCCGGGACCTCGAGCCCCATAAACCGCAGGCTGGCGTCGACGGTCGGGGTCGGGCGGATGGCCAACAGCTTCGCGCGGCGCTCCTGGGACTCCGGGGAAGGCCGGGGCGCCATCTTGGTGATGGTGGCGAAGACGCGCCGCGTCTCCTCGACTTCGGGCCCCAGCCAGATGATGGCCTTGTGGCAGTTCTGGTAGATCTGACCCATCAGCTGCACCTGTGCGGCCCGCTCATCCAGGGCGGCCTGGTTGATGCATATGGCGTCGATCCATATGTAGCTGATGCCCTCGAGCGACGAACGCGATAGCTGCAGAAGAAACTCGTACAGGTTGCGGGTGATGGCTGCAGAGCCGGATGATGAAGGGTCTGTGGCTGACTTGTCCTTGAGCTGGATCGTGATCGACTCTCGCCACCGTGTTGGGTCGCCCGGGTCGTGCCTGTCGTAAAGGAAGGGGCTCCCCCAGGTATAGGAAAGACAGCTATAGGCAGGACAATCCGGGCTGTGCAGGTCGACTGTGTAAATTCCTATCCCAACCGACCCTTGGTTTTCTATGAGTGTAGATAATCTGAGCAGCCGAAAGTGGCTTGGGGTGGGAAGCGGTTTATATTGGAAAGGGGCCATAATCTGCCAGGGCATGTGACTGTCAGAGGTAGGCGCAGATTTGCTGTTGTTGCACGGTGGGAGCTGCCCCCGATTATCCTTTCGAGACACCAGTGGTTATGAAAGATAAGATGAAGGCTACGGATAACATAGTTGTTATACTGATTAGATATGATGAGCAGTTCGCTTACCATACCCCTCATTCTAGGTGGAACAATTGCTCCGCTACGCTGCTTAGCTACTTGATGATAGGACATGAGACCACCCATAGAGCCATGTTGCAGCCCTAACAAGGGTGAAGGAACCCTAGCAGGGGTTTCATGCTTAGTGTTCGGTCTCTTTTGTCTATTTATAGTACCGAAGGATGATTTCCTCAAATAGTATTCATCGTTCTCCTACTTGCCATCACCTTGGGGTTAGCTGTGTACATGATACTGTCAATTATTCATAAGAGTCTCCTGGATACTGGATTGATTTCTTTCAATGTGTAACCATATTCATTTGAGTTTAGAGTCTGCTAGGCTGGCTTGGTTCTGAATGGGAGTCGACAAGAAGTAATGCCAGCTCAGCAGTGCCAATATCACAAACGTTGATAGTGATGTGGATTGTATGGAGCTAACAAGTGTGAGCTAGAAGTTTTGGGACTTGCCACTGTAAGTTTTGGACACAAAGAAGACCCCTTGGCGCCCCATGATGGGTTTGCTTGCGTTGTGCGGGTTGGGCTCCCTCCTTTGTCTCAGTAATGACATATCACCGTTTCCCACGACCCCTTTGTTCTATTTAGGGCATGCTTCGGCTTGCTCTTACTACCCAGAAAATGGCTCATGCAAAGCTGACCAACCTCATTTTGTTCACCTTTTCTTTGTTCTTCTCTTGGCAATCCTGCCTTACACACGCCCCGTGAGAGAGTGGTTGTTGGTTGTTAGTTGTTGGACGTTCGCCATGTTGGAGTACGATGTGGCCTGTATTCCGGAACCAAAGCTCCACCCGTTCGATGCCGGTGGTGAGCCGTTGGAACTCGAATTCATACACAAGCTTGGCGAAGGAATACACTCCCATGTCTGGGAAGTGTGTATCAATGGGAACGTTTATGCCTTGAAATTGGTGAGTGATTCATCTCCCGTGATTGGTACATACACGTAAGAGAATAAAAACAAGTCTTCAAGTAGACCTTTATTGGAATGTGTTGCATTCTTCCCTGTTCTCCTTATTTCCATTGCTCAGAAAGTTCATACCTATATCTTTCTTCTCATTTAAACATCGTCGTTACTAAGAGTAATATTCCCCTAGTTTACGCATGGGCAGGACTCGTTCCCCATGGATCTGCGCCCCAAGTTTCTTGGTACAGCTGCCCGATGGCCTTACGTACACGCATTCCCGAATGAATATCGAGCTTTTGCACGACTGAAGGAATTCGGCCAAGAGCACCTTGCGGTGACGTGCTACGGATGGATAGAACTGGATAAAAAACATCATAAGTTCATGGACCTTCACATGGACAGCCATGGCTGGTCAAAAGAGCACTATGGGGAAAGGAAGCGGTATGCCATAGTCAAGGAGCTCCTCGACTTCAGATACACAATGTGCAAGCATGAGGATATGGCGAGAGCATTTGGCAACCGCAAGCTTGCAAAGAAGACGCTAGCCGGACTAAAAACAATGCACAACCTCGGCGTATTTGTCGGCGACATCAAGAACGATAATATTTCTTGGGGCAAATATGTCGATTTCAGTCGCTCTTGGACAGCACCCCATCCCTTTACCGCTGATCCAGAGGCTTTCTGCAGTGAGGGTCCCCCCTCTTATGATGCTGATAACCTTGATGAATTGGTACATGGAGAAGAGGGCTGGAACGCCAGGTTTCCGTCCAACAAGATTAAGGACCGCTTGCTTCCATCCCCAAGATATCTGAAGAAGCTGAGGTCAAACAAGGGTCTTTCATCAACCGAAATTGAGGAGAAATGCCTAGAGTTTTGGTATGGGCATCCGGAACACTTTAGCTACGAGAAGGCAGAGAAGCACTATCATCGGGTTGCAGATTCCGCCTACAGATCCAAGTGTTTAAAGCCTACAGAGCGTCCAGAGCCAATCAGGTGTCTGCCCTGTAGAGAAGAACTGAGGGCCTCTGGTAAGCTGAAGTGGAGGACATATGAGAGCGTGATTAGGACTTCGGTTAGAAGTTTATGCAAGAGAAGGGCTAAAAGATCGCCTGAGGGTTGAGGCCACATACTTATACAAGTACTTAGATGTGCTACATATACCTACCTAGATATAGCGAGCTCTAGCTAGCATTTTTGTTAGGTTGTTGTCCCTCTTCGACCAGATAAAATCGGAAAACAACAACGTGCTTGGCCGTTATGAGGAACAAGTATCTACACTTTGAGTGCCAAGCATAAGATCCACACTGCTGGAGGCACCGAAGTGCTGACTTAAGCTTACGACCTGCCTGCGCTTTCTCCGCGAACTCGTCTATATCATTTGGGTTCAAAACGGCCAGCCTTTTCGTCTCTCCCGCCAAGGTAATACCTTTCGACTTTTAGGTGTCCGGGGAAAACAATAGCCCAATCAGGACGAATGAACTCCTGTTCACCTTCTCCATACTAGAGTACGTATTGACGGAGAAGTTCACACTTTCTCCGGGATATCCCAAATCGGCTCTGTAAGCTTGAAATTGTCTTGTTGATACAACAAAGTAACATGTATCCTGACCGGGTCGCCCTTTGAGAAGGAGTTGGTGTATCCCGAACAACAAAGGAACGGAGGCGCAGCGGCTGTTGAAGGGGAGCCCGCTTAGTGGAATAGTCGTCGGCGGCAAGGTTGGCTTACATAAGTTTCTCGTCGTAACTGGATCCAAAGTCAGTTAAGAGCAGGACAGCCACGGCATGATAGGCTTAAGTAGCGATGGCTGGTAACTTATGAAGGGACTCCATCCCTGTGGTTTACGCCGCCGTAAACGCAATGGCTAGGAAGCTACCGGGTAAGATAGCAGCAGCAGGATCGGTACCGGCCCTTGTGCTTAATCAAGCAAGTATCTTCTTGCGCGTGGATGAACTTGATCTTTAATATCCATTTCCAGGGATCGGGGCGTGTCGGCAAACCATTTTCTGATGCCATTGTCCTTGCGGTTACTGTAGTTATGCAGTCAGTACGATAGAGCGGTTAGCATAATGGTATGTCGGTACAGCTAGTACGATTAGCACGGCTGTCATACGTCGGCTGTTATAAACGGGATGTGATAAACGAGCTGTCATTGTGCCAACTCATTCCTGTCCAAGTAGCTACCCAACTCAATTTTGCTGTGTGTATCTCTCCTGCTCCCTCAAACGGGAGAACGCGGAGGAATTTGTTGTGTGCGCGTCCCCTTAAATGCAAGAGCTTATGAGACCAATCTGAATATCCTCAATCATTTCCCTGTATCCTGCGGGCCCAAAAGATCCTCCCAGCGGTTGTCAGTTTCGTGCGATTACATCGCTGAGGAGTTCCAACGTCTGAATTGAACCCAGTCGTCGAAGTTGAACTCGTAAGGGCGGTTGGTGTTGTTGCTGTTGTGTAAACCACGATTCTCCAGTTGGAGCAAGTTTCTCGTCTGGAAATACAGTTGGTGGTGGAAGGGGCTCAGTCTGAGGGGCTTCACGGTATAGTCCACGCCGCGACCTCTTTCGGCGACGATTGCCAAATTTCGCTGGTAGTCCTGAAGTCGCTTCGGGCGTTCATACGTGGTGCATCGAGCAAGAATCTCCTGGGTGCTGTACATGTTGACAGCGGTTGAGGGCATGCCTCCGACGCTTCCCTGCATAATACGGACGGAGGCGCTAGTCTGAGGTCCATCTCGGGTTTGCATGATCTGGTCAAATGCATCGGGCAGCTCCAGGCGCCGGTGGTTTGCCAAGTTGTACCGGACTCGGAACCGCCAGCTGTCCCACGAAGGCACGGATCGTTGGCCGAGCAAGTGCGAGCCCCAGTACAAGACGACCAATCGCCTCCATCCATTGCTACGTCTTAGCAGGTATTCGACAGTCTGGTACTCGTGGCTCTGGTGGCCCCCGTGTCCAATGATGGTGAGCTCTTCGAGGCGCAGGCCCTCGAGGATTCGGAGGAACTCGTGGACGAAGTAGTCGGACCGGGGGATCATGAGCGGGCCCCCAATGGGAAGCACTCCGACAAGGCCTGCCACGCGAACGTAGCGGACGTCTCCGAGGGGCGTTGGGACCGTCAGGAGCTTCTGAAGCATACGCTCGGGTGATTCAAAATGCAGTAGGATATGCTTGATCCAAGAGGTGCCGATCTCGTTGCGAATACGACTGCAGACTGCGAGCAAAGCCAGGGGATATTGTTGGGACCTTCTGGGACGCTCGCTTCGAACGGGGTTTCCGAACGAAAGTCGGGAGGATGAGAAGACTTGGGCGTATATCTCGTCACGAATCTCTTGCGGAAGGCTATACAGAAGTTGTCCTAGGTCTGGGACCACACGATTGGGGTTATATTCAGCATCCGGTGCGGGCATGAGGCAGAGAAAAGTTGTGGCGGTAGGATCGGCTACTGTCAAATCGATAGGATCGGCTACTGTCGCAATGACAGGCAGGACAAAAGTCGTGATATCAGGCACGGCAATGGTCGCAGCTTCAGGGACGACAACGTCTTGATGAATTACATCTGCCTGGTCCTCTTCCAATGCCCCCTTTGTGAATAGCTTCTGCGATTTCTCGATGGCATGCTTGATGGACTCTTTGATATTCTTGCGAGCCTCTTTGTAGGTCTTGCTAGAGACCTTCTTCGCTACGCGCTTGATAAGCGCCTTGGTCTTTGAATTGGCCATGGGCTGCTGTCCGTGGTCCTCGTCCTCCATGATGCTTGTTCAGGGTGATGGGATCAAGGGGGCGAAAGAAGGGAACGAAATATAGGGGCGGGAGTGTGTGAAACCCGCCCTCTAGATGAAGGCGAGAAACGTATGATGAAGAGACATACGCTCGAAGTGAGAGGGATGATCTGACAGTGTTGAAAACGTGTTGCAAATGAAAATACAGCGAGGCGGGAGAAAAGAAAAGTCTTGAGATCCAAGCTGGAAGGAACGACGTGCCTGCTGATTGCAAGTAAATCGGTACCTCGGGCGAGGTACCGATTATGACAATAGCTTCGCCAGCAATTAATCAAGAATGGGGAATGGGTTGTTTTGTTTGTTCCAACGTGGAGGGTGTGTGAATTGTGACATAGCTTTCGGATGGTTGTGGCCTGAATTGCAACCAGCCTTACAGCGCATGAAGCCGCTTGGTATTAACAGTTACTTCAGTGGGTGAATCAACTGGGATAGTGTGGCATCCCCCAGCGGTATTAATCTGCTTTACACTTGTAGCGCTAATACCTGGACCATTGTGTAAACATATTATTATGAAGCAGGATATCAGATGTTGGTTACTCAAAGAACGACTACTTATGTTGTAAACATCAGCAACTCTGCAAAGCACCATCAAATATCGTCCGCTCGTGAACTTCTTTCTCCATGGAAATATAAAACAAATGCTTGATATTGTTTGCACAGGAGCCGGTACGTCATATTTGTGAGTATATTGCGCTGTAAGTCTTGCTCTAGGCATTGAATCAGAGAAGAGCATACTCACTACCCAGGCTGCATAGCATCATCAAACCTCGTCCTGGCGCGAACTCCTTTCTCCACAGAGACCCACGAATCAACCATCACGAGCCCAGCCTCACCAGGTCGTCGTTCTGCAGAGGCTCCTTTTCGAACCCGTTCACCGCCTGCCTCAGCATCGCCGCCGCCACCTGCGAAAGCTGGACGCTGCCGGCCAGGCCCGTCACCTTCAGGCCCGCCGTCATCAGGGTATCCTTCCAGGTCCCGCTCGTAATCAGGCCGGGCTTGGCGACGCAGGCGTCGACCTCCCCAGGGTGTTGTTTGGCGAAATCGAGAACCTTGACCTCTCCTTGTCCCTAGAATATAACAAAAGTGTTTGTCAGTTTATATGATCTATAGGTGCGTAGGTGGTTGTGGCCATGGAGGAACACAAGTTATGCATTCGTTGTTGGCAGGAAGGTTGAGAAGCAGACGAGGAAGTAAGTGAGAGTGAGATTGAGAGTGGGCAGGGAAGAAGCAGATGAGAAAGTGAGTAATGAGAGTGAGAGTGAGAGTGAGAACGGGCAGCGTGCGATGACAACTTACTCTCATCTGGGAGTACTCGGGCATCCACCACCCGGGCTTCGCGTTTGGGTCCCGGGGAGCGGCGGTCCCGCTCATGTACATGAAGCGGAACGGCTTTGCGGGGCCGGCGTCGTACATGGCCCGCAGGCCGGCCATGGTGAAGTCTTGGCAGATGCGCTTTACTTCCGCAAACTCCATCGACTTGGATTTGGTTGGTGTGACGGCGACGGTCCTGTAAGTAATACCAAAAGTAGTTAGCCGTGATTCTATGGTTGGATATGATATCCTTATTTCAGGAAGGAGGCAGGCAATAAAGGGATAGGTGGTCGTTCCTGCCCCATCCTGTCCTGTCGGGCGGGCGTTACCCAGAGGACGTCGGCCCACTAGGAAAGGAGAACGTCGGTCCACCACCTAGTAAAGGAGGACGTCGGCCCCGCTGGGAAAGGAGAACGGATCGGAGTGGATTGGGGGCAGGGAGTGTGGAGACAGACGGCAACTCACCAGATGCAAGCGGCGGCACCGGCGAACTCCTTCTTGACGTCGTCGGGGTACTGATCGTAATTCTGGACGATGACGCTCGTGACCTTGCTGTTGTTGGGCCCCGCGGCGTCGAGCTGGACGGGCTTCCGTGCGACGGCGACGATGGAGGTGATCTCGGGCATGCGCAGGGCCTGGCGCAGGACCTCGCTTCCCACAAAGCCTGTGGCGCCGGTGATGATGAGTCTCATCGTTCCTTATTCTTTCGTTGCTGGTGTTGCTTGCTTGGCCTATTATCTACGCGGTAGTAGAATGGCAGTAATGCTTTTCTTCAAGGAGGGACTGGAAGATGGAACCGGTCGCTGGATATAGGTATATGTGTGTTTGAATGCGAGATAGGCGAGTGATGTGATGATATATGAATGATCGGGATTAGTGTTAAGACCGGTCGGACGCCGGACAACAAACTAATGGGTTGGTTAGTTGACTTCCCGACAGCCCGAACCAAAGGAATGCATGAAGACACCACACCTCATTTACTATTCATTTGATTACCAAGTCATGTTGATAATGAACCTTGCTCCATGTCACTGCATGTCACTATCCTATAGTTATTCGTATGCACGTGGAAGGGACTGGTGCTGTGTTTGTTTGCATACCGTTATCATTGTCAGTGCTCTGCTATAAGTGATGTGCTGGCTGGCTGGTTACAGCGCCCGCCCGCCGCTGTTTCAGCGCATAGCAGGCATGAACGGAACGGCACAGCGCGGTAGTACACAGCGCAGCAGCCCACGTCACGGCCCGCCTCCTAGCTTCCAATATTCAAACCGCCCATATCGTTCATTCATCAACACACCGCGTGAACTTCTAGCTTCCCTCCTCCATCATGTCATGCTGTTGCCGTTCATCTCGCTGTTGCGCTCCTCGCTGACGAGCACGTCCTTGAGGCCCTTCTCGCCGGGCGGGTTGGTCGAGCTGGTGTCCTTGATGAGGCCCGAGTCGGATGCGACGGGGGCTTCGCCGGGCGCCGGCGCCTCCTTGTGGGCGGGTGCGTTGTCGGCTCCGAGGCCCTTGGCTAGGTGAGGTGGTCTCATGTCAGTATATATGTTCTATCGCAGCAGTACATGAATGATATTCAACTCCTATGGGTGTTTGATCAGACGTACCTTCGGCTTGCTTCTTGAGGAAAGTGTCGCTCGCGGCGTTGTTGGAGCCGGGGGTCTTGGAGGGCGCCATTGTGTGTCTGGTTTGTTTCTGTAGAGGAGATCTTGTCGCAATTGGATGATTGGCTTGGTATCTGACTTCTGAGAATAGAAAGGGGATTGTAATGAAAGAGGAACTCGTCGAGACGATTCACCTTGGACGGCAGTTGCTTCTTACCTTTTGTGTCAATAACACAATGTTGCTGCTGTTGTTTACGTCACTCAGGCAGGGAAGATGCTTCAGTGCGGGGCTTGCGCTGTAACTGTAACTCCAACAACGCTGTTACAGATACAGCAAGCAAATAAACAGATTGGATCCGATAATTCAACATTCAGTAAGTACATGTAATCACATTCCATTAACCTGCAGTATTTCGGATAACCACTCCGGCGGAATCACGAGCGCGAGCTAAACTATGCACATAGTGCGATAATGCTGTGCAGGGGCGCCGAAGGAGGCGGACGTCTTCTCGAGATCTACATTTCAGCTTGTACATTTCACCTGCACTCAAGGGGAACGATCACGAATACCGTATGACAAGCTGGAATGGGAAAGCAAATCGCTGTCCAAGGTGGCTGTTCACACCAGGCTTTATATAACTAAATCCACTATCCGCCCCTTTGAATATCATCAACATGCATGTTAGTCAGACTGCAGCAAGCTCCGAATTGCAACCTATGAGCGACGACGCAGATGGCCCCCCAACTGTTACATCTTTGCGCCGCACCAGCATACCTCCCATCCCGTTCCAAGCATCAATCGTGGGAGGTGGCAGGCAGTAAGTTGTGCCTTCGTTTCACCAGCGCAGACCCAGACCAGTGTTGCCGCTTGCCGCGAATGTAGGTGAGAGGTTGCAGGTGGGCGGGCTTATATTACCACAGTCACAGCGCCCGCCCAGCCCAGCCCAGACATGAGAGGTATGGATGAGCGTTTGCTTTATAGGTGTGGTCAAACAGTAAGGGTCGCACTGAAATCGCTTCTCGCCTTTAAGCCATCTACGGACGATTGTCCCCGCCAATGGAACGCAGCAAGTATAAACGGCGACGCAGCTATGACATCGGTATGTGGCATCCATATGTTCTATGGATCAGTAAGACGACAAAGCATGGAGGATCCGAGGCTGTGTACGACAGTGAGCAGTCTGAAGAAGTGTCGATCGTAAGCGGCCGCGCAAGGCTGAGCACTCTCGATATCCAACAACAGTCAGCAGCGGTAGGAGACTTGGTATCGGTGTGTATCAATGTCCCGGGTGCTTGTGGTTTATCGTCCATAACGCAAGGTAATTGCATTCCGATGTGACCACACTTATAAACAGCATGAAGTGACAAAATTCCAGTCGCCAGGAAACATACCACCTTGGTGAGAAGGAGAGGAGAATAATGGTAAATTGCTGGCAGGCAGCAGGATAAAATGTTCACACCAGAACACACCACGTCTGGCAGCATTAGCGCTTACCGTAAATGCCAGGATTGTAATGGAGTGCCCGCCCCATAATATAGGTACTAATAGCACACCTGACTGCACCGTCGCACAGTCTATCAGCCCTCCTTTTCTTTTCTTCAGGCTCGGCGATGCAAAGCACCAACCAGCACTGCCGGCTTGAAGAATTCGGGCTGGACAAATGGGGTCTCTAATGAGCCAAGAGGACCCCGAAATGGATAAATCTCCCAATTGAGGCATGTAGTTGGTTATGCATCTGTCATCTGTTTCTTCCGTGTGAAGTCACCTACCCCCCAATGCCGCAATGCCAAGCGTAGCCGTGCCCGCAAGAGGGGGATCAGGCAGACATTTAACAGCCCTGAGGGTCCTCTTCGCTCAGGAGAGAGGCTGCCATAGTATGTCTGTGGGACGACTTGGAGACTAAGTCTTGAGAGCAAAAGTCTGACTGAACCTCGCTTCCAGCAATGTCCTCCTGTTCCCGGTGACACGGGACGGAGATGTGCACAACGATCAAATGGTGTTGATTCCCGGAATCCCACGACTAAGACGGCTTTTGAGTCGTGGCCTTCCGCGCAGGCGCTTCTCGCAAGTATCCCTCTTCGTCGCGCTCGTCTTCTGTGCCTTCTTACTCTCCCTGAGCTGGGACGCGAGTCTCTTTCCAGCCGTCCGGTTGTTGGAGCCTTGCGCCGGGCGCGAACACGCAGACTGCTACCACGCTCTATACCCACGCCATTTACCAGGTATATCTCGTCGGAAGACATATGACGATGGCAGCGTCCAACAAGTCTTCGCTCCGAGGCTTCGCGATGTCATAACGCCCGACGGTGCCGCTCCGAACAGATTCGGAAGAGTTCTTTTTAATGCCTTGTGGAGGCGTTCTTGGATCCGAGCATCATGGTTCCTCGACCGGACCGGGCTGACCTGGCGATGGAGGTATTCCAGAGACGCCCACGATCGCACACTTTCTCGACACCAGTGTAGGAAAGCGTTTCCAGGGCTTTTCGATGAGCTGCTCCGTGCAAAACAGCAGCATGAAAAATACCATACCAACTTGGACGATCTTGAAGCTATCCGCATTACAGATGGCCGTACAAGAGTAGCCGTAATTGGCGGAGAGGTAAGTCAAACCGCCTGCGCATGGCTTCGCCTACATACCCAGCTTTGGGAAAGAGAAGTGCTGACAGTTTCAACTTGAAGCTGCGTGTGATAGAATCAAACCTATTTGCAGAAGAATCCCGCATAGTTGCGGTTGCTACGCTTCAATCCATACAGCAAGCCATCAGTGGCGCTCCTCAATCGGCCATTCCAAACATTGAGTTCGTATTCGACGTCCGCGGCCAGGTAGCCGATGTCACCAAACCGGTGTGGGTTGTGGATAGGAAGGAACAGGACGATAAGGTCTGGCTAACGCCGTTCATTGGATCACTGGAGGCTTCCAACTCGAACTCATCGGGACACCGCGCGAAACGGGACGACGGCCAGGGGAAGTTCACCTTCAAGCCGCTGGGGCAGATAGCTGCCGAGATCGATAATCAGGATTGGCACCGCCCATCAGGGAAGAAAGGCTGGCGACGAGGGACGAAGGACGACAGCGCGACAGATGACTGGAATTCATTCCTCCTGGCCAATAACCCTCGACGAGACATGTCGGCGCCAGACGTTTGTCGCCACAAGGTCCTTTTCCACCCTGATTCGCAATCGACATTCAACAGACTCGACTCGCTACTCTGCGCATCGGTCAACGTAATGCCGAGTCCCAAGTGGGTCCATCTCTACCACGGTCTGATGTACTCGAAACCCTTCCAGGACAACGAGACTCGGAGCTCGGTGTCGGCGGAATTCCAGAACGTCGTGTTGGTCGACAAGGCCGGGCCGGACTTGAAAACGGGCACGCCGGAGCTACTTCGAAACACGCAGGTCGCCAAGACTTTGGCTTCGAACACTGTCGAGACGTTCCGCCACCGATACCTGACCGAGGCGGCCACGGCTTGCTACTGGCGCGAGTTGGTCCACACGTATAGCGAGGTGAGCTACTCGCCCAAGGCCTACAATGAGACGGATGCGCGGAGGGGGATCCCTTTAAAGGAGTTTCTGTAAGTTGTGATGGCCGAAAGAAATGGCCTCCCCATTTCGTCTTGGGGCTCGTCAACTAATAAGCAATGACAGAAAGTCCAATGGAGTAAGCTGATGTGCCCTTGGCGTTCCGATTGGGAAAGCAATTCAATCAATGCAATGGCCTAACTAGTCAGCTTATCAAATGATCATGAGGAGCATCGAAGTTATAATGGTGCCTGAATAGCTTTTTCCCCGAAGGTTCCGGAGGTGGACCGGGGTAGTCGCAGAGCAAACAGCTAAACTGTGTTGCTATCACTCTGCTCTCGCCGCTTGCAAGATGCATATTGAACAAATCCTGGATCGGAACCAGATGTAAAGTTGGATCAGCAACAATGAAATATGTATTGATGGTAAAGGTGAACGTCCATGTACAGATTCGGCGCTGGTTGATATGCGGAATACTTCGTAGTGGTGCGGAAATTTGGCATGTGAGTTGAGTGTTCTGCCCCGCTAGATTCCGTCATTGCTGTCGTCGGAGGGGGGGATATTGGGAAGCATCAAATAGCCACGACTAAAATGATGACAAGCTGACTCCTGATGAGAAGTGTTCAGCTCAATATATGTAAATACATATATGTATACTTATGAGGTTAACATCAACTAACCAGAGAGAATGAAGCAAAGCGAACACTCTCAGTATGTAGTAGGAAGCCACAAACATCTTATCTCTTCCCAGTCCGTCTTATCGGCCATTTGATGCATCACTTCACTTTACCGCACTTTCCTTCACCAATCACGATTGACACAAGTCCAGCGCTCCAGCAACGTGGTGGATTCCTTGATGCTGACTCGCGCTAAGAGCCTCCAGCACGACGTAGTGAGGTAATTGGTGGATCTGGCAGAGGGTCGGGCTGTCTCGGAGTTAAGACGAGGTCGCGAGACGGCGAGACGAACTGAGGACCTGAGGACCTGAGGACCTGGTAGGTTTGCTACTTTAGTTTGGCATTACGGCTGCGTTTGATGAATTGCCAATGCCAATGCCTGCTGCATCCCACTGACAAATATATGATGTCCTATTACTCTGTCGCGGTGCGAACTTACCTAAAGATTGATCACAGCATTCACTGGTGCTTGGAGAGGATTGAATAGGTGAATTGACTTTCACAATCTTGATTCGGTCGGCCGGAAATGACGGCCCGTGGTTGGTGAATAGGCAAGGCAAGTGGAGCGTCCTAGCCGCTTAGACATTTTTAGAGACCAAAGTAAGTGGTAGGTGAAGTAGCAAGTGTAGGAGCGTGGAGGGTGGAGGGTTTTCCGTCTCCGTATTAGCCCGAGGGCGAGGGAAAAATTGTGCTCGGTACCTTTTGCCTGGGCTCCAGTCCCAAGCGGGCAGCCAGCCGACAAATAATAATTTATCAGAAAGGGACACACACCCGTCTGCGACTCTGACCTAGTCTTCAATTTCTTCCATCATCATCCTTCCTAAAAGCCTCATCTTGCCGCCAGACGTCCTTCACACCTCTCTCCACTCCATTCTTTAATTTTTAGTCGGCTTCCTGTCTGCATCAATTCACAATGGCCTCTTCCGCCCCTTCCACCGGCTCCGTCAAGCTCGATGCTGTCGTCGAGAAGGCTAAGGCCAACGCCCCCAGCCAGGACAGCGCCCTGTCCCTCTACGGCAAGTTCGCCCTGGCTGGCGCTGTCTGCTGTTCCGTCACCCACGGTGGTCTTACCCCCGTCGATGTGTATGTTTCACCTCGCTCTCTCCTTAATTGGCGCATATCGTGGCCCAATAGCTGTTGTCACGGTCGAGCCGCTGCCATTCGCCCACGCCCACCGTGAAAACAAGCAAGCAAGCAATTGACCACGAACCCAATTGCAATTGCATACACCCAACCTCAAAACTTGACGACTCGAGGCTAACATGAACTTCTTCCCCATAGCGTCAAGACCCGTATCCAGCTCGACCCCCAGACCTACAACCGTGGTATGATCGGTGGTTTCCGCCAGGTCATCGCCAAGGAGGGTGCCGGTGCTCTGCTCACCGGTGCCGGTCCCACCTTTGCCGGTTACTTCCTCCAGGGTGCCTTCAAGTTCGGAGGTTACGAGTTCTTCAAGCAGCAGTCCATCAACACCATTGGCTACGAGTCGGCTGCCAACAACCGCACCCTCGTCTACCTCGCCTCCGCTGGTTGCGCCGAGTTCTTCGCTGATATCGCCCTCTGCCCTCTTGAGGCTACCCGTATCCGTCTCGTCTCCGAGCCCACCTACGCCAACGGCCTTGTTGGTGGTTTCTCCAAGATGCTGAAGAACGAGGGTGCCGGCGCTTTCTACGCCGGTTTCGGCCCCATGCTGTTCAAGCAGTGAGTTCTTTTTGCCAATCGATGATATTGCCCTCCGATTACATATCACTAACCCCGTGTTCCTAGGATCCCTTACACCATGTCCAAGTTCGTCGTCTTCGAGAAGGTCTCTGAGATGGTCTTCAACGTCTGGCCCAAGCACACCCTGTCCGACAGCATGCAGACCGTTGCCAACCTTGGCTCTGGTCTGATGGCCGGTTTCGCCGCTGCCCTCATCTCTCAGCCCGCCGACACCATGCTCTCCAAGATCAACAAGAGCAAGGGTGCGCCCGGTGAGAGCACCACCAGCCGTCTGATCAAGATCGCCAAGGAGCTCGGTCTCAAGGGCTCTTTCAGCGGAATCGGTGCCCGTCTCGTCATGGTTGGTACCATCACTGCCGGTCAGTTCGCCATCTACGGTGACCTGAAGAAGGCTTTCAACGCCACTGGCGGTGTTGAGATCGCCAAATAAGCGACCAATTTGGAAGATGGGCGCAGACGGCGATTTACGATCCTGGCGGAGGACTTAATGACAAGGAAAAGGTGGACTCCGGCGAATGGACCGGAAGGGGCGATCCAAGGGACCGCTCGGCAATTGCAGCATAGATTCCCACAGCCGGCTGCTTTTTCTCGTTTTGTGTTTTTATCGCATTTAGACAAGGGCGGTACTGGACTGGAATTCTTGTAGACTCCTGCAGGTGTCACGTTTTGCGTGGAGGGGTTATCGAAGATCCTTGGACAGCGATCCGAGGGCTTCCAGCCAACGTCCGAAAGAGCAGTCTGTTTATAGATGCATGAGCGTCATCAGGCATAGAGTTTAGACTCAACAGGACCATCTAGAGACAGATAGACACCCGACACTCCCCTCGTGGAGATTGTACAATACATCTGGTTTTTTTCCCAACTTAACAAACGAATGGTTTTGTTTTCAATTGTATCTTCAATTGGGTCGCGATGTGAAGAGGCAGCGTCGTTCAATACTTGACGGCATTACATCATAATCGTATGTTGACTGGCAAGTACCGTTGACAAGGCCCGGCAGCTCGTCGGCGCTATGGAAGATCATGCCATCCCCGGATTCGCCCCGCGAGTTCAACGCTCTGTATCCACTTGTCGTTTGGCATAGAGTGTTGGCCAGTATAACTACAACTTCCACGTCAGTAAGGGTATTTGTAGATGCCAATGTTCCGCTGTGCTTCACACAGCATCACCAGCGTGGCAGCTTCGTTGCCCAGAAACTCACAGATGTCTCTTGGTGTCGCCTCTCCGCGCATTTATGCTTGGTTCGGAAATTTGGCTTTGGCCATAATTTGGTAGCGATTGACGGCGGTTCCTTCAGTCGACGGGAAACTATCATCGAGCTTGTCTGAGTAACCGGCACACTTCGCCGTCGGGTTCACACAGCGAAACATCGATTTCTTGTCTATGTTGGCGCTGTCCAACTTCCCCAAGTCGCCCCTTTCAAGCGTCCCCTCTCAGAAAACCTGATCTTTTCGGTCATAAAGCTCGGCATTCTTCCAAGGGGCCCCTACATCTAGAGACATTGGTCTTCTCGTCGCTGACAGCTACGGGGTGAGTGAAGATGAGTTTGATGCCGTCGCCGTAACTGGGCTAACCCCTGATCCCGGTGGTAAGGCGGTTCTTCCCGGCGACGCAGGGGCCGGACGGGACCAGGTGAAGAAAAGGATACTTAGCACGAACCCATGGGGTAACTTCACATGAGCATACCTATGTGAAGACGGTGGTTATATGCTCCGGCCTAGTACAACAGAAACATGGATAGGGGTTCTAAGCTCGAAACCGAGAAAAGAAAAAGTCGGAAAAAGGGGGTATCAATGCACCAAAGCGCTCTTAGCTCTTAGTACCCATTTCTTGTGTGTCGCCGATTGTAAGTCGTGTTTGCATTCACTATATCGTCGCCTGAAGACCATGATTATGGTATCTACCATGACTCAGGATGCGTATAGTCCATCCAGATTAGGAACCGTGTGACTTCTAACCACTCAAGTCTGCACATGGAGAAAGGGGTATGTATTCACCGGGCTCCCAGCTTTCCTTCTCACAAGACCTTTCCTTTGTGCTCTGTGTTCTCTTCCTTCTTCAATCCTCCGCATTTCAGCAACACAACCTCCACAACCCCGTCCCATCGTGACCATCCATCTAGCAAAAGCCTCTCTGTCTCTCAGCCCGAGACCTCAAACTTGCCCAAGATGATGCACATCAACTTGCTTGCTTTGCTCATCTTCTGCTTCTTCTACTCTGCTCTCGTGTCGGCCGGATACCTGAATTATTGCAAGGATCTGTATCTCGTGCCTACCGAGCCTACTGGCAAAACAACGGACAGTTTCTACCTTGGGGCCTCATGCCTAGGCGTCTACGGAAATACCACGGCGTTCCAATGCTCGTATCTCGACCTCAACCAGTGAGTTTGATAATCAGTAGTTGTCCACCCCCCGGGGAGAGACCAAAGCCACACCAGTTTTTTTCAAACAAAGGCTCATCTTGTTCTCTATCTGGGTCCTTCCCGTGGTATTAGACGATGACTTGTTTCCCAATTCCAACCTCGCTCACTTGCTTAAGTACTCATACGTATTACTTACTCCACCACCCAACAGATGCTTCGCCCTGGGAAACGACAAGAAGTATCACGCGCAACGTCTGGGCAAGGGCATACCCTATGACCGTACGAGCCACTGCCGACTCACGTACGCGAATCAGCAATACAAGGACGCCAAGAAGGCAACTGGCATGGACTGTTCGCAGCCCGGGGATCTGGGCGGCACGTACACCGCCGACTTCCGTAAGTTTTGTATCTGCATGCAATTCTTGTTTTAGTCCTTGATACTCCTCCCCCCCCTGGATTGCTGGTGTTTGGAGGGTAGGGGAGTCGGTCGTCTACTTACTGACTAAGTACTTACCCTACTTACTTGCCTAACGTAATGGCCGCTGACCATCTCTCCTACATCCGTACAGGGGAAATCATTGGTGCTGATATCGGGTTCCTGACTTGTTACAACCGTGGCGGCTTCCTGTGTCCCGACAAGACCAAATAGCGCTTTACTAAGTGAGGGGCGGATGGACGGCGGCGAGGAAGAGATGATGATATCCCTTTCCTTTTTCTATTTGAACTATGTCGAACGAGTACAGTACTCATAGGCTGGAAGAGGGAGGGGCTATTTGAACTTACTTCTGCTGCTGCTGCTAGCGAAATAGGCAATGACCGCGATGACCCATGTGTGTCATTGATGCTTAAACTAAATACTTTTAAACATGGTTGTTTCTCCATGCATGCATACTTCAATGAAAGCAAGATGCGAACCTATACCCCGAATTCTGTCGGCCCGTGGTCTTGTTGCTTGTGCCTTGCTTCTTGTGCAGCCAAAATACCTTACGGTCGCCAGCTCATGGAACTAGAATTCATTGATAGCAATGGTTATACTGTCCAAGATATGGCTAAACCCCTATATGTCCTTTCCTTGATACCTCGCCCTCCCGTCCACTCCTTTTCCACCACAAACCACCTCACTCCTCCCTCAAGCGACAAAGGCAACTTCCCTCTTCCCCTCTACCGAGTCTGCCTTCCCTTGGAGCGCGTCGATGGTATCGGCTGCCAGCGCTGCGACCTTGTCCGCCTTTGCGGCCTGGAACGCGCTGATCAGGGCCGGGTACCAGATGTTGACCATCTTGTCGTCGCCGCCGGCGTTGGGGTGGATGCCGTCGCGGTTGTCGGCCGAGCCGCTGTAGCCCGTGTACTGGTCCACGACCCAGATGGGGCTCGCCGTCGTGTTCTTTCCCTGCGCCCACGGCGTGATGGCCTGGTTCAGCTGCTGCACCTTGCCGTTGTAGTTGCCGAGGCCCATGGGGATGATCTGGGCTACCTGCATTGATCGGCGCGGTTAGTTCTCGGTTCTCGGCTTGCTGCATGTTTTTTTTGTCCGTGTTTGGGCGATGATTTGCCTCTGGCACGGCTATGGAAAGGAGAAGGAAGTAAATGGGGCGGAAAACGTACGACTATCTTCATCTTGGGGTTGCTGTCCCGCATCACCTGGACCAAGGTGGAGAAGGCTGCGATGATCTGGTCTATGGGCTTGTTCTGCTGCACAATGTCGTTGGTGCCGAGGTGCATCGTGATGACGTCTGCCGGGTTTTTCTGCAGCCAACCGACGAGCTGCTTGCTGTTGGCTATGTTGATGGCGAGGAACCCGGAGTGACCTGTATTCGGAATTACCCCTTAGCTGGCTTTTAAATCTCAAATGTGTTTTGATTCGGCGACCTACCTTCATTGTCGCGATCGTACTTGGTGTCGCGGCAGTTGTTTTCGTTTTTTCCAGACCCGACAAAGTTGGTCGTCGCCCACTCGGTGCCCTGCAGCTTCTCCCACAGCTTGGAGCGCCAGCAGGTGATCTCCGTGATCGAGTCGCCGAAGGGCATGTACCGCAGAGCCGTGGTGTTCTGGGCTGCCACCGCGCCCACCAGCGCAGCAAGAGACAGAAGTTTGGCTGAAACCATTGTGATATGCTGTTGCTTGGAGAGGCTGTGGTGGAATGAATTTGTTCCGCGGTCCCTGTGCTGAATGATTACTGGACTCTGAGCTGCTGTTGGTCACGTTGACTTGGCCTATTATAGGTATGCGTTCGCAATAAGGTACGTACACTCTCGGTACTCGTAAGACAAATGCCGGCCGTTAGTACAGGAGTGGAAGCAGGACGGCTCCTCCCCGAGTAGCGGGTAAACTGGCTATTTAGACGAGCCACTTTCCGGGTATTCTGACATGACGAAGCCTCAATCCCAGCCTCACTACTCATGGCATGGCAATAGATTGGGGACCTTGCAATTTGGGGCTCTATTTACCCCATCTGCAATAGGCGTAATCCGACGAGGGATTCTTGGAGCGGGGTCTTGGCCTGATTTAGATTCGACAACTCCTGAATGTTCACGATGCTTCCCCTTTTCTCCTTTTCCCCATCCGTAAAGGGTTCTGATCTCCGTAATCCGGCCACCCGGATGGTGGTGCAGTTGCCATGACTATGGTGGTAGCTATTGACAGGTGATTGACAACTTGACCAGCAGGCCTGGTCAAAGTGACGATCTGAGGTGCGGCATGCCACCAAAATCACCATTGTTAGAGTGGGTATATAGCTGTTAACCACCCAGTTACGTATTATGCAGCAATGCCAACATCAATTTGAAATGGCATTTATGCCATAGCGAACATCTATTCGGGGCTCTCAGAGCAAAGCTACTCGGCCATACTACAGGTATGGTTCTAATTCGCGATAGCAGCCGAGGGGGCCTGATCATGAAATTAAAACCGCTGCGGATCTATCTTCGTTACATGTTCAAATCATCTGCGGATATCATAACAGCTTCTCGGCTAGGGCTTAGTGTCGTGTGAGATGGTCTACCACCGGGGAAAGGTGGGAGAATCTGTACTACACCTGGGAATACGGCTGCACGACAGCCTTGTGACATGAGAGGAATCCTATCTTTATTAGCACGAGACACATCGCCACCGAGAAGCAATGTTCAGCACACGCCGTACTACCACTTGAGCCAGTGAGCCCGGGGCGCTGTGCTCTTGGTATACTCTTGGCAATGTTAGTTAAGAAATACGGCGGGTGTGGCTTATTAGGTCACGTCAGCAGTGTGTATAGAATTCTCCCAACCTTCACTGGGATTTGGGATCGGGGCTTGATGGCCCATATATGAAGCCACGGTTCGATTTCGTAGTAATCATAACGCTTGGCACTTACAGCCTCCATTACAAGCACGCGAATGAGAGAGAGAGCATACACCAAGAAAGTGTTCGAACATCACATATCGCATGGGTAACCTCTCTATGAGTTCCTTCGATTCTTGGTGCACTATTTTGGGCGACTTGGCCCCTGGCTTAGACGCGGGTGGGAAGACATGTCCAAACACCAATGTGATCCATCCAAGACTCTGTCTCATGATATAGATGTAATACTGCCTCGCAGGACAGGTGAGATATATAAGGAATGGATGATCAACAGTCTCAGCCTTTTACCCATATTCCACAACCATCAAAGCTATCAAGCAAACAACAGAGCACACCTCACTTTCATCTTGCACAGAGAGATCCACCCGAGCCATGTATATCACGATGCCGTCGACTTACGCCGTAGCAGCTGCTTTGCTGCTCTCCACATCGGTGCTAGCCAACCCCTTGCGACTCCTGGACGGGCGCCAGTCAAGCGACGAGCCCGACCATGTACGAATCGCGTACTGTGGTGATGATGTGGCCGCATTCTACTAGTACGCCTCGCTGGATTTTCCTCCTCTGAACTTCTTCCGTTCCTCGACAATGCACTGATTCGAATTCTGCCTTGTTTTTGTTGTAGCAAGCAGGACCCGCTAGAGAAGAACGAGAAAATGAACAAGATCCTGGAATCCGCGGTCAAAGGGAAACCTCGTAAGTCTCATCTCGGGCCATCACATGAAGCCTACATCTGCAGACACTGATCACTCTGGATTTTACCAGCACCCTCGGGCGGCCGCCCTAACATACCCGTACCCATTGGACCCATTGGACCCATTATCGGACCTGACCTAAAAAAACTCCTAGGGGGCCTCAACAATGATGCATCACTAAGCGGCAGATATAATAGTAAGTTAGAAAAACGCTTCTGGCTCATATTGCTCTCGAGATTGTTCCCCCGATGTAGCGAACAACGAGCCAAAGGCTTTGATTATGTTGCCTATTAACACCTTTACAGTGATCGCCAAAGAAGGGGCAACGGCGACTCTAAGCAGGGAGAAAACCCGCGACGCGTTCCTGGGTACCTTGGAGTACGGCGCCACGGGGCTCAACTGCTTCCGGACCAGGGAGTTCGCGTTCACGTACAAGCCGCCGACCAGCGCCGCGGCCAAGAAGAAGGACCGCGCGTTCAACAAGACGCGCCAGTGCAAGTCGACGGTGCGCTGCAACCGGGCGCACGGCACCAAGGTGCAGCTCTACGCGTCCAAGTCGGCCATCATCGTCAACGGCTACAAGAAGGGCCAGGACAAGCCGTCGAAGCTGCTGGAGCAGGGCAAGAAGCTTGTCGTCGGGGGTAAGTGCAAGCTCGACGAGGACGTGGGCGTCAACACGGGCAGCACTTGCAAGCTCAAGATGACGGACTGCGAGGACGCTAGCAAGAAGTGGCTGAAGAAGATCATCGACGCGTTTGGGGCGCTCGCCGACACCAAGGGGTCCTACACCCTCTCCAGCCAGAAGAGCGGCCACTGCTCTGGCTTCGGATACTGTGGCATGAAGGTAAGTGGAGATATTGAGAACAAAACGTAAACTCGTTCTTTGCACGTTTACTGATCGCACCCTTTTATACTAGACCAAGTACATGACGTTCCCGAAGCAGTGGCAAGCAGGCGTGACCAGCATCCCACCACCTGGTAGCGGTAGCAAACCACACACGCTGGCGTCCATGACGCTCGAGTTCGAATGCAAGTCGGAACAGAAGGATACCCTCTGTGCCGTCTTGGAAGGCATCGCCGGCGCGGGTGGTCTGATACCCAAGGTCGGACCGGCATTCGATGTGGCCGGCTTGGCCGCAGGCTTTGCTTGCATGTAAGGGGATGATGGGTAGAGGGATGCAGCACCTGGTGATTTGGTGGAGGTATGTGGTGATGAGATTCACAGGGAGCAGAGAAGAAAGGGGGGAGGAGATGGGGCTCGTTTGGTTTACTAAGTTGTTTTTCATGCTACTGAATAACTAGATGTTATCATATGGTCATAGGTTTCCCGAACAATCAGAGCTAATGTGTCTCCTTTCCAGTATCAATAGTAAGCTTTTGCAATAGGGGATCCGCAGCCACAAGTCACGTAGATATGCAGTCAATGGAAAGACTCTTTCCAGCACTATCTCACATATACGGCCGTATATGCTCTCCCCAGGGATGACTATTGTTACCCCTTCGTGGATATGACCCCTACCAATATCAAGAGGGAGCTATTATTCGAATGCGAATTCCCCCTTTGCAACAAGGGCGCCCTCACCTAAGATGGTCCATAAAATATGGATCTCCTCAGACGGACGAAATCCCAACAGCAACACTAACCCCCAAGGTGCAACACTTTAATTGTCTAACCACGAACATGGACTCGATCCCATTCGAATAATCGAGGTATACTTGGTGTGTATGTCGTGCCATAATAACCAAGGTCTCTTATCGTATTTCTTATAAGTAGTGAGGTCAACGACCCATCCGAGTGGAGTCAGCACCACTACCGGCAACTCCCACCTCAACGACAGGGGTAATCTAGAGCACGCCATCTTAGCACGATATCGCATAACGCCGTACTTTTTGCGCGGGGTGGATAAAGACGGAATACAGGCGGCGTATAAAAGAAATAAGCTTTTGGTTTGCGGCCCCGAAATCGTCAACAAGGGCTTACTATACTTGTTCATCTGCCGAAACACACAGGATCTCATCATGAAGATCAGTGCGGCTCATACCCTGCTCGGTCTCGCGGGCCTCGCGTGTGCTCAAACCACAAACGGGCCGGCGAACGATCCAGCAAAGCCCAAGGGCAAGCCGAACTTTATCTTCATCATCACGGATGACCAGGACCTCCGCCTCGGCTCGCTGGAGTATATGCCTGCGGTGCAGAAACATCTCGCCGACCAGGGGACCACCTTCTCGAAGCACTACTGCACCATTTCGATCTGCTGCCCGTCCCGGGTATCCCTTCTCACCGGCAGAGCGGCACACAACACCAACGTGACTGACGTGTCTCTGCCGTATGGTAAGTAATGATAACTTGAACTCGGGATATTCGTGGCTGAAAACTAAACATGACATAGGTGGCTACCCAAAGTTCGCTTCTGAGGGATGGAACGATAAGTATCTGCCCGTGTGGCTCCAAGAGGCCGGGTACAATACCTATTACACCGGAAAGCTGATGAACGGCTTTTCCACCTCGACATACAACAACCCTTATCCGAAGGGATGGACCGGGACTGACTGTAAGTTGATCTCTTCAAGTAAAGGTTGGGCTCAGATGAGTTGGGGGAGCCGTTGCTAATACGACGGGTTTCTGCTGCCAGTCTTCCTGGATCCCAATACTTATGTGTATTACAATGTCACCATGCAACGCAACAAAGATGACCCGCGGACACTCACAGGTCAATACTCAACGGACCTGGCGGCAAACAGCACGCTGTCGTTCCTGGAGGAGGCGTTGGTTGATGCTTCGTTAGGGGGTGACTCGGAGAAGCCATTCTTCATCGGCGTTGCCCCTATCGGACCCCACTCCGAGACGTGGAAAGGGCGCTTCAGCACGCCCGTGCCGGCGGATCGACATAAGGACCTCTTCCCCGGGCTTAAGGTTCCTCGAACTCCCAACTTTAACCCCGAAGTAGTAAGTGGACTAACCGACGGAGGAGCTTCCCTTAAGCGGATGTGAAATAAAGGACTGACAGAAATCGTGCAAAAAGTCAAGCGGCGGGGGCTGGATCAAGACGCTGGCGCGCCAGAACCAGACCGTGGTCGACTACCACGACGACTTCTACCGGCGGCGCATCCAATCGCTGCAGGCGGTGGACGAGCTGGTTGACGGTATCGTGCGACGACTAGGGACGGCACCCGACGTGCTGGCCAACACGTACCTGATCTACACGTCGGACAACGGCTTCCATGTCGGACAGCACCGCCTCGCGCCCGGAAAGACGTGCTCGATCGAGGAGGACATCAACGTGCCCTTCGTGATCCGCGGCCCGGGCATCCCCGCCGGCCAAAAGTGGGAGTTGCCGACGTCACACACGGATATCGTGCCGACCCTGTTCGAGCTTGCGGGCATTCCGCTGCAGGAGGGCTTCGACGGAGTGCCCATGCCCGTGACCCAGGCGGCCCAGCTGGCCGAGAGCGCCGATGACGCGCGCAAGAGCGAGCACGTCAACGTCGAGTTCTGGGGAAAGGGAATCCTGGAGGGCGACTACCCCGGCACGGGGAGTGGGATTCTTGGTGGTGCGTCCGGGCTCATTTCTTATCTGTGGCCTTCCTTCTCTTCTCTTGTTCTTATCCCTTACACCGTACTAGCTTGATTTGGCCCCCACCTGCGGAAGAGAGAGTTGCTGACCATGCCAATCATTGGCCCCCTTGTAGCTAGCGGCCTGAACGACACGTACAAGGCGCTGCGCCTGATTGGCGACGACTACGACCTGTCGTACACGGTGTGGTGCACCAACGAGCACGAGCTGTACGACCTGAAGGCCGACCCCTGGCAGATGAGCAACATCTACCCCGCCGCCGTCGCCAGCGACGACGCCACGACGACGACGACGACTGCTTCCCCCGACCTCCTCTACGGCTGGGACAAGGACAAGCTGATCGCGCGCGTCGACGCGCTGCTCCTGACGCTCAAGGCCTGCAAGGGCGCGGCGTGCCGCCGGCCGTGGGAGGCGCTGCATCCGGAAGGCGGCGTGCACAGCCTGCGCGACGCCATGAATGCCGGGTTCGACGAGTTCTACGTCGAGCAGCAGCCCCGCGTCTCCTTCTCGGCGTGCAAGCTCGGCTACTTGACCGAGTTCGAGGGCGCGATGCAGCCGTTCATCTTTGGGGACGAGGTCGGAGGGATGGAGGCTCGGTGGGAGGACTGGACGTAAAGGGGAAGAGAAGAGAAAATAATAAAGGAGACGGAGGCAGAGGGGAGTCGTAGTGCCTGGACTAGGACTCCTGGTCCATATAATGTTACACAAACAGCCCCTGGGCTCGGTTCAAGATGTATATAGGTTAATCGTAACAAAGCAACGGGTGAATGCATTGCTACTTGAATGCAATGCAACTCGCCTCAAGGCCCTCCGATTTTCTCGCAGCGGATGTTGTGTCGGACCCGACATGCATCGAGTATCTCATCTTGGTGTAACACCTGCACGTTCCCGAGGTGAGCGAATAAGTGTATTTCGTCATGTCTAGACCAATGTTTGCTGCTGGCTGCGTAGGGACATTATATGTACCACCTTCCTCTTCTCTACTTATGTTTCATGCTGGATATTATTCAAGTGTTAGTTGCATGTGCATGTGCGTGTGTGTGAGTGCTGGGCGTTCGTGTTCTCCGCCAAGATAATTAGTCGACACACCCATGGCGTTGGGACGAACCCCAAGATTGATTTGACAGGGCGCGCTACCAGTAAGGTTAATGACAGCAACAACTCAAAAGCCAATTGAGTTAAGCAGTCAGTCAGTCTGATCACCAATCTGATCTGAGGCTGTCATCTCAACATCAATCCACGTTTCGCGAATCGTGGGGTTTCGGATTGCCAAGCAAGCCATAAGGTCATTGTATCCATCTGCCGGGGCCGATTGCCATAGCGCCATGGTAGTCTCTTGGACATCGACGTCCATCGTGCCAAGCCGAACCAAGATGACGATGCGCTCGAGAAGAATCGATGTTAAACTTGCTCTCAAGCGCCGTTTCCCCAGACCATTTTGGCTAGGTTTACTGTATCATGTATGATGCTGGCCAAGGGCCCGGCCAAGTCCGGTCATTCGGTGTAGCATTCATACGAGACCGGCATCACATCACATATCCTCTCTCCCTTCGGTAAGGCGATGTGACAGGAGCTATCCCATGGCGGAAGGTGGAGGGTGTGGGAGCTGGCCAATGAGACATGCATACCCCCCCTAAGATCTCACAGCTCGCAGTGAGGTCGGGATCAGCGGGTCGTGGGCGTATGACTCGTGGCCCAGAACTGGCAGGCTGGGCAGAAACAAACGAGCAAACGAGTATAACCCAAGTATCCAGTAGGGGCCTTCTCGGGGTAATTGGTGCAGTATAGCAGTACAGTCTTGGGGTCGGTTTCTTCTTTAGTGGCCCATAGAGTGCGGAGAGGTGGGCAAGTGGGCGAGTGGACGTCCTGAGTCCTGAGGGCCTCCCCCCAGTAGGGCCTCCCCCGCATTCCTCGCAAAACCCCATACCCACCTGAACGGCCCGCGTACCTCTTTTCATCATAGTCGGCAGGGGTCCCCTGAACGGTAGAAAGACGAGGTCCCGCATGACTTGGATATTACGGTACCACCATAACAGACCACAAGGAACTGCAGAAGGATGTGTACTTACTTAAGGTCAATGAACGGAAGAAGAAAGGATGATCAATTTGGAGGTTGGGGAAAATGATACTTATTAGAAGTAGGCAACCTATCCAGCGCCGTGGTTACTTTTGTTGTCACGCAAGTGTCTTAAGTTCGTCTCAACTTCATCTCAACTTAACCACGAAGCACAGCTCCTGTCATCTGAAGTGTAAACAAGATCCCGAACCTAATCGACGTGTTGCATGCCCGTCACGTTGCTAAAGTACGTCACTTTAGTCAACCAAAGTCCGGGGCTTGCTTGTCCTTGTCGTCGCATCGAGTCAACCCCCCGCCGATTCCCCCGTCGATTCCCCCGTCGCGACACTTACGAGAGGACGACCACCTAGGTTACCTGCATTCGCTCGAGCAGCCACAAGGAGATCCAAGCTTTACTCTCCCAAACGCACAGTAACAATAAACAATGGGTTGGAAAGAGTTCTTCAAGCGGCGCTCTCTTCGCGCCAGAGACGGCGAGAGGACAAAGGCTGCCGAGTTGACGATTAGAGAGTCGCTATATCCCATTATCCTGGTTACCATTCTCTTCTTCCTCTGGGGTTTCAGTTACGGCCTCCTGGATACGCTGAACAAGTATGTGCGCCGGCTTGTCCAAGCCTTCCCGTTCCGCCCGCGCATCTCTTGGTGGCTTGCATCAAATCCCGCGTCGGCGGCTTGATAAACTCACTACCAACTAACATGTGCAAATCGCAGGCATTTCCAAAATACTCTCAACATCACCAAGTCCAGGTCATCGGGGCTCCAGGCCGCCTATTTCGGGTACGTCGCATCGATATAAAAGAGCCTCGCATTGGGGACCCTCCATGCCTCCCTTCCATGCATTCACTGACATTCGACCACCACCATGTAGTGCTTACCCTATCGCATCCCTCGGCCATGCCGCCTGGATCCTTCGCCATTATGGCTATCGTGCCACCTTCATTTGGGGCTTATGTCTATACGGTTCGCGACACCAAATCTGATTGCATTCACCTGCGCCGACTGCGCTAACAACTGCCATCTAGGTATTGGAGCCCTGATCGCCTTCCCTTGTATTAAGGCGAAGTCATTCGGTGGCTTTTGCGCTGCCATCTTCATCATTGGTAATGGTCTTGGTTCGCTCGAGACTGCCGCCAACCCTTATATCACTGGTACGTCGAGCGGAGAGATTATGCTTGCCTTATACGATGTGGTTCCATGGAGACTAACCAATGCTCCCTACCACCCACACAGTCTGCGGCCCTCCAAGATATGCTGAGCTCCGCATCAACTTCTCGCAAGCCTTCAATGGTATCGGGACGGTCATTGCCCCCGTTCTCGGGAGTTATGTGCTGTTTACCTTCGACGACGAGACCGCCTTGGCCAACGTGCAATGGATCTACATCGCCATTGCCATTTTCGTCTTCCTCCTCGCCATCGTCTTTTTCCTGTCCGTGATCCCCGAGATCACGGATGCCGACATGGCGTAAGTTACGATGTCCAGCAACAAGATTTATGCACTTTGTCCATGATACTAATACACTGGCAATGTATAGTTTCCAAGCTAGCGAGACGCATGCCAACGCGGACCACCTTCCTCTCTGGAAGCAGTACCGTTTATTCCACGCCGCGTTCGCCCAGTTCTGCTACACCGGTGCCCAGGTTGCTATTGCCAGGTACGCCGATTCCAATCACTGACTACCTGAAACTTACTGCCCGGCGACGACCTACCCACCCCCATGAGCTTATTTGGACAGATTGACTTACCACCGATTCACAGTTACTTTATCAACTACGTCACCGAGACCGTCCCGGCCGCCATGGGCAACAAGGAGGAAGGCTCCGCGCTGGGCGCCAAGTTCCTCGCCGGCGCCCAGGCCGCTTTCGCCATCGGCCGTTTCGCCGGCGTCGGCCTGATGAAGTACGTCCGGCCGCGCTGGGTCTTCCTCGTCTACCTGACCATGTGCATCATCTTCATCGCGCCGTCCATCACCCAGCGCGGGTACACCGGCATGTCAATGCTGTTCATTACCTTGTTCTTCGAGTCGATTTGCTTCCCCACCATCGTAAGTTTGCATCTACTTACCTATACCATCTATCTATACATACTTCGTATATATATGTATGTATGAAAAAGGGGGCGTTCGCTGATACAAAACCACCTCAGGTCGCCCTGGGCATGCGAGGCCTCGGCCGCCACACGAAGCGCGGCTCCGGCTTCCTCGTGGGCGCCGTCATGGGCGGCGCCGTGGTCCCGCCGCTGCTGGGCGTCGCCGCCGACCGCCACGGCACCGCGCTGGCCATGGTCGTGCCCATGATGTTCTTCGTCGCCGCCGAGACGTACGCCATCGCCGTCAACTTCGTCCCGGCCTACCGCGACCCCGCCGACGCCTTCAGCACCACCGAAGTCGGCCTGCAGCCCCACACCACGGACGAGGAGAAGGTCAAGCATGAAACTCTCGATGTCGGGCCCGGCGGGGGCCACCATATTGGCGGCGCTACGGGGACCGTTGGGGACGAGAAGACGGGTGTTCATGGCGTGGCGCAATGATTGCCGCGATGGAACTTGCCGTCCGTTACTTGGGGAAAGGGGCGAGCGGAGCAGAAGCACTCATATAGCGTTTTCTGCAGTAAGCAAGCAAGCGGACATAGGCAATTGATTGGGTTGAGTAGTCTATGATTAGTTACTGGCCGCCAGCCCTTGCAATGCTAGAGAGCTCTCATATGACGTTGGCTTTCATACCCATGTTCTGTTGTGCGCAGTGTGAGCCCCGATGGCAAATGATGGTATCTCAGGAGCCCCTGATCGTAACCAACACAGAATGGACAATCTGCCCCTCAGGGTATCACACCACCGCTCATGGGTAACATAAAGCACAAGAAGACACACTTCAGACGAGTGTACAACAACGGACAAGCAATAATCTACACGCTGCCCTGTTACCACCCGACGCCTTGAGAACGCCCAGACATGAAATAAAAACAAGTGCGCCCTACATTTCCGGGTATCAAAGTACACAAGTCATAACCCGCCATCCGTTCCCGTCAATCGAGCGGCCCGGTAAAGTTCCGATCTTCGCCCTGCCAGCCCAGCAGCGGCCAATGCTCCGGCAAGTTCGCGACGGCGGGCAACGTGTACCGGCCCTCACACGCGCCCTCAGCACACGTCATGCCGCCGTCTTCGCCGCCGCACAGGCCCCAGAGATTGCAGTAGCACGCCTCCGTCGAGGGGCAATGCACGCTTTCCTTGCCGAAGATGACTGCACACAGATTCAAAGACGAGTTGGTTAGCCACAATCGCAATCTTGGATCGGTAGGACGGCGGAGTACGTACTATGCCACGAGAACTCCATGACCCGCCCGCTCAGGTCGTCCGTCAACGGCGTGTGGAGCAGCCAGTCCCGGAAACGAACGTAGTCCTCGCGGGGCCGCCGCCGGATCATGTCCCGCGTCGCGGCGAACTGGGAGCAGCAGCTTACGGCGACGACGTCGGGGACCGGGCGGCCGGGGAGGAGCTCCTCGAAGGCGCGCTTGTAGATGGCCTTGGTCGTCGTCTCCTTCTTGGGTTGCCCCTCTCCTTCTTCCCTTTGGGCATCCTCGGCGTCCAGGTGCGGGTGGATCTCGTCCGGGCACCCGATGACCCAGACGCAGCGCAGGTTGACGTAGCCGGCCCGCCGGACGTGGCCGAGCCGCAGCTGTCGCAGCGTCGGCACCGCGTCGTAGTCCGGGTCGTCGTTGTGCCAGGCGAAGCGCGCCGCGTGCACGAAGGCCGTCGTGTCCGCCAGCGCGTCGTAGCGGTCCACAATGTGCGTCAGGTACGCCATGGCCTCGCGGCCCTTGTTCCGGGGCACCGTCAGCAGGGGTGGAGCCTGCGGGCCGCCGGGCGCGGCGTCGACCACGTAGATGCGCTTGCTCCACTCCGCGGGCAGGTGACGGTGGAACCAGGACGTGTCGTCGGTCTGGAGGCTGGCCGCTACGATCTCGACTTCGGGGAGCGGGTCTCGTAGCGGTTCCTGTGGTGGTGGTGGTTGTGGCTCCTCCTTGGGTGGCGATAGCGCTGTTGGTGTTGTCTGCTGCAACCCGGCAGCGGCGGCGGCTGCTTCTAACGTCGTCCGACTCCCAAAGCCGGCGGTGTAATAGTCATGGTAAAGGAGTAACATGAAGCAAATACACAGCAGGGTAAAGGATAATAGGAGAACACGACCCAGATTGGGTCGACCAGGAAACATGATTAAGAGAATTTCAATAATTTTCTAGCCAGAGAACGAAATGGATTCTGGAGTTCGCCAACATCGCCCTGGCAATGACAGCAATCATGTATGTTCAAGACAAAGAAAAGCGACCGGAACCCAAGAGCAAGATCGTCATTTTCTTGTTCTCTCGGATATTTCTTCCCATTATTACTGCCCGTTTCGTTATATAGGACTTTGGCCACCTAGCCAGCTAGCCGCTGAGGGGTTTGGGCGACGATCGTCTGCGTTGGAAGTAATGCACCAGATGCTACTGTAAGGCGCACACCCCTGAAGGCTATGGGGCCTCCTGGTTGTCGGTAACCAATAAGGGGGCCGCGACAACAACCAACTGCATCCAACGCATCCCCGCGGCGGTTACGAGCAACCAAAAACAAGTCCGCCGACATGCTGCTGCATTCTATTTTTCCACGTCACAGGCGAATCGCTGATAGCGACCGGCCCATATTGCTCTCTTGGGAAGGGGGCTGAAACCAATGGCGCGCCCAACAACCACAAGATGTAACCAACACTCGCGGCACGCTCTCGTCTCGGGCCGAACTGTAGACAAGTAGTTATTGATCCTGCCGAAGAGGTCACCCGTAAAAGTAAATGAGATGATATGTGCGCATTTGGCCCCTATCCTGAGATGCATCCTGATGGATACAACCGCGCATCTTATTGTACCTTGTAACGCAATGCGACGATGATCATCAATACCCTCCTCTTTTACCTGCTCTCTCTCGCTGCGCCGTCGTCTATCATGAACCGCATCGTCGCTCCGGCAGGCCAGACGATCGCCGACGATGAAAACAATGGCCAAGGGGTTCTGGCTTCTCAAGCTCAATCGTCGCCCGCTCAGGGGGTTCTCCATCTCCTCCAAGGACGAGACGAATGCTCCGATGTGTTTGGCGCAGGCACCAGAAACTCAGTCTGCGCTCCAAGCTCAACGCTATGCTGTAAGTCAGGGACCACTGCCCGTTCTCTCGTTCCATGGGCTAAGCACCCCCCTCGTGTCCAGGCATAAAACCCGGCAACGACTTCCCGTCCTGCCAACAAGGCCTAGGCAAAGGCTGGTGCTGTGTCGGAAAGTGAGTGCTTACCTACCTACCTATCTCTTCTCCCCCACGAAAGTGGAGCGATATATCCAGACACTGCAAGAAGAAGAAGAAGAAGAAGAAGAAGAAGAAGATCCGAGTACTAATACACAAGGGGTGTCAGTGGCACCAATGAAAACTGCTACGCCGACCAGCCCTCCGACTGCCGAGACGTCAACGCCGTCGCCTGCACCAACCTGGGCCCCGGTGTCGACAAGGCGTGCTGCCCGCCGCTGACGAGCTGCACTGGTCGGCAGCAGGGGCCCGACGTGCGCTGCCAGATCGGCTACGCGAACCTCATGGCCCTGATCGGCGGCGCGACGCTGCCGTCTTCCTCGTCGAAGCCCGTGGCCTCCTCCACTACACCTGCCTCGGCCTCTTCCACTTCTAAGAGCGCTACTACGCCTGTGTCTCCAACGATGTCGCCAGATGCCACGCCCATGATGACGAAACCGACTAGCGGCGGCGGCGGCGTCGGCGGTAGTGAAGGCGCAGCCAAAGCCGGGCCGGAGGAACAGAGCACCACTCTTTCCGGAGGTGCCATCGCCGGCGTCGCGGCTGGCGCCGCCCTTTTTATTCTGCTAGCGGGCGTGGTGGCGTGGAGGCTTTGGCGCCGCCGGCGGGCAGGAAAGTATGCTTCTGCGCCCGCTGAGAATGATCAACATCCACCTGCAACTCATCCAATTGAACCAAAAGATCAGGGGAAGGTACAAGATAATATGGAAGTTGTGGAGGCCCCTGGCAGTTATCAATGGAAGAACTTGAATGTTTCAGGAATTCATGTGGCAGAGTTGGACGGGGGTCATGGTCATCACTACTATGGCCCTCATGAGATGGAGGGCACATTCAGGTCGAGGTGAACGTATGAGACCTGTATTAAACACGAGGTATATGGATGAAATAATAAAGTGTATAATATTGCTCAGGAGAGCTGATTGGTAAATATTATGTATATACCAGCTCAGCTCTGTGGCGCTTCAGACGTCGTTCGTACCCACGATATTGCTCTCAAGTGCGCATCCGGTATCGAATTGGTCGAACCCTGCGTAACCCTTGACAGTAGCGCCTGAGCCCACCGCCAACCGTATTAACCACAGCATCAACAAGTTGAGGAGACCCTTGACCCAAGAATCAACTCCCCATTTCTTCAACAATGTCGAACGCCCTCAGGATCACCTGCCTCTGCTCATCCTGTATCCACGTAAACGTCCTCACGCCTACCCCGCCCATCGCCAGGTCCTCGCGCGACGCCCAGACGAAATCTTCATGCTCCTCGGGGTCTAGCCGGACCCTGGGCAGCGTTTCTCCTTCCCTCTCGGATTCCTCACTCTTCTGCTCCCTCTCATCCGCAAAGGCATCATCATCGTCAGCTTCCACGATGAAAGTCAGTTTTCGCCATATTTCTCCGCAGTCCAACCACTCATGCCGCTGACGATCGACCACGGTGACGAACCGTCGCACCCGGAGTCCTGCCTCCTCAGCTAGCTCGCGGGCCGCCGCGTCCAGAATGCTGGCGTCATGTGGGTCGCACGAGCCGCCGGGGATCTCCCAGCAGAGGCCGCCATAGTCGTGGCGACTGCGCTGGACAAGCAGAATCTTCTGGGGTTGTTGATGTTGTCTCCTTCGAGAAGTAGAGGGGTATTGGTGATGGCTAATACGAGAAGGTGGTGACGGCGGCGAGTATGGCTGCTGCTCACTGGCCAGGGCAGGAGTGGTTGCCACGGCCCTTCCATTTCCGGACCTCTTCTCGGGCAGTGACGACGAATCCTCGGATGAGGAGGGCGGAGAAGAGGAGACAGATGATGCCGGAGACGGAGGCGAAGACGAGAAGACGCGGTCTTGCTGTAGCGGGGGCGAGGACAAGGAAGATATAGATAGCGGGGAGGCAAGAGGGAGATACGAATTTCCGTCGCCCTCATCACAAGAAGGAGAACACGATAATAATGATTTGCTGTAAGCTTGAACTCTCCTCCGTTTATCGTTGCTGATGACCACGGTGCCGACAACAAGGTGGGTTACGTTCTCGGACTTGTGTTGCTCGAGGTAAGCGGCGGGTGTGATGAGGTAAGGGCGGAGATGTTCCGGTATAAGGGGTAGCGAGGCATCACGGGCACCGCTGGTAAGCATGGTCACACGTATGATCTTATCGTGTTGTATGGCTTTAGTAGACGGTGTATCGTGTTTAGTGGTAATCAGGTATGAGGAGTGCATAAGAGTAGGCAGGGAGGAGTTAAGCGAGAATGGCAATATCATGAGAGAGGAGATATGCCGGTGGAGTTATACTAAGAGAAGAAGTGCCGGGGACTCGTGATGAGAGTCGCGTGCGGCCGTGGATATATTCACGCCAGGGAATGATAAACGCATAGAGAACGAGGGATCCGGGCAGTGGCCATCTTCAATGCGTATATATGCATAGGTATGTATGCCTGCGGTGTACCATCGATCGTTGCAGGGATATACCGGGTTACCGCGGCAGACGTTACAGGTAAGAAGACATCATATGTTCTCTTCAGAACACGTACGTACGGCCGTCATCTCACCCCCTCGCACTTTCTTCTGGAGGGTGTGTTGAGCGTGTAATCATCTCCATCGGCTCAAGCTCTTTTCGGAGTCGTTCATGGTGAGCGGACGCAGATCCAGCCAATGGCGCCGGAGCCAATTCACCCCCTAGAAGCAAGTTTTCCGGAATAGTCCAGGTGCATAATGGGCACCTGCCTCTCTGTTCTCGCGTGTCAGACAAGTAGTCTTATTGGAGTTTCATCAGCACTCGTAAGTGTCTGCCTGCCTTTTCTGTATTGAACATCATCGAGTCTGTCATTTGCTCAAGCTTCTCTCCGAGAACCGGCTGTGTGTATGTTTGTGTGTCGAGATCCGAGTCGTCGGCAGCTGGCTGATGGGGCATGACAAGGTGGCAGACAGCCTTTCAACGTAGGCCGAGATGATTGTCCGACCCAAGCTCGGCTTCCGTTTGGTCCGTCGAGGCAGCAGCAGTGTTACTGCCAGATGGCGTCGCATATGAGACATGACTTCAAATATGCAGCAAGCACCTGCCTGAAATGTGTCTCCCGACAAACCGTTGCGCAGAGGCAAGACTCACTTTCTATTCGTGGTGAGACGACATGGCGCCTGTATCGTGTCGAGAGACACCGCTGGGTCGATCGATATAGGCGTCAGTATGTCAGGAGTTTATCTTGTCTGCCTAACTAGTGAGGCAAGCGATGTTACTCCAGATCACCCACATTCCGCATGTTACCTTGCTCGGGTTGTCAGTCAGTCTAAGCGCATCGATGTGACTGGCCAATTGAGGGTTTGAAGAGGTCCGCAGGGCTTTCCCTGCAAGGAATTGGTTTAGTAGCTGCCTGTGGAAGTAGGACTTTGAAGACGATGGTGCGTGACATGCAGCCAAGGGATCAGATATGCAACAGCGACAACAGACAGGTCTGGCAGTCGGGGTCGGCAAAACGGTGGCGCGCCTGGCACGAGAATAGATTAATCGAAACCCTGTTGGCACGTCTTCAGAATACTTGAATGCCTAATCCTGCGTCCTGCGGAAACGAGGAGTAGAATATAAGTAAATGGTATACTTAGCAGTTCTTCGCTAGGTTGCTAAAAGACATGGATGAGGGGCAGCGATCAATGCTCGGAGGAGGAGGGTTGGTGTGTGCGAGTGGAAAGTCACGCCCGAAAAAGCAATAACGGCTGGCTGATAAGATCCTGCCACAGATGTCTGCCAGTGACTGACTGCCGTGGGTGAGTTTGGTGGCGGTAGGGCCAGTCAGTGCTGATGCAAAAAAAAAAAAAAAAATGTAATTGCCAATCCAATTGACCACCAGACTCAAGACTGATGCAGGCAGCAGAGAGACATGCCTTATAGGGTTGAAACACGTCATGTAATAATCGAGACAGCCAGCCCTATAACCTGCTGTTAACGATGGATCATCGTAGTCTTTGGCCTTCATCCTTACTACCTTATCTCGGTCGATGTAACCGTCAGTCGCATCAGAGAGATTAGGCTTATCAGAGAAAGAGAAATCTGTCGCTTGAGTAGCCGTATCGCATTCATCGAGCATACCTGTGGTGGTTTTGATCACACCCTCTGAACACTGAACCCGACAGGAGGGGTATATCTTGCGAGATCAAGCCGTCTCTTCGATCATTCGCAGCAGCAGTTGGTGGTCGCATTCCAAGCGGTCTAGTCTACTGCTGTCGCAGCCCCGCTAGCAGGGAAGGCGGGAAATGAGGCATGCGCATGTCGAAAGAATTTGGCCTCTGGTATTGATCGAACTCATTCCAAATCACCAATGTATGAGAAGCTGTGAACACATGGTTACGTGGGCCAGTGGATGAATGTCACGTGTGTTGTTGTTGCTGCTGCTGCTACTGCTACTGCTACTGCTACTGCTACTGCTACTGCTACTGCTGTAAGGGTCAGATCATGGACATGAAGTGTCTTTGCCCATATCCACATACAAATAGCGGTCTACTCAGTATATGAGACATGATATGGCGGAAGGAGACCAAATTTCTGCAATCATGCATGCCCGATCATACGCAAGGCAGGTGTATATGGTACTCATCATACAGTTGATTTAGTGATCGACAAGTTATCTCAGAACTTACAGGCTGGCAGTGGTATTTTCAGCAAGGAAAAAGAAGAAAAGAAATGCGCACACCCTGAGAAAGAACGACCTGTGGCCCAAAACCCAATCCAATGACCGACTGGCCAATGTATGTACGCCGTCCCGTCCTGTCCTTGAAATTTACGCAACGCCCGCTATGCTGTTGAGCCTCCCCCCGGGACAGCTCCCAATGATCCTGTCTCGATATGCACCCATAGGAGGGACCCGAAACCCAGCCCTTTTGCTCCCACCAATACGTATACCAACGTTATCCAAGAACACAATCTTCAAAGGGTATGAGGTAAAACACGATCGAAGCATAGCAAGGATATAATCTGAAAACCATCGCATATAAACGGAGAGTCCTCTCCGCCACACCATCTCATAACTCAAGAACCGAGTGTGGGCCCTTGTGTAGAAGTCGGTCTAGCAGCCGTTTGACCAACCTGCTTGTCCTGCGGGCCATAGTAGCCGTGCAGCTCCGCGACTTCGTTGACCGCCTCGAGAGGGGCGATGGTGCCTGCCGCGGCGCTCTCGCTGCGACCGCGGTACGCACTGTCGGTGCTCTGCCGCCTGCTGCCGCCCGCGGGCCGAACCGCTGTCCCACTGGAGCGCCTCCGTCCCAACGTGTCGATCGCGTCGAGCTCAGAGGTCCCGTGCTGGCCGTCGAGGCTACCGCTGACCTCGCTGGCGTTGCTCTGGCGTCCTGGGCGATAGGTATAAGTCGACGAGTCGTAACTGACGCGGTGGGGGCCCTGAGACTGCGAGTAACGGCTGTAGTCGTGCTGGCCGCCCACCGATTCCATGCTGGGGTGACGTACCCCGTCGCCTTCGCCGTTGGGGACAGGGTTGTATTGACCGGTTAAGCGTCCCTGCCACGTCTCTGGGGTCCCGCGTCCGTCGCTGAGGGGCGGGCTTCTGGCCGGTGAACTGTAACGACCGCCACCGACACTCGAGTCGGACCCTCCCCGGAAGTGCGAAGGGCGCATACTCGGCGTGGCCATGGGATCAACGTTGTCGCAGTCGACTTCGGTCACGGTGGCTGAAGCGTAGCCTTGTTTGTGCGACGACGTTGTTTGCTGCCCGTTGGACGACCCGCGCTTGGACACCTCGACCGCCTTCTCGGTCCGTTTCAGTCTGCGGATGATAATGAAGGCAGCTATGATCACCGCAAGCAGAACTACTACAACGCTAGCGACAATGCCCCCCAGTGCCCCCGGGCTTAGTCCTGTGCTGCTACCGCTGCTCCCGTCTGTTTGGATCGCGGGGGTCTTGGATATCGTGGTGGCCACCAGTTTTGGGACCGCGCCTGGCTGTCCAAGTGTAGCGCTTTCCGGGGCCGGCGTGATAGTAGTCGTATATGTCATCTGAGACGTCACTTTGTGGCCTGCTGAGTCGGTGGTCACCGCGGGTGCACTAACGACAGCCGTCGATGGGCTCGTCGTATAGCAAACCCCCTTGCCACAGCCCATTCCGTTCGGGCAGCATCCATACGCAAGAGACGAAGGACACAGATAGTAATTGGGTGAACATGTCTGAGAGTACCCTTGACCTGCAGGGGGGTTACAAGCGGTGCCTCCGCAGACATACCCGTTAGGGCAACATTGGCCTAAGTCGGCATTAGCAATGCTATAGGAAGAGTAATGTGAACGGTAGTAACCCACCAGGCATTTCAGTGCCACAACTAAAGTAGCTAAGCCGTCCACATGCTGACGATGGCCCTGCGGTTGTTGCATAGCAATACGTCGAGGAGCAACCGTAACCATTTGGACAGCAGTCTCCTCCAAGGCTCGCAGGACAGGCCGAGTTCCCAGCCGCGCAGGTACCGTCTCGCTTTCGGAGTGCATCGTATTCCTTCTCTATGCGATGGATCTTATATCGAGCATCGTGAGTCGCAGCAGCTTCCCTCGTCAACACCGCGACGACGAGTAAGCCAATGCAGCTGGTGCAGCCCCAGAACCGCCCCATGGCCAGCATCTTGCGTTCGCTCATACGACAGGCGCAAGCTCTATCCGTTTCAGCCCAAAGTGAGATTTCCTCAATCGCACCATCGGCTTGTGGGGAGTCCCGGCGGAGTACTTATTCAGCCGCCCGTCGCTCTGTCGATTATCTGCAAATTGAGAAACGCGGCGATTTGTGCCTCGAGTAACGGCTATTGGCCCGACGGAAATGTCGGTGACCAAGGTAGACGGCGTAAAGGGTGTAGAAAAGACGAAAAGGACAAAGAACAAATCCGAGCTGGGGGCGGTGCGGAGGATGGACCACCCCGCCGATTTGTGTATGTCAGAACGGTGTAACGTCAGGACTAAGACATCAATGTTGCGCACGAAGAGCACGATAGGCTGGGCGCGGAGCACTCTAGGCGGCTGTTGGGCATATGATCTCTTCACCAACTGGAGGTCCCGAGAAACTGGATCGGCGTGGAAATAGGCCTAAAGGGAAGAGAAATATGAAAGGGATGCGACTCTACGTGCATACATACATGAAGGGGTGGTGGTGTGGGTGGTGGGAGGGAAGGAAAGGAGGGAAGAGATCGGCAAGGCCGCCGGTGCTGACGGCAGCGAAGAATGAGAAGCACATGCGACTTCTCGAGGCTTGCTGACCACGGAATCTCGATTCTCGAGAGAGCCAACAGACGGACAACTGCTACGGGGCAACGAAGAATACCATCAGGCCATTCATCCACTCACTCACCCAATGCACCACGCTTCCCACACCCGATAACCTACATACCTTACATGCCTAGACGAGGTGCAACCATCAGCCATGTACTGCTGCGGCGCGCGGAGGGCAACGCTCTCCAATGGCAAGGCCCGCCATGGCAGCCATCAGCATCGGTGACACCGTCCATTGGCCAGAATGGGGCCGACGGGCTGACGCACACTGCAGCCTTTTCCTCTTGTGTCCAATGGTCGTGGACCCCCCGGCAGAACATACGGCCCATCTCGGGAGTGCCAAGTGCTACTAGGATCAGGCTGCAGCCGGGCTGTAAGGCATTGGGGGCCAGGTGCTGTACAAAAGTCTCGTCTCTCCCCCCTCCACTCCCTCCCTCTCCTCTCCAACAATGCAGAGATAGGTAACGTTGATAGAGTCGAGTTAATATCGATGCAAGCAAAGACGAAGGGCTGTGTGACCTGCGTTGCAAGACTCATGTGAGGAGTTGTCGTTGGTGCCGTGTCACAAACGGAGAGGCGGCACCCGGGGAGCGGGGGAGTAGCTCCAACATCTGGGCTGAGTTGGAGAAGGTCCGACTATGACCAGCCTGAAATGTTCTACAGTCCATCCACGACGAAGAATGGCAATCATCAACCATCAGTTTGTTATCATAAATTCGGGCTGGAACAGCTGAAGGATCGCAGCCAGCCGACCAGCCATTTTGGATCTAGCCAGCTGTTCGCTATCCAAAAAAGGGGGGAAATAGCTCTTAGAATGTGTGAGTTGTACGTATCTTGGAAGTCCTCCATCAGATGCTACCACACTCACTACCTGCCACTTGGAGGTATGTAACGGTAGAAAAGGTCAGCGCTAATATTTTGGGGCTATTTTCTGGACGCCTTATTTTAGCACCATTAGTGCACCCTTCGCTTTTAGCCTGAATGGACACCAGCCCGCCATCTGCCCTATCAGAATATCAAGTGGGGATGTACGACATCTACATTTGCAGTTATCCAGCATGACGAAGATCGTGCAGTGAGCATCGTACTGGGTATGGTATTTATAGGTATTTCCTTGCATACTTACTGATGACTATTCCTAGGTATAGAGGAACGTGATAAACTACATGCAGAAGGGAAAGTGATGAAGCAGGTTCCATGTGGAAGCTCTATGAGGTGATTCGGTCGGGCGGGAAGTACGGGGTAAGTCAACAAACAATTGAAAGCAAGGAGCACGGGCGCCCTGAACCAAACTTCCAGAAATTCACACAGAAGAATCGTTATCACATCTTGGACCAAGGCATTTGGCATTTGGGTATAGATGACCGGCCCCTTACTGTTGGAGCCTTGGACGATTGACTTCGGCCGGTGTCAGTAGATAGGCCCTGTCTAGTACCACCCGCACATCGGCATAATCAGCGTATCGAGGATCGACCTTGCATGGTTCGTCCACTTCTCAGGTCCTCACAGGTCCAATGTAAGGGGACTATCGTTTGCTTTTTCTAAAGGACGCAGCGAAATCGTAGTTTTGTAATCAAGTCTCCAGCCCTCATCGACATCGAGTAAGCTTACGTCTCGAAAACAATGTCTATGTCAGCATCGACCTACAGATTAGAAGAGCCAATTCAAGATCAGACATCTTAGACATTCAGTTGCATCTGCATTGATTCTGTGTAATGTGATCGTATCAAGCCGTCGGAGATGACCAGAACCGTGATGGCCTACCTCGCTACCATATCAGCAACGACAACTGGAACTTGGCTTTACAGGGGTTTCGCGTTCGCGGACCGTCTCGTCTGGGGCCAATAGGGCCGATCGGTCCATCGCTCTGTGCGACTTGGCATCTACTCCCCCATTACTGTTAATAAAACACAAGCTACATATCAGCTGGCGGTGTTCGTCGTAGGTGTCGATCTGTTCGTCGCCTAGCCGGGTCAATGATTCGGTGAAGTTACAAAGCCCGGTTGAAGATGCGCTGGACGGCAGAAGTGCGAGCACGACGCAGCCAAGGTCGATCAACGGGGGAGAGAGCAGGGTTCTTATTCGTTTTTCTTCCCCGGATCGTTCGCTGCACCTGAGCAAAGCTCGTGTTCTGGCGTCCGACCAACGTCGTATATAGATTAGGAACATATCACGAGACAGGAAGCTGGTAAAACAGCCTCCGCGCCAGAATGCCAAAAGACGCATGGTGAAGCGAGTCGGAGAAGCGGTGCGAGAGCTGAAAGGGGAAAGCTTCCAATTTGCAAACCCCACAGGATGGCCTCGCCCTCTCCACCCGTTCCGCCCAGACAGACCAGCTTCCCAGGCCTCCCCCAGGTTTCTGCCCGGGTTCTTCTGGCTCGCTGGGTGCCTGTGGTACCTGTGGTGCCTGTGCCCTCGGCGGGCCACTCATCCCGACCCTCTGATAGGCCCCTGAAAACTATCCTAGGCTTAACCGTTTCCCAGTCTAGGCCTAGCCTCTAGGTCGCATGTTGGAGGTCGGGGTCCCCCCCTCATCGCGCCCCTCACTACTTGGAATTCTTCAAGAATTACCTAACGATTGGAGGTCACGATGCCGCTCTCTAGCCTCTGGAGCGGAATGACCTCGTAGATTTTGGGAACCATTGAATCTCTGACTCTCTTCACCTTCCATTCTTCCACAACTCTGACCCCAGACCTCGCATATCTTCCAGATCTGATCTATCTTATTCAATTGCTATCGCGACCGAATCCGGACGCTTGATATTCTACCACCAGTGCGCCCTTGTCTCTCGAATTGGGGTTAGCGATTTGCGACAGCCTCTATCCTATCGAAATATACTATTGCCTTTTATACTTCAAGCGCGACAGCAAATATATATATCCTCGATTTGCGGAGCGCGACTACGCGCCCTCATGGCGGCTTCTTGATAGAGACGATGTAACTCTCTACATTTTAAGTCTTTGGCATTCGTACAAGGGTGAAATGCTGCTGTTCACTAGAGTGGCGCCGCCAAAGGTGCCGAAGAGGCGTTCCCGCGCTGGTCAGTCCGAACCCAATCTTCAACCAATTCCCTGGCGAACAACATGTTAATGCTCTCTTGTGAAATGTGACAGGTTGTACGTTTTGGTATGTTACTCTGGAATCCCTCTCTAATTATCAGTCGATATAACTACGCAATTCCAAGTTCTAACACCCTATGAAGTAAAGAGAAGGTATGTTTACACGCAGCTTAGATTGTGCGCTGGGGCTATAGTAGCTGACCACTGCACTGGTTATAGAAGAAGAAATGCGACGAACGGCGCCCTCAATGTGCGCGTTGCGCGGAGCGAGATCTGAACTGCACATACGAAGCTGTGAAGCCACGCCAACGAAAGAGACGTGATTCGGCAAACACACTGAACGGCGCATCACCAACATCGGAATATCCTGGCAATGACTACGACCAGTGGTCGCCAACCGATGACATTGAGGAAATCACCAAGACCGAGCACATTGAGGACAACTCGGTGGAAGAAGTGGTGCTCTCACCGCTGGGCTCAACCAGTTCAGATATGATACTGAGTCCTACGAGTTCTGTCGGATTCGATTTCCCTACTGAATTCAGCAGAGCGAATAGCTTCGCGTCTTCAAGGCGAAACTCCAATCTAGAGGTGGTGACCACGAGAGCTCTCTGCCTGCCACCCGACTTGGCCATGATAGCCCCGTGCACGATAGCATCACCGACCATGGAGATCTGCATTCCAGCTTTCTCCGAGTTCTCAGAACGCCCAAACCGACGTGCGCTAATGAATCACTTTTGCAATGTCCTCTCTCACCTGATCGTTTTCCGGGAAGAGTCCGGCAACCCTTTCCAGCAGCTGGTGCTTCCGCTTTCCCATGGCAGTCCGCCTGTGATGAACGCCATTTACGCTCTTGCGAGCGCACACCTCGAGTATCGCGGGGTCAATACCGGGGAGAAGTCTATATACTTCCACAATGAAGCGATTCAGAGCTTGGCGCAGCTCATTGAGAAGAACGGGAAGGTCAACCACAAAAACGAGCTATTAGCTTCAATAATGCTTCTGGTCTATTACGAAGTGGTAAGTCGCCCACACGGCGAGATGCCCGAATCCAAATACTGATCCTAATTACAGTTGGTCCAAAAAGGCCGCTCAAATATCGTCGATGGGCATTTGAAAGGAGCCCTGACAATCATGAACTCATGTCAAGGGGGATCAAGCCCCACAAGTACCTTCTTAGAACGGGTAAGAGGGCCTGACGAAGCTCGAATCGTGTGCAAAAGCTAATACGTCTCCAGGCATTCCGGTTTTATGATGTGATTACGGCTTTGTCTCTAGGAACCGCCCCTCTATCTACAGCGCCGGCTGCCGGCTGCTTGGTGCCCTTCCCGCCGCTGGACGCACCGCCAAGCTCCCCTCTTAGTAACGTCGATACTCTACTGGGCATGGCGACGACACTTTGGCCGGTCATGCACCGGCTGTCGAACCTGCCCTCGCTCAAGACGGAGCTGGAGAACGCGGTCAAATCCCACCAAACGAACAAGATGGCCGTGCTGCGGACCGAGTTCGAGACGACGTCGCGGGCCATCGAGGGCGCGCTGCAGAAGTGGCAGCCCACGCTCCCCTCCAATGTTGGCATCGTGGGCGGCCTGCTGGAGAGCCTGGACGGCGAGCCGATCGTGGAGCAGCCGCTGCTGCAGTCGATCCTCGACAACGCGCTGGCGTACCGGCACAGCGCCTTCGTGTACCTCTACAGAACCATCTATGGGCACGCGCCGACCCACCCCCTCGTCCAGAAGCACGCGCATGCCTCCCTCGTGCACTGCGCGCGCAACGTCGCGTTCCGGGGGCCTATGGGCGCGCTGCTCTGGCCCCTCTTCGTCGCGGCCTGCGAAGCCGTGGCGCCCGAGGACCGCGCCCTCGCCGAGCGCGCGTTTGTGGAGGTCGATAACCACCAAGGGATGACGAATATCGAAAAGGCTTGGGGCGTCGTCCGCGAGGTTTGGAAGCAGCTCGATCTTTTGAGCGTCACACCCTACGGCGCCAAGGACGCGGATCTCTGGAGGCGCGTTAGTAAGGAGATGGGCGTTAGTATCGTTTTCGGCTGAGGTCGGATGTGGCTACGGGTGCCTCATTTACTAGAGTTTTAGGGGGTTTGGATTTTATACCATATCTTGGGAGAGGGGGTGTGATATATGCGTACAGCGATCTTTGGGAGAAAAAAGAAAAAGAAACATGAATCGAATGCCTTGAGAGGAGCGTTCGGTGCTACTTTATTACCAACTACAGCTGGCGAGGATTGTCTTGCTATGCTGCCTCTAATCAAATGAGTCTATCAACACACTACTTCAGACTATAACTAGATATCTAAGGTCATATGCTCCATTGCATCGTGTGTATCAAATCATGAAATTTAGGCATCCCTATTCATCATTGTCGTCATTGCATCCCAACCTCAACCACGCATAATGGAAGGTGCCCGAAAGCATACGACGCCATATCCTGCTCAATTGCCCATGCGCTGGTTTCGTGACCAAGGGGAGATGGCTGGCCAGGCCTAAGGCAGAGCTAGGTAGGTTACGTCTTAATGGTGTGTGTGCATCTATGTGTGTGTGTGTGTGCGTGCGTACGTGTGTTGGCACGCCTTATACCTTAGGAGGCTTTCCACCTATCAAAGCCCCAGGCAGACGGTCTCGATGCAATGCCGTACTTCGGATAGACTCCGAGAGTAGCTGAAGAAGGCATCCTGCAGTTCGGCAGTCGCTCCAATTTCATGATTGACACGACGATGCCGGACCATGTGTGGCCATTGCGTGCGACTAGACCAATAAGCCGTTCAAGTATACATACCTTACTCATATACATACGAGGCTATTATACGCCATTTGGTCACTCGACATATCATTACGATGCCGGATCCAACCCAAGAGTGAGAAAGAGCAGATAACCTGCACAGACGGTTAGGTATTATTACATGACGACGTCGTGCCGCAGGCAAAGGCAGCAAGGGAGAGGTTTGCAGAGGACAAACATGTGGAAGAGCCAGCCAGTCAAAACTCGAGCTAATCCGGCCGAGGTGGCAAGCAAAGGCTTCCAGGATAAGGAAGGGAAAGGTCACGATAATTACGACTGCTGTGTGCGGAAGACGAGACGGAAGTCGCGGGTCGCGGGCGGGGGGATCTGGGGTTGTCAGACTCAAGGACACTAGAAAGCGGATCTACCCTTGAAAGTCCCTCCTCCCCTAACAAACCAATAAACCTCGACCCCCCCAATCGGATGAAGGACGTCGGGGCCGACGGGGGGCTTTTTGGGCTTCAGAGAAAATGGCAAAAGTACCAGGCATGTCTGAATGGTTGGAACAAACAACATTGAAGCATAGGACAGCTCTGTTTTTCGGGATGCGAATGAAGCCTGTCGCATCCAAAATTAAAGCGTCGAAAGCTGTAGGTAATAATATGTCATCATCAGCCAGCAGCACCCCCGGTTACATTTTCTCCCCTCTGGGGCATGCCATGTTCCACTACAGCACTTGGGGTCCGGGGCATAGAGACAGGCCTGCCTGCATGCATTAAAGGTTCTCACCCGACCGTCCGTATCGTGAAGTCTAGCAGTCCAGTGGTTCAGCAGCGCCCATGCCCAAATGAAACTGGGCTGGTGGTCCCCCTCTCGCTTCGATTTCTTCTGCTTCTGGTGGTCAATTGGAGCTGACTAGCCTGCTAGACGTAAAGAGACCTGCGTATAGAGTGTATACCCTCCTCCCTCCCCCTCCCTGCCTCACACCTTCCCGCTTTGCTCCTGGGCGGACTATTTCCTATTTGTCTGTCTTCCCTCGTTCTATTTCAATGTAAACGGCGATCAAGACCCTTGCCGTGCAGCCCAGCCCAACCCAGCCTACCATCAAGGCAATTGACTTTTTCCCAATACTTGCTTTTTCCCTCTTCCTCTGTCCACTCAGCGTAGCGAGACTGCACAGGCATCATCTTACCTACATCGCACCACTCACTACTACTGTATATAACGTACATCTTACAGACCAGGACTTATTACTCCTACCACACACCACACACGCACATCTACGAGACCAGGGATTTGTTCCTGTTTTTCTTATATATCTCATATCGATTCAGCCGAACAATTTTCTAACCTATTAGCGGCAATGACTTCTTTCGCAATTAGCCACGAGATTATGCTGAGAGAACCTCTCACGTCAAGTCTTTAGCCATACGAAACCTCCCCCACTCCAAATTTCAGCGTTTGGAATTGGAGGATCTGCCCAATTGCTAAAAAGTCGCCCGTCAATCTTACCTATTGACTGGGTTCACTGGCCTTGCTACTCGTTGATTACGACTTACCTGATCATCCATCGTCCAGGATTGCAGCCTGCTTGAAGTCTATTCGATCCCCGTAACTACTGTAACACATACAGTATCCATCTACATCTTACCCTCTACAAGGAGACTGGCCCGAAAAGCAATCAGGCCTCTCTCCGTACTACAGCAAATTCAACCTACGCCACGCCAACCGTGGTTGATCACTTTAAGTCTAAATACTGCCAGACCGTTAACCTATGATCTGCCGTTGTCACAAATCATAACAACCCGCAAACCGATTGAGGCGCTCCTTTGCTACATCCATACAACTTACAAATTTGCCCCCCAGTTGGAATCGCTTTCGCTTCGTTTTGCGGCAAAATAGAGAACCCCGCCTGCCGCCTCATCCGCAGTTGCGCTCCCGTCCGGAGTCCCAAGCCATCATGCTTTGTTGAACATATTTCCCCAGGCGATCGTCTCATAATTACCTCGCGCAACCCGCTTCTCCAGGCCTCCCCCGCAACAATGGCGACCACTACGGCCGTCGATGGTACGGGCGGTAGCGGAGCTGTTGCATCAGCGACTCCCAAAGCTATCCGCTTCGTCAACAACCAGGGCCAGCCACCACAGAAGAGACGGAGGATCAACGCGGCGTAAGCTCCTCTTCCCCTTTTTCTGTCTTGTATTTTCCTATCATTGCCATCATTATGGTGAAGCGACTCTCGAGATACCTAGCTGGAGTCTTGGAAGTGATGCGCGATACTTTTCTCTTCCTGTTGCCTACAAGACGGTGAATCGAAGTCGAGTCGCCAGTGCCCAGTGATGCACAGGAAAGTTCCCTGCATAATTTAGAGGGACCAGTACCCCACTGACGACAATCCGGGGCAGGGGCGCAGAGATAGCTGTCCGCGCCCGCCGCCGCCTACCTTAAACCACTTATACTTCTTAACTACGCCGAGTCGTCCGAGCTATTCAAACTCTAGGCTAACGACAGATCTATCTATTTCAAGCTGTCTGACATGTCGCAAGCGCAAGACGCGATGCGACGGGGAGCACCCGACCTGCCATACTTGCTCCAAGAACGGGCATGTCTGTCTGGGGTACTCGGATGCGGCCGAAAGGAAGAAAGACCCTGTCAACGGCCAGGTTCTCGACGCAACATCCGATAACGATGAGGAGTTGGACGAGAGACGCGACGAGGAGCGGTCGCAGTGGAGGTCAAACAAGTCGGCTGCTCGACAGCATAGCTCCGCCGCCAGGCTCGACGCTTCGCGTCGCTTTTCCGAATCGAGTCGTAGCAACGCTTTACCTTCCTCTTCTACCTTGTTGCGAACGAAGCAAGAGAGCATAGACTGGGAGGACCGCCATAGCTCAAGCCAGAATGGTTCCGCCTCTATGTCCGGGCGGCCCGCGGCTGTGCGCAATTCGTCCTTCTCAACCGAGGATGGGAGAAGCCCCAGCATACGGTCGCCGGTGCTGCAACACCACCCCAGCGAGGGCTACCGCGTCCCGTATTTCCGCTACTTCGGGCCCACGGCCATTGTCCCGGGCTTCAAACAGATGGTGGTCAAGGTCCGCAACCGGAGACGGAGCTCGATGACGGCGACGTCGCCCAGCTCCGGCGCTACGTACACGGGCTTCCTGAATTCAGGCCAATCCGACCAAAGTGCTGCTCATCCGGACGATATGCCTGTCTATGACCCCAATGATCCCGATCCCGTAGACTCTCTGATTCTCAACCTCGTAGATACATTCTTCGACCATCAGGGCTGCAACTATCCATTTCTTCGCCGCGGCGACTTTACGCGTTTAGTCAAGCTAAAGCAAGTCGAGCCTATCCTGGTCGACGCTGTGTGTGCCCTTTCGGCTCGATTCTCCGACTCTCCCGTATTTGGCAACGGCCCCAAAGCCGAGAATGGCCAGGTCTTCGCGCAGAGGGCCAAGGCAGCAACTGTCGATACTTTCCCCTGTCCTTCTGTGGCGGCTGTACAGGCCTGCTTGCTGATGGCATATGAAGGCTTCGGTGCAGATCAGGACAGTGCTCTGTGGATGTATCTCGGTCTGGCCATCCGCATGGCCATTGATCTCGGGCTCCATAAGAAAGATGGCGTCAGATTCCAGGGAGAGAAAGACCCCTGGTATGCACGGTCCTCGAACAGGAAGCCGAGCGACGACGACAGCAACAAGATGAGCGACAGCGATGACACATTGAGTCCGCAGGAGCAGAAGAAGCTAGAGCAAGAACGCATCGACACCCTATGGTCTGTCTTCATTCTTGATCGAATCATTTCCTCGGGAACGGGCAGGCCCGTGACGCTGAGGGACGACGACTTTGAGCTCGATTTCCCAAGATCTACCAAGAACAAGAACGATGGCTGGCCTGATCCTTTTCCGTCTCTCATACAGATTATCCATCTCTATGGACGGGTGTCGGATGTTCTGAACAAGCTCAGAGGAACCAAGGACCTCACGCCAGAGAGAATGAACAGCCTGCTGCATATGGAGAAAGAACTCACGCGGCTTCACCAGAAACAGGACCCGAGGTTACGTTTCGATGCCACCAATTTTCAGCACTACGTTGGCAATGGGCAGGGCACGCCTTTCATATTGCTGCACTTCTGGTTTCACGCCTTGATCATCGTTCTCCATCAGCCGACTCTGCTCACACCCCTCGAGAGGCTAAACCAGGACCACCCCCTGCTACCCCATAGCCGCGAGTTGTCCATGTCCAGCGCCAAGACCATCGCAGACATATTGGCCTTTGCCAAATTGATCGACGAGAAAAGCTTCATTGGAAACCCATTTACATCGCAACCTATTTACATAGCGGCTTGCGCGTTTCTGAAAGAGTCCGTGACTCATCCGTCATCCCAGCCCACTTCAAGAAATGCATCACCTCTCCGTGATCAACAAGGGATGATGGGGAGAGCTACCGGCGGAAGGAATGGAAATGGGCCCGAGCACAAGACATCAGATCGCCATTTCCTGTTGGCATCGGCGGCCAACCAGAACTACCAATCATGTTATAAAGCACTGCAACAGATACAGCTCTACTGGGGAGGCGTGCGTTATATTCTTACCGCCCTGGACCAGAAGTTCGCCGGTACTTGGGATTGCGAAACCTACACGCGCGAGGAGTACGAGAGCACGAAGCAGCCTCGTCGCAACGATCTACATAGGTTCTTGGTGAAGGATGAGAACTACCCAACGTCGCCTACGGTACCTCCGTTGGCTTGGTCGTTGACGGGAACCACCAATTCCCCCAACTCGAGTCTCACGCTACTATTTCAAAACCCCGTGACGCAGCAGCAGATGGATATGGCTACTATGCATACTACCCAGCCGCCACCACCACCAACCTCGGCGCCGACGCCCCCGGGTAACATGATTTACGACCCGATCCGACAGAGCCTACCAGAAACTACCGTGCAGATGTACCCGCCCGCTTACCCTCAGCCCAACACATCTGCTCTGCGTCACTCTATCAATCCTCACCGGGCACGGCGGGTGTCGACCTCGTCTGGTCCGAGCAAGTCTCTACTGCGATATGACAACCTATCCGAAGATGGCATCAACACACCGACCACACCGGATGGAAAATTTTCGCTCGCTCTCGCATCGCAGGGGTCAAGTGTGTCGCTCACCTCGGCCTCCTACACGCCTACATCCCAGCATTCGTCCGGCTTCGACCAATCGATGTATCCCACGGGGGCGTCCCCGAGTAGCACCCTGACGGAGCTGCATCCTTCCTCGGCCCACGGCGGTGGTCAGCACCAGCCGTCGTACATACGCGGCGCCAGTGGGGGTACCAACTCGGCCAGTACGCCCACCACCAATAACGGCAGTAACAATGTGTTTCACCCGGCGGACAACGGCGGCGGCGGCGGCGGCAGCGGTGTTCCGTCCAATTTCACCCAAAGCGGCTACTCGTACCTCGGCCCCAACGGGCAAGGCATGCATCTGGTGACCATCGACAACGAGTCGGACTTTACGCAGCACCTAAGCAGCTTCGAGAGCTCCGACATGCTGAGCTGGTTAGGCGAGTACCTGCCTTCGGATGTCGGGCTCTTCACGGACATGGCGGCGAGCGGGCTGCCTTGACGGGTACACCGTTCTTGGTGCATCATCCCGTTAGAGTTAGGCTAGGCTACTACTCGATCCCATGTTCTCAGATACCCGCCCTGTCGATTTACTTCGCCTCATATCAGCTATCTCATACAATACTCCACGGTGCAAAAAGCATGAACGGTGGTAATGTGATTGGTAATCGGAACAATATATTACGGGTAACATGGGTTGCATATTTCTGTGCTCAAATTGGCATTTTCCGGGCGGCCACTTGTTTCATACCTGGAAATCATCTACTTCTTTCTCACATTGATAAGCTTCGGTCGGCGGTGACAGAGAAAAGGAAAGCCTCACGGTTGGGCGCTTCGTTTTAATTTCCTGGTTCTTCTTTTACCAACATGTGTGGACGTCGCCTTAATGAATCGGGCAGGTCGTTTGTGTAACGATGGATATAAGGGAGTCTTGGGGGGGGGGGTCTGGGATATTCTTTTGGGCTGAAGTCTCGTGGGGCCGGGACAGCAGAGGGAATGTCTGCCAGGGTCTACCCTCCTTTCCTCTCTGAACATGCCCTGGATTGGGCGACTATGGTGATCTGGAGTATGTCTGCCTCCACATACTTCCGTTGAGTCGGGATTGTATTGTTCATTGGTGGCCTGAGGCATTGGAGGACCGTCTATTGAATCCATACCCCTCGGCCGCAATCAAGTAGAGATGGGTTTGAGATGAATTGACATCAAACCGATACCCCTTAACGCGATCTGCATGGTTTCTCGCCTACTCTCCTGGCCACGCCTGTCATTCAAAGAATAGTTCAGGTTGATGGCTGCCCAGGGATTCAGGGGCAGACCATAAATTGTTGTATACCTCCGAGTTTCGAAACGCTCACCGTCGAGTAGGACGGTTTTGGGGTATTCGATCGGTATGGGGCTGGCTTACTAGAGAGCCAATGCATTGATGGAAGCGGAAGCTAGCTTTCGTTTCGGCGTGTGAGTCAAATAAGACGTCGCTTAGGCTTGCTTAGCTTAGCCCCTCTGTATTTAAGCGTCATACCCGGCATGATTTTACCTACTCCTACTTACTTGGGCACCCGAATAGCGTTGGTGAATATATGAATTTCCTTCTTGAATTTGTCTTGGAGGAATACTAAAACTTCCTAGTTAATTGTAAATATTTCCTCTACGGAGCCTGCCATGCCCGTCCTCGTGGTGCGCGTACGCCCAAAGATATTCCCTTTCTTCCAGCTGCCCGGCGAAATCCGGGATCTCATCTACGAGTGCGTCTTGGTCGAACCGCCCAAGTACGAGCGCCGCCACCTTGCGACCTGCCAGTATGCGACGCTCGTCCCCACCTGCTCCGAGATACCTCCCTCCTGCACAGAAGAGATGCCGTCCCGAGAGAGATTCTGCCACTGTGCAAAACGGAGGCACTTGGCCCTCCTGCTAGTAAACCGGCAGATACACAACGAGGCGAGCTGCGCGCTCTGGGGCAAGAACGTCTTCTCTTTCTGCACGGCGGACAGCTTCAACCGATGGTGCGCCAGCATCGGCGCCGCCCAACGCAACCTCCTGCGGCACATCGCCATCTATTCCGCCCCCGGGGCAGATGTCGCGCAGGGCAGTCGAACCCCTGTGGACACGCAGTTACTGCCGAGCCTCCTGCAGTGCGCCAGCCTGCGGAGCCTCGACCTCGGCCCCCAGCGGCTGCCCGACGGCTTCGTGGCGACCCTGGCCCGCCAGCTCCCGCGCCTAACGCGCGTGCGCCTGGCCGGGTTCGAGACCCTGGTCCGCCGGCACGCGCCCGAGGATGACTCGAACGCCTGGGTCCTGGCGCTGGTGCACGTCGAGGTCCGCCTCGACGACGTGCACGCCGCGGGCTTCTCGCCCCACGACCTCGACTACCGGGCGCACCCGGTCCTGTGGCTGGCGCGCGCCCGCGCGGTGCGCGAGCACGCCAAGCTCGCGGACCTGCGCCGCGGGCGCTGGGGCCGCTACTGCGACGCCCGCCGCACCGCGACGCTCCAGCTGGCCCAGGAGGCGCGCCCCGTCGCCGTGCCCCTGGTCGGGCTGCCGAACTGCGCCGCGACGTGCGCGCGGCACCGGCGGGTGCGCGAGGAGGACGAGCGGCGGCGCGCGGGGCGGGCGGCGCGCGAGGAGGAGCTGAGAAGGGGCGAGGCCGTGCGCCTCGCCCGTGACGTGGACCGGAGGCTGGAGGCCGAGTCGCGCGCGGCGGCCAGGGTCCGCGACGCTGAGAGGGCGGAGAAACAGCTGAGGTTGGAGGAGTCCCGGCAGACACTGCAGCGCACCCGGCACATCCGCGATCACTTGGCTACGCGCAAGGCGGAGAGGAAGCGGGTGCGGAGGGCGAAGTGAGGGTGGTTGGTGGTCGCAATCAGATCAATCCGCATCTCGCCTTCGGTGGGACATTAGTCGCAGCTCGTTTATGCGGGCGCAACGCTCCGAGGGAGTATGGAAGCGTTAGGCAGTTGATCGTGTCGCATGGGAAGTCTTATTTGTCAGCATTCTCCCATCTCACAATGTGGTTGCTCGCGGGCGAAAACACCCCTGGACTTCTGTCCTTGAATTTCAAAAGGGGGCTCCGAATTTCCACGCGGCCGGCCGCACCGATATGCGCTTTGCCACCGGCAACGGCTATCGGCGGCGGGGGGGGAAGAACCAGAACATCGACGGCGGATGCAGCAGCCCGGCCCCAACTGGGGTTGAGCTTTCGAGGATTGGGGATCGAGGGTTGAGGGTTGAGGGTAGTATCGCGCTAGGCCGGACATATGGTAAATACGAAGAGTCCGGGTCTCTGATATCATCCTCTACTTCTTTCATTGGTGGTGGAGTCGGCCAGAACCTGGACCTTGCGATGTGAAGTCACATCCTCTCTGGCGGTGAATACTCTCCTGGCATGTGTGATGCAATATGAATGTGATGGAGGAAGAATACGGGCAACGGGCTTTGTTTGCCATGCTCGTTCGGTCTTTGGTTTTCGCGAAGTCGTACCACAATTACATAGTTGCGATGTGTGTGATCTATCCACGACTAGTCTTCGGCCTTTTGGTCTTTTGCGCACTGAAGACCAAAACCCTGGATCCTGGCACCTGGCGATTTGGTGGAGTCGCAGTCCACTTTCTTTCAACGGGCCCCCATCGTTTTAGGCCGCTCGCTCGCATCTCCAGTGCCAAGCCAGTGAAAAGATCCGAGATTGGGGCTCTCGGAGCTCTTGGCTGCTTGGGGCCACCTGCCACCCACCCCCTTCATGGTAAGATCGTCACAAGCCCCAATGCTTAGTTGCTTAGCCGGGCAAGACCAGGGGGGGTATAACATTGGAGCTGGAGCTGGAGCTGGTGATGGTGGTCGTGGTGGATTGGTGGCTCCTCATAGGCATTAGTAAACAGATTTCGCATCGTCATGGCGTCCACCGTACACGCGGAGCATGCGGAAGATGTTTGGTCTGGCCTGAGATGTGTGCTCGCTTTCTCTCTCTTGTTCCATCGTCTTCTTCATATCCACGAATTGTAGCTATTCACAGTCTATCGTAGCCTGTATATGAACGACTGGATCATTCCTGACCACCTTCCTCACGCCTGTTAACAACTTGGATCTCTGACCTCACCAAAATGTCTCGCCACATCGACCATTTCCCGGCGCCAGCGGACCCGAAACCCAAAAAGCTGATCGTGCTGAGTGCGCCAAGGTGAGATACAACACGGGACTGTATCGTGGTCTCTCTTCCAGAGCACAGACATGCCTGCTAACTACCCATTGACGTATAGAACCGGGACTCATGGACTATACCAAGCCCTCAAGGTCCTGGGATTCAAGCCCTACCATATGGTCGAGGTCTTCGCCAACGGCGCCGACCATGTCCGCTACATGACCGAGGGTCTACAGGCCAGCGCCGAGGGCACGTTCCAGCCGTGTGAGTGGCCGGCCCCCTTCCAACCTTGGGCTCCTCTGGAGAAGGCTGGCTATCCTCACTCTTCTCGGAAACCCCAAGGTTTCACTTGACTCTTGCTAATGGCGAAATTCAGATGGACGCGCCGAGTTCGACAAGTGGTTCGCCGATTACGATGTACGCTAGGCCCGCCACCAAGCACCTGAGACCCTGTCATTCCTCCACATGCTAACTTGGTCCCATCCAGATCATCGTGGAGATGCCCTTCTTCATGCTCACCGAGGTCGTCGCGGCCTACCCAGACGCCAAGTTCCTCCTGACGGAGCGGGACCCGGACAAGTGGGCCAAGTCGTGGCTCAACACCATCGGGCCCCTGACGCTCAAGTTCACCCAGTTTCCCACCAACCTGCTCAAGCACTTCGACCCCCTGTCCCGCGCCATGGGCCGCTTCGGCGTCGTGAACCGCCGTCTCTACTTCCGGTCGGACGAGAACGGCGAGGAGGCTCACCAGAACCTCGTGGCTCACTACAAGGAATAGTACGTCTCTTTTTCTTTTTTCCTTCTCTCTCTCCTCTTCGTTTTACGACATGTGTTTCTTTCTTGCTTTTTTTCTTCGTTCGTTAGCTAACCGACCTAATCACCCGTCCAGCATCGCCAAGGTCAAGGCCATCGTCCCCCCGCAGCAGCTCAAGGTGTGCCGCCTCGAGGACGGCTTCGGCTGGGACGAGATCTGCCCGTACCTGGGCGTGCCGACCCCGCCCGCCGGCACCGAGTGGCCCGGCCGCAACCAGCCCGAGGAGTTCTTCCAGATCTCCAACAAGGCGCTCAACGGCGGCAACACCAAGGGCCTCGTCTTCGCGGCGTCGGTGCTGGCCCCGCTGCTCGCCGTTGGCATCTGGTACGCCAAGGCGGACGGGGCCCGGTGGTTGCCCAAGTTCTTCTAGGCTTGCTAGGCTAGCATACCTAGGTTACCTGCCCAGGTCCTTCTTTGTAGTAGTACCAGCCTGTGGCATCCTCCCTCCTCTTCTTTGGCGGCACAAGTATCGCAGACGTCATCTTCCCCCCTTTTTAGGCTCGCTTCATTCGATCAACGTTGTTTCGACGGCCTCCTGTTCGTTGGCGCGCTCTTCTTCGTCTATTCGACTCAATCACCACGCCTGCATTCGCCCTGCCTTTTCAGGGCGTCGCATCATCTACCAGGCCACGATGTTGATTGGGTGGCGGCGCTCACAAAGTCGCGCGGGTTCGCCCTGCAGGCATGGCCGTGACGGCCGCTAATTGGGTTCTGACGACCTGGATCGCAATAGCGTCAATGGAAGGGATGCATTTGACTTACTAGTAGTGTGTACATATTTATGTAGTAAGTACATCCAGTGCCGTTGGTTCTAACACACACGAGGTGCAACTCTCTTGAAGCACCACTATGTCAGGGTGATTATGATGCACATTACCATACAGCCGATTTCCAGGTAGGGCCATCTCAAGGACTATACTCCCAAAAGAAGTGGCACAATCTTCACGTAGCTCCAGGATAGAGTCCTGAAGTTCTCAACATTGGCGATAAATAAGGAAAGGTGTTATTACAGGTAAGCAAGCAAGTAGGCACAGATGGGGATTATGCTGCTCCAGCTAACACTAGAAGATCCGTTTACATTCAAAAGCCAAGCATCGTTGTTATTATTATTCAAGGATGGCCTGTGAACCCCTGAAGCGAGGGCCAAACTCTTTGGTGTCATCTCGGAGACTTGAATTTCCGAGGCCAGTAACTCACACCATCATCCCTACAATAACATACTTTCCTTGATGTGAAACACCATGCAGTTTATTCTACCATTCAGTGCCAGCCTCAGGGATCGCCTCAGTTTTGGGTCATCCCAGGGTCTTGTATACAGTTTTGACAGCGATATCGTTATCAAGATGCCATTCCAATACCCTGTCGTCAGGAACTCCGATCTCCGTTATCTACTGGACCTCTCCCTCCAAAGTTTCGTCTCTCTAGAAAGAGAGCTGGCGGTCTATGCTACAATGAAAGCATATCCTTATCCCAACATTGCCTGGCAACTCAATACGGGCCAGGCAAATTGCCTTTTCCTAGAACGACCCACACCATTAGAATCTGCATGGCCTCGCTCAACTGAACTGGAACGCCGGCGATGGGCATTGCAACTATTTGACGCAGTAAGCTCGCTGGAAACGCATGGTTTTGCGGATGGTGACCTTTGCCATGCGGAACCTTGGTGTCGACCGCTCAAACCCCTTAAAAGACTTTGACTTTGGATCTGCTGTCAATAGTGCCCATCCAGATTACGCCAATGACATCAAAAGGGATCATTTCGACCTGGGGACTTGTTTGCACTACATTCTTTCCGGCATCTATCCGTTTACTGCTGCATGCTCGTACGCGGAGGCTGAGGAAGTTCGGGCAAAGCTGACGGGTGGCCACAGTACCATTGGACGAGGTGCCGAAGTGCTAGCTGGCATTATCGAAGACTGCTGGACCGGACGAGCTTCTTCCGAGCCCTTCGGCCAGCTTTCTAGGCGAGCTTCCGACATCCTGGGTCCTCTGGCGGACAGCAATCCGTCACCATACCCCGAGGGCCATTATTAACGCCTCGAGTTGCGTTATAGAAACTGGGTTGAGAGTTCGGAACGGCATGTGCGTTGGAAGGATTTCGATGAATACCTTTCTGGTTGTAAAGATGTTGGGCACGAAGCAGATTTGGAAACTTGGAGGTAACAGGCAATTGCAAATTTGCTTTAAAGTATTGGCACCTCTATAATCATACTAAGGGAATATTGTTGTTTCAAGTGTATCTTCGTATACATTTCCGCCTAGGTCTTCCTCGCGACCCACACCAGCTTTGGGACCATCATAGCAGCACCGTTTCTGACCTCGGCCATGGCGTTCCTCTCCAGCGCCCCCGAGGTCTCGGGCGTCTTCAGCACGTTTTCTGCGAACTCCTTCCAAGCACTCACATACCTACAGAAATTAAGGGTCAGCGAACTTACAGCAAACACTGACTACAATTGACGTGGTCGCACAATTAAGACTTACACGTCATTCCATAATCGGGCGGTATCAAGCCCATACTCGAATTTGTACATGTTGGAATTGCGATAGCCACTCTCGTTCATAACGTCGGACAGACGGTACTTCCAGCTGAGTTAAGAATTTTCTGTCAGGCTTACTCTAATCGCGTATCCAAGTGGGTTGTCATAACTCGCAAGCACTCACTCATCTGTCCCCCTGAGCTGGTCATAGATCACCGACAGGTTATCTGTGGGGACTCCGGGAAGGCTCCTGATTGAGCTGCCGATGGTGTCGACCTCATCCCACTGAAGATACCCACCAGGCTCTGGAGTTTTTCGGAAGAGTCAGTAGGAAAAGGGGTACGAGAGAAAAATATGAAGGGGAAAGGGCTTGGCACTGAGAAGCTTTGTCAAGTTCGCCAACACGGGCCGGGGGTCATTGTTCTGGACCACGAAAGTGATGAGACGGACATGCACGATGTCGAAGTAGCCGACGAACTCCGGCGGCGGCTCTTCGAAGATGTCCCACGTGTGCATGCGGATGTTGGCGGGCAACCACGGCTTGGGGCCGACTTGGTCCAGGCTGATGTCAAAGCCGTGAAACTCGGCTGATAGAGGCTTGCCGCGAGCGACCTCTGCGAGCCAGATACTGTAGGTGGTGTGTGTTAATTTCTTCTTTGTGGTGGTTTGGTTGAGTGGATGAGGGAAGGAGATAGGTAGAGGAAGATGTGGAGAAAGACATGTAGAGAAAAGAAAGGAGGTTAATGTCTCACCCATTTCCTGTGGCAATATCGGCAACCTTCAGGTCGGTGGCGTTGGTGGGGATTTCAGGGTGCAAAAGAAATCCAAGGAGGTCCTTCCACAGGTAATGCTGGGCTGTGAGTCTGTGTTTTGATTTCATCGTCAGCAACCATGGAATCACCACATCAAAGCTCATACACGGGGCAGGTCTACGTACCGTGAGCTCGCATCACAATTTCTCATCAGGACGTATGGGTTCCTGGTATTGACAAGGGTCCCGTTCCATACGGCATGCTGGGGCAGCATTTCTTCGACACGTATCCCTTCTTGTTGCTGTTTGACGTTAGCTTCCATGGAATAGATCCTATTGCCTCCACTAAAGTTGAAAGCTGCTGACATATCATTCAGGGGGGAAAGGTGACGAGAGATTCAAGACGCAGGATTGTATAGACGGAGGTCAATATATGGTTGTGGAATAGTTGAAATAGGGGCTTCTACCAACTCATTGGAGTTTGGATTTCGGTCGGTAATATATGAATTTTTATAGACGTGTATGCTTGGCGGCCTGGTGATTTCAAGAAGTGCCCTCAAATACTTCCGGTCTGTCATGGTCTCGAAAATATATGATGTCTCCAACATGTGACGCGCGTATTCTGACAGCCAGGCTACACAGTTCCCGAGGCAAATCCATATCGGATACGCACGTACACCCCACGCAGCAAACAGCAAACATCTCAAACTCGGTAGTTCTAACCCTACTGGCACTGGCTACGCAAGTATTTACATTATAGACCATCACCTGGTGCACTCAAGCTTGAAAATCTGTTAATCAAGGGTGAGAACATCCCAGTCGCCAGTCGGGCGGCATGTGGCTTTGGCACGGAGTTATTCTGGTCTTCCTCATACTCGTCAGTCTTGGTCTCCAGAATGGATGCACCCAAGGTCCGCGGCGCCTGTCTCCTCGGTGGACGCTGCACCCAATCGTTGATGGGCTAAGCGGACGGCTTGTACGACACTTTGGTGAAGTGATTCAGACGGAGCATCAGCCATACGGGCCGTAGGGTCGGGAAACATGCTGTAGCTCGTATTCAGCTTATATAGTTTTCTTAGATAAATGTATATCGGATTTGTAAGGATTATAATATGAAACAAATTAATATTTTGCGAAACACAGAGACAACAAACTCAAATTGACATACCCTAGATAATGACGAAGTCCGCCTCCACCACGGCCCATACTGCCTGGCTGACCATGTTCCACGAGACGTCTTTGTCCGTCTTTTGGGTAATAACGGCCATCAGTCGCAAGGCCGAAGCGACGCAGACGCTGAACAAGTTGGTCAGCTATAGACACTGTAAGTCTCGGTTTCTGCTCAGGCATTGAATCGGAGAAAGTCACACAAAGAAAAGACACTACGGGGCTAAAGGAAAAACGATCTATACGTACAACCCGCCGATGAGAAACATGGACAACACCACCCGCCGTTGGCCCGTGGATACCTTGAGTTTCATGAAGCATGGTATGGGCAGGACGAAGATAGTGATATCGATAAGCATGTTAGGGACCGAGATGGCAAAGAGAAACATTTGGCAGAAAAATAGAAAAATAGAAAATACTATCATTTTGGGGTCAACCCTGGCGAAGAGCCACTATGAGATAGGCGGCTGGCGGTCATATTATGCTACGCCGCAGGCCAACATGATTACACTATGATTCGTCAATCAAGTTCCCCCGCGGACTAACCGGCTCCCTCGAATTGGATCCTTTGCTCTCACCAACTTCGCGTGATATTTTACTGCTCTTCACTTCCTCCTAAACGTTTATAATCAACCGACTTGAACTCAAGATCGTCAGACCTAGCACCTGTTTCTATCGCCTATCCACAAAATCCATGGCGTCCTCCACCTCCTCGACAGTCCTCGTTCTCGTCCCGGGCGCGTTCGGCACCCCGGAGGGCTTCGGCAAGCTGCTGCCGTTCCTGGCCGAGGCCGGCATCGCCACGCAGCCCGGCGGGTATCCCAGCGCCAACCCCGAGGACCCGACGACAGCAACGTGCGCGAAGGACATTGCGCATCTGCGCGAGAACGTGCTCCTGCCCATCCTGGACCTGCAGCAGAAGGACGTCGTCCTGCTCGCCCACTCCTACGGCGGCGTCGTCGGGGGTGGCGCTTCTAAGGGCCTGGACAAGCCGACGCGCACCGCCCAGGGGCACACGGCCGGCATCATCGGGCTGATCTACGTGGCCGGCAACATCACGCTCGAGGGCGAGTCGCTCATGCAAGCCGTGGGAGGAGCTTACCCTCCGTTTATCAAACTGAACAAGGTGGGTGTGGCCCGATCCCTTCCGTCCCAGTTTTGTCTTTCTCCTTCTTTTTGTCATTCCTCCTTTCCTCTTCCCCAAAATGTTGTGTGTAATATGAATCTCTAAGGTACCTAGCTAACACAACCCAAAAGCCATCTCCAAATGTCGCGCTCATCGAGCCGCACATGGTCCACCTCTACAACGACTGCGACGCCTCGCAGACAGAGGAGCTGGCCAAAGCCATGGTGCCCCACGCGAACCTGGCGTTTGAGACGCCCCCCTCGGCGCCGGGCTGGGCCGACGGCGGCTTCGACGGTCGACGCGTGTACGTACACACGCTGGACGACGCCTGCAACCCAGCCTCGCTCCAGCAGGCGTGGCTGGAGAAGTCCAAGGTCGAGTGGGAGGTGGTCGACTTCCAATCTGGCCACATGCCCATGGTGAGCAAGCCCAAGGAGCTCGCGGCGCAGATCGCCAAGTCTGTCGAGGGCTTCGTGTCACTGTGATCGGATTGGCGATTTGGTAAGGGTGGTAACCTACTCCCATGGAAGCGATTTAGGGACTGGGAAGCATCGACATCACGGAGTCCAGGAGGCGGAGATGATACAGGTCCGCAGTGAGTGGGTGTCTACAGTAGAATAAATTAAAGGATCGAGACCCGATGAACACATTCTTAGGTTACATAGGTATTTCCGGGCAGTTGTAGCCGAACCTGAAGATTGAATTGCGATCTCAGTAGTAGAATGTAAGCTCGAGCTGTCGGGGCAGATAATTGACAGTCAAAAACACAGCGTCGCAATGCCTACCTGGTACGCTGATGTGATCATGCACGTAAGTTGCAGTGAACCAACAAGTCGGGACTGTGTGACGTCAAAATGCCAATGCTTCACCCTCTCCTGATAAGACCGCTATAGATTTACTTGGGACTGCCACTAATCGTATCATCAACTTTTTCAATTGCCGCCGCTTCTGCGAACCCCTTAAGATGGCAGCAACTACCACCTTCGACCAGCGTCATACCCTCCTGGGGACCGAGAGCTTCCAGAATGATGAGGCATTAGAGAAATGTGAGAGTATTTTCCTTTATTTCTCAGAGACCTCGACTAACAAGTGATGTTGAAAGGTCTCCCCACTGGAACTAAGATCATCAAGGGTACGCCCTGGGGTGCATCCGCCTGGACGGCAACATACAAGGTGACAGCCGAGCTAGCAGATAGAACTCGGAAGCCCTTCTTCGTCAAAACTGCCAAGGATCGCGGGGCTGTCATGATGAAAGGGGAGTTCAATTCGCTGCAGAGTATCAGCAGTGTTAGCCCCGGTCTCGTTCCTCGAGTGTACGGATGGGGTAGGATGATGGCAGCAGCAGAGGCCAATGCCGACACCTACTGCTTGGCCATGGACTTCCTCGATCTCGAAATGAGGATTCCCGACCCGGCGAGCTTTGGCGAGATCCTCGCCGACATGCACCGGAACAGCACGTCCCCCACAGATAAGTTCGGGTTCCCTGTCCCGACATGCCACGGCCGGCACATTCAGCCCAACGACTGGGACGCGTCGTGGAGCCGGTACTTCGCGCGCCTCCTGACCATCTTCTTCGAGATCGACGTCGACGTCAACGGATCCTGGCAGGAATACGAGGAGACCTTCGCGACCCTTCGGGCCCGAGCCATCCCCAAGCTCCTGGAACCCCTGCAGGCTGACGGTCGGTTTCTGAAGCCGTGCCTCGTCCATGGTGATCTCTGGGAGGAGAATACGGGCGTCGATGTCACGACGGGTCGGCCTACCATTTACGACGCGTCCGCCATGTATGCTCATAACGAGTATGAGCTTGGTAGTGAGTATCCTACTCCCTCCGCCAAATGAAAAGAGAAGCGATGTGCATGGTTCATTGGTAATTAATCGATCGTCTTATCAAAAGTGTGGCGGCGAGACGAGATCAAGATCGGCAGCGCGCACATCGAGGCGTACCTGCAGCACTACCCACCAAGCGAGCCCGCAGGCCAGTTCGACGATCGCAACCGGCTCTACTCGATCAAGTTCAAGCTTGCCCATTCTAGCGGATGGCCGGGCCTGGCCGAAACCCGCAAAACGTACAGCGCAACACGCTCCTGTTAGAGAGGATTGATACAGGCGATGCTAACTGAAATTCGCAGAATCCTCGAAGATATGCTTTATCTGATAGATAAGTACTCGATTTAGGAGGGGGACGCACTATCAGAGCATCATGCCATGTCTTATCATTTGGGCACAATGTGGCGAGCAACCCCAAACTAGGAGCTAGGAGTGGGAAAGGGGCGATTGTATCTGAAATTGTACATGTATTGAGCAGGGGAGAATACCCTAGCCGATGACTTCACCACCTATGAATTCACCTCAGGGCAAAATAAATCGACGATAATTGTATCGCAATGCCGTATGTTTGAATGGCAGATTAGGAGTATATCCAGTCGCCACTTCTCGGACACAGAAGGGCACAAATCGTCATACGTAATCTTTCACATCTCATATCATTACCGCCATCAATCGTGGTTAGCAACACGGCAAGATCAGCCAACTGATACAGGCACCAATTTCGATCTTTCTCCGAGTTCGGCGAGTGTGGGCGTGCCTGTCCCATCCCCCGCCAGCATTCCATGGCCTCCCTGACTGGAAGCTTGGTATATCCAGACAAACGGGGACGTCTTCCACACGGGCACACTGTGGGCATGTGACATGTGAACGACGCAGACCAGCAGTACCACCGTCAGGAGTGCGAGCACCGCCGGGAACGCGAGCCAAGGCCACTGGACCTCGATGCACGTGGCGTGGTACTGGACTTCCCCGACGACGGGGGCCGAGTGGTGGTTTTCCTCGCCGTAGGTCCGAATGTACGTCGTCAGCGAGTCGGACAGGTTGGCGAAGACGCTTTGGACGTGGGCCAAGTCTATATGTCCATCATTGTAGAGCTTTTTGGGCACCAGCTCGCCCTTGTATTGGTTGATCAGGTCTGTCGTGTTGAGCAAATCGGGCGTGCCCACGCCTCTCACGTCCCCCACCATAAAGTATTCGACCCTACTGGCTGCGTCGTCATGTCTATAGAGGCTTTGCCACATGACATACAAACACTTTCGCTCCAAAAGGGCTTCGGTCGTGAGCGTCCCGTTCTGTGCCGCATCGCCATCACTGACGTTGAATCCCAGCCAACGCTGCTTTGCGTCAATCTGGTATCCCAAATCGGCGCGGAGATGATGCCGTTCGGCTTCCGTGATGCACTGTATGTCTAACATGCCAAGCCTTGTGTCATCGTCCGCTCTCCCCCATTGCAGAGAGTCGGAATCAGAGAGCAGGGTTTCGGTCAGCTGGCCGTTGACCACGGCTGCAGTATAAGTCCGCACGCACGGTGATATGGTACACGTTGCTGCTCCATAGCCTCTGCACCGCCAGGTGTCTTTTGCATTGGAAACATCACATCCACTGATTGGCAGCCCGGTCACCGTATCGAGATGATCGTCCGAGAGAGGTGTCTTCGCGGCGATGAGTCGCACTGTTGTCAAGTCTGGCTTCTTAAAATCGCCAAGGTCATCGAATAGGCCCCAGACGACGTCCATTTTAAAAACCTGGACGCCTTCGATGCTGGTAGCGTCTCCGAGAGATGTCGCACTGTAGGAAACATTCAGTCTTGCCAATGCGCCAGCATTGCCGACATAAAGGCCATCGGGCAGACTGGTTTCCGCTAGATAGGTGGAATTCTTTGGACAGTCCCTTGGCCGGGCAACTGTAATGTTGGCAACGCTGGGAGAACAACTCACCACCGCTGTGAGGTCAGCCGAGGAGTCCTCGCAGCGGCTACAGTAGCCCACCGTACCGAATTCGCCAGGGAAAATGCAGTTCCCTGTAGGGCAGTGGGCTTCAATGCCGGTGGATGGTGCCACGACACCTCTTTCGATCGCCGAAGCAAAGTCCGGGTTGTTATTGAAACTGTCCACAATGTGGGGGTCGCCAAAGTAGAGAGCTCGCGGCAGCGTAGCCACCACTTCGGATGCTTTTACGCAAACGTCCGGCCTGACCAGCTGTTGAATGAGGGGATCGAGGGCAATGGCCAAGATTAGTATGACGGCCCCGAGAGCAGTCAGTGGCTGGCGTAGGTGGTGACTACAGAGCCAGCAAAGAGAGCCCCAGGCTCCCTGGCTAGCCTCTGCGTACCGGACGACATCATACAGAGGCGTCTCGGACTTAAACCACATCCACTGCAACTGTCCAATGCAGCTGGCGGCCACAAATCCCAGCGCGGCCTTTAAAATGACGCTGTATATTGAAAGTAACGCGTTGATAGTGATCTTCAGGGGCCAACGTGGCGCGACTTGGCCGGCATACGCGTGTAGCGTGGCCATCATGGCCAACGGAGCTGCTAGTATGAGAACACACGCCAGTATCTCTCGGTACCATGGGGCGAAAATCTGACGATAGAGACCATCCTGCTGGTGGCTTGGCTGACCTGCGCTGTCTTCCAGGTAGGATATACTTTGATCAAATTTTGAGGCGGCTTTTTGGTCGACACCTGGAGGGTGTTTCGCATTATCTCTCCCGGTGCTTGACTCTTCGAGACTGACGGGCGCTTGATGATATTGGAAAGCGATGGATATGGAAAAGTCGATTCTCCAAGGTGAGTGACAAGTTGCTGAACTGGGGAAGTTGATCAAACGGCAGGCACGAAAAGATCTGAAGATCTGGTACCTCGCCGTTTGAGAGATTCGTGAGTGTCTATGTGTGTGTGTATTCGTGGCAATCAAATGGCCAGATCCGGACCTCAAATACTTACCCGTTACCCGATCTCAAAGAGAGATGGCGGTCTAGTTGGCGGCTGCCCGTCACCCCGAACACACAAAATATGACGCCCAATGTACTAGAACATGCCAACAAGCAGCTTAATACGGACTCGGTTCACGCTAATTCGCAGGCCAGCAGGAGGCAAGGGAGAAAACAAGTTTCTCTATGGCAGGAAATCGGTTGCCTGCAGCGGACAGCTGTAGTTTCCTCGGCTGATTTGCTAATATGAGTTGCAGGCGAGTGGCAACTGTAACTGCAATCGCTGGCATACTGATATCTGCCTTTCATTTGAGTGGCTATAATTTGCAATGCCATATTTGTGTTCGGTACGAAGGTCGAGTGATATATCGTGGTGTTCCCACCTCCTTTTTGTTTTGTAAGGTTGCTGCAAAAGGCCCATCGCCTAGATACAAGCCACAGCGCTCTAGAATCTTTAAGCAAGATGCGCTAAGTCTTGTGTGGGGAAACACTAAAGCTATGGGTACCGGGGTAGAGCCCCTAGCAGCCTAGAGCTCCTAGAGCTCCTAGAGCCCACCTAGCACCCTCCACCCTTGCACCTCGGCTCAAGCACTCTCCAAACCTCCCCCAAGCTGGCGACAGCTCCGAGACACGCTGATCCTCCTCCAATGCCAGCCCCCCTCTCACGAACGTCGCATCGCGGACCGAGGATAGATTTGAACTTCTCCAACAGGCAAACGCATTCGACAATGTGACCCGTTATACGCCTTCGCATCCTTCCCTCACCATACAGACAACTTCCCGAACAAGTCAACGTCAACAGCCATCATGTCCAACGTCGCTAAAGACCGAATCGCAGCTCTGGGCAAGCAGCTGTCTCCCCCAGCCGACGCCAGTGGCCCCTCCGCCCCGAAGCGCATAGCTGGGCCTTCCAATGGTCCACGACTTGCCGGGAAAGTGGCCATTATCACCGGTAAGATAGAAATCCATCCCAATTGTCGCCACTATACCACACTTACCCTTTCCGCTCTGTCGTCGTGTCCTCCTCTTGCTGCAAAACGGAAGGTGTGCTTTTGGCTAACCTGCGCTCTTCGCCCCAAATGAAGGCACCAACTCAAAACTTGGCATCGGTCGCGCCGCCGCCCACCAGTTCGCCGAGAGCGGCGCCCGCGCCCTCTACCTCTGCGACTTCGACGACAGTAACCTGGCCTCGCACCAGCGCGACCTGCGCCAGCTCTACCCCGACGTTGAGGTGCATACGCGACGATTCGATGCGGCGGACGAGGCGGCTGTGAAGGGGGTGGTTGAGGAAGCTATGGCAAAGTACGGGCGACTTGACGTCTTCTTCGCCAACGCAGGCATCGTGGGCACACCCGCCCATTTCAAGGACGTGGAGAAGAGCGAATTCATGAAGGTCATGGAGACCAATGCAGCGAGGTATGTTGGAGACGGGATATAAGCAGAACGACCACATATGGGTTTTATATCTCTTTGCTGACGGATATACGTACAGTGTCTTCCTCGCCGCGAAATACGCCGCCCCCGCCATGACGCAGACCTCGAGCACGAAGCCCGCGTCGGGCGGCAGCATCATCGGCACCGCGTCGGTCGCCGGCATCCGCTCCAACGCGGGGCCCACGGCGTACTCGGCGGCGAAGGCGGCGGTCGTGTCGATGGCGCAGACGTGCTCGTACCAGCTGGCGGGCACCAACGTGCGGGTCAACGCCGTGTGTCCGGGCCTCATCGAGACGGGCATGACGGCGCCGACGTTCGAGGCGGCGCGCGCCCGCGGCACCGAGCGCAAGGTCGGCCAGCTGAACCCGCTCAAGCGCGGCGGCCAGGCCGACGAGATCGCCCGCGTCGCCCTCTTCCTCGCCAGCGATGAGGCCAGCTACGTCAACGGGCAGGCCTGGGCCGTGGACGGGGGACTCAGCGCGGGGCACCCGTTCGTGCCGGGCAAGATTGCGTAGTTTATCGTTGCCTACCCAACGGCAATGGCTAAGTAACAAAGATGCGAATAGGAGGAAATGGCAATTCAGCAGGTCGGTGGTGTTCACTGGGCCAGATATAGCACAATACCAGCCGGGCCTAGTGAGTATTATCCAAGCAATGCACATAATCAAAGCCCTGCTGTCGTTCGATAGACAGAAGATGGTTATATTGGCAATTTATGCAGCTACTTCTATTGAAACTGTGCACTCCAAATTCGCCCCATTTTCACCCAATCTTTACAGTTTTCACTGGAGGCTCTGGGCAGCAATACTGATGTAATGGCAGAATATCCAATAATGTCTATTGTGAAAGAAAGTCTATCATCCTATGAGATCCCCCGACTCTTCCTGCGCCCTGCCAGATAACCTGATATGCTCCCTAGCAATTTCCCATTTTCCTGTGTTGTTCATCTAACTCCATTTATCCAATATCCTTAATCACAAACCGATAACCAGGGAAGTCATGCTGCCGGCGCCGCGCTCAACTTTGATATCAATAGATGCCACAAGTACCACCGGATGCATAGAAGCATCTGAAAACCCGAATACATACCCTCACGCCGAGACCACCCAAGCAAGCGACCCTGATGGGGTGTGAGGCATAGCAGGAAAAAAAGACCAGGTCATACAGAAAATCCCTTACAGCTTAGACTGCTGCTGCAACATGCCTATACACAATGTCCAAGGGGGCCCGACTGAGGGCGCCAACTACTCCGGTGTTGACTTGGAGTTTAGATGGTGAGCCCCGACTCTCCTGGCTGAGTGCAAGCTTCACCGAGCTCGTACTCCTCTTCCTGGGCTGGCTTGACACGCGGGGCCTGAGAGGGCTCTAATGTCTCGAATTGCGTAGATGGAGTGTTCACGTTCAGATTGAAAGGGCGCGATGCCAATTCGTGAATGCGGTTCTCACTTGGACCTGCGTCCTCGTGTGGGGTAGGCGTCATATCCAGAACCTGAAGGGGATGCAGGAGCGTCGTCCACTGCCTATGAAGTCTGGCGGTATTTAGATGGGCATGGGGTGGCTCAGTGATTGGGAACATCTCAAGGCCGGCGGAGTTGCGTTCCTCTTGCCATATCATATCGAAATCATCCGATAAGGGATTGGTTGGGACTGGGCCAGGGGCACCTCCTGCTTCGACGTCGGCCCTGCGACGTTTCTTGGACTGCCTCGACTTCTTCTGTCTGTCTTGCCATATGGGAATAGTGATGCCAATGAGGGTTGTGATAATCCCAAACACAATCGTAGCAATAACGGGAGGGGTTATATCGCTTTGTCCGACAGCCGTCAGTGTGGTCACTGTTACGGTATGTTAGTCTGTTGTCGTATATTGTCTTGAGGACCGATGCCATGCCCACCACTCCAAACCGCAATACCTATCGATTCATTCACCTGGTCCATATGATTGGTCGAATCGATTATTCGTATCCGACTGGACTGCGGTGAAATTGTCCATCGGGCTTAACAAATTGAATTAAGTCAGGGTTACCTGACTAATCCAACGTACCTTGACGCTTCTCCATAGTCAGGGCACTGGATACTCCCTATTGGTTCGTTAGCCTCCGTCGTACCTAATACGGTATATTTAGCACCTTGAAATGGCTTCCTAAAAGCAGTGTCGAAATGAGTGCTCTGGGTGTCAGCTTCTGGTAGCATGGTTAGTCTTCATCCATAGCAGGTCAGGGTGTGTTTATTCACCTGGTTTAATGGCATTAAAATACCCAATAGGATACGTGGCACGAAATGTGACATTGCCTCAACTCTCAGCAAGGACATAGTATTCACATTTCTATGACCGGTCGCCGCAGTAATGCCGATGGCTCTCTTATCAAGGCCAACAGACACTACGGTGACAAAGAGAGGCATCACAGCGAGACAGAGAGCTAGCATATGGAAATCCATAACAGCAACGTTGAGCAACATGGATTGTGCTCCTGAAGCTTTGATATTAGGGAAGGTTTGCATTTAACCATCGACCATTGACTTTCCCACAAGACCACCAACGGAAACTCAAGGTCTGATATACGGACAGTGAAGGGGCAGAGAATGTATGACAACTTACTCGGAATGATGATGTGCTTTAGCTATGCTTATGCAGAGCAAGATAGCGAAGTAGGAAACTTTGGAGGGAACGAGAAAGCTTTATACCACGATCTCTTATGTACCGTACCCGGCACCTACCAATAATGGCGGAAATTTTATCTGGTGAGAAGACATTGCAGATAGTCAAATTCCCGTCACTTGCTACTATCTCAAACCAAACAGAGGTATTTTAAGCCGACATATTGAAATTTACCGATAATGGCAGTGCAAGGGTTGTAGTAGATGAGTCGAGATGAGTCCCGGGCCTATTGTTGCTGCTGCAATCTTCAGGGCAGTCGCATGTGGCCGAAGTGTTCGGGTTTTCGGTATGAAGGCTCTGATCGGGCTAGCTATAAGACAGGAATTTTATTTTCCCTCTCTTTGCCTTTGGGTCCTACGACTAAATTATAAAGCCGCCAGTAAGCCTTGCCTGCTTGACTGATCCTAGCCGTAAGTCGTGACACCTCTGATAAGCGCTTGGCGGCACCACCTACACTCACATTTCGCCCACTCGGTAGGCATCGGGAAATGCAACCGATACTTGCCAGGGACCACCACAATCAGCACAAGGGCCGGGGGGTGGATGCGGAACGATTGATGGGCCATCGCTACCCTTGATTGGCACCCGAGGGCGAGATCACTGTAGGGAGTACTCCGTATGGTGAGAACCTTCCATTCATATTTTCTTGCTTCAAATTGTATACGGAGTCCTATGAGTTCATGTATTTACCCTTACCACCAATCCTTCTACTGCCGAAACATATCACTTCTTCCTAGTCGCAGCATACTTCTTATTATGTATTCTTCTTTCTTATATATTGATGATACTATATTTGATGTATGTACTGCTTAGATATGGCTTAGGTACTCGGATTGGTTGATGCGGGTACCAATCGGGTCTGCCAGATTCTTGAGAGTAAGTAACAATAATTTTGGGTTAAGGGTATATTTGCTATGAAATACTGATGAGTCCGAAAAACCATCACGCCAGATCAATATCAACTTCATTGGGAGTCCCCTTTCCTTTATTTGAGAATGCACATGGCCTCGGTGAGATCCTTCACCTTGCGAGCCAGAGTGCGGCGGCGGCACTTGGTCACCGATGACTCGCCCGCTATATCCTCGAGCTGGTCCGCCTCCAGCTTGATGACCCAGTCCTGGTCGAAGACGGCCAAGGGCGTGGAGGGCCCCGTCAACAGGCAGTAGTCGACGGACTGCTGGAAGACGTTGTCGACGAAGCGACAGAGAGCGAGGTCGTAGTAGGCGTGCAGCTTGTCGTGGATTTCCTGGTCGATGCGCTCCACGTTGGACTGGTTGGCCGAGGCCGCCTTGATCTGATTGGGCGTCACGGTGATGGAATTGTCGTAGGGAGACGCGTTCTTGGTGTGTCCTGCCGCTTTCACGAGGGCGGCGGTGCGCGCGCCCTGGGCCAGCTGCAGTCGCTCGCTGAAGTCCTTGTTCAGCGTGTAGGGCCGCTTCTCCCGCTCTATCTTTACGAGGAGCATCGCCTGGTCCATGGCAGCCTCATACCTGGCCAGGATATCGTCGATAATCGCCGACCATACCATCTCCTTGACCCGCGTGTCCGGGCAAGCCTTTTCGAGCGCGTTGGCGATGAATTGGTGCACGATCAGGATGGCCTTGCTCAGGTATGATTTGGTCATCTCCCCCCATTTCGTGGATTGCTTCTTGAACGCCATCGAGAACACGTTACCGCCAAACGAACCGAGCTCCATGTTACGGGACTCCATGTACATAGCGTGGATCCATTCCTTCGTGTCGTCGTCTGGAGAATCCGTTGGGTCGCCTATACTGACAATGTCGTCCAATTCCGGGTACGAATCCCGGTCAATATCGTCAAGTACCGCCTTTACTGAATGATAGCACCTGGTAGTTTCTTCCTGGGAACCACCTGATTTGGTTGCTGGGGTCGTATTACCAGTACTATCGAACTCATGGAGCTGTGAGAACCTCGTGAAATCATCGTGAAAGTCGTCGCTAAGATTGACAATGTGGGTGATGAGACGCATGGTGTTCTTCTCGAAACCGGCTTCGTCGGAGTACCGACCGTCCAGGGCGGCCTTCACCGTGTCCTGGAACTTGCGGGCAACGTCGCTCAGATAGAGACGCTGCTCCCTATCATCCGTGCGCGACTGGCCCAGGCTGTCGAGTTTCTTTTGAGCCGCCTCCTGCTCAGTCTTGATCTGCTTGCGGATCTTAGGAAACTCACGGCGCGTGAGCTGCTCCGAGAGCTCGCGTAAGCGATTCTTCAGGGAATGTGGCCCGATACGGTCCAATGGGAGAGTATTATACGGTGGCAGGTCCAGCGTCATCTTTTCCCTGTGACTCTTCTCGGACTCATCCGGCCCGCGGTTCTTCACGACATGGTAGCCGAGCGTGAGCGGTTTCTTTTTGCCCAGCACCATGTCGCATATCCTCTGCTTCTCGCTAGGCTCTAGGACGAGATCCGGCTTCGTCAAGACGCCCAGAGTCCGCTCCCCTGTGGGATCGTATTGCGCCGCCAACGTCAGAATCTCCTGGTTGTCGATGTGCACATTGCCGGCCAGCACGGCGAGGATGATGGTGCGGCTGTCCTGGATATACCGTTTGACCATGTCCCGGACGAGCTCGATGTCTTCCGACGTAGTGACCCCTGCGTTGGTATTACGGAAGATACCGGGGACGTCAATCACCGTGAGGTAGTCCTCGTCCGGTCCGCACTTTTCGATCTTCAGTACGTCCTTGCTGAAGACCTTCCCACCGACGCTTGCTGTATCTGTGCGGATGCCCATTGCAACATTTGCCTGGACCCTATGTTAGCTTCCATTACTTTACTGAGCTTGGGGCATAATGAGAAGAACGAACCTGTTTGAATATAGTCGGCAACTTTTGGCGGAAGTCCTCGTTGGTCAACGACTGGAAGGTGAAGTTGGCCAGTCGCTGCCTGTGCTCGTCGGACGCATCTGGACCTGGGATGATCGTGACTGTGACCTGGCTTTCTGGGCCCCGGCGAGAGGTGATCTGGGTAGCGAACCGTGTACAGAGCTCCACGTCCCGCTCCAGCGGGAGACCGGTCAGGGTTTCAAGCAGGGATGACTTGCCGGAGCTCTGGTCTCCAACTGCCACCAGCTTGATCGATGTCAGCGACGAGCAACCAGTTTTGAAACTCAAGTAACGCTTACCTGGGTGAGTGGAACATGCTGGCTGATGTTCTTTTCTCGAAGTTTGTCGATCTTCTCGAGAAGGAGAGGGCTAGCTAGATGATCTGATATTTGCGAAGCTGCCATCATTCTAACAATTTACGTGTCAACTGTGTTTGATAGGTTATGACAGAAACGACTTGGACCTTAGATCATGCTTGTTTCGAAGTGGTAGAATGAAAGTTATGTCTGTCTAGGTTGAGACACCATAGATTGGCGTCTAGCCACCCCTTATATAATGAGCCATTCTTGTCATATTCATCAAAAACAAACACCAAAGATGCAAGAGGCCAACCACTTGATGCCCAATGGTAAGGCAGACTCATGAATACAGAAGTGGAAATACTGGGTTGAATATGTGGCCGGCCTCCCGCAGGCCTGCAAGCATAGCTTCGGGCTGTGTAACCCAACGCGACAACATGATTTGCCCAGACCATGGTCGCACTGCGCGAAACGTGAAGCAACAGCGGAAACGGCCAATTGGCAGCTATCACATAGAGAGAGATCTGGAATTTCAAACCAATGATGGATGACTTGCCAGTCTGGACGCCAGTGACGAAACTGATGTATTGCTTCCTGCAGAAACCACTTGCAATGGCCGAGGAGCATCAATGAACGATATGACGAAACACTCCTGCAAGCAAGCACGTCGGCAGTAGCCAGACCATGCCAATCACAGTAGAGACTACCACTGACTGTACTCCAGATCACGGATAAAATGTACTAGCTACCCCTATTTGACGATCTGGTGCCCTATGCCAAATAGGGGTAACTCGTATATCTTGTCCCGACCTGTTTCGTTTAACCATCTATTCTCCCCTTGAGTTTCCCTTTCTTTTCGCACTCCACCGTCGGGTGTGATGTTCGCACTTCTTCCCCCTTGCTATCCTACGCCGGCTCCAGGTATGAGTTGGGTGGCGGCGTCCTGTGCCAGTCTTTTGAAAAACGAGCACCTGGAGGGGCGTCCGAGACACTCGGGACGGTGAATGTCAGGCCGTGGCAACGTACGCGAACCGCGAGGGGCTGACAACAACGGCCCTTCGAATCAGCAAGTAAAGACAAGATAGAAATAACATTTTGCTTGGAAAGTGTAGGTTGTTGGTTGATATTGGGGTCTTGGGTGCCTAGGATCCACTTTCATGTTGGGGTGGCTGAGTCCAACCATACATGGATAAGGACCTTCTCTACCGCTCGTATCTCACACCTTTCACATACTTCACCTGAATCGCATCACCTTCACGCACTCATCGCCGTGTTTCTGTTCAATACCAATTGAAAGAAATCAAAGTCATTACAAATCTGATTCTCATCTTCGTCTGTGGCCTAGAATACAAAGCCCGATAAAGTGTTCTACAACACTGCGCGTCTGGAGTGAAGGGGGATCGTTCATCCTAAACTCATCCCGCCTCCTACAGTGGTGGTGCCATGGAAGGAAAACAAACACAAAAACAATACACAATGCATTTTTTAGAAACCCCATTCAGTCGAGAACCACTCCATTCTTCCCCCCTTTGCCTGACGTTAAAACCGTTTAGGAAAGAAATAATAAAAAAGATCCGGTAACTCCTCCCTGGCAATAATTTGGGGTATACGGGAAAAGTGTCGTTGCATCCATTGGCGCCAGATGCGTGTATGAGAAAATGATAAAGAAAGCCGCCCTCCCTTCTTTCCGAATGTACAGTTTGACACCACCAGTGTTGTAATGCTTAGAAAAGGAAAACGATGCGTCTCTCTTTCTCTCACCCCTCTCCGATATTTACATCCCTTGCATCATGTTCCCACCCATGTTCTGCTGTTGCTGCTGCTGCTGCTGCTGCTGCTGTTGTTGTTGTTGTTGCTGCTGCTGCTGTTGCATCAAGTGCAGCTGTTGCTGCTGCTGGTTACGCATTTGAGCTTGAGCCTGTAGGAACCACTCACGGGCCTTGATCCCGGCGTCCCTACGAGCCTTGACCATCAATTCTTGAGGAATTGCCTGCGTGCTGCCATATTGCTGAACAAGAAGCTGCATGTTATGCTGGAAGATCTGACTCTGCTTTTGCTGTACCTGCGGGGGGAGGTTTTGCTGCTGCTGCTGCTGTTGTGCTCGCATCAGCTGCTGTTGCTGGTTCTGTTGCATTTGGTGCATGGCCGCCATTTGGGGTGGACTCATGCCATTCGTATTAGCAAAATTGTTCATGTTGCCCATCTGTTGTTGCTGGTTGTTGAGGGAATTCTGCATCTGCATCTGCTGCTGCTGCAATTGCGCCACCCTCTGCTGATAGTTCTGCGACAATTGTGCCTGTGCCTGCTGCGTCAACATGCCGTTTTGCTGCAAGTTAATGACCTGCTGCTGAAGTTGACTGCGCTGCTGTTGCATTTGAGCCTGGAACTGCTGCTGTATTTGCTGCTGCATTTGTTGTTGGGGGTTTTGGCCGTTCATCTGCATAGCAGCCATTTGCTGCCGAGCCGCAATCTGCTGCCGCTGTTGCTGGGCCGCGAGCTGGGCTGCCATAATGGAGTTTTGCATATGTGCCATGTTTTGGCCATTCATACCCATATTTTGGCCCGGCTGCGAGTTGGATGCCATCATGCCCGGAGGCGGACTGGCTTGGGTCATCCTGGGCGTGGCCATCGGCCGGTTCATTGGGGTATTCGGCATTCTGGGTGTGCCGCCCGGATGGCTTTGCTGGCTGCCTCTGGCAGACATGCCTGCTGACATGGGTACGGACATAGGTCCATGATTCTGCACCACCGACGATGGCCTTGCTGGACTGCCGCCCATCGCCGAGTTGGTTTGCTGCATAGGTACATTGCCAACCATAGGAGAGGACATGTTTTGGGGCGTGCCTTGACGCACAACCGGAGATGAGACCTGCGGCTGAGAAACATTTTGAAACCGATGTTGCTGTAGACCGCCTGGCATGGGACTCGGGGGAGGATGGCCATGTGATGCTTGCGACAGCTGGTGCTGCATTGCTGGGGGAGATTGTGCTGCAGCAGCTGCCGCCTGTGCCTGCGCCTGTGCCTGCGCTTGTGCTTGTGCCTGCGCTTGCGCTTGCGCCTGTTGTTGAGCTGCTGCCGCTGCTTGTTGTTGGGCCTGCTGCTGGGCTTGTGCTCGCGCAGCAGCCTGTTCTTGTTGAACCTGGCGGGCCTTGGCCTGTGCCTGCGCCTGCTGTCGGGCCTGTACCTGAGCAGCCTCTTGATCCCGTCGCGTCTTTTCGGCTTCCTGCAGCCGTTGTTGTTCCTGCTGTTGCTTGCGTTGCTCGTTGAGCTTGCGTTCCTGCTCAGCCTGGTGCAGCTTCTCTTGCTCCTTCTTTTCGGCATGAGCCCTCTTGATGTCTTCAATAACCTTGAATCGTTCGAAACGAGGCTCGAAGGTGGCACCACCAGCTTGTCCACTACCATTGGCACTTTCGCTGCCACCTTGGGCTCCGCCGGCAGTAGACGATAGACGTTCGTCCAAGGTCAACATGTACTTCTCGTGATCGGCGGCCAGAGCCTCGTCGGCGGCCCTCTCGGCCACTGTACGTTTCCTGCCCTTGGGCAGTGGCTGTGGGTCAGAATGCCTGTCGTCCGCCAATTGTTGGAGAAGGGTTATTGTCTCTTCGGCATTCTTAGTAGGTTCAAGATACAAAGGTCCTGCAGTTGCAAGCAGGATCTGGCCCTCGGCCGCTTGGATACTGTCTCCATCCAGCTCCATCTTTTCTCTTTTGAGCTTTTTAGATGGTGGCGGTTTAGCAGCCGCAGTCGTGGGTGTTGGAGGCATAGTTGTTATAGGAGTCGGCGGGGGGACCATGCCATCGGCTTTGCTATCAGCCGGCGTCGAAGCCTTAATCATGAGATCAGTCTGCAGGCTGTGGGGCGTCGGTTGCAGAACAACCGTAATAATCTTCGCCTTCTGAGGACCTTTGCTGTTCTTCTGTCCATCCGGCAAAGCTGGTGCCGGCATATTTTCCTTCTCGGCAGCGTCCGCGGCAGTGCCCTTGGTGTCTCCGGCCGCTGCTGCAGCGCCATCGGCCCCGTTCCCTTCATCTTTCGGGTAGGGTACATATGGCGAAGGCGTGATGAATGTGTTGTAGTTATGCACGGAGAAAGGAGCAGTTTTGTTGGCTTTCGAGGTCGGTCGCGTATTATTTTCCTTAGCTTGCGCCGCTGACTTGTGGTCGTGTACTTGAACTATTAAGCATCCATCGTAGAAGGGGACGCCCGACTCGTTGAAATAGGCCAATAGATCATGAGGTAATGTCCGAGTACGGATGTGTTCCAAAAACAACCGCATGGGTGACTTGTACGGGAAGATGCCGTCTTGCTGGTCGAAGCGGAAATGTGTGGGGTGTAAATGTACAATGAGTGAGGGCGGGCTCCCCGCAAACTTGGAAAGAATGTATTTATCTGTGATGACTGCCGGGCGTGGCTCGCTGCTGTGAATCCCCGCGCTGTCCAGGGCCTGGCTAGCTGATCTGAGGCTGGGCTTCTTTTGGTTGTGTGTATTCGTATCGCGCCTTGGGCGATTCACGTTGGGGTGATTCGCCATGTTGCCGTTGACGCCGTTTACAGCTACAGAATGCGAGGCCGAGCTGGCGTGTGTTATAGGTTGCTGCTTTCCATTTACAGCAGCATTAGGTGGTTTCTTGGCTGACATGGAAGGGGATTGAGAGGGTGAAGATCGTGATGATATGGCGCCATTGGTCTGTATGCCCGGGGGTCTCTTGATCTTGTTCGGGTGGGGTGCTGGTACAGGCGTGGGAGGAGCAGCCACGACCGGAGCCATGGCTGCGGCTCACTCTGCAGATCTCGTAACGGAGATGCGCGTAGGTGGTTGCGCAAAGTTTCTGCCTGTCGTCGGAGATGACAGGAGGATGACAAGCGCGCCCGGTGGGCAATATTCGGAGACGAGATTGTCACCGTCTCGCGAGCTCAACCATCAACAGCGACGAGAATTAGGCAGCTGGTGTATATTATCGTGATCGCAATGATTGTGCGATGGTGTTTCGCGTGATGAACAAGGTGAGGTTGACGATATATTGATGGTGGGTCGCAAGTCGCGTAGCGAGTGACGTCGGTCGGAAACTGGGGCGATGGGTGCGTTGGAAGGGCCGGCGCAGTGGTGTCTGGGAGTATTAGATAATGTACAGGGAGCGCATGCCCAGCAATTTGCGACGAAGAAGAAGACGGGAAGGCTTAGAAGTGTCGAGTGTCGAAATTGCCCGTCTCGGATATCAGTTGTTGGCCTTCCTTTGTGTGGGGTTTGGCTTTGTATGGGAGTTATTTAATCTGAGCTGAGACGGACAACCACAATTGAGCCTCATTTTCCTGGGAGATGTCTTCCGATGGGGGTGCACGGACCATGTTCGCTGCGATGGCCCAGAGGGCGGACCACAGCAAAAACCGCCTGTAGTCATGGACCTAAACCACCACCAAATGCAAGTATTAGCCTAGCCGCCTAACGAACCTAACGAACCCGCCTACAAGCCTTTGAGCATAGGTACACCTAACCCACCTATTGATTGATGGATTTTACCACGGCTCAGATCTAGGTACACCTCAATTGACGATTTCCTCCTACAGCCATCAAGCAGAATCTCCACGTGATCCCCGCAATCGAACACCTTATACCCCAAGCTCCACGATGGAGGCAAGGATCAGCTACAAGCCGATTGACGATTGACGGGTTTCTACATAGCAATCTATGTATATACCTCTCAACTCCACCCAAACTAGAGTTTTTGTTTTCACTTCTCAACGATAGTTCTCGGAGAAACATTGCAACAAGATCAGCTGACAGAAATGGTATACGTTCTACTGCATCATGGTGCTAATCGGTATATATACTATTGCAATGTGTTGGTTGAATTCATGGCCGCAGTGGTCTGGCTATGAGCTGTGAACCCCCTTCCGGGAACTCCCTTCAGGGATAGTAGTACATAAATATGTAGATGTATAACCATATGATCTAACCTTACAGCAGCTGGGATAGCTTAAGCACAAGCCAGCATAAGAGAGGTGTTAAGCAAAAATGCAATGGTATTGAGCTATATATAACACGTCGCCAAAATCATACGCACAATTAACATATCCTAAACCTGTCATGAGCTTCCAAAATCGTCCGTCCTTCGTGATAGCCTACTCTTTTCCCTGCACTCTGCGTTCCCAGTCGTCACCGACCCGGACGCTGTCCACCACTACCACGCCCCTGCCACGACCGACCCGCTCCTCTCGCTGCCACCACACTTCCTTGTCGTCGGGCTCCCCGATCCCGGACTCGCTGTCTGCCAGGCCGCCATGGTCGTCGTTGGCTCCAACGATGAGGATCACGTCGTGTCTCAACCACGTCTGGAGCTGAGTGATATGGCCACCGTTGTCGCCCGCTAGCGACTCCTGGAGATAAACAATTTCGGGCTGCAGGTGTCGAAGAATGTGGACGTGGCCATTAGGCGAAGTGAAGGGCATAATCATCGAGTCCTTCTCCACAAGGGCCAAGGCTTGCGAATAGACCGCGTTGAAAGCTCCGTCGGTGTTAGGTTTGGGAATGGGGAACCTTGAGCCTTGTTAGCAGGAGTAATATTTAAGGGATGCACCGTGGAGACTTACGAGGGGCTCTTGATTTCCTCTCCGGGGGTAGCAACCTGGTCGTGACCAATGTTCGAGAAAGAGGAACTCAAAGAAGGCGGGCGCGGGTTACTTGCGGCTGTTGCCTCAAGAGCATTCTCCTTGAGGCCGGGCGAATAGATCAGAACAAACAACTTGACCTTGGAGAAATCGGTGTTGCGGGGTATATGCGAGAGAATGGACTGTCACGGAATGTTAATCAAAGAACTCGTATTGGTTTGTGGAGGATGGCATCCTACAGCATGTTCGTGGAAACCGTCTTCGTCAAAATCATCAATGTTTGTGTCAGCCGAGACCACCACCGCCACTGTTTTCCTTCGTTTGCCCGTCTCGCGAGGCGCGACTTTGGGCGCGTCATCGCTTGGGTTGCTCTTGATTTTCTCCCTTGGGGTGTCTTTGGGGGTTTCTGCTGGGGTTTCCCTTGGGTTGTCCCTTGGGCTGTCCCTTGGGCTGTCCCTTGGGCTGTCCCTTGGGTTGTCCCTGCGCGACTCCGCTTCCTGCGACCAAGTCTCGTGGTCTGCGTATGCAGTCTTGTCTTCTTCGCGTATGGCAGCCAATGCACTTCCCATGGCAGCACCTACTGCCCCTGCGCCGGCAGCCAGCGTCTTCCCGGCATTGGTGAGGAACTGCTGCGGGCTAGGGGTCCGGCGCAATGCCCCCGACATTCCCCATCCCGCGTTCAGATTGGCCTCTTCGCGTGCTTCGGTGACGCCATACGTGGTGTTGCCGGCGGCTCTGGCCGTGGAAGAGGGGTCTACCGCGGTGCCGTAGTTTGTCGGGCCTGAGGCGCCATATGCTGGGTTGTCGCCGTAGTCGGCGTTTTCGTAGTCGAGGTCGCCGGCGGCGTGCTCCTCTTCCTCGTCCTCATTCGACCGTTGGCTCCATGCCCAAACCGCGACGCCGGCTGTGGCGACAGCTACGGTTAGGACTAATGGTACCCAATGACCCCAGGGGCCCCTTCTGCGGGATCGCGAGGAATCGTATGAGGATGACATATGGTTTCGTTTTAGATAGCAGGTCTCATCGCAATTGTTCAATGCCTATCAAGGCTTTGGCTTCGAGCAAGGTCAAAGCTCACGAGCGACTGGATACAAACAAATGCTAAAATGCATAGAGATGGGTGCAACCGCGCCCGACAACGATCTTGCAAAATGAATGGGCTGGGGGCTGACGATTGGGCAAGGCTGGGTGGACAATGACGATTGTTTAGGAAGAAATCCCCGGGCACCGGGGGTGGCTGGGGTTCACCTCAACTCTCTCTCACTGCTCACCTACCACCTACCTAGACCTAGGCGGCTTCTGGCACGTCTGGGCGGCTACGGCTACAGATGCAGGATGCAGGAGAAGCGCAAAGAGGAGCCTAAAGAGGAGCTTGGGCCGTGAGCTGGCAACGCTGGCCGATCTAGCGTTCGGAGTAACACTGCATAATGCATAATGGCTATTATGCACTTTAATGTATTATGCTGTATAATGTTGAATAGTGAGATAACCTATCTGACATTATGTTGGATGAGTTGTTCTCATCGACGTATAATACCTTAGATTGATTAATATGTACTGATCAACATATCGATCAATGACAGCATTATTTAAGTCCGCTACTAGATAAGCATAATCAAATTATGCCACATTATGTTATATTATTGCGATAGCATTATGCCACATCATATTATCCCGGCACTAAGATCACTGATCGGCCGCCAATCAGTCCGTTCGTGGTGGGTTAATCGATAAGACACCTATATTAATTGAGTGGATTCGGCTGATTTAGTTGGCTGTTCTGATCATGTGACCTGACTCATTGTCGCCGAATTGACATCCCACCAAAGGATGGCCTGTGCTTCTGCGAATGACTGACTGCTACAGTAGTGGGGTATGACTCTTTCTCATAAGAATTGCCAATTGATCGCTCTTCCTAACGTCGTCAAGTCATTCAAGATGCCTCACGCGGTTTCCATGCCGTCGCCTGGCATACAGGCTCTAATCCTGTGCGGACCTGGATCTTCGTTTCCAACGTTCACGTCGAACCCAGATGAGAACCCCAAGGCTTTGCTGCCCATTGCAAACCGGCCCATGGTCTGGTATCCCATCGATTTCTGCTACCGTACTGGAATCACAAATATCACCTTGATATGTCCCCCATCTGCTTCAAACGCTATTAGCACCGCTTTGAAGACCAATCCCTTCTTAACAGGTCTGCCACACCCTCGGCCGGACCTGTTGGCTCCTGAGGGACTCGATCAGAACACAGGTACTGCCGAGATACTGCGTCTACCAGAGGTCAGAGAGATCGTTACCTCAGACTTCGTAGTGCTGCCCTGTGACTTGGTGTGCGAACTTGGTGGCGACAAGCTCCTTCAAGCATGGATGGTCAAGGCTGCTGCTGGCTTGATGGGCGATGAAGACTCCCCTCGCGGCAGTGGCGGTCTGGGTGTGTGGTACGAAACCAAAACCGCTACAGCCATCAAGGGCGAAGAGACGGACTTCATCGCAACCTCACCCCTCGCGCAACCTATTGCGCCTTCAGCGAAGGACTCATTACTGCCACACCTTTCGAAGCTGGCACTCTCGATGCCGAAAGACTCGATGAAAGATGTGGTTGAGGAGAAGGGCGGCTTTCCGGTACGACATGGACTACTGCGCAAGCACCCCAAGCTTCGGGTACTCACAACTCACCGGGATGCACACATCTACATTCTCCCGCGGTGGACAATGGACTTCGTTCAAGCAAACCCGCGCCTTGAAAGTATAGGGGAGGATGTCATTGGATGGTGGGCCAAAGCCGGCTGGCAACCTGAGCTTGCCGAGAAGTTGGGAATCAAGAAGATTTCGCAGGGTCAGTCATCGGAGGACCAAAGTGACTCTCGCAACCAAGGCGATAGCGTACCTCCCTCGCCCACCACACACGAGCAATCACCAGAGGCCTCGCCGTCGCGACACACTCATCATCGCAGATCATTGGTTTCTTCCAAATCGAAAGAGGATGTGCCTTCCCTGCTGGCCTACCTCCACCCATCCGCGAAGCCCGACGCACAGCTCATCCGCCGCGTGGATAATGCCAAATTGCTATTGGCGGTCTCGCTGCAACTTGCCAAGTTACTCTCCATCGAAGAGGTTGGTCTTGATGCGGCGTCCGTTTATGCGCATGCCAAAAAGGTAGCGTATCCCGAAGGAGTGAAGCCCCGGACGACCATCACCAGACAAGATACGCTTATTGCCGACAACGTCATGGTGGAGGAGAAGACATCGATCAAGGAGTGTGTTATCGGTGCGAACTGCCAGATTCGAGAAGGGGCCAAGCTGTTCCAGTGTCTCCTGATGGACGGAGTCGTGGTTGGCAAGGGCTGCAAACTCACTCGGTGCATCCTGGGCAAGCGCAGTGATATTGGTGAAGGTTCTACGTTGACCGATTGCGAGGTACAGGAGAACCTGCTGGTTGAGCCAAAGGCTGAGGAGAAGGAGACCAAGCTGATGAGCAGCGACGGCTTGGAAGCAACGGAGCAGGAAATGGAAGAATTCCTGGGCGATGACGAGGTTGCAATCGCCTAGTCCGTCATAACCATTGACAGACTTCTACCAAACCCAAGATAGTAAAATCATTATTCCACTTGATTACTCCGTGCCATATATTGACTAGCAGTGCAAATCCAGCATTATTACATTATTTCATCCAATTACTCCATGCCTCGAAATCACCGAGTTGGACTAAGTATGGTTTCAATTCAATCTGAAAGCTGGTGGGCCTTGCAATTTGGCTTCAAGGTGCGAGCCAATACTCCCTCCAAAAGCTCGACGATGTCGGAAATCCGAGGGATTGGGACGGCTAAATCAATAATGTGACGGGTTTGATTGCAGATGGTCACACTGGTGAAATGCTCGCGTCTCATTCGCGTTTGCGAGTCCATGTTCGCTCAGATGCACAGGGCCTAATGCATTTTGTCACTGCATTAGCGACACATCCATCTATGCCCAATCATACCGTAACCAGGTAGTCAGTCAGTCGCCTATTTGCCCTATCAACAAGGAACAAGGCTACGTCTACGTCGAAGCACCTTACCCCCCCCCCCCCCCCCCCCCCCCCCCCCTCCCCCTACCCCCCTGTTTCTGTCCTCGCTCGCAGGCCGATCCCGGTTGGGATGGCCTCTGGCACCCTGCCCAGTACCCTGCCTTGCCCTGGTTGGCTTTTGTTTTCGCACCGACGGTTTTGCATGTCAAGGAGGGGTGGCGTTTTTCTCCAATGATGATTACTTAAGTCACTTTTTACCAACTACATGACATGGCAGAGACGTATTGTATCAATATTTCCTGGAAATACACATAACACTTGGCATACGCAAACATACAACCACACCGTTACTTTCTTCTCTCTCACCCGCATGAAGGTGTGCACTCATGATCTGACCACAGCCAATCAAACCCCTAGCTCAAGATTGACCAAGTCTCCCACATGGCCGTGTTCACTTCACCTGTCTCTGTTTCTTCTTCTTCTTTTTTCTTTTTGCTCCTTTCAAAGCTTAGACGCGACGGGCAGGGATTGACATTAGGGTATCAGAAGTGGTTGGTGAGGAGAGGGGGAGCAAACATATGAACGCACATGGCATGCCATGGTCAATGGCACTGGCATCAGCCACCAGGAAGCCTGCGCACCACCCCTGTGTGAGTTTGGTTGGCGACATGGATTGAGTCGATCGTTGAATGAGGGGCGTTATAAGCAAGCACGCTGCATGCGTATTGTGTGTGTCTGTCTGTCCGGCTGCCGGCTCTTGGGCCCCCTTTCGCTTCCTGCCAGATGATCCAGAGTGAGATCGTGAGTGAGCGAGCGAGAGCCGGGAATCGTCATCTTGGGCAGCAAGCAGCACAGAAGAGGTGTCTCCCCCTCTTTCTTTCGCTTGATAAATTGAATTATGATTGGTCTCGTGATATTTGTGTGTGTGTGTGTGTGTGTCCTGTTGTTTGTCTTCATGTCTGTCTGTCTTATCTGTCATGTCAGTTAGTCAGTTTGCTTCCCGCTGGGTGTCGACCCGTGCTGCCACTTCTTCGAAATCTCGTGGCCATGCGGGCTAACCCTAGTTTCAATGAGATTTCGTTGCTTCTTTCCTGCAGTCAGCGTTGCAGTGTCAATGTTTGTGTCTTTTGAAGATTTCTCTCTGCGAGTGAGCTTTCTAGTCCATCGCCATACGCCGACGGGGCTTGCTTGCTTCCCCATCACGATCGTGTGGCAGCCACACAGATGTAGATCCGACACTTGCCCGCACGACGGACAAGAGATTTCTAAGCAGCTAGCAGAGTAGCATCGTCCTAGTCTTGTTGCTGTCGTTGTTGAAACACTAGGGAATGCCGACGTTAGTTTTGATGAAGCGTAGGTAGCGAGAACACCTCGGAGTTGTCAGAATAGAATATACGGTCAGACCTCCTCGACTACTTGCCTACCTGCATCCGGTTGGGCTGGGGCTGTTGCATGAGGAATTTCGAAAGCCTCTTTGTCCTTCTCTGCTAGTGCATGACGGCGATGGGGCATCGGGCGCTTGTTGTGGCATGGCTTGACAGCAGTGGGCGGTAGGATCACTTGGCTTCTTGCCTTACGGCCGAATGCCACATGTAGTGATGTACATGGATCATCTCGTGGCAATTAGTTTAGTAAAACTAAGTACCTAGCGGCCGCCTGTAGATAGTGGTGGCCGCAGTCTCGTTAGTAATAGACGTTCGTTTGATAACGTGAAGCATTAATCATGAAGTCTCATATTCTTAGTTTCCCAATGCATGTTCCGTGCAGATGGGGTCGTGATAGATGCTAAGGATATGGCCTCCTTCGTTGACCATTCGACGTGAAAAGAGGCACTCTCGTTGGTGATGATTCAAACGCGAAGACTTCGCCTCTGGCTGTTGTCGTTCCTTGGCTTCATCAAACTCACATATATACACTTAAAATGTATAGAAGAACGAGCTGTGGCTATATTTAGTACGTATTCTAGTTGTAGCCATGGAAACTCTTGTTAGAACTATGCTATTGCAACTGTGATTTCATATGCAGACACTTGATTAATGAATAGAGGAGCCAGTGATAAACAGTTGGGCCTGTCTGCCCTGTTTCAGCGAGATGAGAAGCCCCAGCGGTGCCGAACTGTCGGTGCCGTCGGGGCCGAATTGGAAAGCAGGTAGCTGCCTCAAAGACACGATTGTGTGAGAGAAGGTCGAGATCGTTCCCTAGGGCTCAAATCGTATCATTTCATGGGTAGATGTGGCATTGGATCGGGCAACTACCAGATTACCAGATGCTGCGTGGGACTGGCGGTTGGCTCGTAACCAAACCCCAAACACCATCAAAGATTACCGACATGAATCACATGCCGCACTTTTATGGGTTGCGTTTCTCCGAATATCCTCTCGCCCCAGTGACTACTAACAGCCAGTGTCTTTTTCAAGCTCGAATTATGATTAGCCTCAGAACGAAACCACCCTGGCCCGGCCTAACTGCCATGTTTATTTCCTGCGATGTGCGTCACCTTTGAGAGCATGGTTTAGATCTCCCTGTGAACCCGGATCTATACATAGTGGCCAGAATTGACGACCGATAGATACGTATCTGTATTTCTCGAGTCATGAAATTCATCAGGTACAAGTTTGAGAACTAGCAGGAGCACAGGCCGAAGTTTGAGCATGGCGTGCGGTTCAGAACAGAGAGATGGGAGGCAGGGTGGTAATTCTATTTTTATCTGCCCCTCGTAAGGCACTTGGGATTGAGATCAACTTAGCGCACTCGTGAAATGAAATTATGACTTAGCCCAAGTTTGCTTCACCTTCTTCTGCCTTGTCTAGCTGCTGGAGATACCGCCATCCATTCGAGACCAGACTAGGCTGTGACGAGGGCCCTGGACGGACGGACGGCCAGGTAATTTTGAACCCCAACCAGTCCAGTCGGTATTTTCCGGGCTCCGGCACTCGGATCCGACCAGGTTTCGTACATAAGGCTGTATGCTGTATGTGCTTGGTATGTATATACCGATTCGATGCATAGAGAGGAGCATTTCATGATATGCGTCTGTCGGGGTGAGCGTGTAGGGGCAAGGATGCTGGCTCTCGCCCCCCCTCCCTCAATCATCGACTTCCACGCGAGGCAAACCGCAACGGTTGCGATCTTGGTTTCGGCAAGGGTACGCATCGCATTCCCACTTGGGGCCCGATGCGGCGAAGGGACGGCAGGCAATCCCTCACTCTGCAAGTCTTCATCGACAACTTCCTATAGCACAGATGACCAGGATGGTCTATAAACCGACTATTGGGCTGGACAACTCTGGAAAGGCATCCTTGAGCGGGGGCAAGGGGACTTCTTGATTCGGGAAGCCGACGAGCGTCGGTCCTGCAGTCATGATGCGATAGTTCCAGATAGGGAAGGTGGTTGAAGTTTGACACGTGAGTCTTCGGGGTCTCCTCCCCCAGAAGCACGAGGCCGTCTATTCCCCCGCTGTCCTGGTATGTGAGATTCTCCCGAGATTGGAGAATGCAAACATTGTCACGATGATGTGTTGCTGATGTTTGTTGTTGGCGAGTAGTGCTGTTAGTGGAGTTTGAGGCTGGAATTGAAGCAGGGCCATTTTTAGCTTTGGCCCGCTGAAAATGATGTGCAAGAAGATTATTAGGTTTGGCCCTGCATGCAATCGTTCCTTTTCTAAGGAGTTAAAGTCAACGTCAGCTCAACTCCTTGTTTCTTCCAAAAAGAATGGAAAAGGAGGGCATCGCGAGAGACGTTTTTTCTTTTGCCATCCGAGCTTGGGGCTCAGGACTGTTACGCCATCTTTCTGAATCAGGTAAATGGAACAGTCTGGACCGATCTCCTGATATGCTGTGATACTTTTCCGACATATGCATCACTTGCCGCCGCCGCATTGCCTCCCTCCCCCTCTCCGCCCCGCCGCCGTCAGCTTCGAGTGTTCCACCCACCATGAAATATCCGAGATAGATACAACTACAAGGGCACATTCACCAGATCATTTAGGATATTTTCTAACTCAATGCAATTTACTGAATTCCGTTGTCGTCCAAGTTGACCTCCGTGATCTTCCTTTCTTTTCCACTGTTTCCCTGACATCCGACTTGACTTAGTACGTCGTCCAACACAGTACCAGGTGATGCAGGTTGCCTGCAACTGGTATGCACTATCTCTCCGGGCCGGGGGAACTGCTGCGAATTGCCTAATTCCATACGGGCATGATGGGCTGGAGTCCCGAAAGTGGGTGGTCATCGGACGAGAGCGGAGCGGACACAACGCAACGCAACGATTCGCTATCATATGTTGGCATGATGATCCTTAGCCCGAACGGCGAATGCAAGTAATCTTCAGCGAGATGCGTCGGAGTGATGATCGTCCGAATCCGTGGACAAGGTCGTCGATCTGATATTGGCAGCACAAGAAGAGTTTACTAAGCAGGTCTGTAGAGTTGGCAGCAGCATGTAATCAAATCATAGGCTGCTATTTTGTTACACAATCCCCGTGCACAGCGTCGATGCGGGCGCTACTCTGTGAAACTGTTACACATGAGGCTGAAAGAGAGATATTTGATTTAATATTGAAATAGAGCCACGAGGAAGTGACAGTCCATAGATCAAAATTTCGAAAAGTCGGGAAAATATACTGGAATGAGTGCGAGGAGAAGCAAAGTATCCACCCAAAGCAAGATTGCCGCCCAGCCCCTATCCCTTATCCATCCTATAACTAAAAGGGGCTCTCAACAAGATACCCGAACCAGTGGTGTTCAGTCAACGCGCTGCATAACCATTTCTCACCTAAGAAAGATTAGATATCTTGCATATCCCTGCAACCACTATTTAAATCATCTATGGAGATAGAAACGTAAATGTGGACATACTAAGTTCTGCCCTTCACACTCCCACACCAGCAAATCCCTGTGGCGGCTTCTTCCTGCAAGACATAACCCCCTCTATTCGAGTCTGGCTCATTGGGATTATCGTGTCCGCAGTCATAACCGGCCCTTTTGAGGTCGCACTCTATGATCTCGCTGTCTTGTTCGTGCCTCGTATCGCAGTCGTAAAAGTAAACCTTCCTGTAACACATTCTGCTTCGATTTCGGTGACACGATATAAGTGTAATCTGAGCTGAGAGGTTCTAAAGTATGGTATTTTGTTGTAAAAGCAGTGGTTATAGAAGAGTACAAAAGGCCTTGCGACGTAGTTTCACAACAAGTCCGTCGCCCGGGCCCTTTTATACATAATTTGATATCTAAACTGGCCTATGAAAACATTCCCGCTTTCATTGCCGTGATTCTGACAATGATGGACGAGTTGCATGGAATCGTTTTGACATGTCATTATTCTTTGCCGCCATGGAGGCCACACCGAGTTTATTCACGCAGAGACACGCTGCCGACGGTTGTTTCTGGCCTTCACGATACTTATTACACACATCCGGCAGTATTCTTGCAGCATTTTGCCATTGCCATTGCAGGCTGCGATGTTTTGGGCGTGATGAGAGTGGTGCGAGTAATAGAGTGCGAACTTGCTAGGGTCAAGGCCTCCCAAGATGAGTCTGAATTAGCCAATCACGATGGTTTCCATCAGTGCGGCATCTGCTGCAACCCGAAAAGCGTAGAATCGGCGTGAAGCCCATCTCCTCGTTGAATGCAGATATGAGCACACTGCAGCGCCCATACTGTCAAAAACGGCTACCTGCAGATAAGTCATGGAAGGGAAGCAGAGCATTCGGCATCGTGAGAGGCTGACCACAATCATCGATTCGCATGCGTATCATATGAGGGCAAGAACAGCCTGTATCAACTTTTTGGGGTGCGGGACAGGGATGGAGCGAGATCCGAGCCTCAGGGAGAGCATGGTCTGGTTGCCTTGGGTGCTTTATGGAAGGTGCCTTTCCTCTGGACGTGGTGTGCTGCTGATAGATGCCGCGTCGCCGCCGGGTGGATCGGAAGCATGGTAACGCCATCACCAGCCAATACCCGTCGTCGCACCAGACGGCTCCCAGTGCCCGGTGTGATACAGGAGGCGTGTGAAAGTGTGGGGTTGTGTAACAGCGGCTCAACGTCCATGTCACCATTAGGAGACGTAGCCGCAAAAGAAAAGGGAGAAAGGCAAGAAGAAACGTTCACGATGCTCAAGAATTGGGGATGTCATTCAAGTCTCTGTGGAGACGGAGACCCTGTCGTCGATATTCTTCTTCTCACCGGCATGGGGGGCCCAGACTCATGCGCCGGTGAAGGCCAAGCAAGCAGTTTGCCAACTCGGCTAGGGTTTAGTTGCAACTTTGCAGTAAAGCACAAACACGGCTTTAGTAAACTAACGTGGAACTGAACTGGCACCTACCTTGGCAGGCCAGCCGGGCCGAGCATCGTCAGGGTCTGGGCATCTCCGTGGAGCGATTCCACCCACTGACCTGACCAGGCTGAGTAGGGGTTGGCGACAATACTCTATCTGAGTAAGAGGACAAACATATATAACTACTAATTAAAACAATCTTACGCTTTCTCCATCTCCAAGAAGAGCCCCTGGTCGCTACAAATTTTAGCTTACGGCCGAATCTTCGGGCAGGGGGGTGAGAGGGGGCGTCTGGGCGCTGCTGCTACTTACTCTCGGCACGCCAGGCACAGGGTTGTTGTCTCGTGCCGATCAATCAGATCGGCCACTACTTCTCCCCACTCTTGCTGTCTACTTTGGCAAAGAAAGCAAAAGCCGTTACATAGATGAATAAGGTGCTGATGATCGCGGCCTGCATTGTATGTGCACACCAAGGCTCCCCAAGTCGCAAACAATGTTGCATATTCACCGGTTAGTCAGTCGCAGGCAAATAGACTCGGCGATTGGCTTGGGTGAACGACACGTTTCGGCCTCTTTCGGGACAAGGACTCGTGTAGTCGTGAAGCGCCAGGCACGCGAATCCCCTTCTCGTCATCTAAAGGTGTAGCTACCTAATTACTTGGTTGCTTCTGTCTGTACCTCATTCCTAACCAGAGGCCGGCGAGTCCCACTCGATCTATCCAACTATTTCCACCGCCGCCAAGACAATGCAAGATAGTAGGTGGCTAAGGAATGCGGCATGGCTCTGGCGCGCACTCAAGCAGTTCTCAGTGCGAGATCATCGTGTATAAGGACAGATATTGAGAGACTGGAGTCACTGGTTTTGGGGATTCCCTACGTAAAAAGAACAGAACAGGGATCGGATAGAGACCCTACGTTAGCAGAGAGTCGCCTTTGTGGGCCTCGACCCAGGTCGGATAATGTATCGGCATTAACCATGACTGGGTAGTAGGCCACTGGGCGTTTGTCCACGCAGTGGCCATACGATCTTTTCGTTCAATACCTAGCAGATTGGTCCGCGCTCCAACCAACGCAACAAGGATGGGAGTCTCTACGCACATGTAGATAGAGAGAAAAAGACAAAGACAGAGTAGACCCGAGCTCAAAGTCTAGACAGGGGGGTGAATGTGTTCAGATGCGCCTCCCCCCATCGAGCCAAGTCCAGCCAAGCCACCCTTTACGCATCTACCTTTTTCTTCTCACTAACATTGTGAAAGACTCAAAAAGCAAGAAAAGCTCATCTGAAATACGTACGTTCTTCGCATATCAAAAAAGAAACATCCAGCTGTTCAATCTAGCTGACACAACAAGGGGCTTCCTCGCTCGGTAATGCACAGCATTCGGTCGGCCACAATTTTTCGCCCGTCCGCGCCCCCTCCCCCATTCGACGCGTTCAGAGATGGTCTTTTTACTGATTACTATACGCAACCAGGATTAAATCGTTGATCTTCCCCATGATTCCCATTGCGTCTAATTCGGACCCCCATCAGGAGGGGACTGCCTGGTATGATCGCCCATCCCTTCAGAGGAGAACACAGTTACCCCCCATTGGTAATCTGCGAGGGTCGCAGCAACGCTTGCTTCGGCCCCCAATGTCACTATCTTAGAACCTCTGAAGCTTTTGCATCGGCTTTCGGCTGTCGCTATTGGCTCAAGCCCCTGCAGCAAGCACAATGACTCGTGGGCGACCAGGATCTCCAGCCTCCATGAGCTTTCTTTAGACGTGACAAGATGATGACCTCTGGGCAAACACTCGGTCTGCAGGTCCAGACAGACAATATAAAGATGCATTCGGACGTAAACACGACATACGCACACTCAATCTACGTGATCACACGAACCTCCTGACATCATCTACCAAACACAATCACAGAGCCGTTGCTCGATGTTTCCAACTAGTATCCTCTCGCCTGGACCCAGTTTTGGATCGGGGGGTCTGGACTCTATTGTCCGCAGAGAGAGCGCCACTCCGCAGATCTGTCTTATCAAAAGCCACTGAGACTGCGGGGCTGCTATCCAACTTTACTCATTCCTCGGGTTCTTCCACTGTGCTGAGCTGAGTGAAGCATTACCTACTACTATCAAGACAGGTCTGCGGGTGGCAGACTCCTCAGGGGCGTTGTCTCGAAAGGTCAAAAAGGGGATAGAGAAAGAGACATACAGGCTGCTCTTCTGCGGCTGCTTCTTTTCCGAGCGTCTAGAAGGTCAGTTGACGACGAGTTGCTTGCTGTAAACCTGCATTAGCTTCTATACACTTGCATGGGTAAGGGCAACTCGAGTTTCTAATAATAAGGACTAATACTTACGGTTTACTCCGTCAGGTCCCTGTGGCCTTGCAAGACGTTAGCAATTAGGCAGCTCGTAAAGTGGATTTTGGATTTTGGGAGTGGTGGTGTTGGTTGTTGTAATTTCGAAGCGCTAGTAACCAGACCTTGACTGAACCAGGTCTCTGGGTCGTCGGTTGGTTGGTTAGAAAGTGAGGTACACGGACAATACAACCACCAAATAGTCCGCCATGAATTTCAGACCTATTTGACCATTGCCCTCTCGCTTAACTTACTAGGGTATCTGAAGTACTTCTTACTGACAACATCGACCTACATTCACACCCCCCATCTTGACCTAATCTCTCATCCCACACCCACACCATACCCATGCCCATACCCTTTCCAACATGGGAGGCTTGCATGTCACTTCTCTTCAAGCGTCGATGCTGGGTACGCCACTACCACACACCCACCCTCATTCCTGGCCGCGGCTCTCGTTGCTTTGCCTTGTACCTACGCGGGCCGAGTCTCCCTCCAAATTGGGCATTGTCTCTAACCATGCTAGTTTGGTAACTTCACGAAAAATAGTAGTTCCTTCCAGGGAGTGGCTTGGATCAATCTTAGATTTCGACTTTGGGGCTTATCGATCCTTCAGTATATCTAATGAGATATCCTCTTCATTCCTTTGCAACAAATTCAGGAGGAACTATCGTCTGTCTATTCGTCCGTCTGTCTGTCCTTCAGTCTGCCTGCTGCCCCTCACTCGTCCAGTGACGTCCAATCCCAAAGGTTTGTAGGCTGTTGAACACTTTCCGCTTCCCTCGGCTATTGGAACACGGGGTCCTTGTAATACCCAATACCTACGAATCCCACTAGCGTCACAAGATGGACCAGAGCCGACTTCCCATAGGGTTCCGTGTTGGCTTTAACGACGAGGATCTCGACTTTGGAAGCCAACCAGCCTCCAGTGCCTCTTCCGCCAGGAGCTTCTCGACCGCCTCTTCCTCCTGCGACCCGTACACACCAACATCTAACAGATCGCCTACTCCCAATCAACATCAGCCCCCTAGAAGCGTCATGGACGAATTTGAGCCCGTCATATGCTCCGCTTCCATGGGATATGAGATGACCCCTCCAACCTCTGACCTCAGCGGATACTATCCCGTCGACGTCAAGTCTGAATATGCCCCTTCCATGAACTCCGAAAACATGCTCTCAACACCAATGCGCAAGCTCCAGCTCCACGATCAGATGATCGACTTCGACTTCAATCATGTCCTGGGGAGCTCCATGCCGCCGTCCGGCAGCCCTTATGAGTCCACCAACCCCCATGCACTGCAGCACTACCCGCTGCATGAATCCATGACGACGGCGACATCACCTCCCATGGCACTGTCGCCGTCCATAAACCCCACGCCCTCCTACACGTTCAACCAGGACTACGATGAGTATCCTCCTTGGCCGCCACAGATGACGGAGAACAATCCCATGGACTGCAACTTTTACGGAATACCCGAGCCGTCCGCCATGCACATCCACATCGACACCAGGGCGAATGCGCCTTCCTCAGTCTTACGGAGCAATGCGAAGCGGAAAGTCTACATGGACAACGCCCAACGGAGGGGGACGTCGCTTCAAAAGGTTCACGGCCGGCATGATTCAAAGAAGGATATCAGTGAGGAGCAGATTCCCGTGTCTAAGATACCCAAAGCGGTACACATGTGTGACTTTCCCGGATGCGAGAAGCAGACGGCGTTTAAGAGACGTGAGCATCTGCGACGCCATCAGAACACGTAGGTCTTCTCTTACCCTCAACCCCTTGATATCATACCCTTCTTTACTAACATTATTTAACAGGAAGCATGGTCTGGGTGTGGAGGTGAGATGCGAGTTCTGTGATAAGAGGTTTAACAGAAGAGACAACTGGCGGCAGCACTTGAGACTGCACACGGAGCCCAACCGGCCCATGACGCGGACAGAGTACAACGAAAACGCGGTACGGAAGTACGAAGAGGAGAGGAATAACACCAAGCGCCGGAGGCCCCCAGTGAGGAAGCAACAGATGGACAAGGGTGATATGTGAAAAGAAAAGAAAGAAACGAACTCGAAAAGAGAAACAAATCGAAGAAGACGGAGGCACCCGAAGCTCTGCCAGGAGCAGAGCCCACGATAAACCATCATACACACACGACCACACCTGCTCACACTACCCTCCTCTTATCTCTATCGCTTCGAATTTATTCTAATCTCACCACGGGTGTCCATGAATATGAACGAACATCTGTCTATCATGGCTTCTAGGCCTGTGCGGTACCAAGTCTACCGCAACATAGCATGGCACATCTCACGGAGTTCTTGAATTTTCATGCGACTTTATTTGGAGTTTGGTATGACTACACCCCCATGGGAAATGGATTTGTTTGTTTTGGGGGGAATATACATGTATCATCTTCGGGGGACCGATGTGATTGACTCACGAAGCGGTGCGCTAAAAGGGGGCTCTGCTTTTTACTTTGCTTCGGGAGTAATGTGTGTGGCTGGCTTTCTTTTTCTTTTTTGGATTCTTTTACCAAGTCAAAGAAACACTTGCACACGCTTGGGTTGGATTTTCTATACCAAAGGTGTTTGTCACAGCATTACAGAAGTTATGAGCAATCAAAATAATCAGATACATCATCCATCATTCAACGTACCAAGACAGACGCGTTCATTCCTTCTTTCTAATGTTTGGCAGGTTTCATCGCGAGACGCGATCTACGAGTCGCCTCCTTTGGGGAATGAGACGAGAATGCCATTCACCCCGCATTATGGCCCCTGTTTCTTGTGTCTTAGATGCAAGTGTCGATGCGGCAGCTATCCGCGCTCTTCTCGCGTACGTGCTTGTTTTGTACTGTATATGGCCGAGACAGCCAAGCCAAAAAGACGCCACATCCACCCTCAGCTTACATGTTAGTTTTCTCGCCGCTCTCCGCCCCGAATTCCATAGTTACTTCCGCGCCAGATGGAGAGGACCCGGAGGAGATTGTGGGCTAGAGTAGAAACCTGACGCCTGATGGGAAAGAGAAAGGGGGAGGGGGAGATGGAACTGCCCGTTTCGTAACGTTCCATATTCTACCGCGGCGGGATTACGCGGCAAAACACGCACTTCACCACTGACGGTCGCGGCAAGCGGCACGATCGTGAGCGAATGAAGAGCCGATTACCATCGAAGACTAACCAATTCACATACATACGACGTAGTACATACACCAGAAAAGGAAACGCCGCTAGTGAGCGGCGGATGAATTGCGCCAGCAAGCCCACCAGTGACCCTTGTCTCTCGTTTCTTTGGTGGTGGATAACCATCAGATGACAAGCCTGACAGCTGCAGGGTCATAACTGTAAAACGACGTATCACTTGACGCTAAACACTGACAAGTGAGGAAAAAGAGAGAAGCCGTGTCGGACGAACACACACCCCGGTGGGTGGGGTGAATTCCGGCTCCGGCATCTGATGATGCTTATGCGTTCTTTTTTTCTTTTTTTCTACTTTTCCATTGCAGCGGCGCGTGATGCCAGGCCGATCTATTCAGCCTGGACAGAGACAATGCGTCATGACTTTGATGTGGGGGACGGATAGACCTATATGACTTGCATAAGATTAAGACAGTGAATTACCTAGAGCGTCGAAAAGAAAAGAAAAGACACTGCGCGGCAAAAGTGGTTGTTCACGTAATATCGAAGTGCATATTAAGTTGTATGTAATCGTCAACTTTCGCTACCAGCTTGCCAGCCAGCTACGTACAACATCGAACATTCATGTCTCGCTAATTACATGCACATCAGCTCTATCCCCACTAGCCCCAAGAGATGTTCATGTTCATGTTCACCTAGGTGTGAATGAGTGGCGTCGGTGATGAATTCCGTTCACATTCACAGCTTCGGGGCAATATTTTGTTAGATGGGTCTCGTCAGACCACCTCCCCCAAAAGAAAACGCAGTGGCGCGTTTAGACGAGAGCTGATATGAGATGTGTGTGATGTCTGGGATGAGCAAGCAAGCAGACAAGTAAAGCGAGGCCGCGCGGATGTTCCATCAGATCACCATCCAGAGTGCGTGAATAACTAGAAGTCAGTGTCGTACGTGCAGTTCAAATGCGGTATGCATGGCGCAAGAAAGAAAGTAGTGGTCGCAAGCGAACCGCCCGAGGAAGCGCTTCGCTGGCGCACTGCCGAAACCTAGCGCCCCTAACGTCGGGCCGTTGGGCGCCAACGAACCGACCCCTCGACCCAGGATCTATCCTAAGCTCACCGCAACACACAACGGCTTTTTCTACTGCCAAGCTTTCTGTTGGGTGCAGCATGCAGACACCAGACATATTGATCTTCTTTCCTCTCCTTTTGTCTCTTCGCCCAAATGGCTTGCAAATATCTCTCTCTATGCTCTTCTATGCATCATGGATGTATGACATGCACTGTTACCACACCTGCTTCATGATTGCAGCCAACGACAGTGGCACACGACGTAGGTATCATGCATGTACAATGCAAACTCTGCCTCACTCGTACATCAAACACACGCTAAATGAACATCATTAGAGGAATTCCGAGGAGAGAGATGAGAGGAAAAATACACGCAAAGACAGGCGGGCGGGGCTGGACAAGGTCGAAGCGCAAATATCGGCATGGGTGCTGTTGCGTATCACTATTTGCTTACTGCATTAGCACGATCCATCCCGTCGGTACAGAAACCACATCACAGCACCCCCCCTGCAACAATACCGAACTCCGCCCGACTCGTGGTTTGTTGATGGGCTCGAATCTCTCATCACGAACGGAATACACAATTCCAAATACTGAGTGTCCACCAACTGGCTGGCTGCAACGTCTACTAGTACCAATATGTGTAAGGTGTGGTGGATTCGAATCTCTGCCATTGACGGAATTACATGGCATGGCATGGCATGAACATGGACTAGGTAGGTATTGGTAAATTACGTCGATGAGGATCATGGACGAAAAGAAAGAGCCGAAGGAACCGATGGCACCCTCCCAGCCCTACAAGCTTACGTTACTACCTTACCTAAACCTCTTCATCCCCCCTTTTTGACGATCCGAGATTGACTACCACCACCCCATGCACACACATCATCTGACTTGGACGTTTCGCCGGCCGACAGGAAGACAGGAAGCAGGCCCCCGTTGCGGGGTCGAACCAGGTTTTCTGACTCGGCGGCAAAAGGCGAGGTGTGTAGATATGAAGAGCAAGCATCACTCCAGCTCCCAAGGTGGAAGGCGTCAGGGGATCGTCCTTATGTAACGGCATGTACCACGCATCCTGTGTGTCGATTTCTGCTTATCTTAGTAACTACTCTTTGCCTGAGAAGACGAAGATCCTGCGCTTAAGTTAAGCGAACCAAAACAGACACACGCAAAACCACGGCACTCTTCATTGCCATCCGGACCGTTCTCATTCAACCGACTGGGCGGCTGGTAGGCGGCATCCCATGAGGAAGTTCCTGTACCCCCCACCCCCCCCCCCCCCCCCCCCCCCCCCCTAATACTCTAGAATAACGAGAGGCAAGTTCCCGCGCTTCAATGCTCTTCCTCGTACCTGCTTATCGTATAGGGGGAACCACCCACCGTAACATCGCGTCTAGTCAAGTCGGGTAAGTCAGAGCAGCCGAGCGCTTAGCCCGATTCCTTCTCGTCCTCGCCTTCAATGCTTGCTAATGCAGGCGTTACACGTCATCCCATCGTCTTAATTTGTATATCTCTTGTCGCTTCTCAACTTCTAGCTCCACACCCATGAAGTGCTGCTTTGACCTGTTACCTCCTTCCATGTTGAGTGTAGTTTTCTTTCCACTGTCGTACAACGAGATATCTAGCCCTAGTGGACGAATACCCTATGCAACGTTGCACATAGCCCAAGGAAGAAGAAATATACTGGTTGGCGGGCTGACGTGTTGAAATCCGCCCGTAATTACGTGATTGGACAAGTTCCACGACATCAACAAGTCAGAAAGAGTATTGATTATCAATCATCCAAACCCTGCATGGGCTGCAGCAGAGGCAGTTAATCAACCCCGGCCACATATGGCCAGCCCCCAAATCCACTCTCCCATGTTAACAAAAGAAGAGTAAAAGGGGGGAGTGGAACCGCTAGGTATGTAACGTGCAGCTAACCCGCATGAGCGTACCGGTCACAAGACCTGCTCGCTTAGGGGCTGCGCTGGGCTCGGTAACACAGACCAGACCCTCTATTATGCGCGCGTATGTGTGTGTGTTTGGGTTTGAGTCGCGGCCTCGAGGGCTGTGAGCGCCTTATGTGGCTACGGCTACGCGGCATAGGCTGGATATATATATATATATATAGATATAAACGACTCCGGTTCCGCAACATGAACGTTACACAGATATGGTTGGTTACCGACTGACTGTCTGCTTTTCCACTTCGCTTTCCTTTTTTGAAGTCCGACTAAGCCTGCTCCGCAGCAGCAGACGGATGATTCTCTAGCTGGAAATCATACTTTCAGACGCATTTAGTTTTCTTTTCTGCGTGTATTGGTCGGTAATTATAAACACACGGTTATTCTAGTTTAGACTGCAGAGGGGTGAAAGTATGATTATCCGCAGTCGTTTTCCGATCCCTGGCTTGCGGGTCGCTGTCATTTACGGTTCTACTTTTGGCTTGCGGAAAGGAGATCCTGCGATACTAGATTAGTACTACTGTCACTGTATGCAACGGTTGTGCTGCGATTCCACCAAGCCTTTAAGCTTGTGGGTAACTGGATGACTCTCTCGATAAGCAACTACCTCGACGGTACGGAGAAACACCGAAATAAGGCGAGTACTAAGTAGGGCCGCGTGGCGCAATAACGAGAAAATAACACGGCTAAGCGGTTCAAAGCATGGTGAACAAGCCAAAGTCCACGAAACACAGCCATCCTTACTGGCAACTATGGTTTCTCGTTGCTGACCTACATTTGATACCGCTTCGATATAGGTTAAACTCGAATTGTTACTGTTTATTCAGAGGCGGTGTTCTGAACCTGGAGAAGAGGGCATTATAGACAGGGCACATACTACCGACAGACCAGCGAGACTCCAACACGCAGTACGGACCAATCTAGAAGATACGTCCTTTCGAGTACAGGCCACTCACTGTCTTTCGTCGAACATGATCTATTAGGAGCAGTCTACCCTTTCTCCACACTGCCGAGAGACCTCGAGAGTACAATCTATAAAGTTGAAGGCAACAGGATACTGCCGTTTCTCGGAGCGCTCCGGCGGTGACTATCGAACCGGCCTAACTGCGCCCAATGTGGAAGGCGCAAAGTGCAAAACTGATAGGCATTGGCCCTAAATGTTCCTGTGTAGCCACCGAGTCAAACTGCCGAACTCAAATGATAACGGGAAATGTTGACGCCACTGGAACGTCTGCATAGGATGATAATGGACCACCTAGTGCGGTGAGGCGTCGTGTTTTACTATATGCATTCTAGATATGTTTGACTGTCTAATTACTTTGTTTTACTTGCACTTGGGTAACGCCTGTAACACCCCATCGGAAAGTACAACTTTCCTGAAAAAGAGAAATGATAGATTTCGTGGCGAACGGAAGACGTTGGGTTGAAATCATCAAATATTATGGAACATGAAGGTTGACCTCCACTCGTAATCAACGACGCTGGACCTCGACGATGCGCTGGCACGTTTGGTGGCCCTGGCCAGTTTTGACGACGCGAAACTGCATAAATAATTACACAAGGGGTGTTCGAAATGGACACTCGATAAGTCTAGCTCAGTCCTTTTAGGAAGAGGCTTCATGAGTTTGCAGAGTATTGCGCGTAGATGCAGCAGCTTTTTATCGCACTGATTGGTGACTGTCGCCCCCCTCTGGAAAAGGGAAAAGGGGTTGCGCACGGAGCTGCCAGGTGCTCGACGGCTGACGGCCGGACCGCTCACAGATTCCCCGCCTTTGCTCCAGTCAAACTACGCGGACTAGACACACAAGAGGGTCGGCTGTGCAGGCCACAAGACAAGAACAGCAACAAGACGTCATCCAAGTCTCTTCCGAAGGCGAAACCAGGCCAGCAAGAATGCGCAATTGGTGATCGGGAAGTTGACTTGCCGGATACGATGAGAACCACACCGCTGCAGTCCTTCACGATTGAATTATTCCGGCCGGGCTAAGCAAGCAAGGAGAAACCCCACGCAGGAAGCAACGAAGAAACAAGGAAAAAGGGAACATGGATGTCCTCCCCTCCTACGAGGAGGCTACCTTGGCGCCCGACTGTCTGCAGCTGGCGGCCCCCTACCTGACGGCTGCCGACTGCCGCCGCTGCTGTCTGGTCAGCTCGACCTGGTATCGCCAGTTCGCACCGCGTCTATGGCTGGATCCTCTAATCACGGTGCGGGATCTCGGTTTACATCCTAATGATGGTAAGCGACCGAGTTGTTCTCTGATTCCATTCCCGCCGTGCTGCATGCCGCGCAGAATGATGCGCGCCCTTGGTCTCGGCGGTAGCCAGAGTGGCGGTCAATCGCGCGACACGCGCCCGCTCTTGACGAACCTACTGGCATGGGCGACATTCATAAACTCAACGAAAACCTCAGGAATTGCCTCACTAACATGGAAAACTTGACCTAGACTTGGCATGGTATCGACAGTTCGTGGGCAGTCATGTCCATTCCGTCAGGCCGAGCACTCGGGCTTTCGTTCGTTCGCTGGACTTCCGCAACTTCGCCGTCCTAGCTTCGGGGCTGTACTCGACGGAAGCAAGCGAACGTGCCATATCGGAAAGTTTCAAGCAACTCCCACAGCTATTCCCTCGTCTGATCTGCCTACTACTTGATGGACACCCGGAGCTGGACCCTGGAAGTTTGGTGTCCCCGTCGCCCAATGGCAACCAACCTACGAACCAGCCGCAAAACCCACTACAGCTGCTGGATCTGAGCCGCTGTCGGCATGAGTTGAGTTCCAAGATCTTCCGATCCGACTACTTCCGCGATCTGGTATACTTGGACGTGTCGTTAATCCCTGGCTCAGTCAAGAGTGCGGTCCAGCACTCCCTGAACCCCGAATTCCTGCCTGAGCTTCGGGTTCTCAAGGTTCAAGGCCGGGAAATGGACGATAGCACAGCTAGTGCCCTGTTCCAAGCATTTGGCCTCCGTCTATGGAGCTTAGATATATCCCACAACAACCTCACTGACGACTCTCTCGACGACCTGCTGCATTACTGTTTTTCTTCAATATCATTTCGCTCAGATACCCACTTCAACACCGAAGGCAGACTCGTGAGGCCTCAAGAGGTTGGCAGCAGGCCATTCGGCACGTTTGATTTCATCGAGGAATCGGATTACAGCTTTGGCTATCATCACCCTGAGCGCTACTTTGCGGATGCGCCTTTATATAACAAGCGTGCCGACCAGGAGGGCTTGCAGGAATGGCAAGTTCAGAGGTCCAATGGTCTCGACCTCCGGAAACGCGACGATGCAGAAGGGCTGAAGAACATCCTTCTCAGCGACGCGATTGAAGACACTGCGACAACGGCAAACATCATCAATCATAACATACGATCCACCCAAGGCGGCTTGACTCATTTGTATTTGAGCGGTAACAAGTTCACCAATTGGGGCATTAGCAAGGTCATGAGAGCATCATCTGGCCGCTTACAGCACCTCGAGTGCGAGTCGTGTCGCTTCTTGCCACAAAGCTGCCCTATCCCTGCTAATCTCCCTACATCACTGGAGATCCATGGGCTTTTTGGACTTGAGTACCTGTCTCGCCCCGTTTACTCATCGAACCTGCGCTCGCTTCGCGTCCACCATTCGGTCGTTACCAATATACCCACGGTAGGCGCGGATGGTCTAGCAGCGCGGGCCGCTTACGCGCTCGCTGAGACGACATTCCATGAACGCGTCAGGATGGCTTATCCGAAGTCGTTGGTTCCAGACACTAATCCACGACTTCGCTCCCTGACTCTCACCGGAATCCCCACCCGGTCCATTGGCCCCATGGTCCTGGAGATTACGAAGTTCTTGCATCTCGCGACGGTGCAACAACGCAAGATCAAGGAATCCAAGCGTGTCTTTAGTAGACGTGGCCCGTCCCTACTGAGCGGACTGCGACACATTCGCCTTGAGATGGATCCCGACCCCTCCGCCGACGAACCTAGTCTGCCCGGTGGTAGTGCCACCGACTTTGATGAGTTGCTCGACCCTACCCACACGATTTTCGTAGCGGGAGATCCTCCCCATCTCCTCGGCGACGATTCGTGGGACATCACGTCGCGAAGCAGCCCGAACCCCCCAATTACAAAAAGCCCCGACCCGCCCCTACCACCCGCGAACGGCAATGGCGAAGCGGAGCCGTTCTCCTACAGTGAGATTGATGGCGAGTATATTCAGCACCGTGTCGAGGCGCGGGACTCGTGGAATGGTAACGTCTTCACGATTCCCGTCTGGATCGGCCCCGGCCCCGCGTCCGCCACGGCCGGCAGGTACCCGACGGCCGTCAAGGAGTACATGGCGAACCTGCGCGACCGGCGGCTGCATGCCCTGCCCGGCCCCGCGAGCCCCATTCACGTGGCCGCGGGCGTGCCCTCAAGCAAGACGTACATCTTCCACGCCGCCTGGGACCGCATCGTCCTCCCGAAACTGCCGCTCATCCCTTTCAACCACAAGAAGAGCGCGTTCCTGGCCCAGATGCGCGACGTCGCGGCCGCCATCCGGGAGTACCGCGCCCGCACCCGCGGGACGCCAGATCACTGGGATGGCCAACTCGAGCTGGTGCACATGGATCGCGCGGCGCGATACCACTCTTCGGAGTACTGGCGGTGACGAGGGGGTCGAGGCAAGGGGGTGGACGGGGTGCATTGGAGGATAGAGAGGATATAGAAGCATGAGGAGGCGTCGTAGCAGAACATCACGGGATTTAATTAGACTAGGTGGTTTTTTATGATAGAGTATGCTGTTTCAATACATTATAGTGACACCGAACCGGTTCCTGCTTCCTTTCTTTCCCTTCGCAGGCTAGCTAACATTCGCAACGAGAGCCTGTCAGGTAAACAGTGCATACATGCACGTATGGATCAAGTTCATTAAGACGATGTCGTCCCCTTGCGTAGCCATATGTTCTTCCGCAGGGGAGTCCTCTGGGGTTATAATCCATTCCTCCACGCCTAGTCCTTCCACGGTTTCTTGTCTCTCCTTTATCTTACTTCGCTCTGACTGTTCGAGTTATCCTTCTCCTTTGTTATTCCTTTCGTGTGTAGCTTAGTAGTAACCTGACTGACAGCCGCCAAGAAGCCGAGTACATTACTTCCCGGAAGTGCCGGCAACTTAGAACATACGAGGTGGCGGCGCAGTATAAAGCTTGTAAAAGATTGGTTGACCTGTCGGCAAATGAAGCAAGACGAAGAAAGAGTAAGCCAACACACACGGACCGAAATATCACCCTCTCTACCCCTTGTTTCTCCTTCGCCTTCATCGTCGGAAATTACTGCCATGACCTTCGCCCTCGCCAGAATCGGGCGGGCTGTCCGCGCCGTGCCTTTTCTTCTCGTGGCCGCCTGGTGCTGGCGTGAGGTGAACCTGGAGCAGATCGCCGCGACCGCGCGGCCCTCGGCCGAGTCCGGCTTCATCGAGTGGGGCAACAATAGAGTGGCCATCCTCGACCACTTCCACGGCGTCGACTTCTTCGACTGGCTCTGGCGCGGTGGCACCGCGACCTTCTCTGTCTCAACCTTCGGGTACGACGGCATCGCCGCCTGGCAGGCCTTCACCTTCCTCGTCGACCTGGGCCCGGTCTATACCGTTTGGCTCCTCGAGTCCCACCGCCCAGCCAATGCGTGGACGCCCGCATACATGTAAGCTGGCTTCAGAGTCACTGGCGGCGCCTTCCCCAAGTCAGACGTGGACAGAGAGCTACGCCGCCGCTGCTGCTAACCCATCGTCTTCCAGTCCCACCGTCTTCACCATTGTCGCGCAGGTAGTAGGCGTAGGCCCGGCCGCTCCCATCTTCTACTTCCTGTGCCTCGTGTTCAGCCCCACGTCGTCCGAGCTGGCCTCGGAGCAGCTGGGCTCGACCGCCGCGCCGTCCCAGCGGTCCGCCTGGTCGAACGGCGGCGCCCGGCTCCTGGTCCCGCTCGTGCTCGCCCTGCACACGGCCGAGGTGTTCGCCATGTTCCTGGCCCCGACGTACGAGGCACGCCACTGGTGGACCTGGGCCTGGCAGCTGACGCCTTTGTGGATCGGCGCCGGCAACGCCGTAGTCGGGCTCGCGCTGAGCTCGCCGAGAGGGAGGAGTGCCTCCCGGCCGTCGGCGGGGCTGAAGTACATGTTCGTGGCATTAATATTAATATCAACCACGGTATGGGTTTATACCATCATATATGCACCATATTCACTCTCCATCCTTTTTATACCCGGGCCTGAGCCACAGCATGGTCTTGTTCTACGAAGCCGGAAGGCGTTACAAGCGGACTGGTGTGGATTGTTTATTAGCAGCTTCCTATGGTCGATCTATTCACTTGCCGACCTCTATTCTGCTGAGTGGATTGGATTCGCTGGACTTTCCTTTGCAATATCGTTTCCCATCGTGGCGTTAGCCATAGGACCGGGCAGTGCATTCGCACTCAGCTGGTGTATAAGAGAGCGGATCATTGGCTCGGCTTATAATAACTGAGCCATCTACCCAGGACCAAATCGGGCAAGTCTCATCTTGTTCTATTATATCGGGGGTCAGAGTTGAAGACGAATGTATTGGGGCCCTGGGCTGGTCGTGATGGATTCTGCGCCTTTGGAAGCAACCCGTCAGCGCTCTCTACGGAAAGAAGTACACCGACTCCGAACCCGAAATGCACGAGGACTTCGGCCGCTTATTTCAAATGGCACATCCGGCCAGTGCCCAGGACCTCATATCCAGATATAGCCTCTTCATTACCTGGAGCAAAGGTGAATGTATATTGATTTCGCGTTTTCCAGCACCATCTTTCCATTCCAATCTCTCTCAGTAGACAGAGAGGGTATGCGTATGTGCACAGCAGCTTATCCGTCAAAGTCCATCGATGCGTTCCAGCCCTGCTCAGCTATGTCGTATGGAAATCTTGCTACTGACAGGACGGAGGCGGAAAGCACTTAATCAAGCTCACAACATGTGCCGGTTTCCCCAGCTGCATCTCCGGCACAACCTGCGCCTTCTACGTCACGGTCGGCAAGGCCCCTCGGAACTGCTGCATGTCTTGGTCGAACTATGAAGTTTCCGCTGGGTCCTTCAAGGCTACTTGGACGACAGGCTACGATTCGCGACCTGACAATGATGAGAGTTGTGAGGGACGCGACAAAAATTCTGGAAATGGCAACGGCGTCTGCTTTAGCAACCGCGCGACCGGCTGCACATGAGAAAGCACTCCTTGTTGGGCCTGAGACTGCCTGCCAGTTGGGCAGGGAATGCGTTCGGCCCAGGGGGAAACGCTCAACCGCGTTCATCGGCTCAATACATAGTTATAGCATGGCTCAGCGCGACTCAACGGGGATATTGCCTCCATAGGGCGGTACGCAATATGCATACTTCCTCCTTAACCTAGCTCAATCGTTGTCGATATTACCATATTCAACTGCTGCGTGGTATCAGCCATGGTCCAGGCAATAGCTCTCTGCTGCTTACATATGTGAGAGCGGACGATATCCCTAAACGCGGCCATCTATGGAATATAATCAATCATCACATATATCTCTAGGGACTGGGGTCGCGTCAACGACGCTATCATCATCAAATTCCCGCTCGAACTACACGACCCTCGTCGATGATCACAACCACAATCGCAAAGTCTGGGAATCGCGGGGATGACAGAGCAAGGGACCGGACCGCGCCGGGTCGTCGTGATCGATCAATGTCACGTAAACGGAGAGATCGGAGCCACCACGGGTCTATTGCGACAGCTGCCCAGTTGCGCTCAGTATCGGCTGGTGCCAACTGAAATATCTAGGTACCCTAAAGAGTTGGAGCCTTAGAAATTAGGCTACCCGATGTATTGAAGAATGTTAATTGAAGAGATTAGAAAGATCGAGTCTGCCGGTGCTGGGAAGGCCACCCATGCAGGTTGGGTTGACTACAAGTTGACATGTATCAATGTACATGTATGCATGTCTAAGCAGGATGTGGTAGTGTTGAAAATCCAAATCAAGAACCAAGCAAGGCAAAGCATGTCGCGCCGGGCGGGCGGGGAGGCGGGAAGGATGTGGACGATGAGGGTGATCAGGGCTGGGTGGATGGGATCACGTACGCTAACTTAGGTAACCTAGAGGGGAGGATCGCGTTCCTGCGTAGGTACTAACTGCGGACCCTGGTAGACGACTTTGTCTGGTGCACTCATGACTTGGCATTTCTGTGATCTTTTTGCGTTAGCTACACCATGCTTACTTTTCTTCTCTCTCTCTCTCACACACACCTTCATCCATTGGGCATACGAAAAAGATTCAGGAGGCCAGGATACCACGCCACATAACGCTAAGAACCGGTGTTTCCCAAGTTCGCACGGCGTCCCTGCTCCTGGTAGGTATGATAGTTGCTTTTCCTTAATATACAGGGGAGTTTACGCAGAATCCCTGGTAGTTGCTTTCTATCTACAGGGAGGCTACGATGCGTGTCGTGGCGCCCATACCCCATATGGAAACCTTCTAGCGTGAAAAGTAATCCCTCGATCAACTATCATCTGTCAAAACCGACCCCCTGTCCGGGCGACCTCTGTCCAGTACTCTGTCGTCGGTTAGGTCCGTCGGATCCCTGCAACTGCTTACATCTTACACATACGTCTGCGACCGCTCGTCTACGGTCGCCAGTCCAGTCTGCGGTCGTCAGTCTGCAGTCGTCAATCTGCAGTCGCCAGTCTGCAGTCGTCAATCTGCAGTCGTCAATCTGCGGTCGTAAATCTGCGGTCGCCAGTCTGCGGTCGTCAATCTACGGTCGCCAGTCTACGGTCGCCAGTCTACGGTCGCCAGTCTACGGTCGCCAGTCTAAGTACGTACCATTGCCCGCGTTCGTCCCTAAAGTCCCACGATCAAATAACAACCTCGACATCAGCGCCGTACATATTGGCTTAGAAGATTTATGTGGTCCGTTCGAGTATTTGTACCCCGTGCCTGCAGCTCCGACCGCCTAGCCTGCCACTCAAGCATCGAGTCCTCACGAGGCATGGGCCAGCGGTGCACTCGCCATAATGACAAGTCATCATCGTTACGGCTGCGCAGTTCGCATGTCTTGAATACCAGAAAACCACCAAATTTCATTCGTCGGCCGTGTGTTTTCTTTACCCATGGCTTTTCTCCACAGCCCCCCCGTAGGGAGCCGACCTTCAAAGGTGCATTGCCAAGAGCCGACCTTCAAAGGTAGGTTGCCAAGAGCCGACCTTCAGAGGTAGATTGCCACGAGCCGACCTTCAAAGGTAGATTGCCAAGAGCCATCTGCAAGCGACCAATGAAGCACTAGCAGTTCGTGATAGACAGCACAGCAGGAAACCACCTTTCCCATCCCAAGGCGATTGCGGCTCGCTTTCTTTCACTGTATTCTCTCCCATTGCTTATCACTACACAGCCCTCATCCGTTCAGGCTTGTCAGATGCATCCCGCCCCCCCCGGGCATGTCCCTCACGAGATGGGGAGGATGGAGAGGACGGGGAGGCGGCTTGTTTCCTCTGAAGATATATAGAGCTCTGCCATCCGCTCGGTGTTTCCATTCCACGTTCTATTCATCTCCACAGACCTTAGGACTCGCCATACAACTCCTACCCAGTCCTACTCAATAGTCAAACACGCCTCCTTTGGCATCGATATCCCGAGAGCGAAGCCGCCCTACCTTGTCACGACGAAGCTCTCCTTACCAGGCCCCTGTCTCAACTTCCCCTATCCTATCTTGAAGACATTCGTCTTCATCGTGACATTTCTTGGCCTCGTCTTGACCGTCGCTTTCTTGATCACGGCAAGGCAATCATCAGCCGTCTGATGATGGCATATCATGGGGATGTAGAGGATGTATCATCGCTCAGGGGAACCAACTTTTCGGTGCTCAAGATGATACGTGGTATACCATTGAAGAGCATGGTCCATTATGCACAGTACATGGTGCCACACATCATGGCATCATGGTTATCGACAGTATTTCAGGCCAATTTCCCAAGCGAGGTGATTAGCCAGACCATTCAAATACATGGGCGCAATGCGACCATACTGACCACACAACCAGAGCCAGGTACCCAAGGCACTCATCTTAAGTATATTACTTCTCAACCACGTGAAGGTGAGATTCCTGGAACAGCTATGCTCGCCGTGTAGGACGGGTGACTGACTGAATCACAGGGAGTATCCAGTGCCGCTATTCCCCTGGCAGGACGTTCATGTAAGTTGAGATGCATATTCCTGAAATAGCCCGTTGAATCTGATGAGGGTCGCTCTTCTCCCTTCGTTCGGGTCCTCATTGGCGACCCGACATGGCTTTCAGGGTGGAAAAGTCGATTCGCCTGCGATGCCTCACGTGCTGGTTGCTGGATCGTCAACACGCCCGAGATGTGAACCAGGACTAATGCTCCGTAACAGCCAGCACCTCAAAGACAGATGGAGGAACCGAACTCCCCCTTGATATCATTTGCGCAATTGTGTTCGGTATCGTCGGGCCCGTCACTACCATCATCATCGCCATCTGCACCTGTAAACAAAGGAAACGGGAGCAGACCTCGACACATCATCGCCTATGGCCTGGGCAGAGCATGGGCGCACAGCAACAAGACAGTGACCATGATGTGGTCAGACTGCTACCATCCACTTCCTGCATGAACACCGTCACAATGCCCGAGTCCGTTGCTGCCGGTCCCGTCCGATTTCATGAGCAGCGCGCTATGCCGATGAGACCCCTTGCGAGCCTTGATGCCAACCCGAACCAGTCAGAGAAACAAAGCCCCCGTGGTGATAGATCGCTGCCAGAGCTCGGCCATAGGGGCGCCGTGCCATCATCCCATGGGCAGTCAACAACGAGAGTCCGCACCCTGGAAGCTCAGGGGATCAACCCAAGCCAGCAACAGGCTACCTCATAACATGTATTGCGTATGGTGCTGCCCCTTCCTGTCGCCTTTCTACGCGCAATATGGTAGCAAGTTTCTTTAAAAGTGGCGCGGGGTCATTCGATCGGGTTTAGTGATACCCCGATGTACTTGGAAGTGGTTGCGTCGTATGTCAAGGCCGAAGTTGAGCGCGTCGGGTAACATAGGTTTCATGATGTCGGTTAAGGTCATAGTAAAAGGCAATGGTAGGATCAGACGAGCTGGATAGGGAAAGAAACAATTCCTGCGAGATCATGAGTCTGACGGGTAGCACGACTGCGAGAAGGAGCGGGGGAATTGATACATCTATATAGTATGTTCGCGACTATGTATAAGGATCTAGGTATTCCCAGACATTAATAATCATATACAACCACTATGGGTTCTGCCCAGAGCCTCCGTAGAACGCCTGATTGCTGCTGACCTGGGGATGGTACCCGGAAGTTACCGGTACTAGCAAAAAGGAGTCCCAAATGGCAAAAACATACAACACCGAGGATTCCCAGGTCGTCACCGACCCTAGTACTAATTCGGCTCTCTGCTGCTTATATATGGGAGAGCGGACGGGATCCCTAGTATTCAGCAGGATGTGGTCGTATGTGAAAGTAATCACTGTTACAGCTATTTATATCGTACAGCACGCAGAGATCCCTGAATGCGGCCAACTATGAGATACAGCCACCATCCCCTATCTCTAGGTACCGGGTCGCGCCTTCGCTGCTATCGTCGACTTCCAGCTTGAAATTGGCCTTCGCCGTTGATCACAACCATAATAACGATGCCTGGCTATCGCGGTGGGTGATGGAGCAAGGGCCTGGGCCGTACAAGGTCATGCCTCGATGCGACACAAGCGGAGAGATTCAGGCATGGCGGTCCATAACATAGGAGCAACCCCGCCACATGCGATGTGACGGCTGGATTCAGCAAATCCCCACTCCTCCTTCTACCTGTGAGCTTCGCAGTTGGATCGAACGAGAACCAATCAGTGACTTTTCAGGACCCCGCAGCTTCTCCAGTCGTCTGTCCAGAGATATCCCCTTAATAACCCTCAGGGTTCATACGCTAAGATAACCGTTCCAAGGTCGGATCAGAACAGCGGTTTCCAGGCTCCCATCATCATTACGACTAATGTTGGCTCAGGGTTCCTTGCGCAGGCATTCTCGTGGAAAGAAACTCAACAATACTTGGTGGAAAGATGTCTATCTATACGGGATCTGTTTGTCTAAGACTCAACTAACTAGTACATGGGTAGCCAGAATACTAGAAGACAACTCCTTGGGACCGTCGGGATAGCCTGTGACTTCTACTTCACATAAGGGGTACCATATCCAAGTCCCTTCCAATCCGAGAGGTTCGTTTCATTGAAAAATCCCTCAGCAATGATGTATCTTAGCTTCCGGTACCGAGACATATTGTCGGATGATGTGACCAGAATAGCTTCTTGGCTTAGCAGACAGCATGATACACCACCAAATACACCGGCGCATCACCAACTCTTGATGATGGCCTCCTCTCCAACACCACCATGGAAGCTGTCGCGCTGCTGCCGAGCAGCACAGCGGAAGAAGAGGCCGCGCTACATGTGGTTCCCCTATTGAGGGCGGCTGCTGCCGGGTCTAGGCGGTGCCTAAGGCCGGAAGATGCTGCACTGGCATTGCGCGCGGCTCGGGTAACGAGATGGCGCTTATATGGGCAATTGGCGGCAGCTCAATGCCGTCGTGTATGTCGACACGGTCGTGTTCCATTCGCACAAAGTTGACGAATGACTGAGCGTCTGGGTCCAGATGACCTCCCGCATCAATTCCTCGTCGAGGAAGGTTTGGTAGAACCTGTTCCCTTCTTCTCCTTCGAGTCTCTGACCATATGGCAGTACCAATAGTAGAGGCAATTGAGAGAACACCAAACACTATCGCACAAATCACAGCAGGGGTGATTGCACTTGGTTCGTTGGTTGTCACAGTATTGACTACCACCGAGTGTCAGTCTATCTCCAAGGACAGGGGCTTGTCGATCGCTCGATCACACCCATCGATGCGGATGCATTGTTTCATTTCATTGAGATGATTTTTCGGGCTCGGATCGGCGACCAGGATAGATTGGCAAGGGCAGATCCCATTGAACTCAACGAGACGGTGTTGTGGCATGAACTAGTGTTCTCGACATACCTTCTCGGTTCATCGTGTCAATTACAACGCCGGATGCTCTCTGCCACTCCGTTAGCCTTCGCCGGATACGACGAGAAATGTTTGGCATCTCACCTGTGCGTGGCTAAGAAAGGCTACCCCCAGTATGAGTGTTTTGAGCGTCATGTTCTAGTGGTATAGTTAGTAATTCAACGAGTGCTCTTCTCCTGGTATTACTAGTCACCTGGCTTGAGGTAATGGCAAGGAATGCTGTAGCCACCCAAGTTGTCGTGATACTCGACTGAACCCATTGTGCGGTAGGGGCCAGCCTCAGTGATCTTCCAGCAGCCATGTGAGCCCCTGATAGGCCGTTTCTCTTCTGGAAGGACAAGAGCATCGCGCCTACATAACTGGTTACCATATGGAGGGGGTTGCCTCCTTTGGCAAGACCGAGAAACGTAACATTGAAAGTTGAAAAGGTGAGGACCAAAATATAGAGGCAGTAAAGTAGCAACGGGAGCTCCATGACGGCAATGGTGAGATATGAAGTTCGCTTTAGGGAGTTCGACGTTGGGCAATGTATGTTCGACTGATAGTATTAGTCCTCGCTCCCGTCAGATAACTGACTACACTACTCCAATCTCTAGCACCATGACGCGTCGGCATCGAACAACGTGACATGGGCCTGCCTCTAATATCGTCTACAATACAATAAAAATAAAAGGGAAGCACCAGCGGGACTCACTCTGGATGACAGGAACTTCAGTTGCGATATTGAAGCAGTTCGCATCAAAAGTCCCAGGGATTTGATTCGGAACCGATCAGGATGGTATTAGTGACGCAAGGTGAGAGATACAGCTGCGATCATCGAAAGCAATGAGACAGCGGAAACGGGTAGAAAATTGAGGAGCAGAATGAAGTGAGAATTGAGAACTGGCTATATAGCTTCTGAAGCCGACTCTTCACTGTTAAAGGCGACGCAACCCACACTATGCTCACATGATGATATACCTGATAATCGATGAAGGACAAAGTGTATCATAATTTTGTTGATTTTGATTTGCCCTCTGCGTGTGGGTAACACAAGACTCCAGATCTCTAGCACCGTACGGTCATGTCAGCAGCACCTACAAGTTTTCCGGGGTTCGCACACTTGCTTAGGTACCATCGACATACAAAAACGTAAGATGAGGTACATGCTGTACCTACATATTACGGGCGTCAAGCCGAGCCACGAAATCGGTCAATTGGTTGGCGGATGGTGGCCAAGCATCACAACTGCATAGGTGAATGTAGACTTGCGTAGCCCAAGGAGACGAGCCGGACCAACCGTGAGACGGCGGCGCCTGGGATCTGATATCCATCTCTGAAGAGAACAATAAACCTTTCTCTCTATCCTCTCACGGATGGGTGTGATTTATCTCGATTTCACAACTTGTTCTGGCGGTCTCTCTCTTTCTCGTCATCACTTCGGCTCGCCACTGCCCGATTGGTCGAGGCATCACCACTGATAGTTTTCTGTCCAAAGCCCGTCTTGAATATCCATTCTAACCCATCATACGCAACAAGTGACACCTCCCCGACGCCGTCTGACTGTCCACGCAGTAATCCTTGAGGCACTGAGTATTGTTTCCCGGGCCCTGGACCAACGGCAGCTTGATTGACTGAGCGCTGCACTGGCAGCCCCTTCCCAGAGGTTTGGGTCGTGAATGCGCCCGATCAGTGTGGGAATTGACGGGAGAAAACGTTTGCAGCTTGACTTGATATCGGAATACAGCCAAGAGATGAGCTGACCTCTGCCTTGTCTTGATATAGGTCAGACCTTTTCCAGGCGCTCTTATCTGATAGTCATCCAACTACCTTCTCATCAAATGTTGGCGTGCGTTGTGCCAATTCCGCATTACACCCCCAGATATCTGGGGCGCAGTACCTTTTACTACCCAGGCTGAGCTTAGGTACGGGGGCTGGAAAGGGGCAAGGGTGAAGCATTCATTTTCTATATCTCATCAGAAGGGTTCAAATAAAAGTCTACATACCGTCTTTTATACCAATCGATACATCGAATTACTTGCTTCATTCGCGTAATTGCCTGGACTGCTTGGCTCAGCTCAGACCAATGCAGGTACGCATACCCTCAAATTCAATGAAGCGGTGCCGAGCCCTCCAGCCAAGACGTACGTGGAGATGGCGAAACGTAAAAACACGACTTCTTTTACGTAAATGAACAACACGGACATCCTTGTCTCTGACCTTTCCTCTCTGTTTAGGGGAATATATAATACACTTGATGAGAGCCCTTCGTTCCTTCTTCCCCAACAGCGTATGCCAACCGTAATACCAATTTCTTGTCTTCTCGCGCGGGGGAAAAAAAAAGACAAAGCAACGTAAACGCCGGATCCCCTTTCGTTGCCTGATTTCACACACAAAAAAGGATCTTCTCTACTGCCAGGAACCTGCAATAACTGGACGGGACCGGACTGCGCGACTTGCTCAGTCTAGGTAGCCTCTATCCTTTTGCTTCTTCTTCCCAAGACCAAGTCAGACCGCGCTGTACCCGCCCCGACTCGCGCCGCTGCCTTGCACCGTGTTGAGCACCCTCCGCACCCAATCCTTCATAAGGTAAGGGATGTCCCGGATGGTGTCGCCGTGGGGCAGAAGGTCCCAGCCGCGGGCACCGTAGCGGTTGTAGTTGAGCCACGAGCCGAAGATGAGGTAGGATGCCGTACCGAGGAAAACACTGTGGTAGGAGAAAAAAGTTAGCAATCCGTTTTCCGAAAAAGTCTCAGCCGCAAGTTAGAGGACGAAAAGAAGATGGTACGTACAGGATAACGATCCAGGTGAAGAACCCCCAAGACTTGCTGGGCGCCCCGTCGCCCTTGTCCGCAGCGTTCTCGCACGCGTGCTTAGTCTTCCAGGTGAGTCGCAGCACGTCGATGTTCTTGTCGCTATCCAGAGCGCCGTAGCTCTCGAAGATCAGGGCGCGATCCTCAGGCCCAAGCTGCACCGGCCCCGTCGGCTTCGGCTCCTTGTCCTTGTCCTTATCGCCATCGTTGCCTCCCTCGTCGGCGGCATACATGAGAGGATCCGTCGGCGAGCCCCGTCTCAGCACCGCGGAAGCAGCATTCGTCGTGTCGTCGTACTCGTCCGAGGGCTTGACCTCGCCCTCGGTGCCCTCCTTGTCCTTGTCGCAGACGAACTCGATGATGGCCTGCTGCTTCTTCTGCGTCTTGTCTTCAAAGGTCCGTATGCCGCCGCGCAGGATGAGCCGCAGGCCTTCCTTCTTGGAGTCGGCGTTCGAATCACTCGTGCTCAGTCGGACGGCCTCGTGGTCTAGGTTGCCGCCGCCATTTTTGCCCTTGAGTTCGCCTGCGATGGGGAATACGGAATGGAGGGAGTCGGCTTTCTTATCGTCGTTTGCGACGTAGTGTTCTAATGCGCAGACTACAACACAAGAAAAGTGATGATATGTGTTAGCTCATCCTTCCCTTTATAAATCACGCGTTTCGTGATTCGCATAGAAGAGTCCGTCCAAATGGGGGACTAGAGAACTCCGGTAAAAACACATACCTCGCGTGCCCTGGGGGCATTGTAGTTTCCTATCGACATCCCCCTTGCGCTTCAACGCCTGGCATATGTCGGTCGTGTAGGTCGTGTTGACGTAGTTGGTGCCGAGTTCGTCCAGATGGCTGACAACGACCGAGTGCGCGCCGCCTAGCGGTTTCAGATTGAACTTTTTCCCGTCGGCCACGATGGACTCGCACTGCAGCATGGCGTTGGCGGCCGGGGCGAGCAGGAGCAGGAGCATGGTCGCATCGGCAGCGGCGCCGCCGGATATCGAGGGGGAAAACCGCATGGTCGGCAGTCTAAATTGGAACCCAAGAGAGCAATGTCTCGTTCGTGTGGTGGTACTGGTTGTTACTGATGGTGAAGAGAACCCGTCGGTTTCGGGTTGGCGGGGAGTAAGTAACGAGAGTCAATAATAAATAATCAAATCGATGAGGGAAAGGAAGAAAAGAAGCCCGACATCAAGTTATGAAACAATAATGTCACATGGATGAAGAGGCGAGAAGTGGTGTGTGTATTGGGAAGCTCATGTGCCGCCGTGGTGCTGATGCTACAGTAGCGACAGACTTACATATCCAAAAGGAAGCTCGGGTGTTCCGTCATAGTAGTCTGACGTGCTGGGAGGTTGTGTGGCTGGTCACTTACTCGATGTGATACTTGGTCCGGGCTGATGCTGATGTGGCGCATGCATGTCGTCGCTGTGCTGTTGGCTAAATATCGACAACATGAACACCTCAATAACTCGGGGATTCCATTCAAGTCAGGTCTGGCAGAACATGTTGATCCAGAGTCATCATCACCTTCAATGTGTTTTCTAAATAGAATTAACCGGAATTCCGTGTTTAAAGGATGCACACCACAAGCTGCATGGTCCTGTTGAATTGAGCCAGTCAGCAAGTCGTTCGACTCACAGGCATGACTAGTGAAAGTATTCGCTATTCGTTCGGTGTCTACGAACCCGACGCATCAGTATTCCATGGCAAAGCGTTCTCAGGGGGGCATTGAGTCTATCAGATTCTGGCATGTGAAGTGTGGTTCAATATCAACTAACAAAATGCAAGAGAGACTGACGACAGTCTCCGGACTCTCAAGGTTACCAGTTACACTACGCACAAGACGTTGGCATGTCTCTAACAGCCCCCTTTAATACCCGTCACCTAGCTCTTCACAGTATTGTATGATACTCGCTCAGAAACGCATATCAGTGATACTAATAAGGGGTTAGTGCCAAAGCCACATACACCTCAACTAATGAAATGATACAGACCCCTGGTTCATTCACTCAATAACATAGAAATAGATACATAATCTTCATATAGAACAAGGGCGATTCTAGGCAGCTAAGTATATAGGACTAAAACGTAGACCAAAGATGTCGCGCTCTAAGCAAAATCCTCCAAGTAATCAGTCTGCCCGCTTTGCAATGCTAATGAATATATATAGTTGCAGGTTTGTAGTAGTAGTAGAGTCATTAAAGTCGTAAGTCCCAGTGCCGTTTACATACCGGGGCTTTTTTTCCTTATCTTCCAAAAACGCCCATTCCCATCTCCTTCCATCCATCCATTCATCCATCCTCCTTGGTAACAAGCCGAGAGGTGCGCCGGCAAACACCCACAGATGCCGACTTGGTTCTGATCAGTATCTGTACCGCTCCTCCTCGCTCCTCCGCCTCCTCTCCCGCTCCCGATAGAAGTTCTCCTTCTCAAGCTCCGCCCCCCGAGCCCCTCCATCACTACACACCCAGTCCTCCACGTTGCGCCAACTCTTGGCCTCCGGATCGATCTCCCGCTCGACGGCGCCGCGGCCGCTGCCCCGCGCTGACTCCCGCTTCGACACGTGCGACTCCATCGCGGCCGCGTCGTCCACCCAGTCCCAGCCACTGCCGCTCCGGCGATCAAAGCCGTCCTTGGACCGCGGCCTCGCCAGGACCATCTCCCTGCTCCCACCTCCTCCACCGCCCCGGTGATCGTAGTAGTCGTCCCCAGACCGCGGCCGTCCGATGATTTCCCTCTTCTCGATGACCTCGTAATCGCCGCCGCCGCCGCCGCCGCTCCTCCTCTTCAGGTCCATATACGCCAGGCTAGCCCGATCGTTCTCGTCGCCACGGCTGCCGCGCCGCGGGTACTTCCGATCCCGCTTCTCCTGCTCGATGCGGTCGCGATCCCGGCCGAGCTCGAGCCGCTTCTCGACCGCGTTGGCGCCCAGCGCGCCCACGGCCGCGCCGACGATCGTGGCGAGCGCCTGGTTGCGCTGCGTGGCCGCGGTGGCTTCTTCGTTGCTGTCCTGCGAGTGGTTGCGGCCATGATGGGCTGTCGCCTCAGCCGCCTCGCGCGCCGCCAGTCCTCCCAACAGGGCGCCGACTACGCCGACTCCGAGGCCCGTGCCCGAGTCCGTGAAGGTGTCCTTGAGCAGGTTGCGTGCCTTCTCCAGGGGCGATGTGCTCTCTTCTTCGTCGCGTTTGCGGTCGCGGTCGTCGCTGTGGTGGCGGGAGCGGGAACGGGAGCGGCCATCGCCTCGTTGGCGGTAGTCACCATCCCGCGGGTCGCGCCTGTAGTCTCGGTCGTCTTTGTAGTAATAGCCTTCTTCGTCGTCGCCGTCGCGCGACAAGGATGAACGCCAGCCATGGGGCGGGGGCAGAGACCGCGGCCGAGGGGACCGTGCCGAGCGAGGAACCTGCAGGTTGGTGGGGGAGTAGGGGGGCTCGCGGTCCCCGTCGCGAGTTGGTGCACCCCAGGCCTCGGTCGCGGATGACGGCGGGTACGGCGGTGCTGGCTGACGCGGCGATGGCCTCCGGTCGTATACGTGGTCCGGAGGCGGCGGCGGCCTAGCACCGCCGGCGTAGGCGTAGTCAGGCGAGTGGTCGCGATATCCGCCTGCGTATCCCGTCATGTTGGGCTTATGGCTTGCTTATTTGCTCTTCAGGGGCCAGGAGATATATTCTTTGTGTTGTGTCGTGTTTATCCCAGGTATGTTTTTACAGCGAGTCGTGTGGTCTTCCTCTGTCGGCAGAACAGGTGGCTGCGTATGCCTTGTCGGTTTAGGTCGTGTACAGAGTTTCGTTAGGTCAACAATGCTGACAGCAAGCATGTGAAGAAGCAAACTTGTCAGTCTGGCCAAGCGTTCCGGCGTAAACCTCCGAGCCAACCGAGCCCTTTCGTTATCGTGGGAAATGGGGGGCGAAACAGTGGTTGTCCCTGTCCCCTTGCGACTAAAGGCTCGGGCCTTTTTATTATAGGTCTTTTTTCCCGTATATGCAGTGCAGTGCTGTCGGAAAAGCAATGGGTGGTGTGATGACGATGTGGACAATGCGCAGTGCCGAGCCTAGGCCTCACTGGCGGTGTATATGCGGCTTTGCGGGCTTCCTCTTTAATGGGATGAAATATCGTTGGTCTGTGGTTTTTTCAGCCTTCCAAAAACAGAGGCAGAGATCAGGCAAAGCTTCCAGAAGGGAAAAAACGGATCTATCAGCCTAGAAGGCAGAATTCCCTTTTCCCTATTCTTTTGGTTGAACGAACAGGGGAGAAAATGCCTCTTCCGGCCAACCCAACACGGGGTCCAATCAGTAGAATACGACGACGACGGCTGACTCGATAAAGCTCCAGTCCCTCCGCATCGCAGAAGTCAAGTCATGTATGCAGCGTGTCTCGTTCCCGCGGCCAGCCAGTCAGGTGCAGTGCTGAGGCGCCAGGCCGGCAAGCACATGGTGGCCAGCGGTGGTTGGCGGGCTGGCGGGGTCATGATTTGACGTCATGGGGACCACTTGGACAGCTGGGAGCAAATCATGGTCTTGCTGGTCTTGCTGGTCAGGTGGCCTGCGGCATGAAAAAGCTCGGATATCGACAACATGGCCGGTGCGAAAAACCGCCATGGTCCCGGAGAAGATGTCTATATATGCATTCAAAACATCGTGAGATGTTGATTGATGGTTTTCATGCGTTAGGTTAGGCTGTTGGCATGGCGTAGGACTTTTACGGCCGAAAGGGCGCGGCTGTTTGCAGCCATTTTCTAGGTTGGAGGGCTAAGATGCTAGAGATGCTAACCTTAAGTAGTAAGCAGGGATCATGCTCGTTACACCACTGAATCCAGCTTCAGGTGATCATCATCATTTTCCTGACCCTCGCCGCAATTCGACATATATCATGGAAATAACAGTATTGCTCAAAATAGTTCTTCGTTTTCGAGGCGATAGGGGTCGATCAGTTCAGGTGAGGCAGATGCTACAGTACCGTAAGTGGGCTGTGTTCAATCACAAGATCAGGTGAATCCGAAGCCTAAAGTATGATATGAGATCAATGTATGTTGGTTACTCATCCACGTCTTGAGCTTCCCTCTTCCCTCTTCCACCATCAATGGCATATACAAAATTGGCGGTCATCCCTTCTTTTCCAACTTGGACGGAGAATGCACCGTATCCATACACATTACACCATTTTCAATATAATCTATTAGTACCTTGGCGTACCCAATCCGGTCGCATATTGCTATGTGTGTATGCAGTGCTAGTGTTCCTAAAGTCTGGAATAGATAGCTTGACTAACATATCGCCTTGTAGGTCAGTAATAGACAGGCAGCATCCCATCGCATTTGCGTCTCCAATGCCTGTTCATCTCAGATACTTATTAACTCTAATTTTCTTGATGTATTATATAACTTGATGACAAGTATACCTCATGCGACTCCAACTCCTACTGTCTGGTGGTTATCGAAGGGCTACTCGACATCCTGTTGGCTGCAACGTCCCCAGGCGAGGCGGACATAGCTAACAACGGGGGGTTGTACGCGCCATAGGATCAGTCGAAGAAACTGATGAAAAGGATCGAGATCAATACCTAATGGTTAAAATTGAGGGCAATGCAACACGTAGGCAGGCGCTGGATTGATGTTCACTTAAACTCCGGCCTAGTTACATGAGGTAATCGCGTGCACGTAACCATGCAGGCCATATTTTCCCCTGCTGTTACGTAAGTGCAAAACGGACCGTACAAGTACACCACAGGAAGATTCGCTTGAACAAGGGGATTATCACGAGCTTATTATATAGTCTCAGACTCACGCTCTGGCCACCTTGAATTGTCTGTATGGCTGGCGTCGTAGCTATACTCACCACATGCATGCAAGCAAGCAAGCTGCAACACATCTGTCGCAAAGTGCTTCTAACGTCGTGATAATACTAAATTGACTTGCTGGTTACCGCAGCCGAAGACATTATTGTTATGTTAAGAAATTATCAGAATGCACTAGAGATGCAAAATCACAGCATGACAGCTGGACCGATGATACGTGATATGCGGGGTCCAATAAGGTCTGCGACAAAGTTAGGTAGTTGCCCCCGGATTGGGATTGCTGAAGATTTGGCTTGTTACCAAAACCCTCGACTCCTCGGCTAGAAGCAGTTCAGCTTCCATGTGCGCGGGAGTACCTAGTAGCTGGCACTAGCTGGGCAGGCAGGCAGTCTCTCTCTCTCTCCTTTCTTTTTCTTCTTCCCTTCCCTCAAAGCCGAGATTCTCAGCCGTGGACACCCCGCTTCGGCCCCGCCTTTCTCGATTACCGTGTCTACCTCCCGGCTCCAGCAAAAAGTAAGGAAGGACGTTGTAGCCGCAGCCCAAGCCCCACGGGGATGAACAGGGGAGAGAGAGAGAGAGAGGTTGGAGCTTGGCGGTCCCCTAGTCAAGTTGTAGTCATCATTCCCCCAAAATACCATTGATTCCCCCAATTCCGTCAGTGGCCACGGGGCCTCGAGAGCTACAGGCGGTGGTAGTCGAGGGGGGGGAATATCCACCCCCCAGCTACTGCGATTAAATCACCCACATATACCTACCTACTACTACGGAAGACAAGGCAACTATTACTAGCATAGCAAGCAAGACGCTACCAACTGGCTTGACTATGCTATCGCTGTTGCTCCCCTCCAGCTTGTGTGTGGAGCGTCGTCCTGTGATACGAGTGGGCAAGCCCTCCCCAGGATGGAGTCTGGTCCCCCGGCTCGTCGTACCCCATCATTCCGCTCCCTTGGAATGATGCCTTCGGTTCAAAGAGAGGACCTGCTCCTTCCCGAAACCTGTGCCGTGAGGAAAAGGACCCGTAGTCAAGCCTGGTCCATCTTGTCTGCTGCGCGCCTCTCGGATCTACCCATCGGTCTGGAGAGAGAGAAAGAGAGACCCGGATTGACCGGCGAGGCCACTCCCACATCCGCGCGCACACACACACAGACACACGTACACACACATATGGTTATTATATAGGACCTGTCATTTCTCTCCTTCTTTTCTCGCCTCTCAACCTCTCTGCTTCTTTCATTTCTACTCACTGTGTGTGGTTTCTCCAAAGCGGAATTTCGGTAATAAAAGAAAGAGACAAGGGCCAAAAAAAGCAACCAAGACGTTCTGGATTCGCTTGTCGATGTTGCATTGAGATACCCAATATAGACGTAGTTCTTTCCCTTTCGGTCCCCCTTCCGATTCGCTTCCCCCGTTATCAGGCTGTATTACACAGCCTATTGCCGCCGCCGCCGCGCGCCTGCTTTGCCCTTTTCCATCGCATAGACCTGGCTGCTCCTGCATCCACCGGCCACTTGTTCGCCGCCACCCCTTCGCGCATCGCATATCGTCGCCATGATCGAGACACAACCCGCCCAACGGCCCACGTCGCCGTACTATGACATTGGTAAGTCAAGACCAAGACCAAGACAAGAACAAGCTCAATGCCCTCCTTCCAACGGCCCCGCCGTCACTACCACCATCCGTTCCCAGTCGAGACGGCATGTAGGAACAGCAGGAAGCAGCAAAGAATGCTAACACCCCCGGACCATAGTCATCGTGGGAGCCGGCCCGGTGGGCTTGATGCTGGCCACCTGCCTGGCGAGATGGGGCTACTCCATCAAGCACATTGACAACCGCTCCGAGCCGACCCCGACGGGGCGCGCGGACGGCATCCAGCCGCGGTCGCTGGACCTGCTGCGCAACATGGGCCTTAAGTCGGCCATCATGGCGCACAAGCCGGCGCGGGTGTACGAGGTGGCCTTCTGGGACCCGCCCAAGTGCAGTAACGGCAACGGCAACGGCAACGGCAGCAGCGAGGCCAGCGGCGAGGGCATTGTCCGGACGGGCACGTGGGCGAGCTGCCCCAGCTTCATCGACGCGCGCTACCCCTTCACCACGCTGCTGCACCAGGGCCTGATCGAGCGCATCTTCATCGCCGACCTCGCCAAGTCGGGCAACAAGGTCCAGCGGCCCTGGACCATCACCGGCTTCAAGACGGACGAGAAGGCCAACCCGGACTACCCCGTCGAGGTCCAGCTCAAGCACGTCGACGGCACCTTTGAGGAGACGGTGCACGCCAAGTACCTCTTCAGCGGCGAGGGGGCCCGGTCCTTCGTGCGCGACGAGCTCAAGATCGGCATCATTCACAAGGACCCCATCTCCAACGTCTGGGGCGTGATGGACGGTGTGGTCAAGACGGATTTCCCCGATATCAAGGTTCGTAGAGAAAAAAAGGATGTACGGGCCTATTGATTCTCAGGGTTGACTGACATGATGAATGTAGATGAAATGCACAATCCACTCGGAGCACGGGTCGATCATGGTCATCCCCCGCGAAGACAACATGGTCCGGCTGTATATCCAGATTGCCTCCTCCACAGATCCCGACTTCCACCCCCGGAAGACGGCCACCGAGGCGGAGGTGCAAGCCACAGCGAAGAAGATCCTGCAGCCCTACTCGATCGAGTGGGAGCGTGTAGAGTGGTACTCCGTCTACCCCATCGGGCAGGGTATCTCCGAGAGGTACACCCTCGACCAGAGAGTCTTCCTGGGCGGCGACGCTTGCCATACTCATAGCGTAAGTCGATCATTTACCGTGCCTTGCCTTGCCTTGCCTTGCCTTACCCCCAAGCTATATGGTGTTTGTTCACTAACCAACGCCCCTTTTCTTGCCCCCGTACAGCCCAAAGCCGGACAAGGCATGAACACAGCCTTCCTGGACGCGCTCAACCTCGCGTGGAAGATCCACGCCGTCGAGGCCGGCTTCGCCGACCGCGAGCTGCTGAAGACGTACGAGCCCGAGCGCAAGGAGGTGGCCGAGAACCTGCTCAACTTCGACAACAAGTACGCCAAGCTGTTCTCGACGCGGCCGTCGGCCGACACGGTGCAAGCCGCGTCGGAGCAGAAGCCCGCGCTGCAGACGGGTGGCGGCGACAGCTCTGGCGACGACAACGACTTCATCCGCACCTTCAAGGAGTCGTGCGAGTTCACCAGCGGCTACGGCGTCGCCTACAGCCCCAACGCCCTCAACTGGTCCCCGGACCACGCCGCGCGGTCCCCGCTCATCCTCGGCCCGGGCGCCACCAACCTGCGGACGGGCCGGCTCATGATCAACGCCGACGTGACGCGCGTCGTCGACGCCAACGTCGTGCACCTCGAGCAGGAGGTCCCGCTCAACGGCGCGTTCCGCCTCTACGTCTTCGGCGGGCACCCGGTGCGGAACCGCCAGGCTCTGGCCGACTTCGCGACGCACCTGGCGCGGCCCGACTCCTTCTTCGGCGCGCACCTGCGCGCCGACCTCGACCAGGTCTCCCACCACGACTGCCTCAACCCCCACAGCCGCTTCTTCTCGGTCTGCACCGTGCTCGCCGCGCGCCGCGCCGACGTCGAGATCGCCCGCGACGTCCCCGGGCTGCTGGCGCGCTACCGCGACCTCGTCTACGCCGACGACCGCTGGAGCCGCCGCGTGCCCGACGCCCGCGCCGCCGCCCACGCCAAGCTGGGCCTCGACGAGGACAAGGGCGGCGTCGTCGTCGTGCGGCCTGACGGCTACGTCGGCGTCGCCGTCCGCTTGGTCGAGGGCGCGGGGACCGTCGAGGCGCTGAACGAGTACTTTGCGACCTTCACCGCCAACAAGAAGTTGGGGTCGGCTGAGACCAGGTCCCAGCTGTAGGGGAGTTGGGCCGAGGATGAGAAGAGGCAGACAGGCTTGTGGTGGTCTGGAGGATAAGCGCCTATTTGGGATAGGTGCTGTTCAAATGCAAGGGGACGATGCATGCGTGTCCAATTTAGATGCTGACATGGTGTACCTCCATGTTGGGGGTGAGTTGATGGCGGAGGTACCATGTGCTTTTCATGTTAGTGTGGTTGCATAGCATCGCGCTTTGGGATGTTTCTCGGTTCTAGTTTTGGAAGGTGGTTGGTTGTGTGTGACTGGATTATCTATGTTTACATGAGGTAACTCACCGATGTGTCTGACATAGCTCTGTATATACATATCTTCGGGGATAAGGGAAATATCAAACGAATCAATGAATTATCCACAACGATCAAAGATCAGTCCAGTCAATACGCAGTATGCCGTGTGCCACGGATGCATATGTGCATGCACTGTGCCAGTATTCCGCTTGCCTGGGTGCGTTATCGTATGTGTAATGCATACTCAGATGAGATCTTACATGACCATTGTGGTTGCTTTGAATTCTCGGTATCATCGGAAAGCATTGCTTATCTCATCCCATCCTTCCCTTTCTCAAGCTTTTTTTTTCTTTCTTTTCTGATATCAGGCACCACTATTCATTCATCCATCCTTGATCATGTAAGCTTAGCTCGGCATCCAATGCTTACTTCGATGAATCCTTCCAGCCCTCTAATTCCCCGACCATGCCGCTTCATGGTGTAGTGCGTGTGCTACGTCCCCTTATTTCCCGTCAGCTAACAAGCCATCTCTCATCAGACGCATGTCAGATGCTTGAATAGCACAACTGCCGTATAACTCCGACAAGTGTGAGCGCGTGTATAAGAGGCAGTTTCGGAGCTGAACTCCAAGTCGGGCGAAAATAAATGCTTACTGTGATCAAGGACCGTACGCTGCACCCCGGCGACTGACTGTACGCAACTTACATGTATCGCCCGGTCTCGAGTGCAATTTCCGCACCTTTACGTGAGTCGGGATATTCCTCCCATCGTCGAGGCACTCCCGGCAGTTTCCCGAGAAGTAAACTATTTCCTCGCCGTCTATCACAGCGAGTACCGTAGGAAGTTTCCACGTTTATGGTCGTTGATAGGTGTCGCGTGTATGCAGTGAACGACGCAGGCTTATTTGTTACCTTGCTGCTCACGACACTCATGACATATCTTAGGGGTGACATGGGGTGCGTAGACCAGGGCCCCAAGAGGATGGGGAAAGGGCAAGATAGAGTTGGGTGATTCCATGGTACTTTGTTTTTATCGATCGATTCAATGCCAAACCTAGCCCGTCAGAAATGAAAGACTCGCAACGAGCAGGATCAGTCCTAGTTACAAGAGTACATGAAAAGAAAGGTATGTATCACAAATACCCGAAATCTCCAATACACACAGGTACGATCTCATTTATGCGCTCAGCCAGGAAGCATAAGTCACGCGCAGCTTTTCCGCCATTGCCCCCCCTTTTGTTATAGGATTCACTGACTTGTGTGATTGGATACGTGCTCAGTCCTTATCCAGATCGAATCGTTCTCTCTACATCAGTAAGTGTCCAATTTATTTAGGGCTGCGGTGATACGAGTCTATTGAAGTGAGAGAGTTGAGCGGTGTGGTGATACGAGTCCATTTAAGAGAGAGAAAAGTGTAATTATACATCTATAATCACAATTAGTGGCCAGAAAGAGTTGGTGTTCAACCAGGAACCCTTCCGATATAGAACAGAGACTGGCCGCCCGTGACCCAACATACAATTCATAAGTATGTATCGAAACTCAACGACCAGAAACGGAATTACACACATATGCAGAAAGAAGATCCTACTGATCTCGGAAACCGATGATGATGAATCCCAATATAGATAGATAAAGAACCACAACACACCAATCCATAAACCACTTCCAAACCCTATCCCAGTCCCTAGCCATCAGTGACCGACAGACCGATAGACAGAGCAAACATACCCGGCCCGGTAGGTACCACAAGACAGAACACGGAAAGCTACATGGAAGAAGAAGAGGATGAGAGGGGACACAAACACATACACACACGGCTACAACCATCACCAAATTCCCGCGTGGATTCATGCAAGTTCCCGCTTGGGGGTTGGATTGCTTGCTTGCTTGCCTGCTTGCCCGCCTACCACTACCGCCCTCTGTACGCAGTTACCTTGTAATGCAGAAGACCTGTCCAGGAAGGAGTAACGAGTAACCTACTGAATATATGTCACACCCAGTATAGTCTGCCACAAGGCAAATACGTTTGTCTACATGTCACGGTGTCACAATAACAACAACGAGAGCAGTGGGATTTTGAAGTAATGTCAAGGCTGAAAAGCCAAGTGATTGAATTGCCCAAGAGGGGGGGTGGTAAGACAAGGTCTACTACACCTCTTTTCCTCTATCCCATCCCAGATATCCTACGCTTGCTACCGACCCGATCATCATAAGAGTATAGGATATAAAGCGTGAAGTAGAAGAGGAGCAATGGTGTTTGTCACGCAATGCTCCATGCAAATCTTGCAATTGATACAGGGAAATGGAAATAGCAACCAGTGAAAAACAAAAAACGACATGTGCTTCAGCAATGATGAACAAAAAGATATCAACCCGTTTATTTGCACCGTCGAAAAGATCGATGACATTGTGAACCAACTCCCTCTCCATGTTGTGGGCGCGAAAAAGGCACCATCGCCAGATAATATCCCCGCGCGCCCCCCGTTAGCAAAAAACCCAATTGCTCTGTGGTTGGAGATTCTCTTCTCTTTGACCCGGATATTTCCCAATTGTAGCAAAACCCGACCCCGAAACAAGAAACACCCCTTCCTGATGTGTGGACGCAAATAACCCCGGCCTGCCTGCTGTGCAATAGCAATGTGTGACAAAAACGCGACCCGAAACCCCCCATCAAAACACTTGCTCTATATGTGGTATTTTCTTCTCGTCGTCAAGAAACCCATAATGACTTTATCGTAGCCGCTGCCGTATGATCCCAAATAAGACTCCGTGGTATGAACACCGATGCGATTAAGTTTTGTAAGAAAAGCAGAACCCCCGAGTTGGAACGCCCATTCGTGAGAAAAACCAAAAGCCGCCTCCATTTTGCGGAGGTCGAAACACCCAAAATTTTCCGTGGTATTTTTTCGAATCCCGGTAGAAAACCGAACGCAAGCAAAGAGGTATCGAATATCTTCAGAAAAAACATGCCGTATGCTCATCGTAAACGCTTCCAGGAAACAAAGTCTGCGATGAACACAATGTAATATGTCGTTTAAGAATGTTTGTACAAGTCGTGAGTGGTGAAAGGTGATGTAAAGTGGAGAAGAGTCGGCATAGCGGACCCCTCGAAGCGCCCCATTTCATGAAGATATATGATTGTGTCGTCGATGCCTGATGTCCGTTGCGATAACCCGCCGAGATGGAAAGACGTTCTCGGTTTAAACACGAATGAGCAATTACAGAGGAAGAACTGCAAATAGTTCTATTCATACCAAATGGAGACGGTATGGGAAAGCGGCCCTGAGACCTGCTTTACCACCGTCGACCAAGAGGCTGCTGCATCCGGCCGGGAGAAACCGAGGGCGGCGGGCTGGACATGGTCAGGCCGTTGGCGGGGTTGATGATGGGGATGGCGTTGCGAGCCCGGGTGGCGGCGGGCTGGTGAAGCTTCAGAGTTGCCTGCTGGCTCTGGTAGGTAGGCGGGATGAAGGCTGGCGACGAGGAGTTGAGAGAGAAGGCCGAGGCAACTTGTTGGGTATGTTGCGTCGGCGAGGAGTTGGGGGAGTTGCTGGACATGGATGAACGGTCCGACGATGCGCTGCTTATCGAAACCATCTGAATGCAGACTTGTCATTAGCCATTGCTCCCTTGACAAGTGTGTGCGTTGTATGAACTCGGTAACCCGCAATGGCGTTGTAACTAATTGTACAGTGCGCCAATGTAGGTAGCTCCGGGTGTATGCGGCAGACTTACATCGCTATCAGTCAGGAGCTTGGGGCAGAACTCCATGTCGTCCTCGAGATCGAAGGACCGGCTGACTTCGAATTGGTTGCGGAAGGTCGAGACAGCGGCGGATTCTGTGAGCTCCTTCATGCTTCGCACACCGCGGAACTGCCTGTGGGAGTTTTGGGAGACGGAGAGCCTCGGCGCCCTACGGTTGCGGCCATGGTGGTTGTGAGAAGGCGCAGGCGCGGGTGCCGTGGGCTGGTGGTGAGTGTATTGGTAGTATTGAGACATGGCTATGGTATACTCTGATTAAACGTAGAAAAGACTAAGAATAATGGGGTTGTTGTTTGTCGATGTTGGATGTTAGATGTTGGTGCAGCGCCGGCGGAGGGGATGTTGTTGGTTGATGGTGATGGGTTGGGGGTGGTTGAGTTATCTTTGGGGGGAGCAAGTAGTAGTATGATCGTAAGATCGTTTGAGTTGCAGTGTGACAGTTGACAGAATAAAGACCGTTTGGGGTGGCGGTGAGATTCCCTTTCCCAGAGTTGGGGATGGTACGTGCGTGGATGCTGTGCTGTGGGTGGTCGGCTAAAGGGGGTCGGGGCACACACACACAACAAGTAGCGTAGTGGGTGTGGATTCGCTGGTGCGGTATTAAAATTGACCTCTGGGGCTTTGAAACAATAACAACAACAATGAAGTCACTGCGTGTCGCAAAAGACGGGCAGCCAAATAGTGAGCAAGAAAGAGAGCGATAGAGCAGTGCTGAAAGACTAGAAGCTGGCTTTTTGTTTTCTTTCTATAATTTTGTGGTTGTAGTTTGTGCTTGGTATAATTTGGGGTTGCGAGGAAGAGCTTAACAGATATTGATGGATGGATTGGATGGATGATGGATGGTTGGGTTTGAATTGGGCTGGATTGGATGCGAGGGGAGGGAGGAGGTGGGCGAGAGAGGTTCTGGAAAGTCAAAGGATTTTGTTGGAAGGATGGGGGGGGGCAGCAGCCAGCAAGCGAATACTCTCTCCTCTTACGCACGTCGCTGGATGTCCTCAATGTCCAGTCCTGTTCTGTCTGGGTACGGGTCGGTAGGTACCTAAGGCAGTACTAAGGGTGCAGAGTGGAGAGTGGGTAGGGGTAGGGGGTACCTAAGAGAGAGAGAGACCCAGAAGGAGAGGACGAGTGCAGACAGGCAGGCAGGCAGGTAGGATGGGGGGCAAAGTATTGGCCCTGCTTGCACTGCACTCTCTGTCTGCACTGCTGCTCACTGCTGCTCATTGCTGCTCATTGCTGCTCATTGCTGCTCACTGCTGAAGGAGGAGTTGGAGGGTGGGTGGCAGCGAATGCCCAAAGTTGCCAGTGGATCGGGGATCACGCTAGACCATCCTCGCAGATAAACAGTGGAAGCAGATTGGCCCCCTGAGCCCTGGTTTAAACAGGCCCGGCCAGCGAGCTACCAGGACCAGCATGCCACAGACCATGAATCCGGTCTCTGAAATTATGGGGGATGGCAAAGCCGGCCAATCACCCATTCTTCGCCACACGCTAGCCCTTCAAGCCTGAGCCAAGGGCTTGACGCCATCCCTAGCAGGGTCTAGCATCCAGCACATCCAGTACATCCAGTACCTCTTTGGGGGTTTGAACCGCCGTCTCTTCTTTGCAGGTTTCTTCGACCATTGGCTGTCATGCTGTGTGTGTGTTCTGTTCATTCGCTCATTCACCTTCGGTCGCTTCTGTCGCTCACTCGCTCGCTATTGTGCATGCACAGTGTGTGTGTGGGTCGGTGATATGCATGTTCTGTTGCTGCTTCTTCCTGCTTTTTTGCTGCTGCTGCGTGCTGCTCAGCACAAGCACAGCACGATTGCGGTGGCGAGACATTCCAATTGTACGTTGTGTGCCGATTATGCCCCCGCAGCTTCTAATTTAGATGCCTCTGGCCTGTATGTACATATGATGTCCAGTCAAGACTTTGCACATGATTCAACCAAGGTGAATCACTTCAAAGGAACTGTGTCAGTCTATCATGCCAAACGCATCTAGATGGCGATGCTCTAAGTAGTAATAACTTGAACTCGAACTACAACGGAGATCCCAAGAGACCAGTCATTCGGGTAACGGCTGTGTCGAACTCTCTCGTCCCCTTTTGCATGCACGTAGGTACCACTACCACCAGATCGACGCTTCCGAGTAACAAAGTAAAGTAAGGCTGTACATACATACATCCCATGGTTGGTATCGCCTCTGAACCCTTGCATAGTGGGAGAGTCGTCGGTGGTGGTGGTGCATGCAGAGCCTGGCAGCCTGGCGGCGGATGCTGACCACATTTGACGCACCTCACACTCTTCAGCTCAGTGGTCCGTGTCTCGAGATGGCAATCCCAACCCTGCAGAGCAGCCTAGCAAGTAGCATCATGGAAATCAGCAGACCCTCCACGAACGGTGGTTGTGGGCCGATAATTCGCCCAGGATTGGATGAGGGGACCTCTGGGATTTGGGACTTGTCGTCGGTCGGGGGGCAAATCTATCGAAAATCTCGGGGGCTCGGGAACCTTGGCGATTACAGTATAGCTTCTTATTACCGGAAGATGAGTTCTATTTTGGTGGTGGGCACTAACAATACCACCGTAACTACTACTACCTACATGGTGAGTGATGGACAATTGCATTCATTTCCAGTTTCTCGAGTTTGTCATCCCGCCCGCTAGAGCGGCTACCTCTCTCACTGGCGCTGGCGGGCAGTAGACTCGCTGTGCTGTAATTTGTTGGGGAGACGGTTGGAAAACGGAGTATTATTTCGTGGGAGGGCACAGTGTACTCCGTAGGTAGGTAGGTACAGGTGAGAACGGTCACACACTCCCACTCACTCACTCACACTCTCTCTCCCTTCACACAATCACCTCAACCAGTGCCAACTCTCTATATGTGCGACACAGTTACTGTATGTACTTCTCTAAGCCTCGTCGGAGTGTGCCACTGCATGGGAAGGGAAACAACACTGATCAACCCCCCCTGCCTGCCTGCCGTGTGTGTGTGAGAGTCTGTGCATCTCTTTGCCCATCGTGACCCCAGGAAATTCAACCTCTTTCACGGTGGCGCTTCCGTACCGAATCTTACCGGCGACTAGGGTGCTGTCATGGGTGTTGAAACTTGAATGGCTAGGTGGCATGAACCCTACCGGCTACTGCCATTTCTTTCGCCAATATCGTTCTGCCTGCCAGGACTATCGTCGTATTGCAGTATGTATGAACGGAGTCTCTGATGAGGTCAAATCTCGTCGTCTCCCGTCGCATTGGAGCCTCGATTGGGGCGAAAAGCCGTCGAATTGGGATGACTGCCAAACAGTTCCAATATCATGGCGTCGGCTCACGGCCATCGTCTGTTTGTTGTTGTTTTGGACACATCCCAATTTTTGACAGGCAACCCGCTGTTACCCAGGACCTGCAGCAGACCGTACTGAGCCTACATTCGAGTAGGAACTGCAGCTCATCGTAGAGATCTATGTGTACTTACATACATACAGAGGGTTACGGAGTATACCGAACACAAATATGTATACTTCCCAGTGAAGCAGGTTGCTTTTGCTTTTTTGATGTCAAGCAGGAAACTTTGTAGTTGCCTTTGTGATCCAAGAGGAAACCAGACCGTCTTATTAGCTGGTGGAATGGTTTCATCTCGACTGACATCTACATATACCTATACATAGTCTCTGGCACTGTGAGGCACGCAGCTTTTGTGTATGTGTACGGATACGCATGTACATACTGTACGATATTGGGTGTTTCTGATCTTTGACGCGCTTGCCCCAGTGACCGACCGTGTTTATCATTTGCTGTTTGGCAATATGGGGATGTATATCCGCACAACTGCCTACGTACATAACTTACCGCTTGCTTGAGGGGTGGATGGGTGTCGCGTGTCTGAGCGTCTACATACATACATAGGGCCAGGCATGGGCATTTACGATGTTTGGAAACATATTAGGTGGCCGGGTGGTCGTCGTGGTGGATGGCAGCTCTGAGATGGCAATTGCCAAATACATATGCTTATTTTGTTGATCTGATCATCCATCGTTGTATACGTGTGTATGTGCATGCATGGATGGATACAAATCCATAGCTGACAACAACCACCAGCATTTCCCCAATTTCCAGCCCAGTCGAAATCGGCAGGTCGGGTAGGATTTGCTTCTTCCTCTTCGTTGTACAACATGCACCTTTGACTGGGATCTAATGCAAGCCACCTTTGCATCGGCGCGCCGCCATGGGGGGATTGGTCCGGTCTCGTGCCTGATACAAAGGGAAAAAGGGCCAGCAGAGCAGGTAAGCGACGACCACCAATGAATGGACGAGCTGGAGATGGATGCTATGCTTGCCATGCAGGCAGGGCCGGTTCGAAGAATACAGCGTGGCAGGTGGAGGTGGGCGCTGCAGGTGTGTTCAATGGTATTGGCTGTCTGCCTGTCCAATGTCCATCGGCCAGCGCAAATGAGGGTGGCTACTCTACGCGGGACAACAACTCTGATCATTGATGGGCGTTCGAATCAGAGAAAGGCGCGCGAGGCCTCACTCGCTACCTTAGACCTACATACGCCCGCCCGAATGGGATGCCCCTTCTGGCTGCATGCATTCGAAAAGAAATCATTCAGAACTCTGTCCTGTCTATTCGGTCTGTCGAGGTTGCCTGGATGCTGCTTTCAGAATAGCATCTTGAACTTCTGCAGTCCCGTCCCCCCAGCTAGTAAAATGTCCACCGCAGTCTTGACGGTTTCAGAGTGCCGTTTAGGCTGATGGTTTCATTAGCGATTCATGCGTTTCTTGCATAATCCACAACCCCGAGAGCCCACAACATTCGGCGCAGAAGCAAGAGTAGAAAAGAACAAAAGGTTTCATCTGATGACGAGTCCCTAGTCTGCCTGCCCTGTCTGCCCTGTCTGCCGTCTCTACTATGCCTGCCAAGGAGAGGGTCTTTCTTTTCATTACCCGCACAGCCACACTACACAGTGGATTTGTTATGCAAAGCCAAAAGCTGCCCCTGGCTGCCTGGTTCAGCAACGATGGGAATACTATTGATCATTTCTTACGGCGCCCAAACGGCTGCACCAAACCGTTAGCCGAGCAGCACGTCAGCCGCGCGCTGGCCCTGTCTTTGTTGACCCGGCGCAAACTGTTGGTCTTTGCATCAGCCCATCCATTGCTGATTGGCATTGACATTCATTGATTGACCAAGATGACTTCCAGGATCCAGTAACTGAGCACCGTTCAACCGTTTGCGCGTTGGCCAGGTGCTAGGCGACGATCTTGGGGTGCGCGGGGGGTCATAGTTGTGATGATTCCACGAAATCCGTCGAATCGTCGAGCATTATTCGAGACAGTTCTCGCCTCTCCCGTTCCCCTGCTTACCTACCTGTGACGAATGAGGCAAAATTCGGAGCCCGGACGTCTGCACATACATATTCGGCGAGATGGATGCCGTTCCCATTTACCCCGATATCATATCTCACCGTTACACAGGATGCAAATGATGATGAGAGAAACTTGAAAAAGTGCTTACGTTGGACAGCTATCTTGCTTACCAGCTTGTCGCCCCAAGCAGCCAAGGCCCAATGGGCGGGGAAAGCTTCTTCGGCATACACAACAACAGTGAATCCTTCGATAATCCTTTGGACGGAGAATTATGTTGATGACAGACCTGTTATTTTTCAACCCCCATAGTGATGATGATCTTATGATAGGTTACATATCATAATTATACCTACAGCATGTTTTGCCTCTTTTCTTATTTGCATGTCGATCATTGAAAAGTGGTTATTGTTCATGATGTCTCCCTCGGGCGGCTCCCTAAGTGGCAGTGATAATCTTTTTGATACTATTTTGGTCCTCCTTTGGCAGCCTAGTCACGATCGTAGTTGCTACCATTTTGGTCAAATCAAAATGGTAGGCTGGCAGTAGCCGTAGGTTAGCGACATCATCTAGACTGCTAGACTGCAGATAGTCGATGTGGCCGCAGTCTTGTTTGTCTCAGCTCACCAAGGCTGGGGTTGATCTGGACCAGGAGATCTGCGAAGAGGTTCCCCCGAAAAGACATGTCGCTTAACCCGAACCAAGTGCCACCACATGTGCGACCAGAACGGTTGTGTCACCGTTTCTCCGTCCCCTACTAGCAGCAACAGCAGCTTGTTTCCCCAACACCCTGTCGTCAATGCACAATTTACACAGTACGGTATGTACATCCGGGGGTCGCTTTCATAACGACGATACCGTTGTTTCCCTACCACGCCTACATATCGCGGACTCCGTGCACAGTCCAGTCCAGTCGTTGATTATGTAGTCGCTTTCGGCACTGCCTCACCGCCGGTGGGAAATCGTCTTCCCCCATCCAGCCAATACACACTTATGCCCACCGAATGTTATGCATTAACCGCTAAAGCAAGCGGTAAGGTTGAAGGGTCAGGCGCTACAGCAGCAGCGGGTTCACGACGACACGATTGCAGTGAATGTTTTGCGCTTAATGCGGCCGGGTCATTCACTCGATTCATTCAGAGATGTGTGCCATGCTACATATGCTATGCTCCACAATATTGTTCTCTCACTGTCGTCTCGTCTCGCCTTACCGTTCCAGCTGCCTGTCAACCCACTCACCGGATGGGATGCTGTGCTGGACCCTTTTTCGATCCAAGTTCAAGTTCAAGTTTCCCAAGCTCGCCAAGGCCCCTGCTTTGGCTCGCCGGCCTGGCATGAAGCGGTGCTGCCCTGAATGGACACTTGAGCGTATCAGGCGCGCAGCAGGATCTTTCTTCCCGAGCGGCGGCTCATGGGACCTGACTGCTGACCTGACCTGACTGGACCGGACTGACTGGACCTCAGTAGGTAGGTAAGTTTAGGCGCTGCTGCTACTGCTGGCTGGGTACCTACTGGCTGCTGGAGCCCGCTGCCCGCTGCCCGTCCGGTAATACAAGCGGCAAAGAAGACAAAGAAGGACCCTGCGGGTCAAGTCAGTCAGCCTGGGAAATACCACTTGACCCCAAATGCAAATGACTCTTGTCTGTCTACGGAGTAGCTAGCTGTCTCTCCTGCTGGTAATTCCCCGGACCCAGCAAGGCAATGCATGCATTGTTCCAAGAACCCCAATTCGTATGCGCGCGCAATGCAGTCGCTTCAGGTTTTTACCTTTGCCTGCAAAGCCAACCAAGATTGGGAAATTCTCAAAAGGGGGACTTCCTAGGTCGTTCTCGAAGGAGATAGGGGATTCCTAGATTCCAACCAGCCCCCCATTCCGTCTCTTCCCTTCCCCTTCCCCTTCCCCTTCCTTACCAATAGGAATTTCTCGGGGACTTGCTATGTAACCATAATCACGGAATGCTCGTCGCTGATACTAAGCCTACAGTAGACTCCCATTTCCCACCTGTTCGGTAAAGTTCGGCGGCAATAAATTTGATACGAACCTGGATTGGATTCCCTCTCTTAGGTGCTCAGCTAGGGTCTCTCTCTACCAAAAACTAGTAGGGGGGCCACCCCAAAAATTTCAGCGGGAGAACGTGCGGGAACCCCGCCCGAAATCGTCATTTTTCGCCTCGCGGACTCCGGTTCCCTTGTATGGTAGGGTAGGTAGGCAGTGGTTCGTGACGTTTTTCTCTCTCTCTCTCGTCCTCGTCCCCCTTCAGTCTGCCTGCCTGCCAGGCTGCCAGGGCTCCGATGATGATGATGATGACCCGACTTCTGGCCCCGTTAATATTGAACGGCGGTATGATGCTATCGTACCTTGGCTTTTCGGAGTCGGATATCCTCAATTGTATTGTATTACATGTATGTAGGCAGTAAGCGACAGACAAACCAACAGTTATTCGTAGTTAGTTGGCCGGATGGAACGACGAACATTCGACATAGCGAGACTTTGAGTTGCGCTCACAATCCAGATCCAAACCATCCACCCACAGACAGGGCAGCAGCTTAGCCATGAGCCATAGCGTGCAGCAGCAGCAGCACTGATCGCGCTGCAACTACAGGGCTGAAAGAGAGTATGTCGAGCGCGGGATGTCCCCCGGCCAACCGGCTCATGCTCCTCAATGACGAACAAAATGCCATGTCGTCGATTCCAGTGCCATGTCCATCTGCCTATCCCACATACCATGATCACACACCCCGCAATACACATATGATGAAACTTTATGTATGATCAGATTTCCGCCCGCTCCATGGGGTGGTGTAATGTTTCCTTCGCTCTCTCTCTTCGCGACGATCCGATCCCAGCGAGCCTGGACAACGTTTCCGGATCGGCCAGTGAATCCATTCCCGCCGGTTGCGTTTTGCGATACTCATCAGCATCGGGCCACATCAGGAGACATTGACGACACAGCGGGCAGTTCAACACCCCTCCCCCTCCCTAAATTCTCCTAGATGCGCCAACACAAGCCTCCCTCCCTAAGACTCCCGCATTGAAGGAATACAGTGACTTACCTGCTGCTGTTTGATATGCTGTGCAGATAGAACTGAAAAAAAGAAATACCCGTAGAAACATCTAGCCACGCGACCTCCCATGTAGTCTCAGGTTAATTCCGAGCCCCATGCCATGTGCTCTCTCTCTCTCTCTCTCTCTCTCTGGCATGCAGTGATCCGCTCCCCCGCGTGACTGGCCTTCAGATCTTGACCGGCTGTTGCTATTGCTACTGCAGCTGGATGAATCAGTCGTGTTAGCCCGCTCCTGAAGTCAGACATTTACCCCCTGGGTAGGCAACTAAACCTACTACCTCGGCATGTTGAACAGCCAACCCGCATGTTCTCCTATTTCGCCCCCCTGATAGACGCATTGCTCCAAGAGCGATGCGCAGTATGTCCCCATCCTGGAAGGTATATGCTCATAGGTTAGGTATGTAGACATGGCACGAGAAAGTATGTTTCGTGCCTTTGCACAGCGAGGCATTTAGAGGGCATGGGAGGCAAATGAAATTTCGGCAAATATCGCTCGCGCATTACCAATTACTACCTGCTTTCTACGTGACTATCAAAAGGGAAAGGGCGGAAACTCAAAGGGAGCCTCTTGCGCACACAACTCTCAGCGATTGTGACGCGAAACCCCCTGAATCCTGAGAGCGAAGAAACATTTGCATATTTGCGCTCTTCGGGGTTCCTTTCCCCCACCACAAACCCAATGCAATAGGGAGTTTCTGAGAATCTGAACCAGTTTATCCATCATCCTAGAATGCACCCCAGAAGCAGCGAATGCCATTCTCACATACCAGTAAGGGTCGTGATGCTTGGCTCCCTAGTCCCTAAGGAAATGTACAGGACCTCCAATCAGAATTGAGGAAATCAAGTACATCGTGCCCCAAGTCGAGGCTCAGTACCTCTCTGTTGCGGGATGAAAGGGGCCTCTTGCAAGTAACTGACGAACAGGTTGAGCATATGCCGTCTGAAGCAGGAACTTTGGCGGAGAGCGTAACCGAGCAAAACAGTAAATCACCTTTTCTTCCTTCTGCGTTCTGCTCCCTATAGAAGCAGCTTTGGGGAAAGCTGCAGTATGGAGGGAATGAGAAGAACAAAATAAGTGACAATGAAGTGAAAAAGGGGGAAAGGAGCATTAATGCAATAGTGTACAAAAGGTGTGGGGAAAAGAAGGGGGAACAGAAACGGACGATGAAGTGCTTGTTTTCTCCCCTCCTCAAATCTGCAAGAGAAGGAAGCCAGCCATCATCATGTTCATCTTCGCCGTAGACATCGAGGTCATTGTCGCATGATATAGTACCCTCAGGAGTCATGACATGAAGCCAGCTAGGACTAAACATCTGGTGGGCGTTTCCAGGCGACGCAAGATGTAGGTCTCATCAGATGTAAGATCTTTCACCACTCGCGACACGGTACGCCTTGGAATGTAGCGTAACCGTACCAACATTGACTGACTGCTCCTGATGGTGATCAGCCATCTGGGGAGGAGGCACGTACTGCAGCATACTCTGGTCTTCCTCGCCCTGCTCGTTCATCGAAGTATCCGCAACAGCAGTGACGGCCACAGCCGAAGACGAAGACGACGACGGAACAGCGAAGCTGACCTTCTGCTGCTGCTGGGCTTGCTGCGGCTGTGTCGACTGTCGCTGAACAGTAGTCGACACCGTCTGCTGCTGATACTGAGGCGGCACCTGCGAAGTTCCCTCAACATTCTCTTCCTCTGCCTTATCGTTTCCCCGCTGCTGCTGCTGCTGCTGCTGGAAAGACACATCCCCGCTCTCCTGGTCCACGACGAACCCGGATGAATCATGCTGCTGCCCCATGGCCGCGGCGACCTCGTGCGGCAGGGCGCGGATCGACGCCTCGCGGGTGCGGCGGACGGCGCGCTCGCGCTCGACGACGACCTTGAAGAACTGGCTGACCTCGGCGAGGGCGCGGTGCATGCCCTCGGCGGCGCCGAGCAGGCTCAGCAGGGCCTGGGCATCGAGGACGTGCTTGGCAACGACGCTGTCGGGCTGGCAGAGCGAGCGGACGCGCATGACACGGGCGTTGCACTTGACGGCATAGAGGACGGCGTCGATGGCCGTGGTCGATTCCTCGGAGCCGCCGCCGCCAGCGCCACTTCCGCCCAACAGAGACTCGCGGTGCTGGTGTTGGTGGTTACTGCTGTAGGTGTGGTAGAACCGGAACTGGTACAGGTGGAGGCGCACGAGCTCGACCTGAGTCTCGAGGTCGTAGCGGAAGCCGATGACTCGAGGGCGGCCCTTGGCGGCCCAGCCGTCCGACACCTTCTTCAGCTTGGCTGGGTCGAGACGTCCGCCGTTGAGCTGTGTCTTGATGTACAGGTCGAGCGCGTTGGAGAGGGTGTACTCAAGCTCGCAATACAGCAGCGACTGCTCGCGAGGGTCTAGCGAGATGGTAAGGCGCTTGGGGCCACCTGACCCATGGCGACGCGGTGAGGTAGGACCAGCGGCGGAGGAGCCAACGATCTTTGATCGAGGCCGGTTGCTAGTGTTCTTGAAATCTGCCTTCTCAGCCTAAGGAGGAAAACATTTCATGTTAGCATACATAGATCTTGTGAAAACATGATGAGGGTCAAGGACATAGGATGGGTTTGAGTAGCAATATGTCCCATGCTTTTACTGTTTCACACTGGAGTCACTTACCAAATCACGAGCAACCTTCTTGAGACCACCGAAGAATCCAGAGTTCTTCTGCGTCTCCGGCTTGGCTTCGGGAGCCGAGGTGTCCTTGAGCCAGCCGTGTTCACCAAAGAGGTTCTTCTTGATGTGAACACTACTAGCCAGCAGCCAGGGCGTCAGCGGGGTGAAGGGCTCCGGCTGGGCATCACGCTTGAGGTCGTTGGTAGTAGCGGACTTGGGTATGCCAGAGCGCCAGCCTTGGTACGATTTGCGAGGTGGCGATGAGGGAGTGTCCGTCTCAGTAGGCATGGTCGAGTTATCGTCAGGAACCTCGGGTCCCTTCTGCTTCATGTCGCTGACAGTGGCACTCTTGGAGCGGAAAGGCGTCTTGAGTAATGCGGACTCCGGGTTGGGTGTGGTGCTTTCCTTGTAATCGTTGTAGGCCTTGAGAACGTTCAACTTGCGGCCAAGTTCGGTTGTGCGCTTTTTGATGTGCAGAGGACTGATGATTGGTGTAGCAGTAGTAGCAGTAGTGGGAGGGTCGCTAGTGTAGACAGATGATGAACCATCAAAGTCATTGTTGTTGTCGGCAACAATGGTGCTGTGATTGTCCTTCACAGCCGGGGTAGCGGGGACGGGGTTATGGACGACCTCAATGTTCTTACGTTGGCTGACAACCTCGCCGTACCTGCGAGCGTCGGCAAGGTTGAGGGGCATAGGGCGTTTCTTGTCCTTCTGTATGGGAGCTGGTATTTTGGTGCGGGACGATGAGGCTCTCGTGGGGAACAACTTATCCTGCGACGGCGATCTTGCGACTGTGCGGATGATACCGCTCCAGTCTGTTCCTACCGTAGTAGGTCGTTCAGCTTTCTCGCCCTCACCCTCTGGCGACTTGGCACCCGTGCCAGGACCATACTGCAAGTCGAAATCATACTTGTTATGTCCATGATCTAGACTAGGCATCCTGCGGTGAGTGTGAGATCCCAAGGAGGAACTTCCCTCCTTGTGGTGCAAGGTCTTGGGTGCGTTCTTACGAGAACGAGGAGGGGTTTTGTGGTCAGGGTATCTCGCGTCTCTGTCAGGGGAGGTGGGCTCCTCTTCAGGGTGGTGGCTCTGCGAAGATGCAAATCTGTTGTCGTGTGAGTGGGAATCACATGTTTCATTCAAAAAGAGTAGGGATAACTTACATGGAGGCCATTTTATCCAATTGAGAATCCGTCAGACTGAGATGAATGTGTACGTCGCGCTTCTTACGTCGTAGCTTGGGTGTGGGAGAAATGACACGACTCGGCTTCCTAACCAGAGCCAAATCACCTTCCTTGAGGGGAGACAGGGAGCTTGACGCAACGTCGCTTGAGGAGTCGTAATCTACTGGCCCAGAGGAGTGACTGTAATTCGATGAGGTTGATGCAGCAGCAGAGTCGCGCTGATGAATTGTCAACTGTGCAGGTTCGCCAGCTTTGTCGGTAGACCTTTCTGCTGGTGAATGAAGGGGTGAGTGCAATTGGATGAGATTGTTGTGTCTGGGGGAACACCACTCAACAAAAGGGCTGGCGAGCTCTGGGTCGTCAAATCCTTGAGAATCGACAGTTCGGAGCCACTGGCCAACGTTTTGAGAAGAGGATGTATCTGTTTGTGAAATCAGTCAGTGAGCACAACGTTGACAACGTGGACGCGCGCGTTGTGAGCTTGGTGTTGTTGATTGATGTTAGTAAACCAAAGCACTTACCACAAGCCAACTGATCGGGTTGGAAACAGTGTTGCCCTGTAGAACAGCTGCACTTCTTGTTGTCTAAAAATGATAGAAAGGAACCAATGGTGAGTGACGAGATACATCCAAGTTTGGTTATGGGGAGCTGGACCTACCGTGACTCAACTGTGCAAGACCCTCACTGGAACCGACCTTTGAGGACAACACCGTCTTTGCTGATGTCGCTTCGGATCCTTCGTCTGCTGCCACGGCTTCATTGGGCAAAGGAATCTCGATACCAATGGGAATGATGGCATTCTCGACAGACAATCGAGATTCTTTCCCCTGTCCTACACATTGTTCAGGTAGTTTGGCAGTACCACCACAGTGCTGTTCTTTCTCATCAGTATCCTCTGGAAGCTCGGAAGCTTCATCACGTATAGAACCGCCACAGTTGGATTCATAATGGCTGACCAGCTCTTCCACGATCGGGCTCAGAGGCCGGCCTTGGATATCAGTCGTCAGCAGGTCCATCCTCACAAGTTTGGTGTTTATCAGGTGAGACTTACTTCTCCTCTTGGACATGTTGTTACCCATCGCGTAAGCTCAAGAGCATTTACTCTGCATCGACGGTCAGAAGTTTCGTCAAAGAGAGTTTACAAGGGCAGAACTGTTTGTGTCTCCGCCAGTAACGCCCTGTGAGCTTTTATCCCACCCAAGCCAGTATCGCCGACATCATCGTGGATCTTATGCGCACCATAGCTAGCCATGTTCCTATTGGTGGATTGAGATCTTGTTATTAACAATGGCTACACCATAGCAAACATTACCAAGACGATGTTCCATCTCATCCATATCTATGGGCCATTTGTGCCTCGCCAACTTAGCTCAAAGGTAATCACTGATCTGCGAGTCATGGCCCCTTCCTGAGATATGTGAGCCTACCTTTGCCAAAATCCTACTTCACCTCTGGCGTCCATCGTAAAGCGGAGAGCACGACATCCTCACCGCCAACTTTTCATCCTCCAGCTCCTACTAATCTCAGACATGCCGACCCGACCAAAATCGAATCACCCTCAGAGTTGATAGTCGAGATCGACTTCTCGTATAGCTCAGGCCGCAACAAACGTTAAGAAATCTCGAGATTTTGCAACCGCTCCGCAGTTACGCCCTGTGGCATACCACACAAGCGCGGTCCTGGATGCAGTAACTCGCACACGATGGGAGGACGCGACGGGAGAAGCTCTCCTTCAGCCTCCTTCGCACACTCGTAACAGCCAATGTTGTCGTCGCTGCCATACTCTGATTCACCACGTGTCATTGAGCTAGAGAAAGAAAGATAAGATCGCTTGTGTACGGGACACATTCTTCGTGACCCATGGAGTTCAGATGTTGAGGTGTATTGTGATGATAATGTAGGAGAAAGCTGTATGATGGCGGCTTTGCGGTTGGTAGAAGGATCATGCATTTCTGATCTGCTCCCAGACATTACGAAGGCGATATTCCCAAACAGCGGCGAGATCATAGGCGGTGAGTTGGAACTGTACTTTACTGTAAGTCGGATTCTCTCAGCATCAATGCAATCTACTGACCTTGGTTTCCCCAACTCTTGATCTGGGAGCCGCAAACGTTCATTCAGAGGACGCTGAGAGAGGGGTGGAGGCGGAATTCGAGGACGTTTTGGAGGTTGCGCCTCGGCATGTTCGAGATGTGAGCGTGTCGAAGCTGGAGATACCTTTTCCGATGCCTGTTCACTGGATGCTAGCCAGTCGAGCACACCGTCAAGACCAAAGTGAGACACTCTTCGTTTGGGCCCAATCAATGGGTATACGCTGTGTGGTGTTGTACTATCACTTGCTACGCGAGGCCTATGCCCCTTACCCGGGTCCAACTCTTTACATCTCGGGTCTCTGGTTGACGGGCGTAGGGAATCCAAGGAGTGCCTGCGGAACGTCCAATTATAGTCAAGACCTCCATCATACCCAAGCTGGGGAGTAAATGGACCTCGGAATTTCCACAAGTGCGTATCGCCGGCAAGGTCCAGTCGGGCTGCTTCAATCGCCGCGTCTGTGGCTTTCGACTCTGCGACAGGCATTTGACTGACACCTGCAAATGACGGAAGCGTTTCTTCTTCGTCAACGAGTAAGTTCTTTCGGGCGAAAATGGCATGGGGTACATCACAACCCTCGGGAAGCGGAATAGGAGATGTGTTATGAGCCGCACGCCAGTCTCCCACCAAGGCGCTTGGCAACCAACTCCGCCGGCGGTCTTCCTGAACGTGGTCCTTTCTCTTCCTAGCCAGCTTCACCACAATCTTGTTCAGGAGACTGGATCGAGAGGCAGGCTGTTTCTTATCTTCTTGTGCGCTGAATGTGCTTCTCGCTCCCGAGGTTCTTCTCGAGGCCATATCCCCAGACCGTTTGGTGTCCTTCAGCGTCACCTCTCTTTCTTCAATGAGGCGGCCAGTCGTGCCCTGGGCCTTCCACTGCAGTTCATGGAATTCTTTGGGGTTGTGATTGTTTAGTGGCAGAGTCCCTCCCGTCTTGGAAGACACATAGAATGTGTTGTCAATCAGCCATGCCCTGCGGTTTCGAATACAGCTGCGGTCACCTGAGAACCTATCGGCTGATGGAGGTGCAGAGTCTGAGAGGACAAAAGGATACCGCTCTGGGTGTTGGGATCGCCAGTGAGCCAGCCTCTCGGTTGGAATGATACAAGGTGTGATCGTGGTCATATGAGGTACATGTGGAAGTTCAAGGTCGGTCTGCAAGTTTTCGTCGGTCAGTACTCAACAATCGTGGACGGCATGGCATTAATGAGTGAGAAGACCTACGTAACGGCTCATGTGGTCGTGTCTCCATCTCTGGAAAGCTGCACCGGGGTCGTCGGTGTACTCGCAGTCGATCTCGATGAGCTCGTAAAGGACACCTCCAGCGAGATCCAAGTTCTCGTCTCCGAGGTGCTCGCGCAAGATTAGAAAAACCTGCCATCAGTTAAGTTGGCATCGCAAGAAACCATTGGTCATGTGTGTGGCTTGTAGACAGCTTACTTGTTGAACACCATCTTTGTATTGGTAGTTCCGGGGGATGTGAGCGCAGTATCTGACAAGTACATTCCTGCATTCTTGATGCATCTTAAGTCAACCAAGGGCCCTGCGTATCCTGAAACACTCGGGTTTAAGTCAGAACCTACTTTCTTCGTCGTAGCCCTCGCGTGAAAGATAGCCAGAGAGCTTGGGTATATAGTCCAGAGGCTGGAAGAGGTCTCCCTCAGCAACAGCCAGACGATCCGCCATCGTGTTTGGTCGACGCTGTTGTTGGACTGACTAACATTTTTAGGCACTCGTTCGATTCTATGTTGAATGCCAACATGTCAAACATTTTGGGTATAAATGTATTAGTCGTTCCTTCTTCCAATGCTACAGACAACTACCGGCACTGCACGTGGGAAATCTCACGTGGGAAATCACACGTGGAACTTCCCACGTGGAAAACTGCCTTGAGTAAGAGTGGTGCCTTCCCTAAACACAGCTTTGTGCCCAATGCCGTATGATGGAGGCCCCTTCCGTGTATGCCATATGTTATGTAATGCCAATTGCAGTAAGGGAAGTTACTGCCAATTGCATATATCGACGCATGTGCCTTGGCACACACATATGCCGTCTCGCAGAACAAGCAGATGAATCGTGAAGAACTTGTTGGATATGAAGCCATCCTAGCTAGCAACATTGAACCGAATGAATACCAAAAAGCTGATCAGAAACGCCTTGGATGTCCAATTGGTATATATGTAAATGCTACAATGTGCCATGAGCGAAGCCCTAGCTCTCTCTGAGTATCCATGAAAGCGCCCCAACACCACGCAGAAGACACACCGTTGCTTGCGCATGCACCCCATCCTATCCTGTCCCCCTTTTTCTTCTATCTATATGCTACCTACATACTAGAACGGCATGTTATCAATCGCATATACATCGAAGCGACGATTGAGTCCGCGCCGCGCCTTGTCGTGCACGCTATTCCACTGCTTCAGTTCCTCCAGCAACCCCTCCGCCAGCCTCCTGACATCCCACGGCGGGATCGGCGTCCCCTGTCCCGATTGCGTCGAGGGATCGCCTGCGGGCCGCTTGGGGCCCCTGATGGTCAGAGTCGACCCTGACTTTTCCCAGTTTCCAGTAATATCATCAACAATGTGTTGAGAAAAGGTGTTGATGTGTTCGTTGGAGCCCAAGGCCGAGCTCGAGGGGGTAAACTGCACGCCCTCGAACAAAAACACCGGATCGATCTGGACCAAGGCCGCCGCGGTATCGGTATTGTTGTCTGTTGTGGTTCTCCGGCCGTGCGCCCTCTTCAGAATCCCGGCGAGGTACTCGCCGGCCGCGTGTGTATACTCCGTAAACGCCTCGATAGCCGCGCGCAGATCCCGAGCCATGCGCGACTGGCTTTCGTTGAACAGGAACGCCGTCATCGAGGGGCTCAGCAAGTTCAGCAGCTTCGTCATCTGCGTCAACGTGTGCAAGCGCTCTGGCCCCAGATCGACCTCCATCCTCTGCATGAGCTGGATGTCATGGTACACGAGGCCCAACAACGCGAGCAGCCCGCCCATGGCCTCTTCGTCAAACTCCCGGTGGATGCAGTCGGCGCCGAACCATCGCTCAAGAGCCTGGATGTAGACGTCAAGGATGACCCAGCCGTCGGCGTTCTTGACGGCGGCGCGGATGATGGCCGGTACCATATTGCTCAGCATATATGACATAATGTGGACGTTTTCCATCACCTCTTGAACCACTGCGACCTGCCTTTCGAGTTTGCCGTGTAACAGCGCAGCTTTAAAGTTCGAGAACAAGCAGTAAGATAGTCCTTGCACTGCCCCTGTGGCGTTGTCTTCAAGTTTGAGCCCCCATCCAAGTATCGTAGCCGTCTGCAGATTCGGGTCCTGGGCTGGAGGCCAATACTCCCTGCTGAACTGGGAGAAGAATGGTTCCACTGGATAGATACCTGAAATTTTGATCAAGTGGATGATGGCCTGAACAAAGGATATGTAGTTTGTATGTTCAGTGGTATCCACGAGAGTGGCGAGATCTCGCTTCACCAATTCCATTATGCCTTTGACGGTTTTCTTCAAGTCGTCGAGTAAAGCTCGTCTTTCGTCATGATCTGCATTCCGCAAGCTTTTACGCAATGATGCAACGGTATCTGTGAAGAAGTCAGCAATTTTGCACGCATTTTAGACACAAGAGAACATACGCTCGAATAAGTCCCGGTTGGAGCTGTAGTCGGGACTGTTCCCGAGTTCCACTGGGACGTCCTTGAGATACCTGCCATGTTGTTTCACAGCGTACGCAAGTTGATTTTCGTATGACAAAGCCTCGGAAGGCTTAGCGATGGCGTCCAGGAGGGCCCCAATGGGAGTAGTGCCAATGTCCTAGGGAACTGTAAGCGAGGTTCAGATACGGGGCTGGGAATGCCAACTTACACTGAAATCAGTCACGTCACATTCTATCAGGGTCGTGAAGAAAAGACATAGATAGCGCCTTGATGGCAGGGGTAGCTTTGAAGGCAAATCCTCGAACAGCTCGTACTTGCCCGGCTCGAAGAATCGTTTCAAGCGCTGTGCATGTCAGTAAACCACATATACAAACCGGAAGTTACTAGGCAGGACTCACTGTTTTACCGCCACGGAGGCAAACTGCTGCCAACCGACCCGCCACCGACATCGTATGCTCGACAGGTGCCAAGGCCCTGTTGCTAGCGCCTGGAGCGTGGTTATTTCTCGACAATGATACTACCATCCTCGCCATGGAGAAGAATGTTGCTGATAAGTGATGGTCGAGGTACTGGTAGATTTGTCAGCATAGAGAAACCGGTGAGAACCATACACAAATTTAACTTACTAGAACAGCATCTCCGGCCCGATCTTGTTCAGGGGGTACGCCATTTTGTCTTGCACTGAATCTCTCAATGTTGGAGAGGTACGAGTCGACGGTCTCAACGGCCACCTCCAATGTACCCCAATGGAGATCGGGAATCTCTATAGAGAAATGTGCAAAGACTTGGTGCAGTTGGTCTTTTGATGGTCAGCATATACTCTCTGAATATACTTAGATGATTCCACTTACGGATATTAATCACCACGGAGGCAATGTCGGGAGATGGCGCGTGGCGCACAACATCCAATGCGGCCGCCAATGAACAGTCCAAGACGTCAGTAGCGGCTCTCTTGTTCTGGTTGACAACGCCTTTTATCATTTCTGGGCTGACGCCTTTGGAAGCATCGGTCGATAATTGCAATAACTGTTGGTGGACACCTGCTTCGGCAGCTTTATACTGCTCCAGCTGCTGCTCGAAGATGTCCTTTTGCCAGTCGTTGAAAGGCTTGTATATAGCAAAGTTGACTTGGGAGGAGACAACATATCGTGCAAGCTGATTCCACGCCCGGATGTTGATCTTGCAGGCCGCTGTGTGGGAACTGCTTGGAATCACGAGTTTCTGAATGGCCTGCACAGACGGCCGCAGATCCGGAGGGGCGCTCCAGAACAGTGTACACAACAGATCATGGTGGTTTCTCAGAGCAGCCAGTTCGCTTTCATGCACATCGCTCTCCTTGAGATACTGTCGATCGTGGTTGGGCAGGACTCGCGCAACAAGGTTCTTCATATCCTTGAGTTGGCCAAATTTCCTGAGACGCTGGATGGCCAGAGCAAGAAGTTTCAGGAAGATGTGGAAACAACGATCACTGGGCTGGAGCTTCAATGACGGAGTGCCGGCAAGATCCTCGAGGAATTGCGGTGACCGGTCGACTTCTTCGTTCCTCAGATGTGCGAGCTTCTGACCTGCAAAGAAGTCGAATATGGTTCCAATCACGGCGTGTGGTTTGCGCCATCCCCACTGCTCTACCAGATAGTGGCATCGACTGATGACGCTTCTGCAATAGTCGTTGAAACTGGCTGATTGCGGTTGATTGCCTTTGTAGACATCGAAGACTCGACCTAACAATCTCTGAGGCATCGTCCAGCCCTCCAGTGGCTCCTTATCTCGAATACGCGAAACAGCAACACCCTGGTTGTCAAACTCGCCTAGCGGTAAGATGGTGAATAGGTCATGCCATAGCTTCTCAAATAGTCGCGCATCCACAGATTTACCGAAGTCGGGTTTCAACATGATAGGAGCCACCACGTCCCAGAATCCAGCTCGAGGAATGTGCGCCTCGTGCAGCACGCGTATAAGAACAACCCAAGCAATCACGGAGTGGTGCTCATTTCGAATGCCGTGCTCTCGGAAACGAGGATACTGAAGGTTATCGTACAAATCCCTGATGTCTGTGAGCTCCGATTTCAGCAGTGTCCTCGCAAGCTGTTGAGCAACCTTCTTTAACATGTCCTCAACCTGTAGTACCTCGGACAAATTCAGTTTCCCGCAGATACGCAGAATCTGTAGCGATATGATCAACAAGCGCGTGAGAACCTCAATCGATGGTCTTGTGATGCTAGCCGAAGCGTCTGTTGAGGGGCCAAGACGTTCGGAAACCCCGGACATGACCTCAACCATTCTCTTCGCAAACATTTTTGCAGCATCGTTGTCAGGGAAGCTGATGTATTGCTGGAGGTACTTCAGGACGAAATCTGTAGCTTGCAAAGGCGTCCCTGAATGGGTCCCAGCAGATTCGGTACTTGATTGTAGCTGTTCGAGCATCGAATCAAATACCAACCCTACCTCAGATGAGATCTGGGCTTCCCATGGCCCCCATCGTAGGACAGTATCCCCCAGAGATATTGAACAATGACCCCTTGATTGTGTTAGATCGCCAAGATGGCTCGCGTTGGATGCCATGGCAACCCGCCCATCTCCAAAAACGGTGCTCTCGTGAAAGAACACACCAGGGTCTAGAGGGAATATTTCAAAGTGCTGAGTATAGTGGGTGCCATAAGGCCCAAGCCCCATCAACTTGTCGCCATTCTCTGGCAATATCGATGGCTCAGGGGTTGTTTCGAACACATCCGGTAGAGGATCATTTGCATGTACGTATCGTGCTGCCGCTGTATCCAAGGGCCTTGGCCGGGTAGGCTTGCGTGGTCTAATACGTGCCCTAGTCACTGGCTTTTGTGCGGCCGTATTGACACGATCCTGGGGTTCAGCCGCTGGTGCAGAAATGATGGGGGCAGCAGATGGGGCGGAAAATACACGCTCGAGGCGAGAGTAAGCAGGAGGAGGCAGAGCCCTGCGAGTCTTGCGATACAGCGCATCGAGAGCCTTCTTCCGCGCATCAAATGCATACCGACTGAGAGGTTCATCTTCTTCCATTTCGAGCTGTGCAGTCCGTGTAGCGACCCTGGAATCCTTCCTATGGCTCAACCCTTTCCGTTTCGGAGATCTTTGGGTAGTCGGCGGTAGATTCTCCGAATTACTGGTTTGCTCAACATCCGTATCGTAACCGATATCCACGAACTTGTCGAGGCTGGTTTGCTTTGCCAACACCCTTGGTTTAGAGAATCGCGATCTGGGCGTTGCGGCCTGCGGTCGTGATTTTGGCAGCCTTCTGACTGGTTCTGAGACCACGTTTGACGAGGCGCGCTGTAAGGGTTGTTCGCTCCTGGCCGGGCGATCTTGAGCAGCAGGAACAGGTTCAGGAAGCCGAGACTGTATCTTGCCCCTTCTCCAACTACGCAGAACATCATGTACATCCACATTGTCCTTGCGCGTGCCAAGGCTGATCTGTTTTTCGGAAGGACTTGCTTTGCCTTTGCCCGGTCTTCGCTGTGCTGCGCGTGCAGCAATACGTACAAACTGAGGTGCATCTGGTTGCATAACATCGAGGATGCTCAGCCGTGGAGGGGAAACATATCGCGAACTCCGTACATTCGTTGTGGCTTTGCGGGACGGGTTATGCTCAAGGGCCTTCTTACTATTACCAGGAGTTGAGCTGCTTCCTGGCTGGTTCAACAGCCCTGTGATGCGTTGCTGACGTTTCCGCGCACCTGGTTGACCTGAAAATGAACTCTGAGTCTTCCTTCGCTTTCCAGCCCGCTGTTGATTTGAGCCTGAGCTATTCCGTTTCCTGCTTGGCAGCATGTAATCAATGTGGTCGTCCTCGATTACGGAACCAGCATCATCTTCAAAAATGGGAGGGTCCACGCTCCTTTGATGCGATATCGGCACAGGGTCATTATTTCGTAAAATCGTATCGTTCGTATTATTATCATTATCTGACTCGTCGTCATCGAAGAAGAAAGGTGTATTCATGCTGTTGGGCTTGGGGGAAACGATTCGTCTTTGGGCGACTCCTTTCCGTTGTGGCCGTTCAGGGGAAGCCTCGGGGCTATGCCGCTGAGTAGGCTTGAAGCCGGGAGCTCGGTTTAGCTGTTGGTCGAGCCGAATCCACGACGCAGGGAGAACGCCACGGATCCTCCGCCGGAAGTTCAGGTCCGGTGGCCTTTCTGGGCTACTGCTGGCTTCATCATTGCCAGGGTCTTCGGCATCAGATCCGGCCATGTAATGGACGCCATCTTGACCGTCAGATAAATCGGAATCATCAGTGACCGTCAGATCGATCGGTTGGCGGGATTGGTCTATAGGAACAGGTGTGGTGTCTCTGGATATGTCGGCGCTGCTAGGCTTGGGGGTAATTGAGACTATTTCTTTCCTGCGCCGAGATGTACTGGGACCAACACCAGGGGTCTCGGAGAAGACAGCAGGGCTCGTCTGCGGTGGTGAGGGAGGTATATCGAATATGTCTCTTGGCCCAGCTGGTGGCGATGCTGGTTGAAGATGCCGCACTTGCTTTCGTTTAGATGATGTCTTTGGCGACCCCAGGCGTTTTGTAAGTGTCTTTGGTCTGCCTCGTATTTTATGGGGCATCCTTCTGGCAAGGTCCTCAAGGGTTGGTAACTCGTCATCGTCATTGGTCTGAGAGCTTTGCTGGTTGTCGGGAAGAGGCAGTCGCCTAGTTGGCGTTGGCGAACGACTCGATGCGGAAGATAGCGCCAATTCATCGCGATCATCCAAGCTATTGTGCTGTAAACTCAGCTGGCTCTCCTCGGCGGTATCCTGTAACCCACCACCCGTCGATTGGGTGTCCTCTTCGTAGTCCTCCTCCTGTGAATCTTTCTGCTTTCCCTCATTTGCCGCTACCTCCTCGAGTGCCAGCCTAACGGGCCTGATTCCGCGAGACTTGAAGAGACTGCTGTAGTGGGCGCTTTCGAGCAGATATGGATGTTCCTGGATAGGCTTTCGGGGCCGGAATGATCGACCCTGGCGGGCTGCTTCCTCTCGTGCAAAGATCTCATCTTCGGCTAAGCGAATTGCCGTCGCATTGCCGGTTTTGGGGTTGACGCCAAGTTCGATAACCAGAGAGGTTCGTCCCGTAGGATGGCTAGCTCTATCAGGTTCGCCAATTGTGCGGAAGGGTTCAGCACGTGGCGTAGTTTCCTCGAATTCGTGGGATCGTGTAACGGAATGATCTTCATCATTCCTTGGAGACGAAACGTTTTCGGTCTGTTCCTCTGATGCAGCATTGTCGACCCGTTCCTCTGACGCAGCATTGTCGATCCGTTCCACTAACACGGGTAGAGAGCTCGAAGGGTCCAGGTCGTTAGGAAAAAGGTGGTCTAAATCTTCTAAACTTTGCGAAGAGCTCGGTATGTCCCAAATATCTTTAGTATGGTCGTGTTCGACATCGTGGTCTTCGACGTGAGCCGGTGGTGGATCGTCGAGATGCTGGTTGCCTGGTGCATCATCGGTTGCGCCTGGTGGTAGTAGCAGTTGTGGTAGCTGAGGCAGCTCCGGTTGCTGCTGCTGAGAGTCTTCGCTATCGAATAGGCTTTCGTCGTCCGAGTCGGGAACCTCTCCAAGCTCCTTCCATTTCGCCATCACTATCGCAATGCATTGCCTCCCGTGTTAACGACTGGGTTGAAAATGCAACGTTGTTGAGCTCCCCCAGCCTAATGTTTAATCAAGTGGTTGCCACCTGGAAAGCCAAAGATCATTCAAGCAAACACCTGTGGAGACGCGTCTAGGTCACTAACAGACGCGTTCTGGAATCTTGGGAGTCTGGGGTGGCGCTGTAAGTGGTTTTTTGCGCTAATGGTGCTACCCACCCGCCTGCCGGGAAAAGAAGTCGCTGCCCACTTCAATTCCACTACCGCATCACCACTTTGAAGCTCGAAAACACGTATCAGATGCCTCAATTCCACACCCATTGCACCACTTTGCGAAATTTGTGTTAGTTCTCAATATGTCACACTTGAGAAACATTCTTGGATTAGCAGTTGCTGTCGGTTTTGGAGTCTGGAATGGTGAGGCACCCTAGTAATATGAGCTCGCAATAGTGTTTATCTCGACGCTAACAACATCTCAGCCCAGTACGCTCTCAAGCCTGCCCTTGAAGACGCTGCAAGGAAAAGAGATCAGTGAGCATTGCCATTGGAGCGAACTCTTAATAGGACTTGTCATGACTAACAATTGTTAAAGGGACGATCTAGCAAAAGCTGCAGCTCGCGGCCAAGCTGCAAGTGGGAAAGCCACCGGTGCTCAGCAGGAAGTAGTGAAGAAAAACTAAGTTATAGAGGCTACTGTCCAACTTTCTGAGTTATCCCCGTTGTTCTGTCTCGGTTGTTTCTTGGAAGTTCGTTCATCATGCGACGCTCAACAAGAAGTACAGCGTCGCGGTCATCGGGACAAGACTTAGCACCAGTCCAGCCCATCGGCCAGGGGAAGTTAGTCCAGGTGAAGCCACTTGCCCAACTCAAGAGCAAGCCCAGCAAAAAGAGACTCGTCGCTAGCGAATCCAGTGACGAGTTTTCCCATGACGAGGAGCAAGAAAAACCGGCCCCGAAGAAGCGGAAACCGGCTGGGGCAGGTAGTCGTTCTCGGGACAAGAACACCCAGCTTTCTCAGCAGCTCTTTAGCCGTGATGGGAAGCCATCACCATCCACATGTACCCCTGATTTCCCTGGACGACAGCATTCTCTATTGTACCACCGTCCCCTCCTCCTTGACAGTTCGAAGGGCCGCGCTTCTCTACTTGAATGGTTCGGCAGCGTGAGCGCGTCGCGTGCCATGCCCTGGCGAAAACCTTGGATCGACCCGTCTTCAGTTCCCGATGCCGCAACACTTCGTGAGCAGCTCGAGCGTCGCGCCTACGAAGTGTGGATCAGCGAGATCATGTTGCAGCAAACTCGTGTCGCTACTGTCATCGACTACTGGAACAAGTGGATGGCGAAATGGCCTACTATCCATGACTTAGCTGCGGCCGATGCAGATGATGTGCTTGCTGCTTGGCGCGGGCTTGGATACTATAGTCGAGCTACCAGAATTCACCAAGCTTCGAAGATAGTATGTGGAGCCGAGGATATGCAAGGGCTTCTACCAGCCGAAGTGGAAAAACTGCAAGCCCATATCCCAGGTGTGGGCAGATACACAGCAGGCGCCATTTCTGCCATCTGCTTTGGTCGGCCCGCTCCTATGGTCGATGGCAACGTGCTGCGTGTGCTCAGTCGGCAACTTGGCCTATTTGGAGACGTCAAGACTGACAAGACTGTCATTGATTTGCTATGGGGCGCAGCCACCGCCTTGGTCGAAGCTGTTGCGCAAGATACTGAGGAACCTGTCACCAGAGACCACGGGCAGGCACTCAGCGATCGTCCAGGAAGATGGGGCCAAGGTCTCATGGAATTAGGGGCGACGATCTGCACGCCAAAGCCCAATTGCTCGACGTGCCCGATTTCCTCGAGCTGCCGTGCTTACGGTGAGGGGTTGAAGCTTGCAACTGACAATAACGGCCCATCTAAATCCACGACTTCAAGACCACATACCACCATTCCTGACATAGAGGATGCATGCACATTATGTCAGCCATTTGAAGAATTTGCTATGTTGGACGACGTCGAACAGAAGAAACCCGAAACTACGAAGGCACAGTCATCGAAACAGACTTCTCTTCAGTCATTCTTCTTTACTCCTGCTAAGGGCAAAAAAGCGGCTGCGTCTTCTCCTCCCGATGAGGCTGCTAGCATGACAACTATAATAAACCATGCAAAGAAGTTCCCCATAAAGGTCGTCAAGAAGGCAGTCCGAGAAGAGCAGACGCTGGTATGTGCTATACGACATGAGGACGGGCAATATCTAATCCATCGGCGCCCTGAGAAAGGCCTTTTGGCTGGACTGTGGGAATTCCCATCCAACATCCTATCGGAGCCCGGTGAGGTTCAACCAAAATCACGAAAACAAATCGCCACACAATATGCACATGAAGTATTGGGTCTTGCTGCCGGTGATAAGAGGTTGAAGCATGTTGGCGAACTTGGAAGTGTACCCTGGCTGTTCTCGCATCTCAAGCTGACGATGCACGTTCAACTCTTCAGCGCCAGGGATCTTGACACCGAGAGTGCACCTGCTGTGACTGGGGCAAACTCAGGAAGTCGGTGGAGCAACGATATCGAGGAAGAATCCATGGGCACTGGCATGCGAAAATGCTGGGCACTTGTGAACGAGGCTGTGGACATGGCAGAGTGAGAGAGGCGGTTATTATATTTCAAGATGGCATAAACGTGTTGGATACGGCAACTTGCACTGGTAGAAGCTAGAGCATGTAATATAGTACTGTGCCACTTAGAAATGTACCAATATGATCATGGTCAACATATTCTATGAGGCACTTATATAGAATCGTATCTTGATAACCCACCCAGCAGCGATCTGCATTCCTTCTTTTCGTTACAGACGAGCGAGGAGCCCACTTGCCCAAAGGCAAGCTCACATCGGCTGAACCTACGCGCCATACAACTCGTTCCTGCGCAGGACCCAAACACAGAACGAGAAAAAGAAATACTGGCTCTTGGCAATTTTCATAATAGGCGCCGATGCAATAATTAGCGGTCTCGTGTGTATTAACTCTGGAGTATCAAGTGGTTGATGAAACTCGGCGCTTAACCAGACCCGCTATGCCGGGCGCTCCCGTCGAAGCACCAGCAACCAATCATCGACGGGAAAGACGAGAAGCTCAAACCTACGAGTCCCTCAACTACTGCAACCTCCAAGTAGCCAAGAGGAGCAAACAGAAAACATCCCGAAAATCAAAACCCAGAAAGCAATGGATGTCTGTCCGCATGTCGCCGTCCGGCAGCTACATATCTCTCCCATCTCACAACTGATTGAGCGTGACCCTTTTTGGAAGGTGTATTCGGCCATCAAGAGACAACCTGATCAAGGTCAAAAACCGACATCATTTTTAATTTAAGACTCTGTACTCAGCACCAGAAATCAAGTTTTGGACAGTGGCAAAAAAAAGGCCGGCACCCTTTAGGATAGAGCGGATCGGCCTGCCAAGCGACTAGTTCTTGACAAGTCAAGTCGAGATTGCTTGATTGGCTGCCAACTCATCATGTCTTGGTGGCCCACCCATGCTTGAACGGACGGTGAACCAAGATGCGACCCCAGCTTTTCCCTATCATCCATATGAGCCTATGAGCCTATGAGCCCTCACACTCATCGTGCCCTGCAGTGCCCTGCATCCAAGTCAGGAACAACCCGTGAGTGGGTGATGGCTGCAGTAGTCACCCGTTAGGCTAACTTCTCTTCGCAAAGACACCGCCTGCGAGAGAACCAGACTGACAGAGGGAGGCAGAGACAGACCCTGGCAGCCTGGATTGCTTCGTGGCACAGCCCACTTCCTCATCGGGGCATTCTCATCGTTCCGACCAATGTCGTCACTGCTTTCTCGAGACACCATGGCAACGCACATAAATGCCAGCCCCCAGAGTCCCCTCCCACGATGGCGAACTTCTGGAAAGACGGGCGCCATTCGAATACTAAAAAGGCCTCTCACTCCAGGGCCGGCGTCCCCTTACACAGCTTGTTTATGAAAAAATCCCCAATATATATCAAGTCTGACTAGCCCCTGCCCCTCGGCGAGAGCTTGATATATCTACAACAAACTACTGTGTGAGCACATGGTGGAGTGAACTATACCAATCAACCCTATCAATCTTCAAGCCACTTTACGACCGCATCCGCTTCTGAAGATTAAACGCGGCTCAAGGCTAAAAATAAACTGAGCGAGCTGGAAGACCCTTTCAGCGTGAAAACCTGAGCCAAGACCCGAATCTGTGCCTGTCGGCTGCCGGCCTGGAAAAGAGAATCGACTGGCTGAGAGGCAGCGCTTAACTCAACCCCCGGACCCGCGCAACCTCCATAGGGTACCTCGTAGCCGACAAAGAAAGCGTCTGCGGGCGAAGACCAGGTCGAAACAAAGGAAAGGGCTGGCTAAATTTCGACTCTTGAAACCCCAGTCCGATTAGTCCTATTAGTTGGTCCCGGTCAACTGGTCTCTTGGCTGGTTGCTGTGAGGTGAGTTGTGTTTGTCTTTAATGCTCTCCTCCGGCTCCTATTGTTCTCCCATTGATAGCCCTTACTCACTATGTCTGCCCTCGATTCCCTCACCTAACTCTCCCACTCCTCAATCAATACAATCATCACTTTTCTCTTTTGCGTTGCTCTGATTGTTTCTTTAATGGAGTCACGGGGAACAATAAGTTGATCGTATTACTGGGGCCTTTTCCTTGACTTTCATTGTTCTATTATAACCACATCAATTTTCTCAAACTCTTCAAAGGCTTGCCTTTCTACCTTCCACAATTTCTACTTGCCATATTCCATTTTGAGTACATGCACATTATACACGCAAATTGCATTGCTTGGCAGAATTTACATCCCGCTTGGCATTACACTCTTTAGCAAAAGAAGCTATAAAACCCATCGACGAAGAAACTAAGATCTGTTGAACAGAACGCACAACGACAAACCTCACCATGGGGGCGAATCAAGATTCGTACGCCCTTCCGGCGTCCCTAAAGGGCGAGAGCTTCGAGATGAAGCCTCAAGGCCCGCAAGACCCTCCCACCTACTCGACAAAGACCGGTGTCGTCAGGACCGATGGCCACGCGCCCTACCTCGGACTCCAGGCCCGCTTATCACAAATCTGGCTCAACCGATGGACCATCCTTCTCATCCTGGTGCTTGTACGGGTGTTGCTGATGTTGGCTGGACTGAACGACAACCTCGGCGAGGCCAAGATCAAGGCTCTCTCGGCCTGCACCAAGGTGGAGGATGTGGGCAGCGCTATGGCCTCTATGCCTCACTACCTGTCCGTCGGAGTCAACCGGTTGACTGCGAAGGGCATTACTGAAACCGTGCACGGAATGATGGTCATTCTCGACATGATCCTGACTGGTGTCAAGGAACTCATCCTGTTCGTCATCAACATGATGACTTCGACCTACACCTGTCTTATCAGCGCCGCGGTCCATGGTGGTCTCAACATCTCTGCCGCTGTGATCACGAAAACGACCGACGCCATGAACAAAGCCATCGGTCCCATCACCGATGAGATCGCCAGTGTCGGTGACTCCGCCCAGAAAGGCATTAACGATGTCTTCGGTAAGATCAACCAGGGTATCGGTGGCGTCTTCGGTGGTAATGCCCCCAAGGCACCGCAAATCGACATGGGGCCCGACCTGGACAAGCTCCGCAACGTCAAGATCGACACCTCGGGCTTCGTCGGGGATCTTAACAAGATCAACCAGGCGCTGCCCGACTTCGACGACGTGCAGAACTTCACCCGCCAGGCCGTCTCTATCCCCTTCGACATGGTCAAGAAGGCGCTCAACGACACCTACGGCGCCTGGAAGTTCGATGACTCGGTCTTCCCCGTGGCCAAGAAGGAGGCCCTGTCCTTCTGCTCCAACAACTCGGGCATCGTCGACTTCTTCGAGAACCTGTTCAAGCTCGCCCACACGGCCAAGATCGCCTTCATCGTCGTCATCTGCATCCTCGCCGTCCTCGTTTGCATCCCCATGGCCTACTGGGAGATCTACCGCTGGCGCTCGACAGCCAACTACGCCCAGACCTTTTCCGAGAAGAAGCACGACGACGTCCACTTCATGATGATGGGCGCGCACCCCTTCACCTCGAAAGTGGGCATCCAGGTCGCCGAGAAGATCAGCAAGGACCCGCAGCGCCGCAACTTGATCCAGTGGGCCGTAGCCTACGGCACCTCCCTGCCGGCCATCTTCGTTCTTTCCCTCGCCATCGCCGGCTTCATCTCGTGCCTGTGCCAGTACATGGTGCTCGCCGCGGTGGAGAAGCAGGTGCCTGCGCTGGCGAACCAGGTCGGCCACTTCGCCAACGAGGTCGTCACGAGCCTCGAGGGCGTGTCCGAGGGCTGGGCGCGCGACGCCAACGGCGTCGTCCTGTCCTTCCAGAACGAAATCAATAACGACGTGCTGGGGTACGTGACCAACGCGACGGGGGCCGTCAACGACACGATGAACGTCTTCACCAGCCTCATGGACAAGGGCCTGACCACCGTCTTCGGCAATACCATCCTCCAGGACCCGATCCGCGAGGTGGTGCGCTGCCTCATCGGCCTTAAGATCGAAGCCGTCCAGAAAGGCCTCACCTGGGTCCACGACCACTCCAAGGTCAGCTTCCCGCTCTTCGCCAACGACACCTTCTCCGCCGGCGCCTCGCGCTCCATCGACGGCGACTCGGACATGACGACGTTTCTGGCCTCGCCCTCGAGCGTCACGACCGATGAGGTCACGGGCGCCGTCACGCGCGTCACCAACCACCTGCGCAACGGCATCATCCAGGAGGCCCTCATCTCCACCGGCCTGCTGCTCATCTACATCGTCGTCGTGCTCATCGGCATCATCCGCACCATGTCTGCTTTCCCCGCCGCCAGCAGCGGCTACGGCACGCACCAGAACCGGGGGGGTCCCTTCACCGGCGACAACCGGGCGCCCATGTCCCCGCGCACCGCCCACTTCATCCGCCGCTCGCAGAGCGAGGGCCCGCCGCCCATGTTCATGTCGACGGCGCGGCAAAATAACAACGACAGCAACGACCCCTTTGCCGACGCCTACGCTACCGTCGGCCGGGCGCCGCGGTCGAACCCGACGACGCAGCACGGCCACGCGCGGCAGAGCAGCTACGGCGAGACGGGCAACTACGGCAATGAGAAGTACTAGGTGGACTGTTCTCAACCACAAGTTGATTCCCCCACGATCCCTGCTGCGGTCATCCCCCACGGGCCGCGAGTCTCCTCCTACGTGGATATGACGTCGGAGAAGCGACAGGGTACTGACTGGACACCATTGTCTTGAAAAAACCCTTTTCCCTTTAATTATCAAGACTGGTCGGTCAAACATTACATACCCTGGGGCTGGCTCCTTGGGGGAATGAAGCGAACTTTTGATATTACTCGTGTTTTGCATTTGGCCACGACGTCTCCCTAGCGAAAACAAAAACGGACTTTCCTCTTCCTACTACGTTTCTCACCATCTTTCTCATACTCTCAAGATACCACATCATTCATCATTCATCATTGTCCATAGACAAACACAAAGGCGTTCATATTGGTATTTGGTCCTTTTCTCTCTCTCTTCTATATGAGGCACTCCATCTATACGGAGAAAGAAGCCGACAGCGGACGGGGGGACATCATCTCTGGACATCCCTTCAGTATATATGTATACATAATCTAAAGAAGCGGAAAGTGTTTCACAACACACATACACAGCGAGGAGGCTGCTTGTTGATAGGGTTTAGTAGTTTCATTGCGGACGAGCGAGCTAGCTACTCCTTTATTTCCCCTTCTCTAGATACAACTACCAGAATGGAAATACACCGAGTGAACTACTACATGATTCATTTCTTCTTACTGTGACTCGTGATGACTGTTTGTGACTCTTCAAAAAGTTGGCGGGAATGTGATTCTTGACGTGCGCGCTTCTTGAATTACTTGGATCAAGCACCATGTATATCTGCATCTTATGATCCAGGGACGTCACAATATTTAGCTTCACGACAAATAGAACTTCCGAACCGGAATCATTAAGTTGAGGCTCATTTGGCTTGGCCTCTTATTGGGATTAGGGGGGTATCTGAAAGCAGCAGCTATAGATAATACACTTCGTTCATACACTTTGTCATTTCTCTTCATCCTCATCTTGATCTTTCCCCTTTCCTGCCCGCTGGCTACAAATATTATAGTAGAAAGTAGTAGTCGCTGTGTCTTCGTTTTAAAGGAAACCAAGAAAAGAAATCAACATCATCGCTCCGACCATAAGTCAATCCATCCATCGTTCTCCCGCTTCTTACTAATACTAATTCATTAGACTTTGCCCTTCCATACCAGCAGTTATTACACCTTCGAGCGCAGCAGCAGCGACGGATAGCCAACTCTTGGTTCACAATTTGGGTTTGTTGGGCTTCGGGGGCAATGTCCTGGTTTCAATGACCAGCGTAGGCACTTTGTTACGCCTGGGTTCCCAGCGCGTCGTGACTGCGTTCGCGGGCGTCGAAGCGGGTATATACGACCCGATACAGATAAGGTTCGGATAGGGAACGTACCGGCACGCACGCACCCGTTCCCCGGTCGTCCTGTCGTCCACGAGGATGCCCTGCCGCGGGCTCACGCCAAACGGTGCCGCCAGACTTTCGGAGGAGGTCGGCGGCGCTCGCGGTTGACGGGATGGAGTAAAAAAAGAGTTGGATATGGAGGGAAGCGAAGTATAAGTTTGCACAGGTGATGGTAGTTGATAGGTCGCGAAAGGAGTGTGTTGTAAAGCCATGGTCCTCGTCTCGAACTCCGGCATTCTTTGTTGGGTGCTTGCGCGATTATCGTGGCCCCCCGCGCGAGGTAGCGTACTTTCGTTGTCATCGTTGTCGGTTCTACTCTGCTGAGGCAGTTGCTGCGGATATGGGGGAGTTTGATGATCTGCCCTACTGGCCGCCTAGGCAGGTGTAGCTATGTCGGAAACACCATCAACCTGTGCCGGCACCACCGCCGCAGGGCCTTCCTATCTGGTTGCTGCGGTTGGGAACATCCTCGACGAGAGAAACACGCCCTTGACGCTGCGGATGGCGTCTTTCGTCTTCTTGTACTCGTCGTCCTCCTGCTGACCAGAAGACCGGCCAAAGCTTGACTGGCCGTACATGGACGCAGGCGGGGACCAAGTAGGGTACCTGTGAACCTTGTCAACCTCGTCTCTTAGTCTTGTCACTCCAGAGATCAAGTCGGCTGTGTTTTCGGCCCGCTTCGTGTTCATATCGGACAGCTCCTTCACGGCCGTCTTGAGCCGTGTGAGGCGGCGCGCCTGCGCATCGACCGTGGACTCGTTCGCGTCGGAAGTGCCAGTGGAGGGCGTGGCTGACGGCGGAGGAGGCGAGGTCTGCGTGCCGATATCGCGATGGAACAATTCGGTCGGGTCGCCGCAGCTGCTCTTGTCGTCCTCGGCGTCGGTGTAGGCTTCGGACTGTTGCGACCGAAGCGGTTTGCCATTCTTGTAAGGCACCTCGCTCACGAGGCCCTCAAGCTTCTCCACCATCTGTGACACCTTCTCATTCACGTGCGTGTAGTAGTCGGAGCGCGCCTCGGCCTGGCTCTCGACCATCGGGCTGACGACGAACCGGGCGGCGCCGTAGAAGAGTGCCAATGCTGTGCCGGAAACGGCGAGGATGTCGAGAACGCGGGAGGGGGTGATGAGAGGCGGGGGTCGAGGCGAGTGGGTGAGGAATTCGGGGTATGTAATGATCGGTGGTGCGTCGCTTGCTGCAGATGCTGTGGGTGGTGATGGCGATGTTGTCTGTGGTATTGTGGGTTCCCCAGTTGTGACTTTCTCTGGTGCAGCTTCTGGTTCTTTCTCTGGAGAAGCCAATGGTGAGGTAGAAGGAATGTCTGTCTCGTTCGCCTCTGAGAGAAGTTTCTCGATGTCTTCGTCTTGCAAGCCTTTGGATTGGAGGAACTCGACTTTCTTGGCACGACTCTGGTCACGGATACTTTCGTCGGCTAAGAACCTGCGAGCTTGATCTACAGTGGTTGTTGGTACAGGCACAGAGCCGGCAGACTCGGGCTCCGAATCGGCCTGTGACGGCGCGACAGTCTTCTGGTCTTCCTCAGCCATGTTGGCAGCTTCAGGAAATATTATGGGCTTTGCAAGCGTGACCTGAGCAGCGAAAGGAGGGAAAAGAGATGCCTCAATAAAGTGTAAAAGAATGACTGTGGATGAATGTCATATGCCTCGGCAGCTCCAGCTCAAGTTGTTGGTAGGCCGGCTGGTACTGGGGCCCCCCCACACTGTTAGGCGGTCCCCTGCCCATCCCCCGTTATTGCCGTGCCCCGATCGGATGTCTAGTGCATGTACCTGCCATGGTTAAAGTGATGGAGAGGTACATGCTGGACGATATCTTTGAAAATCTTAGATATGTACATTATTGAAGCTCGGAATATATTTATTACTTATATATATACTATGTTACGCTATCTGTAGGTATTCTGAGCCCATTAAAGCGCCATCGTGTCACTTTTCTTCCAGTTCTAGAATACAGCGTGCTTTACCTTTGAAGATTGCAACCGCGATTACGTGCAAGTACCTGCGCCCTTCACCGAGCCGCCTCACCGAGTATCCTAGCAACTGACTCTCTCACGTGACGCTATCAATTCCACGCTGAAGCTCAGCCAAGTATGGAACCGCGACTTTGATGCATTCTCACTCAGGAATCCAAATCATACTTACTTATCATAAAACTTCCTTTGAGCTGCATAATTATTAGCTATTGCTGGTTCACTAATTATCCTGGAAACCCAGCGTCAATCAAACGGTAGAAGGAATCCGCGGTAGAAGTGTCGTATGCACTAACCAGGTTAGTTGAATCACCCAATACCAGTTGTACGGCTGTACTCCGTACGGTGGATCGGAGTTGTTGCCCAGATCTCGCGCCTTCAAACCTCCAAGACTCAAATCAGCCGGTCCATCATCACTCATCGTTCGTAAGCGACCTGCCGCAACCCCGTTCCCACCCCCGAATCCAGAAGCAAAGGCAAGTAAGCGCCTCTGTATACGACACAGCACCTCGTTCAGCTCACTAGGCTCAATCGGTGTGACGCAAAAAGGGGATCTGCGAGCCAATCGAGTGCAACTCCACGTCAGAAGCCCATTTCATCCATTCCATTCAATCCGGCCAGCCATCAATCAGCAGTCAGGCAATCAATCAATCAATCTCAATCCAGCCCAGCACTGCCAGCTCTGCCCAAGACAAGACAAGGGGGGCCGGCGAAACGAAACCGCAGGAACCCAATCGACAGGGTCTCTTGCAGCTTGGCCAGGTAAGCCACATTGGGGACAGAAGTAAAAAAAAGGACTTCGAGAATCTGCATATTTAGACTTGTCGTAAGTGTGAGCCGCCGGCATCTCTTCTCCTCCTTCCTCCTTCCTCCTGTCATATTCTCCCTCCCTTCCCCATTTGTTTGTTTTTTAGCATCGCGACAGATCCATCCAGTCCTCATTGGTTCAAGTGAATACACATATATGAGAGAATACGTCAAGTAGTACGTCGTAGTAAGGGGGCGAGAGAGAGAAAAGAAAGCATTGGATAGCAAACAAACAACACACTGTGAATACATCAAATTGGATGGGCATTTGGATCGGGTTGGATTGGTGGCAGGGTACAGAATACTTGAGCTCTACTTCCCACGTGCGGCTTGCCGTTGGTTCCAACAAGGGAACCTTAGACGAAGGCATCTGGTTGGCAGCACAAAAGCCTTTGAGAGTTGCCATCTAGCCTTGGGGCGCCTCGTCTGTACCCTGACCAGAACCAGTTGAACGTGTCACGGCTATCTCTAAAGCCGCAAGCTTAATTCAACCTCTCAGCCCACCACAAAGACACAATTCAAACCTCCAAAAACCCACCCTTGCATCCCTACTTCTCACCACCCATTGCACCTCTACCGCCAACCAGTTGGACACGACAATCAACTTACATCCCCCATTCTACCCGCTCCCGCATCATCCATCTACATCTCCCAAACCCAAACCCGCATTACACCCACATACATACCCCTGGATTGTTTCTCACCATGGCATCCCGCCCTCGCCGCGCTGCCGCCCAGAAGGCAAACACGGCAATTACTGACATGGTCGACAGCGACAATATCACAAGTAGTCGAACCGGCAGGATCATGTCTTCCAGGACTTCATCGCGTCGGTCTGAGGGTAAGAGCGCCGTAGCAACTGTCACACGCGGCCCTCCATCATCTCCCTCGGATTCTAACCAGCATATGCATATCACAGTCAAGTTGCCCGCCAGCAAGCTTCGCCAGGCCACCACCAGTCGTCCCACAAGCTCGTCTTCTGCCAAGGCCTCCGTTATCGCTCGAGAGGGCTTCATAGGTGGCGAGATACTCTCGGGTAAGCGGACTCGGGTACAGAAGAAGAGCTATACGCTCGACTCCAGCGATGAGGATGACGACGCAGAGGGGGAAGAAGAGGACGCTGAGGGTGAGGACGATGACATGATCGAAGTCGGCGAGGAAGACGCCGAAGGTGAGATCGTCGTCGACGACACCATGGACATCGACGCCGACGGTGATGAGGATGATCTTGGCGAGGAGGATGCCGAAGGTGAGGAAGATGATATGGACATCGACGCAACGCCGTCAGGGCCCACGATCAAAGTCTCGAGACCCGGCAAGGCCATCAGCAATCCCAAGACCAAGACGCCGACCAAGGCCGCAAGTAAGCCCGTTATCCAAGCTAAGGACAGCGATGATGAAGAGCTCAGTGAGCTTGAGAGTGAGGACGAGATCCAGGACACCGTAAAGGTGGGCGGTGGCGACGACCCGGATGAGGATGCCGAAGGTGAAGAGGACGACGAGATCGAGGCAGCCGGGCCCCTACAAGATGATGACGACGACGACCTCGAGAGCGGCGACGAAGGAAGCGGAGGCGAAGCCCCCGACTTGACCAAGATGACTAAGCGACAGAGAGCTCGATTCGAGGAAGACGGCGATGGTGCTCTCCTGAAGCTATCCGATGGTAGGCACTCCCCCTTTTCCAATTCCCTTTTCCCCATATGATGGATTTCCGCTGATCCACAACGTGCAGAGGTCCAAGCCAAGAAGGTGTTCACAGCAGAAGAGATCTCCATGCGGCGTGCAGAGATGGCTCGTCGAAGACGCAACCTTAGTGATAAGCGCAACGAGGAAGTTAAGGTAAGTCGTATACGTTAAGAGTCATCTTGATCGTTATGTGATACTAAACAAGCCATACAGATGGAAACGATCAACAAACTTTTGAAGAAGCAGGCGCCTAAGGGTAAGACTAAGGCCCAAATCGCTAATGACGAGGCGGAAGCCATCGATGCCAACAAAGCGGACCCTATCTTTGTGCGATGGATCAGCAACAAAGACGGCAATCGTATCGCTGTCCCTGAGGAGATGCTCGCTGGTCCCATGGGCAGGGTGTTCATTCCTGGCGGCCTGCGAAGTGGAAAGATGATCGAGGAAGTCTCCTAAGACGACGGCGATACGTCTGCCCAAAACCCCACCAAGCAACCTCCTTCTTGAAAGATGGAAGATCTCAAGGGGCGGGGGTTATTGCACGTACACTGAGCGAGCTGCGCATTCTGTTTGCTGGGTAGCCCCTCGGATTGCCATTGTTTAAACAGCGCATTGATTTCTATTTTTCTTGTAACATTAACGAAGGCAATCATCTTGGATGACTCCTCAGCTGCCTGAGGAGGATCACAAAAGCGTCGCAGAGGTATATCGAAGGAGAGCTGATAGATTAATCGGGTCATTTGCGTGACCCTGAGCTTGTTCAGATAGATACTATCCTTACAATTTCTCATTGGAAGCGTCACTTGTTTCTTTTGTCACTTGCTCCGTCTGGGTGTCTCCAAGATGAACTTGAACACTTGCTATAAGGACTTGGATTCATTCATATTACTGAAGAAGCTTCCGGTCCATGATATCAGGCCTCGTGCTGCCCTTTCATCGCTGTACGCGTGGTGAATGCAATGAAGCCACTGTCTTGGCGGTTATCTCGTAATGAATACTGTCGCTTGGGTTTTGTGCTTATCAAATTATTGACATTTGTGTCGCTGGGTCCTTGATGGAATGGAGCCTCCCTTAAGATCACCTCCTCATTCCTCTTGAATAACGCCCCTTATCATTAGCTATATAGGAAGCTCCCCAGCTTCAATCGTATACTTCTATGATGACACAACTATGGCTTTCAAATCACTAGCAGTCCCGTCGCTAAGTTCTTAATGACAGAAGCCGTATTTCCCTACATTTGCCTCTATTGGTTATGAAGTCAGCCCCCTATCCTTGGTAATGGTAGGCAGGACATGATCCCGAATTGAATGTCAGCGAATTGAATGTGACTCCTATCATCGGCGCAGGTGAATATAATATAGCCTCTAAACTTATATACTCTATTATGTTGAACCCTACTACTATGTTCATTAAATCACCAACATTCCTGTCGTCCATGGTAGCAAGTACAACATCCCTTCCCCTGTTGTCGCCAATGGTGAATACAGCACACCTACCCCTTTCATCAGCGAAGGTTAATACAGGACAACCCCTTGTCATCGGCGACAGTGAATATAACACAGTTCTTCAGGTGTGAATAATTCAATGAAATGAACACTGACATTTCAGGCACATGCCTATAAAACCACCAAGCTTCCCGTCGTCAGGCCATCCCAGACGGAACCAGAAACATATTCTTCAACTCACACACAAGGCTTCCGACTTGTTACTTGTGAGCATCACAAAAGGCCCCCTATCCTCGGCGTTTGCACATCAAATATGCCCCCCTATACTTATTCTCGGCGATTGTAAGGCAGACGGACCCCCTATCCTCGGCGGTTGCGCACCCGATAGACCCTTTGATCTTAGGCGATCGAGCACCACGGAAAGACTCCATCCTATTGTCAGTCAATATATATTATATATCCATACCTGTTCACCCCCTTTCTCTTCTTTGCGATCCTCAACACCCGCCAACCTGCTGTCACCATGTGGCCACCGGGCCTCAGCGATGCTGACAAGCGCCACATCCGCCGCCACAGACGACGGTACTGGCGGACGGGCGCCTCAGAAAAGTCGAAGAAGTATGCGCTGAGCGTGGCGCTCTCACACCTGCCGAAGCGACGACGTCGGACGTTTCTTGATGCAGTAAGTTTATCATTCCTCGGCGATGTTGATCTATGAGAATCCTCGGCGATGCCAATTCATGGGACTAAACTTTGAAATGAAACGGCAAATATAGATCCAGGAGGGAGGTCCGGACCGTACTCCTTCTGCGCCCATTGCTATTGCTGCGTCGGCATCGGACCCGATTGTTATCCCTGATGACGATGACGATGACGAAGACGGCCCAATAGTCATTTCCGATGACGATGACAGCGAGGACGGCGAAGATGAAGCTACCGCCGCTTCAGATGGCCAGAACAGCAGCGAGATCGACTTGTCCCCTCTTCCAGACCTCGATGAAACCGATGACGACGACTTCGACATTGATGAAGATATCATCAAAGAAATGGAAGCGGAGTTGTTGGCCCCCGAGCCCCCTGAAGACGAAGATCTCAACAGAGAGCTAGAAGCTGAATTCTTGGCCCTGGAGGACCCCGTCTCCCGCTCCCCCTCGCCATTACCACCACTGCCGGCCCCGCCGCGCATTCAGAAGAGAACGAAGAAGAAGCGGCTCAGGGAAGGGGCGCGCGACCACCTTGCCGACATCGAAAAGTTGGGCGGCGAGGAGAAGGCGGACGCTATATTCCAGGCCCTGCTGGCGGAGAGCCGGATGCGCACGGGTATCGGCGCGGGCGGCAGCAGCACTGGTCCTGCTATTCCTCCCCCGTCCGCTCCTACTGTTCCCTTTGCTACTTCTGCTTCTGCGGCTCCCATCCCTGGAACGGGAGTCAACGACCAGGAGGAGAAAGGGAATGGTGAGGATGGGAGGCGCTGCGCCTGACAGACTCCTCAGCACAGAGACCGACTTCCTAGAATGTCGCCTACCAAATACGGAGTAGCCTACGATCAATATCAACTATTTGCAGCTTGCAAATATATCGTATGGCTTCTTCTCGCCAATGTGATGTGTCCATGGTAGTACAGCGATACACACTTAGCTCAACACACCGACCTGTGTCTAATTCTCTTGGTTCGCCTAGGTGCATTTTAGGTACTGGCGATACGATATTCTTGGGAATCTTGGGAATGTCATGAGGAGTCTATGGCGTGAATGTATCAATTGGTGGACGAGAGAGAATAGGCTCGACACCAAATGCCACATGGCATGCCACGAGGTATTTCGATCTATTTACCACCAACGCAGCTGGTACCATCTCATCTCTCACGTCGCTGTTAGTCGCGAGCCCACGTGGAATAGGACGGTGGAATGCGAGAAGTGCCAGTGGCACTCGAGTAGGCTGGTTGGTACGATGTCATTGGCAACACATTGTCCTCGTTTTGGGCCCTGAGTTCGTCATACATATCACTCCATCAACAAAGTATGTATGTATTTCCACTTGCAACCATGAAATCCAAGCTATCAATATACTTACTTACCTTGTCTACTTTTTGACATTGGTCTCTCTATTCAGAGGTCTCTTCGTCCCCTTCTTCCCCCCGAGTAAGTGAGTGGATTTGTGCCAGATGCCAGCTGTGGAGACAGACTTATGTGCCTGCTAATAAGCGCCTTGCATTCCAGGCAAGTCCAAGTCCATCCGTCTGAACAAATTGGGTTTTTTATGGTTGATACTTTCCGATTTTCTTTTCTCAGTCGGCGGTCGGTGCTTTCCGCTAAGCACAGGCCCAGCACAGCAGGAATTGGAACACAAAGTCACACCACCACAAAAACATCCCGCAAAAAGGCTTGCTTCAATGCTTGAAATGAGAAAGAAGCACCGGTATTTGCCGCTTTCGTGAGAGACTAACACCCGCCTGAACCAAATCAATCAAGGCCTGTATCGCCACCTTGTGTTGCCCTGTAGCATCAGCTGCAATAGCCCCGATTTCAATTTCATTTTCAGGCCATAATACATCACGAGTACGTTTTTACATCCAGACCCTCCCTCCCCCAGTGACCATCATTCTTGTTTGGCAGCAGGGGCTCAGGAGATCTCGTGTTACACGCCTTCGCCTCTTGTTACCCGAGAAATCTCTCAATTATTGACAATTTGAAGACTGTGAGTACTACATACCTAACCTACATACAATCCTTTCGCTGTGAGTTAAGGGGGGTCAATGTCTCGTCGTATTGGGCTTGCGTACCTCTTGCATTTGCATTGCACCTTTCATTCCCCCTTTGCATGAGGCCTAGGTAGCTATTTCGGCAGTGTGACTGCGGGTGGTTTATGTACCTAGAGCTGCAGTCTGCAACCTGCAACCTGCAATATGCCTACCTGCTTTGCTACTGTTAATACTTGTGGCTGATGGAAATAACGAAGCGGCCATCGCAGAGTTCATCCAGAATCCAGAATCCGAATCCTCCACAATCAGAGTTGAAGGCTGCAGATCATTTTGTCACACGACACGACTCATCGGTTGAAACCAAACCAGTCAGTTCCCGCTTGCAACCACCCGTTGCAATCGGCTTTTGTCATCTTCATCTCCATCCTCATCCATCCCTCTTCGATTCTCTTTCTCGGGTACGGAGTACCGTTGTCTCTTTCTGTATCCCTCTCCCCCCTCTACTCTCTACCTACCACTTACTGCACACCGACTTCGCGAATCAGTCCCTTCTACCTTTTTTGGCCGGCTTTGCCAACCCGCCCCGTGTGTGCTAGAGCGAGGCCAGCAGCCCTAGGCCTCTCGGCCTCTAGGCCCATAGGCCGCCATAGCTTAGCCGAGAATATCCTATCTGCATAGACCCTAGACTTACCAGTACAACTCAACAGCTGCATCCCTTCCCATTCGGTTTAGACGGGAGACTGTCACATCAATCCATTATGCAGGCTGAACTAGCACGAGGGTCGTCGATCCCTTCCCAAAGCCGCCAGAGGTCAGAAGAAGAGGGTAGCGCTGCCGTAGCAGTACCTCCCACCCAAGCCACCCAGGCTCTATCAGACTCTGGTAAGTCTAAGTACCTTTTTCATCTCAAATCAAATGTCCGTCTACCAACCCAAATCCGCATTCCTTACTCGTATCATGCTATCATCCATCCACCACTATGATGAACAAGGCATAAACCACCTGAGAGCACAGTCAGCCCGTCAACCCCAGGTCCCCAGCCTGCAGGGACCTGATTCTGTCATTCATTGTTTGTCTTTGGCCCTATGCAGGTTAGGTCTCTGGAGTCTGGAGACTAAGAAGAGAGCGAGCAGGCCAGAGAGCCCCCTGTGGCCTGCGGCCCTATTTCAGCTCCTCAGTTGGTGGTGCCTCGGTCTGCTTTTCTGCTTTTGTTCCTAGAAGGATGTACCTTCAGGCAGGTCAAGCGCCGAGCCTCTCAAGTGAGACCACTTTCTACTACTGTCTACCCCGTTTTTATCTCCTTGATACACTGAGGACAGTGAGGGGACCCCGACATGGCCAGATCCAGGCCCGATTCCTTACCCCCCCCTAAGGTTGCCTCTAATCGTCAAAGCGTGACTTGTTTTTATTGGATTCGAGCAGTGTCTATGTATTGGGAAATTTAGACTGGGCCGTCCCGTTCACCCCCCGTTCAACCTTCTTCCCTCCCCTGTTGCTGACCGGCTCTCTCCCCAGCTCAAAAGAACCCACTCATGCCACCGTCAAACGATGTCACTGCCCCGCACTCCGCACTATCATCTGGAGAAGTAGCTAGCCAAGCGCAACAAGCACAAGCACAAGCTCAGGCGCATATAAATGTCCAGCCGCCTGCTCTTGCCACCGTCAGACGCTACCCTGCCGAACCACCACTGTTAAACTCCCTCGAAAGTGCGACGGGGACGTTGTCGGCTTGGGCTCATTCCAAGATGATCTTCTCTGATTTATATAAATCTGGCAAATTGCCATTGACTAAACTGCGTTCACCACCGCCCCAGCCTCTGCCTGCCGATGGTCCGGAATTCGACGCAGATCTCGTGAGCAGGGACAAGACGAAACAGAAAGAAGCCGTCAAAAAGTACCTGGCCGCCACCATCCGGGACGACTGGGCTTTTACATGGCCAGCCGACGGGCAAAGTCCTGTGGTCAGCCACGCCCATGCTGACACCACGCAACCCGGAGGAGACACCCCTGCCAAGACAACTGACACTGACGCTGCCGAGTCACGTGAACCGCCTTCAAGTGGCGACGATGAAGATTTGGAGGTGGACGAAATTGAATCAGCCGATGATACTGCCTCGGTCTACAGCACCGTCTCCGACGATCCGGCTCATTTCAGAGCCAGGGCTGAATGGACCTCAGACCTGTCCGACGACGGCGACTATGAACCTGTATCCCCTTCAGCCTACCGCTTCGACTCCCCCGATACTGTGGCATCCGTCATTAAATCATCCGGTCTCGAGAAGCGCGCAAAAAGACGCAAGGCAGTGAGGGAGGAGGAATCCTGGAATGGGGGTCTAGCTTGCTTCAACGCGCGGCGGGATGCATGGACATCCGCCAAGACCGCCCGCGTAAAACCCAAGCCGCCAGTCTCGCCCATGTCGCCGGCAACCCGCCGACTCTCTTTTTGGCGGCTGTCCAGCTCTACACCGCCTGTATCACCAACAAGTAATGGGGCACCGCACATATCACCGTTATCGCCCACCAGCACTCACCACTCTGGAGACTCGACTGCTGTAGCCTCGTCATCAGATGCGGACTCGAACAAGATCGTGGCGACGACATGTGATTCCTCCAGCTACCCCGTGGAAACGCTTCTTCCCATCCCACCGCCTCTTCTTCCTCCAGCCAATCCTATGCGCGCCTCGATCACCCCGGCAACTTACCCGTCGATATACGATCGCATTGTGGTTCACTCGATGACACCGGCATGTCCTGTCAATCTAGGAGACGTGCTGCGAGCCTGCGTCGCAGGTTGGAAGCGGGATGGCGAGTGGCCGCCCCGGTCGACAGAAGCCCCTACTTCGGTGGTCGCCGTTAAAAAGAAGAAGCGGGAATCCAACGCATCTCACGCTAGTACCGGGCGACGGATGAGTCTCGGCTTCCTGGGAAGAAGGGAGAGTGCGACTGGAGCCCAAGCAAACGCGGCGTTGGGAACACAACACGACGCCAACGGAAATCAAGAGGATGGCGCGGGCGCAGGAAAGGCGATCCGGAGGTCGATCCAGAAGGTCTTTGGGCTTGGCCATGAAAGGAGAGGCAGTAATGTCGGTCCTCACGGCGTGGTGGCCTCATAACGTGAGGCCCCAAAGCGTGTGGCCTCCAAGCATGTGGCTTCGTAACCTGGCATGCTGGCGATCACGGCGCATGGAAGCGAATTCGGTTCTTTGGACGTTTTCTTTTTTCGGAAAAGAAAATGCGTTGCATATGGCTTGGAAAACGCACTCTGGAAACGACTCTTTGGATAATTTCCTGGTTCGCAAACACTTGGATCAAATGAGATGATGATTTGACGGTGATGGTGATGGTGCACGTTGGCTGTACTTGGTTGGACATTTGGGGATATACCCAGCATTGCGAGGCGTTTTCGTTACAATAATCGGCCAGGGAGTCACTCCAGTCTATCTAGTTGGCCGGTTTCCGGTTTCGTCTCTCCCATTTGTCAACAACGGTTGGATGGAGTAAATGAGATTTGAGAAGAGGGTTATATATTACGTCTTGATACGTTCTTGCGTCTTTCATTTTCCAAAGCTTTATGATGAATGATTTGGCATTTCAACAAGAGGTTCTTTGCGCTTGCTTGACTTTGTTTACCGAGTTCGTCGTCCACCTTAATCAAATGTGCCAAGCAATGATGTAAGTCATACTCATTCGACTTCACTATGGATAACATTAGGATGAAGGTGTAGACATTATGAGCCTTTGCCGACCTTGTAAATAACCATTGATACCAATCAAGTGGAAATTAATACGGAAATGGCTGTATTCTAAGTCTACACGTTCTTATTCTCATGGATACGATTCGCGCATCCTGTTCACCATGTCATATGTCGTTCAGAAGACATCAGGCAGGGCTTGGTTTGGTTGGAGGACATATATGGAATTGACTCTCTAAAGGGGGTATTATTATCTTTTGCAATTCCATTCCAAATATCCTCCTCCTTCCATGCTTTCTCTCATATCTTGGCTGTCTTCACTTTTCTGTCGAGGTGTACAAGGAAAATGAATGCATGGCTCTCTCTGGCTGGCTAGCTAGCTCTCCTTCTTTCCCATTAATGGCTGATTGTTTTCATCATACATATTTCATTCGTACATAGGGTAGGTAGGTGGGAGACGCTCTCTGCTGCTGTTCATCCATCCATCCACATCATCCTCTCTGTAAAACATTTGCTGTTGCTGGTCTTCCTCGTCCGCATTATTTCGCCCTGGTTCCCTACAAGGAAACAGATAGCAGTATTGGGCGACTCTTCTCGTATTATGACATCCGAAATGTCTGAAGCGTCCCAACGCAGATATGGATATCAGCAAATGTGCAACACCCCAGCAGCGAACAAAACGACAAGACCACGTCTATAAGTAGTAGCTTGGTCTCCTGTGTGTCCCTTCTTACTTAGAAGGCAGCGCCACCAACGCCATCCCCCGAGACCTTGGCCAGGCTCTGCTCGCTCAGGGTCGACCGGAGCTCCATGACCTTGGCCTCGCGCTCCAGCTTGTCCCAGTGGGCCAGGCTCTTGCGCAGCTTCTCCTGCTTGGCGTACGAGTCGAGGCGGATCTTTTCCTCCTCCTCCTTGAGCTGGTTGAAGTGCGTCTGCAGCTCCGGCAGCACTCCCGTGTGGAGCGGCAGCTGCGCCGGGTCGACTTTGCCGCCGGGGATGATGGGAGGCAAGGAAGCGACGAGCTGCTCGGCGAACGAGAGACGTTTGTTGTTGTTGTTGTTGGAAGACAAGTCGGCCGAGGGTCCCTTCGGTGGGTTGAATGGCTTGGGTTGCGACACGGGCGTACTGGGAACCGATAGCGATGACTGCGAAGCCCGCGGGCCAGTAGGAATGTTGTTGCTGGCAGCCGTGGCCGAAGCCGGACCGTTGGCCGGAGGTATGTTGCGGCTTTGAATTGTTGTACCCCAGTTACTACCTCGTCCACTGCCTCGCCCAAATCCACAACCACCGCGGGATGCTGCGAAGCCTCGGGGACCGGAAGGCGGATTGCTTGGGCTCGGCATATCGTGTCGACCTGACGGTCCAGCAGGGATCGGCGTTGACCTGGACTGCGAGACAACAGACTCGCGCCGCGACTCCCTTACATCTCGGTTGTCTCTCATATCGCGGCCATTGTCTCGGGGTCCAGTGGGAGGTGCTCGATAGCCTGCTGGCCCACGTGGCGGTGACCTTGCAGGAGTTGTTGTAGAATCAGCAACCGCTGGCCCGCGCACAGGGCTACGTTGTCTGTCTGGGGCGTGATGTGATGATCGCGATAACGGTCGAGATGGGAGCGGGGACTGTGGGCGTGATCGATCATCTGACCGAGCTGAAATAGGATGAGGCGATGTACGTCTCGAAATGTCCCTGGATTGTATAGCCGATGAAACAGCCGATTCGCGAGGAGGCGTCTGCCGCCGGCTAGGGGGGCCAAACCGATCATCGCGCCGGTCCATGCTAGGAGAACGGCGCCTGAAGTTGTTTGTCCGCGGTCCGGGCGGAGAAGGTCGTCGGCCCGGGCTCCGGCGCTCACGATCCCTCAAGTCGCCGCGGAAATCTCGTCCCCGATCTCTGTTGTCCAGAGGAGAACGGGACCGACCTCTATATGCCATGTTAGACACTATATTACGCCCGGCATTTGCAGGAACGAAATCATTGCCGAAGTTAGAAGACTGGTGAGCATGACGCTTGTCAGGCGAGTTCAGGGGCCTACCCAAGGAACCATACTGAGGCTCCCTTCGGGGCCCCAAACGATTGTTTGCAAGAGGTAGATTGTTGGGGTTCACCGACTCTCCCCCCAAGTCTTCCAGACTGGCAGACAGCTGAATGCGACGTGAGGGCAAGGGAATGGAATTGGGATTGTCACCAGCCGCAACCCCAACCGATGCCTCGCGCTTTATCTGCGTAAATCGAGGCACCGAGGCGGAAGGGGGAGAGTTATGGTATGGAATACGGGGCTGAGGAGAGTTGGGATGTGAACGAATATTTGCAGGGAAAGAAGCAGGCGGACGTTGAAAGTAAGGATCAGGGTGTTGTGACCTTGCAGAATCATAGACCCGCCTAGGAGATCGCGGTCGATCCCTGTCATCCCTAATGTCCCGTCTGGGGGAGAAACGGCGCGGAGGTGGGCTGTTGCGTCGAATGGGGCTGCGTCTCTGGGGAGGAAGAGACGGTCTTCTAGCCGGGCTTCTTGTCCTCTCCCTGGGTCGTCTCCAGCTATCTCCCCCAGCGGCGGGTCTGTCCGCCTCTCGCTCGCGCGATCGATCTCTTCTGAAACGGCCGGGACTCCTGGAGCGACGACGGGGTGTTCGGTCACGGTCACGGTCTGGAATATATCTGTCGTTGTCTAGAGCCGGTGGTGTTCTTGCTCGTTCCCGAGGCGGTGGACTCCTCCCAGGTCTAGGAGGTGAACGAGGTCGGCGTTGTTCAGGGCGCTCCGGGCGATCAGGACGTTCGACACGTTCGGGGCGTTCAGGTCGCTCGGGTCGCTCTCGATCAGCGCGATCGTTGAAGGGTCGGTAGGACTCGCCGGCGCCATATCTAGTGACCTCGCCATCGTCGTATCTGAAACATTCACCATGTCAGTATTTTGTAGGCAAGCATCGGCGATAGCGACACATTCGCAGTCCAAGTCCCAACGCCCAGCAGCCATTATCACAATATGGCCGTTTTAGCAAGACTACTGGCCTCCAGAAGCATGCGCCATGACCATAAAAGATAAAATTTGCCACAGAGGCATATAAATCGGTTGCAGACGACAGTCTTGCTGGCACTAGGACCCTGTGATGCAAGCTCGGGATGATAGAACGAATTCGGATTGAAGTGGAAGCCTCGAAGCAACCTTTGCCAGATTCTGCCGTTCTTTCCCCCAATCGTTTTCTCTACCGGCTTGGTGTGGTGGTTGGGAATTGATCGTGTCTCTCGCCCTCTCGATTTGTGATGCGGCTTACCTCCTGCTGCGCGAGTCGCGTTCCATAGTTGCTGCCGGGCTGGCCCTTTCCGGGCAGATCGTCCTTTTCCTCAGTTCGGGCGAATCAATCCTGGGAGAGCAAAGCGGCAAGGAGAATAGTAGAAGAGAGTCGCTGGCGTGGACGCGTTCGCAGTATGATGGGTTTTGTGTTGGTGGTGCTGATTGTTGATTGAGGATGATGCTTGGCTTGCTGTAGGTTAGGTACAGGTAGCAGGTGGAATCATTCAACAATTGCCATCATCGCAAACGGTACATAATTTCTGGACCCACCTTTTATCGATAAGCTGCACCTGCCAGCCAGCCTGCCTCCCTGTTTCCTTGCCTGCAGTATCCTCTGGGTTAGGTGAGTGTAGGTAATTGCATGCCCTACAGGAGTACCTATCATTGATCAAAGTCTCACTGTAGACTATTGCTCTGAACGAGGAACAAGGTCAAGGTAAGAAGGCCATCGTTTCTTTTCAAAAACAACAATGGAAGGACATCTACCTACAATATGTAAACCAATGGCTGAGACTATGTCTACACCATAGACATTTACTAGAACTTGCGGCTGCATGCGTCTTAAAGACGAAAGGATGCACACTTCCCTGCCCGACACATCCACGTACCGCCCTGCCATCACACGCTGCCTAGTGTAAACAAAAACACCGCTTCATCGTCCGTGTCACGATCAAAGGTGACAATCCTTCTCATCTTTCATCATCCCGCCAGGTGCGCATCTGTATCTTCATCTGACGAGTCGTCCCCGACCTTTTCCGACGTGATCCTCTCGGCAATCCACTCGTGCACCTCCTCCGCGTGGGCATGCATCATCTTGTTGAGCCCGGTCTGAGTGCTTCTAATAACGCCGCCAAAACGCTTCTTGCTCACCTTCTTGGCCATATCGGCATCAATCCAGCAGGCATGGTCGTCGGCAACATAGACTAGAGAGTTGCGTTTGTACCATGTAGAAAGGTCCTCGTCGACACTGGATTTCACCGGACGAAGGTTACCTGTGACGAAGTTGATGACTCCGGATATACGGTCTTTACAATCTGTCCCCAGCGTTCATTAGTATAATGTGTCCGTTCGTTTCACTTCACTTTAACAACTGGCTGCCAATGGCTAACTTACGTCGTTCTGTGAGGAGTAGCTTAACTCCCAGGTACGCATTACCAACACCAAGGAGGAAGATATCTTCCGCCTCCCAGAGTTGGATGTAATTGTCCCATATGTAATTCATAAGCTCTTTCATCTGGATGCTAAGCGTTCTCTCATCAGCCCCTTGGATATACGGATCCGTGTCCTCTGGGTGTGTGATGTAATGAGGGATATTGGCATCGATGATTCCGAAATCGTTCTGGTGAGCCCATTCGACATAAGACGCAACGCCGTCCATCTATGCAAATGTTAGCTCGTTGACCATTGTGCCATTGGGCAAGACAATTCCTTACAATAAACGCGTTATGTGGGTCAACTTTGTTGTCGATTTTGTCTGGCATAGCCACCAGCTCCGGACTGTTCATAAGTTAGCTTCAGGAATGATGACGGCATTGCACTTCAATGCATGAAGATGCGCTTACGGGTCATGGATCAGCAGGATGATCTTTCTCTTTTCCATAATGCCGGGCGATATGAGTACCTGGTTCTCAAAGGACTTGAAGAGGGCCTCCCGCTGGATATAGAGTGGGATCAGCCCACACTTTTCAGCGAGGACCTGCCGTTGAAAGCCCCTGATTACGTCGTGCAGACGTGCCGAGCCCGGGCCTATCGCAGGCACATCGATAACGCCAGGCCGCATGCACTCCCAATAGGGAGCTTGGGTGGCTTTTACTTTCTGCAGAACCTTATGGGCGTCCTTGTCGATGCGAGGGAGAGACAGTTTCGGCGGTGGCTCGCCCATCAATGTTCGGGCCACACTAAGGGCCGACATGGAGATGGCCTTGAGATTATAACCGCCCTCTAGGCAAACAGCAACTTTGCCACCCGCAAGGGACATCAGCATATGTGTCATGTGTGCATAGCAAGGCGGAGATACAAAGCAGCCACCAAGCTCATCGCCATCAGCAGCATCGAAACCAGCAGAGATGATGACCATGTCGGGGTCAAACTCCTGCGCAATCGGCATAACGATCTCCTGGAACGCGGCGAGGTACTCGCCATCGCCCATGCCTTGGTTGTTCCAGCCAATATTTACATTCTTTCCCCGGCCGACGCCTTCGCCAACCTGTTCTATGCCTCCGTCTGGGATCTCGGGATTATCGGGCTTTCCAGGGTAGAAGTCCCCATTGGCGTAGACGTGAAGGGAGATGTAAAGCACATTAGGATCGTCGTAGAACATGTTCTGGACGCCATTGCCATGGTGAACATCCCAGTCGAGGATGAGAATCTTGCGACAAGTCTCGGGGTATTCAAGCTGGCAAATCCTAGCGGCGATGGGAACATTGTTGAACAGGCAAAATCCCATGGGGGCGTTGTATTCTGCGTGATGGCCGGGTGGCCTGATGATGGCGAGACCGTTTTTGACGCGACCAGCGGCTACGCTTTTGCATGTTTCGATAGCCCCGCCTGCTGCCAGTAAAGCTGCTTCAAAAGACATGGCACCGACATATAGGGAGTCTCGACCCTGGTCCAGCTCGTGGCTGATCTTCCGTAGCTCTTGGGTGTCTTTCGTTGATAGATCCTCCACCCAGTCGTAATGTTGAGGGGTGTGCATAGTGCATATTTCCTGTCTGGTAGCCTCACGGGCAGGTATCCTCCACATGTACTTGGTTGGCGTATCTCTCAGAATGTCTTCCAGGTCCGTGTCAGGGCCCGTATAGACGAGTTCTGCCTTCTTGAGCATCTTCATGATTTCTTCTATGCGTCTTGGGTCCTCTGGGTGGTGAGGCGACGGGCCAAAATCGGCATTAGCATGGAGTTTCATGCGAGGGTCGTAGCAGCAGCCTGTAGGAAGAAGGGCCTTCCTAGTCATGTTGGCTTTCAGAAATGCCTCTTCGTCTATGGGCATCTCATAGTCATCGACTACGAGATCCGATTCCCCATCAAAGGCTGCGCGGTTGCTGCCGTTCTCGCCCTGATAGTTCTCATGGTCACCCAGACCGTTCGGTGCGTCAAGCATGTCATGATCTGCACCTTCGGAGGCGCCATGTCCTTGGTCCATGATGCACTGGCCTCAATACCATATGTGCACGAGTATCAATGAAAGCCTGGGTCCACTTAGTGAGTGGTGTGATGTGGCAGAGTTGTCTTGCACTCAATGAGTGAAGACAATTCACGGGTAATTGAATGCCTTGAGAGCCTTGCACACTGGGTGGACGAAAGACCCAACTCAGAAGGCCAATACGTTGAATACGGCAATAAAGATGTCCAGAGACCTCTCCAGATGCTTCGTGTGAATGTGGTACCTCTGTAGATAAGAATTAGCCAAAGTTCACATCATTGGTCTATGCTTTTGTGTAGAAAGGAACTCTTGCTGAAAAAATGGGAATAGCCATGTGCCTGAGGGACTGGACTCCGCCATGAGGTGTCACCAGTCCACAATCCGTGATATGCAGGTGGGCATGAGCTACCAGGACTTTGAGGCGCAAACTCCAAGTTGTGCCAGTCCGGGTTGGCAACCGTAGTCAAACAAGTCGGGGCTAGTATATACAAGGTATCGCCGAGGAAGAAGATTATACCACTTACATATGGAGATTGCCGAAGTGGGTTGGTATATTTTGGCCGTCAGAGGCGTGGACAGCGACTTTGGGGAGAAGGAAAGGCAAGAGGATGTCTCGATGAATTAAAAGTCCATGCTGCCTGCGACCTGTTGCAACTTGCGCGCGACTCAAGATGAGAAGGTTTTAGGAAGCAAATGCAGTCAAGTTGCGCAATAACGACAACCTGATACCCAGAAGCAACGAATATGGTCACGCCAGCGCTTGCGTTGCGTCGCAGGTACTTGAAGTTATTATGCGATGTCGTATGTGTTGAAGGAGTTACAGCAGAGTGAGTGAGTGCATCGATTAATGGTCAAAGACGCGCAGGAGAAAGCCACTCCACTAGTTAGCCTTGTACAAGTAGTTCAGGTACCTGAGCCGCCCCGGCCTCCCTTCGGGATTGGCCCAACCAAGACCCGATTAAATTGGAATGAGACTACAAGTACACATACGGTAACATACCACACCCAAACCTCATCAACTGCATCAAAAGGAAGTGCCAATGAGCTTGTGATGCATTGAATGGGCCAGAGGGAAATATTCTCGAAAATCAAAATCGAAGTCCCGTTGCGGCTATCAGTCCACGTAGGCACAATAACCATCACGGCAAGCTCGAGGGCAGCGGCGTCATAGTAAGTTGTGCTAGGGAAGGTATCGATTTACTTAGTATTCATGTATCAGATGGGTAGTACTTGTCACGACGAACGGTCTGTAGGTAGAATGGTTATAGCAAATCGTTGGGCTCGGAGTTTATGGCCAGATTGATTATAGTATCTATCCTTCGACAACACAGCATCCCGAATAGAAGCATGGCCTCTTGCAAATATCACCGAGTCCACCCCTGATCTGACATGTCGACCTTGAATTACCACAACCCCATAGTTGATCTAGCATTCGTGAGCATCATCGCCATAGGGAACCGGGTGGGTTGCCTCAGGCGGATACATGGCAATTTCCTGCTTAGACAACGGTGGGTTCCCAGTCGGCCAGGCGTCCTTTCTGAACGACTCGTCCTCGCCCACATAGCCCTCTTCGTCCAGAATGCCACTGAAAGGGAGTTCGTCGATACTGTAGTACTGAAGCAGCAGCCGCTCTTGCAAGACAGTGTCAATGGCCGCAGACAATACCTCCTGATCCGCGCTCAAGTGCTCCTGTAGACTTCGCGCCATCTGCATGATGCCCATTTGATTCGTACGAGGACGTTTCTCCAAAATGGATTTGAGACTCCCGGGATTCATCTTCATGAGTGTGCGTACAATATTATTGCTCCGGCCCTCGTAATAACCCCAGGGCACGTTGTATTCCTGGGAACTCATCATTAGCAAAACCGGATCAAAGGATTACAATACTACTTGAACGGGACTGCCACTTACATCTGGTCCCATGTCCGTGCAAATATCACGACGGACAGTGGTTTCGATGATGGTCCAGAGGCTATCAAGTTCGCGGATCTCGATAGTACTCAGGCGGCGAATATGATATAGACGATCATCCGTCTGCCATAGCTTGGGCAAGTATGGATACCGGGCCCATTGGTTATGGAAGCAGTCGGCAAATAGCCACCAAGTCGAAATGGCTTTCCGTAGTCTTGTCTCCTCGTTGGGTTTAAGGCATCGGCTGTCCTCGGGGGTTTGATGCCACCGCAAGCGTGGATACTCCTCCACCCACCAGTCGATGGCTTTCACCATGTTCCAGATGACACAAAGATCACGAAGTTCAAACTCAATCTTACGAGGACAGATAAGCTTTCCCTCACTAAAAGAAACAGGGAACCGGGTAAAATGAATGATCTTGCCATCTTCTCGATGTGGATCGAAATAAATGTTTCGAGGGTACAGCATGGCATGCGTGAAGTCGATCTTGCCAAGAGTGTGGATGTAGAGAACTGTCTCGAATTCGGGTTGGCCGAGGAGCACGTTGGTCATGAGGGTGACTTGGTTCTCCTTGAAAATCTCGCAGTGGCGCTTGTTTGTCATGGCAAAATTGGTAAGGTCTCGAACCCCCATCCGTTCCATGGCACTGAGGAGTATCTCCGAGGGTAGTGCCGTAAGGAGATAGAAAGCTTGCCCAGCCATAATTGTAGTCTCCAATATGGAAGTCCCTGCTAAAATACCATTAGACATTCGGACTCCAATCAGGATGGCGGTAATAAGATTTACTTACAATACCTAACGAAAGTGGTTGTGGATGTGAGTACTTTTGTTTCAAGGCCCTATGAGACTGACACGTTCTCGAGCTGCTGAGCGTTATGCGCCTCTCCCAGGTAAAGGAATGAGTTTACAGCTGGCAACCCCTCCTAAGAGAGGTATAACGTCCCAAGTAAGCTGTGGGATATATAGGACTCCTCGGTCGAACGAACTGCAGCTTGGAGGCAAACTTGAGCAATGCCAAGTTCTACAAGCCGCACGTAGTCGACCAAGGGGCTTCAACACCGAAGGACTCAATCAATAATAACCCCTCCTTTGGGGCTATCCAAGTAAGTGCTACCAGTGGACAAGGACATATCCGGCGCAAAAGTTACAAGTGCCATTGAGGCAGAGATTGGATCTTGTGTTGCCATGGTTGTGTGGTTGAGGGAAGAAGAAGTCAAGACACGTCGCGGCCAAGTTGACTCACGCGACTTGTAGTAGTGGTCGCAGTGACGTTCATTTACCTGCCGGAACAATTCAGAACCCATTCGCCGGCGCCTCTCAACTTGGCTTCTTGGGTCATATGGTCCAAGCGCCCAGCATTCCTCGGAATGCATCCTATGCATCCTCACCACTAATTTGACCACCAGTGCTAAAGGATTCCAATCGTTCTCAAGAGCATCCCAAGAGTATTGAACACTCATTAGGCCCTTTTCATCTCAATCACATATGTATTATAGGGGCCAAGGGTTGGTGTGGCTCGAGATGAATTAACAAGTAACATATTCTTGGCACTTACACAGTCCTGAGGTATCCATATGCAGACATTGAATATACATTTGTGACAGGGGACACAAGAATCCCTGTCTAAACGCCAAACGCCCTTTCCAGTTATGCATTCTCTTAGGCGAACAGCTGTCTGGAATCCAGAGCATCTGGGGCCATCTTCTTGCCTCCATGTGTCCGCAAGCCCAGATCACCCTTCTTGGACAGTCTCTCCACAACTTGCTCAGACCTAGCGTTGTGCCTGCCTGCCTGCTCCCTTCGCACATCAGATCTAACCTGGTTTGGTGAGACGAACTCCTTGTTCTCGTAGATGATAGGGCCACCGAAAGAACCTTCTTGAATCTGTTTGAATGTTAGCTATTATCACGAATGTAATTTCTGGGCAGAGATAAACCAACAATGATAGGGGTCAAAACAACGCGTGGTCCTATCTCAACAAGGTTGATGTCTGTGTCCTTTGTGGTGGTGCGGCTCTTAGAAGAGGTCTTCTCTGTCTCCTCATCCTCTTCAGCCTTCGCCTTGGCTTCAGTTTCGTTTATTTGGTAGACCCGGAGCCAGATCTTGCCATCCGCAATGGTAAATGACATAACATGGTCAATGAAAGGCTTGCTTTTCCTGGCACCCTCGGGAACTCCAAAGGTTTGCAGGAAGAGTTGCTTGATGACCTGAAGATGGGGTTGTTTGTCGAATGCGGCATCAAATGACAAAATTGGACCTGTGATATGGCGTTAGTGACAAACCCAGGTGTGCCAGTTGGGGCCGGGCTCTGAACTTACGCGATCCTTTCAAACAGTTCCCTACCAGAGAGATCTCTTCCATCGTATGTATGTTCTGGCAGTGCATCTGTTGACAGTTGGTTAGAAGTAATCTTCAAAATCACCCGTTTCATTTAGTATTACCTTCACCGTGGGCCCATTAGGGACACGCGAGGCCCATAAGTATAAATCTTGGCCTTTTCTAGCTTCGAAGTAGAGCAGGTTGTTGCAGTTGGACATCTCAGCCATTTCGCAGAGTTCTGTTGCGCCGACGTCAGTCTCCTACATATCCAACAGAGGCCGACCAGAGCTGCGGATGAAACGTACCGTAGAGCTTGCTTTTCTGGTCCCATTTACTTTCAGCGCGCCCGTGAGGCATCAGTGCGGCCAGGTCCTTGATCAGATGCCGGTGCCTACATTCCGCACACTGGTCAGTATGTTGTCGGCGGCTATGGCAATTGGAAACCCTCCAGCTTTTTGCATCCCATCAACTGTGCTCACATACCTGTAAGTGACTCCTCTGCTGGGCACGATGAGTACGCGGCTCTTCTGCTTGCGGGCGGGTCCATTGGCAGAGTCGGCATCAGCCTTGTCGCCGCCATTCAGCGACTTGTACGCTCCACCCATGATGTTCCTTGGTGTTCGAGGCGGGGCCCGAATTGTCGATGCAGTGGTAGTTTGCAAAGAAAGAGTCCTGAAAAGCGACTCTAATCTGGTGTCGAGTTTACCGGAGCGATCCTCTTCGTTCGGGCAAGACTAGGTGTGGTGGTTGCTGAAAGTGAGAATTGCTGTTGCGCAAGTCACATGAAGTTGAAGTAGTACGCCACCAAAAATTGCTTGCAGTACGTTGAGAGGTTGCTACGCCGCGCCTGGAACTTTTTTTCTGGGCTGATAACGATAACAAAGATCAATCGAGATAACGATAAGATTACTAAGGAAATATGGGTCCCTACTGCACAAGTACCTAAGTGGGTGGTTAGTGGCGGTGTGGTATGCGCATGCGGGGCTACGACGTCCAAATATCCACTGGGTTGGAACATCCTCCTATCTGCTGCCAGAGAAAGGGGACACTGCAAATTTGGAATCGTGTTGTCTTCAGCGATATGGTCTACAGGTCAGGTCATGCTCGTCTCGTCTTGGCGTAATATGAGTGTGCAATCTATCTTCAGCAACGAGTCTGCGTAACACACAGGACATTTGCAGAGGTAAACAGAACGCTGCTCGGTCCTACAAAGAGTCATGTTTATAATACCTTGTTTTGTTGATCAACAAAGCTACTAAGTAGCCCGTCATAGAGCTTCCAGGTGTAGAGTTGTTTTGGAGGCATATGGCTGGCTTACGGGCATGTATGGATTATGTCTGATATGCCAGCACGAGAGCAAACCAGCGGCGGTGATATGCAGGCGCATGATGAACGAACGTATCTTCATGTCAGCTCGTGAACTCAGCAAGCAGATTAATTACTTAAGAAAACGGGAAAGCTCCAGCCTTGCTTCTACAAGAGGAAAGTAACAAAATCAATTCCTGGCCCCTTTACTTCGTGCCATAAAGCATCCCGGACATATGCGACGCCATTATCATCATACCAATCCTATGACCATAGCATCCCAGGGACATTACGAGATACGGTCCGCGCAGAATCTTAACAACACTTTCCAGCATTTGCCTTATCATCGGCAGACTTGCTCATTTCAATTGTCTGGCCGGAGGTGTTGATGGTAGGGCCACCGGCGTTGTCGTTGTCGAGCGCCTTACTCGAGACGATTCGGTAGATCTCTGTAGAATCTCCGTATTAGCTTTGTTCATGGACTGCCTGTGCTTTGCTGCCGCATTGTTGTAGGAGAGGTATAGGATAAATATGATCAACGTACCAGTCAGAATGTTCTGGAAGGCCAACTCAACGTTGCTTGCATCCAAAGCAGAAGTCTCGATGAAGGAGAGGTGGTTGTCGCCTGTAGGGCCTATGTCAGCATGGGAACGACAACCTCCCGGTATTATGGGAGCCTGATGGCCTGGCACATACTAGCAAATTGCTTGGCTTCCTCCGTGGGAACTGCGCGCAGGTGGCGCAAATCGCTCTTGTTTCCGACCAGCATGATGACAATGTTGGCATCAGCATGGTCTCTCAGCTCCTTCAGCCATCGTGTGACATTCTCGTAGGTCTGGTGCTTGCTGATGTCATATACCAGCAGCGCACCGACAGCGCCCCGGTAGTAGGCAGAGGTGATGGCGCGGTATCGCTCTTGACCAGCAGTATCCCAAATTTGCGCCTTGATGGTCTTGGAATCGACTTGGATGGACCGCGTAGCGAATTCGACACCGATCGTCGACTTGGAGTCCAAGTTGAACTCGTTTCGGGTGAATCGACTAAGCAGATTGGACTTTCCGACGCCCGAGTCTCCAATCAGGACCACTGTAAACGAGAATCACGAGAGATCAGTAAGCTGTTTCGTTAAGGAGGCGAGTCGCGGAGGCATGTCGAGGGGGATGCACCTTTGAAGAGGAACTGTGATCGTCATTATTAGCGACATGTGTCTATGTGGTTTGGTGGGGAGTCGACAACGGCGAGGAGAGGCAGATTGGGGATGAGGGGTAATGGGACAGCGAGAGAAGGCAGCTCACATCGTATTCGTCGTTGGCCATGATGGGCGATCAGCTGTCAATATTGCAGTTCTGGTACCGTTGTTGAAGAGAGGAAGTGGGAGCAGATGTGGGAGTAGATTGCGGTGACGTTTCTCAGGGGACCGGATATTGAATGAATATGCGGGTCGCGTTTGGTTTGGGGGTGTGGTGTCCGGAGCGGTAGTCGTTGAATCAATCTCCCATGCAATCAATAAAATGCGTCTAGACCAAGGTTGGTTTTCGTTAGGCGGGCGGGCAGGTTGGGTTCAGTTCAATGTTGGTTGGTTGGGTCGTGTAGAGAGAGCTGTAGCGGGCAGAGCAAGCAAAGCAGGCAGTTGTAGCAGTGGTAGTGGGCTGGAGGGCAAAGTCAAGGTGGGCGCCAAGCAAAGGCAGCCGTTATTTGACTAGTGGTGGTGACAGGCGGGTGATGATAATAAAGAAACAGAACGGAACAGAACAACTAACATAGGATCAGTACAAAAGCAGAACAGAACAGAGCAGAGCAATGATAACCCGACCTACTTTATGTACTTCAGTTTATAACTCAACTTAACTCAAAAGGGGTCGATATGTTCTAGGCAAGATGGATTTGATTTGGCAGCAAGGCACTACTGGCTGTCCCAAGCAACCAAATCAGTGTTGCATGCTTGTGTCGAATGCTCATTGCCCATAGCCCATGGCCAGCGTGGGCACACAGGCACCCTACTACCATTGAACTGTCAAAGCGAACTCCCTCATGATCCATTACAATTACCATTGCCTGCCTACTTACCGATAACTCTGTTTATGCCCACCTCAGTCACGATTGCGATTCACTTCATCCGTCTATTAGTCTTGACAGTACCTAGACCTACGTGATAATAAGTCTACGGCGCATTATCATGGAAGATCGCCATGCCCTGGAGTACTCACAAATGAGCATGGATACGCATGTCCCTGACTCCCTGGAAAGCATCTAATTGCATTGCGCATTTGTCTACGGAGTACAGGTGAGGGGCACTTACAATCTGCCCTGCTTACACGTCAACCACTGAAGCGGTATTTATTGGGGGCCGGTGGTCCACTGTCTAACTTGCATCATACGCTAAAAAGCAGGTACATGCTTTTGCCGGGGGAGGTAAACACAAAACAGATGCCACAAGCGGCAGCCTTCAACCCCTATATCAGAGACGACAGCACATATGCGGTGAAGCTTAATTCAAGACCCGAAAAAATACGAGGGCATTGATCACCATCGCTGCCTACTTGGGAGTGTTTTGAAGCATGCCATGCAAGCATTGCGGCTGCAAAGCAAATCATCGAGTGTGGATTGGACCTGAGAACTGACTAACACGAACCCATCAGCTTCTCACCTCCAGCTCCTTGGATTTGAACATTACATGTACTTACATTGATACATGTTGCACATCGCCGGCACAGCCTGATTACCTAATGTGCATCTAACCTCCAGACTTCAGCAGTTGTGTATAATAGCCATATATCAAAATGTCGGTTCAGTGGAGGGATGCCTTCCTGATAGAGGTTTTGTGAGGTGACTTCATTCATTCCAAGGCTAGGCGAAACCAAAGGTTTGGCCGTGCACTTTCACCCGCATTTCAGATCACGTGCACTTCTCATCTGCTTGTGAGGACAAAGGCAACGGACGTTTTGAAACTTCCATCAAATACCTAAGTAGGTAGTAAGGAGTAGAAGTGCAATGAGTTGATACTCAGCAAAGAGTTGATGATGATTTCCTAGCTTGTATCGTTATAAAATTGTTACTTATATACATGTCATTACATGTTTATAATTTATAAATACCTCTTACTAGGAGGACAAGCACATTTATCTTGGGCAATGCAGGTGGGTTTCGTGTTGGTAGAAGGGGAACACCAAGACTGTACGTGAGAATTCCCTACTTGCATCTATCCCCTCTCACCAAATGCACCCACATGTAAGCTGCATACAACTTACGACATCTCTACCTCTTATGCTTCCTCTGCCCGTTTCAGTCATTTGGCCAATTTTGTGTGAATGCGACGGTTCATTAATCTCAATTGTTTACTTCAAAAACTCGATACTTCTACTGGTATGAACGCGCCCCGTGCTAAACAACGTTCTTTCCCCGAGATCTTCCTTAACAGAAACCGACGAAGGCTTATTTGGAATAATTGGGTGTATGCTGGTGTTGTTACCCAAAACAACTGCACAGAACTGGACGACCAACTTCTGCCAATCTACTGGGGTTTTGGTCCCAGTAACATACATACATCACCTCCGAGCCATTTCGCGTAAAAGTCAGCGAAGAGGAAACATCGGCAATTTCAGCCAGGCACCCAGGCCTAAAAGGACCGCCGCCTCTTTTTTCTGTTTCTGTTCTCAACATTGCAACATTGGTCACCGATCTCTTGCGGCGCCTTATTCATCGTCGTCGTGCAAGCAGGTGGAGATATCTTGGCTTCTGTGCTACCGACACTGTCCTATTTGATGGCACTGAAACTCGTGAAGGTCGATTGGCCAAAGCGTTTTATGTAGGCCGCCAGTCTTGCACTGCAGGTTCGAACTGGTGAAGGCCTAGTACGTTGGTTGCAAAAGTCAGCCAAGGAAGAGGCAACTGCGACCTATGCAGGTTGTCGATACCTTTATTCAGCTCAAACCTTCTGGTCCGCACTTCTCAAACGTCGTTGCCGTTGCATCCCCGTTGCAGCCGTGCTTTCTTGAAGAACCCGCACGCATCTTGAAGGCAACGCTCAGGCACGACCTGAAACCCTTCAATTCTTCTTTTCTCGCTGCCACTATTCAAAGTTGGGTCTTTCACTGCTCGAAGCAAAATGGCGACTCTACCGCACAAAGACCTGCCATCAATCTTGGTGAATGAAAACGGCACAAGAGATGACGACGACGTATCCCTTACCTCTACAGTTGTGGAGTCCAACTACGGAGACACATTATGGACGGTCGACCGCATTCTCGCCGACCGTGAGATGGAGGGCCCGGAAAACAAGGGCAAGATAGAGTATTTGATTAGTTGGGAAGGTAAGCCATATATAAAACCCAGTCCCTAGTCCCTTGGGTAAACCGACCCCATGCTACTTATATAGTTTGCGCTCATATGCTGCTACAGCTACCCGTGCAGCCAAAGCAACATATGACGCCCCAGGGCTCCTTTCGTTGGCAGTAACGAACGAAATACTGAGACTTCACAATTTATAGGTTTTCCACTAAATGAAGCTACATGGGAGCCAGTCGAGAGCTTTTCAGAAGGACTACTCGAGCAATGGCTGGAGCAGAAGGATGAGATCAAGCGTGGCGAGCGCCCTTTTTTTGATGTCAAGGAATATGAAAACGCAATAACGACTGCCTTAAATGAACACAATGAGAGGCATCTGAAACGAAATGCGAAGCGGCAAAAACTTGGTCAACAGCCTACCGCACCGTTTGCCGAGGAATCGGTGGACGGCTCGACTGAATCCATATTCAGCAGAGACGACTCGGAATCGAGCGATGAGGCGATGGAGATTGACGATATTGAACCTGGATACGCTGAAAGGACAGGAGAACTGCCTAAACCCTTGAAACATAAGGTTTTTAAGGGCATACCGGCGGCCACGGCCACGGCTACTGCCACGGCCACGACTGGTAATTCGACCAAAGAGTCGACATTCCGTCAATTCACTGGACAGCTTGCCGGCCCAAGCAAACGGGTCTCAAGTGGCTCAACACCAGTGGTGGGTTATCAGGGTACAGCCAGGAAAACAAGCACCGGCGATAAAGATCTCACCCGGTCAGGGGAAGCCAGGAAACCATCTGTTAGCGGCAAAGACTCTGCCCAGTCTGGAGCACCTAAGAAACCAAGTATCGGAGATAAACCCCAGACCAAGCCTCGACAAGCCATGGTCAAGACAACGACCGTGGCAGGCCCCTCCACCTCCATATTAGCCAAGAAGTTCCAGGCAGTCCGGACACCACGGCCCGTAGCTATACCGGCTGCGGTCGAACTACCCAGGATAAGAAAACGTCGGACAAGCTTGAAAGAATCTATGATGGACATTACCAAGGAACCCAGACTATTTAAAAGTCATCGCAAAAGGAATGCGGCAAGGAAAAGGGGGCAAGAACTGAACGACAGTGCTCCATTGGACGCCTCGGCCATTCCAGCAAACTTCTTCATCACGAACAACAAGCCCAAGCAGTCTGCCACTGCCGAGATACCAGCAGCCCAGTCGCCCGCCAAACCATCGGCTGATGACCAGGTGACTAACGATTCCAACAAAGACCAGTCCACGGCGATGGCAACAAATGGGACGAACAAGTCTCGAAAGTCGGTACGCTTTACGGAAGATCCGCTTTTCGAGGAACCAGCAGAGATAGAAAGCCCGTTGGAAGCTCCCGAGCCCGCCGTTCCTGCCAGTGTTGCTACCAAAGCGCCGAAGAGGAAACTGTCTCTAGCAGCGTACCAAGAGCGAACCGGCAAGCAGGCCGTGGCAAAGACAACCTCTTTTGGACCTGAAGGCTCTCGTTGCATTCGTGTTCTACTCAATGGTATCACAAGAGCCCAGCTTCCATGGTTGAAACCGTTCATGGAGGATACAACAATGCACTTTCGGACGGTCTGTGTAGCCGATGATTTCTTCGGTACACCCGAAAATTTCTATGAAAACCATAACAAACTGGCCAGTGGCAAAGTAGAGTGCCCAGAACCCGATAACATGACAGCACTGGAAGCGGTGGGAAAGAACCTTCGACGCACACAAGCAGCCTTCTATCTGGCGCGCGAACAGTACTCAATCCTTATTTACCCAAACCAATGCAACGCTTGGGCTGGGCTGGCGGACCCAACAAGTCCATCAGTGACACCTTTGAACCATGTGATATTTCAGCCCTCAGTACCTATTGATCTGGGGTTGTATCGTCCGCTGGTCTCATCAGACGAGTATCATGATGGTCCAGGATCAGTGGATGTTGATGTCTGCCTGAAGGTGATGAACGAACTCGTTGATGTCGACCTCGAAGCTCTGCGCTCCAAACCAGACTTTTACCTTATCCACTATCCGTCGGAGGATTTCCTCTTTCAGATGGTGGCACTTTGGCTTCGAAGTATAGTACCGGGGTGTCGCATCTTCACCTCCAACTATATAGGAAGCTGGGCCAAGTTTGTTGGAGAACGGAACAAAGATGGAACCGTGATACTTCATGAATCTGTCATGAAAAGTATTAGGAAGATTCCTAGGCTGTGGGAATCAATAAATCACGGCGATCACAACCTGTGGCACTTGGCTTCATCCGGACAAGAATCTGCGTTGGATCCCTGGGGAGTGCCGGGAACACCCGAGAAGGACCCTCTCATGTCGCTGCCACGTCTGATACTGACACGCCTCTTTCCTTACGGCTGCGCGATATTTATTACTCCGAGCTTTGCCGTCTCTGAGCCTGCAGAGCTCTGTAGGCTGTTGAACTGGTTCAAGGAAGAGAGTCGAGTCGAGCCATACGTCCTTGTAGGCTGCGCGAATTTCCCTAAATACCTACAAGGGTTGGTCTTGGACAAAGCTCGAGAAGCAGACCAGCTCAGGCGTACTCAATCAAGTGATTTGTTTCTCGACCAGGAGCTAGCCGCTAAAGGATTGTCACGAGATGATATCAAAGACCGGCTGCACGCCTGGGAGCTGATTCGCGACATCGTCCACACGGGCAGGGGTTACGGGTACGACTGGGAAGAGGCTCCGGAGGACATCCGCAAGACAGTATGGGCCACTGAAGGCATCGACCCCAACGATGAACAGAGCCTTGTCAACTGGTTCGTCTGGTGGTCAACCACGCGCCTGACCAGATATAGGAAATTCTACGTTATCGGATCCAGGGCTCGAGGCATAACCAAAGCCCGCAGGACAGTCCGTATCCCAAACTACGCCACTAATGTAGTTGGCGATCCTGACGTGGCTTTCGCTCGCTTTGTCCAGGGCCAACAAGACCTGGCGTCCGGCACCACAAACCCGGCCGAATCTCGCAACGACTCGATCGCACCATACGTCTTCCGAAGCAAAATTCTCCCTAGTGACCGAGCAGTTGATCTGAGGAACTGGCTCTTGAAGACAATCCACGCTCAAAATAATGGATGGGTCAGGCTCTTCATTGACCCGGTCTCATGGCGAGACGTACAAATGGCGGACAGCTTTGAAGACCCGAAGTGCGAGTACGCCACCTTTACGAACTGGTTCTGCTCGATACTGAAATACTATAAGGGCGTTAATACTCTGATGGGTCTATTCTATACGATAGATACTGAGTGGAGCGGTTTGGGGCAAACAGGAAACGCCGGTCGACATCCGTGGATCGCCATATATCGCCCCGTGAACCCGCATCATGTTGGCAAGTACACGGAGATGGAGCTCTTCATTTGGGATTGTGACTTTTCGAGACGATCACGCGGGTCATCCCCCCGAGACCCTCCTCCTCTCCTCCCCATGCAAAGGCGGTTGGTAGAATATGTACGAGAGGAAGCGCCCAGCCGATTTAAGGAGCATTTTCTCAAGAGAGTCTGGATTGGCGATTTTCCGATCGTACCCACGCCAAATCCGCCCCACCCCATCGACATTACCTGTCTAACACTCCACCATCTGCTTAAGCATACGTATGACTTGCTTAATCCCTTTGAGGCGAAGTTGAAAGAAGGAGGCTGGAAACTTGTCGAAGGATCAGGTATCCGTAACCCCTGGACGGAGCCGGTGGCCAGAGAGGGGGTCGATACATTCCCCAAGGCGGTGGGCGATATGGAGCAGCCGGAGGCGACGATTATCCACGCGCCGCAGGGAGAGCGGCGGGGGCAGTCGCAATGCCGCAACAAGCTCTACGACGACGCGTTTCAGGCGCGCAAGGCCGATGGTCGAGCCTCGACGCTGGACTTCCAGTACCAGCCGACGCTGGAGTGGTACCACAACCTCAAGGAGGAGGGCCGCAGCTACAACTATGTGAACGTTGAAAGCTGGGACAAGGCGCTTGACGATCTCATGGACAAACGGTCCTAGAATGTTGTTGGGCAGTCAGGTCGATCGTGGCGATGCTCGCGATGACGGATGGACAAGAGGGCACTTCGAGGATTCACAAGTGGATGGATGAATATATTTTGTACGAGTATAGTATACTAGTGGCTCTAGAGGAGCTGGGATTGTAGCCTGCAGCAGGAGAACCCCACGGGGGTGACCAACATGTTGACGATGGCCAGGCGGAAGCTTGAGAGGGGTGGCAGGTTCAAAGTATTCCTTGTTGAAGGGCGTTCTGTTGGGAAACCCATTGTCCCATTGCCCACAGGTGCCGAAACAGATGTCGCGAGCACTTACTTGGCCGCGAGTTTCTTGCTACTTTTCTGTTTTCTCTCTCCTAAGCGCAGGGAGCAGCTGCCTTGCCTTGAACGCATCGTGTGGTCATATGGTTCTAGGTTATGGCTATGTAGATAGATCAATCAGGAAGCAAATACATGCCTGTAATGTCTTGAGACTATCAATTTGATCACGCCTTTGTCTTGTTGTAGTTACACCCATGCATGGTAAGTTCCGGGCTTCTAATTCCCCCAATTTGGTATTGGGGGCGGCGATTGGCTTCCTTTCTGTCGCCGGCCCCACAATAGCTAACAGCCGCAATCACACCATCGAGTCTCACCTTGGATCAACGATAAGCAACTCTCAAGGTACCCTGCCGCGAGGTAAATAACTTTTCTTCTTTTTCTTTCTCCCGTCTGATCGGACTGACTGAAGCACGACCAGGTTATAGTAAAATCGTATAGAGTTTGCGTACGCGAGATGGCTGTCTAGAGTTAGTCACTCTGTAACGGGTTTCTTATCAGAGGATTTGGCCGGTTGGCGGCCTACAGAAGAAAAGGCTTGATAGTCGATCGATCAATCAAGCGAAGGGTGATCAAATAATACTCGTGGCGGCGTGCGCTAGAAGAAAAAGCAGAGACAGAGTATGCGCACAGCAGCCATGGCTTCGTCCTCACCGTCCTCGACGCCTCCGGGCAAACCCGTGTACGGGACCTTTACCACAGCCACCTTCGTTCCTGAAGACGGCGGCGAGAATGGCATCCTCCCGCCTTCCGCCGGCGACCACGAAGGCGACCTCGTGACGGCGGCCGAGGACCAGGACCTCCGCCGCGGCCTGCAGCAGCGCCACCTGTCCATGCTGGGCATCGCGGGCGCCATCGGCACGGGCCTGTTCCTGGGGCTGGGCGGCGCGGTGCAGACGGCGGGCCCGCTGGGGGCCCTGCTGGGCTACGCGACCGTCGGCCTCGTCGTTTGCGCCGTGCAGTTCGCCCTGGGCGAGGTGGCGGCCCTGCTGCCTGTCACGGGCTCCTTTGTGCGCCACGCCGAGTTCTTCGTCGACCCGGCCCTCGGCTTTGCGATTGGCTGGAACCTCGTCTACGGCAACATCCTCAGCATCCCCGCCGAGATCACCGCCATCTGCGTCCTCTTCTCTTACTGGTTCGACCCCGTCGAGGATATCAGCCCCGCCGTCTGGATCGTGATTTTCATCGTGCTGACCGCGGCAGTCGGGTTTGCGTTTATTCGCGTCTTTGGCGAGATCGAGTTCATCTTCGCCCTCATCAAGATCGTGCTGGTTGTGTTCCTCATCATATTGGGGTTGGTCATTAATCTCGGCGGGATACCCGGGACCGAGAGGATGGGGTTCCGGTACTGGCATGTAAGAGAAAATTGCTTATTTCTTTTGCATTATGTTGTACCCATACTGACTGATGACATCGTAGACTCCCGGCCCCTTTGTCGAGCTACTCCCTATCGCCTCGGGCGATCTGGGCAGATTCCTGGCCTACTGGAGCGTCATGACGGGCGCCGTCTTCTCCTTTGCAGGCGTCGAGTCTATCGCCATGGCCGCCGCCGAGGCGCAGAACCCGCGGCGGGCCATCCCGCGGGCCTGCAAGCGCGTCTTTGCGCGCATCGTCATCTTCTACATCCTGGCCGTGCTCATCGTAGGCATGCTGGTGGCCAGCGACGACAAGCGGCTGGGCAACGCGTCGGGCACGGCGGCGCAGAGCCCCTTTGTCATCGCCGCGTCGGCGGCGGGCATCAAGGCCATCCCGTCCATGGTCAACGCCGTCGTCATCACGTCGGCCTGGTCGGCCTCGAACCAGAGCCTGCTGTCGGGGACCCGCGTCCTGTACGGCCTCGCGCTCAAGAAGCAGGCGCCCGCCATCTTCCTGCGCACGACGCGCTGGGGCACCCCCTACGTCTGCGTCATGCTCTTCTCCGTCTTCATGCTGCTCAGCTTCATGTCCCTCTCCAGCGGCGCCCTGACCGTCTTCTTCTGGCTCGTCAACCTCACCAGCGCGGGGGTCCTCGTCTCGTGGTGCACCATCCTGCTCAACCACATCCGCCTCAAGCTCAGCATGCGGAGGCAGAACATATCCCTGGGCCGGCTGCCGTGGCATAACTCGTGGACTTGTAAGTTGTAACCCTGTTTTATCTACGCCTTCTGCTTGGGAAGGTCTTTGCTTGCGTAAGCCCACCATTACTGACACTTTGGTGATGTGACACAGTCTACAGTTCATGCGTGGCGCTCGTCATGTGTGTCCTCATCCTATTTACCAGCGGCTTTACCGTCTTCACCAAGGGTAATTGGGACTCGGCCAAATTCGTCTCATCCTATCTGTAAGTCACCTTTGTCCATGCCATATCACATCTAGACGTACATAGACAGTCAGTCCCGTTGCTAACTGAGACTTCTCCAACGATCCAGGGATATCCCACTGGTGCTCGGCGCCTATCTCATTTGGAAATTTGTCAAGAAGACCGAGATCGTGTCGCTGGACAGCATCCCGCTTCTGGCCGCATTGGAACAGGTCGACCTGTATCCCGACATGCCGGAGCCCAAGCAAACAGGTTGGCTCCGGGCTGTGAGCTGGATGTGGAATTAAGACAGGATATATAGATCATTTAGAGAACCATATAATACATAATGTAACTGCAAGAGGTTGCCCAAGGCGTTTGGATCCAGTGGGTTCGGGAACCTGAACATCCAATGCAAACCTGCTACGACGAGGTTTCCCATTCCAGCCAGCCGGGACGGACAAACCAGAATCAGCATGCTGCCAGGATATCCAAACCCTATCGAATACGGCGCCATATCAGCCAGTTTCTCCTCGAAGTTTCCGCCCCTTGCAGGATTGCTCGACTGCCTGTTATAGCTCATGAAACCACAACACGCCTGGAATTGGCAAGCGTTTTTGAAGGCGCAATCGCGTTACATCCTAAATGGGCCGGTAATGGCTAAGCTGATAGCAGTGGCTTATGAAAGAAGTCACTGCACCCTAATCGCTCATACCGCCCTCGCTACATTCCATCTTTGATGGTTACAATGGCCAAGGTCGCCTTCTCTCTGGTTCAGCATTTGACGTAGCAGAACATTGCCGCTATCCTTTAACTTGCATGACAACATCCCTTGCTCTAGCGAACACGGCAGGATGCCGTACCTGGGCTCGCTATCTGGGCATGTTGGTACGTACTCCGTCAGCAGCAAGAGTTGAAGGCTCGGTTGCATCATGATTGAGGAGCTAGACGGGGCAACATGCCAACCCGGGGTACCAAGCCGCCATCGCCAGCAAATCACACGAAGCACAAGTAGGGGGGCCACTGTAACGGAGATACAAATGCAGCAGCAGCAGTAGTGACGACGACGACGACGACGACGACGTCCACTGCCACACGGTCTGACCGATAATCGCCCCCACCACGAGCGACACCGGGCCAAACAGTCAGCAAACAAAGTATTCCTCTTCAGCTGATGGTAACGTCAGCGAGATTGCCCGTAGGAACGTCATCATGGGGGCTCCACAAGATGACCACAGCGTGCCTCGACGTCATATTCATGCGAGCTGCTAGCAGACAGCATGAAAAACGTGTTGTTCGTTGTGGGTTGTGGCGGGCGGACCGTACCGATGATGGCAGAGATGGGGGAACAGAGGGACAGATGCAACGCCGCCACACACGCACGTCAGAAGTGACAACGATGGTAATTTGGAGGAGGCGCAGAAACGCATCTTGCGCTCCATCATCCTCGCCGCCCGCATCGATGGTATCCAGGTAGCCCAGGGCTTCATCAGCCGTACCAAGGTGGCCAAGTCTACACAAGCCTAGGCGCGCCTCCCAGTCGACTTGGGCTTTGCAAGCACTGTGCCCACGGCTCGAGATACTGCTACCGCGACCCGGCTATCGCTGCAGAAAGGCTACCTCGTCCCCGTCGGCATCCTCTTCGCTGCTCTCTGCGCTCTGGCTGCCCTTGCCCGTAACCAGGTTGCACATGCTCACGGTAAATGAAGCTTCGGGCGGATGAGCCCAACTGCGCTATATGCTCTGGCGAGCCTCTTGACAACGACCGAATCCTCGAGGCCAGCAGCGGCCGAAGCAGCTTCTTCATCCTCACAGGAAAGCCTCGGCATCATGACAGCGCGCAAGGAGTAGGCGTCACGTCATGTCGTGCGCGTGTGCGTGGCAGCCACTTCTCTATCGTCAGCAGCCCAAGTTCAGGCACTGGTGTACGACGAGGGAGAAGTCTTCTTGACATCATTACCCGCTGCCAAAGCAGCAGGATGATGAAAAGGGGGCAAGAAGAAGAGGAGGCAGAGGAGGGAAGGGAAGGAAGGTCGACAAGGTAGCCACAATCCAGATGCTTGAGCCGTGGGCTACAAGTGCTTCCGAGACCTACCTCGGGTGCGGGTGCGGAGACCGGTGCTTGACGAACCTTGAACCCGGAGACGGCGCAGGTGATATCACGTGTCTCTTCCGGTCCATCACCATGATGACGACGCGCACTATGAGAGGTAAATGTGCGGCGAGGACTTCATCAGGCGCTGCGCCTTCCGAGCATGGCGGCGCAGATTGCGGGACGCCTCGGAAAGTACGGGGTTACCTTGCTGTCGCAGAGGTCACAAGTGTTGGCGCGCACACAGCACACGGACTTGGCGGAATGTTCCCGGACCGGCTTGGTAAGGAGATTGGGGCGGAACGGCAGCAGAAGCGGCCCGGGGCTTGGAAGAAGGGAAGTAGGTGTGTTACCTTGCGGGCTGCGAAGGGGCGTTCCGGACCAAGTCCATCATCAGTCATGTGGTGGTTACTTGCTTGGCGGGAAGAGGTTTCGAGTTCTTGCAAGGCCGGCTGGGATCTTTTCGATTATGTTTTCCAGAAGTAATGCACTTGTGAACCAGGACGGTTAGTGCTGCGATCTGTTAGGGTAGGGTATGCCCCACGCTCGCCGACGAGGTTGCCTGATGCTTCTTACATGCTCATTGTGGTTGCCCGGGCGAAACTCAGACCATCCCGCCTTCAAGTAAGTTGTGCCTTTTGCTTATAATCGTGAACAAATCCCAGTCATTCATTTGTTGTTTTCATGTTATGCTCTGTTCGTATAGGCGTCAGTCTGATCTAATTTGCAAGTAGTCATGACTGATGATAACACCCCTGGAGATATTTACAGTGTATAAAAAGGGAGCTTCATGGTTACAAACTCCTGGACCTCATTATAATAAAGAAATACATCTGCTTGCCACAACTTCGTATAAAGAAACAACTCCAGTGGAGTTTACCTTGTGGGAAATACTATTTGGAAGGTTCTTTGGTCCAAGCAAAGTGCAAAGTGGATAGCAAAAAAGTCACGATGGGTCATTTCTTCTCAAAGCCCAAAAAGGACAAACCAGAGGGTAATTCACACTTGGATCAGGAGCATGGACAAGAAGACATGCCAGATAGGACCGCCCCTGCAGCGACTCCTCCGGCAGGGCTCAAAGATATGGATGGGTAAAATACTGGTCACTTTTCTTCTGAATGTCTTCGAGTTGCATTGTGCCAGTGCCATAGTATATATCTTTGAAAGGTAGGTATATAAATATACATAATATAAAAACGTGGTGTTCTTACCCCTATGTCTATGACTGACTTACAACTTCCCAAACCCCATGGAGATAGAGGGGTAGCTCAAGGAAATGTAGCATGTAGCCCCTCAATATACGTCAGTTGTCCGGGTGTAGGTGCAGGTGCGGGCAGATAAGCCGCAGAAAAAGAGCTTATCAGAGAACTGTAAGTAAAGCTGGTGATGCGCTTTCGGACCTCTTGACATTGGGACATGCCTGCAACTACTGAAAACAAACTATTTCTCTCACTGAATTATTAAAGATATCCTTACATTTTGCTCTGCTCATTGCCATCACTCCTGCGCCCAGCCGCAACCGAGCCGCAACAGGGCAAGTGGGACGCCCACCACACTACAACCACCTACATACAACCACCTGCTCGTAAACTACTTACCTACCTATAACCACCACAAAATGCCTCCCGCCGATACCGAGGCGTCCGGCCCCGGCGCAATCGCCCCAAGCGCAGCAGCAGCAACAGCAGCATCATCTGTGACGCTGACTGCCCTTACGCCATTCAAGCCGGAACTCTACGATCGCGCCTGGCAATCAATACCGCATCCGACACTGCCCCTCATTGCGACGGCCCACGAAAAGTCCACCACCGTCTTCTCGCTCTCCACCCTCACCTCCCACAGCACCCTCAGCGGCGGCCACACGCGCTCCGTGCGCTCCGTCGCCTGGAAGCCGAACCTGAGCCCCCACAAGCTATGCCTGGTCTCGGGCTCCTTCGACTCGACCGCGGGGCTGTGGCGCTGGGAAGAGGAGAAGAAGGCGACGGCCGACGACCTCGAGGTGGAGATAACCGGTGCCTCCGGTAACAACGACGGCTCGTCGGACAAGGACGACGCCGACGAAAAGGACTGGGAGTTCGCGCTGGTGCTCGAGGGCCACGACTCGGAGATCAAGTCGGTGGCCTTCTCGCCCTCGGGCACCTACCTGGCGACGTGCTCGCGCGACAAGTCGGTCTGGATCTGGGAGGACGTGGGCGTCAACGAGGATGACGATGAGTGGGAGACGGTCGCGGTGCTTAACGAGCACGATGGCGACGTCAAGGCCGTCGCCTGGTGCCCCGACTTCGGCGACAGCCGCGGCGGCAAGGGCCGCTATAGTAGTGATGTTTTGGCCAGCGCCAGCTACGACGACACGGTGCGCATCTGGCGCGAGGACGGCGACGGCGAGTGGGTCTGCGTCGCCGTGCTCGAGGGCCACGGCGGCACCGTTTGGGGTCTCCAGTGGGAGCCCAAGCCCGAGGGCACGCGGTTCCCGCGCCTGCTGACGTGGAGCGCCGACCAGACGCTGCGCCTGTGGACGCTCAAGGAGGACGACGAGGAAGAGGAGGCAGAGGAGGCGCCGCGGCACGCTTTTGGCGCCCTGGGCGGCATCCCGAACACGATGCGGCGGTCGCTGAAGGAGGAGTGGGAGTGCACCGCGACGCTGCCCAAGGCGCACACGCGCGACGTCTACTCGGCGGCGTGGAGCGCGGACTCGGCGCGGATAGCGAGCACGGGCAGCGATGGTATTATCGCCGTCTATGGCGAGGAAGCGGCGGCGGCTACGGAGGGCGATGAAACGACACAGGCTGAGGCTTCGGTCGAGCTTGATGGCGACGTACAGATGGGCGGCAGTGGAAACGGTTCCGGCAAAGCAGCAGGCGCCTCCTCTCCCTCTACGACATGGAAGGTTCTGGGCACTACGGATTACGGGCATGGTCCTTTCGAGATAAATCACGTCACATGGTGCAAGCGCTACGATCTAGAGTGCGCCCCCGAGAGGAGAGGTGTCGAGGAGATGCTCGTCACGACGGGTGACGACGGCGTGGTTCGTCCCTGGCAAGTCCTATAAGAAAGACCGGTTCGATGGGTAATGTGGCCTGCTTAAAAAAGGCTATATGACCTTGGACCCAGATGCCGGGTAACTTTTCAATGCAAAAAACAAACCAGTATAACGTTACCGTCCACTCTTTGTACACAGTTCGTAAGGGGTGTTATGGTGACAACTAGCCGCGACTCGCATCGTATCAACAAAACAAACACCCCCTGTCCCACAATGAGAACAATTCCTACGACATACATCTCGCTTTTTCTTTCTCGAGTTTTGTTTCTCTTGCTGAAACGACCCCTCCTTCGAGAAACACCAGGAGTGTCCGAGACAAAGAGCAATGAAACATCGCAGCATGCGGACTCGACGGGATCGTGAATCAATATTGACATGCTCCCTTATCATACCGGTCACGAGAGTCACACTCGCATACAAGCCCCCAATGTCAAGAAACGGAGAGCCAATTAGGATGACTGACAAAAGTCTGCAGGCTACGACATCATAGCCCCCTAGTAGATAAGCATAAAGCAAAAGCCTCCCCGATCCAGCCAACCCCCTTTTCCTTTCTCGATCGTCCCTTCCTTGCATGGGACCGATTGGTTACGATGGGCAGGCCATTCAGCGCCGCTGTCAATCGGATTCTCGTCCATCCCATCTCCTTTTCTGTCTTTCATCTCCTGCAGGCTGCGGCAAATTCGCCAATCTCCGTACAGAAGCAGTCAGCCAAGCCGGATATCTCCTTATTTCATCCCTTCCTTTTCCCATTCTATTCCCTTCCCTTCCCTCCGTCATCGCCACCCGCCACCGACTGCAGCCGACTGACTGGCGCAGACGGAGGGAAGGGGCGGGGACGGCTGAATAGTTCCTGCGATCGAGTTCCAGCTCCTTATCTTGCTCGCAGGCGGGGCGAATATCCTGTGTCGTCGTTCATCCCATCGACCCGATCGAACTGGGCGCTGCAAAGCCATGGCTAGCACTTACATACACGGCGGCGATCTCCCTTTCTTCTCCATCTCTTCTCCGTGGAGATAACCGCGGAGAACGGAACCGGCTCGGCGGTCCCAAAATTGGACTTGGACATTGACAAGGACAAGGAGAAAGCGAAATCGTCTCAATATCGTACAGCTGCAGCTGCTGAACCGCCACCGGCAAAGGTCGAGACCAGTCCAAAGGATCCAAAAAGAATGACACATGGAACCGCCCGCCAGACCCCATCTGTCTGAGCTAGGTTGACAGAAAATGGTCTTGGCAACTGAACAACAATAGACAGAGGGGATGGTAGTCAGTCAGTCAGTCGCAATAATGAAGCTGTCCACAACATCTTCTCCGCTTCTGAAGTCTGCCCGAGCAGACTGATGATACGCCGCCGTGTCCAGGTTGTCGACACGCCCAGCGGTGGCGGTGGCGGTCGTCAACATGACTACTGCGGCTAACACCATGCCATGGACCATATTTAGAACCTTCTCTTCTCATGATGCATTCGTAGCTCCGACACGGCAACAGGTACTGCCGATGACAACGTACCTAAATGGAAGTAATATCAATTCGATACTAATTAGAACCTCCTCTATACTCTCAGATCAGATATGAGGTTACTCGAGATGAGCAAAAATGTGACCAGAAAGGGGTACTAGGACCACCCGTAACTCGCCTCGCCTTGCCCCTTGCCTTGCCGTATCCTACCTGTTATCTGCATTGGGTATGTGTCCGCTCACCCACGCTTCCCAATATCCTCCATTATCTATGCATGACAGTACCGATCGACGGACCGGCCGAGGAAATCGGCGAACGAACGAACGAACGACCGCGCCGATCCGTCCAGCAGAGGGGGAAAAAAACGGAAACCCCCCAAGAAGGAGGCAAATATATCAGCTGAATCTTAAAACCGTCCAATCCATATCTTCTTACCTGCCTCATCTGGTTTCTTTTTCGTTTCTTCCATCATTCCCTCATCTTGTTTCCTTCCTTTCGATGCAGTTCCTTCCACACTAGCTAGCCTGTGCCAAGTTTAGAACTAATAAAAGTAAATTCAAAAGAACAACTCTAAAGGGACAGCCAAGTTTAGATATCCGTCCGTTAAAAAAGATTAAGTCGTCATCATTCATTGATGAAACCCACAGCTAGTAAACCCAGTGTGTCAAGTCGAGTTGTAAACGTAGACACGGGAAACGGACGAAAGCAGTAAGATGTTTTGGCATCTGAAACCCCAATCAGTAGTTTGCGCGTGAAAAGGGGTGAGTGACAGTCACCTCCAAGGCTTCGGAAATCGTTGTGTAACATTCACGATAATATGCTTCATGTCACGCTCTGAACACAATTGAAGTCGTGAAGTATGAGTTGTTCGAGTGGTTTGTCATTTGAGGTTCTGTACAGAAGCCCTTCCCTCGTGTAAAAAGGGTTCGTATGTATGGCATATAAACATTATAAATCAACCCGAAGTAGTAGCCAGCAGCTAGTCCTTCCATATAACGCGCTCGCTCTCATGATACAGTCGTGACATAATGATGCCTCTTCGTGGAGGTCCTCTCTCTCTCCCCCTTTGCCCTTGCTCATCTAGTAGAAGGGTGATTTGACCATCTAACAAGACAGGCGACAATCCCTTCTTCTCTCTTTCTGATAACTCGTCGCTTCATGAGACTGTCAAATAACCAATGCTGCTCCCGTACGTGTAGCGGGAACGTGGGATATCCATCGCCAAAATCAAATGATTCGAATCGTACATGGATGCTGACCTTTCCATGTGTCGTGAACGCCTCGCCATAAACATGACCCAAAAATGCTGCCAAAATGCCCAGTCTATGTATGTTATTCCCCAATGGTTTTGATGAATCGAAATCGTCCCAGCCTGTCCATTTTTCCAGGACAGGACTTGGGTCCAAACGCCGTTGAATGATGTGCGATGTTTTCCTGTACTTTTGTTTGTCCTTGATATAATGCAGTTTCGTTTGTGTAGTTTATATCCCGGAGCTGGCTCGGCGGCCGTTGGGAAGGTTGAAAACACGATGCAGGAGGCTGCGCTTGGCCCCGTCTGCACGGCGGTATTCGAAGTGGTTGCACTTGCAAACTTGAATTGGATTGGACATGCCGCAGCCCAACTTGCGGTCCAGCTCTGCCTCCCAGCCATAGAGGTCCTCCATGGAGCTTGTGCGACTGTACGTATCCGAGTCGACAACGGTGACGGATGCGTCGTCTTCCTCGGGATGGGAATGGGCGCTAAGATAATTGGATACATCGGTGAGGAGACCAGGTGGAGACTCGGTCACATTGGCCTCATCCAAATCCGATGGATCGGTGGAGGTGCCCACATCTGTTTCAGTGTCGGTGTCGATTTCCACCGTTTTTGTTTGACCTAAAATCGAAACCCTGGTGACCGACAGTCGCGGTGTCGTCGTCGTAGGGAACTCGATTGATCGCGAAGAAACCAGAGGTGCGCTCTTGGATTCGGGCTCCTCCGGAACCTTTGCTGGGATCTTCAAGGGTTTGGGCATCGTGTTGCGGTGTCGAAGCCGAGTGGTACGGCGCACCATATGGGGTGCGCCTTCGCCTTTTGCGGCCACACCACCCACTAAACTACCAAGAGCAGTTTGAGCATGTTCAAGAGCACTATCGGGTTTCGCGGGAATTGGGATTCGCTGACCCGGATGAGGATCTTCCCAAGACGATCTTGGGGAAACCTCAATGTCGTCCCTGTCGATTGGCTCAAGGAACGTAGTCGTAGTGCTCGTAGTGATTTCGTGTGATGATGTGACCTGTAACCCTCATAATGGGGATTCCGAACTGGTGATCGGTAGCGGGGGTGGCATGTCCGTGCTGCTGTTGGCCGAAGGCATGTTCGTCGGCTGTGAGCGACGCATAGATCGACTCTTTCGGTTCAATCCCAGCTTAGCGCCCATTTTCTTCCAGCTGTTGCCCGTGATCGCTCGTGTCAGCCCATTGGGTGACGTGCTGAATGTGAAGTCCGAAGATGGCGGCGTGGTCGGCGGTGTCACTGGCTCGACTCCAGGTGTGGAGTTCGGACTGCTGCTGTCGTCTGTTGCAAAGTCCGCATCTGCAGCCTCGGAAGCAATGATCGACGAGGATCTGTTGTGCATGCTGTTGCGGGCAAGGTTAAGCAGAGGAAGAAACGTGTTCTTGGGTGAATGCGAGCCGTCGTCTGACGACGGAGAGAACAAGTCCTTGGGAACTCTCAGCCGCGACCTGCTGTGTCGTCCCTCGCGACTCTCTTCCACAGCCTGTTGTTGCTCGGCGGCTGCCATCGTGACAGACTGGCAGAAGGGAACGAGGACCGAGTCGCTCATCAGTTCCTGGACGATCGTGACGGCTTCGTTGAGCTCGGACGGGGTTGGTGGTTTGGGTAAACATTGACTCAGGGCCAATAAACGATCGCGGACCTGTGCTGGTAAATTGACTTCTCGCGAGCCGTATGGTGTGATGTAGGTCTGCATCATCCTATCCCAGGCAGAACATAACGTATTTATTTGCTGTTGAGACAACTCTTGCTGTGAATTGACCAAATGAAAGTATGAAGCCGTGTACCGTTCGGCCTCTATTAAGAATTCGAGTGTTTCCAGGCAGTGGTTTTGCGACAGGTACGCAGTGAATGCACTTAACGTCCACGGCGGGGCGGCGGTGTTGGAAAGAATTTCGGACAAAGAAGGCAGCCTGGCGCCCGGTGAGCCGGCACGAGGAATAGCCAAGCTGGCTGGGCGGGATGTAGACATGGCGGTTTCGGTGTCCCAGTCCTCGCAGACTGAAGAAGGTGGTGATATCGCCCTCGGGGACGGTGTCAGGTATATCGGAGAGCTTCCACGTAATCTGGATTTTCCCATTATTTCAGTCGGGGGGTTAAACTAGCGAGAGGATGGTTCTCTTCGCTTCTTGTAGGATTATAAGACTGCAAACGGGATGCCTGTAGACGAATCCACTTCAACTAATGTTATCGGCCCATGCGATTTGCAAACCCGGAGTTGCTGTATGTTTGGGAAAGTGGTCCCCTGTAAAAAGAAGAGACAAGTTGTTTCAGGACGACTGTGAGCCCGGACCCATTAGTTGCAGGATATCCCGAAGAAGAAGTTGTTGAAGAAGTGATATGTTGCTACAGCAAACGACGGGTGGCTGCTGCATACGCTGCACGGGTATCAACAGAACGATGTCTCCAAACGAAACGAAATCTGGGTTACGCCTGCATATGCCGGTCTTATTAAAGTGATTGTTCGCGAACCCACGTGTTGCAAGCAAATCTAGGTGAAGATATATTCGCTTGGGTGTTCTTGCTGAAGAAGAAGAAACACCACAAGGTAGGAGTGACGTTATTAAGACTTGTCGGATCTGAATTGGGCCTTCACGAAGGTCTATGGCGTTCCGGAAATGTCCAGATTTCGAAATAACAAGGGGGGGGGGGGGGGGGGGGGGGGGGGGTAGTAGTTCGAGGGCTCTGAGGTAAGTTCCGCTGGCAAGTCGGAGCTTATGTGGGTGGTAATAAGCCCAAGGTATGTAGACAGGTACACTGCGTGTGTTGGACGACAGGTGTTTGGGGGTGGACTGGGCCGATAATAGAGTTTCGAAAGGAGCGGCGAGGTTAACCTGAATAGATGGACAGGCAGATACGCTTTGGTCTAGTGATACTCTCGAGCACTCTCTCTGGGCGAAAGCTTATCGGGTAGCGGAACGAGGGACGAAGAAAAGAATGGGCTTCTAGCACTTTTCTATGCCGTGTATGCTGCAGAGCGGCAGGGCGAGTGAAAGGAGAGAAGAGGGCGGCCACTGTTTTTACGGCGCACGGCAGCAAGAACTAGGATCGTCGTTGGAATGGACAGAAGTAGCCAAGACTCTCAAGACGCAAGAGCCGGGAAGCAGCAGCAGCAATACACACAATTGGGGCTGCGCATACGTTGCACGGCCGGGCCCTAAAGAATTCGCAACAAGTACACTCGGCCAAACGAAGTCGAGGGGGGCCCGCTTTCAGAGCAAATCTCCTATGACGGGTGTGGAGCGGTCGTCAGACGAGGCAAGCGTTGGTGAGATCGGATGTGGGCGTTAAGCCGGTGTTCGAGACGATCTAGTGGAAATATCGGCGGGTTGCGCTCCAGGGAGGGAGGGCCTGGCAGGTTGGTTGGTATTATCTAGTAGTAAGGGCGGTAATAAGTCTGTAGTAATAGTAACAGTTTAGGCGGCGCGCTTCCAAACTCGCTCGTTCGTTCGCTGGTTTTTCCTTTGTGGTTTGGTGCAAGAGGTACGTCAAAAGGTACGTATGCAGTGCGTGTGTCGTGGTGTTGGACGGATTAGTCGTACCAAGTCGGACTGGCTGTGTTGAGTAATGAATGACGAAAAGCGTAGGCAGTGCAAGTAACCAAACAAGCAGCAACGTCTCGCGGGGTATCTTGGTATCTTGATAGGTGTCGTTGTAGTTGTAATTGTAGTAATAATAATAATAGTAGTAGTAATAGCAAGCAGGTATTGGTAGCTGAAGCCGCGGACAAGGCCGGCGAGGATGGCGAGGTAGGAATAAAGGAGGATTTCCCAAACAAAGATCAGGAAACTCGGTGAAGGCGACAGGATCGTAGTAGGCACGACTCTTGATTTCTGAACGGCTGATACAAGTTAATGAGCAGAAGTTCAAGAATAGATGGCAGATGGTTGAACTAGCAGAACCACCATACAAACTTGATGGAGGGACTGGGAGTGAGTTTGCGCGGGAAGGCCTGGTAGATTAATGGGAACGGGAGATGGCCACCTAAAGCTGAGCAGCCCCCCCGGGCGCAGTGCGTGGTGCGTGGTACTTGGGTACCAGAACGGTGATCGAAGCCAACCGTCTGCGTCTCTCCTTTCAATGGGTTTTGGGTGTTCAATGGGGCCCGGCATGGATGGTAGAGGAGGGTGGAGAGAGAGGGAGGCAGGACAAGGGGGGAGGATTCATTGCAGGGGGGTACCCAGACTCCAGAACAGTCCCAGGATCGCTCCAATGACTCCATTGACCCATAACTGGCTGGGTCTCTTCTTTTTAGTGCTGGTCTGGCCAGTGCCCGGTACAAGCAATCAATACCTCCTGCATACAGTGTATTAGTGTATTCGCGTTTCTTGTGCACCACCCCCTAATAAAGTGCAGTATGTAGGTATTCCTTCCTTCTCACATAGGAAGGTCACCCATTCCAGGACCCAATTGGAGGCGCTGCTGTCAAGAGGTAGGTACATACATGTAGCCAAATAGCTAGCTCCTGGTTTTACTGAAGCAAGATGGCCACACACTAGCGAACAACGAAGATTCGGCCTCGATTTCGATGTCCGGAGTAGTCCAGGTATGTTATTAGTAGTGTCTACGGCAAATGCAGTGATCTTCAATAATCTTTCTCTGTTGTAACTTGTTACCATCGATAGCTTGGTCTTGCGTCAAAGAACGTGCTTTGCCGTTGCCCCTCCTTCTTGACAAAGCAGGTAACGATATAATATATACAGATATACATATACATAGTTTCCAGTAATATGTAAACACCAAATCCGTCATCATATACATGTTGCATGCCACCAGCCGAACCACCCTTCTTTCGCCCCCCCACCTGACTTCTTTTTCCTCTCTTTCGTTCTTGAACCTGTCTCGCTCTCTTTCCCTTCTTTCTCCCGCCAAGACAAGAGGACGCAATCCTAGCAAGGGTCTTGCATAGGGAAGAGGGGAGGGGGAGGCTCAGCGAATCAACGAGAGCCAGGACGGACGACAACTTTCTGCACGGACAAAGAAGTACCAGCCAGACCCCTCAGAGCGTGGCAGAGGAGAGAACAGAGAACAGAGAACAAAGAGAATACAAAAAAAGGGTGGCAACCAGTGGCGTGACGCTAGAAGAGCGCTAGAAGGAGGCGTCAACGAATCAGGCTCGTTGGCCCCGATACATCCCGGGAGATTTCCGCGGCTGAATACCTTGAAGGGCCTAGTGTCTCGTGAGATCCCTGCCCCGAAAGATAAAGCAGCGACGAGAGATGGAACCTGTCGAAGAATGCTTGGAAGCAGTTTTGGGCAACTTTCATCCCACCGGCCAATCAGACTTGACGCTGGCTTAAGAGGACAGACAGACAGACAGACAGATACTCTCTTTTGCTCGCACAGTTCGTTCCATTTGACACAGACAAAGAACAGAGGAACCAACTGCTTGGGTTAGGTACTCACTGCTTGCAGTGCAATACTTTCAGCTTGCGACATGTCAAAACCCATTGGCCGAATGACAGTGTTTGAATGATATTGAATCATTTCCTTATTATATCTGATCAGAGGAATAATATTGGATATGCCACTATAACGTTGAGACTATTGACCACATACCAACCAAAATACAATTTACAGCATTGCAGTGCAGTAGGTAGTTAGCGATGGAAGTGGGTTGATGTCATTTGAGGTTTCTCGAATGATCTTGCTCAAGGCTCTTGTGCGTTTTCGTCCTAGCCCAGCCGGGGCGACCAGGAAAGAAAGAAAAAGACAGGAGGCTCGTTTCATCGTGAAATGTCATCATTGACGCCTATGCTGATGCCAGGCGCTGCAACGCCAATTTGGTAATGGGTTGCTCACTAAGTTGGTGGCTGCATGCTGTGTATTCCTCCAAGGTTGCTCAGGAGATCTTGGCCCTGCAGTTGCTGCGTATCAAAAGCAGAAGCCACCCAGCACAACCAACCACCTAAAGACTGTTGGATCCGAGCAATTCAATTCTGGCACATCCTCCTCATGTGGTGTTAAGAGGAAAGAGGAGAGAGAGAGCAGGCATTCGTCGTTCTGGTGCTTACTCCTTATTACATGTAGTTAGTGCGCGCACAACGATAGGTAGATATTGCTTTTTCGCATTCTGCTTCCGCCGACCAGCATCTCCCTGCGGTATCGGGACTCGTTATCGTGTGTGCAAAGATCCGGTACTCGGATTGGCCACAGCCACCCAGATTAGCATATTGACTACACCCACCACTTACTTCCATACATACTACCTACTATATGTTATGTATGATGAAGATCCCGTCCGCCGGTACATGACGGGAGACAATGTGTGTGTGAGTGTGAGTGTGAGCGAAAGTTTGTTGGATTGTTACCTTCCTATCTGTCTTGAGCCTCCGCGTTTACGGCCCTTTGGATACCCACCCAGTCGGGATATACCATTTCGCTCCGCCCGCCCTCGTGAATGGTCGGTTATAGATTATCTTTAGATTGAAGTCGTCAATGCCCCCCCAGGGCGGCATAGCCGTTGGCCAAGCATTCCCAGTCGGCCAGTGAATGGGCTGTTGCTGTTGCTGCGCTTCGGCAGAACGACAAGCACTTCACTTCATTTAAACCGCCCGTGCCAATCAGGTGCGACTTACCCCCCATATCCCCTATTCCCCTCCCCTCCAATCGCTAATACCGGTTGCGGTGGTGGTACACTGCATTGCTGAAGAGAGTAACGGCCACCAAACAAAACAAGAATTGGTGAGACATGTGGTTATTGAGTGCTGCATCGTGTTGACGTGCACCATTCAATTTGAGGAATTTTAGATCGATGATCAGACACTTGGCTGAAGATGGGCCGAGTATTCCATGTTGGTGGGTCGGAGGGGGGATGGGGGATGGGGGATGGCACAGTTTCTGGGCACAGTACACATGCAGCAAGCACTCTGGCACTCTACAGTTGCAGCAGTTGACAAGCTTGAAGTCTGCCCACCCCGGCAGTTGGCCCAGGCTTGGTTTGGGGTGGTAGTGAAAGAGACGCCAGTAAGAATATCGCGTGTGCACTTTATCAGGGGGCGCATCGCTTTGGTTTTGGTCTGTCTGACACCCAGGTATGAGACCTATGAGATTCGTAGGCTTGGGGAATGCTTCGAGAAGCCCACGCTAAATTGCATCATTGAACATGATGTGATGGTTGTTTTCGTCAATGTGTGTGGTGTACGTACATACATGTATGGATTCGGCTAAAAGCCAACGCGAATGTCAGTGACACCACCTGCAGACCCTGACTACATCCAGTTCCCAATAGACGTTGCCCACTGTATGATGTATTTGAGGTTAGACCTTACTTGAACTGTCGATCCTCGAGAGGTCATACAATGAGTGAACGGCCGAACGACTATGTACATACCTACACGGGGTTTAAGAGGAGAAGATCATCAGCCCTGCATGCATGCCATACACGTTACATGCTCCGTCTTCTGGCCGGCTTCGATAACTCTTCTTTTCGAGACACGGCCGAAGCCACCAAACTATGATCAGCGTCTCAGGGCCGGCCCCCCAGCAGTACTGCCCCCAGCACCCAAAGCTTCGACTACCATCGAGCCTTCATTGGCTCTTCCGGCTTCCCCTCCGTGAATCAACGTGCAGTAGTGTATTATACTGAATCCATATATTGCTGCTCCCGGGCGACGTAATCTACTGGCAGTATCATAAACGCGTACTACTAAACGCATCTGCCAAGAAACGGAGTGCGCAGGACCAAATGGTATCCGAGTCGATCGAGGTATCAAGGGGTGTGCATTTCTGGGCACTGTTGCCCGTCCGTAGGGCAGAAGACGTTCGCTAGCTGAAGATCAATTGACTTTCCAGACAGCTGAAGCCCTAGGCGCTAGGTCCCTTAGCCAGCCAACCCAGGGTTTTTTGCGGCCCAGCGTGCCAGCGACTTTTTGACGTCTGGGGACCTGCGCGCGGGGGAGCGTAACATCATCAGTTACATAACAAGCGGTCGGCGGTCGGCCTTCCGGTAAATTGTCTTCTAGTCGCTATATTGGGCATTGGATTATTATTCTTTTGATTTTTTTCTTTCTTTTTCCCCGAAAGAGACGCGCGTGACGTCAGCTGTAGATAGCCACGAAAATCACCATCACACGATTTCTGCCGTCGTGGGCCCACGAACATCGCTTCCGTATATTTTATAGTGCAAAGTGGGCTGACCAGGTCGTGCCCACGTGCTCTCTTAGACGAATTAAGGCGCCGCCCCTTCCAAGAAATGCAGGAATCCTACCCGACCAGCATCGTGTCCTTCTTTTCTGGTGGAGGAGATCCATCTACCACTATCCGCTCTCTTGACCTGCGCGGTACAGTCATAAGCAAGGCCGATCTTAACCATCTTGTCATCTTGCCATCGATCAGGGTCGGTGGTACACATCATGAACGGGGCGCTGCATGCGTAATGTACGTATGTATGTACGGTACGGGTGCAGAAGGAGCCGCCGAACAGCTGTTGCAGATAGGAGGTACCTTACAGTAAAGCGAACTAATCATCCAGTCATGAAGGGCTCACCACTAAACAGAAAGGGAAAAAAAAAACCTCTTAGCAGCGCTGCTGAAGATTCCACTGCCACATCCACCACGCACGCGCCCAGAATCGGACCGCTGACCCGTGTGTCAAACTCCTGTCAAAAACGCTTCCTTCCTGGAAAGCCAAGGCCGTGTCCATCCATCATCGTGGCAGAAGATCGCGCGGCCCGGGGGGGCTCAGAAAGAAAAAAAGACCATTACGAAGCTTACGGCATCTTTGTGTTGTTTGGAAGAGATTTAGTGGCTGTTTCGTGATCCTTGCGAAGTCGTTGGGACTATTCGGACCTGAAGCCCATAACCAGCGACAGAAAGCGGCATGGGCCTTTCTAGTGAGCGCATCCTGGACAATCGAGATCTCGCAGGACAGGTATCCCCCATCGAGACTCAATAGCCGCCTAGGTTTCCTAGCTTAGTGTGTAGGCGCGCTGGCAGTGCCGGGGTGCTGAAGGGAATCCAAAAAACCAATAGTCTGTGAAATTGGACGATTGGAGGTCAGTCTGATGATGATGTTGGCTCTCTTCCTTTCTTCCTTTCCTTCTAGAATCTCACCACCTGGAGAGTCTGACCACCAACCAACCAATACTGTGGCCAACCGTTGCCCGGTCTAAGCCTAATAAGATGTCTGCGCCCGGATGCGGAAACACCGCAGAAGTCTTCTAGAACTATTCTGGAAGGATTCTAGAAAATTGGGCGGCTTCTAGAAGCTTGCACGCTTCCATTCTTTGTGGGCCGGCGGTCGATCATCAGGTCGCTGCCCGCCGGGCATCCCGGGGCAGCAAGGGACCCCCCTAGTACCAATCTATTATCTTTTTATTTTATTTTTATTTTTACCCGTTCCCTCCAACGCGACATACCGCTACGCTGACCGCGGTGTTGCTTTTTGGTTCACGATAATCCGTGGGTGAGCAAATTTTCTGCCCCCTTCCGCTCGCTCACCAGCTCGGATATCGAACCATCAGCTGGGGCCCTGTCCACCGACGCCGCCACCAACCCCAGCTGAAAGATGAGAAATCAATCGTTGAACTGACGGGGGATCGGGAGCACGCAAATCTTTCCGATCCCAACATGTCACACGTGCGCAGGCAGGTGTACATGTGTAGTGATACACCGACTGTCTTCCCCTCATGACGTGAAGCGAGGGCAGGCTGGCGGGGCCCAAGTTCCTTTGAAACCTTTCAACTGGAATTCGGCGGTTGGGCTTTGTTTCTACATTTTCGGTTGCATGCGGGTTGATGGTTTCAACCACTTCAGTCCGATCCAGGGTTCCCCTTTACGGAGTACATACAGACGCCCCTACATACATATTTGACATCCACAGTTAGACAGACGGTAGATCAATAAGTCTCTATGGTGGACTGGGTCAGGTTGTTATCGTTGTCGTTGGTCGATCCGTTAAAAAATGTCTTTCCTTACCAGCATCTTCGCGGGTCCATGGCCCAGCTATTGCGGTCTCATGACTACTGCTAGGCTGGCAAGCGGCTGTTGAGTAAGACACCGACACACCCAGGTATCCCCGCGCCGCGCATACCGGCAATAAGTTTTTGACATCGTCACTTTTTCGATGACTCCTTTTTCCTATTATCTATCCTCATCCCTTTTCTTCTTGTTCTTATCTACTTGCCTGCCTTACCTGCCTAACGCTGGAGGGGCAGGGCTCCAGTCAGCAGCGGGTTTTGGACCCCAGGGCTGCGACATCGGATTAAGCTCAGACCCTTTGATGATGATATCCAACAAGCGCCCTACCAGACGTTTTGCTGGCCTTGGGCTGAGTCGTCTTTTCTTTCTTGCGTGGACGACCCGACTTTTATTAGTCACACACACGCAAGACTCCGGATGAGACAGCAGATACGCGATGGCCAAGCCGGCAATAGGGCCAGCTCGATCTGCCCTTGGGACAGCTGGTCATTCGTGATGGATGTGATGTGCAAATAATATGGTATGATATGTATGAGACTCGTCCCAAGATTGTGTATTGTTGCCTCCCCCGAGGCGATGATTGGGCTGGTACCACTAAGCACAAATACCGCCTCAGCGTTTAACTTTAATAACAGTTGACATCAGGCCCAGAAACTAGCTGACATGGTTTTCGCTAAAAGGTTCTGCTGAAAGATTCCACCATCCGTGCTACACGAGGGTAAGGAAGGTACTTAGAGAGTGAGTGTCTGACAGGCATCCCACAAACTCTATATAGTGATTGGCCGGTCTTTGTTTGCCTGATTCATCAGAGTGTAAGCGCTATACATGTTGAACGTCGTCCAACTCGGTTACAGGTAGTGGGTAGGTCAACTTCTGGTGCTACATGCACTGCATGGGTATTTTCCCGATAATCGCTGGTTGGTTGGTTGGTTGGTTGGTAGGTTGGTTGATCGGTTGGACGTTGTCGCCTTGTCGCTTACATCTTCATTCTCTTTAACGACATGGTTCTCCTGTCAAATGTGCATTTCGCAAACCCAACAACCGATGGGAACCGTACTTGGCAAGTCAGGAGTGTCGCCTCTCTTCCGTCGTCCACCCTGCTGTTCTACAACGCACAGTATATTCGGCTAAGTGGGGTGGATATGTGATGTGTGTGTGCAGCGTGTGTACAAGTAATACTACAATACTATGTGGTGGTATCTACATGATCCATAACATCTTTCTCTGGGCGATGCACGTGTATGGGGTTTCGGGTTGGGCTGGGAGAGAGAGACGGAGAGAGGAAAAGAGAGAAAACTTCGTGATCCATCTTTTTCCTTTCCCAATGTTGAATCTTCAGACCTTCTGTCTTCTGTCTTCTGCCGCTGCCCGCCGGTGTCTCCACCTTTTGCTTTTGCATCCGTCCGCTATCTGCCTTGGCTGGCATCAACATCCGCTGCATACTTACACATGGTGGACATACATACATGCTAAGGATGCATTTCTGCACGCCCAAAGGGGTCGAGGCCTTCTCCATTCCATGTTCCATGGGCAGGCCTTGACACTTGCAGCAGCCTCGTGGAGCGAGGAGCTGGTTTGTGGCCTGACCTGACCTGCTGGGCTGGCGCTAGAATGAATGCCTGCCCGCCGCCCCAGCTACCGACCGGAACCACTGCCCATTTGGTGTTTCCCATCGAATCGATGGGCCAACTCCACCACCCAAGAAAGAAAAACACAGGAAAAAAACCAAGCCCTTGTCAGCTTGCTGCTTGTCGTCGTCGTCGTCGACTAGGTATAATGTGAGACTAAGACTAAAGGGGTCATGTTTTCCCCTCCTTCTTTTCGAAGCATGCACGCCTTGCCCTGATGAAGTAAAGAAAAGAACCACATCTTCCTATACTATAGGCCGTTATTACATAAGTAGCTCCAGGCACAGCAAGTCGTAGCCCACTACCCATCAGTCATACAGTAGAAACTTGGAACTTTGGGAACAGTCTCCAGCTCGTGGTCACCACATACTACTATTTGTATGTAGCATACAGTAGCGCTGCAGCGGCTGTCCCTTCCGTGATGCATCTCCGTCTCCATCTCGGCCACAGAGGGAAAGGATAGATTAAACATGTGTTTCGACTTGTTTGTCGTCCGACCCTGCAGGGCAGCCTGGCAGCAGCAGGTGGCAGGCCTGGGAGAGAAGGAAGTAGGGTCGCTTGCGGGGAGAATCATTCCGATCGATCCCTCACTTTCTGTCGCTCTGCTCTCCGTTCTGTGTTATGTAACGACGGCTATGCAGCTTAACTTAACTACCTTCTCGATGCGATGCAGAGCACCCCGGACACTACATACATACATACATACATACGTACTGCGGGCAGGCCACGCTTCTTTCTCTCTGATGCCGTACTTGCCTTCACCGGGGAGGGGCTCCCCCATCAATCGATCGTTTTTTTCTTGACGTCGTCGTTCGTTTATTGTTGCATGTCTGTATGTTGTTGTCCACGCAACGAAAGGCATGCCGGATTCGGTTTTGCGTCAGCCCGAGGCTTGCAAGTATGTCATTCGATGACGAACAACACAGCCATTTCGGTGTTAAGCAGTAAGTGATAGTAGTTACATGTTAGTTAATTAGTTTCACGCAGCTTATTGCGAGCATGCATGATGCGATTACGTCTTCCATCCTTTCACGTGCTGGTCGTCGGTAGTGGTGGTGACAGCAGCTGATAAAGATTCGAACAACGAGACGGGGCTTGGCATAGACGCGGGTGGTGGTGTGGATTTGGGTGTTTCGTCATACAGACCAGACACACACAACATTGTACATTGTTCAGAAAGACGCTTGCATGGCAATACTGTATGTACGTAGATGCACACCACCCAACACCACCCAACACCAAGAGGACGGGTAGACGGGTATGTCTGACCTGTGTACCTTAATTCTACTCTTCCCATTGGCATCGACTGCTTGGTATGGCTTCTCTGGCCAATTTCTATCCATTGAAGCTTGTAGGGAAAGACACGCATGATTCGATGCCAAGATATGGGGACCCGAACTATGCATGTGCCAATACCGACCAGTATTGAACTGCTTCTTCTGCGCTGGCACAAAGCGCTACCGGCATTCGGTTGGGCTGGCTTCTATCGAGTCGTCGCGATCTCGCATTTGTAAGCTGTCATGGGTGGTCACTAGAGGCCGATGGACGAATAGAAAAACACCTTGCTCGAGGAGTCGAATGCCGTAAGAGCCAGCCAGTATTCCCGGACGAGCCGGTACTTACTTGGGATGATGTGATGTCGTTCGTCACAACGCCAGCCACGTCCTCGTGGTGTGTGTAAGCGCCATCTCGCGATGTTCGACCGCGCGGCTCCAGCGATGCTACACTGCATCTGCATCAACGGTAAAAGCATGGGGTCGTTTTGCAGATCACCACTAGAAGAAGAAGCCAATTCAATTCAAGGTCAGGTCTTCCCTGGCCGAATATCCATCGCCTGTTATCTCCGGGACCGGATGGGGGGTTCTGGGGTAGTGTGAATCACCCATGATATGATCGAAACCATTGCCAACCCTACTCCTCCGCCTCTACATTGCCGCCCGCTGGTGGAAGCTACTACCCCAGTCGTCGAGCACTATCCGTGGGGAGATGGTACGACCCTCCTGTCTCTCTTCTCGAGTGGCATGTCTTCGCTGCACTGCTCCGAGTAGCCAATCAAAGCCTCCCAGTTCAAATGCAGTGTATGGAAGCTATGTTAGGATAGGCAAGAGAGCACATCCTGGCTAACTGCCAGATGGCGTCTTGGCTACCCAGCCAGCATAGATGATGCTCTGCTTGTAAGACCGGGGTATACAGATATGATAGATCATACCGTCCTCCATGAAAGGCTTGGCTCCTCTTCAGGGGGTACTTCTTGTTGATAGTGTGGTTATTCAAGTCACATACGGTGCATCTAGACTCAGGCCCGGGTCGTGACCTTGGGGTATTATTGATTCTGGGCGAGAGGTACGACAGCGGAGAACCGGGAGGCAGATACACGCATGATCTTCCGGTCTCCTGGACTGTTGACAAGTTGTCTCAAAGCTTCCCGCCGCGGGCCGCCGTCGGGCTCGGTCTGGATCCTGGGTCTGGGCCATTTGAGAAACGTCGACGGAAACTCTGAATATTATGTTCCAAACTCTACTTCCCCAAGAGCCCCTGGCGACCATGGTGGTATACTGGCGGTGTGGGCGGGTAAAGTCTCGTACCAATAGTGACTGGTTAAGCCACCCCTGAATGATCAAGTTTCATTCCGTCACTTGTCGTTGCAGGTAACGGTGAAACCACCAATTCGTGAGAGGAAACACTCAAACCAGTCCGCTGTATCCGCCCCCCGGACCGGACCAAACCTTATCGGCACGCCAACTCCGACCGGGTCTCAGTCTACGCACCTTTGGCACATGAGTAATCAGACGCCCGTCTGGGGGACAGCCGTCCGTTCCCACCTTTTAAACGGTAAAGCGGGATGTCGTGGACTCACTATACCATCATCACGGACGTCAGACTCCAGTCCGTAAACAACAACGGGCCAATAGCGATTGGGCTCTTCCCCAATTCAGGGTTCACCAACACTTTTATGCTTTCCGCTAGAGGCCTTCACCCCCCCGCGACCCTTGAATGCGCTGTCCCGAGACACCCACATCCGCACGTCACCAGGGCGAACGAAGCCCTAAGAATCCAACCAGTCGTCGTTATCTGTCTGTCCGTCGTCGTCGGAAGGGCTGAGACTAGGGGGCTAGGCTGTAGAACCGTTGTTGTCGACGCACACTCACCCGGGGGTTGAGTACCGACCAGAACGCCCAACTTTAAGTTTGACTATATCCAATAGCCCGGCATCCAACTGCCTGAGCCCCATAACAGCCTTCTAATTGTGGGATTCGTGCATGACTTGAGACCTGCCCTTGGGGTGTGACCGGCATCCCGGTGCCGTCGTCGTTCTCGCTCTCTCGGGGTAGGGCAGACCCCGAGCCCATAAGGCTGTTGTCGTTGGTGTCGATCATCCGCCTTACCACACGTTCCACAGAAGAGACTTTGGCCTACAGACCTCTGGGGGCAGACCCTGAGGATCCCTGAATCCTGTCAGGGCTGTCTGTCTGCCCGTCTTTCCCAGCGAAACGGGATTATTCAGCATGGAACACGGCAACGTTACCCGCGCTAGGAAGAAGCGGCAGGGCCAGAGAGGGGGGCGTTATTCCCGGGCCACCGTCAGACGTAGTACAGGGCTGGGCTGGAGACATTGGGCGTTGATGCAAGGCCTGAGTAATGTAGGTAGGCATGCGTTTCTCTGCAATGGCATGGGAGGTTGGCGAGATCCGAGATGGACGCCAAGCCTGGAAGGCCTGATCGTTCGCCCACCATCCTTACATGCATTGGGAAAGGCATGTCCAGCCCGAGGGTGCCGTCCTCGGGCCCTCATGGGTGGCCTTGAAGAAATGAGGGCATTCGTAAAATCGTATGATTGCGGCTCTGTGGTTCCCCACGGTGGTCGGCGTTTTGCTTCCCGCCGTGCCACTTTCCGGCGTCAACCTCCTTGGAACAGGACGGGCTTGTGGGGGAGCGGAGGGGGCAACTCGTCCTTAGCCAGCGCCGTCAGATGTCCCCGCCGCCGTCGGCCGGTGGGGTCTCCAGACTCCCGGATCGTCTTGGCATGAATGGTGCGTACCTCCAGGACGGCAGCTATACTGCCGATAGTGGGCTGACTTCCTCTCACTAATTATCAATGCATCCCGTAGAGTTGGATCTGTTGACTCAAAAGACAGCCTTGGCAACATCGGCGAGGAGTCGTATGATGGTGGCATTCAGAGGGTGGGAGAGAGTCATGAGAACTAAGCCCTATAGACAGAGACGGCTCAGAGGTTCCAGCGAGGTATTAACCTACAGTCCGTCTCAAAACATCGGATGTTCTCTAATGACAATGTCTCGCCAAGAAAAAGCCGGCCGCCTCGTTGCCGGGATGGAGTCATGTTGATGGTGGCCTCCCAGGGTTTGCAGGCAACGGATGAAGATGCACCGAGGTTCACAATATTTTTCTTCTTGCTGACTTGTGCAGCTCGGGTCGTCGGCACCGAACGACAGGACGAACGATGGGGAATGAGTACATATGATAGTCAAAGATGTCCCACAGTAAGACCCACGGGGCCCCGGTGATGTGGGCGGCGGCGGTGGCATTCTCTAGCCTTGTCGGAGTCGGGGCTTCTGGAAGCGGAATCACCGTTCTGTGGCGGACCTCTTTTCCGGGGAAGACTGCGTCCGGAGAAGTGCGCCTTTTTGGTTTGTTTTTGTTTTCCTTAGTTTCTAGGGGAATCAAGCTTCTGCAGATCGACTACTCATTAGCAACAGCAAGTGTAATTAGATGAAATGACTGACTGACTGGGTGACTCCTCTTCCCGCATCCGCATCTGGAAGGCTAGTCTTCGATCATGAACAATGACATTTGAGAGGATCATCATGCCTCAGATAAGCTAAATAACAATGTCTTGATGGCAGAAGCGTCAAGAAGGGCCCTCAACGAGGCCCATAATAGGTGATTAGACGTAAAACGCAATGGAATTGGCTACTCCGGAAATTGGTTCCATGACTACACCACTCTCTACATCGTGGTCTTAGTTTGATATGGTAGTTCGAATGGCCGAGTGCAACAAACGCTAGGGGAGTGAGCAGATAGAATGGCTCTCAATATTCGTTTACAACTAGGCACGACATCCTTGGCTGAAGTTTGGGGACATGGCTGCCCAGCATGGAGATGAGATCGAATACCCGAGACAGCTGACATATGGCTCTTCATAACGTATATGATATGGCGATGTCTATTGATTTTGCCGTTCTCTCTGTATACATAGTTAGAGGTGTTAGCTAAGTAGGACGGCCAACAGGCAGCTAAGCTCTACATTAGCTGGGTCAAGCCGTTCATCAATGCTGCTTACTGTAGTTGTCGCTTGATTACAGCTTTCCCCTGAGCTCAGCCCTTGATCCAGGGATAATTCTTGGTGTTCTATAGTTTTGAGGCGCAGTGAATGTGTTCAGGGGTAGCTTGGAATTGTCAGTTGAAGCACTGTATCACTACCCCCTATCTTCCGAGGTTACTTGTAGTTGTTCAAATAAGTGAAGACATGCTCTGCTTTCTGCGAAAAGGGCGAAACGAGAGTAAAACCAATATAATTGAGAACGAAGGGGCAGTAATAATATAAAATTTGATCCATTGAGGGACTGCGGGAACCCTCGAGCAACGAGGTTGGGAGGAGCGTCGGCGCCTGCAAGTCTATAGTCATCTCGTGAACTGACAGGGTTAGCTATTCTGAACCCTAATCAGACTGCTGTTGAGAGTACACCCTTGAATGTATAACGCCCTCGGGTGTATACCAAGGCATGAGAAACTGTATTCACATCACGGACTACATGGGTCTATCTTGGCGACATAAGGCCCAAACTTGTCAGATCGCAAGAAACGCCGACCACTTGGTCATCTCTATGATCAAGAACGCCAGGATCTGAAACGAGCGAGGTAAAGGTACGTAGAATCAATGATTTGAGCAAAGTCTGGCGTGGAATATGGAATAACAGACGCCTCAAGCCTATGATAGGTTATGATTTGTATTGATACAAATGAGGTTATGTGTGTTAGAAACGCGCCATTTGAGATGTTGTCGTGTCTCGGTCCTGTTGACTGGCTGGCTTCTTACAGCTGCCGGCGTCATGAGTGATGCCCGTGGGTACATCGTAATGAAAGCCGCAGTACACTTTGAACTGGTTCGATATAAATCTTGGCGACGGCCTTCGCGGTTTTGAACCTGGCGACTCCACGGGTGCTGAGCCGTACATGTTTGGCTCGCAGAACTGTCATCGAGGTGGACGGGGTTTCCTGGGTCATATATGACCTACCCGTTTGCGTTTTTCCCTCTCCTACCTCTGAGAGTCATAACTAACACTTGGCAGAATCTCAAAGACGTCTAGGGGGCAGCCTTGAATTGGGTTCGTGGTTCAGGGCGCTCCTGGTCTGTTGCCCGGCTGTCAAGCACGTTGAGCTGGGCACCTGTACAAACAACATGCCTCCAAAGGGAGCTGGGCAGAGAAGGCGTATAGATAGAAAGAATATTATATTGAAGAGAGAGCAGTACTAGGCAGACATAAGTGCATCTGCAGGTGAGTGTCTACGACGCCAAGGCGTACTTGGGCTTGGCCGAGTAGACGTTTCCAATGCAACGTCAAGTGTGTCATACGATTGACTGGCTAGAAACAATAAGATAATGTGTAACAAGTCTGAGTCTTGGCTTCTGGAGGCATCTAAACAAGTCTCGTGTCCTTGAGTAACATAAGTTAATGTAAAAGTTGTCGTCACTTGAATACGACATTCTACGCAACCGAGCTGCAGAGTAGGAAGGAGGGGTTCGGCTTTCACCGCTGACATGTCGACTCGACGCCCAATCTTGCGATAGCGCCCGGGATGTCGAGGATGCCTAGAATGCGGGGAAGGGAAAGTAAGCTCAACGGCCAAGCAATATTGACCCAGTGTCGATGGACCGGTGGTGGGTTCCCGTCATCACGGCTCGACGTTGAGCCATGTCGGACCAATGGTATTGGAGCCGAGCACCATCGAGCTTCCTTTTTCCGCATGGTAGGCGGCGATAGACACGCACACATTCCATTGGATGTTTCTTACGCCTTGCCGAGTTCAGACGCAGGCTTACGAATGCTTCGTCTCTATCTCGACGATGATCCGTCTAGCCTGGTTGCATCATGTCGGAATACATCTAGATCGGGCGGTATGCCGATATCTCTCTGATAGAGGCCGTGCCGCCGTGAGCTGATGAATGTATATTCCCCTCGGGAATGACTAGACTGACTACCTTTCATCTTTTCTCTCTTTGCCTACCACTACCACTACCACTACTTACCTAGTAATAGCAATTGAAACGTCGAGAATCTCAAGTCCCTTGAAACAAACAATCGGAGATTTTCTTGATTTGAATTGGCTATACATAGAGTTGTATCGTCTCGTTGCGATCAGACGGACATTTGTTTCACGCCTACCTTGGCGATAGTTTCAGCCCCGGGACGACCCCGCCAAGCCTCGTTTCAAAGCACCCGCTTGGCACTACCTTACAACCATGCCTTATTATTCCGACAACCTCTACTCTGCTGCTGCTGCTGGCGGCGAATCTGACAGCGATGATGATTACGGGGATGAGCACTCGCCCTCGGACGGCTACTTCACCGCGGCCGCCTACTCGTCGCATGGGGTCCCTAGCGTCCCCAATGTCATGGTCCCTGACCCCACACTGCGGCAGCAACCAGAGACAGCCGCTGAGTCGAAAGCCCGCGAGGCCGAGGAAGACCGCGTCGCAGCGGATGCAGCCGTGGCGGCGGCAGGAGCTTTAAATACAAGAAGGCGAGGGGATCCCCTTGGCAATGCTTCTTTGCCTAGCGACCATTCTTATTCTCACTTCAGTCACGCGACTGCTCCATCATCGACATCGACATCGACACGTACCCAGTCTACGTATCCCATCTTCACGCCGCGCACCCCCTTGTCTACGTCGGCCTACACTCCGTCGTCATCTTCGGCTTCAGCTTCAGTAGCAGCAGCAGCAGCAGGGACGCGACGACCATTACGAAGCCTACCCTCCTCTCGAGGTCGTTCGGCATCGGTTTATTCAGACGCCCCTCCGGCGTATACTCCATCGTCGACATCTCCCCTCTCCCCAACAAGCCCGATTAATCAGGCCAGAAACTACAGCACCATCACACGCGCCGCCAACATGGGTATTGAAGATGAGCGGTTACTCAGCAGGGACCCCGAAAGCATGGGGTTACCCAATGACGAGGAGAGTGTCAGACCAGCTTGGAAGCAACGAGTGAGGAGGCGGCTGCCTGCGTGGGTCAGCTGGCGTACCACACTACTTGCGTCCGTGTTACTCATTGCGAGCATAGGCTTTCTGGCAAGCTCCTATAGAGTGGTGAAGGACGATAAGAGCGTAAGCTTAACCCCCTAACCCCAACCAATTTTTTATTATTTGTGCCCTACCTCAGCCAGATCTCTAACATCATGGTACAGAACACTATCAGACCGTCACCCGCGGTACCGATTAAGCAGCCGGCAGATCAAGCGCCGCTGGACCCGCCGCCGCCGGGAGGACCCCCTCGTCCAGACCTGCCAGCTCTACAGCCCCTGGAGTCAACGCACTGCAGGAATGCGACCTTCAGGTTTCCCGAGCAAATCATGGCGGTCAAGTTCAGCAAGGAGAAGTACTTCTCCTTCGTCGAGGAAATGGCGTTCCACAAGGGCCACAGCGACGTTAGCATTGCGGGACAGGTCAACATCCGAAAGGTGGACGCCACCGGCGAACCTCGCGTCATTTTGGAGATTGTTACCAACGACCCCGACCTGCGCGTCGACGTGAACGCGGATGAGGTCGACCAGATGATGAAGGTGACGGTACCCAAGCACACCGAGTCCACCAACCCGGACATGCGCCCCTGCATGGAGATGCGCGCCACCATCTACGTCCCGGAGCACGCCGATCTCAAGGAAATGGGCATCAAGACGGTGCACCTCGACATCCTCACGCTCGACGACCTCTCCCTTACGGTCGCAGAGTACACGCGGCTCGTCAGCGATCTCGGCGACGTCGTGTCCGCGGCCGACAAGGCCCGCGTCTACACGACGGCCGAGATGACCCCGCTGGCCGGCGCCCAGGACTACATCTTCGTCCCGGCCAAGGACACGTACCAGTTCAACTCGCGCGTGATCGAAGTGCAGACGGTGGCGGGCAGCATCGGTGGCACGTGGCCCCTGTACGACCTGCTGGGCCTGCACGCGACGGCGGGCAACATCCAGGCCAGCATCGCGCCCAAGCCCGTGCTCGAGGTGGACCCCAAGCCCGCCGTGCTGTCGCTGAGTACCGTGTCGGGCTTCCTCAGCGCCGCCGAGCCCATCCACGAGCTCGACCAGATGCCCATCCGCGAGTACCTGGTCGACCTCAAGTCGACGTCGGGCCGCATCCACGGCGCCCTGGCCTTCAGCACGGGCATCGACCTCAAGAGCACCGCCAGCGACATCGCCGTCGACCTCCTCCCCGTCCTCGACTCGAGCAAGGTCAACGCCACCCACCCGGCCCAGCTCGAGACGGGCACCACGAGCGGCACCACGGCCGTGCGCGTCCTGGACCCCATTTGGTTCGCCGGCTGGTCCGCCTCGGCACCACCTACCAACAGCCCTCCCCCTCTGCCGCATGCCGCCGCCGCTGCCGCCACTAAGCGAGACACCAGCGCCGCCGCGCCCATCACGCTCACCGCGCTGGCGACGCTCGAGCAGGTCCGCGACGTCTCGGCCGCCGCGGGCCTGGCCACGCAGCCCCTGAACTGCCTGCAAGGCGTACACAAGTCGACGAGCGGCGACATCGGCCTCAAGTACCCGTCCACGTGGGTCGGCAACCTCGTCGGCGAGTCGACGGCCGGCAGGCTGAGCGTCAGGGGCAAGGGCGTGCAAGTCATCAAGTCCACGTCGGGCCTCGGCCGCAGCGAGCTGCTCGCCTACAAGGGCCAGAACGGCGGCGCGTCGTCGATCCAGTCGCACAGCATTATCGGCAGCCTGGCTTGCCAGATTGGGCAATAGTAGGAAAGGGGCTTGGACTGGTTGAAGTCGGGAAGAGGAACTGGGAGCAACGGAATGGGGAAACGGAAACAGAACTTTATTTTTTATCATCATCAGGGATACCCAAACGATCGCTACGGATTTCTCGTAGGTCTAGTTATTTGCTATTATTTACTATTCATGGAAAGCATGAATCCAGACGGCGTTGTGGCAGTAATGGATGAGATTACCAGGGCGTACATAAGCATATAGGATGCACACCGATGTTTCTAAGAATGAGAGATTACACAACACCTTTGTTGCAATAGACTACCATATTCTCTCACGAAACTTGTCGATCAGCCCACTCTAATTTGAGGCCTTTGAAGTGATTACGGATGATAAAAGAGAGAAGCAAGACTGTTTTAACTAAGTGAACTAATCGTCGAGAGAGGATACGGTAATTCATTTCGCTATGGTAATAGAATAGCCAACGAAAGGTGACATCGCAATAATAACCAATACACCAAGTCAACGCTTCAACCCCGATCTTCTCCCGTTCAACCTAGAGTCTGGATACTCTCCCTATGCCTGTGGTTCTCTTCTCTCCCTCTTCGGAAGAGTGGCCGGCGGGCGCACGCGGGAGACATTCGCAGCATAGTCCATGAGCGACCTCAGACAGAGGTAACAACTGGGTCTGAAGCGAATGTACATGTCGAGGCGCATTGTTGGTCCGCCATTGAAACCTGTCCGGGATTGTGCGATCCATGGTACTGTTTTGAAGTACTCGAAATCCACCGCGCCACACTTTACACACATCGTTGCCTAGACGAACGTTCCAGATCGCCTGCGTCCTCGGGCTTCTCTACACCATACATTATAATAATCGCCTTCATTGTATGAACCAAGGCCCATTATATAATAGCTTTCGCGTGTGCGTTCGCTTGGAGCAGATGCCTGGGTCGAAGCAGCTGTCTGGCTCGAAGTAGCTGTCTGGCTCGGAGAAGCTGTCTGGCTCGGAGGAGGCGTCTGGCTTGGAGGAGGAGTTAATAGTCCATAGCGGCTTAAGGTTCTGTGTGCGACAAGCAGTGCGTTATCGATGTCGTCGTCGCTGCCTTCTTCGCCACAGTCTGTACCAGGCGTTTCCTCTGTAGGAGTCTGTATGCCAGGTTCCGTGTTGTCGTCGCCGCCTTCGGTTTCGTTGCTGTCGCTGCCTCCGTTTTCGTTGCTGTTCTCGTTTTGTATATGTGTTGGTGGTGGCCTATCCAGCTCCACTCCCGTACGGGTGAAATACATCATCGCACGACTTAAAAGGGGCCACGGTGGACTTGAGATCACCATGCTGGACAGACACGAACCAGGTGGAAACACGAGATATGGCGGGGACTCAAGAGGAGGCGGGGGAACGTAGATTTGACGCACATCGAGCGTGTCATCTCGATTTCCTTCAGAAGGCTGGTGGCCAAGGTTTCCTGGAGACAGAGGAACTGTTAATTGGCCCTTAAAGTTATCCAGACAGTCGTCATAATTCCAGGGGTTGTTGGTGTCCTCCTCGTCCAGCTCAACACCAGACGGGTTGTCGGGTAGTTCGTCTGGAATTGTGAATTCTGCCGATGAATCAAGAGTTGATTGATCACCAGTATTATCATGAACTTCTCCATCAGGCCAGTTAGTAAGGTCATCGCCGGGGTCATCACCAGTTGGACCGTTATCTGAATAGACTGGAAGTGGATTTCGTGCTCGCCAATAGGCCATGGCACTTTCCAAGGCCGTATCTGATATTCCTTGAGAGAAATTGTTACCCCAGTATTTAGCTATTGTCAGGTTCGTTTCTTCGAAATCCGGGGGTTCAAGTTCAGCGCCGTAGTGAGGGGGGTCCAGGTTACCGTCCGCCATTGTCTAGTGATGGGTTGCTTGAATATAGCAGCGAAAGTGATACTTGTACCAAAAGACTACATAAGATATGGCTGGTCGGCCGATTGTAGTGACGATGATGATGATGATGATGATGATGATGATGATACGGTGCTGCTGATTGTCGAGAATTGGACTCCGCTGGGGAAGCCGATATTTTGAAAAGCCATGTGAAGCGAAGAAGGTACCTACATGTAGTATGGGTGATAGGCATTAGGAGAAGCAGGAAAGAACGATCAATTACGAAAGAACGATACGCACAAGTGTGTACCTGCCAACCGGCCACCAAGGCTCCTGTAGATTTATACATGTACCTAGGTAAGTAAGTAATCAATTGAGTTTAATTTGTTAGTATGATGACACGATCGATCTAGTCGCCACAGATGGTGATGGGCAGAGCAGTCGACAAATGTCCAGCTAACAGGCAGTCAGTTCATGACTTTTTGTACTGACGCCCCAAGGTTCCTGTTGCTATATGGGGGCTTCATTCAAATGGACCAGGATGTCGGATGCAATATACCTGTTATTTGTTATTTTACATCGATCTGTAACCTAACATCATACTCACTCCAAGGACTATTCACGGTGGAAAAAGTAGCAACACTACCTAATGGCAAAGCTCTATCGAACATGGGGACTCGACCGCTTTTGTGTTTGAAAAAGATACCAACGCTTTTAATAGAATGTGAAAATAAGAGACATCGAGACTGAGAATGACACCATTTTGCATGGTCACGATGTATGGATATGACGGAGAAATCGTAGGTCACCATGAGTTTAGGAAGTACTCGAGATCTGGTTAGAAAGGACCTGAGGCTATGAGGTAGAGGACAAGATTATTTAGGACCACTCCGTTTATTTCCACACTCGGTTCACATTCAGGACACGTACGATGAGCCCAGGTGAGGATCAAATGAGAGCTCTCGCCGCGGCAAACCCGGTAGAACTTTCATCAGAGCGGCTTCACCACTGGGCATCTTTCAATCAAATGTCTTTGACTCTTCGACCAAGCCCCCCCCCTAAATTCGGTGATCGTCAAATTGCTGCAGAAGTATTTTTGGCACCTTCACCCAACGCCTCAACGATCAAGATGTGCACGACAATCAAGACAAAATACCACGACTGTGGCCACTCGGAGTATCAGAACACCACTCACTGCCACCTTGTGCGCCGTCTGATCTCATCTGCCCCCTACTTGCCCTCTTCCGATGCTGTAGGCGGGGGCAACGAGAACCACCACCCCAAGGAGGTCCCATGCCCATCACAAGGTTACCAACAGCAGGTTCACCAACCGCCTCCTTCCAACCAGTTTGGCGCTAGTCGCGTACCGCCTCACCCCCAGACGAGATCCCGAGACGACCACCGCCTCCTGCTGCAGTCTACGAAATGGCTGCCGGACTCCCAACCTCGCGTGCCTCCCGGCCTGTTCGAGTGCACCCAGAACGTCGCGACGCGGCCCGTGGAGGGGCTGTGTAGACCGTGCCAGAAGCAGCAACAACGAGAGCAGCTGCAACCCCGCAACGTGACCCCGAGTCCGGGCCCTACCACACACGTGGCAGGAGCAGACACATCGTCGCCGCCACCCCAGGACCCCTCACCGCAGATCCAGGGCAAGAAAGAGGGCAGAAGAAAGCTTCAGAAGAAAAACAGGAAAGGAGATCCAAGTTCTCTGCTGAGTCCTCCTCCTACCACCACTAACCCCACCTCCGCTGCCGCCACCCCCGAATCTGGCAACAAGGCCCGAAGTAGCAGCGCTACTCCTACTAGTCTCCTGGCAGTTGAGAAAAGCCCGAGCCGATCCTTGACTCCGGCAAGCATGTTTCGTCGAGGTGAGTTTCCCTTTCGTTACATACTCCGTCACCCTCATCCATTCCCCCAATTCAAGTCAAATAGGGGTAGCACAGAGGTCCATTGCTTTCTCGCCCCCCAAAGCCTTATGGCGCTGCCTATTTTTATATCCGAGTAACCCCTTTCGTAATCCTCCGACATTCTCTAGCTATGAATCCCTGATGTAACTAACGACCCCTCCTTCCAGCCGTGCAGCGGAACAGAGCCCCGAGCGAAACCCCGTCAGTGTCCCTAGACGTGGACCTGACGCGCGCTATGCGTGACAGCTTCTATAAGCTGTCCCTCATGTACGGCGGCGGCACCCCCGAGCCCGAGGGAAGCCGGTCCAGGTCCGTCTCTGCGGCTTCGAGAATAGCCGAGGAGGGGAAAGAGAACGGAGCGGAAGCAGGCACGAGCACGCCTGCTGGCAACAAGCATGTGGAGGAGGCGGACGGTAGCCCAGGCAAGAATGACGCCGAGGGGGGTGGCAAGGGCAAGGGGAAAGAAGCAGCCGTGTGGTTTTGAGGAGCGGGTTTTTTCTTTGGGGATCCATGCTTACATCTCGCCTGGTCCCTCTCCTATTTCAAGGAGCGCCAAGACATCATCTGGATATGCACCGCTCGAAGTGCCTGGAAAACATATGAGCGATGATGCTTAGGCACGCATGAGCATGGGCGTTGATTGGGCAGATGGAATCGTGCAACTATGTATAGTCCATCGACGTTTGGTTTGGTAAATTGGACACCACGATGAATTCGGCTAATTCACTGCCCTGTAAAACGAAGTCTAAATGCACGAATGATTGTGAGTGAAGTTTATTTTTCTAATTGTTTTTTCTAGGCCTTTGAGGCTTTGAGGAGATTTGATAAGTCGCTGAGCTGCTCACCGAGGGCTTCCGGGCGTTCAAGCCCCCTCTCCGTACACCATTCGTTGTTACTGCCACAGGCACAACGAACGACCCTCGGGAGAAGGTTCCTGCATTTTCCAGGGTGTTACGGTCAGCCCTCTTATATCGCACCTCGCACTGCAGCCAATTCTCGAGGCCGGGGATTTGTATATCCAGCGTCGGCAATGCCAACAGCCGCATCTTGGAAAGGGCGACAGGCAAAACCGGTCCGCCGCGACGCCTATTCGCCGCGGCATCGACGACGTCGGGCCGGAACTCCTCGCCCTCCTGCGGCTCCGGGTAGTCCGCGCGGATCACCACGTCGTCGAGGTCGAGGTACTCCTCGGCGTAGATGGCGGGCAGCGTGTAGCGGACCTTGCCGGGGGCCACCCGTCTGAGGACGGCGTTCAGCCGCTTGGCGCCGTCGCGGCCGAGCGACTCCCGGAAGTCCTTGGCGTGCTCGGCCAGGAAGGGCATGACGACGACGCGATACGGTAGGCAATGTTTTAGCCGTATCCAGTAGCGTCCGTCGTAGAAATGCCAGGGCAACCATGCGGACCACTTGAACTTCTTGGCTGCGCCCTCTTTGCGTGTCTTCGGGCTGCTCCAGTAGGGGGTCCGCCACTGCGGAAGGGGCGCGGTCGAGGAATACGGCAAACGCGACACGTACCAAGTTTGTTCATTGGCTGGAACGGCTGGAACGGCTGGCGCGAAGGATGACGGGGTTGCTTCGAGTGGCTTAAAGTGCACGGAAGCGATGGGAAACGGCTTGGGAGGCGCGCCTGGTTGGATTTCAGAAGGACTTGCGAGCATGGGGAACAGGCGCGATATGACGTTCTGCAGATTTGCCAACGAAGGAAGCTGGATATCAGGACTGACCAGGGCCAATACCCTTTGAACAAGCGCACCTGCTATGGCACGCTTCTGGGAAATGCGGCTCCGATACCGCTTCGAGGATCGATTCCGCAGCTGCCCCGTCGGTGCCATATCCGGAAACTGGACGACGACAGATCCCACGTGGGGCTCAAACTCGAGCAAGACGGTTCGCTCCAGCCACCTGTCGACCTCGGCATCTCGTGCCCGAGCCTTGATTTCCCACTTCGCAGAAAGAGCAAGTACAGCCGGCTTCCGGAGAGCAGCTGGGAGCTTGTCCGTTTTCGCCAGATCTCGCAGCGTATTCCTCGTAGTAAGCGTGGGGTCTGCATTGGTGCGGTCTTCCCACCAAGGTACGTCGTTGGCAAGACATGTCGCGATCAGCCTATCTTTGCCAAAATCCAGCAGTGGACGGTAGATGTTGACACCGGCATCCTCAACGGGCATGGGTTCTAGCCAAAGATCCGAAGATAAGTTCAGGGTTGTCTGTTCCCCTGCCTCGCCCAAATACTCAAATTCATCGACATAATGAATCTCATCAGCGACCCATGGATTAGCTAGAGACTTGTCTATCTTTTCGTTTTCACCTCGCAACCGCGTTCCGATGGTATCTTGAAGCTCATGCTTCAGGCTCTTGCAGATGGACTTGCCATGCTTGTAGTTTATATAGGGGTATACGGAGTTCTGGTCATCTATCCAGCCGCTGTTGAAAGCACCATGGATGCCGTCGCATTCTGGTATCTCGCTTGCTCTGCGCATACCACGCAAGGCGTGGTTCTTATGCCCGTTGACAAGGCGCATAAGAACCGTCTCGTATTGGTCGTCCTGGTGGTGGCCTAGCAGCAGCGTGGCGACCCGGTAATCCGCACAGCACCGGCCCAGTCGCCTGTACCGGGCCCTGCGCGCCGCGCTCTCGAAGTTGGACATCGTTTTCGGATCCGTCCCCTCGCCGAACTCCTTGTTCCAGCTGATGGGGAAGACCTCAGGGGAGATGCCCATCTCCCTGAGGGCTTTGCACACCTCTTTCGCTTCTTGGGCGGATTCCTCCCGCAGACCGTGGTCGATCACGAAACCTCGAAACGAGCTCACCGGGTTGTCGCATACCATAAACATGGGGTCGGTTTGTCGCACTTTGGAGCATAGATAGGCCAGAGCCATAGAATCGACGCCGCCGCTTATGGCCATGGCTACAATACCAGAAAGGAGTCAACTACTACTACTGCAAACAAAAACACCAAGCAGTCATCTTGGGTGAGATCGAACTTACCCACGCGCCGGTGGTGATGGCTTGGGAGGGCGTCCGGGAACCGAGGCTTGCAAGTGGCCTGGAGAGCATCGGTGAATTCGGCCAGGCCAATTGGCCTTGCCAGCCCATGCAAGACATGCGGGATTGCGCGCATTCCATTATATGACAATCTTCATACTCGATATAGTCGGGAGGTTTTTTTTTGGTGGGGGTTTCCAATTCAAAGCCTGTAGCTCTCAGCTTTCTCAGCTACAAGGAGCTTGGGCCAGTGATTAGTCCCCTATGACTTCACTAAACGCTGGACCCCTGCTACTTCTGCGCTTGCTGCTCACTAAAAACAAGCACCACCTGCCACCAACGGTATCGGTGTTAATCGGAGCTGGCCCCACTGAAGAAAGTCGAGCTCGGCGCAAAAGCTCACATGCGACTCACTCACATTGGGGCGCCGTTGCACCAACATCGACTGTCCAACATCTGGTTATATGTACTTACACAGCCCCACGACCCCTTCTCCGACCAGTATCCCGATGATCGCAGAGACTCGTTAAAAACCAAGGAGGCCCTCGCCTCGCAGCTTCACAGCAGCCCGACCCTAAACGACGAACCACCCCCCACCTTAGTACGCACTTACGAAAGAAATCATGTCGGCATCGTCACAACAGCCATTCACAACGGCCCTGCTTGCCGGCGGCCTCGCTGGAACCACTGTCGACCTGAGTCTCTTCCCCCTCGATACCCTCAAGACCCGTCTGCAATCCGCCGCCGGCTTCTTCCCCTCGGGCGGCTTTCGAGGCATATATCGAGGAGTGGGGTCCGCCGTTGTCGGCTCTGCGCCGGGCGCCGCCTTCTTCTTCTGCACCTACGAAGGGGTCAAGAGCACGCTCGCGGCTCGGCGGCACGAGAAGCAACTCCTCGCGGGTTTGCACGGAAAGTCGACGGCCAACAACGATGGCTGGGCCGCTCCGCTCGAGCACATGACGGCCGCGAGCCTGGGCGAGGTCGCGGCGTGCGCGGTGCGGGTCCCGACCGAAGTGGTCAAGCAGCGGGCGCAGGCGGGCCTGCACGGCGGGTCGAGCTCCGCGGCACTGGGTGCCATTCTCGGCCAGTACCGCACCGTCGGCTTCGAGGGCGTGTGGCGCGAGCTGTACCGCGGCTGGGGCATCACGGTCATGCGCGAGGTGCCCTTCACCGTCATCCAGTTCCCGCTGTGGGAGGCGCTGAAGGCGTGGAGCCGGCGTCGGAGGGTGGCAGAGGGACGGCCCGAGGAGAACACGGCGGCCGAGAGTGCACTGTTCGGAAGCTTGTCCGGCGCTGTGGCGGCGGGGATTACGACACCGCTCGATGTGCTCAAGACGAGGGTCATGCTGTCCAAGGAGAGGGAGCGTGTGATACCGGTGCTCAGGGGCATACTGAAGACGCATGGCATCCGCCCTTTCTTCGCTGGCATTGGACCCAGAGTCATGTGGATTAGTGCCGGAGGAGCCATTTTCCTTGGTAGTTACCAGTGGGCTGTCAATGCTTTACAGGGCAATGTATTATGACACTAGACGGATGCCGGCTATAGAATCTAGAAAGCGACGTTGGGATATCTGTATTGATACTGTATACTATCTCGATAATGCCACTGCGTGTGTTAAATGTCCGTGGACAGCAACTTGGGCTTCTGTGATTTGACGGAACCTAATTAGGTGGGAGGACAGAATCTTTGCTCTGATTGGGGGAACATCGTTGTCGTAAAGAGCAGAATGAACAGTCACTCATTGATTGGTAGGCATCCAAAGCGGGGTTATTTGCCCACAGCAGGCAACCAAGGGACTGATGAGGGTGTGTAACGGGGAAAAGGCACCAAGTCACTCAACTACCTCAAAGTTGGATGTCTGGGACACAGTCAGGATGGCCGACCCTCTATCCATGGGAGCCAGCATCATTGCGTTCATCGAAATCACGAATCGCGTAATCAGTACATGCAAGTATTGTATCGAGACTATCAAAGATGCCCCCAAGGATTTTCAAATGATACTGGGCGAAACTACATCGCTCGAAGCAATCATAGAAACCCTGAGAGCTTCGAGTACGGCGCTATCGGGCTTGTCTGTGACGCTCGAGGCGTGCCACAGGTGCCTATCGGCCCTCGAGGGCCTCCTGCCCAAACCCCATGGGCACGGTGCCCCGGGCAGAAAACGCAAGATCACATTTGCCGAATTGGCCTGGCCCCTGAAGGAGTCTAAGGCTCGAAAGTTGCTTTCGGAAGTCTCGCAATATAAGGCAACACTTCTGCTTGCCATTAGCGGTAGTATGGCGTAAGTTCCTCGTCCTAGTTACAACAGCCAGCGGGTATGTACTCGTTACAGTGCCTTGCTACCAAGCAGTCGTTGTTCATCTGACGAGCCATAACGGGGGGGGGGGGGTGTTATATTTACTGTCGCTATAATATGAAGGCGCAGCAGCGCTAACGTGCATCTTATTCATCTTACAGGCATGATATCAAAGCTATCCGAGCCGAAATCAATAATGTGAAAGAATCACTCACAGGTATCTGGATAACTATCTCCCATCCCACGACAACAAACTAATCAGGGTGGAAAAAGATGCCGAACGCTTACAGATTTTACGCTGGCTCGAGACTATCAACCCGTCGATTCTGCATAATCAAGCATGGCAGAAACACCATGGAGAAACTACCTCGTGGCTCCTTCGGTGTCCAGAATGGACTGATTGGGTCACATTGAGTAACAGCAAAGATCGTTTCCTATGGTGTTCCGGCATCCCGGGCTGTGGGAAGACAGTTTTGGCCTCTTTTGCCAACGAAGAGCTGAAACGCTACTGCGCTGATCAAGAAGGAACAGCGCATGCATACTACTACTGTCACTATAGCCACGATCAAGATGAGTCAGCTTCGTTTCTCAGTTGGACAATAGGCCAGGCATGCCGCCTAGCAAAATGGGTGCCCCAGCAGCTCAAGGACCTGCATGACGGCGGCTGCGAGCCAAGTCTAAATGATCTCAACAACACCTTGGCGATAGTACTTTCAAGGTTTACGGCATTCTATATTGTAGTAGATGCTGTTGATGAAAGCTTGCCAAGAAGTGGTCTAATAGCTCTGCTAGCTACAATGGCACTTGACCAGCGGTTCGGCAATGTGAGACTGCTGGTAACCAGTAGACAGTACTCTGATATTCACAAGATCTTCTCCGGCATCTCTGTGCCGCTATTAATGTCCAACGCCTTAGTTTCTGAAGATATCAGGCGATTTATTCGGAACCGGCTTTCTGCAAGCCGTCATTTACAGAGATGGCCAAAGCTGACGGGGCTTATCGAAGATTCGCTAGTATCTGGTGCTCAAGGAATGTGAGTGTTGAGCCAACAAATACCTCCGCGAACTGATGCTCAGAAAGCAGTTGTGCTAATGGCCTGCAGGTTTCGGTGGGCCGAGTGCCAGATATATGCAATCGAACGTCTTCGCACGGAGTCGCAGATACTCCAGGCTCTCCAGAACCTTCCCCAGGATCTGGCTGAAACTTATATCCGCATATTCCGGCAAATACCAGAGGTAGACCGACCATTTGTGCGGCGCGCCCTTATTTGGTTGGGTGGCCATGGCTGGGCCCCATGGCACACAAAACATGGCATCAAGGGGGATGTTTTAGCCTCCGCCGCATCCCACGATCTTCGCCTGAGTGGATTAGAGTCTGATCCGAACTTTTACGATTTCGAATATCTCGGGGAGCTTGTGGGATGCTTGATCACAGTCACCGACAATGTGAGCGAAGCGGATATCATACTCGATACGGACAAACCTCGAGCTCCATTACCAACGGGCCAAAGTACAACGTCTGATACCTCCAGTATCTCTTTGGTAAATCTCGCCCATTATACTGTGGCGGAGTTCCTTGCCTCTCCTCTTATACACGAAACGGATGTCTGTTACTTTGCGTTATCGAGGCCAACCATCATGGCGGAGTTCACTGGAAGTGTTTTGCGGCAAGCTGTCAACTCTGATCCCCAAGGAGCTGGGATGAGCTGGCTACACGATCGCGAAGCGTATTGTTTAATACTAGCCCCAGCTTTGATTACAGACGAACACTGGCCAGACGCCCCAGAGGTCGTTGAGCTGTCGCTACGATACCTTGACCCACGCAGCATACACTACTCCCGAATTCCCAAGTTACAGAAATTCCTGGCGGAAATTCAAGGCGGATGGTCATTCTACTACTTACACTATTTGCCACAATATCACTTACAAGACCATCCCACTCCTGAAACTGCCGGAGAGGCCAGCATACTGTTGAACCTGCTCCTGATCAGACCTGTCTCTTCTATGTTAAGTAGTATGCTTCAGGTAATCCGGAAAAGAAGTCCTGATTTGGGAAGACTTCTCACCACACACCTCACTGTGACCCGTGGTGTTCCGGATTGCATACCCTCTGTCACTGGCACTGTCCTATCAATCATCCTTCGCCTTGGTCACGATGTGGCACTCAGACCAATGTATATTCGGTGCGTTGATCCTACTACAATGTTGATTGAATTTGTCCATGGCCGCTCGAATCCCCAAGTAACAGATGGGGCCGAAATCGCCAAGGTGTTGATCAAGCACGGGGCGAGTCCGAATGGGCCCGGTTGTTTTCTTACGCCACTCAAAGCGTCGGTGTACCATGGCTCCCTGTCACTTGCTCGAGTGCTTCTAGAATCCGGCGCGGACCCGAATTGCACGGGGGAATTTCCCAGAGAGACCAAGCGAGATGATCTGCCTGGATGGATCGAACATTCGAATGCAACGCCACTGGCGCTTTTACGGCGTTTGGGCAGGGAACGTATATCTCAAGGTCAACTGCCAGAGATTGAGCGTCTATTATTAGAATACGGAGCCGTGCTATAAGGACTTTTATCTTAAAGTAAAACACGGAAAATATGGCACATTGACTAAATTCGCGATTTGTCGAACATATAACATCACAAATAAGCTGGGAAGATTGCTCCGAATTTCCAGTAGGATTACACGATGCTAGTCCAATAGGAACTGTCCAGATCACCGAATAACAGGGACATTACTCTCACTGCTGATGTACTCGTTGTCGGTGGTATTTTCTAGAACATAGAACTCAAAGGACTGCAAATTTCGTCACCCAACGAGCGAGCCTTGCGAAAATTCTTCCTGCAATAGCTCTGCTGACTACAGGAGGGCGCAACAAGACATGGCTATTTCTGCCAATAGGAAAACGAAGCAACAATCAAGTGATTATGACTCTTATCTGCCGCTGTACCGCCCTCATCTCCAGCCTGATCTAGTGAGGCAGCGGTGGGAGCCTCACTATCATGCGACCATGCCGGTACAGCCTTATTTTCTTAGATGGTCTGCATGTATATGATGTACCCGGGCTCCCAGTATCTGGACTATCCATTCTCTCCGACTTTTGCTTCAACGTCCATCATATTCGATCCCCAAAGAAGACAAAAAGATACTATACTATAATGGCCAGGACAGTCTCACCAGAGAGTATAAGACTCCAAGAATTTGTACATTCGAATGAACCAACCACGAATGGTCAAGAAACTAGGATCGCCCAGCATCGTTCTACAGAAAACGATCAGCAAAATGAGGCGGAGACCCCTAGTAGTTCGACCGGTAAGCCCAATATCATGATCGTTTTGCGATCACAATGTTAGATTCCCTGACACGATTCCAGTCGAAGCTGAAGACGAAGTTACACTCGTGGAGCCTGATTCGGAGAACGGGCTACCGCCTCTGAAGTTTCGGCCAATGAGCCTCAAGCCAGCTTTCTTGCATTGGGTGCTATTCTGGAACCTGTCTATCACGGCTCTCCTCATAGCCTTGATTATCGTGCCCGAATTCTCCCTCAACGGTATCTGGAGCTATTTCATTATCCAGATCATGCCTACTTTGATTGGTACTGTCACATCTGTTTTACTCGAATCGGTGGTTCTGAATCTCTTCCGCATTACCCCTTACATTGCGTGCGCTTCGAGCCCTGGCGGGAGCACGGCGGGCAAGACTATCATGCGGACTTTCTTTCCGAGTCCTGGTTTCAGAACCGCTGTGCGCAGTAGGGAAGACATCAGTAATGGTAACGTACTGCTCTCTTTCTCTTTCATCATGTACGCCGTCGGCTACACAGTACTTGCTTTCAAGAGCGTGTTGCTCACCTCGACGGAGCCCCGTTCCAAAGCGTCCAAAGTATACTCAACATATTGGGCGGCATGGACGTTATTTGTGTTCTATTGCCTGGTCGACGTTCACACGATTTGGGTCATATTGTATCTTCGGGATAGGAATACGGGGCTCCTTTGGGATCCTGTCTCTATGGCGGACCAGCTGGCGCTTTTCCGAGGTGCTCGCTTCATTTCCAAGCTCGAAGGATCGTCAATTGCCACTCCTGAGTCTATGCGGAATCATTTCAAAAATGAACCGTTACAGTTAGGTTATTGGAAATATGGCGATACTTACTGGCATGGGTTCGGCCCAAAGGTAGAACTCATAAAAACAAACCATGTCGAAGGTACCTACCTACCTATACCTGATCTTAGGTATTCAGAGCACACAGGAATAGAAGAAGAATGACTAACGCCTGTTTTAGATCGCGATTTGCCTACCGCAGAACATATCTCTGATAATAACTCACAACGGGATCCTATCGGACGGCGTCGAAGATCAAACGAAGAGACTGAAGATAATATAATGGCAAACCACGATAACTCCTCCGACAGCCAAATCAATACTCGGAGGTTGCCAGAGGCTACCACTAACCTCACAGGACAGAAAAATGTGAAGGATATATCACGTAGGCAGACCCTTTTTGACACTATTAGCCGTCGTTAAGATTGCCATTACCTGACAAAAGACCTAGTCGGCCAGGAAGAGCTTCGAGATATGCGATATACCACTTCTGACCTCTTTATGGAACACGGTATCCTCTACTTCTTTGCAATACTCGCGATCCTTCTCGGCACTGGCTTCGTCATCGCTCTAGTCATGAACGCAACACAGCATAGCGAGTACGGCTACCTCCGAGTTAGCATGACTTATAATGTTGCCCAATTTGTACTCCAATGGCTGCCGCTCACGCTGATGTGCCTTTTCACCTGGTTATGGGAAGACCTGAGCATGTTCCACGCGAAAACCGAGCCATTTAAGGCTTTGAGCTCCGGCACTGGCGTCTCGGCCGACGATTCGCTGCTGCTGAACTATACCTGCCTCCCACGGCCCGTAGCGATATTCGTGGCGATGGGAAAAGGCCACGCTAAAGTCGCTTTTTTGATGGCAATGGCGATAGTTGCAAGACTGCTGCCCATTGTGGCAACTGCCTCTTTCACGGTCGTTGGTAGCGATGAAATCGCTTTTGTACGATTCTCGTTGCCACTGTCGATCGTTGTCATCGTGTGGCTGGCGGTTTACTTGGTGCTCATAATCTGGATTCTAGCGACTGAGGAGTATGAGAGACAGCTCCCGCGCTATTACTACACAATTGCCGATTTACTATCGTGGACCTGTTCTAGTAGTCTACTGCGAGACGACAGGTTCACCGGCGAAGAAAAGGGCAACCCTTTCGACGTCACCCTTCAGGACAATAAAAAGCAGGGGCAAGGTGACAAGGAATGGGCAGTGGCCAGTAGGGTAAGTGGACAGGGGCAACAGTGGTATATGAAAGCGCGGCTGCGTATGGCACAGAAACGGTACCGGTTCGGGGTGGTACCGATTTATGGAGAGTCTGACTTGTACACGATTGGTATCGAGGCTGGAGACTCCCATGATGCTTCCGTTCCCTTGCCAGAGCCAAGACCCGGCTGGTTCGTACGTCTTTTCCACTCGGGGAAGAAGAAGGGAAAAGTCCGACAGCAGCCATCGTCATCGCAAAAATACCGGTTTATTGTTTCAAAAGATCTAGCAATGATAAAGCCGAAGACGGCGTAGAGAAGGATGGGGAAGCATTCAAAGCTGGACGCGTAGACCCTGTGGAGGAAAATAACGATCAGTCAGGATAGCAAGAGTAGACCCAAAATATTCATTAGGCATGTCTAAGCATAACGGACCTTAAGGGCATATTCTATTCAATTATACCTTCGCAGTAGCCCGTATTACTCATTATATTGATACATGTACCACAATTGGAAATCGATGTGATCGAGTGTTCATGCTCCATGAGAAGATGATTTACATGCACTTGTTAGCATCTTGCGACTCTGACAACCGATGAACAGCATCGTGAGGGGAGGTGGTGGGTGCAGACATGTGAATATATATACAGTCACTACTAGAAGGGTATTGAATAGGGAATGTGTTGGGGATGAACAACTATATAAGCCATGGAAAATCCTCGACACGTTCAGACCCCCACAAGTTTTCGAATTTCTCCTACATCCCCGTTGCCGACCACCTTCACGTACGGACATATACCAGCCAACACACACGTTGCTCATCGCTACAGTTCACGACATTCGTACGACACTTGCAGTCATGAAGCTCGCCATCTTTTCCATCGTCATTGCAGCAGTCCTCGCCGATGATCCTGATGTAACAAGTGTTCACATCGGACCCAGCGGTGCCCCTGACGGCGTAGATGCCTGCACCCGTTTGTAAGTCCTGCCACGAACAAAACAGTACGAAGAAGTTACATGGATATGGACTCGAAGCTGACAGCCCGTCACTATGTTGGCAGCCAGGACCCAAAGTGTTGTATCTCAGTCATGGTCTGCCAGTGCTACGACGGTAGGTTTAGTCACTATCTTGCCGGATAGAGAAGCTACTGTTTCTTTTTCTTCTCCTTGGTTTTGTTTCCCTGTTTCGAGATGAAGCTTCCATGCTGACCCATGGTATGCGATATGTAGGTCGCTACTACCTCCCCAACGCCGACAATACCTGCAACCCCGACGTTGGCGATGTCATGGCTGGTAAGTGATCTCCATGGAAGCCATATTCCTTCCTCCTCTCCTCCTAAGCCTTTGGCGTATCTAGCCAATAGTCTGCACGTATTAGCGCTAGGAAAGGTTTATTACTAACTCCTTTATGCGCGATATCAAAGATGACATTACTAGCTTGCCTGGCTACTGCTGCTAGAGAAATCACGCCTTGGAAAGCGGTAGAAGCTGCCGGTTTCCTTCCACTAGGGGTGATGGGGTGTATTGCAGTAAGAGAAAGAGCGATGGAGTGCATGCCAGATAGGGGTGTTAGCTATTAGCTCTCAGGACTTTCCTGCTTTGTGTGGGCACATCCGCCGGTTCAGTTTAGATAGCAGCAGATTGAATGCAGCCATCCTACTTACTGAACCTCATTACCTTGTACAGATGCAGTGACCCCCTCGCAACATGATGTCAACTCAAGCCCAGCAGATGCAGAGTTACCTATTTGATGCGACTTCAAAAAGGCGGCATGCTATTCAATTGGGTGCTTTGGAAGCTGCAGCCGAACCAATCTAGAAGCATCCTCGAACATTCGATCTAGCCCCTGCAGAAGTTGGAGTAGACGGAGTACAGCGCCAAAAAGTTGGGGGCCAAGGGGGGGGTTGGAAGGGGCTCCAGTGCTGCTCCAGGCTCTCCTTCTTCAAACTTGGAGAGTCTGGGTCTCTGAGAGCGGAGAAAAGTGCGCTACAGCCTGATGGCGTTAGGCATGACGCCGCCTGGCTGGGATTGCATATACTAGGGGTCCCTTTCCAGTTACTGTACCTAAACCCTCTAGGCCAGCGTCACCGTCGGATTCGTTGAATGCACACACCAAAAACACTAGGTAGCGTTAGTAGTTCGGAACAGGCAGGAGCTGGATGCAAGGTGATGCTATCCCTCACTCAAGGGCCATTGCGAGAGGAAGAAGCTATCGCTGAATAAGTGTTCAAATTGTTCATTCAACAATACACGACGTGACCTATCTTCTTCCATACATCTTATCTATCCAATTACCTGAAGTATTCGCCAACACCTCACCTCACTTGAATATATTAACAAGTATTATAGCTTCCTTCCCACTTTTACTGGGGAGCGTTGCACTTGCATAAGTACTTTGCTTACGCTGGTTCGCTGTTACCCGGGACCGACAAGCCCGGCTATCCACCATCCAGTCCACTGGGACCTTGTTGACACACGAGACACGCCAACTCCTCGAGCATCCCATCCAACCATCTTCTCTAGCTACACAGGAGCATACAGCTGCTAGTGACATATCTAGCTCCACGGGTTTGCCTCTCGATTATTCATTGCTTCATTGCTTCTTCTTCGCCTTTTGGAGGGTTGTACACACATCGTAGGAGGCGGCCAGCACCAAACTGCATGATTGTCGCCAACTTGCCAAATCCACAATGGCGAAGAAGGCGCGCCAGAGGATTAGCTATGGTTCGTTCGTCCCATTCTTCACGGCAAATCCAATCCAATACCGTCCCTGTTGATCGCTCCCCTAAGCCCCGCATCGCATCGCATCATTCTGCGTTGGCCGTCGCCGTGGCCTCGTTGTCGCATAGCCAGCTGCCGAAATACGATTGGTCTAGAGTTCCTGCTATAGCTCCCGTGGCAATACATTACACAATTGGAATCGCATGAGTCGGTATTTCTGACACACGCTCTACCCAAATCTAGTTCTAGAGCTCGATCATTCTTCGTCTGGCGGACATCGCCTGGGTGTCAATGGTCTGGCCGTAGATATTGACAATGCAATTCTGTAAGCCTCCGAGACAATCCCGCAAGCCACAACTCGACACCCGACCCCCGACGCGCATTACTAATCGTGAACAAGCTATTCTGGAGGAAGGGATGGCATAGTATGCGCCTGGGATCTGGAAACGCCCGGCGCCGGCTCTTCGAAACCGAAAACCAAGTTCTTATCTTCGACGCAAGCCCACACCCACTGGATCAACGACATTGTTCTCGCCCCCGACAAAACCGCCCTTGTTTCCGCATCATCCGACCTGACCGTCAAAGTATGGCGGCCTTCTGCCAGCCAAGAACCGGCGCATACCATCGGCCAACACAGCGACTATGTTAAATGCTTGGCCACAACCAATGGCGTGGATTGGGTGGCTTCGGGCGGACTCGACCGCAAAATCAAACTTTGGGACATCAATGGCGCCGGCGAGACTCTGGAGATTAGCACCCAAGGAGAAGATATACACGAGAAGGGATCGGTATACGCCCTCAGCGCTGGCCGAAACATCATCGCCAATGGCGGACCTGAATCCAGTGTCCGCTTGTGGGATCCTCGGGCTGGGGGAAAGAGTGTGACCAAGTTTGTGGGACATACAGACATGGTGCGCTCCATCCTGATAAACGACTCCTGCGATACTATCATGACTGCCAGCTCGGACCAAACGATCAAAGTATGGAGTGTTACAGCTGGGCGGTGCATGTATACCTTGACTATGCATAACGATAGTGTCTGGTCGCTGTCCTCTGATCACCCGGAGCTGAGCGTCTTCTACAGTAGTGATCGGTCGGGCCTGGTGGTCAAGACTGACGTCAGAGGCACTTCCGAGATGGACGAGGGCTTATCCGTTGCTCTGGCGCAAGAACATGACGGTGTCAGCAAGATTGTCACTACCAATGACTATGTCTGGACTGCCAGTGCTAGTTCGTCCATCAACCGCTGGGCAAATGTTGACACTGGCCCAGAAGCACTCATTCCGGATGACTACAGGCCTGCCCGAGCCAGCATCCTTTCCGCTATGCAGGATCAAGGCACACAAATCCCCGCGAGTGGAGAGAAGAGCAAAATACCAGCAAACTCGATCCTACGAATCTCGCACACAGCGACTTTCCCGCCCCAGATACTCAATTCATCAGAGCCCAGTTTGGTAGCATCATCGCCTGATCCGTCGGAGAGATCTGGCGAACCTGTTGGCACTAATGTGGCCAATGCAACCGAACCGATATACCATTTGCCTGAAGAAACCATCGAAGGGCAGAATGGCCTTGTGAAGCACAGGCTTTTGAATGATCGGAGGCGAGTCCTCACGCTCGATACGGCTGGCGATGTACTGTTATGGGATTTGATCCAGGTAAGCCATCTCATGGGTTTGTCAGTGTTCACATCTAACATCCAGTAGTGCAAAGTCATGCGTAGATTTGGCAAGAAGCACATGGAAGATGTGGAACCCGAAGTCAACACGACTGAAGCCGTCGCGCCTTGGTGTTCAATTGATACCAGCTCGGGTAACCTGGCTGTCGTGCTCGAGCCCTTCAATTGCTTTGACGCGGAGATGTACGCCGACGAGCTTGTCACGGATGAGCGGATCGAGTTCAGGGATGACCAACGCAGTAAGTTGTGCAGCGAAACTACCGACTGCAACAACGGGGGCTAACCGAGGGACAGTCAACCTGGGAAAATGGGTACTTCGCTATCTGTTTGCGAAACTGATCGACGAAGAGATTATCAGAGATGAAATCCTTCGAAACCAGCTGAACGAAGGCGTTAAGAGCCGTCAAGCGGCCGCTCGAGCTAACCCACCCATCTCGATACAAATACCCAACTCTCCTGGGTGGGAACAGAACGAGTCCGCCGTAGTTACACCAAGGGGAAATGACAATTACCCCATGACTCCGGGCATGACGATAGCGGTCGCCACTCCTGGCCTAGCATCACATCTGCCCGGCGTGCCTGAGAATGCTGCCGCGCCGACCAGTCCTCAAGAAAAGAAATCATCCCAGATCGCGCGAGCTTCAGGCGATGACTATTTTTCCAATGGCATCACGTCTGCTGAAGCTCCAGCCAAAGCGCCTGTCACACCAGCGGCCGCCGAGAAAGAGCCAGAAACCCCCAAGTCTCCCACAGAGGTCAAGGAGAAAGACAACGGCAAAGGGACCTTCGGCAAGAAATTCCGAATGGGCATGTCTTTCGGATCGAAGAAGCTTGGGCGGTCTGCTTCAAGCAGCATCGAGAAGCCGGCCATCGTAGAGGAGAAGAAAGACGACGAAAACAAGTCCGAGTCATCGTCGAACCACGAAAAGGAGGTCGACGATAGTTTCCACGGCGTTCTTCAAAGATTACGCAATGAGTATGAAAAGCAACTCTCCGTAACTCCAGACAAAATCGTCGAGACCAAGATCACACCAAGTCTACCCTCGGATACGCCAGTGCTCAAACTTCCTGCGGGTACTAGAGTGATTATTCAGGAGGAGACATCAGGCGGGAGTGCCGACCTGTACCGGGGTACAGTGGAGACGGTGGGCGCTGATGCAGATATGATTGAGCAAAAGGCACCTATGTGGCTCGGCGAAGTGCTTCTCACGGTATGGCATACAACCTTCCCATGTCGTGACAGGATTTGATATACTAATGCCTCGCGTGCCAGAACACGATACCGGCCAAGGAACCTGTCAAGGTTTCTTTCATCCTCCACCCTTGGCAGGATACTTTGCCAAGCATAGCAGCAACGGACGGGAACAACCGGTTGAATGCTAATCGCATGCTACGTGTGAAGAAGATTCTCTCGTACGTAGCTGAGCGAATCGACCCGTCACAAGAAGAGGCGGACGAGAACGCACTCAAGCCAGAGCAATACCTGGAGCTTTACTGTAATGATCAGGTAAGTACAACCCCACGAAACATGCATAACAATGCTGACAAGTGTATTAGCTTCTCCCTATCAACATGAGCCTTGCAACATTACGGGCACATATCTGGAAGGGTGGAAGCGATGTTGTCTTGTACTATAAAGCCAACGGTCTCAAAGAAATAGCATGCGATCCAAAGGGTGATGCGAGACCGACAGATGTACAGGTAGAGACACAGGTTCAACAATCTAGTCCTAGCCCGGAGACTGAGGCCGAGCCAGTTCCATTGCCTGCGCAGACTGTCTCAGGTTAGAGAGCTTGGCGAGCAAAGGTGAAGTGGTGGGTAGCCATTGCAAAGCGAAAGCGGCGAAAAGGTCGACGAAGGAACTCTACTTAGGCAGGTTTGTTTTGAGAAGCCGGGTTATTCTAGCATCAGGACCATGGCGCAGGCGTTGGGGGATGGCGTCTGATATATAAGTACTTATACATATGTCATAGACGACGATGGTGGAAGCAATGTTACTGATAAGTATCAATGGCATCAAGAGCATCAACGAGTTCCCAGCTAAATCAATCACTATTCGCGTAGGACTTGATCTCGCAAATTGATGCCGAATGGGTGTCGTTAGCATGCGCAACATGCCTCGTTGATTTCATCGTTTGGCCTTGTGATCATGATGAGATAAGTCTTGATCATGAGGGGGACGAAAATACTCGCCCCACTCCCTAACATACGAAGTTGTCGTGTACTATATACGTCGTAGGTCAACTAAGGTTTGCACGACGGACTAGTATATAGCCTAGCTACCCGCCCGCGTCAACCAACATGTTGACATTAGCTCTGGTGTCCGACTACATTGCGAGACGTCTTACACGTAAGGATACATCATGTCGGGAGACGCAGATGCGCAACTTGTTTTCCTTCCTTTCCCACGGCACGCCCGGCCGAACAAGCTTTGGTCCGCCCCAGCCTGCACGCTTCCGTGCCGCGCGTGCTAGAAGTGCCGCGCGTGCAGGAATAGCATCACGACGCTAGATTTCTTCCATCATCTCGTGGTGATGGATGGCTATAACGGGAGCTATCTCATCCAATCGTCATGCCATGATGGGCTCCCCTGTCCCCTCGCTAACTGGGCGGGACGGGCCTTGGGCTCACGGGCTACTTAGATATGAACCGGCCCCCGGCCTCAGGCGGTCCTCTTCTTGCTGCCAGAAGTGCAACAGTGACGCGAACAACAGACTTGAAACCAAAAATCACAAAAGTACGTTGGGTCTTCATTTCACTGGTTGACTTCCATCCAGTCTGACTTGTTGTTTAATTTCACCACTTATACTAACTGACACTCCAACCGACTCTAATAGCCTAAGAAGCACACCGAAAAAAGAAGAAAGGGGACAGGCATACAGCCCATCATGCATCCCCTCAAGGATTCCCTCCTGATCCGCCTCCTCTGCCTGTCGGCCGTGGTCATGGCGCAGGACTCGAGCGCCCCGCCACCGCCCCCCGAGGGAGGAGCGTCGTCCTACGCGGTGACGACGACGCAGGCGCCGCCCGAGTCATCCGCGCCTCCTCCGGCCGAGTCGAGCCCTGCTCCTCCTCCCCCCGAGTCGTCGGCTCCTCCCCCCGAGTCGTCGGCTCCTCCCCCCGAGTCGTCGGCTCCTCCACCAGAGTCGTCGGCTCCTCCTCCTCCTGAGAGCAGTGGTGGTGGTGGGGGTTACCCTGTCAACCCCCCTCCTCCCGGTTCCAGCAGCAGCGTGGTCTCGACCACCGTCACCGAGACCTCGTCTTCGGCCCCGCCTCCTGCCGAGTCGAGCCCCCCTGCTTCTTCTGCGCCTCCTCCTCCTGAGAGCAGTGGTGGCGGTGGGGGTTACCCTGTCAACCCCCCTCCCCCCGGTTCCAGCAGCAGCGTGGTCTCGACCACCGTCACCGAGACCTCGTCGTCGGCCCCGCCTCCTCCCGCTAGCAGCAGCAGCGTGGCATCAACCACCGTCACCGAGACCTCGTCTTCGGCCCCGCCTCCTGCCGAGTCGAGCCCCCCTACTTCTTCTGCGCCTCCTCCTCCTGAGAGCAGTGGCGGTGGCGGCGGCGGTGGGGGTTACCCTGTCAACCCCCCTCCTCCCGGGAACAGCAGCAGCGTGGTTTCGACCACCGTCACCCAGACCTCGTCGGCGGCCGCATCTCCCCCTCCCTCTTCTTCTGCTCCTGCCTCCAGCAGCAGTGGAGGCGGCGGTGGAGGTGGCGGTGGAGGCGGCATGTACACCCTGACCTCGATCATCACGACGTCGGGCACGCCACCGCCCAGACCCGGGAACAGCACAGCCCCTCCTGGCGGCTCTTCTTCCTCTGCTCCTCCTCGTCCCGCGAACTCGACTTCCACTTCTACTGCTACCGTACCTCCCGGAGGCGGCGGCGGCGGCGGTGGTGGTGCCGGTGGGCAGAACAGCACCATGACACCTCCTCGTCCTGGTGGCAACTCCACGGCTACGTCTACGGCTACTGTACCTCCTGGCGGCGGTGCTGGTGGTGGCACTAGTGCTCCTGCTACTGGGGGTGCTGGTGGCGGCGGTGGTTCTGCGACGGGTGGTCAGCCTCAGCCTACGCAAGGCGGTGGCGGTGGTGGCACTAGTGCTCCTGCTACTGGAGGTGCTGGCGGCGGCACTAGTGCTCCTGCTACTGGAGGTGCTGGTGGCGGCGGTGGTTCTGCGACGGGTGGTCAACCTCAGCCTACGCAAGGCGGTGGCGGTAACGGTGGCGGCAGTGGTGGTGGTGGGGCTCCCGTCCCCGTCCCCGTCCCTGTCCCCGGTGGCGGCTCTGGCGGCGGCGGCAACGGAGGTGGTTCAGCGGGTGGCTCAGCTCCGCCGGCTACTGGCGGACAGACTCAACCCACTGCTGGTGGTGGCGGTGGCGGTGGCGGCTCTGCAACTGGTGGTCAACAACCTCAACCCACTCAAGGTGGAGGTGGTGGTGGTGGCGGCAGCCCTGGTGCTAGCGGAGGCGGTGGCGGCTATCCTGCAGGTGGAGGTCCTCCTTCAGGCGGCGGTGGTGCCGGTGGCGGTGGCGGTGGTAGTCCCCCCTCAGGCACTCAAGGAGGTGGAGGTGCTGGTGGTGCCTCGGCTACTGCTTCGGGTGGTCAGCCCGGCGGTTCGGGTGGCGCCTCCCCCGTACCCGTCGCGGGTCTCGGCGCCCGCGCCCTGGCCATGCCCTGCGTCGGCCTGGGCATCGCGGCGCTCATGCTTGCGCTGTGAGAAGCGGAATCTTGTTATTACAAGGCCCAGGCGGCTCAGGCGGCTTGGGTGCATGTCAGCGACTATCACCTTCTACTTCTCGCGGCACTTGCTGGAAAGAGAGATCTGGGGGATCTGGGGATCTGAGATTTTCCGTCTTGGAGCAGCGTGGTTGGGGGATGGGGTTCGATCGGTTTAGGAGATGTGTCCGAGGACGGAGATGGAGGGCATGTATACGAGCCACATCCTCAAAACGTAATGGATGGGTAGTAGTTATAGTTTCCTTGGCGCCGAGAGAGCGAGGGACAGGAATTGGAACATGAGTCAGTCAGGTGCGAGGAGGAGGATGAGTAGGACCGAAATCTCGACCGAGGCATGCATGGGGAGGAGTTCATGCATGTAGGGTGAGGTGAAAGGACACATGAGGGGGTCTCGCAGGTCATACGTTCGTTAACAGTCGTTCCTTTCATAACATACTACTTGTTATGTAATCCTCCAAATGTTATGTATATGAAATGTCTGAATAGGGAAGTGAGAATCGAGATCAGGCTGAAATAAAGTGCTGATAGTCGCGATCCCAAGGGTGGAGAAGGACAGAGAGAAGAAAGATGAGAATGTATGCAAGCAGGCAGGCTGTATGGTATTTTCGGTCGCAGTGCGTTCGCATGGGATATCTGAATTGCATCGCAGGTGTGCTTTCGCGATGGGCCCGGAAGCATGTAGCAAGAGTCATGAACCGGGTTAAAGCGGCAGTTGCTTTCACGATCCCCTCTTCTCACATTCCCACCTTCCCGCATCCCCTGCCCCCTCAGCCCCGTAGGGTATGGGGCTCTGGCGGCAGGGCAGGTGGCTGGCGACCCTGGTGCGAGAGCCGCAAGCTCGAAAGTACAATCCGATCAGAGGAGGCGGGTCGAATATGCGAAGTGGTTGAAGTTAGGTTGATCACCTCCCTTTTTGGTTATTCCTCCGTTGTCCGGGAACTCTATACTCATCTCCATCTACCTGACAGGACCAATTGGTGTGCTCGGACCCTTGTTTTTCGAGTTCTCGGAGCCTTCAACCTCTTTGCTATAGACTTGGAGGGAAACTGGACCAATGAGATGAGTCGGAACCAACATATGCTCAAGATGGACCATCTCTTCGTCGATAGATTTCCACTTACGTTGCAGTCACGAAGTGGCCCGCCTGGCAGCATGGTCGTTAGGGTCAAACAGTCATTCTGCCTAATGAGCAGATATTCTTGTCGCCAAACCCCACAGGCGCCATCGAGGAGGATACCCAAAGGAAGCCAGTAGACGGTTCAGTCCAAGGCTAGATCTCGAGGCGCTGATCATACGAGGCAGCTTTTAGGTACGTCATTCCCCTCGATGGTGTTTTTGGCGTGTCTACTGATATCATATTTCCCAAGTAGGTGCTCAGTGATGCGTGGTTGCCCCCCGAGTGCGTAGATGCCGCCTTGCAGAGCGCTCGAGGAAAAGGAGAATGAAAGCAAAAGTTGCGTTGCCTCGTAGCGGGAGAAGTCGAAGCCAGGCTTTTGCAGCGGCTCCCCTCATCCGAAGTCCGTTAAATGCATGGATGAGGGATATATCTTCAACAGAAAGAGCAGCAAGTCGTCGCGAGGTGGTGCAGTCTATGTACATAGTTCGCGAGAATGCCCCTCTGGTCGACAAATGTTAGCCGCAGCTATCGAACGTTTACGAGGGACAAAACGTCGTCAAAACTTACCTTGTCACTTGTGTTATTGGAGAAATGATTGCTCTCTTCGGACACTTCAAGACCCCCCAGCCGAGCAGTTCCAAATGGAGAAAATGACATATGACATGGGGTTCATTCCACAACTATTTCGAAAATCAACCTGTCTCATAATGATAGTGCGGATCCATGCTAGGGTTAGGGATCGGCGCGAAAAGGATAGAACACTGGAAGTACGTTGCAGCAAGCAGTCGGCCTGCAGGTAGACGATAATGCGTACCGGGGACGTTGGACGTCTCGGGTGTTGAAGGCTGCGAAACCCCGAGCAAAGAGGGAAGAATGCAACGGCAACGGCACTCCGACTCCCATATTTTGTCTCTATCAATCTGATAAGAAAAGAGCTGCCGTGACCGTTCGAAGTTTGTGTGTGTCTATCCGTGTATTGTCATGTACGTCAGTGGAATTGATTACATAAATTGCAAATATGCAGGAGCGGCCTCGGTCGATCAAGGTGCTTCAAATTGACCAGGGGTTTCTCCCTCTCTCTCCCTCTCTCTTTTACTAGGTTCTCGTTGTTCTTATGGCGCATTTGGTGCTTACAGTATGCATTTTTTCTTTTTTTTCCTTCTCTTTTTTCGAGGGAAGGATGAGACGAAAATACCCACCTTATCTTCTCCAGTACGCTGCGTTCTGCGTTCTGCATCCTGCACTGCACTCTGCATTATGGACGCCTGCGTTGTGAGGGGAAAGTCGAGACGGGGACTTCGGCCATCATCAAGCAGGGACAGTAAAAGTGTAAGTAGTAGTGCCCGCCCGTCTTGGTCTTGGCAGCTTGGATCATGAGTCAATCATATACAAATCCGTCAATGTTCTCCAGTATGCTGCAGTCTGCATCTCGGGAGGCCTGGATGCCGCCTGGTAAACGCCGCAATTTGGATCCCGCTTTTTCCTTTTTCTTTTTTTCTTTTTTTACTTCAGAGGAATGAGAGAGAGAGGGAGGGGGGAAATAGTTCAGAGTCGCATCGCTTTGCAGCACGAACAAGAATATGCAGGCAGCTTTTTACTCCAAGGTAGTATCGCGGTCGGATATGCAGCCGTTGAGATATATGGACCAGGGAATTTACTATGATACTGGCATCCTACATTAACAAGAAGACCCCTACCACTAACCAACCAACCACCATCACCACTCAGACCACAATTGCCAGGAAGTTCCACGCGGCCCGCTGCGAATGCGGCTCCCTCCCATGAGCTTAATTGCTACTGCCGCCGATCGACCAGTCGCCGATCACGCGACTGAGCAGGGGTAGCGTTGCGAGAGGCGGCGACGACAACGACAATGACAGCGACGTTTTGCCATTGGACCACACTCTTGATGCCTTGCCATTTTGGGAAGCATTGTTGCAACTGGATGGGACGCCATTGGCTGCCCATGCTCGTGCTCGTGTCGCCTATTCATGGCTACTCCCTGCTGACTGCCAGCGGCGCGATAGCGTCCGAAAGGACCGACCCTTTTCCATCTGGTTACACTATGGAGGCGCGATCGGCAGTTTCAGCCTCGGAAGCCCCGACCGGATACTTCAGTGCTTGAAACGAAGAAAGCCTCGAAAGAGAAGATGCAATTCGAAGCCATCAACTCTCATTTCAGACGACGTTGGGCCTGGCTGCGTCCAGAACAGCGTCGTCTTGCCTACATGGATCTCCCTTACGACATCCGCGCCTGCGCTTGCCCGCATACCAGATAATGCGATGCATCTGGCCGGCTGCAGCTGCTGCGAGTAAACAGCCACTATGTGTAGTTGGCTACCCACCACCTGTGGGACTCGTGAACGAGTAAGCCAACATGGGGCGATGCTGGTCCTTGTCAATGCATATCGTTGCTGCTGCTGCTGCTGCTGCTGCTACTGCTCTTACTGCAACAACTCCACCACGAGACATATCTCAAATAATATCCACGTCCTGCAAGGCAAGACGGTGTAAGAGCTGCGTGATGCACGCAACCTCCCACATCCCACATTGTCCACAGGATGCCACTTCAGATACCACCAGGGTGAGGGGAACCATCTATCGCCTCAGATGAGGACCTGATCGACGCGGACACAGACGGGGACGACTGCCAAGCGCATAGCCACCGAAACTACAACTCGGCAGTGACCTCTATAAAACAACCAATATCCATATTACGATTCCTCTACAATGCCATCAATGCTCACTCTTCTTGGCAGGACAGCTTCATCGCACTTGGCTCTACTTGGCGTTTACTTGGCCGTCGATCTTCTTGCTGGACAACTTGGCACCATCACACTCTATGATCCATAGCGCTGAGCGTTTCTTCTCTTACAGCAGGCTGAGGACGTCTTGTTTCAAAACAAAAGGCCCACCGGAGACGCTTTAATCATCCACTCGGTCTCTGCCTGACGTGTACCGAGATACTCAGAGAGTCGCCGGATAACCCGTTCCCAAAAGCAAAATGGGGTTCTCACCAATCCAGGGAGCGAAGACATTCTTCCATAACCTCAAGAATGCCCCTGAAAATCAATACACTACCGAGGCCGCTGCGCCCACGCGTCTGCCTCCCAAGGGGTTCAAGCGATGGGGTAGCGCAGACAGTAGTACCACGTCAATCGAGAAGGCCGAGTTTTCGGTGCTGTCCACACCAGCCGAAAGCCAGCCGAAGAGAGACGAGGAAAAGAAGAAGTCTAACATTCTGGACGCCGTCGTCAGGGCCGCCGGCTCGCGCTGGGCTCTCGGCGTCACTTTTCTCCTGCTGATCGCCTGGGGCGCCTGGGGAGTCGTGGGCGGGCCGACCGACACCTGGCAAGTCATTTTCCAGGATGCCTCTTCTATCCAAGCCTACTTCTCTGCCACCCTCCTCCTGCGTCAGCAGCAGAGCTCGTGCAAGGACATCCTGGGCCGCATCTGCACCCTTCTCTCCCGTGGCCAGTCCAACGAGCGCATGCTCTCTTCCCTGCCCCCGGCCGAGCGCGAGCGCCTCCGCACGAAGAAGCAAGTGCGCATGCGCAACGAGATCTTCGACTCCATGCAGACCAAGGAGGATTTCCTGGACCGGGTGGCCAACGCCGTGTCGGCCGCCGCCGGATCCCTGTACGTCCTCGCCATCTACTGGGCCGGCATCATCACCTGGGTGGTCTGGGGCGTTCCCTTGCAGTGGTCCAACACGTGGCAGCTGTACGTCAACACGTCGACGGCACTGCAGATCACGGTGACGACCATGTTCCTGCAGAACATCCGCAAGCAGCACGACCAGCACCTGGCCAAGTGCATCGAGAGCATCGAGCAGCTCGACACGGAGATCGAGACGGAGCTGCGTCTCCTGACGGGCGACACCACGTCCAACGCCGTCGTGGCTAGCACCCCGCCCATCCTGAACCGCATGCAGAAGGGCATCGACATTTACGCCTTCATCGTCGGTGGCTCCATTGGTTTGACCATCTCGGCTGCCGTCTTCACCGTCTGGGCCTCCATCGGCCACCAGCTTGAGTTCGACGACAACTGGTGGCTCATTATCGGCACCTACACGGGCCTCATTGGCTTCATCGACAGCTTCGTCATGAAGAACGTCGACTACCGCGAGACCGAGCTGGCCAAACAGCACTTCCAGCGCCTCTTGGAGCAGGACTACCAGCTCTTCAAGCTTCTCGACGCCGATATGCCGGCAGCCGAGGGCGCCGACGACGGCACCAAGAAGATTTCCCTCGGCCTCCGGCTGAGCAATGCCGTGGGCGACTTCTGCGCGACGACGAGTGCGAGCTACGCCGCCGTCGGGGCTGTTGTAGGCCTGCTCATCGTCGCATCCGCCATGCAATGGACCGAGACGGGCCAGCTTCTCTGCAACACGCCCACCATGATCGTCGAGGGCTTCCTGCTCATCATGCTGCTGCAGGCGCATAACTTCGCCGACGGCCGCCGCCGCGTCGTGCACGACGACATCCTGCGCCGCCGCATCGCCATCCAAGGGTACCTGACATCCTCGTCGGAGGACCCGACGGTGGAGAAGCCGGCACCTGCCTACGTGGCCTCGACGGAAGAGAAGCAGGCGATTGCGCAGGACGTGTCTGGAAACAACGTATGAGGATAATGAACAATAAAAAGGGGAGAGGAGATGAGAGAGGAAGGTGGCTTGACTGGATCATGTCTTTCCAAAAGGTTCCTTACTCACATCCTAGAAGGATGCTGGATGTTACCCATGATGATTATGATTGTAAAACCATGATAGACACATTTTCAACATTGCATAGCGTGGTCGTTCTTGGGAGTACGGAGTGTGTGTGGCATCATTGCAATTATTCATATTGTCTATATTTTAGTTGGATCTTAGCTATCTACTGTGCGAGGTCATTATGAATTACGAAACAAATAAACGAAAAAAGTTCTAAAGTTCAATTACATGCAATCCTAGAAGTCCAAGTTGCAACCTTATTACAGGTAGTGACTCGTCGTTGACACTGGCAGTCAATCTCCTGGGTACCCCCATAGCCCTACCTTCAGTCATGCTTGGTTGGAAAAAAAAATGCCCAATCTTCATTATTAGAAAAAATTCCACTACCCAATGATGGTGTTTCGTTCGGAATTCGGCGTCTTGAAACAACCATGTAAGTGCCGTACGATAGTTTCTTTTTAAAGACGGCAGCGTTGCAATTCAGGGGTCGCCCCCCTTTTTCGACCCTAAAACGCGATCTTCGTGCAGATCGTGTATCAAACCGCATATCAAAGCTTATGTGCAAGACTAAGCATTTCGCTTCGAATATCCTTGAAAGCGCTACTATTGAGCACCTCAGTGGGATATTATCGTCTTTCTTTTATTTTCTTTCTCTCTTTCTGCTTCAAGCTCGTCGCTTGATACGTTCGGAAACATCTTGACTGGATACTATTCATGTTCTGCCTCGGCGCTACCAGCCGTTCAATACACGACTATTACTCGTTGTTCAAAAGTAGTCGCAATAATGGCATTAATTCAATCTATCATTGTCTATAGATTGATTGCCTTGTGTCCTTTGTTGGGAGGTGAACACAAAGAATAGGACCGACACGTTTGCCGCATCCGGGAAGCCTAGAGAGAAAGGAACCCCAAAATGGCTTTGTCGCACTTGACATGATTGTAACCGCTTGTTGGCGCTCGAGAATGCAACACTGTAGGTTTTTTGAGTAGAACGGGCGCCGCAGCAGCAACAACAGCATGGTGTTGAGACGACGACGACGACAGAAGAAAGAAAACAAACCAGATGGCGGAACCAAACTTTTACGCCGTGCAGGTCTCGGAAACGCAGGTCAACGCGCTCCGGCAGTATTTCCAGGACCGGCGCTGGGCCGGGCGCTTCGAATGGGTCGGGGTCGTGGGCGCGGGCGCGTACGGCGCCTGCGCGCGGATCCGGGAGAGGGTCGGCGACCGGCAGCAATCGAGCCGCGACTTCGTCATCAAGCAGGCCAACAGCAAAGAGCACGAGGCAGACATTCGGCGGGAGATGCTTAGGCTAGAGGTACGTTCAAGTCGGCGGAGAAGAAAGAAAAGCCCTGGTGAGTGATGGTGGTGGCCGGCGCCAATCCATGACAAGGGAGGAAGGAAGGAAGGGGGGGTTTAGAAGAAGAAGAAGAACAGACTGGTTGACATAAAACACCTCGACCACCCTCGCAGCGTATCGGAGGTAGCCTACACATCGTGCAGCCGATCCCGCTCGAGCGCAACCCCTTTTACGACTTCGACTTCCTCGAAGCGTCCCAGTACCACCCGGACAGGCGGGAGCTGGCGCGGGCCGAATACGAGAGGCTGGGGTATCTGCTGGGGCCCATGCTGGTCATGCAGCCGCTCGAGAACGGGACGCTGTACAGTTTCTGCGCCAAGGCGCGGGCTCACGCTCTGCCTTGCTTTCCGAACCGGCTGCTCTGGAGGTTCTTCCTGTGCCGTACGTTTTGCTTCTACTATGGGTCCCTCTTCCCCTTGCTGTGTCCTGGTCTCTTTGCCCCTGTCACTCCCCTGGGGAGTATGAGTTATTGTCCTGAGCTAACAAATCGCACCACCTTGCGGGGTGTTCACAGTGGTCAGATCTTGTGTTGCCATGGCGTACCCGAAGCCTATTCAAAAGCTGCAAAGCATCGAGAACATTCCGTTTGTCCATGCAGCTGACGTATCCGAGTTCACGCATACCGACTTGCATGCAGGCAATGGTAAGTAACACACTTTAGTTGAACGGGGGCTTTCTTCCCGCCCTGCCACACTCCCTAAAACATTTTGATCAAGAACAAGATCCATTTTGCGTGATAAGAAAGAAAGATTTCGTAAAACTAATCTATGAGTTTGCCAGTGTTGCTGGGAGACTTCAATAACTTCATGCTCGAGCACCAGATTACCCCTATCCTGAAGTTGATCGACTTTGGAATTTGGCCGCAGGGGGAACGGTATAATCTGTATGTCTCGTCTCGTCTCGTCTCCCTTTTCTTTTCTTTTTATTGTCCCCCTTTCTTCATCTTTTAGCATGCTCACCACTTCCGGTTGTTGAACTTCACTCTGAGAATTAGCTAATCCCCCATCTCACCATCACAGTGAGTTTCAGAACTTCGCCAAGCATGGCCCCACGGAAAACATCTTCTCAGTGGGAAGGGTAAGTCAAACCCACCCCCTCTTCCCCCTCTTCCTTCCGTGCCACAATGCCCAAGGAAAAGGGATATGCCAGACATACTTCCGAACACCATCAATGACCCAAGCACGCGGGCTACCCAAAGCTGATATCCACTCTCCACACAGCTCATGTCCGAAATCATCGTCGGCGAGGGGTACAGCCCCTTTGTGCCCGCCGTCATGTTCCGGGCCGGCGGGTACATGACGAAAGCGAGCCAGCTGCTGGAAAAGGAGGCGGAGCTCACGGCGCAGGGCCTGGACCCGGAGCTGGCGGGGCTGGTGGTCCAGTGCCTGGCGAGCGAGCCCGACGAGCGGCCGGCACTGGCCGACCTGCTCAACCAGGTCTTCCGCGGCATGCAGCTCCCGGCCACGCACTACGCCGCCTCGCCGCGCGGCTACGACTGGGAGTCGGACCATGTCGTGCGGCAGCTGGTCTACATGGTGCTGCACGAAGCGCCGGCCGGGGGGTTCGCGCCGGGGTTTTGAGAGGGGGTACGTGAGCGAACGTGCGTGATGGGGCGTCTGAGGGCTGGAGTCTATGCTAGGTACCCTCTTGGGGTTGCGGCTAGCTTCACGTATATATAAAAGAGAGGGCGGCGCTATTATGGAACCCAAAATTGGTACGCCCGGGGTTCGATTTTATGGTGGCCTAACAGTGAGGCATTGTGGTTCAGTTCCTCATGTGTGGAGAACAGAGAACTGAGCACATGGCTTGAAGGGATGTTGTCGTTGGATGCATGGAGCTCAATACTGGACATACAAAAATTATAAACACAAGATCCATAAACCTGCTCACTCACAGGCGGCTATTCACGCTGTCATTGAAAATTTCCTGGAAGGAAGAGAGCAATTGGTGTGTGTATACATATGTAGTTACATGAATTAGGTGATTGAATGCCATGGGGAACAGATAAACAGGTCGTCTGTGAGCCATGTCCCTCCCGAACCTCACCTCAATATATCCAAACCTCAAGACGGTCAACCAGATGTCCCAAACTCTGGCTGTATCAAAGTTTGAACTCGAGTGGGCCGGAAGCCGGAAAAAGCTTCGGTGCGATATGGACATGAAAGGCTCGTTGCTCGCTGCTTGTCGACCTTTTTAAAAACTCTTTAGGAGGTCAGCCAAAAGACTGCCTCCAAGGTGTCAATAGGGATCAAAACCCAAAAAATAATCATCTGCCGAGTCCTTCCTATTCAAAACCCCCCGCTCACACGATGCCCGGCATCATCACACTTGCGTTATCTTCCACCTACCTGTCGAGCATGGGTGGTTCCAGCAGATACAAGACCGGGAAATATGGATGGGGTTGTCGGGATTGACCGATGATGAGTGATGTTGGATGTCCGAGACAGTGCTGGCCGTGGGTCAGCATGCAATGGACTCCGCAAGAACTGAGGTCAAGGTGCCAACCTCAAGTGAGCGAGGCAACAATGTGAGGACGAGGGATGTGTTGTTGCTTCAGCTGGTGAGATGTTAGGTGCTGAGGTTGGACATTGCAGATGATGCCGACAGGTCAAACCAAGATGGGGGAAGATAACCATGGGCGAACAAAGAAGATCTGTTCGAAGGAACTGAGAAGAAGAGGATGATGTTTTGAGGGTCAGATGAAAGATACCTGACTTTCGAGAAATAGATGTGACATTTCTACCGAGACGTCCAAGAGCATGAGACCCTCCAGGCCTTGCTATGGTATGGAAGCTGCCATGCCTATGTCATCATTATGAGCAGTCGCAATGTTCCAACATCGACGGTGTAGTGTTTAGACAGGTGGGAAGTATGATGAAGACTGGCGTGGGGAAGGATGTATTGCATAGATCGGCTTTTCGCCCCTACTTGCTCCTCAGTTCAACAACCAACTTCCCGCGGGCACGTTTAGTGATCGTGTTCACATACAAGGGGCATATGGGAAAAGGTATCCATTCTACGCAGGTGAGGAAGGGGCTAAATGCTTTTAATCAACCACTCTTACTAAGCTTCCACAAAAGAAACTGGTGAGTTTGGGAAGTCGCGCATCTACAGTGCAGCAGACTGGCACATCATCCATTACGTCCAGAAGCAGCGGGAACTGACTTCTATCACATTAAGTTGTAGTCAAGCAGAAGAGTATAGGTTACCTCGGGTAGGCGCCAGTGTGATGCTCACAAATCGGTAAGGTTGGAGTTCTGAGTTGCTGTTGAACAGCTTCCACGGACAGCAAGACGCCGAGAAACAGTGCGGGCAACTCGTGTCGAAACCGGCAACGCCTATTGATTCGGGAGTGGCTTATCTCAATATCAGAGATGGGTCTACTTTCCCGTTTTGATCCCTACTGGCGATTGTCGTTCTTTCTCCTTTACTTGACCAGCACGTCGAATAATAATGGAAACGATGGCCTTTCATTAGTACAAAGCAACCAGTTCTCAGCCTGGTGGAATAAAAGGGGTTTGTTCTTATAACCCCTTGAAGCATTAAACAATTGATAGTCACATTGCCATTGTCCCCGGTGTGCCATGTTATCTGCATGCAAGTATATAGATACCGCCTCCTCCCGTATCCCATATCGATTTTCCTTTTCCTCTTCACAAGTCCTGCAACTGACGCTCATACCGCACAACATCGCTGGATACCAAGACCGCTTCATAACAAGCACTCAATTTCCTCTACACGAAGACAACTTTCTTACGACAAAATGGCTCCCTGCAGATCAACTCACACTAGAACCATCTACATGTGGCGTTGCTGCCGGTGCCGGTCGGAAGACCTGAATCCCATGTCAGAGGTGTTTTGTGCGACGCACACTTGCCCCCACGATCGCTGCGAAAAGTGCGCAGTGCGGGCCGTTTGGCAGTATGCGCCTCCCGCGCCCGCTCCGCCCGCCGTCCCCATGGACGGCGTGGCCAAGCAAGAGAAAATGCTGAAGGAGTTCCGCAAACCCGCGGAGCCCCCGAAGCAGACCAAGCCCGTCAATCTCGGCGACGGCATCAATTCCAAGGACAAGGAGGACGAGGCCGAGGAGCCCGAGCCCGCCGTGTCCACCCCCAAGCCCAAAGTCACGAAGAAGCACTGGCCTGAGCTGATGGCCAAGCTCTACGGTTCGATCTAATTTACAGGATCGGACCCAAGGAGTAGGTTGTCAACTCAACCACCCAGCGCTTTGGACTGACAGGGCCTGGGGCTCCTTAACACACGGCGGTGTCTCGTACAACTTCCGTTGACTAACAATCATACTTAGCGATGGATGGCCCTCGTGCCTTACCGGCTACCAAACCAACCTCCCTATAACCTTTTACTTGCTATGCATCACTGACGATAATGGAGACTAGGTTATATTTTCATTCTTGTTGGGGCCGGTATTACTAACACTTTTCTACTAGTTATTAATAAAGCTGTTGAACGGGGAGTGTGGTGTTTTTTCTCCCCCCTCCACATCCACTGGAAGGGGGTTTTTCACCACACTTCCATACCCAAACCTTTCGTGTTTCAATACCATACAATGTGATGATTATATATGTGACAAAGCAAGCACCTATATTGCATCATAATGATGATCGAGCCATTACACGGTGCCCAAGTGTTTTCAGTGCTTTGGGAAACAAACATGTTGAGTCATGGAGACAGAAACGGCCCATCGTATGAGTCTTCGCAGTAGGAATCGAGGTATATAGAGTAATCTTCGTTGCTGCCCAACATTGTATGACAATTTATTTTCCCATGCCTCCACAGAATTTCCCGGGTCTTTTCATAGCAGTAGTAGAAAGACAGACGATAACAGAAGACGACACCCACGCCGAGAGGCTTTATGGCCCCAAATATGCCTCCAACAGCCAAGAAATACACCAATGTCATATCTCGCTGGATGTGCTGCAAATGCAACGACGGAGAAAAGCACAGCTCCAAAGAAGCGTTTTGCAAAGAGATGCATATTGTCGGCTACAACCCCCTTTCCCATGATTACCACTTCCGGTGCAAGGACTGCCCCGTTCTCGAGGTGAAGCTGGAGCGTCCACGAGAGAGATCAACCACACGATAGAATGTACCGCGCAAGACTGAGTCATTGCGGATGGTAAATTCAAGCAGATGGCCTGCGTATAAGCATGACACACGCATAATGCATGTGTCTTTCTTGTTCTCCCTTTTCTGCCGTCACTGGGTCTGTAACTGCGACGCAGGTTGAATCAACAGGAGTCCACTCATAGCTCAGGCTGGGGTATAAAAGCAGGCCTCGCCTCTGCCAGAAACTCATACTTCTGCTCTGTATCCATCAAACAAACCACTGTTTCCATATTCTTTCATGAGAACCATAACAAACTCGCACGCACGAAATACTACGACACACTTCAAGAGAGAGAGACTTCATTAGCCAAAAATGCCGCAAGCTAAATTTGGCCACAAGAAGATTCTTGTATGGTATTGCTGCAAATGCAAAGCCGAAAAGAAACCCCGCACCCTTATTAGCGGAAGCAACAAAGATTGTGGAGTAGAGCATCCCGTCGATGGATCTCCGGATAAGGCGTGCCACCAGTGTTGTGAGAATTGCGAAAGTGAGCTGAGCGGGTAGAAGTGGGAGCGCCAGACCAAACACACGACGACGACCAGTATAGGGGAAGGAGGCAAGGCGAAGAGATCAAGCATGATGCTCAGCCGAGGGCCAGGTGGGATATCTGTTAGCTGGTACACGGATATGTAGCAAACAGAGACTGTCAACCCCGAAAACAAACTCCATGAAGCCCGTTTTCCATTCTGTGATACTCGTTTTGAAGATCAATGATATATCCCCCAGACCGGCGTGATTACATTTGAGTATGAGTATGGTATATATCGTCTGCTATAACAAAGATTCAGGAGCACGTATCGCGACAGACTTGTTGAATGTTTCCTACGAATCACATGTCGAGGAGCAGCGAGAGGTTCTTGACGTTGTGTTGCCCCTATTGCATTGCCCCTTTATCGGATATATCGGAGTTAAATGGATGTTGGGTCAATTTTTAGGTACCCCACCTCTCTAACCTCAGCCATACATTACTCACATATTTACTCACTTACCTTACCTTACCGTGGCAACACAAAGATGAAGGTGGCTTGGCATCGACTTTGCACCACCACCATTCTACCTCGAGATTACCGGGTCAATTGGCCCAAATAAAATCCGATTAGGTAAGTAGGCAAAGGGGCTAGAAGCACGGAGGATCTTTCCTTATGCAGGCCGCCTCACCAATCAAACCAACTCCTGTTACCACTCCGTCCGTCCCCCCCCCTCCTCCTCCCACTCGCACCATACTATGCATACATCTCCGGCCGGCTGGCCAGCAGCAAGCAAGAAAGCAAGTAGGAAGCCGCACTACTCAACCAATGGTGGTTCATTCCTCTTTCCAGTAGTGCATCATCTAGGGCCCTGCCTAGCCCAGGCCAAGTTGAGTGGGCTTTTAGCCGCGGGCTATCATATTTCGCTTACGGTGGAGAAGGCCGGCAAATGTTGGAAAAGTACGGCAGGTGGGGGGAAAGTATTCACGATGACCTACTGCTAAAAGGACAAAAGGGCGAAGAACACGCCCGTCGCTTTCCCTGGTACCACGGTTCCATGTCGGCGTCCGAGAGGATAGAGGCACCGGTTGTGCTGGAACCCACCCCCCTCCTCGCTAAGAAAGTAGCTATACAGGGGGAGGAGAGGGGAAATATTGTTCACTCGAATGCAAGAAGGGAAAACTTACTCGTTATGTCGGGTCCATGAGTCGTGTATTTCTGTCTGATAGCTGACTATACGTACCCCAGGTAGATCGTAGTTGGACTTCTTCTACATATTTCCGCCTTCTGACTGCTGTTCCCTCCATTCCTGCACTTTGATTCCTACATAACCATTACCTAACGTACTTCTATATTCGGGATTACCAGTAGTAGCCTGAACTAACACGACACTCTACGTCACTCCTCTTTGCCCTTCCTCCTACCAACCAAACACTCTTGCGAAAATGACTCTCCCCGTCGGTGTCTACCGTGCCGACCAGGTCGGCTCCCTCCTCCGGCCCAAGGAGGTCCTGGCCCTGCGGCAAAAGGTGAAGGAGGGCGGCGCCACGGCGGAGCAGCTGCGCGAGCTCGAGGACCAGCACATCGCCACCGTCGTGCAAAAGCAGATCGAGGCCGGCCTGCGCGCCGTGACGGACGGCGAGTTCCGCCGCGAGTGGTTCCACGTCGACTACCTGGTGCACCTGGGCGGCGTCGAGGAGCGCGGCGCGCTGCAGTCGACGAACCAGTCCAAGGGCGGCGTGATGCCGCCGCGCCTCGTCGTGACGGACAAGGTCACGCACCCCCAGCCGATTCAGGTCGCCGACTTCCAGTACCTCGAGTCGCGGATCGCGGCGTCGGGTGTCGCGAAGGGTAAGGTCACCACCAAGGTCTGCATCCCGTCGCCGACCATGCTGCACTTCCGCGGCGGCCGCGACACCATCGACGAGACGGCCTACCCGACCCTGGAGCCCTTCTTCGAGGACATCGCGCGCGTCTACCAGGAGGAGCTGGCGGACCTGTACGCGGCCGGCTGCCGCTTCGTCCAGCTCGACGACACCAACCTGGCCTACCTGTGCGACCAGGGCATGCGGGCCGAGGCTGAGAAGCGCCACGGCGACGCCAACCAGCTGGCCAAGCAGTACGCCTCGCTGATCAACGCGGCCATCAGCAAGCGGCCCAAGGACATGGCCGTCGGCATCCACCTGTGCCGCGGCAACCACCGGTCGCAGTGGTTCGCGCAGGGCGGCTACGAGCCCGTCGCCGAGGTGCTGTTCAAGGACCTCGACGTCGACGTCTACTTCCTCGAGTACGACGACGCCCGCTCCGGCGACTTCTCGCCCCTGCGCCACCTGCCCGCCTCCAAGATCGTCGTCCTCGGCGTCATGACCTCCAAGCTGCCCCAGCTCGACGACAAGGACGAGATCGTCAAGCGCCTCCACGAGGCCGCCGCCTTCTGCCCCAACGGCCTCCAGCAGCTCTGCCTCAGCCACCAGTGCGGCTTCTCCTCCACCATGGAGGGCAACGACCTCAGCGAGGACGAGCAGTGGGCCAAGATCCGCCTCAACGTCGAGATCGCCAAGCAGGTCTGGGGTGACGACTTGTCTGTTTAGACATGGACAACGGGAAAAAGAAAAGGAGTTGTAGGCGATCGATTGTACATAGGGAAAAGACAGAGAAAAGGATTGGGGGTTTTTATTAGTTTGTGATCTCAAGCTGCTTCAACAGTGGCGTATTCAGCATTGCGGCGGGGTTTTTCTACGGCATGGGCATGGCATGATAGGGTTTTCACGAACGACGACATTATGGTATTTAACTACTGGGAGTGGGCAGGGGAATTTTCGAAGCTTCAAGATGATAGCCCATCGAGCAAGCACACTCAACGTGCTGCCGATACACTCTGTACATAAGCATCATCATCTAGAACATGGCAAATCCGGGATCTCAGGATCTCAATGACTAGCAGTTTCACACAAGTACTGTTGATCATGGGTCAGAGTCGGTTTAAAAGTCAATAACATATCTACAAACATGTGCAAATCACTTGTGAGCGGCGGAATGAAGTAGAATGCCAGAAAACAACCAGATCAATTAGCTTTTTTGGTTCAACCCCAAGTCTTCTTGTTCCGCCCTTTAGGAATCAAGGCCTCATTATTCAGTAGAGTAGGACCATTTTGTCCCAAAAGCCATGTTCACGCCGTTCGGAGCGCCACTCCTGAGCGCATAGCCCTTCCTTCTCTCGCTTCACTAAAGAGGAGCAGACTTGTCCAAATCCCTCTTTGTCAAAGTTATAGGGCAGTGGCGGCGGCAGCCATACTGCATGATATTCAATCAAGTACCCGAGAAGCGAGTTCAAGATGACTCACTCATGTGCAGAGAATGAGAAGAAATAAGAATCAGCGAACAACTCAAAATCGAGTTCACATGACCACGACTCCTCCCTTTTCGGCAATCATATAAAGAGCGTGGCAGATGCAACAGCATCCTGCCAAAACACTTGCTCTTGGGGGGTATCTGTAGAAGCGTAGATGTAGTGTACAGAGACACCCGTATAGACCAAACGCTCCCTAATATAGCGTCCATTCGTCGAGAAATATCGTTAGGTGTTTACAACCATGAAGAAAATTAGGGCTCCGCACGAGCTGCCTCAGTTCGAGGCAGCATCGTGATGAGCAGGGGCGACTCCTTGTGCATAGTCGAGTTCGTATGAATGACATGATGAAGGCTTTACTGCTTTGGCGCTTCACCTTGTCCGTTCTGTTGTTGTTGGGCAAGTGCCTGGTACCAGAGGGCCAGGTAAGCCTGGTAACCACCATCTTGGAAAATGTTAGTCAAGTTCAAAGTAAAATATTAAAGAGCATGAGACTTACAAGCAGCATAAGGGTCAGCACCGTTAGCAGCGGCAGGAGGCTGGCCGGCAGGAGCGCCAGAGGGGCCAGGGGCGCTGTTGGGAGTCGACTGGGAGTAGTTGGGGTTATCATAATCGCGACGGGGAGGACCACGGCCTCCACCGCCACCACCACGACCACCGCCACCACTGTTCTTCTGTCGCTATCACCAGAGGTTAGAAGGGAGACAAATATTTGTTGGGTACGGCATGTGTTACTTACCACTGCTTCCACCTTATCTTCGATGGCCAACTTGGCTCTGCCAATGGCGTCGCGGGATCCCACAAGACCAATTTCACGCTCAACTTCACCAGGGCCAGAGGACTGGGAAACGTTGATCTTGCAGCCCGTCTGGGACTGCATCTCGCGAATAGTCTCACCACCCTTTCCGATGATCATACCCACTGCTTCAGAGGGGACATAGATTGAGTCGTTGATCTTATCACCACCGCCACCGGGGGCACCACCTCCCATGCCGCCGCCCATACCACCTCCCATGGAGGGTGGGCCACTATCGCGACCATGGTCATTACGAGGAGGCCGGTCCTGCTTGTTGGCAGCGCCGCCTCCATTGACGTTCCGGCTGTCACTGTCGACGATTTCCAAGATGTGCTCCTTGGCTTGAGCAGCAGCTTCACGAGAACCAATCAGGTTGACAGGTCGCAGGCCGTTCACACTCTTGTTCTCACCCACAATGTTAATGTGGCACCCACTTCGTTCTTGCAGGTCTCGAATAGTTTCGCCACCACGACCAATGATCAGACCAACAGTACGATCAGGCACCATGATTTGCATACAGTCTTCACCCTCACGCAGGGTACCGGGAACGGGAGCATGAGCGGCAGCGGCACCTCCGGTTCGGCCGTTGTCAAGCCCAGCTCGGGCGATGGCGCCCATACCCGAGTCTTCAATAATTCTATCAATGGCCGCCTTGGCTTCGGCACGCCTGGCTTGAGGACCACTGATTCTGCACTGACGGTAAGGGCCCTGGTTATCAGGACCAGTAATGAATTGTACGCGGCAACCCGTCTCCGACTCGACACGTCGCAAGTTCTCGCCTTGTCTGCCAATGATGAGGCCAACTAAGCTAGACTCAATCTGAATAGTCTCGGTGTCATCATCACCACCCCGGTCACGGCTATTGGCGCCACGGGGGGAGAAGTGGCCTCTGCTAGGACCCGGAGACATGGATCGTTCGCGACCATATTCACGAGAGGTGCCACGGTGTTCATCACGACGTTCATCTCTGTACGGATTGAGGTTGTCACGATAGGCATCACGACGTGCAGGCGGCGAACGAGAGCGCGATCTATAGTGTGCACGAGGGTCATGCGACTGGTACGAGGCGGAAGGAGCCCGCGAGTGATCATATGAGATGCCCTTCTCTGTCGCAAAAGCTTTGGCCTGGGCGATAGCATCGGCAATACTGACGGTCCCCGAGTTGACGGGTTTGATAGCACTCAAGTCAAAGCTTCCACTGGCCGAAGGCTGGGGCATAGGGTATCCTCCTCCAGCATACGGAGAGGGCGCCTGAACACCAGGCGGCATCGAAGGAGGGTAGGCATTGGGTGTCGGTGCCTGTTGATAGGGCGCGTTCGGGTGGGGCATTTGGACGGGGTTCGGGTTTGGTGTCGTCGCAGGGCGTTGCTGGGCTGTACACGAGGAAGAGCATGGTCAGTTATTGATTGCACGAATACCACTGGAGTGATGGATGGGGAGGATGGTCAGTAGAAGGAAGGGAATTAATTACTAACCCAGCGCAGCCAGAATCGACTCGATGTTCTTGGATGGATCGGCCATTGTTGCAAGTATCGCGGAACTGAAAAGTGCAGATATCGCCGAGCAAAAAAGTTGCAGAGATCGCCGAGCGAACAAAAAGCAGGTGCTCAGATGTTCGAGGTGACAAAGTATCCGAGTTGACAATGGGTGCCAAGTGTGTCAAGTACGTCAAGCAGCAGACAAAGAGACAGCAGACCAGGTTCAAGCTCTTGTTTTCCTTTCAACAGTGGAGAGAGTATGCAAGTCGCAGGGCAGCAGCTTCAGACAGATGCGGGAGGTGCAGAACAAAGGGTTTTTGCAAGTTGCACGGGAGCAGTCAAGGACAGCAGTCAGTGGTCAACTTATAATGCGAACGGGTTGGTGAATGGAGACGAATAAATCGAGTTGAATGTGAATGATGGGTTGCGTTGCGAGTGAATGGAATCAGAATTAGATTGACTGGCTTTTGCTCTGTTCTGAAGGTTGTGTTTGATTGTTTGATGGGAACAGAATCAATGATCAAAAACAGAGGCGCGCGTGACTGTCAGTCCTGTCTGTCTGTCTTTCCCTCTTTCCCTTTTGTATGTGAATAGAAAATCCCAGACGAGAAAGCAGCGCGGAGGTTTGGTTTGTACGTGAAGTACAAGCGCGTCAGAGATTATTGTTGCAGAGTTTGAATGGATGGGTGGGAAGGGGAAGTGGCTGGGGTGGGAGGAAGAGTGACAAAAGGTGATTTGATTGATTTGATGGATGGCAAAAAATGGGTTTTTTCGTTTTCAGGATGGTCAACTTGTTATCGGTTCCAAAGGCAGGTGCGCAATCTCAGTGCTTTGCGATTACGTCCTTACTTCTTCCTGTGGTGCTATTTAAACCACTATAGGAACTCACAGAGTCGAAAGAAGATGTCACAGGTAATGCCGTGTCGCTGAGCTGCCGAAAAGAGAGGAATGTGGTTGATTGCGACCGGATGGCAGAAAGAACCATCGCCTATTATTATGATCGAGTCCCTCGAGAATGCGATGCATCTGAGATCACTCCACCTTTAGCTTAAGTTGTTCCTGCAACCAGGATCTGCAAGCACTTTCACTGCCAGCTGGCTACAGCTGCCATGTACTTCGTCATTCAAGGACCAGCAACCAACCATCCTTCTCCGATGTAACCGTCGCCATTGATGCTTCTTATCGCCCCTCACCTCCCTTTCGATCCCCGGTGAGGGTGATTTCAGTGATGTACAATCAGTTAATCATGAATGCAATGGTTAGGTTTCTAAGGTGGACTCAATTTTTGAAAAGCGTTATATGAAACTGTCAGTATTTGCATCCCGTGGTGCTCATTCCTGTATGATGTAGTTCAAGGTCATGATCGTGATACACTGCCTTCAAGTTGTTTTTATCCTATTCTAACTATCAGGGTGCTATTCTGAAAACTGTGAGCTAATTGAAACGTATTGACGAACACCCACTGCGTATTCACAAAACAATAATTTCCACATGCTGTGGTTATCCTGTTCTTCCAGGCTACAGGACAGTGAGTGTGTTGAACAACCGTTAGCAACATTCGAGATGCTCTCATATCCTGGAGGCACTGCAATTATCACAAGCAAGTTCGAGGGATTCCAGACTGCTACAACTATTGGCATGTTGCCAGGGTTAGTATTGTGAGGAAGGTGCCGAAATTCAATAACTCCAATACCACTATTGACAAGCCATCGTAATTTGGCATCGCAGTCAAGAAAAGGCAAGGCATTCAATTCACATTCAATTCACATAACATGGCCCCAATCCAACTTCCATAAACATCTCTCACTGCCCAAATATTGGGTGAGTTCACACACACTTTCGTCTTTCCAACTCACTTGAACACACACAACAAACAACAAACTCAGATCGTCTATCAACAATGGCGCAAGATGGCGATCCTGTCCTGGAACAGGGCTTCGAAGCAGTAGAGCCTGTATTCCAAGCAAGGTAATTAAATATCGGCCGAATAAAGAAAAGAGAGTGAGACATAATTAACGAGTTGCCAGGGCTCTCACTTTGGGGATATTCACGTTCTACATTGGCCCCGAATATAAGAGTTATGAAGTTCATGCGGCTGCTTTCACCACATTATCGCCCACACTTCTCGCACCCCATATGAACATCTCGAGAAGCACGTCTCTTCCCGACGTTGAAGAGGAAATATTCGATGGTCTCTGTGGGTACGCCTACACGGGCACGATCCCCATTAAGACGTATGAGCCTGACACAAGCCCGGGATGCCAACACTTCCCAACTTTGGAGCAGAATGGACAAAGAGTTATGGATCTACTCGGAAATGATTCACCTACACACAGACTCTTGATTCAGTTCGCAACGGTAACCAAGGATTGCCCCAGCGATGAGTGGTGTACTTGGTGCAAAATCAATGACTGCCAAACGCAACCTTGTAGGGAGTTTGCCGATTTTGAGCATCTCTTATGCAAGTACTACCAAAACGCCTTCAGCAACTCGAACACTATCGGTATAAGACAGTTCAAACTAGACCTACCTTTACCACGAAAGTCCCAGAGCTGCTCATCTGCCTTGATGTACTACGCCAAGCTGTACACCCTGAGCGGTCGTTACCAAATCAGAGGCTTAAAGCTTCTTGCCTCCAGACACATCCACACCATCTTGAGCCGGTTTCCAATCGTCTGGCGACGGATTCCCGATCTTATCCCCTTGATCCGATATGTATACGCCGACACAGCCGCTGGTGATCTACTCAGACATATGGTCATTCTCTTCACAGTGGCCCTCAAGGAGAGACTCATGCTACACCCTGAGTTTAGCAAGCTTTTATCGGAACAGCACGTCTTCTGCCACGACGTCCTTCAGCACGTTGCGGAGACTTCATGTCCTGAGAAGCAACCGCATATTGGCGACGAGGAGTCCGAAACGGACGGTTCTGCAACGGACGACGAAATGGATGACTCTGATTAGGAAAGCGCTATGGCTGGGATGGGACGAGGAAAACGCATTGAGTGGCAATGAAAGGTGCGAATTTGATTAATTCAATGCTAGTTAGGCATCATAGGGTAGAATCATAAGTGTTTCCCCTGATATCGCTCTGTCGTGTCAATCTGGTTGGTCTACTAGTAGTAACACTCCGAAGCTTCGCTGCTCCCATATCATCTTATATATCTAATAAGAGGCACCGTAGCCATCGCTGGTGGGCCATTCCGACGCCAGCTACATATCTGCCACCATCCTTCCGTCAGTAGCCTGCCTTGTACACGCCGGTAGGTATGGTGAGCTCATGCCACGGAAGCGAACAACTTTCTTGAACGTTCCTCAAGCTCGCCTTCTTGAGCTTTGGCGCCTGCTAGCACTCAAGAATGAACAGCGTTGCCTGGTCCAAGATTCTCGAAGGGACTGTAACTACAGGCTGTGACACGACTCGTCTAGCATATGATATAACACCAGGATCTGATAGCACAGGATCCAGTTATGGTGCCATGGGAACTGCGTATCTAGAGATGAGACAGTTCTGTCGCGGCGACGTGAAGTCGGGCGCTTACCTGGTTGAAGATTTCTTTACCCGGTGGTTTGGGGGATCGAATGTGATTTACCATATCAACGAATCGACATGTCGTGAATGAAATGAAATCTCGGCTCGTTTAGACCCTGCGCACTTAGCCAGAGTGAAATGTGGATGAGGACGGACCCCTACCGCTTGATCGTTGGTATCAGAACCATTGTGGCCGTTCCTTCACGACAGGACACCCCGTGAAAACCTACACGGTGGACTGAATGGTTCTAAATATTCAAGTACAGAGTCCTCCCCCGAAAATATCACGCGTGCTTTTGTAATGGGCAGTTTTCTTATAAATGAAGCTGACGGAAGGGCGGAAAGAGACGGGTTCGTCGCACATAGGAGAAAGGCAGCAAACCAAACAAGAATGGAAGAGCATGCTCATGTGCTGTTTTCATTACACTCCGCCTTCAGGTTGCTGATATTCGCATCGCTCCCCAAGTCCGATAATCGCGGTGGTGCCTCTCAATGGTTGATCCCAACAGTCACCCATTGACTCCACCGAGCACTGAGCCGCTTCAATCCCTCCTATCCTTCTTGATTGCTATGGCCAACCTCCGATCGTAGTCGTGTTTAAGCTTCCGCGAGCAGCTATACTCGCCTAAGATGAAGATCCTGGGTCGATTACCATAGATACGTTCTGAGCAACACGACGCATCCGGTCAACGTTGTGACGACCAAACACACGAAGCCCCCTCTATGAAGCAATGTCCAAACCAAGACCTATATGACATCAACGTCTCACCATATAATATACAACCCTAAAACTCACATCAATTTGGCTACAGTCCTCCTCTTGCTTTCACCCCCGAACTTCAACGTTATTTTGCGCCGGGCCAACAGAACGAAACATTCACCATGCCACCCGAAATGTCACCGTCACCCGAATCTGGCCGCATCTGGCCGCTCATGGCAACCGAACAAGCACGGCTCCGATACCTGAGTTGGATGTAAGAGGCCAACTACCGGGGCGAGAGTCTGCTGTGGCATTGCTACCTCACCGAAGCCAGGGAGTTTGGCGCGGTGAACCACGTGTTGTATGCGAAGTTTGTCAGGCGGGATAGGGAGTATAAATTCGGAAGTTCGGACAGCTTTACGCATTTTGACGAAACGCCTACGCCATTCGAGGAAGCGTTGGGCGAGCTGGAGCCCATCTGCAAGAGCATTCTTTCGGGTAAGTTTGTTGTCCTAGATTTCACCCCACCTCATCTCACATCCGGCCAGTCGAAACCAGGGGATGGTTTCTGACGGAAGGGTATTGTGTCCAGAGTACGAGAGCCGGAAACATGTTATCGCAACGCCGCATGAGCAAGACCTGCATGAATGGGTCTTGAGCCACTTTGGGACCATGGCATCGAACATCGATGGGTTCAAAGCGGATTATCGGAACCTCTTGAACGGCACAGACGATACGGGCTTAACAACCTGCCTTGCCTTGCTACTCCGAAACGAGGATGGAGATGCAATCGTGGGTGATATGGAGGAAGCGGCACCATCAGAGGACCCCGAGGCACGGAGTGATGGACATCCAGCGTCGTCCCACAATAAAGGGGAAGAGCTTAGAGCGAGGCTCAGCAGCGTCGAAGTATGCTGGAGAAGACGAGAGCCACGCGAAAGATGCACCGGAGGGTTATGGATTGTATCGTACGACTTTACGTGACTCCTAAACTCAGTAGGCAATTTGTATTTGTATACGGTGTCAGAAAGTAGTAGTTTAGATCAGGCAGAGAAGTAAAATAGCAACATTCAACATTTGGTAATCGATAGCTTTTGAGTTCATCCTCACCCAGGTCTCGGGACAGCAACGACAGAACAACACTTTCTGCCTTCTGGGCTTTATATAGCCTATTGATAGGTATTTCCCTTGACCGGGTCGGGATAGCCTAGCGGTAGTAGTCTTATTCCTATACTTAGAGGCAAGAAGGTTCGACTCCTTCTGCGGTCACTCTTTTTTCAACCCCCCTTTTGGGTATCGCCCATACATACCACCCATCTACGCAAACCCCTTATTTACCTAGACCAACCAGGCGTGGCCACAGCACCGCAATACCCAACCCACCTTCCAGGGGCAAGGATACACTCAACGAAGTATGCTTGATGTAGTAAAGGTTGTATATTCAGTATTGATATGTCCTGTATTCGACCTCCACTCACGCTCAGTCGGCTAGCTGAACGACGGCCATGTATATACCCATGTAAATGTATATATGTACTAGAGTAAAAAAGACAACGTGCGCCATGGCTGAGTTTAGACATCTCAACGGTCAATTCAATCACTATAGTCATGTCATCCGACGCAGCTGTTTCGTACTCCTCCCCCGTCTCCCCTATCTATTCGCCAAACCTCCCTACCTAGCTTCTGCCATTCTCAAATGCGCCGTTGATCACTTACCTAGATGTTCAACTGAGCAATTCCGCCCAATGATGTCTATCTATCTATGGCTCTCCATATAATGTATGTGTGTATGTATGTTTGGTCTCTCTCATAAGTCTTCCGTGGTAAACCGGCAGCTTTTGATAGATCGGCGCGTTGAGCGAATAGCGTTCACATCAGCCGCGCCTATGTAGTTCTCGTCAATTCCCTGGCAGTGTTTGAGAACACGCTATATACAAACATCGCCGCGTTTGACTCTGCTGAATGGCTTTTGGCGAAGCCTCGAGCTGAAGTCCCTCACACGTCATCGCAGCTTTGGCTGTTCCGTTTTGTTGACATTGCATGGTGCTTGGGCGACTGCTTGACCCCCCCGGGTGACATCATTTCACAAAGGACGATATGCTCGATCAACCCCGCGCAGAACTCGAAGGCGAATCCGTGGAAGCCGACTCTGCCGGCGAGAGGGGGTGCGAATTGGGTCTCCCGGTCGTATTGAGAGGGTGTCCGACCCCGAAATTCAGGGGGCCCATGAACTTGCGAGTCGGAGTCGTCGCCTCGGATTCGGGAGTCCCAACCGATGCTGCGTCTTCCTCAACAACGGTTACCACCACATCCGGCGGCGACGATGACATCTTTGCTTGGCTATCCCAGCCACTCACCGCGGTTTTGAACGGGTTGTCTGCGATGCTTATTTTGTGTACGTAGTTGTCACGGTACCTAAGAAGATATTTAGTTATGGGGTCTCCTCAGTGTTTGTAATACAACAAGTCCACATCATCATCCGGGGAGACTCACTCGTCGTTATCCAAGAGAGCTCGCGCAATCTCGACCCTGTTCGTCAAACCCATTACCTTGAGCGGCACCCGAAACAAATGGGACCACGAATCACCGAGGAAGTCGCCAATCTCCTTCAGTTGCGGATCCGCGATGCCTTGCATCCACCAGGTCCATTTGTTGAGCTTGGTAAAGCACAGGTAATGGGCCAGGATAATTAGAGTACGTGGCCGGTGTTCTTTGGCCAAGGCGATGAAGGGCCTGGGCATGAACGTGAAGAAGGTGATGACGCGCAGGTCCAGCACGGGACTGAGGCCGTTCTCGAGCTCCATGTAGAAGGACCCGAGAAAGCGGAGGACTTCGTAATATACCTGCTGGTGCTCGTAGTCGTCGTCGCCCTGGCTGATGGAGCTCACCATGAAGAGGAGGTAATTGGGGATGTACCGGAAGCTCTTTTCGAGATCCATTGGTGGCCGGTAAAAGATGATGGCGAGGCCGGACTCCTCGATAGATTTCGGACTGATGATATCGATAATCAGTCCGATCCCGCGCCACATTTGCATCCAGTCCACGATATAAAGGGGTGGCGTGGTGTTGCCATCTCGAAACATCTGCGTGCTCAAGGCGCACATCAGGAGAGAACATGCCAGCAGAGCAGGGAAATCCTTCGGGTTGGCGGCCTCTACCGCCGAGCGGTATCCTTCGAAAGCCCTGGCTCGGTACCCGGCAGACTTTGACGGATCGACATCTTGTCCGAGCTCCTTCAGTTGCAGTGCGGAAAGACCCATCAAACATTGCATGAGGAAGGGAGATGCGAAGGCATGCTCGACGACCGTGACCCGCAAGCAATGATCAACGGCGGGTGAATGAGCCCCTGGCGTGGTAAACGACGCGTATGTCTGCAAAGTATAGAACCACAGCATTTTCATGTCGGTCTCGTCAGCCATCCCCTGCGGCCGAAACATTGGCTCTGAGACTATGGCTGAGACTGCTGTGTCATTATCTCCATTTGAGACGGCGGGTGAAGCTCCCCGTGAAGGTTTGACCGAGGAGGATGAGGTGCGCGACCTCACCCGGGCCACTGTTGTCGTAGAGGGCGACGCATTAGAGGTGGTGGGGTAGACACATGTCGCCCGACGCAAGGTACAAGAGCGGCATGAGGGCCTCGCTTCATCGCACTTGGAGTCCGGTATAAGCTCCTGGTAACTGTTGTTGATTTTGGCTAGGGGGGAACACTAGGCGTACCTTTACTTTTCGGGTCTTACACTGTTTACAGCCGGCACGGGATTTCTTATGGGGCCGCTTGGGGTGGTACGGCCGATCGGCGGCGGCGGCGGCGGCTGGAGTCCCGTTTGGCGGGCTCTCTGAAGTGCCCTTCTCGGGTTGTTGTTGATCAAGGGATAAGAAGCCAAGGTCATCGGCATCGGCCGGGATGGCCTCGAGATCTAAGTCCAAGTCCGAGTCTAGATCCATAGGGATATCCGTCGTCATTCCAGCGACGTATAGACGATCCACCAAACAAATGAAGCAGAAGATGAGTCAGCCGAGATGGCCGAGAAGTACATAACCTGTCGCACTCGCATTCCCTTGAGGGGGTGGCAGAAAGGGAAGACAAGACGGGATGCGGTAAGAGATATGGAGCTCCTGGTGAAGACTAGACCCGAATACACAAGCCCAAAGACCACATGGGAGACAGATGGGAATTCGAGGAAAAAAGATCTAGATAACGTATTTACAAGCTCTAATAGTGTTCGTAACCCACACACGTAAACAATTTGGGATATACCTACCTTTAACTTCAGGGATGGAAAGAGTTGGCGACGTCAGCACTTTTCCCTCCCAGTTACCCGGGCCAGCCATTGGCCAGAGGGCGTAGGCGGCACTGGCAACTGGGCGGGCAGTTGGACGCAAATGGGCTGAGGCAGTGAGGCAGTGAACATCGGCCCACTTTACATTAGTCACTTACCCTTTCCAATTAAGCTAACCTAGCAGCCTAGGTGTTTCCATAGCGTATTCCAGCAGCTTGGTCTTTGGCTACCTTTAGATTTCGCGCCGTTGGTGATTGGTGATTGGCCTACTAACAGCTGCATGTCAATACTGCATTGTTGACTCGGCGCCGTCCGTCTGATGTATTGAACATTGGCACTCGAATACCTCCTGAAAGACCAACTGCTTATTGTAGCTACGAAGTATCTCTGAGCCATATACTTGAGTATGATAGCTTGCTTGTGCGAGCTAAGCTTAACTTGACTTATTATCATCAATCATCATCACACAACCAACCTATGTAGGCAGCGGAATACAACCACAATCTACACCATCGTCACCATGGGCTCTCTCTTCCAGCTGCCCGACGAGCTGCTCGCCACGCTCCTGACGACCTACCCGTGCCGCGAGCCCCAGATCCGCTCCCTCGCGACCCTTGTCTACCCCTTCGCCGCGCCGTGCCGCAACCTGATCCTGCACGGCACCGAGGCGACGGGCAAGAGCGCCATCACGACCTCGCTGCTGGCCGCCCTGGGCAGCGGCGACGACGACGCCACGAACCACCTCAGCTACGCCGTCGTCAAGTCGCCTGAGTGCGTCACGGCTCGCCACCTGTTCGAGCGCACCACCGCCGCCGTCGCCGCCGCCCTGCAATGGCCCAACCCGGCGGCCCGCTGCGAGACCCTCGCCGCCCTGACGGTCGAGCTGAGCAAGATGCTGAAGTATGTCGAGCGCGGCCAAGGCTGGCGGTTCGTGCTGGTCTTTGACGCCATTGACCGCCAGAAGGAGTCGCCGCATACGCTGCTGCCGGCATTGGCACGTCTGTCTGAAATTGTACGTCTTCTTTCTCCCTTCATGTCTGATCATTGCTGTTCTAACTACTGTATCACTCGACTGCAGATCCCAAACTTAACCACCATCTTCATCCTCACCGCGCCCTCGCCGGCCCTGCTGCGCACCGCCTCGACGCCGCACCTCTACTTCCCGCCCTACACGAAAGCGCAGTACACGACGATCCTGTCGACGACCGCGACGCCGCCGCAGTCGCTGCCCAACACCACGGCCCAGGAAACGCGCGACCTCTACGCCCGCTTCGTCGCCGCGGTCCACGACTCGCTCGCCAAGCCCGCCTCGCGGACCCTGCCGCGCCTGCAGCACGCCTGCCAGACGCTGTGGCCGCGCTTCACTGCGCCCATCGCCGCCGGCACCCACAAGGCCCGCGAGTTCTCCAAGCTCCTCATCGCCGCGCGCGCCTACCTGCAAGACGAATCCGTCCTCGCGCCCTCCATCGTCGTTGTCCCCACCACCACCGCAACCACCGCCGATAATCAACAACTACAAGAGCAGTCTGGCGGTCTCCGATCCCAACCCGGCAGCGCCGCCACCACCCCCACGAAACCCAAGTCCTCCGCGAAACCGCTGGCCGCCACCAAACCAACGACCGACCTCTCCAACCTGCTCCCCTCGACCGCCAAGCTCCTCCTGCTCGCCGCCTACCTCGCCTCCCACAACGCCCCGCGTCACGACCAGACCGTCTTCAGCACGTGGCACCACGGCCGCCGCCGGCGCGGCGGCGGCGTCACCTCGACACTGAACACGGGCCGCCGGGGCCCGCGCCCGAAACACCGCAAGATCGCGCGCAAGCTGCTGGGCCCCGGCGTCTTCGTGCTGGAGCGCATGGTGGCCATCTACGCCGCCGTGCGGCGCGAGTGGATCGCGGACCACCAGAAGGGGTCCGAGGGCTTGTTGAATAATACCAATAGCATCGTGGACGGCGACGTGGGCATGGCCATCGCGACCTTGGCAAGTTTGCGGCTTCTGCTGCGCGTGGGTGGCGGCGGCGCCGCAGCGTCGGGGAGCGACATGATGGATAGGGGTGGACGATGGAGAGTTGGTGTCGGCTGGGAGGTGGTTAGGGGCGTAGGACGAAGCTTGGGGATCGAGGTTGAGGATTGGCTTGTCGAATAAGACAAAACATTTCCCCAATCCTTTATTGTTGAGTCAGTCTCGATTTGTATGTACACTTATAATAACGGAGAGCGGTCGAGAATGTTTGAAATTCCTCATGAAGAGGTCTTTTACTCTGATTTTTATGTAAACAAACCCCTTGCTAATATCGCACAAAGGGAAGCTCCAATACAGTAGCAAATTCTATCCCATGATCATAGATAATCTATCCCACAATCATCTCCGCGGTACAGCCCATTCGCTATACCAATCTGACTATCTCTATCCTCATCGATGCATTGCATTCTTCTCGCCACGTCTGTCCAACTATCGCTTACGTAGTAGTCGACTCAAGAGCAAGCACCTGGCGTAGTATGTTAGTCACTGTCGTGAAATAGGAGCCTGCAGACATGCAGAGGGGAAATCAGAAAACTTACGATAGCACAGCGGCTGGGAATGTAGAGGTGAGTCCAGTTGGGGCGGCCGTTCCACTCCATGGGCGTGGTGAAGAAGCGCGTGGACTCCTCGAGGCGGCCGTGGCCGCCGACCTCCGTGCGGTCCGTGTTGAGGACGATGCGGTAGGTGCCCGGCACGTTGATGCCGATGCGGTAGTCCGAGTAGCTCTCGGTGGGGTGGAAGTTGAAGACGAAGATGGCGCCCGCGCGCTCAAACACAATGACCTTGTCGTTCTCGTTCTTGAGGCTGATGTGGGCCTGGTCGGCGTGCAGCCAGCCGTACCGGTCCTCGGTCGTGTTCATCTGCCGGTCGAACTCGTTGAGGTCCTTGTACCGCAGCATTTCGTCTTCCGTCAGGTTGAGCTGCCGCCGCGCGTACCAGAACGAGTTCTGGTTGCCCTCGCGCGGGAAGTCAAGCCACTCCGGGTGCCCGAACTCGTTGCCCTCGAAGTTGAGGTAGCCCTCGCCGCCCAGGCCGTGCGTCAGTAGGCGGATCATCTTGTGCAGGGAGATTCCGCGGTCGATGACGGGCGTCAGGGGCGAAATTTTCGACATGTTGGTGTACATCTCGGCGTCACACAAGTGGAACAAGATCGTCTTGTCGCCCACGAGAGCCTGGTCGTGGCTCTCACAGTACGCGATGGTCTTTTCGGCATGGCGACGATTGGTAAGTGTCCAGCAGATGGCGGACATATCCCAATCCTCGTCCTTCTTCTCCTTCAGGATCTTAATCCACATATCGGGCACCGCCATGGCCAAGCGGTAGTCGAAACCAAGGCCGCCAAGAGAAAGAGGCAGACATAACGCCGGCATGCCTGATACGTCCTCGGCGACAGTAATACACTCGGGATACAGAGTGTGAAGCAACTCGTTGGCAACCATCATATATGCCACGGCCTCCTCGTCAACTCCAGCACCAAAGTACTCGTGATAACCGCCCGAGAAACCACTGGGATTTGTCAGTAATCGTAGTCACAATCAGCCAGACCCTGGTGTTCACTTACGTTCCAATACCGTGGTGTGTGTAGAGCATGCTCGTTACACCGTCGAATCGGAATCCATCGAATTGGTACTCATCCATCCAGAATCGCAGGTTACTAAGCAGGAATCGCAGGACTTCGTGACTTCCGTAGTTGAAGAGACGGCTATCCCACAACTCATGTCTTCCCTTGGCTCCCTCGTGGAAGTACATGTGATCGGTGCCATCAAACTCGTTCAGGCCGTCCAGTACGTTCTTGGAAGCGTGACTGTGAACGACATCGAGTAGGACGACGAGGCCCATGCTGTGGGCTGTGTCGATAAGCTCCTTGAGGTCCTCAGGTGTACCATATCGACTGCTCGCAGCAAAGAAGTTGTTCACCTGGTAGCCGAAGCTGGCATAGTAGGCGTGTTCCATGATGGCCATCAGCTGGATCACATTGTAGCCCAGGTTCTTGATGCGTGGCAGCATGTTCTTGGTGAACTCCTTGAAGCTCGTGACCTTCTGGTCGGGCGACGAGATTCCAACGTGGGCCTCGTATACTCGAGCGCTGGCGGGCTTCTTTGGCCGTTGGTGCTTGAAGGTGTATGTCCATTCGGCAGGGGGGTTCCAGAAACGCGCATCATAGGCTGGTGATACGGATAAATCTTGCGTCACATATTTGATCCAGGCCGGTAACCGGTCGATTCGCTCGTGCGACTGGGAAGTCATGGAGATCTATGCATATAGTGTGTAAGCGATATGATGAGTAGTTATAGTGTGAGTGGCAACCGTCTGTACCTTGAGTTTGGAGTTGTGAGGAATGGCAGGCTTCCCGTTGACGGCCGGGAGTGTGATCTCCCAGACACCGAAGTCATCCTTTTTCATAGGATGAGAGCCTCTGTTCCATTCGTCTGCCGAGTATTAGCAACTGCGTAGCTGCACAATCATGGGAGGCCAGACGTACTGAAATCGCCAATCAAGAAGGCATCAAGAGCACCCGGTGCCCATTCGCGGTAGACAATGTTGTTGTTCTTGTCCACATTGAATCCGAACTTCTCTATGCCCTATATGCGACGAAATATGGGATTAGTAGTTGCCCGAATATGAGCGTGGGGCAATTGGCACTTACCCGAGAGAACTTCTCTAAGCCTCCCTCGGTTTCGTCAATTGTCTTGATCCAATCTTGGGCTTTGGCATATCTGCGCTTGAGAGCACCGGTGAAGGGCTCCAGCCAGGGATCCAGCTGAAGAACGCCTAAGGTCAACCAATGTCAGTTCACATGCGCAATGGAAGAAGGCGGGGGTTGGAGCTATACCAGTGCCATCATTGGGAACTCCGCTAGCCGATCCATTGCCGGCCAGCGAATTGGTCGAGTTCTCTGCTACTGAGGTAGACATTTCCCCGGGTTATTCTGGGATTTCGTTTGTTGTTGTTTACTCTCTCTCGTCGCGGATTCTCTCTTTCAGGAACCCGAGGCGTATGAGAGGGATATGACGATAGAGGATGGAGCTCCCCGCTAGACAAGGTATATGGGAGCTATGGGCCAAAGTTCAGGTGGGGGATCTTGAGAAAACAACAGCAAGAGCAAGCTAGAAAAGACACTCGAAATGTATGAGAATATAACAATCACAAGAAACTTGAGCAGGAGCAAGTGATATGGGAGATCGAAGTCAATTGAATGAGAAACAAGAACAGGAAAACTTTCTCAACATCGGTCTAGACTACATAGAGATTGATCTCCATTTGTGAAGTACGTGTAGGGGCTGATATGGCATGGAGATAGCTCCAGAAACATGAGCTGCATGTGAGGGGAGCAGCAAGAGACTGGAGAGAAGAGCTAGCTAGGCCACTTGGGATGACGTCGAGGGGCAACGGGGGGCAATGGGCTGAGGGGGGCGGTTGCTCGCAGAAGCGACATTTGGCAAATTGGCATTGACACCGATAAATCCAGCGAGCGGGTGTGACCCCTGTACGGAGTACCAACCATTGGAAACCAGGAGGGAGGGAAAAAGCAAACACCAGACAGACTGCAGGCATGGCAATGTCTCTCCGATTCCGCGTCAATCTCGTCCAACAACGGCGGGGGTTTTCTCTACATATATGGCCTCGTCTGTTGGAGGTTTTGTCATATTGCTGTCATTCTACAGATTGCTTGCAGATGTCTCGTACAAGCCGCCGCGGACTACGGAGTACGGTTAGGTGGTGTTGTCTCTCAGCTCTCTGTTGATAATGGAGCCATCGAATGATGGAACTCAGCAGTTCCCCCTCCCACGCTGTCCTCCTCTTCTCTGGGGTGGAAGATGGAGACGATAGTGGATGGAGCTTCATCTCCAACTGGGGAAAATGGCAAGATACTGGCTAAGAAAAGTGGAAGAGCTGGAGCACTGGCACGCACCACTGCGTTCTGTACTGTTGCCGCTGCGCTTTCCGCTCACACTCAACACTCTTAACCCCCCTGTCCATGCCCCCCATCAACTGTGAGCTATTGGTAGGTGCTCCTCCTGTTAGCCTGCTCACTGTTAGCTGGTTAGGTGCAAGGAATGTGTGGTTGGTTGGTTGGCAGCTAATGGCTGTTAGCGGCTTGAATCCCACCTCGGGACCCGAAGCTCTGCACTGGCATTGAATGATGTGCCACCCCGCAACGCCCGGAAACAGAGAGGCACTACCCCCAACCACCAACCATAGTAAACCTCCGGTCCAGGACAACAACCATCCATATCCTAAGTTGCTGACCATCACCGAGCTGGGAACCAAGCTGTTGATACAGCTCACTACCGGAGTTTCAAATACCACCATCAGGTTGAATCTACTTGCCTGTCAACTTCGAAGGCGAGCCACTGTAGCCAACTAAAAAACAACTCGCTTGATTCCATTGTCAATTCCATCTTCCCTTGACCTTGACGACCTTGACCCACCTGCACGTTATATCCATCCGTACCGCCCACTCTCGAAATCGACGCCGCATCGAACCGAACTAGCATCACATGGTCATCCTGGAGCATCGGTCGTAGGTCGTAGGTTGGGCTTCAGGCTGCTGTAAGAGCTTAGGAGCGCGCGAACGCTCAAGCCTTTGCCAATATGTTGTTGTCATCGGTTGTCAGGCGGCCTGGCGCCATCGCATCGACCTCCTCCTCGGCGGTTTCCATCCCCCGCTATTGCCACTGCCATCCCCGTCAACATCCACAACGACGGCCGTTCACGACCTCCTTTGCGCCCAAGACGGCGCCGCGCCGGACCCGAGACTTCTCCAACAGCTTCTCCAACACCTACGACCCGGACGAGGAGGGGCGGGGCCCCATGTTCCACAAGAGCACGTTCGGGGTCCCGCAGTTCTACCCCCGCGACCTGAAGAAGCGCGTGGATGAGTACGTCGTCGGCCAGGAGCGCGCCAAGAAGACCATCTCCTCCGTCATCTTCAATCACTACCAGGGCGTGCGGCGGCGCAACTACCAGGAGGAGGTCGAGCGGAAGCGGCTGGAGAAGATACTGCGGCGCAACGAGGCGCGGGAGCGGCAGGCGCGCGAGAAGGACTCGGCGTCTCCTTTGTCGCACCATCCCGTCGAAGGTTCGCTCTACCAAGACTCTCCGCGGCAACATGGCTTTGCAGCTGATGATTTCTCCGAAGACGAGTATCTCGGGCACGCCGAGTCAGTGCGACATACACACCCGGAATCAGCATGGCAGCAGCAGAAAGAACAGCGAGAACAGCGAGAACAACACGAGGCGGAATTTTATATACCCGAGGAAACAAGTCGGTCACAGCCCGTCAAGATAGATAAGAGCAACCTGCTGTTAGTAGGCCCGACAGGAGTTGGTAAGACGTATATACTTGAGTGAGTTTTGACCCCGACGCAAATACTGCACTGTAGATGCGTGACTGACAATCTCGCTTTACAGGACTTTGAGTAAAAAGATCAACGTACCCTTCACGATATGCGACTGTAATTCCTTTACGCAAGCTGGCTATATTGGCCAGGATGTGGAAACGTGTATTGAGCGGTTACTAATCGAAGCCAACTACGACATCAAGGCTTGTGAACATGGCATCGTCGTGCTTGACGAGTTTGACAAGATTGCCAAGAGGGAAACAATGAACGGCCGGGACGTGGGTGGAGAAGGCGTGCAACAAGCTCTGCTCAAACTTGTCGAGGGAACCAAGGTATCCGTCAACGTGAAAGACAACCGCTCCTCGACTTCCCGCAACGCAAGCCCCATCACCACCAACTATACCGGACCCGGCTCTACATCGTCCAGCTCGGGGCCCCAATCGACGCCCCCTCAAGGCGGCAAGGTAGACCAGTACACCATCGACACGAGCAACATCCTCTTCGTCTTCTGCGGCGCCTTCGTCGGTCTCGACAAGGTGATCCTCAGCCGCGTAGCGAAGCCGTCCATGGGCTTCGGCTCCGAGCTGCGCGGGCGGAGCGACAGTTCCACCTCGTCCAACGAGAGCAAGCCCGACCTGTCGCCCGAGCTGTTCAAATACCTGCCGCACCGCCCGCCCAATGCGGCCGACGCCTCGATCCTCACGGCACTCGACCTGACGACGCCCGAGGACCTGCAGGGGTTCGGGTTCATCCCCGAGCTCATCGGGCGCCTGCACAACATCGTGGCGCTGTCGCCGCTGTCGCGGGACGATTTGTTACGGATCCTGACGGAGCCGCGCAACTCGCTCGTCGCCCAGTACACGGCGCTGTTCGAGACGTACCCGTCGAACCTGACGTTCACGCGCAAGTCGCTGCGGGCCATCGCGGCGCGCGCCGAGCGCGCCCGCACCGGCGCCCGCGGCCTCAAGATGGAGATGGAGCGTGTCCTCGCCGAGGCCGTCTTCGACGCCCCCATGCCCTACGTCCTCGTCACCGAGGCTGCTGTCCAGGGCCGCGACAAAGTCGGCTACTGGGGCAAAGACGGCCGCTTCGAGGTCGAGCGCCGCGTCCGCGACGAGGACGGGCCCGAGGACGGCGACGGGGCGTCGGGCGGGGATGCCGGCAGCAGGCGCGTCGTCAGCTCGCGGAATCTTGAGGAGTATCGCGAGGCGGGGCAGAGCGGTGCTTAACTTGAGGGGACACAGGTTCTCCCCGTCGTAGGGGTTATATCGCCCCCCCCCCCCCCCCCCCCCCCCCCCCCCCTATTGAATCAGGTGGTTCAAGCGAAGCGGGGAAGGGAGGGTATCAAGGTTCTTCTGGCGTATTGTGATGGAAACGAAACCACAGCCTTGTTCTTTGGTTCGGTCATGAAATCATGCATGAGAAATATCTAGGGAGGGGAGGAAAGGAGAACGGGAATCACATTGCAGTCAGTTTCTGTTTGATCATATGGTTTGTACTTGGCGTTCAGAGTTAAGGGGGTATTGGGACGTATCAATGTATATAATATCATGACCAGGATATAGGTAGCATATAATTGCATACTTTGATGAAGCGTTCATCTACAATCATCTTCTGAGCTAAATCTTTGGCATACTGATTACAGAAGTACCCTTGACTAGATCTTCATCGTGGCTCTCGCCTTCGATTTACAGAGCGCTCCCGTTTTGGGGCCACAAATTACGACTATACACATATGCTGTCTATATAAGTACGAATACTGTTGATCGAACCATATCTACTTATTTACACTGGAGATTTTAATATCCATAGCTTCAGAAACGGCCCGCAGGTAAGGCAGATCGGAGTATGGGGAACATTGGTAATGTGCAGGATAAAGGGCCGATTGCTTCATTTTCGATCGTTCGATGCTGTCTGTGTGACATATGCAATGCTACGTACATGGTCCTGGCCTGGCATGAACTACAAGTACGTGAATTACTCGTGCGTGACAGGAGTAGCTTAATCGGTCTACGATGCGTCTCACCGGGGTCCTCTCCTCCCATGTCGTCATCTTTCGATACAGAGACTCGGCTCGGTGTATACTCTTGACTGTTCGAGGGGGAGCAATTTTAGGCATAGTCACTTACCAAGACCGCATTGGGTGGATATGAGAGAAGCAAGCACATGAATCTGATGGGAAACAAAAGCATGGGGAATTCTTCCTTGTGTACATATTTACAACGTCTCCCGACCACCATCTCCCTTCCTCTCTCTGCTGCTGCCCTGGCGTATTCTCCCTTGTCAGGGCACCTCCTCCCAAGAAGGGATATAGTTGCCACCACTTCACTAGAAAGAAAATCAAATTGCCTACCACGACACCGGAAAGCCGACCAGCCAATGCAGCCCGCCCCCCAGTTTCTAAGCAGTTGTTGTGTGCTTCGCAGTTGTTTGTACATGGAGGTGCCGAGCCACCCGCGCCTTGCTTTTCCGAGCTTTCTTCTTTTTCTAATGGACAAAGGGAAATAGTAGTTTGGGGGATCTCTTCTTTCATTATTCTTTGGACGAAGGTTGTAGTAGGTTTGTTGTTTGGTTTGGTATATCATTAGTAGCGAAGTGCTAGCTAGCAGTGGCAACCGCAGAAGCAGCAGCAAAAGCCGTGACACACGCGAGGATGCGAGTGACGGGCTTAGTGCTGAGCCGGAGGCGACTGAACCATACCCTTGCCCTTGTAGCCGGCCGCCGAGACACCGGTAAGGGGCTCGGAGTTTTGGTTCTGTGGTGATATATGTCAGTAAGATTCCGCAGTCATGGTATATGCTCAGTGGCGGTTTGCGGCTACGCACTCTGAGGAACTCGTTGGAAGCCTCCTGGTACTCCTTGGTCATCGTGCTGGGTGCAGGCTTGGCGAACATGCGCATAGAAGCAAAAATAGCGAAAGAGGCACCGATACCCATGAAGGTGTAGAGAACGACCTTGCGGCCCTCATCGGCAGCAGGCTGGGCACGAGGGCCGTGGGCACCGAAGGCGATCCAGTAGGCTGTAGAAATGTTATGGTCAGCCTGTCGCTCCTTCAAGAAATGTGGAGAAGGAGTGTGTCATGTCCTCCAGTGTCAATTGGAGGATTTCAATCGGGCATTGCCAATTGGGCTCCCAGCACACGTCAATCGGACATGTGTTATTGCCCGTGGCTTTGAAATATCCCCAATTGACCCTCTTTGCACCAATGGGTTGCCAATGTCACACATGACGCAAGGAATGTTGTCGACGTACCGGCCTTCTTCTCCTGGACAGTGAGCTCGGCCCAGTTGCCCTTCATGCGGTCGCGCAGAGCCATCCAGAGCTCGGCCTGCTCGGTCTGGGGCATACCCTCCCATCGCTTCTCGATGTTGGCCAGAGTCGGGTTGGAGATGGCGTGTGTGGAGGCGGCGGCCCGCTGGACTCGCAGAGGAGAAGCCCGGGCGCCAGCGCGCAGGAGCGAGGAAGCAGATGTTCGCATCATCTTGTCGTCGTCGGTGGTGAAAGAGGGGAGATTGGACCAATTGAAGTGGAAATTGTCGAGGGTTCGAGGGTTCGACGACTCGGTTGTCAGGATTGGCGAAGGGTGAGACCTGGTTATATTCGGGATGGGATGGGAATAATAAGACTGGAGAAGACCTCACGAAATTGAGCTTTTTTGAGGTTGCGTCGGCTTCCGGTTGGCAGCACTGGTGGTTCGATTTCAGATTCCTTCCAAGCGGGCACGAGCCAAGAGCCAATAGGCTGCGCTACCAATCAAGCAAATAGTGGGGGCATGCTGTCAATTCGGGTAATCTGAGCTTCAGTGCCTCAGCTTCCAGCTCTGGTAGGCCGGATCAACTAAACGCCGATGTTCCCCAAGTCACCAATGGCATGGCACCTATTACGTCGTGACGTGGGATTCCGATGCAAGGGACACCATTATTGCAGCGAAGTGCTATATTTGTTTGCTGCGAGCTGTCTGGCATTTCATCGTTAATGACCTAACCCAATGGTTTTCTATGAAGATGCAAGCTAGACGGATATATCAACTTAAGATTGTCCTTGCTAAATAAGTACGCAGACAGTTCCCTCCAAACGATCAATAAGCTGTTACGTATTGATCAGTCAACAACCCCTTTCCAATCAACATCAAATACCACCAGCCTGTGACAAGTAAACCCGTTAGTGACAGGCAGAGAATTCCATGCACGATGCCCAAACTCGGTCGCACCAATGGCCTCGTGTCGCCAGGAACCAGCATGGCAAGAACAAGACGGCAGAACATAATGGGCATGAGGTAAGCGGCGTTTGGTGTGGTGTAAGTTGGTAGCTTCGAAAAGAAACCTATTCTGTTCCCGCTCAATAATTTCATATCATCGTTAAATCGTTCTATGCGTTCGGGCATGACCCTTCTCATGGAACAACTCCCAGGTTTTCCACTTCTTTCTTGCTTTCGTCGCCTCCCTCTCGAGAACACCACCTCTCACGAAGGATCATAACCATGACTTCTCCAAGTCCCTCGCCCCTGTTGCCGTTCCCTAAACGACTGCATAGGCGCCGAGCCGGATTCGTTCGGTAGCGGCCACTCCTGTCCCGATGGATCCCCGGTTCTCTGCTGCTGCTGTTGTGGTGGCGTCGGCGGTGGCGGCGCCCACCTTCCCGTCGCTTCGCCGCTCCCGCTGCTAGCATGGAGCGTGGACACATCCGAATACGTTGAATAGGGCGAGTGAGTCGTCGCGGCACTACTCGGATGTGGGCTGGGATATGGACTCAGACCACCACCGCCACTGCTAGGCGTTGCATGCGCTGCACTACTACCTCGACGACTTGCTACCCCTGACCAGTTTATAGTACCCGCAGGTTTTTCCTGCGCGCTGCCGCTGCCGCTGCTGCTTCCAATCTCGCTCCGAGGCATCGTCGTCTCATCCGCCGCCAGCTCGGACTTGTACCCGGTCTGCTGGTCCCAGGGCCTCCGCTGCTGCGTCTCGTCGGCCGACAGCTCGGCCTTGTATCCTACGTACGGCTGGCTATCTCGAGAGTCGAGGGTGGGTCTAACGGTCGTGGTGGGGGCCGGTGACGTCTTGTTGTAGTAGGTAACCTGGCCCTGTTGTTGTTGCTCCGCTGCTCCGTCGTAGTTATGGGGGTGAGACGGCGGTGTTTCCTCGAGGTTGTTCAGACTATTCTTCCTTTGCTTCCGTCGCCGTACTAGCAATGTTAGGAGAAACACGGCCACGATGAGCAGCGCCGCCCCCGCCGCGCCGACACCAATCCCCGCCTTAGCCCCCACCGTCAAGCTGCTGTCGTCTGATGATGTCGTAGTGGCGGCGGGAGAAGACGAAGTTGCCGTCGCAGTGGGCGGCATAGTTGTCGAGGCTGAAGGTGGTGAGACAGAAGGCGTCGGTGAACTCTTCGACGTAGCGGTAGCATTGGCCGGCTTCACCCCCGCCGCTGTCGCCGTGGGATCAAACCCGCTCGTCCACTTGATGGCACCCCCCGCGGAGCTCGGCAGGCTGGCAAAGGCTGGCAGCGCCGACGCACCCTTCACGAGGGGGGTCGACGAGCAGTACGGGTCGCAGCTAGCGTGAGGCAGCTTCTCCAGCGTCGTCTGGTTGGCATCGACTTTGCACCCGCCCCAGACGGTATCATCGCTGCCCGTGCCCGCGTGGCACTGCTGGATAGCCACCCACTCCTGCTCGTGGAAGAGGGGCGACTTCCAGGGGCACGCGCGCGCGTTGAATCCGGCGTCGGTGCAGCCGGCTAGGTAGGTATTGCCGGCTGGTTTGGTGCAATCGAGATTAGCTTTCACTGGTACACTTTACTTGATGGGAAAGGAACATTCATACTATACTAATGGAACGGGGAAAAGCAAGAAAAGTTTGGAAGAAACTAACTATCAGAATCCCAACACGCATTCCCGTTACCCAGGCTGAGGCACATGTCCCCCGCCTGGCAGCACGGCCAGTGTCCAAAGGCGACGTTGCCGCATGCTATAAAGTTCCCCTTCGTCTCCATGTGCTCCGTGTAATAGCATGTGCCGTTGGACACGTTGATGTCCGGGGGAGAGGTCGGGTCGCCCATTCTCGAAGAGAGGTCCCGAACCCCGCGATTCTTCGCCAATGCGTTTCTATGTTATGTTGTTTGGTTATCTCTGAAATGTGTATGCGGAGCTTATGGCAGTGCGTTATCGAGCCGCAGTACGACGTTGCAGTGTGTTGGTGTGTGCTCCAGATTGTTTCTCACGATCGTCCATCCAAATATCCAGGAGAGACAGACGAGTGTGGTGTGTGCATGTGTGTGAGTGTGAGTGTAAGTAAGCTTGGGGGCAAGCGAGTGACAGGATTCGACTCAACTGCCATATGTATGAAGATGGTAGCCTGCAGGGTTCACCGAAGTGCCAGGGACTTGACAATCACAAAGACAGAGGCAGCCCTGTAGGCGGGGGAGGGAAGGGAAGAGAAGGGTAATGGCCACCCCTCCAGTCATTCAGTGATGCCTACCCTTGCCCTTACCACAGCGATGTTATGGTGTTCTCCAAGGGAAATGAACCAATAGCTGACTGTCGTGATGAGTGCCGATTGGCGCAAGGTCTAGACCAAGCCATCGTTGGAGACTGCATATAGAGATAGGCTACTATACAGCCCCTGCCCCTCTCAATGCCCGGGGGGCTCAGGTGCGGCTGTGTGGTGTGTATTGTGTGGTGATGTGTTTCCTTCTGTTAGAGTGACCGACGGAATTCTCCTTGTTTGGCTGGTTACGGGGTGCATGCAGTGACGCTACGCTGAAGATTCTGGTCCTCGTATTGGGGAGACTCTTGGGGTACGGAGACGGAGGACCACCCTGCAGCTTACTTAAAATTCTCACGCAGCCAAAAGGCGGTGCGCGACCTTACGGAAAGAAGAGTTATCTGTAGAGTCGGGCTATCCATTGTCCCATTTTCTGCAACTTTACCACTTGACTCATTGGCAGAAAGAAATACTTGCTGGCAAACAAGCCCAATTTCGAGGAAACACAACTGCCCAACCACAACGCCTCGCAAATCTCTGAGACCCCTGAAGGCATGTCTTAGATCTTGTATTGCGACGTGGACTGTCATCCAACAGAAAAGATGACTACATATATTTCAGTCAATCAACTCTTACCACCCTCCTCCCTCAGCGGAGAAAAAAAATGAATCGCGAGATGTCACACGCTGACGCTGACGAGGTGGTGGTCTGACGGCCCGGTGAGATCCCTTTGGCCGTGGTGCGTATTTTGCTTAGCTCGTGTAAGATGGTGCTGACGGGCTGAATGCCGCCAACTGCCAATAGGACGACAGAGGTCCCCTAAGCGCCCGCCATACGGGCTCATTAGCTTCGTTACCTGCGTGGCATGATCAATTCGAATGAAACGCATTCTATAGAAGGGGGCATCTTTTCCCGCATTGTGTTTTTAACGTCTTTGATGTTTCATGGCACTTGCGCACTTGGCGGACGATGATGACAGGAGCCCTCCAAAACGTTATAGGGAGAGGAGAGAAACAACGACTAACTGGCCGTGTCGGGCGACTCCCTAGTAGGGATCTGTATGCAGGTCGCTATGCTGCCAATTGATCACTATGAGTAAGAGTGACACATTGGTGTCAAAAGTTCCTAGGTTATACAACAACACCAAAAATCGAAATCTTTCTAGAACGTCCGGATTATAGATGGGTGAGTCAAGCTAAAGCTGGCTTTTTTCATGCAGTGTCACGTACCACTGATATCACTGGACAATATGAATGAAGTAGGATATCAAAGTCCTTCAAAAAAAACGTAGCCTTACCTGGTAGGAGTTATGGGGACCTCCTTTATCCGGCCTTTCCATGTGTTTTGTTTACCCCTATAATTGCAATTTCCCTTTCACCACCCTAAACAAATCCTACGTGCACAAAATACTCCTACTACTCACGAATAGCAAGCTCGCCACGCCCAGCGAAGCTCGCTATGCTCCCTATGTCGAAGGCGCTGATGGCGCCCTTAGGTCTACCGAATTTCAGGATGGCCGTGGGCGTCGCCCACCTGCATCGTTGCCCCTTCGGGGATATTGAGGCGGTAGGTATGCGCCGCTACAGACGTATCCTACACGAGGCTGTTTACGAAGAAAGTACGGGCCTGTATGATGTGGACAACTGACGCCAGGCAAAGTTGTATGCAGCATTCCATGTTGCGCAAGGCCCAGTTGGTGCCGCGATGCGGCCAATTACAAGGTTTAGGTAGAAGACGTACCGCCACGCCGCGGCTGAGTTGGGCTGGTTGTTGTATACCACCGGGCCCAGGACAGCGCTCAATCCCCGAAACTCTCTCTAGCGCCCGCCAAGTGAGTTCCGCATTCCCGTCGCTCCCCATGGCGAAGGAAAGGACTCCGACCCCGGGATAGATGCTCATTGCCTCGGTCCCGGCAAGCCCATGACCAACGGCTGAGGCGTTTATAGAACGGAGCCAATACCGATTCCAGCAATCTGGGATTAATTCATCTAGGTCGAATACATGATACGGCAATTCTCTGTCACATGAACCGCGCAATACTAATAAAGGGGCTTAGTACCATGCTACTCCATATCACTATCTCGAACCAAATATCAATCTAAAGCATCCACTGGCTCATTTCGAGTGGTATACCCTTCTCGAAGAGGTCCTGCGGCTCACAGCCCAATCCCTCCAATGGCGAACAAGAGTAGCATAGCCCAAGTCTTTAACAGGCACTCACTGGCCGACGTGGCTTACATCATAACGGCGGACAAGCGATCCCTCCCCTCCAAGTAAGGCTTCTGCTGTGTTCCGCCGAACCGTCTCGTAGCTCGACTGCCTATGTTGTTTATCGTCCTGCCCCCCAACTTGCAAGACTGCCCACAACTTCACCAAACTAAAATGCTACCAGAGGTTTCGTCCCGATGGCAGCCGTTCGTCCGTCTCCCCAAGCGGGATGGAGTCGGTGGGGCTCGGTCGCCCTCCCAGACTACTCTTCGGGCGTGATTGAGGCGGGACATACGGAGCAGGCCCCCGACTGGCATTCGCATAAACTGTTGCCATGGCCTACCGTCTCACCGTGGTTCCGGCTCGATACTGAAGGGAGGGTTACGCCATACTAGCAGTGAGCCTACGTTGTCAGATCAGGGGGGTTAACTCTTTCGGTCTAGGATGTCACAGAACCCGAACAACTTTGCCAGAGTGGTCTGGCTGATCAAGGGTCAGTACCAGATGCTAATTTATGAATTCAGTGTGAAGAGATCACTCCCTCATCCATAATGAAGCCGCGCGCTGTCGCGAAGTAGCTGGGGCGCGAGGCTGACCAGCGATGACGGTGGCGTCGGCCGCATACGCCACACGGGCAGCGGTCGTCGCGCTGGGTTGTCATCAACCTCTTCGGCGCCATGTGCGTATATATTTGAACTGTTGGATGTTGTGTGTTATGTAGTGAGGACTATGGGAGAGGGGTTGATGCCGCCGGTTTATTACGCAGGCCTCTGGGCCGACTAAGGGGGTTGACGGAATTCTCGCACCATCAAATCTCGGCAGCTATCAAGCTTTTGTTGATCCGTGGGAATCGTATTTCGTGGGCCTTTTCAAAATTTGAAAGGTATTGGGTTTGATGACTTCTTGCTGAGTTCCCATACAGAGGGCGTACAGTAGGGGGCCAAGTACAAAGTCCAGCAAGACACAACGGGCCTGGGCGGCGACGTGGGTGAGTCCGACGCAACTCGAGCCATAGTTGTGATTAACATGCTACTCGGCGGTATCGCAGCGATATTTAATGCTGTGGGCAGGGTCATTGAAAGCCTTTTGGCCGAGTCCTCGTAACTGACTGCATGCATGTAGCGTTTAAGGAGAACACCACGATGCTCGATATCATGAATACAGTGGCTCAAGTTCCGATGCTTGTTCAGACCTTATCAGCCTTCTTTTGATATTAAGTGTAATATCGTATTGGCTCAGTCACATTGCTTTCAGTCAACTTCTATCAAAAGGAAAACGGAGCTTGGCAAATAGGGGTTATCTGCACCGGTCAATTCCGGGGAAGTATACCGGCAACGGCGCAGGCCAAACGGATCCAACCGTTCTTGTGGTCCGTTTCGGACCAATCCAATCAACTAACACTTTTCTAGGTGTACGTAGTCCGATAGAAAAGGGGTTTGGAAAAGGTCACTTCCCCGCATCTCGAGTTACAGCTCCACTGTCAAATCCGGGGCACCCACGTCACACCCGAAGCGTACTCGGTTAAATACAGGAAGTGACTGATAGGTAGAAATAGTAAAAGAAAATAACAGAGTCCCGATTGCATACTTACCTATTCTGAAGTATCATTTCTTGTGCATTTGTTGACAGTAGACTGCAATCATGAGCTACGTCTTCCCCGACTTCGACGACCTGCCAGCGGTGCCCGACACCCCTCAAGGGTGTATTTGGGGGTTCTACGACAAAGACGGTGTTAAAGATGAGGTTGGCTGTAAGTAGGAAACAACATGCGCATATCTTGTCTTATCAGACAAACCTTTCGTTCTAACCCGTGGCCTTCAGCCGTCAACCTCTTGACGCCAGATGTGGTCAAGGAAGCGGGCCGCGAGATCCAGACCGGCCGGCATGTCCAGCTAGACTGGCCATTAGAGTCGATCAAGCACCCCGGGTTCGCTCGCGTGCCCTTGAAGCATCGTCTTCTGGACAACTACGTGTCGCTAGGGGATTATGCCCTCGACGATGAGCTGGAGTTCAACACCCAAGGAGGATCGCAGTGGGACAGTCTTAAACATGTATGCGAATCCCCTTTATCTGAACTCCGATTACCGTAACGGTGCTCCCGTCTAATGCAATGTTCACATAGTACGCGTACCAAAAGAAGCAAGTCTACTATAACGGGTTGACGTTCGAAGAGGCCAAGAAGTCCACAACAAACGGACTACACAGTACGAAGTGATCCCCCCGAGATAATTCAAGGATGGCATGACTGACAGATCCGCTAGACTTCTGTGATCGCGGTGGCATCGTGGGCCGCGGGGTTCTGATCGACATGGTAGGTCACCCCTTACCATGAATAGCCCGCCAAGCTGATCAAGGGGGCTAATTACTTTCAACTTCAAGGTCCGCTACTGGGAAAAGAGTGGCCAAGAACTACCAAACCCCTGGTCATCCTACAAGATCACCGTGAAAGAGCTCGAAGCAGCCCTAGCCGACCAAGGCACGACGCTGAAACAAGGCGACATCCTGCTCGTCCGATCGGGCTACGTGAAGCGGCACAACGAGGCGTCCGAGGCCGAGTGTCAAGTCGGCACGCAGGGCGCCACCTCGATCGGCGTCGACCCCTGCGAGGAGACGGTCCGGTGGCTGTACGGGCACCACCCGGCCGCCGTGGGCGGTGACACCATCGGCTTCGAGGCCCTGCCGCGCGACCCCGACAACGTCTGGTCGCTGCACGAGTGGCTGCTGGTCTTCTGGGGCACGCCCATCGGCGAGCTCTGGGACCTCGAGAAGCTCGGCGGCATCTGCGCGGACCTGCGCCGCTGGACCTTCTTCGTCACCAGCGCGCCCCTAAATGTGAGGGGTGGGGTCGGCAGTCCTCCGGGGGCGATTGCAGTCTTCTGATTTTTCTCCTGAGATGAGTCTCTGTTACCAGTAGGGCTCTTCGTGTGCGGCTAGAGTGTGTAATCACAACAGCAGTATTGGGCACGTACTGATCCAGGGTGATTAATCTGATCTGAAATGAACTGAGCATGATAGTTCTCCAGGAGAAGGTGATTTTTATCGTAAATGAAACTGATGGCTACTTATTTTGATAGAAGTTATTCCTCGAGTAGTTAAAAATCCGTTGTCACCTCATATTTACATGACAAAACTTAACGTAGCTGATTTAATGAACCCATGACTGATTATATGGCAAGATAGGGGCTTAAGGGCAGGCAAAATAGCCATTTGCAATAACCCACGTCGTTTCCTCTCCAAACATACGTGATTTATTCATGAAGACAGAACAAATAATAACCGAGCAGATCATCCCGGAATGCCGTGCATCAGTGCTGTGAAATAATGTAATAGCAACTTGCTGGCCTACGTATTTGACAGTATTGGGTTGGGTAATAGCCACAACTCGCCCGCGGGATAAGCGCATGCTATACCATCGTTGTCTAATAGAAAAGGAATATCATGGAGACTATATAATACAACTTAAGCGTGGTCTGGAAAATGGTAACGGAAACAGGAAATAAATCGTGAAAATACCATCCTGAGAGTTACTAGACACGAAAATTATTTGCTGAACTAGCAGAGAGCCTGCGTTTATCCTGCCAATGACACTCACCAAACAGCCTCCAAGTAAGCGAGACTACGAGAGCGCAACAAACTCCATCATGGCGAACACGACCAGTAGCGTACTGATATACACCCCCTTGCTACTATAATCACAAGTGAGGGTTTGACCGTCCTTTCCTACAACGGCATGACGATTTCTGGCATCTGAATACTATTCGTTTTGCCATTTCAATAGTATAAGCCTTCTGCTGTTGTGATACAAGTCCAAGTACGTTGGGTATATTGGCAATTGATAGCTCACAAAAAACCACCTTCTCCTAGACAAGAGTTGGTAACCAAATTGGCTGTTGCCATGAACAGAACGAGAATTGAATCAGGCTATGCAAGTCTAGCATGCACTATATAGGCACCACGAAAGAATTCCAAGCCTTTTCAGGCAAGCGGCAGGCGTTGGACAGCAGAACATGAGCCGAGCCATTGAGAGCCATGGCAGAAGAAGAAACAGTATCTCATGTTGTCACAAATTTGGGAGGGGGAATCAAGCTAGGATAAAAGCGAGGCATGACCCTCTTTGTGTCCCGACTTCACCGTTCCTTACCCCTGCTCGATTTGGTCTCAGTGTTTGGAAGCAGGCTGTTGAGGAGAGAGCTGGGGTTGCTGGCCAGCGCCTATCCTACCGCCCACAAGGCTTTGTGTGTAGATAGAACAACGTTAAGGGGAAGTCCGCAAACATTGGGCCCATACTTAATAATCAACAGAGTCATGCCTGAAGGAAGAAAGAAAAAAGGGAACTACCAACCTGACACGATGAGTCGTCTCTCACAAACACAGTGGCTAATTAATGGCCAGGCGAGGATTCTCGAAAATAGCGAACATCTCATGGCCGAAAACGCATCTCATTACAGTCGCAGGAAGGACAAGTCACATTCACACAAGAAACCAGCAATTGTGCTCAACCATGATTATTATCAACGCGGGAATTATGGTGGATTCATGGTATACAGCTTACAAAAGGAACTCGATTGAGCTAGGTATCACGCCCAACCACACAACTCTCCTTGTCTAGATATACACAGGCCACCACCTTTTTCGCCTCCCTAGTAGCGACGCTCTATTTAACAGCCTGCAACTCGCTCGACCTTAAAGAACCGATTACGCAGACTTCTCCAGCTCAGCCAGGATCTTCTCACCCTTCTCGCGGGCAGAAGCGAAGTCGCCAACCATGTAGAAGGCACCTTCGGGCATGTCATCACCCTCACCGCTCAGGATAGCCTTGAACGAGGTGATGGTGTCCTTGAGGTCGACGAGCTTACCCTCGATACCAGTGAAAACCTGGGCAACGGTGAAGGGCTGCGACAGGAAACGCTGGATCTTACGGGCGCGCTCGACGGTAAGCTTGTCAGCTTCCGACAACTCATCCATACCCAGAATGGCGATGATATCCTGGAGAGACTTGTACTCCTGGAGGATCTGCTGGACACGGGTGGCGGTGTCGTAGTGGTCCTGACCGACGATACGGGGGTCCAACATACGGGACTTGGAGTCAAGAGGGTCGACAGCGGGGTAGATACCCAACTCGGAGATACCACGGGACAAGACGGTGGTGGCATCCAAATGGGCGAAGGTGGTAGCGGGGGCGGGATCAGTCAAATCATCAGCAGGGACGTAGACGGCCTGGACGGAAGTAATGGAACCCTTGTTGGTGGTGGTAATACGCTCCTGCATTTGACCCATGTCAATGGCGAGAGTGGGTTGGTAACCGACGGCAGAGGGGATACGACCCAGCAGGGCAGACACCTCGGAACCGGCCTGGGTGAAGCGGAAAATGTTGTCAATGAAGAGCAACACATCCTGACCTTCCTGGTCACGGAAGTACTCAGCGACAGTCAGACCAGTCAGGGCAACACGGGCACGGGCTCCTGGGGGCTCGTTCATCTGACCGAAGACCAGGGCGACCTTGGACTCGCCATCCAGCTGAATGACGGAGGTCTCCTGCATTTCGTGGTACAGATCGTTACCCTCACGGGTACGCTCACCGACACCGGTGAAGACGGAGTAACCACCGTGGGCCTTGGCGATGTTGTTGATAAGCTCCTGAATGAAGACGGTCTTGCCGACACCGGCACCACCGAACAGACCAATCTTTCCACCACGAGCGTAGGGGGCGAGCAGATCGACGACCTTGATACCGGTAACGAGAATCTCAGCAGTGGTAGACTGCTCGATGAACTCCGGGGGATCGGCGTGAATGGGCAAGAACTTGTCGGACTTGATGGGACCACGCTCGTCAATGGGGTCACCAGTGACGTTCATGATGCGGCCTAGCGTGGCAGGGCCGACGGGAATTGTGATGGGAGCGCCAGTGTCGGTGGCCTTGGCGCCTCGGACGAGACCCTCAGTACCTATTGAGAAAATGAGCAACCATGGCAGAGCAGATTTTGATATCGAGAAAAAACTTACCGTCCATGGCAATGCAACGGACGACATTCTCACCCAAATGTTGCTAGAGATTCCGTTAGATTGCGGCCATTGAAAATCGGTGCGGCTTGGTTGAAGCTTACAGAAACTTCCAGCACAAGCTTGTTGCCTTGGTTGTCGGTCTGGAGGGCGTTCAGAATCGGGGGCAGCTTCGCTCCGTCGAACTTGACTGTAATCGAGGTTAGAGAGGTTCATTCGGTGATTCGATAGCTGCATTGAGCTTCGTTTCGATGTTACTGACCATCGACGACGGCACCGATAACCTGCGAAGAGAAGGTGGGTTAGCTCGGGTCAATTCCTCGCATCGGGACCAAGGCTGATTTTTCAGCCGGGCCGGGCCATAGCTTCCCACAAGAGCTCCAACTCCAAAAACGCACCTGGTAAATCTTGCCATCGCCAACACCGCTGGCCGTGCTTGCGAACCGGCTGGTGATGGGGAATCTGAGGCTGGCAGGTCTGGCGACGCGGCGGGCACCGGCTGTGAAGGTCGGGCGGGCAGCCCGAGCGAAGGAAGAAATGCCGCTGATCCGAGAAAAGGCGAAGGTTAGCTTCAATTGCGAGGCCAATTGGCGGGGACAGGGCCTCGAAATAACGTAAGTCGAGTCGAACTTACCTCTTGAACATCTTGAGAGATGACAAGACGCGAATTGAAAGGATGGGAGTGGAGGTGGTGATGAAGCTTGGGAGGAGGGAAGGGAAAATCGGGAGAAAGTGAGGTCTGGTTGCTATGAAAAACCTCAACAGCACCAGAGAAGTTGCCGAAGCAGAGGGAGCTCCACTTCCTTCTTCCCACCCAGCTTGCCTCAAAAACGCTCTAGTGGCTGCACGTGATCGGATTAAACAGGGTGGCCCGAAACTGGTCGAGCTGCCTCTTGTTTTGCTGCATACGTCGCTTAAATCGATCAAAAGGCCGATGCTGCCACCATCTCCTCGTCTAGTCTAGCACAGACCAGTGCCAATTCATTCAATGCCTGCCAATGCCAATGCGTCCCCGGCCAAAATCGGAACGGAAGAAGCACAACTTGGGGAAGCAACCTTTTCTTGTGGCCGGCCCACTTGCATTGGATGGACTTGTCCTTGTCGGCCTTTGCCTTTGCTTTTTTTCAACAATTTGGCCCGACCCGAGGATGGATGATGACATAACCACCCGGCGGACTTCACCCAAGATTCACTACTTCCTAACTCTATGAATGTTTTATTTGCTACACTCCAGATACCACTTAATATATGTAACCATCATAAGTAGGATCGATTGTTTATTTTATATTTAATTGTATTCTATGTTGAACTCCTATCTTGAAGCGTTCTAGGTGCGGGGTTTTTGAATTGGAACTCACTTAAACAGATCATTTTCTCGATTTCCTGTGAAGATGCTACAATGGCTGCCTTCGCCCGATTATATTCAAGACACCTGCAAACGCTATCTGATTCTCATGTTCTGGGCGCTCTGCCTTCACTATTCAATCTGGCTTGTATGGCCTTGTTCTCCCAGTGATTTCGATTGCAGGATTGTTAGGTAAATTTTTATTGCTGTGTCTATCAGTCTGTGACTGCCAATTTGGTACTTTGTCATCGCCAAATGGGTCGATGCACATGTGCAACGTGGGTTGTCTATAACGGAGGTCTCTGCTCCAGTCACTCTGCGAAGTGCGCATCCAGCTTTCTTGATATCGGCATCATCTTTTTAAAAATGCCATTATTCGTCAATATTTGCTTCGCATGTCTATTGAAGGCCCCCTTCAGTAGAGTCCTGTCCTCAGGGTGTCTGTCACCTAACGCCAAATAAATCAATGGCCGATATGCCAGCACTAATACCCAATGCCTATGCCCACCAATTCACACCCGCATCTGATATAAGTCTTCATGGTACTTTAATGGGTTTGGCCGAATAACTTGACATGGACTGAGTGCAGGTATACATTAATGTCAGCACCTTTCGGGTTTTCCATAGAAGCAATTGCTTGCGCCAGATCGCATGTCTCTTCTCTTCTGATTAAGACACGTGTTTAGGGAGACATGTAGTACACATATGCCTTACTGTTTGAGATTTCTTTATTATATTCTGTCACTGTATGTAACAGCCTGTAGTGCCGTTATACTAGTCAATTATGCTTGCTTACATGACTCAAATACAAGCATGAGACCCCGGATGGACTCTCTGATTCGGATATGAGCAATGCAAGCAACACCTCTGGAATCCTCTTTGCAAGCAACAACCACACTATTATGCTTTAAAGGAGACCAGCCTAACCACTATTTCGGAGGATCCGCCCTATAGTAGAGTCATCAATTCAGTAGAACTGATGTACGATTGTCACATATTGAATTGTTTAGAAACCCAGACGACTGAGAATATCTCCAGGTTGCTAAATGATATCCTGGTTGTAAGCCTGATAAGGGGCAAAAGCACACTAATAAGGGATGGAAGCAGCAACAGTGTACTATAGCCAACAAATAATTATGAAACCGATACTTAATATTTTAATGCCGTCTTCCTGTCAAGCTGGAATCGGTATCCTGGTATTTGTCTCTTGAGCTGACAGAGGTAGCTTTCCCACACAATCCCTCACACAACATCTCTGACACAAATGGCATGGCTGAGTGTTGCTCCATTTCTGTTTGTATAGCCAGCCATGTTAGCTGAGAGCCTGTCATGCTGACACTAATGTTGATCTAGGTAGATTTGCTATAGGTAATCCCTTCGGTTCTTTACTCTAGTAAAGATTGTATAGGGCCCTTATTTGGGTCTACCTCATGTATAGTTCTAAGGCATATGACGCTTATAGGTTCGATAGAGGGGTTCCTAGACTTATATCCTCTTGGTGATAGTATGTAACTGGTCTGTACATTTGGCATAGCCTGGGGGAAGCGGCTTTCGCCATCAGGAATACCACATTCAAGGATGTGTGAGAGACGGGTGAGAAAGGGGGTTACATATGGGTGACTTACAAGTGACACATAGCTGACTTGCTTCTGGATAAGCCACCTAAGTACATGCGAATTGAATGCTTAAACATTAATACAGGGCAATGAGCTGGAGGGAAAGCAAGCACAACCCAAACACAATCAGACATTTATGTTTAGCAACATGCTATGGATCAATCAAGTCACATAAGAGCATAAGCAGATGGAAACCCGATTGTTTGGCCAGTTGATAAAAGGACCTGACCTCTGAAGTTGAACACTCACCCAAATTTATGTTCCTCTTCTTTCATTTTTCATAACCACCTATGAAAGGGTTTCTCTCCACGCAGTGGACTGCATCCTTAGCGAATCTTTCTCAGTGAGAGCTCACGTTTTCTATATAACCTCAGAAACTCTTGGTTATTTCATTTGTCACAAAACAACTAATTTGACTAATATGGATGCAATCTCATCCAAGGGTGAGCTCCGGCTCACGTATAAACAATACAAACTCGACACGGAGACGATCGCCGGCTGGCTCGCCGACAACGCGGTCAAATGCGGCTATAAGTCAACATGTGTCACGTCAACTTCGGGCCCACGACCAAAGGGTAAAGCCCGCAAGCAAGCGCGGGAGGCAGAGAAAGATCGAAAAGTCAAGGTCTCAGAGTTTGTCACCATAGCAAAAACAATAGTCAAATTTAACCCGAGGCCAATCGTTCCTCAAGCCCTAGGCCGGCTATTCCGCCGTGTCATCAACGCAAGGCGTGTTTGCACAAATCGGTATGAGCAACATAGACATGGCGATCTTCTCAGCGACCAAAAACACAAACATTCTTCAAATGTTCTCATCAACACCTGGGAAACACTTCGCCCGTTCCAAGCGCCCAACACGAAACACGCCAGTGTTGGGGTCAAACACGATGCAATGGGACGGGCACAGCGAGGTTCTGAACAGCTTGTCCGATTGCATTTAGAAGCTGCGATCAAGGAGATTGGGGACCTCATAGCTTCGAAGATGACACCTTCCGGCACGCACAGGGATACGGTCGAGGCCACAGACGAACAGCTGAAAGCTTGCATCGCAGACGCCGGTATACACTTCCCAGGAGGAACTTCCTCGTAATATACCATGACTCGACCATGGAACCATCCGCCATCGAGAAGGATGAAGGAGGCTTAGAAGCTGACTTCTTCTTCGCCATCCATTCATTCCTGTATGATATACAGAATCTTCGTGAGTCTGTGAAGCGCCAATGGCTGGACTACGCACCTGAGAAGACGGACCTTGCCGTGGCAGCGTTTTTATCTTTATCTTTTCTTTCTAGTGCTGTCATCACAAGCGTATGTGAACCCCCAAACCACGCCTTTGCACCGGAATGCTTGCTAACTGCTTTGCAGCATTGTGATCATTACCTGCGTTCAGTTTCCGCGCAATTCACATCACAAGATTTTTCACACACCCATCAATCAATTTCTCGTGCGACATTCCGACTCTCACATTAAGATGTCCACCGGTATGTGCTGCTTAACCCTATAGCAGGCTCATGGTGCTAACCAGTTAATAGCCGTTCCCAACTTTGCCCTAGACTCATGACTGTCGCAGAAGGTATCGAGTAAATAGAGTCTTATGAAGTGCTAGCTAAAAGGAGAAAGAAGTAACAAAGGAAAGCACTACTGGAGTGCGTCTTATACACATAGGAAATGTCTGGCGTAGCCCGCTAGCTGACATAAGGGGCTTACCACTGTCACCACTGCGATATTGACTTTACGCAAAGCTGTTAGGGGTGATGCCTTCTGTGTGTTGCTATAATAAAGATCATACGGCCTTGCCATGCTATCTGGCTTGAATTTAGGCCTATCTCATCTATAATCACAAAGATACAGATGGTATGATATGCTCAGTATGGGGGCTCTTAGAACCAATCTTATCGCTTTGAAAATGCTGCCTTCATATGATCTTTCTACAGACAGTTTTCGGCCCCGTCATATCAACAATCACTCAACCATATATTCATGATGTTGTTCCACTTGTTGAGGATACAGCTTGGTGGATAGTTTGAAAGTGTTACCCAAGTTGTACCCATATACCCCTGCTCTATAGAGTACGGCTTGATCTGGAAGCAGCGCTTCACCATTCAGGGGCTATGCTCGGGAGGGAAGTTTTCAAAGGTAACACAAGAATTAACTGTGGGTGAGGTACGGGTGAGATACGGGTAAGCTTTTCTTGGACACACCACTGAGCATGAGGGTGCTTAAGCATTCAATGCCAGAGCAATCCACTGAGGGGAAAGCAGGCACAATTCATACTCTAAGCAAGCACACATCATGTTGCTTGGCCTTTTGATTAGAGGACTTGACCTCTGAAATTGACGACTTACCTACCTTACTATTCTTCTGAAGTCTGTTCAGTAGCTGCCTACCCCAGGTGATCTTTCAGCAGGGTGGGCTGCATTTCCAGCCAACTTACATCTCCCTTTGTCAGTTCCTCACACACATTTCCCTCGCTTTTTTTCTTCTTTTTTCCCAGCAAATCACGACAAACTGGACATCAGGGCTCTTGCTACTCGCTTGCTTCCTATTCACCAAGTCACATTATTTTCTCCTGTATATACGCTTGAAACATCGTAACTATTTCCTTTGTTCGACACGCGGCGACTTGGCCATCATGGAGGCCAGAATTTCGCCACCTATTGATATCGTAACGACAAATCGACAATACAAACTTGACACTGGATCAATTGCTGGTTGGCTTGCAGAGAATGCAGTCAAGTGCGGGTTCAAGCTTACAGGCGCTGCAACAGCTTCGGGCCCCCGGCTCAAAGGAAAAGCGCGTAAGGAAGCACGAGCAGTAAAATCACAGACAAAATCGAAGGTTCGAGTCTCAGAATTCATCGGCATGGCAGATACGATCGTTAAACACACACCGAGACCCCATGTTCCCCAAGCGCTAGGGTACTTGTTCCGCCGTGCCATCGCCGCAAGGCGTGAGTGCACACATTGGTACAAGCACTTCGGCAATGGAGATGAACGCAGCAATAGCCGCCACGGTCACTTCACTGACGTCCTCCAGGATACTTGGGAGATACTTCGTCCTTTCCAAGCATCCAACACGAGACCGACTGGGGCGGCCAAGCCCGATAATACAAAGGAACGCAAAGATGACAGTACACCTCTGGCTTCTGCGAACAGATTCTCTGAACTTCAACTTCAAGACACTGATATTTCTGATTCCGATGCTACGGACGAGCCAATCCCCCATATCTATTTCGAGCTCCCCGGCATAACCCCGGCCATAATCGAAAAGGAGGAAGAGGACATTGAAGCAGACTTCTTCTTTGCCATCTATTCATTCCTCCGCGATGTGAAGAAGCTGCGCACTTGCGTACAGCAGTATTGGTTGGACTATGCGTCTGGGAAGATGGAGCTTACCACGGCAGCAATGCTTACGAACATTGCAATCATGTTGGTACGACGGGCAGAACAAGCCCTCGAGTTGTGTATTCAACGACCCAAGAAATACCCTTCCTCACAGTTCCCGGTCTGGACATTCCCGGCGCTCTTTATGTATACACACCACCAGCCTTCATCCGAAACTTGCGCGATTGGCATTAAGGACTTCGTTTTCCCTTCCAGATGCATAGCCGATGACTTGGATAGCGAAACTGCTAGTCTCTCCATGTGGCTAGTATACAATGCTGTAAAGTATGCAGTGGCAGAACTTGATGAATCAGTCAAGCCTGGACCGCACCGCAAGGCCATCCTTGCTGGAGGTACATGGCTGCTAGCCCCTTACGAATGCAAAGACTCGCAGAACGAAACCTTCCAACGTCTACAGAAGTTGCTGCCCAGCTTTCAGGCCGCTGCCGCCGTCAAGATCTCAAGTCGCCTTGGCAGCGACGAGATCTCTCGCGGAATCGACATGATCTTTCGGTCGAGGACTCTACCTGTCTGGGCGGTTTTTGGTGTGCAAGTCCTTCTCGATACACAGGACATACTTAAGGATGCTCCGTCTAAGCAGCCACTTCAGGAGCTGCAATCTCATACACGGGACATGCTGGATACTAAGGGGCTATTCGAGCGTGTGAGTAATCCTTTTGGCCTGGCTGCTAAAGATCATCCTTGCTCCAAGTCTTGGGTCAATGACGGTTTGAAAGACCTGAACTACATTGGCTTGGAAGATGGTTTCCGGAAATACGTTCGTACTATGTTGGTTGGCGGCAAAGTCCCCGAGCAAAATATCATCAGCCTGGATTACATGCAGGAGGATTACCACTACCTCAAGAATCACCCGCTTCGCTGTGGTCTTCTGAAGTATTGTTCGTACGTCTCGTCGCACTGTGCAGGCATTTGCTTTGAGGGGCATGGGCAGGGACTGGCTGCTTTGGTCCATGTTTACGTAGCCTGTCGAAGACTGCAGCCCGGGGATCCGGTCTGGCCGGACATGGAACTGCTCCTGCAAAACCAAGATGTGAACCATCTTTTCGTTGGCGGAATTCCCAAATCGTCTGCCGAAGCAGTCAGAAAGCTCGCTCTCGCTTTCGGATTTCGAAAGACAGGGAGCAGACCTACCAAGACCCCCCCGAAAATGCGTTTGGTGTCGGATCCCAACCCCTTGCAAGACGTTATCAGAGACTGGATCCGCGGCGACACAGTAGACAAGGCCGAGGAGTGGTTGCTGGAGCTGATGGCGGCTGTATATGACCCAAAGGCTTACAGACAGGCAGCTCAACAAGCTAGCATACCTACAACTGAGACCGAGTTCCAACTCACTCGGTGGTCTAATGCCGGGTCGGACGCGGCCCAATTGCTCGAGGTCTTGTGTCTTTACCTGACAACAAATACCGATCTGTATTTTGAGTGGCATCAATTGCATGCCCATGCCGAAGTCATCTGGAGCAGTCTCAACACTGCTATCTACAATCAGAACAGGGATCGCTGCAGTTGTGCTGCAGCACTCGCGTACGTGGTCCTAGGCGAGGCCGAGTTTGCCGAAGAGATTGGAGCCGATGCCTACCTACTGAACATAGCATGGGACAGTATCAAGAAGCTGTGCACGGAAGGCCTAGGAGACGCATGCATCGCGGGTCTGGTCAAGAAGACTGGTGGGAATGAGAAGCTCAGCAGTCCATGTGTGTTTGTGGCAAAGCAGCTAGGCAAGCTGTACCTAAACTGGCCCCAAGAGCAGGAGAAGAGCCGGGCTTATACGGCACTTGCTATGGTGGCTGGACAGCAAGCCACTGCAGAGGCACAGTGGTAGTTGAACTGTAGGATGGGTGCATAAGCGAAGGACAGCACTAGCCTAGAGAATGCAATGGCCATTGTAATAATACACTGTTTACTCTAAATACCCTCGATATTCGTGTAAAAGGGTTGTAAGAATTAAATCAATCGAGTTCCATTCTAGTATATTTCTTCTCAGAATTTCTGAGGCTTTCGGATTTATTAAGGAGTAACAGAGGATACTGATCTAGTCCACCAATATTTAAGCTAGGTGTGTAGTATATTATTGAAGTTCCTATTGCCTTGGACGATATCGGATATATCCTTTTGGGTATAGTATGGAATCAAGCTATACATTGGGAGGACTACCATTCGGGACACGACGAGTGATATCCAAGAGAGCTACTAATAGACAACGCCGCGGAGCTCGTGGTGTTTTCGTCGTCGTTGGCCTTTTCCTTTCCCTCTCTGACGGAGGACGCCAGGAGGTCAGGGGTGAGTGCACCGGATGGCACCAAACCACAGGAGCCAATTGAGAATGCCTAATGCCAGGAGAATGCCTAATGCCAGACTGGGGAGTTACAGATCAAAATGCACGATGAATGAACACATGCTTTACCAGCCTCTTAACCTTAAATGCATGTCTTACCCTCAAACGCATCCTTTGGCTGTACTGTAGGTAGCAGAATGCCTCCTAATCTCTGGAACAGGTGGGGGTCGAAGTCACTGGCAAACCATTTTGGGGCGTTCTGCAGGGGCTCAATATGGGGGTAATGACGCTAAAAGTTGAGGCTAAAGCAAACCAGCAGTGGGATGCGAGATTTCAATTGCAACCACTCGAGCCACTTCCACTTGCTATTGATGTTATGTAAGATAAACATAGCGAATCAGGTTGCAAGGTTAGCAGGGGCCAGACGGGCTGTTGGGGAGGTTTCACGCGGCAGAAGAGGGACGTACGTCCGCTAAAAGCTTGAAAGCTTGAAAAGGCATCGAGGGTTCGTGTTTCCGGAACCAAGCGAACCACCCAATTCGATCGTCGATTGGCTGTGCTAACCATTAGTAGTCCATTTTTGCCAGATACCAAGGATACGCTCATCTGCCTTATCTGTACCTACATTATCTCCACCAACAACCAATACATACAACACAACATACCTCCCGAAAGACGAACCACCATCGCCGCCCGTTCCATTATTGACAACGAACTCGACTCTGACTCTGGTAGCGGTTTTCCCACCAAGCGGTACATCATCATCACTATATCTGATCTATTGTTGGGGAAAATGGCGCAGTGAAAGAAGAGCAAAAGTGCCCCCCGTTTGGAAGGCTTGTCGCAATCGCCATCCAATCATCCACCCGTTGAGCTTCCTTGCGAAGTTCTGTCGCTCGTTACCACCAACAACCACAACCACATGTCTCACCAGACTACCACTACCGTGATGCCTCACTCCACGACGTCCGGCTCCTTTTCTCGGGATCAATCCGTGTCGCGCGCCAGCGCTAAGTCGGCCGGGCCCGAAAGCAACAACGATTCCGGACTCGAGAAGTTTCCCGACCACATCGACTCGCCCCTGTACAACAACTCGGGCCCGTCGGCCAGCCCCATCCCCGGCCTGAACATCTACTCGAACGGCATCAACGGCACACCGACACAACCGCCCTCTGGCGACCGCTGGTTGCCCAAGCGGGAGCCTCGCAAATCCATAAAATGGGGACAGCTGGGCGCACCACCCGCCGCCAGCAGTGCCGGCTACGGCCTGGGCCAGACACGACAGACGAGACAGAAGAGCATCAGCGAGGCCTTCCGCGGCATCCGGGATAGGAACGGGAGCGTGAGCCAGAATGCCCAAGACCTGGCCGGCGCCCTGCGCGCGCCGCTCTCCTACAAACTCATCGTACGTCATCACGCCAACTCCGTCTCCGTAGCAGTAGCCACGTAAGACACGCAACACTAACGTCGGGCGTCGCAGATCCTATGCGTGATGTGGTACATGTCTTCCGCCTTGACGAACACCTCCTCCAAGTCCATCTTGAACGCTTTCGACAAACCGGCGACCCTGACGCTCATCCAATTCTTCCTGGTGGCGTTTTACTGCCTCAGCTCGTCCTACCTGGCCTCCGTCTTCCCGTCGCTGCGCACCTCGATACCGGCCCTGAAGTACCCGATCCGCAAACCCTCGCGCGATGTCGTTATGACCACGCTCCCCTTGGCCGCCTTCCAGATCAGCGGTCATCTGTTGAGCGCGGCGGCGACATCCAAGATCCCCGTGTCTCTGGTACATACTGTCAAGGGCCTTTCGCCCTTGTTCACGGTCTTCGCATACCGATTCATTTTCGACATTCGGTACCCTAGAGCGACATACTACTCGCTTATTCCTTTGACAATGGGAGTCATGCTTGCCTGCTCTGGCAAGCACAAGTTTGGCGGCGAACTACTTGGTCTTTTGTACGCATTCTTGGCGACCATAATTTTCGTGACACAGAACATCTTTTCCAAGAGACTGTTCAACGAGGCCTCGAAGGCCGAAGCGGATGGTCAGTCGGCAAAGACTCGAAAGCTGGATAAGCTTAACCTGCTTTGCTACTCATCGGGCATGGCCTTCGTGCTCACGGTGCCTATTTGGTTCTGGAGCGAGGGTACCGGTCTGATTGGCGACTTTTTCGCTGATGGCTCCCTGGATTTGACGGAGAAGCCAAACACTATGGACCATGGCCGTTTATTCTTGGAGTTCCTGTTCAACGGAACTTTCCATTTTGGACAGAACATCTTGGCATTCGTTTTACTATCACTGGTGTCACCTGTCACCTACTCGGTGGCGTCGTTGCTCAAGCGCGTCTTTGTCATTGTGGTAGCCATCATATGGTTCCGCAACGCGACCACCAACCTGCAGGCCGTCGGTATTGGCCTGACCTTCCTGGGCCTGTACCTATACGACCGCTCGAGCGAGAGCAACAAGGCCGACCGCCGGGCGCGCCTGCTGAGCCAGAGCGGCGAGAAGGACCGCCCCCTGCTGCCGCTCAACACCAAGGGCTCTTCGCTGGCCACGGCCACCCTGAACGGGATGAACCCCGTGTACGAGAGCCCCGCGGCCATCGCCAACGGGCACAACCCGTACCCCTTCGCCAACGGCCACGCCGGCGACGATTCGAAGAAGAGCGATGGACCGCCGGCGGGGAGCCGCCAGCGGGGGAGCAGTAATGCTGCTTGGCTGCCGCGCGGGACTCGACAGGAGGATACGTGGAGGTTTGGGGACAGTATGCAACAGCAGCAGATGAAGGTGAACTAACGTATTATACGCATTTGTATGTTGGTATGTGAGATATTGTTTTTATGGTTGGTTAAGTTGACGGAGTTTCTTCACGATACTTTTCGATGCATGGATGGGGATGACCCTCCTGTTTCTTCATTACTGGGCGAGACACAAAAACAAAGAGATGGGCATATACATAGAGACGCCCCCATCTCGCCCCGAAAGCTTCCCAGCAGCAGCAACACCGACAAAGAAAGAGGGAGCTCGATTGATGGAATGGTTTGGTGTTGCATCATGCATCTGAAACGATGGGAAACACATTTAGACACGGGATCATGAAATGAGCATTTTTCAGGGAGTTTGTTGAATGAACGAACGGAAAATTCGCTTTGAAAGAAGAAAACTACATTTTGGTTTACATTAGGTACATTAGACTCGGCGCGAATACCACTGGGGATGAAGAATAAACACAATGGCGTGCTACCTACATGTATTGCTTCTATTGCTCGGTTACTGGCTGGTCGTTTTGAAGGGGGCCTGATATTGTCGATGAGAGTTGCTTTCTGGAGTTTGGTGTTGATAGGGGATGCTTGCTTGCATACAGGGAGTTGATTGAGTGCTCTCGCCAGCACATGCTGTTCCATATTACTATGCACATGCCAAGTCTGCCATATTCATACAACCTGTAAGACTGTCGTTCACAGCACGAAGACCTAGTCTATGATTTAACCAAACATCTACTTGCACCAGGCGCTCGCTCTCCTTTCGCAAGCTCCTTACCATTATATATCCACGTTTGCTGTCTTATCGTATTTTACGTGTATTGCTATTGGCTCATGTTTCAGTGGAGTATAATATCCAGCTCCTTATTTGAAATGACCTGCTCTTCTAGATAATTCACAGTAAAACCTCTAAGGGTTTCTTTCCAAGTGCTACAGAGCAGATAAATGACCCGGTGTCACTATTTCTAGCCCGAGAAAGCCCCCTTTTCAACCTAGGATCATATAAGGTAGGTACTATGTGGTCCACTCGCCGCCGATTCTGTCGAACCCTGGTTGTCCGGCACCAGCCAAAAGACTGGATCTCCGGCCCGGTTCTGTGACAAGATCGGCTGGATGCATGCCATTTGGGTCATATTCGATTATCTAGGATTGGCTATGATGTTTGGGTTCCTGTGGAAGGTGCTGATTGTGCACGGAGAAGGGGTCATACTAGTACTGGAGCTCTTCTCGTTACCGTGGTGGTACGTTACAGCTTCCTCGCCAGAGTGCATTTGGTATACATAATTCTCCTGTTTATACATGTTTTCGAAGTTTGGGGTGATTGGTTAAATAGAGCTGAGGGTAGCAAGTTGCGAAGACTCTCATCATGACCAGCTGCCCGTGATTGCTACCTATTTCCATGACAGCAGATACTGGTAAGAGTATAGATGTGCGTCATGCTTATTAACGTATACAACATTATCTCGTTGTGTGACTATGAGAGAACCAAAGTCTTAGAGATGATAAATACTATCCTGACGCATCTAAATATGGCAAATAACAAAAGCAATCACTGGTGAGGGAGAGTGTGTGAGTTGCAGTCCTTCCATGTTCTAGGTAGTAATGATGCTGGGGATAAGCACGGACCCCTCTAGCTCTAGCTAGGTTCCACTGAACGCAGTCAATCGTGGCGTGGCCTGCCGAGCTTTCAGCCTCACTGACTGGAAACTTTACTGTAACTTCACTTTTTTCGAGCGCGTGCCATTGTGATCAGCCTCGTCTCCGAACAACGCGCTTCAACGTCGCGAAACTTTGTGCTCTTCTTGTCTGCGCTCTTTTGATTGCCGCATCATCGCACTGGCCATACCACATAACCTGCATCCTTGGTTGCCTTCCAGGTGGTGAGCTCTACAAATCATCGCAAAGATGGCGCCTCAAATGACCAAGAACGCGAAGCGACGAGCCAAGAAAAAGGCTGAGAAGGCTTCCAAGCCCGAGGTATGTTACTCTGCCCATGCAACGCCATCTAATCCATCGCACACCGCTGACTCGACCACCCAGGAACCCACGCAAGTCGAAGAGTCCCCCGAAGTTCAGCAAGATGGCGCCGCCGCCCCCGAGACCGAGAAGCCGACAGAGAATGGCGAGACGACGAACGGCACGTCCGAGTTGGAAGTTAAGAAAGACGACGCGACGGCCGCCAAGTCTCAACAACCTGATGGACCCGTAGTGGAAGAGTTCGATTTCGACAACGAGGACCCGGCCTTCGCCATGTACAAGCACGTCTTCACCAAGTTTGGCGTGTCTGAGGATGACGAGATCGCAAAGGAAGCCAATGCCGGAAACCAGGGCGAGGTGTTCTTTGATGACGACGACGATATTCCTGAGGAAGAAGACGAGGCCGCCAACCCGAACAAGATGTCTAAGAAGAAGCGCAAGATGCTGAACAAGCTCTCGATTGCCGAGCTGAAGGCCCTGGTGAAGAAGCCCGAAGTGGTGGAGTGGCATGACACATCATCAACAGACCCCCGACTGCTAGTTCAGATCAAGGCGCAACGGAATGTTGTCCCCGTACCGCCGCATTGGTCGCTCAAGCGCGAATACCTGTCATCCAAGAGAGGTATCGAGAAGGCTGCGTTCAAGCTACCCAAGTTCATTGCCGATACGGGAATCACGGAGATGCGAGACGCTGTCTTGGAGAAGCAAGCGGAGCAGACCCTCAAGCAGAAACAGCGAGAGCGTGTGCAGCCCAAGATGGGCAAGCTTGATATCGATTACCAGAAGCTCTACGATGCCTTCTTCAGGTTTCAGGAGAAGCCCAACCTTACACGATTCGGAGAGGTATACTACGAGGGCAAGGAGTACGAGACCAAGGGCAGCCACGCCCGGCCGGGTGAGCTGACGGACACCCTTAAGGAGGCCCTCAGCATACCCCCCGGTGCTCCGCCGCCATGGTTGATCAACCAACAACGTTTCGGTCCACCTCCGTCATATCCGTCGCTGCGCATTCCTGGTCTCAACGCTCCCATCCCGGCAGGCGCACAATGGGGCTTCCAGCCTGGATGCTACGGCAAGCCTCCTGTGGACGAGTACAACCGACCTCTATTCGGTGGTGATATCTTTGGGATTATGCAACCTACACAAGCTGCACCTCCGTCGGGAGAGCCAGTGGAGCGCACTCTCTGGGGTGAGCTTCAGCCACCGGAGGAAGAGTCTGAGGAGGAGGAAGAGGAAGACGAGGATGATGAAGATGATGATGAAGATGCAGATGGAGCGGGTCTTCAAACGCCTTCTGGCATTGAGACATCTGCCGGCCTCGCCAGCAATGTGCCCACAGAATACGGCACCCAAACCGAATCAGTGGCGGGTGAGATGGACCTTAGGAAAAACAGGCGCGGCTACGAGACCGAGGAGAGCACACATCCCCGCTCTGCCTACACCGTTATTCCTGAGCGCCAAGCTCGCGCTGAAGGCTTCTTTGGCAGCGACCGTACCTACGATCTCAGCAAGAGCAACGCACATAGCGATATGCGTGTGCTCGGCCAGGATGACGACAGGGGCCAGAAGCGGAAGAAGCCCGGCGATATTGACGTCGCCCTGGACCCCGAGGCCCTGGCCGAGGGCGGCCTGGGCAAGGACGAGCTGAAGCGGCGCTACGAGGAGGGACGCCGGGACGAGGGACCCGGCGCGCAGTGGAGGCGGGAGGAGGGGCTCGACGAGATGATTGCTAATGAGAGCCGGAAGAGGCTCAAGAGGGACGAGGAGAAACGAGACGAGCGGAAGAAGTACAAGTTTTAAAGAATGTATACCGCCGCGCGTTACGAAGAGGCGGCTAAGACAACGGCGTTGCTGTACCAATTGTATTATCAGGCGAGCATTTCAGATGGTGTATAAAATTTTATCCTAATTGCGACATGCTAGACGTTTCCCTTCCATTCGTGGGACCTGTGAAGTTGGGGGTCCGGCGCTGGTGTTGCGGTGAAGGGATTGGCCTATGTCTTAGGTTCGTTGGCTGTTCTGGGTTGTACCATGAGAAGCTTCCAATATAGTAGTATTTTGCTTTCTCGACATTAGCGTGAGGTCTGGAGAGTACCTGCAAAGACTGTACCAATTCGTCGCCCCTTCACACAGCACATCGCATTAGTCCGTATAGACTGATAGGCTGGTTGCACTTCCACTTGGTTCTTCAATTCGTTGCGACGATTTGTGGAAAGGGGCGGGTGCTGCTCCTTCATGTTATGCATAAGTCGCTTCCGTGATCTTTGCATCAAGTTGTTCTTGTTTCATTATATTTTCTACCTTCGTAGCACCCATCTATTCCAAGTTGCTATGGCTATTCAAGTTACTCCGGTGTACATGATGATCATCATCATCACAGTTGTCTTTCGTGTATGTTGCTCGCTGTTTTGCAACACCATGGAGATTCCTCGAACTACGTACGCTCATATCTTCTCTTTTACTTAATTGGCGTTTCTTGTTGCAGCTTGTATAACTAGGTACGGATCTGCTAATATATTGACAGGTCTGGTATCTGTCACAGCCGAGACAAAGGGCCGCTCATTCCTATACTGAGCAAGATATTAATCTTCTTGTACGTATATGCTAGCCCCACTTCAATGAAGCGATCAGTTATAGGATTCTGTAAAAACAGGTAAGCAGATACCAATCGCCAAGGAAGTTGCACTCTCAGGAAAAATTAAATATTTGCATAATGCTGTAAGTGGCTTCCATCATATTATCTATAGAAAATTCTGGAATTCCCTTGGTTTGTAATCGTGAATTGGCCGGGCACCCATCGGTGCGATTCTTCCTGACGCAAGTCATGATCACTGCACGGGCCACATCCAACGACCGCCACTCCAGTACGGTATTTTCCATCCAATATATCCTCAGCAAAGGAATGCATTCGCCTGCTCTCGAGCGTCAATCAACTTGCGAATGTATGCGATACGCGCCTTACGGTCGGTGGCACGTTCCGCACCCCGCCAGACGCGCATAGCTGCTGTCCCCGCCCGCCGCCGATGGCTGCACGCGTCGACGACCCTCCGAGCCGCGGCTGCTCCTCCTCCTGCCACGCCGCCGCCAGCCGGTGACCCCAACAAGCCCGGCAACGACGACGGCAGCAGCAGCAACCCCAGCAAGGGCGACGAGGCGAACACGGAGGAGAGCCTCTTCGGCGAGAACGGCCTCAATGGCAACGGGAACGGCAACGGCGAGTCGCAGAGCGGCCGGCAGCGGCGGCGCAATAACGGAGGCTCCGCCGCCACGAGGCGCAGGCGTGTGCCGGAAGAGCTCCCGACCATCCAACTCCCGGAGGACTTCCAGAAGACCCACGTCTACCGCAGCGGCGATGCGCACGACTCCCCCTTCACTGCTCAGGGGCCGGACCCGCAGCAGCAGCCGCTGTATGCGCGGGAGCATGCCCTGTTCCTCGTCAAGGAGCTGACGAGGAGGGCGTTCTTGGGGGGTACCTCGACGCCTGCTGCACACAAAACAATACAAACAATCGACGCGCATATAAATGATCTGATGGAGTTCATGCTCCCCACGAAGAAGGAGCCTGCCTCTGCGACGGGAGACGAGTCACCTCAGCCTAGTATTCAGGCTGTTGACACTGTGAACCTCAGTCAGATCGATGCCGCGCAAGTGAACCGCATTTGCTTGTTTGCGCTGGCATCTGTGGAGAATTTTGTTGCACCTAAAGGGAACCCCAGGTCCACAGAGAATTCGGATGACAGCGCAGCAGCCTTGCCCGAGCCTGATCACTCTGGATTGTCCGCATCAGACCTATGTAAGGCTGCTGCACTGATAGAGGTGATATGTCATGGCTCCGGAAGCGTCAAGTCAACCCTCAAACGCACGGTGATGCAAAACATTCTGGCCTCCGATATACACTATGCGCCATACTTGAAGCTAGGCGGTCTACATCATCAGGGGCTTCAAGAGGCCGTCTCTTCCATCCGATCAGAACTTATGGTGGAATGCCCCAAGTCTATCAAGTCGGCTGATGTCCGACGGCCTGTCACTATATTGGATTTCCCTTACCGCGGCTTATCGTGGCCACGCCATGTTATCAACGATGTCGCCAAGGAAGTGGATGCGAATGTGTTGCACCTCACTGCCCAGGACTTGGGACACATTGTGGGTCCATACCTGGGGCAGGACATCTCACGAGCAGCGGGCCCATGCTCGCTACTTGGCTACAGCGCAGCGTCGCACGGTGGAAGACTACGGATGCAAAAGCAGGAAAGTGAGGAGGGCGAGGGTGAGAACCCATCATCCATGGGATTCCTGATCCTCGACAACCTGGATAGGTCTAAACGAGACACCAAGAAATCCCAAACATTACTAGAAGGGCTGCTCGGTGGTGCGAACCGAGACAGGTCAGACGTCACGTGGGAGGACCTGAAATTCAACACCGCAGTTGAGCAGTTGATTGCCGCCGCCGAATCTGATGCGGCCGAGCAGAAGCCTCTGATCGTCCATGTCCACGATTTCACCGCTTTGGGCCTTGCTTCCAGCGCCATGCTCAACAAGCTTCGCAAGACTATCGATACCCTCTGGTCGGAAGGCCGGAAGATTGTCTTGGTTGGGAGCGGTTCCAGTCTGAAAGCTCCCAAGCCCTACCTAGATGCATTGAAGTACAGCGGCATAGTGGAACATGTTATCACACTTCACTCGTCAGAAAGAGACGACATGCACTTTCCCGAACATGAGCAGAATGACTTCCTAGAAGAAAACACCAACAACATCAAGGCCACGCTCTATTCACTTCTGAAACCGAGCTACGATGGCAACATGCCAGAAATACATTTCAATATGCAGCTAATAAAAGATGCAGAACTACGAGAATCGCTTGGCGGTGCGGTGGTACCCTTTGCCGAGGTTTATCGGATATGTAAAGCCATGATCGGTGGTCGGAACAAGCTGGTGGCTGCCTTCGACCAACCTTTACTGGAAGCAGCCCTTCGTCTTGTGCAAAGTATAGACGAGGGAGTGGCCGGAGAACCCAAGACCAAGCGAGTGCCGGATCGCGAAGGTCGCTCTTCGAAAGACGGGTTTTTCGCCCACCCCCGTAACGCCGGTGATCCTCGTCAGGAAAATCATGAGGAGAGGCTCATGTCAGGGCTCGTGAACGCCGATGACATCAAGACAACGTTCAATGACATCCATGCTCCTAAGGAAACCATCGAGTCAGTCAAAATGCTTACACAGTTGTCCCTGCAGAGGCCCGAGGCCTTCGCCTACGGCGTCCTGGCAACCGACAGAATTCCCGGGTGCCTACTCTACGGCCCTCCGGGAACAGGCAAGACGCTTCTCGCCAAGGCTGTCGCCAAGGAGAGTGGAGCGAACATGATCGAGATCAGCGCCGCCAGCATCAACAACATGTATGTTGGTGAGGGTGAGAAGAATGTTCGTGCACTATTCACACTGGCCAAGAAGAAGGAGCCTATGGTCATCTTCATCGACGAGGCCGACGCCCTGCTCGGAGCGCGAGGACCGCGTACCGGTGGCAATCAGCGAGAGGTCATGAACCAGTTTCTCCGCGAGTGGGACGGCATGGACACCATGAAGGCCTTCATCATGGTGGCCACAAACCGGCCGTTCGACCTGGACGACGCGGTACTGCGACGCCTGCCGCGGAAGCTGCTGGTGGACCTGCCTTTGGAGGAGGACCGGGCGGCGATCCTGCGGATCCACCTCAAGGACGAGCAGCTCGGCGACGACGTGTCGGTCGAGGAGCTGGCCAAGCAGACGCCGCTCTACTCGGGCTCGGATTTGAAGAACGTGTGCGTGGCGGCGGCCATGTCGGCGGTGAAGGAGGAGCTCGAGGCGTCTAACGTGCACACGGGCGCGGAGCCGTACGCGTGGGCGCAGCGGCGAACGCTGGGCCGCCGACACTTCGATAAGGGCCTGGCCGAGATCAGCGCCAGCGTCAGCGAGGACATGTCGACGATGAACGCCATCCGCAAGTTCGACGAGCGCTACGGCGACGGCAAGTCCAAGAAGAAGCGCAAGGGCATGGGCTTCGGGGTCGTGGCCGATGCGACTGATTCGCATGAGGCGCGGGTCCGGAGCGCCAACCGATGAGGTTAAAGGTGGCCTTCTTGTATAGCGTATATGGGTGTGTGTGGGTGTACACACTTTAGGTATTCTGGAGACATAGCGCTTGAAGACATTTTCTGTACATTATTATGGCTTGTATAACACGAGTCGGGACATGGTGTGTATGCACACTTTGTTTTGGCAATCAAGCGGTCAGGCTCGGATGGTGTTGCCTGTTGACAAAGGTAAACAGGGGGTTTGCATAGAAATAGGGCGTTGCCTCCTGCAGGTTGAACGCCACGCCATACAAATAGGGCGTCAACAGAAGCGTCCCGCATAGCCAATCAACATATAATGATTTTGCAACAAGTCACACCCACCCTAACGAAGCATGTACACTTGTTAGTCCACGTATTGCTCAGATGAGGCTACATCGTAGAAATGTGAAATAGATCGTGGTCCCCCCATCTCTAACACATACACCTACGGCACCCAACACTACCAAATCGCCCCCGAAAACGTCTACCCAAACCCTCTTCAGTGCAATCTTATCTTCCTTTGATTTTGATCCACTCTCTTTCTTTAACAGCAAGTACAGCATCTACTTCACCGACCATGTCTGGCAACCCGTACAGCATTGACTTTGACGCCCTATTCGACCTTGGCGCCGAACCTGTCACCCATCTGTCCCAGCCTTACACTGGGCAAATCAACGTAACCGAGGAACCTCGTGAGGTTGATGGGTCACTTTCCGCCTGGGTCTTTGGTGATTCCCAGGAGATTCTCCCTCATCCCAGCCAAGTCCTCAACGGCACTCACATCGAGAGCTCTGGCTTGTACGAGACGATTGACAGTGAGGCACAACGCACTTGGAACATCAACCCTGACGCCAACGGGATCCAACCTGTTCCCGGCCAGTTCAGCGCTCCTAGCACCCAATTCGAGAGGCCCGGCATTGGCAACTTCGTCTTCGATTCCGATAACGCGTGGTTGCTCAACAACACCAATCCACCTGTCACGGGAGCCGACCCTGGGTTGCACTGGTCCAACTACGAACTCCCTCTGCCCGCCAATAGCATTTGGCCAGGTTTCACACCGAACAACATCCTTGACAACACCACCACCACCACCCCTTTCATTACCCAGCAGCAGACGCTCGACGAGTTTGCCTTGCTGCAGTCTCATGCAGGCTGCGACGCCACCGCCGATCAGTGAGATTTTTTTTTAGATCTTGCTGACAAAAAGGGTGTCAAGGCGAATTACAGCAATCTGCAAATCCAAAACTTGGAATGCTGTGCCACCAACCAATCACGGGAATGGCACAGCTGAGGGCAGGATGCAAGCTGAATCTCCTTCGAAGGCGCTGTATCAACGCAGCACATGCGACTTCTCTACCAAGTGGGATCGGCAATTGGATAGTCATGCAAGGCGCGAGAAACACGCCTATAGATGCAAGGTAACAGGCTGTTCAGTCTCGTCCTTCGTCAAAAGGTATATGGACGCTCACGAAGCTCATGGCCATGCCGCTGGTCATTCGCAAATTGAACCAAATGGAAGGCTCACATGCGCCGAGTGTGGCCAGTCCTTCAAATCCCGCCATCAGCAACAGTCACATGCGACGGACAGCCAGCACAGTCCATTCCTCTGTACGTGTGGTACCTCGTTCTCTAGGGTTGATGTGTTGCATCGCCATATAGATGGCTATGCAAATGATATCCCCAAGTTTCCTTGCAAAATCTGCAAGTTCCACCGGGGCAAGCTCGGATTCCGACGCCGAGATCACCTAGTCCAGCATCTTCGTGTCTATCACAAATTCGACGACGAGGATATCAGTAAAGTCTCCCCAAGCGTCAAAAGCCTTCGAAAGCTCCAAATTGCGACTTGCCCACACCATGGATGCGATTTCTTCCGTGGCGATTCCTTCCACAATCTGCATTGGTTGGAGCAGCGGGCACAAAAGCCGTTCGCAACCCAAGCAGCTTTTACTAAGCATTTGAAAGAGGTTCACGAGGAGACACCCTTCCCTTGCGATGTCGCGGACTGTGACAGAGTCGGGGCCAAAGGCTATGTCAGGGAGAAAGACTTGATGAAGCATCGCGCAGCAAAGCACCCCGATGCCCATGATTATAGCCCGAAGCCCCGTCCTGCGTACCGTTGTAGGACTGATGGTTGTGATAAAACCTGGGTATCTGAACCTGCGCGCTTCGATCACGAGTTGAACTGCCATTGGACTGTAGAGCAACGGAATATTTACTACAGTATGGAGTGAAGAAACCGACGACCGTTTCGTTGGACTCTTTGCACACACGATACATGGAAATACAGTGGCCCGCACCATGAAGGTACCATTGCTGGATGATTTTTGGTGGTTGGAAGGTTTCGGGTATTCAAGATGATTTAGCTACTGACTTGGATCAGTTGGTGGAGGATGCATGGTTTACATGACGCTCATTTCACGTTCAATTTATCTTTCCTTTTTTGCATGCTATGTCGACACCGGGTTCTGCTTCAAGATACCCACGTCGACCACATGCGGCCGCTCTCTTCAGTTCAACTTATTTAGCTTAGCTTAGTCTGCTTTTGGAATCACACTCATTTATCACACTCAGACATATCAACGGAAGCCATGCAAGTTTTATATAATTTTTTTATTTTCCTTGCCCAAGCCTCTTAGTCCAGTGTCATACTCATCTGGTGCTCGTGGTTATTGCAATGGCTTATTGATGCTTTCCTTGTTGAACCAGTGAATACATATGATGTAGTCTTCAGCCCAGGTGAGAAACTACATCAGTGCAGTTCTTACTGGGATATCTAGCTCCAGTCAGATATTTTCAGGTTGGCACATGTCGCATGGGGATTTCTCATTCTGCAAATTACAAAATGAGTCCAGATAGTCTTGAGTTATTGGGCTTCTTGGTAACCAACCATACTGGAAGTGATGCAAGAGTAATAGACGTAACTCAAGTACAGGGCGAAAGCAACACTATGCGATTGTGACTCTCACTGCCAGGGAAAATAGTACTAATATATTGAATATTATTGCACACGCTATGATATGTTGAATATCCTTCGGCTTGGTTCTTTCTTCTCTACATAAGCATAAACTTGAAAATTCCTCAATGGAGGACGAGCGTGATAAATACCTAATGTACTGACAGGTCACGCCGTCTGTCTGGACTGGACGTCATCTGTCAAATCCCGTGTTATTTTATCTTGGAACTTTCCATGTCTTAGTAATAATCAAAAGAACGAAGGATACCTCTACAAGCTTTGAGTTAGTATTTGAGAGTATATCACGCTGCGAGTCTTGGTTTCTGCTAAGGTATTGAACCGGAGAAAAACACAAAAAGATAATTCGTCTATTTATATTTGTGGTACCCAATCGCTCTTTGGGCTGGGATGTAATTGTTCCCTCACCTGGCTTGGTGCCGTGGTATTGGACAACAGACTCAACGTACCCAGGCCGCGAAAGCTAGATATCAAGGATCCCGAATGTTCAGACCGCTGAGCGTTGTCCGAACGAGACGGTGTTTGAGAACCTGTGCCGTTCTTTGCCTCACATTTCTTTTCAAACGTCTTCTCGCCGCCCCCCTTCAGCCAAAGGCTTGCCAAACTATGTGACTACGTTAACGGCTTTTCTGCTTTTAAAAATCATCCTAGAGCAGCGACAGTAACATCAAGCCCAGGGTAATTTATATATAAGCTCAAGCATGTGTCGGGTGCAGCCGGTTGAAGAGGATAATCTGAGATGTCGGTCAGGCTTTCTAGTCTCTGGGCCGTCATCAATCTTTCGCAATCTACCCAGCACAAAGTAAAGCCTCATGCTTCATCCAGCATCATATTGGTCTTTAAGACAGCCCAATAGATCAGAAATGCCTCATATCCCCCAGACACGCAAAGTATACACCGTCGTATCATTCGAACTGATCAGGAGGTGGGCTCTTGTCCTTCATTGTGGCTTGGTCTCTGAACAACCAAGGTGATCACGTGTCACGCCTCAATTATCACCTAGAGTTGTACTTTGTTTGAATATTTTGTGATGATTATCATTACAAGCTCAGGTGGTAATTTGACAGCAGAAATCAATTGTTCAACTTCCCAAGTAGACTTGGTGTCCTCTTAAGAGTCAGCAAGCAGGCCTAACAACCCGTCGCATTCACTGGCAGTTGTGCAGACTCTCCTTATAACTCTAGACTCAAATGGAAACCTCAGAAAAGCTCGAATCAAAACCCTGACCCCCCGGTATGCCCGTATCCCAAACCTGTTTATACAAGAAGCCTATTGCAGCTTAAAGGTTGCCAAGGAACCCATACAACAGGCGAGGAACGACCACTCACTCGTGTCAGCTAAGATCAACGATATATTCCTCCAGGACCACTGAGTAGTCATCCTTACATTAACTCAGTCAAGAGAGTGATCCCAACAGTTTCAAGTGACTTGAAAGTGCAATGGAAGCAACAGTCAAGTTTCAGAGAAATTGGCAGGACAGAAGGAGACCCGTGTAGTCACCCATAGAAAACCGCCTCAGAAAAAACGTGTTGTTGCCTGTGGTCGTCGACTTCTACCCCAGCCCTTACCTCGTTCAGAGCCCACAGCGCCTTTGTAGATTTCGTCACACCAGATATCGGAGACTCCGATCCCATGAATTCGCCAGTGCCATCTTCCGGGCGCGGACCGTGGTGAAGGTAGCGCCGGCTACACTTCTCCGATAATACGCCGTTCGTTGTCCCAACCGGCGCCCCGGGAAGGCTCGCGGCATGATACCCATATTTCTCTTCTTGTCAATCTTTACCCGGACCGCACATCGACCCATCCATCTGGCAAGTATTGTTCGGAGCGGCAACTTGTAGGATAGAGTTGTTTGTCATCAGTTGGACGAACCCCCTGCCAATTGGGCTATTAATCCGGTCGCCTTCGCTTTCAGTCAACTAGACCATCGGCCACTCCGTGGTACCCAGGCGCCAGCGAGGAACGGAGCAAAATTCCCTCGGTATAACTATCGAAAACTTGAAGGACGTCCATTCTGACACCATTTTTTCTTTACTTCATTCACGGCTGAGGCCTGAACCTCGGATTTTCGTCTTACACGCACTCTGCCAAGGCGAAGAAGGTCCTTCGACATTAGATGTTCATTTTCCGAATCATTGCTCTTTGCTAGCTTCTTGGTCTTCTGCCTCTCGTCTCCTCCGCGCACACACATGGGCGAAACCTTCCATGGTGGCCAACATCCTCCTCATCACCCAGACAGTGCCTGAGTGCTTCGATAGCCATCCACACGCCCAGAACAGCAAACCGGTAAACATTGCTCCCGCCACCTACCGAATAGGTCGATCCTCACACGTCATGGGGACCACCGCCGGCAATCGCCGCACCTGGGAAAAAAGAGCGGTGGCAAATTTGAGTATTGTTGTTTGGTGTTGTTCTTCTCTCTATCTCTCACTCTCCCGGATTCGAGCCCCACTAATCAACCCCATCCCCTCGGCTCTCACAGTATTACCAACTATCACTTACACGCCCAGTGAAGCCACAACCCCCCATCCCCGAGCTTCGTCGTCTTCCCGCCTGTGCTGGGGTTTCATACTCTCAGTATTACATAATCACGAATCTGAGTCCGAGTTTCTTGCGGGAAATCTTGGCCTCTTGCCTAAATTTCTTTTCACTCCGACCGACAATCCCTTACTCAGCACGACAAGTGTCCAGGGTCAGCTGAGACAGAGAGGAAGAACCCCGCATTCGAACCAGAAATTCCATGCATTCCATTTCGCTATATGCCTAAGGTATGCTTTCGACGAAATAGTTTTGTAGGTGTTTGCTTTTCATTCAAGCACACACATTATTATTGAGATTTAAACTCGGGTGTCTCTCCTGAACGTACACACACCGTATTCTACACGGGCGCGGTCGTAGTAGTAGTAGCGGCAGTAGGAGCAGTCGCTGAGGAAATAGTGGTAGTAGTAGCAGCCGCTGTACCAACAGCAGCATCTGCATTTGCCGCCGCGCCAGCGACAGAACTATCTGTCGCCGCCGCCGCCGCCGCCGCGGTAGTTTCTACCGCCATCGCTGCCTCTTTCGTCTCTTTCTCTTTATCATAACACTCATTGCAGCGCCAATGGAGACCCCTTTCTACGGGTATCTTGGCATCGTCCCGGATGCAATCATGGTGGTACATAGGTTGGTCGCAGTCCTGTAAAACACACATTGGTTAGTTCTGGGCAGTCTCACGTCGCTGTTTCTCATGCTGGTTGGGGGTACCCACCAAATTACTGCAGATCAGTGTGCTCGGCCCTGAAATGGACAAACCACAAACTTTGCATCCCGACCGCGATTTGATTTTGGGTGATCTCGCTGGCGACTTCGGTTCAGTTGTTTCGCTCCGTGTCATTGACCTAGCTTGTCGCGCAATTGCGAGCGCCTTGAATACCGTCTCTTCCGAGAGGGCATCCCGTGCCTTCAAGTAGGCCAGGTGTTTCATCGCTTCGTTCATGCGATTTTGCGTAGAGGCCATCCAGTTCGACTTCTCGCGCACGAAATCCAGATAGACATCCTGTAGATGCGGTGCCATTGTCGCCTTCTCCCTGGACGCAAATGCGTCCCACTCTGCCGCATACTCCTTCTCGTCAGAATGCACGTCGCTGTAATCCTTAATAATGTCGCGGTGCTTCTGCAGGAGCCATGAGTTGTCGATTTGCGGCTCATCTACCCGTGAGCCGGATTCGAGTCGACATTTGCTCAAACGATCAAAGAGATCTTGGCTGGTCTGAGGGATCAGTTGCTTGGTCTCCCGCGGTTTCACCGTCTTAGGGAGTTGCTAGATTTCATTGTCAGCGAACGCTCAACATTAGTTAATTGCCTAGGCCGTCAAGGCCACCCACCGAGATTGACTTGGGCCGTGACCGGCTCCTGGCCTTCTGAGGCGATTCATCTTCATCTGCCTCGCTATCCGCTTCGTCTTGGCTCATCGGCTCAAAATAGTCGTATGATCTGATAGACTTGGGTGTCTGCTGCCCATGGTTCGTAATCGCAATGCGCCACCCATTCCGCGCACCATGATAGAATGCGTATTTGAACTCGTGATGAACGTGCATGTGCATCTTCAGCTGCTCAATCGATAGATGCGTCGCAAAGCAGTGAATACAACTCCAGCTATCCACGACACAGTGCTGGCCGCTGGGCAAGAGCCATGTCACCGAAGAGGAGTCCGCACTCAGGTCCCCGAGCTTTCGCTTCTTCCGTTCCTTGGGCTCCTTGCCCCTTGCTTGATCGCTCAGCTTCTTCAAGTTGTAGGTCTGTGGCTTTCCCCGGTTGCGCAGGGGTCTGCTCGGAGTAGTCGCCTCGCCTTCGAGTTCCTCGTCGTCCACCAAGACATCTGCCTCGTCGCCCAGCTGGCCGTTGACCAAATGTTCCGCCCTGCCGTTCACATGACCATTGGTGAGAGGTTCCAGAGCACCGTTCAGGCTCGAGGCATGTACGTCGGGCGGACTGTCGCTTTCCACAGTCCGAGTCGGCTCAGTCGTAGTGGAAGAGGTCCACCGGAGATCCATGTCCATCCAGAACGGCTCCAGTATCCTAGCCGTATCCCCAGATCCCCTCCGGAGTCGAACTTGCGACGCCACGCGACCTTTGCTGTACGCATACTTAATTTGCGATTGTAGCGACCATTTCCGCGATGAGACAGCCGGCGAGTGCATGTCCTCTTGCCCATTCAGCAAGTATTTCGGGGGCCAGTTGGGGTCCCCGAATGACTCGATCTCTGCGAGGATGAAGTAGCAGTCGTCCAAATCAAATCCCTGGTTGTCGTTTCGTTCGACGAAGAGCTTTTCTGCAGCAATCTCAAATGGCTGTGGCAGATGGATCCTGACAGCCTCACAGACGCCACTGATGCCACAAAACTCCTTGATAGTGCACATCTGGCTGTCGCAGTAAAGAGGGCGCATTTCCACGCCGGGTAACCACTTGAAGATGGTGACCTTGCAACGCGCGCGGATGGGGAGAGTCTCCTTCTTCACGGGAGATCCCCCGTTGGCCATGCCGTTGGTGGCTGGCTTGGGCCCCTCGTTGCGCCATATCCTGAGGACCTCGATGCGAAGAACCCTCTGGGACTCGGCTGGCGGTGGTTGCTGAAATAGAGCCGGGACGGAGGCAAAACCATTCATCCCGGGGCTGTCGTCGGTAACGCGACGTCTTTTGGCTGGCCTGGGACTTTGGTCACCGGTCGCCGGCTTCTCCCCATTGGTGGAGGATGAGACAAAATCTATAGTTGACTTCCAGATGCGATGGAGAAATGGCGAATCGCGTTTGTACGGTGTGGTTGTTGCCATCTCTGGGCGGAGACATCAGTGCAAGTAGCCCCCTCGAGTAGCGGCTGCCGCGGTCTATGCAAAGCACGATGTAAGTCAGTGGGAACGGCTAAGAATGAGCCTTTTCCACACACACAAGCAAAGATAGACCTCTTAGTGGATAACCATTATCAAGTATGTTGTGTCGAAGTATAAAAAGAAGACGGATAGAGGCGAGTGACAATTGCTTGGGAAGGCAATAGACGCCTCCGGTGTGGGTTGGCAAGCAAAAGAAAGAATGACGAGGAAGAGAGAAAAAGGCAGGGTAGGATTGATTGAGTAGCTTGATGGATTGATGGATCAAGATGGATGAAAAGGGATTGGAATTGAGATTGAGACGGGATGTGATGGGATGAGATGAGAATGCGACTAGGTTTAGGAGGACAGAGAGAAAAGACACCACCGGGGGCCGGCAACAGCAAATCTGAGTTTAGAGGCGTGGAAGTAGTAGAGGACCATTCATCGAATCGATCAACCGAGAACCAACTCAATGCCCAGTCTACTACTGCTACTACACATCAACAACAATTAAGCTTAACTTGCAGCGAGCACGGCGGGAGACTGTCGCAACCCTGAGCTATGTAAAGTAAACAATGCAAAGCCGGAAGGGAGTATAGAAAAGAGAGAAAGAGAGGGAAAAGGGGTCGCACACATAGACACATACACACTCTCACTCACTCACAATGGGAGGGTGGGTGTGTCGTGGTGGGTGTGAGCGTGTAGTGTCGGGTCGGGATGGTAATGGGGATTTGGGGATTTGATGTATTGTATGCAATGCAATGCGGTTCACGGTTGCGAAAGGGAAAGAGAAGTGAGAGAGACGCGTACCGTGCCAAAATCAGACCCAGCTCGCCGCACACTCCATGGACAGGGGGGGTTTCGGGTCTGGCTGTCTGGCTGTCTCTGGCTTGCTGTTGCTGGCTGTTGTCCTTGTCGCTGGTTGTCCACAAAAAAGTCGCACTGGCCTTTTTTCCTTTCTTCCTTCTTTTGGGGAGGAAACGGAAGACCACGTCACGTGCCGCCGACTATTTCGGGATCGAGGAAGAAACAGGCGCTCCGAGAGATTGGGGAAATAAAAAGGTGACTTGACGGGTAGGTTGAAAAAGAGGAAGGGAAGCGCCGGAGCGCGTGAAGTAAAGAATCGGCGAAGGGAACCGTGCCGATTGAATGTGGATGCCAAATCAAATGGAACTAGTGATGCCAAGCAAGCAATTCAATGTGACTTTGATCATCTACTGGCTGATTGCTAGTGAGGTATTCGGTATTCGAGGCTCTAGCGACAAAGTCGATTAGTTCGTCGTTGCATCAAGTCGGGAACTCTATTCGAGGTGTAGCTATTTTCGATGGTATCTGGCCAGATGCGACTGACTGAGTAGGAGGCGGAAGTGACAGCCAGCAGGGAAATTATGTGAGCGAGTGAGCAGCCAACAATGATTAATTATTCTCCTCGCTTAAGGCAGAAATAGGAATGGTTGTTGCACCTTGCTTCCCAGTCATTCCTTACACGCCTGACCCCACTACTTGTTATATCTACCAAGCCTCACCTCCCAGATCTCTCTTCTCGATTTTTCCCTCGTCGGTGATATGTTGGAAAGACGCATGGTCGTAGGGAATCCCTTATTCTATATCCGCTCTAACGATCTGTCTACTTGGAAACGGCCGATTTGTAAATCTGACACCTCGAGAGCCCTTACAAGAGAACCAGCTAACACACACCTAGAGCCAGAGACAACCAGCTTCGTCCCTCAACGCAGGGATTTTGAAAGCCATACTGTTGCTTGGCTGAGTTTCTGAGCTCGATTCTTGCATTACTTTGTCTGGAGTCTACAAGCAGGAAAAGTCCAGACTGGTCCTGATGCGAACGCAAAATGCGGGCAAGATGTGATCAAATCATTGTCTTTGCCAACCACACTACGCCAGCTCCGTAGGCCGCTCTCACTGCTCCGGGTCAAACCGCAAAGCGCTATTTTTAATACGTTGGGTAGGGAGCCTACGAACACGAAGTCCCAAGTCGAGTTTCTTGCTCACATGTCCCACGACAATATGTTCAAGGGGAAAAAAGCGGCATCGATGGGAGTTGGCATAGGATGGGCGACATCTGAGGAGCATGTTGCTTGCTGTAGTACAAAAACCTGTTGCTGAATCGACAAGGATGATCGACTGCCCACTGCCAACTAAGTCACCAAGTCACCACACGTTCATTGGCATCAGAAAGAAACACGGGACATGCATGAAAGGATGGAGCAGCCCCATCTACATGTATGCAGCTGTTCTGACGGTGATAGTCGGACATTGCACTAACCTAGGCCAGGGAAGCAGCGGAAAGGCCGTCCGTCCTCAGCAACCTTCCAGTTCCAGCTCCAGCTCACTTGGCAGAAGCTTCTGATCGGTACTTTGTTTACTTCAGGGGGGCCACTTGAGGCCGGCAACGGGTCTGATTGGCGGGAATGCCCTGACAGGGTGCACAGACTGTTCCACCACCGCTTATCGAAAGAGGGTGGAAGTGGCAGACACAACAGAGTGGGGCGCTGGCACGCGATAAGGGGATTCTGGCGCTAACTTTGGAGCGATGATCAATTGACTGACTGCACCTTCCGTCGTCATCGTATCGAATTCACGTTGTTTCCTCCTGCCCATTTCGCGAAAAGCCCGTTTCTTGCGGTCACAATCACTTCACCCTCCCCTTTTTCATTGAGACTAGCCAGGATGCCGTAGAGGATTCGCTCAAGAATACTCTGATACCCAGCTTTCTCGCAGCACGCGCTACGAAGAAAGGTGCGCTCTCCTTCGCCGCTACCCTGGCAACCCGGGTACCTCTTTGGCCCAGAAGGTCAATCTGCGCCCGTTCGGCTTCGATCCTACCAACCCTTCATCCACCTCACCTCTGCTCACGCCTGCTGCGCTTCCGTCCACGAAGCCTCTCTGTGGCCCATTATGGCGAGCGACTCCGACGAAGATTTCGGTGCCGATTCCGACTACAAACGCCCTCAAACCCCCACCCGTCGACCGCCTGCCCGAACCGCGAAACAGAAACTACCTGCGCGCAGGACTCGTTCCAGCGCTTGCAACTACCGCGAGTCTTCTGATGATGACTTGGTCGGCTCCGCCGCTGAAGTTGACCCGGCTGCAGCCGACCGGGCGCACAATCCCGACGACAGCGGTCTAAAGCGCAAAAGAGTCGCCAGCAACAATCAGGATGTTCGCCACTCGAAGCGCATTCTCCGCAGTGCTGGCTCACCTAAGACACCACCATTGCGCAGGCGAAACACATCGGTCAAGAAGAAAACACCTACAAACCGTCGACCAGTCAGAACTACTATGGTCAGTAGACCACAGAGTGTCTGCAGCTTAGCTGGCGATTGGGCAACACTCCCATACCTAGTTTGGCGCAACATCTTTGACGAGATCGCCTCACCTCTGCGCGACCTATCAGCCCGTGAGGATGAGGGTACCCAAATTGAAGCTAGGCACACGCTTCTAACAGCTGCCCGATCATCCAAAATTCTGGCTGAGCCTGCCTTGACCGCACTATATCAGACGCCGCCTTTGTCATTGGGAGTCGAGTCGGCACTTCGACTACTCCGAATACTCAAGACCCCTCCAGAGTCAACCATGTTCAACTACCGACCGAAGGTTGAAGGATTGCGTATCGAGGTCGATGAAATCCTAAACAGGAAGAAAACTGGTGCATACCTTAATGAGCTTGTTCAGTATCTGCCACGTCTCAGGCACATAGACCTGTATACGGCTCTAGATGCCAAACCTTGGCGTCAACTAGATCAGTCGGTTCGCTGGAAATATTCGCCAGAGCTATTCGACGCTTTGGAGTCGATGCCCCGCATGGGCAATCCCGATTTAAAGGATGAGGGCTTTACATACCTGCCTCTGGATAGTTGGAGCTGGAGCTCCCGCCTTATACCTCCAGCATGGTCTATGGACACGATTCGCGAAATACACTCTGCTCCCAGCTTTCAGTCCCTGCGCAAGATCACCTTCATCAATTTCCAAATCCCCAGCGTAACATCCAAGGAGGTAGATCCGCTTGCCATTGCTGCTATGGACGAACCTGTCATCCAGGAGGTCGCCTCTGCCATCTCTCTATTGCCCAAATTGGAACACTTAGTTCTGGAAGCATCGACCGTGGCGAACGGATCTCTATTCGAACAGTTGCCGCGAAATCTGAAGCATTTTGAGCTCATCAACTGTTGGGACGTTGATGCTGAGCACATGGTCGATTTCTTGCGGGATCGGGGCCATTCCCTCAAAACTCTTGTCCTTAACCATTGTCAGTCTCTCAGTCTGCAGTTCCTACCTGTACTGGGCTCGGCTTGTCCAAATCTGGAGGAGATTCACGTGAATACGAAATACTTCCGTCACCATGAATTCTACAATGATGACCAACCTTTTTGGGACGAATTCCTGAGACCAGACCAGATTCCGACCTGGCCCACCAAACTGCGGTGCATCGATATGCAACACCTCCAGTTTAGCGGCACGCTGGGCCACCGTGCCGCGCGCAGCTTTTGCAAGAGTTTAGAGTCCAGCGCTGAGCGTCTTGTTGATCTTCGCACCTTGGCGATTGATATCAAATTAAAGTGCGATCTCGACCTGCGAACGAAGTTGCGGAATTACTGGACCCCACGGCTGCAAGCCATCTTCAAGCGGCCGATGGTGGTACCCACTTCAAAGACGGCTGCCCTGGCCCGGCAGTTTGAGCAGCAGGTGGTAATAGAACCAGGACGTCGGAGAAGCCTCAAGGCTTGCTCGACACCCATGCGACGGAGCATTCGTCTAGCTGATATTATATCCAGTCCTGATGTTACACAAGACGAGGCATCAGGTACAAGCGGCCGAGAGGTTAGCCGACGGGGTCAGGTTAGGAAGGAAGCCCGCCGACTCGGCAACGAAAGCTATGACGCAGATGGCGAGAGCGATGACGAGCTTTCCAACGAGGTTAACGCTGATCCGAAGAAAAACACGCCGGTGCAACGATTATGCAATGTTGTTGAGATTCAACTTGACAATTCTCGAGTCGTTGAGGAGAAGTTCCGCATGGAGCACTTCTTTGGCGGCTCAGAACCCGAGTCTGAGGATGAAGATCCTGACTGGAACGGTCAAGATATTGAGTTTGATTGATGTGCTTTGTCCGAATACTGTGCCGCACGTGGCAACTGTTGTTCTGGAATGATATTTGGTGTACGACTACCCATTTTGCTAGGCGTTGCGAGAGGACTTCTTTTTGCTTTTGTTTCATTATCACGATTCCGAACCTCCATCAGACCTACTACCATTAAATGTTTATATGGATGGACTTGCATGGCTATGGATGATATTATAGAAGAGTCCGGAAAAGGAGTCTGGCTGGGATGATCTGATACCCCGAAATGAACATATGAAGGGCGCAGTAACACGTGTCCTGTTTGCATCATGCAAATACATTTTGTAATGAACTAGAGATCGATGAAGATACTGTATATAGTTGCGATGAATGCACAAACGTTATGAATCATGCTTCCCCTCAATCCACACACGGGGGGTCCGCCTCCATAGGTAAGGGTTGTGCTTGGCGTCACTTAGATCACAGCTTGGCGAGTTACAATTGATAATTGCATGGCGAGTGAACGCTTCGCTATTTCCATTGTACGATCACAAGCTTCCAAGAGATTAGGTCTGAGGTGTTTTGAAAACGCGCTGCGAGTCGTCTTGATTTCTACTCTACGCATTGAACCAGGGAAAAACACACCAAAAAAAAGCTTACATATATACACACCGTAGCCCGACCTGATATTCTCTTTGAACCCCAGCGTAGTGTCGCGAAAAGGAACCCGTGAAATCTCGTCAGGGAACTAGATGTAACTGTCTTCTCCGAGTTCAATAGGAATGACCTGGTTACACTGTGGTATATCAGACAAGTCATTTCGATCGTGCTAGTTGACTGTTGAGGTATCTTGCTAATCCATCTCGCAGGACAAGAGCCGCCCAGTCCTATCTTGGTTTGAATCAATGCTTCGAGAAGGGCCTCTGGTCCAGTTTTGGGATTGTTTGACAACAATCGGCGACTTGAATTATGATCACTAACGGTTCCGGGCCACGCGCTGTGCATTAGCTGGAGCTGTTTGCCCCGGCCATCCAGTTCTCTCTCTCGTGATCAGCAGCAGCGGTAGAAGGCCACAGAAGGCCACAATTAGAAAGGCAGATAATAACACCGAGACATACTTTGGAGGAGAGAGAGAGAGAGAGAGAGAGCGTGTGTATGTATGATAGAGAGAGGCCAAGATTGCAGTTCATAGAAGTAAGGACCGCTCTCGCTTGGCTGGATAAACTCGTGCAAGGCCGTGAGCTTTTTTATTCTTCAATCCCTGACTCCTGGGTCCTCCTCCTTGGGCCCTCGTAATTAGCTGTCTGTGGCTGGTTACATGGGACACTCGTATAATCAAAAACATTCGCATGATCATGGAACGTACTACAAGTGGTTATTGAGGATGGCGCCTTGAAGACCTTTTTCCTCATCACTGTCTTCAACCAGGGTATTCCTACCACTCCTGTTACTAATCTACTTGTACATTATTTAACAACTTCTACAGATAGGAAGGTTCTAGCGAGGCAATGGAAGGCACCGGGTGTGATATCTTCTTTTCAAGTTTCTTTTCAAGTGTACTGCTTGCTCTGGAATCTGTTGTTTCCGCTGGGCCAGCCTGGTGTGAACCGCAGTTAAAGTATCAGATATCCACGTCAACATATCGGTTGACTTGCTGGAGCCGAGAAAGACGAGTCGTAAGTTTAAGGTAGTTTCAACCTTGACATTGACCCAGAGTTGCACCTCTGCTGTTTGTTTGCTTCATTCTTTAAAAAATCTATACATAAATGAAAACAATAATATCCTTGCTGTGAGTTCGTCAAGTACCGGCATGACACCCAGAAACCTGCAAATCATCAATCAAAATGCATAAGCACCTACATGGCTCCAGACTCAGTGCATATCTGATCGGAGATTTATGTCCTCATGCCCATGAAATGTTTGTACATCAATCATATTTGTAATGGGATAAGTAGATACTACTGGAGACATGTCAGTTAAAGCTTTGTATACCATTCGTCGATCACAGTTCACACTATATGCTTGTTATCAGAAGATCACCTTAATCACAGCCTCTAACGTGCCAGAGAATGTGTAAACCTTCTTAACTACCTAAGTTGATTAACCGTTTGGGTGCAATAATAGCATGCTGTCAGGCCCACTTTGGTTATTTTAATAATTATAAATAAGACAATCTATTCATATTAGGTGAAGCTGATTATACATATAAAATAATCCCAAGTGATTGATTGCCCCTCCCTCCTCCCTCATTCACTCACCCAGCTCTTTCCAACAACGAACACAACCTCGATTTCCCACTTTCTGCCACATTAAGCACATCGAATGTGGGAAAAAAAATAAAGCATCCAACTACACAGCTTGATTTTCTTTTATTTCCCTCATCACCACTGCACCCATCTTTTTCTCGTCTTGCCACAGACATCTTCTCAGCTTGTAGCTTGTCACAAGCCTCTTCTCAACTTGTCGCAGGCATCCGGCTTCAGTCGCAAACATGCCCCAACTCTCCGACCTCCCCCTTGAGCTTTGGCGCAGCATCGCTGGCAGTTTCGAGCTCCAGCCTCTAAGCTTGGGAGTGTACCGACCAAACCAGGAATTCTTGACAAACCGAACTTGCCTTCGTAACCTCTGCCTTACCAACAAAATGTTCTGCTCCGCAGCTCAGCCGTGGTTGTACAAGTCCATCGTCATCTATGCCGAAGGTCCCGAGTCCCTTGTGCTGTTGCTCCGCTCTCTGGTCGGCAACACCATGCTGCGGAAATATGTTTGGCACTTCGCTTGTCCTCTCAATCTGTGGTCGATCGATCACCCACGGAACCAGGGACACCATCAGACGGTACTTCAGGCATGGCGAGACATGCGCGGCGTCATCTTGGCAAATCTGTCGCCTGAGGATGAACGTCTTTTCGACAAGGCCTCGCTCCTCGAACAGCACGACCAGGCCCTGTCCTACCAGGCTTCGTCTGACCAAGCTCTGTCGCCGCTAATCCCGTTCTTCGATGACCTTCCTGGTCGAAGCATAATTGAACAATTCGACCGTTTTGTTGGGCAGATGTATTTTGGCGGGCCAGTGGAGCATCACACTGTTACGGAAGAGGATGCGTTCCAGTCCCATCGTTGGTTCAGTCGCGCGCGGACATCGCCACCGAAGGTATCGCAGATACCGCAAAAGCTTTTGGCCATTCTGCTTTGTTCCACCCCCATGTTGCAGACGTTACTGCTACAAGGCCGCACAAGTTCGGAGGCCTCCATGCAACCTTTCTCTGACCTACTGAGATCCTTTCTGGTCCAAGACAGTGAACAAGAAAGCTCTGTTCTAAAACGCTTGTCCACACTCCGTCTCCAGTCGGATTCCTTCATGCAACCGGAATCAGGGCCAGGTACTCATGTCTGCCAGGACCTTATCCCTCACCTTCCACGCCTACGGCGGGTTGAGCAGTGGAAGACTAAAGTACGCATTGGTAGGGGCGATTCACCTTCTCTCACATGGGCCAGCAAGCTTGAGCATATTCATATCGCCATACATACCGATATCGGATTTCTGGCCAGCATGGTGGAGCACGCACACTGTCTTAAGACACTCCGAATTGACTGTCTATCCGAGCTACCAGGACCACCTCGCCCTTTGCAGCCGCTGAATGGAATGCAGCCTATCCTGGGAGACTTGAATCAAGCCATACTTAGCCGCTCGGGGACACTAAAGCGACTGAGGCTGACAGGCTTGAGAAATAGCTTCCGAAAACAAGGCTCAAGTCTTTCGTGCCTCCCTCAGCTTCTTCGCGTCGAACATCTCGAGATCGAGCTCCAGCAACTCATCCCGACCGCTGCCACCGCCGGAGAGATACGCGTCCCCGACTTGATTCCCCCCAATCTCCGAGAGCTGATTCTCGTGTTCCCCGACAGTTGTGGCACGCATTTCATGTCGTTTATGCTCACATTCCCCTTCGATTTGAAGCTTGCCGTCAACCAGGGGCGCCTCAAGCGCCTGCAGTCCATCCACTTTGAAGTCTGCTCCGCCGCCAGAAAGAACAACAAGACTCTGCAATACAAGTTCGACGAGATGCTGATGCCGATTTGGGAGATGGGCTTCATCTGCACGTATCATTTGAGTATCAGTCCCAACCGGCTCGAACCCTGGGCTCTGGGTGAATTCTCGTGAGAAGTTGTGAGGACGGATAATGGTCCAGGTTTATGAGTCCACATGGGCTGTGGAATAGGTCACAGGGATAGATACATATGCTGCAAGATGCGCAGTAACCATGTAATGGGCCATAGGGGAAATGATAGTGCTGCTAAATAGGACGCAGTGAATGGAAGGGCAATACGGAATATTTATAAGAAACTAAACTCTTGCTGTCCCAATTTTGTGCCTGAATGTACTGTGACAGTAGTTATATCTATAGGAGGAATGATGGCACCGCTGATGTTGTTGACAGCACACGGTAGGCATATGAATAACAAAGACAGTGGGTGTAGCACTTCCTAGTACAAAACCTCTCAGGTATTGTGGTGAAGTCTTCGGCCTTCTTCCGTCACTCTGTCTCTTGTTATCCCAGTGATGAGAAAACTTCTCTAGATAACACAATACTAACAGGGTACAACCAGTATTCCCATCCGAGACATTTTAGTATAACCTGAACGAGAGAGTCCCAGCAAGCAACATGAGTAATATTGTCCAATGAAGAAACCGCAACTGAGCATGCGTGTTAGTAATAAGGTTTAGTCTGCCTATAGCTGTGACTATACTCAAACCTTAATCCTAGTCCTTAATACTCACATTGGTTTTAGTATCGGTGCTTCTAGAGACATCAGGAGCTTGATCGATCTAATTAAAAGTTCCGCCGTGGTCAGGTTCGAGACTTGGACAGAAATACTTTTCCTTTTTCTATGCTGCAGTGGTTTGCTGTCCTTGTCGTGACGTTGTCAGCTTGACCTCGGTATGAATACTTAAGTAAAGGAGACAGGGCATCCGAATGATCTGAAGCTTGGCTTATACCTTCGTACTAATGGAAGGGGGGCTTTGGTTCAGAGAGAGAATAGTCAGCTTGGAAGGCGAATTGCTGGTCGAAAATTTGCATCTGGCCGAATCTCAGTTTTCGTGATTGTCAAAGAGCTTTTCTTTTCTCGACCCTGTACGCATCCTAACGCCGAAGATATCAGATAAGATGCCAGGGTTAAGTTGAAATTTGCCGCCAGGATAATGACTCGACCATCCGGCCCCGGACCACAAACCCGGCTCTCCTCCCACACGGTGGTGGTCCGGGAGGGAGGGTCGGAGGGCTTATGACGGCTCGCATGCCCATGTACTGAACTCAAAAAAACGGGAATGCCTCTGCCTTATACGGAGCAGTTGGGATGGATTAGCTAATGGCGAAGAAGACAAATCCACCAGTTCAATTTCATACAAAGACAGCATGGCAGGCTGACAGGTGGATCGAAGAAAGTCTGGCAGTCCCGAGCGGTCCGAAGCGAGACTGTGCCTCTCTTGTGCAGCTGGAGGGACAGGACAGGACGGAGTAACATCGGGTGGCCTTGTCTACAATCGGCAATCTGAAGGGGGCCGCAGCCATCCAAGATCTCGTCAAATCGTTTCATATAAGAGGGGCTTGGCTGGTTGTCAAACCACACAAGTTCAGGAACAGGTTCGTTCGAATCTTGGTTAACCAGGCATGTAGCCCAGCATCGAATCTTTCAAAATTCTCTTCAGGAAATGATAGCCACTCGGCCCCCACTGCCATCCTCGCCACAAAGAACGAGCGCGCGCGAATGAGGAAGGGGAGAAGCATGGTCCCTGCCGGTGTAAATCTCGGGTCACGTCCCGGTGTGGATCAAAGAGTCGAACCAAGTGCCGCTAGTATACAGGCCGGATCCTTGTCCAACGCATGGCGAAATGTCTAAGCCCCCGGGGGAGATATCGGGCTTTGCTTTTCAATGTCCTACTTGTAGGGAGTGAAAGCCCCTTGAAAGGACATTCTGAAAGGACCTCTGGGACGTGTTCATGAAACGGATGAGGCTGCTGGCTTTGTATTATGGAGCATCGCCCATGCTGGTCGTGCGTGCGTCTTGTTCGACCGAAAGAGAACAAGCAGATCTGATAACAAGTGCCGGCATTCTTACCTCACTCCGCATGAACTGATGAAGATCGCCTTGATATGTACTGATGTGTACTGCATTAATATCTCTTTTATACAATAAATCTTCCGGTTCAGCTGTCAGCTCTCGGGATTAGGAAAATATTTCCCCGAAGAGGGCTGTAGAAGCCAGAGAAATCCTCCTTAGCCCTAACGTTTCAAGCCGGTACCAGCCACTATCGTTGTGGGAATCCGTTTCCTGGTGGGCAGGCGGAAGAAGAGCGGAAGGGCTACGAGCGGAAGAAGGCAGAAGGGTTGGTGATGATTAACCGCACAGACACTCTTCATTCCGCCTTGACTAACAGAAAATAAAACGGCGGATCCACTATCCTACAGGGCTCAGGAAGTAAGTGTATGCATTTCACGATAAGTCCGACTGCAAATTCGGAAATACATACACCAACAGCAATCGCTAGGGAAGAGTGACAGTGGCAGTAGCAGTTCGATTACCAAACCCCAAAAACCAATGGGCTTTCTGTGACGGTCGAGCCAAGCCAACATCACTCAGTCCCATATCATACTGTATCTATCATCTAAGATGTCGTCCAAATCATGGCACACTAGAGTCACGAGAAATGACAACATCCATACCGGCCCCGAGCTCAAGTTCGGCGTTACCAAGTTATCGTTTGGAGCGAGACTTGGCTCGGCCGAATAGACCATGAGAGCACCTCGCCCGCCTCCCCGCTCCACGAGCCTGGTTCGTTCCCGTCACAGGTTTGTTGCACAGACACATACCTGGACGCTGGATGTTGGACGACGAAGTGACATCTATCTTGGGGTTAGCTCCAATGGCTTCTTCCGCCACCCCCTGCCCAGCTATAAACTTTTACATGTATGTACTCCTCCTCCAAACATTGCTTCGAGACCCCCCGAGTGCCGAGGCCAATGAGAGTCCGGCCGACGACCAGAGATTCCCTTTGCATATGGATAGACCACCTGCAGCAAACCCATCTACATAATACAAGATCCGCAGTCAAATGTCTGATCGCAACGCTGCAGGGCCCATCCCTGCAGCCACTTGCCCTCAATCAGCGCATCCTGGACGCCTCTTCTGGGGAAGGGATTAGTTCTGATCCCAGATCGAATCATCGATGCAGCGGTTCGTCAGAGTCGCGTACCCTGTCTTGTTCACACATGACCCCGTCCTTCTGGTTGCATTCAGTACAACACCATGCTTGTTTTCTCTCATGCAGTCAGATCCATGAACGGAGGGTCCTCCTCGTTGATCTTCTCTAACGGCTTTATTCCACCTGCTCAGACCCCTAATATTTCCCGGGTTCCACCGTCGATCTGGATATTCGAACTTGGAAGAGATATATATCTGGCTCTTCTCCTGATCGAAGCCGGCGGATGATGGTGATTTCATATAATAGCTAATCCGAGCTACTGTGTCGTCTCTTTCCCAACTGAGTTACGGGCAATAACACTTGGGACCAACTTCCTTTTCGTCAGGATGGATTCAGGAGGCAACACGATGGATTTGTCCAAACTGCCGGACAAGGTTGACCAGGCCAACGCCTTGGTCACCATCTCTGCCGTCTTCACCGGCATCTCGAGTAAGTCTTGCCTTTTGCTATCCTTCCTCCCCATATCATGGCGTCGATGATGTAAAAAGTGTCTAACGGAAGACCGGCGCGTTCAGCATTCTTTGTCATTGTTCGAGCTATTATCCGAACTGGCATAATCAGGAAAACTGGAATCGACGATATCCTCATCTTTATTTCGACGGTATGTTTGTTCCCTCGAGTGAAAATCATAGGTGATTGCTGGCATAGAAGGAGGAGCCTGGGAACACATCCATCTGACTCGAGGAAACCCGATACTAGCTATTCACCATCGGTTACCTGGTCGCCATCGTCCTTGCACGGGACGCCGACCTGGGCCGCTCGATCCTCACCCTCTCGCTGGCCCAGATGGAGACGCTCCTCAAGCTCACCTACGCCATCGAGATCCTGTACTACGTCATCATCGTGACGACCAAGTGTTCCATCGTGGCCATGTACTACAACATTGGTGAGCAATCCAACAGACCCCCCCTCCAGCGTACAAAGAAAACATCCTAACCTCCCAACCACCCCACCGCAGCCCTGACCATGACTTTCCGCCGGGCCTGCCAAGTCACCCACGCCTTCCTGGCCGTCTTCTCCGTCGTCTGCATCGGCGTGACGTTCGGGCAGTGCCAGCCCCTGTCGCTACAATGGGACCCGACCCTGGCGCCGGACGCGCGGCGGGCCTCGTGCATCAACACGACGGCCTTCTTCTACTTCACGTCGGCCTTCAACATCCTCATGGACTTTTGGATCCTCGGCCTGCCCATCCACACCCTGCGCTCCCTGCAGATCCGCCGGGGCCATCGTTATGTTCTTTATGCCGTCTTCGGCGCCTTCGCCTTCGCCACCGCTATGTCCTGCGTCCGCCTCTACTCAATCTACACCTACACCTTGGCCGAGGATCCCTTCATGGAGGGAAGTCTCGTAAGTCCCCCCCCCCGCCCTTTCATCTTAGCCACTCCCACCTCTTCACTATCTACCTACCCCCATCTACCTACCCCCATCCCAACGAAAAGGGGGAAAAGAAAGGAGAAGGAATCAGAGAAGCTGACAAACCCACCCTGTGTAGATCAACGTCTGGTCCATGATCGAGATCAACGTCGGCATCATCTGCGCCAGCGTGCCAGCCCTGAAGCCCCTCTTCACCCCCAAGATACTGCTCGCCCGCGCGCGGGGCCAAAACCCCGACGCCGCCGTGGCCCCTCCTTCGGGCGGCGCCAACAGCGGCGGCAGCGGCAGCAGCAACAGCAGCGGGGGCCGCTACGAGAACATGAAGAAGGGCGTCGTCGAGTACCACCACAACTCTGACGACGTGAAGCTGGCGACGCTCGGAGGCGGGGCGGCGGCAGCGGCAGACAACAAGAAGCAGCCGTGGACGTCGGAGACGACGACGGCGGCGGTCCGGCTCGGCTCGTCGACGTCGCAGAAGAACCTCGTGGCGGAGGACAGCAGCAGCCGGAGCAGCTGCAGCCGCGACGACGACGAGAACGGCTTCGAGCTGCAGCAACAGACGGGCGGGAGGACCCAGGGGAAATGAGAAACTTGGAGGGGATAGGGGGTTGGAGTGAAACCCAGGATGACGGGGAGATGATATTATGAGGACTGAGTTCCATCACAATTGGCTAACATGAGAGACGACAACAACAACAAAAACGGAGCACTGACGACACGACCTTGAACGAATGTCTCGAAGGGATAGATAAGACTTTTGAGTAAAAGCTAGGAGCATTTTGAATTAATATTAATGCAATTATTCACTGGCGTATTTTGTTTTTGTTTTTCGCAATGGTGACATTCAACAGTAAAGCCACCGACTATACGTACGGAGGTGCGGTGCAATGGCTCCTAAAATCTGGTACTGCTACCACCATCGTAGCACAAAGGCCCTCTCGTTTCTCTATGTTCTTCGTTCATTTGTACAGTTACTCGCCGTCGTAAGAAAACTAATACAATCTGTCCCCGACTCTTGTAGGAGGTATTGCGGCAAGAAAAGACAAGTGATCGATATACTGTCTTTAGTGGTACCACCAAAGATGCATACCATGATATATAAATATCTTGAGCTTGTGGTAAACCGGTAATAACCCCTGACAGAACTGGCAAAAGCTTGCTGATGTAACAACCAACCTATGAATCCAACATGTTCTTTCCTATTCGTTTTGTATCAGCTCACTCATTGCATGAGGGGATCCGCGTATGCGAGAATCACAAATGTTATCCTTTTCCATAACGTCCTTTTTTTACTCCGCCCCCTACCTGAAGAACCTCGCCTATCAGATCGCCGGACGTTCCGGCGGCGGAAATGTTAACTGCCGTCCAGACGCGCGTAGTACCAACTCGTCGTATCACCGCAAATCTTGAACATTTCTATATATACCACCAGTAGCTCGTACGCGTTAGCTTTCCTAGCGCCGCTCGGATGTTCCATCCCAGAAATGAACAGGCTCAGAAACGCCGACCCGAGTCATCTCCTGATGGGATGGCTTTTGCGCATACACGACTTGGCTAAAACGTTATTTGTTAGCTACGAGCATTCACTAGCCACTCAATTTGTACCGCCCAAGGTAGCTGAGATGGCAACATGACTTACAATGGTACATAGGCATGGATATTCGAGTTCCGAATATCGATTCGAACTAGCTTCAGAAGCTCGTCGATTTGTGCGGCTTGGAATCCAATTGCAGTGAGCAGCCGTCGTGATAGGCCGTCTATTCCCATGTAAAGGGTTTCTTTCATGTATGTTCCGACCAGATTCAGTCTCTCCTCCCGGGGCCAGCCATTAACTGTTCTGGTAGTTAGAATACGGTTGACAACTTCGTGGTCGCCATGAGGGCGGGATGGGAAGCGATTGGTCTTACTCGGTATCAGCACTTGTACGCGATGGATGTCCACGAACCCCAGCTCTTTGAGCCATTCCTCGACGCGGTAACAACTGAGGACATCTCTCCCTAATGCTCTGGCCCCGGCTACGAGCAGTTGTATCCATCGTTCCAGGTGGGTACCATCAGCTGTCCCGTCATCAGAGCATATTTCCCATGCTGGAGCGTGATACTCAATCGTCGCGCCAGGGTTCATGTTCAAGAAAGCCTGTCTTTTGTACTCTTCAGCATCATGCCCAGCTTTGGTGATGGGTGATTTCTGGCATATTCAATCGGATACTACTAACCTGAGCACCCCCTTTGGGTTATCGAAGCAGACATTCATGTCACGCATGTAGACGAAGTCGAACTTCCGCGGGTAGTACATCCACTCCTCCTCAGCGTCGACACGGCTAAAGGTGCAGTTAGGAACACGCGAGGGCTGGATCCTAGCCAAATCGATGCCAAGGACCTGGCACTGGGGGTGCTCTTCCGCGAAGTCATTGGCCCAGGCGCCAGTGCCAGTGCCGACGTCCAAGACATGTTTTGTCTTGTCGAGATTGAGAGGTGCCAAGTACAACCTGGTCCCCAAAGCGATTCTGAACAGGTGATGCTGCATATCTAGAAGACATTGTTAGAAAGGAGAGTGGAAGCAGCATGTAGTGAACCCACCTAACCGTTCCTGTTCGGTGTCATCATCTGGGAAAGGGTAGCCTGCAGTCGATTAGGAACTGGGCCAGTCAAGCCCTACAAGCGTACTACTCACGACCTGGCTTGAAGTTCTGGTATGTCCGGCCACTGCTAGGCTCCGTCACTGACCCATAATATGGGTCGTTGTCATAGACGGAATATGGCCTGTTATGCGATCAGATTAGCCGGACACATAGAATTAGGCAAATGGATAAGAGGCCCAAGAAACACTAACGTTGGGGTGCGGCCATATGTATCCGAGTCAAATCCAGACATGATGAAAGGCAGGATAAGTGTCTGAGAGATGCTGACGCAATCGTTGAGGAGAAGGGGCGCGAAGAGGCACGATGAGGCTGGGCAGTTTTGGTACCTCGCAAATCGAAGGTACGCGGTATAGAACTGGGCTGGTCTTTCTTTCCTTCCCTAGTCGTACTGCCGGGATATAGTGTGCACACAATAGCTGTAAAAGCGCTTGAGGGAGAAATGTAGAATAAGTAATCACGAACAAGCAGAATGAGGAGACCGAGGTGGAAGAGGAATTGGAAGACGTAATTATTGGAAGTAAGCATAACATTAGTACATGAGGTAAGCAAGCAAGGAAAAGTGCCGGCTTCTTCATCTTATTTCTTCATCGTATGGGGGGCCAAGGACTGCCTGAACCCGACAGTCTGGTTTGCTCTTCTTTTTTTTTCTGCACCCCTGACGCTCCAATCCAGATCCTGCTGGCAAGTGGCCCTTCCGTCCAGACACAACGAAACACCCAACGCAAGATACTAATGTGACTGTCTGTGTAGATTATGCACGCGCATGCCATTAGTTGATGGTAAATTGATCTTCCGTAATTGTGGCGGGGTTTCCCTTCACCAACTCGGAAGGTCATCGTTTCTTGTGCAGCGTAATTGCTTTTTCTTCCTCCTCAGTGAGTCAGCTCATGTACGACGCCGTCGGCAAATGTCTGTGGGCTACGGAGTTCTGTACGGAGTACTTGCAGTTCGACTCCTTGCATTGCCCGTATTGGCGGGGCACCCAATCACTTGTCGCCACCCGTGTTCCGCCCGGATGGCTGGTGGCAAGTAACCGTCGCTGTCGTGAGTCGTGTCGTTCCATCAAGCAGATCTGCATATGTAGCCAAGTGCGCTTTGCCGACCGGTGTGACACGAGGGCCCAGCCACCAGCGTTGCAATATGACAATGATATTATACTTACCCGGCAGCTCGGGTTCTGGTTTGCATGGTTTGCATGGTGTGCATGGTGTGCATGGTTTGCTGTGATCATGCACGCACCTGCCTATGGCCTCAACGCTCTCCGCGAATTGAGATGCATTCTGCCCTTGTTACCTCATCACATTTCGCTCGCCTGGTGTTCTAACAATATGAGGACATGCACCAACCGACCATCTTTTCTCGGATACGGTAGGTAAAATAACTGAAATTCTAACGTATCACATTCAATCATCCGGCCATGGTTTTATGGCGGTGTAGAGTTCCATTTGGAATCGGCTAATAATTGCAAGATTCCGAAATCGGCTCGATACACTCAGAAGATATACTTCAAAGTAAAGTCAGTCTATACAAAACGGTCTAATATATATATATGTTTCTTCTCACCCAGCCAACAGCAGCCAACGAGTTTGGGGTTGGCAAGGGCTCAACACGACTGTCTCAAGAGTCGAAGATAGCCCCATAGGCCGCCACACCCCTCATCAACATGCCCATCACCACCTTGTCCGTGACCTTGGGGTTCGAAATGACAAAGACGGCCTCCGCATCCGACTCTTGGACGAGCTGGTAGGTCTCGGCGACGATATCCGGGTATCCCCGCTCCGTCGTGTTCCAAATGACTGCATTCGGATCCGCGCCGCGCACCGCGGCCACCACGCCGTCGCCGTACGTCTTCTGCGGGTCCCGCGTGCTCCAGAGCACGCGCGTGGGGGTCTGGTTGGCGAACATGAGCGACAGGCAGGGCCCGATGCCGGAGCCCGTCGCCACGACCACGATGCGCCGGAACATGCGGCTCGTGTACAGCACGCCGTGGAGCGGCGCCCCTCGGATCCAGAGCTTGCGCTCCTCCCCTGCCGCAATCTGCTTGCGGGTCCAGTCGCCCGCATTGCTGACGACGACGCTAAAGCCCGTGATGTGGCTCTTGTCCCCATTCTCCATCTCCTCGGCAGAAGTGGGGGCAGTGTCTGGGATGGTGGCGAAGGCGTGCCACTCGGTCAGCGGCGCATCGCTCAGCTTGACGCCGTAGAAGGGCTTCATGGGCCGGTAGCGGAAGTGCAACCGCGTGGCATGGTCGCTGAGCTTTTCGGGATAGACGATGTGGTGACGCAGGCGCGACCACGAGAGTAGAGTACACGAGGTCGAGACGCAGAAGAACCAGAAGTTGGGTGACGTGACAAGAACTATGCCAATCGGTTTGTTTTGTTGTCGCGCCCGCACCTGGACGGCGAACGCCACCTGTATCCAGAAGCTCACGAGCGCCGTCCAGCCCGCGAACCGGTGGAACATCTCGAAGTAGTCGTGGTAGCGCCGGCGCAGGCTCGGATGCGCCGCGGTCAGGATCAGTACGAACATCAGCACCACGACCCAGCTCAACACCATGTTAGCCATGACGTCGGAATGCGGGTCGCGGACATAGTCCCTCGTGGCCAGCGCCGTGTATAGGAAGTACCACACCACGGCGGCGGTGCCCGCGCCGCTGTGGCAGCCGCCGTAGTGGTAGACTTTGGCGAGGCGTTTGCGGAGGCCGAGGGGCCACGAGTGGGGGACACAGGTGAAGAGTTCGTACAGGAGGTTGACAAAGTCTTCTTGGCGGAATAGGAGGCAGCACATCAGGTTCGCTGAGGCGACGGAGACGACGATCCACGAAGCCGGGTCCGCCCTGGTTACGGCCAAGACTATGGCCAGTACGGCGAGGTTGATGGTGAATATCGTGCCAAATATCTTGCGGTACGTTGAGGCGTACTTGTATCGCACCTTTTCGAGCAGGTCCGGCGCATCTCTTTCTGGCAGCTCCTTCGAACGGACCACGGGTGTAGGCTTTTGCAAGGCATTCCCCCTCCTCAAATCGCTGGCGGAAGAGTTGACTGTGGTGGTCATGGTATCTGGTCCCGACGGAAGGGAAGTATTGGAGCCGTCATGCTGCCTGAATGCTTGTTGGGCGGCCATTCTTGACTCTACAGGGTAGGTATATGGGGGTTCTCGCTAGGGAGTGGTCGATGGAGCTTTCTCCGACTTGGTTTTGGAACCACGGGTATTCGTCCACTATATAGTAGAGAGCCAAGACTTTATGTACATGGAAAGGTAACTCCTAAGAGAAACACGCGACGAGTCTGCTCGTGGTCGCAGCCGTTTCGCCGACAGCCTATTTTCCGACGCTGTGCGACGAGGCAAACATTGCCTCAAAGGACAAACTGATTGGAACGTAAACAAGAAGAACCAGTGAAACGTTTCCACGGTACAGGAAGGAACGAATACAGAGCCTGCTGCGGTCATCACTCCCTCCAGCTGTTCGTAAAACCACTTCAGCTGAGCTGCGCGTAAAGTAGTAAGTTACACAAGCAACGAGGATCATGGATTTTTATTCCGAAGAAGAGATGCTTATGAGTGGCATAATGGATGGGGGCCATGCAAGGTAAAGCTTCTACCTCATCCTTCTGTATTGTTACATTTACATTATTTGTTGGTCTGTTGGTCGCAATGCCAAATATACGAAGCATCCAAACCAAGCAGTTTGCTGCCTCGACGCCCCCCCCAGAAATAGGGTATCATCACCAAAAACCACAGAAACCCGATCCCGAACGTAGCAATACGTAGACAGGAGCGCTTCGAGGACCAACAGAAATGGCAGGCGTGTTGGCGCCCTATCCGCCTACTCGCCCACCCGCCGGCACATGGGACGGAGTGATGGGAGGAGCCGCAGCTAGCCAGTCAGGACTGAAGGTGTGGCTCAGGACCCTGGCAAATAAGATACATGTGGGTTCTATTAATGGTGTTATTCTTTTTTTTCGAAATAGACAAATCAAAAGGCAAGGGGTAATCGTAATCGTAATCAATCTCGCAGCCAGTCGTTGGTTTTGATAGGCGTTATTTCGATGTTGTGTTGCTGCTGACTGACCAAACGGCCGGGCCCGTTTAAGTGGCTGGTTTGCCTGGCCGGGTGCCCAAAGTAGCAAGCGAGCAAGCAAGCAAGCAAAGCAGCCTCGAACGCCGAGATAAATCCGCCTAGGTACGTATGCGGATACAGTCATACGGTTAGATGAGAGGGCTGTATAGTCAGTCAATCTTACTGCGCCGAAGACTCTGACTTGATCTTATCTTTTCTAATAAAGGAAGGCAAGATGCCCGAGGGAACCGCGAAGGAACCGGAAGGATGATTGATCGCCCATTATTGCTTTGTTTTGGTGGCCCCGGCGACAGAATTCCGTTTATAGCGGATAAACGATAAACACATGCGCCGTAATACGGACATTCCGGTCGGCCTGCTATAAACCTTTCTACAGTATCGTATTTTTATGCATCCTCGTTGATGAGGATGTCCGAGCTTCTCGCCTTTATCTATCGTAATAGTATGCGAGGAGAGAATGTCAAGGGTATCTATCTATCTATTATTGAAAAGGCCGGGATCGGTCGTCCAACCAGACCCCTGACCATACTTTTGAATATCTCGTCAATTCACCCAAAAGGGGTTTTGGCCGGACATGCCTATCGTGGGGGATTATTCACCCCTCGCATGCCAAGACCACATACACGCATATGTATGCACGTCATCGCGACTTCTCCCGCACACACGTGCGCGCGCGCCCCTATCCTAGGTGATCCAGCCGTCCTATCGAGAGTCCCACGTCATGTTTATTCCAGAAGCGAAGCGTCACTACACCGCCAGCGTAGTAGCCGCTGGTAGACTCGAGCTGAACCCGGAGCCGTCATAGTCGCCGTCGCCACGAGCAATCCTTTCGGCTTCCGAGTCGATGAGCGCCTGGGGCCGCGCCCGCTGCGTCATCTCGTTGTTGCCGCAGACCAGGACCGACGGGTTCCGGATGAAGATCTGGTCCATGTCCTCGAGCGTGCGGTTCGACGTCTCGGGGTAGAAGCAGAAGACGACGGGCGCGAAGCACAGGCAGAAGGCCGCGAAGACTAGAGAGAGTTGGCCGATGGAGGTTAGGACTCGGGTGATGTGGGTGGAGTGGATGCATGGTCTCAGGGGGTGGTGGGTGCGGATAGGAATGAGGAGAGGAAGCCCGATTTCGGCGCCAGGTAAGGAAGGAGGTAAGGGGTTAGATAGAACATACTCAGATAGAAAGCCCAGCCTAGGTTATCCACGCCAGCCTTGGTGAACTGGACGACGACGAAGGCCATCAGCCAATTGGTCGCCGTAGCCGCTGCCGCGCCACGTGAACGCCAGCCTGCACACACACACACACATGGCGTTAGTCATTCCACTCCCAGTAAAGATCATTAGGCTACACCGCTATATAGTAAGGGGCACCTCGTATATCATATTAAACAGGATGGGTGGTTTTTAGTAGGGAGATAACGAAAAGAGGCTCGCTTACCGAGCGAGTTGATTTCAGCTGAGTAGACCCAGGGGACGCCACCCCAGGTCGGCGAGAAGAAGACGTGGTATAGGACGAACATGGCGACTGTAACGTTGCCCATCTGTTACCACACGAATAGAATGTCAGCTATCCATTCATGATATTCTCCACACTTCCTTCTATCCCTGCCCTGCTGCTCCCTAGGAGAAAGCAGTACTGAGTGGTCATCGTGCATGGTATAGGAAGGTACTCACCGTCTTGGTCTTCGAGGGGTCGTCTTCGCCGGCTTTCAAGCAGATGGCCGCGATAAGATGGCAGATAGACATGCCAACAGCACCATTCAGCATCAACCTATGCGGCAGTACACACTTTTGTCAGTCCCTCTGGTGTCTGTAGTCCGATGGCATCTATATGGGGGTGGGGGTGAGCAGGGGGGTACACATACTTCCGGCGACCAACACGGTCGATGACGAACAGACTGCCGAAAGCGGCGACGAGATAGATGGTACCGCTAACAGCTGTGAGGAGTCGGCTCATTTGTTCGTCGAACCCAACGTTCTCATGTAGCAATGTTGGGAAATAGAAGCCTTTTCAGAGAGAACCATGGTTAGCGTAAACTCCTTACGGTCGCTCCCTGCGGAGGTGCATCACTGTTTGTTGACTGCCCAAGCCGCACTTCGCCATCACCCTTACACAGATTCCACGACATATGCGGGTATATACCAAGACTCACCTAGTGCGTTGATCCCCGAAAACTGCTGCATGAACTGCGTCCCGCAAGCCAACAGAAGCCGGCGAAAGTTCTGCGTCTGGTCGCGGTGGCACAGCACATCGATAAGCGGGACGCGGCTCTCGCGCTCCAGCCGGATGGCCGTCTTGATGGAGCGGTACTCGGCGACGACCAAGGGATCTTCGTGCTCCTGCTGCCGCCGACCCCCATCGTCGCCCTCATCACTTTCGCTGCTCTCGCCGGGAGAAGGATACCCCCCGCCACCGCCACTGATCTGCGCAATGACCTGCAGCGCCTCCTCGTCGCGGTCGACGAGCAGCAGCCAGCGCGGCGACTCGGGCACGTAGGCCAGCAGCGGCAGGACCGCGGCGAAGACGAGCTGGAAGGCGAGGGGGAAGCGCCACTGCAAGGGGCCGCCGGCGCCGCGGTCGCGGAGGTACATGCCGTAGCTGATCCAGTTGGCGAGGCAGAAGCACGAGACGTTGGAGCTGGCGCCCACGACGAGCAGGCGGCCGCGCAGGTGCGAGCGCGCGCACTCGGCCAGGTAGACGGGGCTGATGGTGGACGTCATGCCCATGCCGATCCCGTTGACGACGCGGCCCGCGATCAGCTGCGGCAGGTGCCAGCTCGTGAACTGCAGCACCGCACCCACCAGGTTCAGGCCGTGGCCCAGGGCGATGGTGCGCTTGCGGCCGAGCTTGTCGCCCAGGACGAAGGCAGCGATAGCGCCGAAGAAGGCGCCGAGCTGCGGAGGTTCAGTAAGATTTCTTTAGACGAGATCATTAGGTTGAGCGAGCAATATTGTGGTAACATAGGTTTTCACAAAGGGAGTGGTAGACGTACCAGGAAGCAGCTTGTGACGATGCCAGATATGCTTGCATCGCTCGTCTGAGGGAACATCCTCTGAAAGTCCTCGGACACCAGCACACCGGCGAAAACACCCTACTCAATCGCCTCAATGTCAGTTGTTATGCTTCTCTGCCATCTCATTCCCTCACGTTTGACGACACACCATCGACCCATCCGCAGTAACATAGCAAGGGAATATTTGTCTTTATTTACCTGGCAATATCCGAACCAGCATGAAGAAACTATCATGATATTTAATTAGCATTCCTCTTCTCTCAATTAAAATAACATATGGCCCCTCCCCCCCTCATTCGAGTTTCCGCTGTAGAATCAATCAAGGGGTAGTTGCTGCTGCTGCTGCTGCTGCTGCTTACCGGCATCAACGAGTGTAATGACAGCGATGAGCGAGCCGCCGCTCAGGCGCCCCTTCTTTCGGGGCGGCGGCGGGGATGCGACGACCGTCATCGCGCCTGGCTAGGACGTGTATAAAAGATCGTAACTTGTTAATAAAAAGAATACTCCCAACGAGGAAGACAGGACCTAGAAAAGCGCACAGCAGCTCGACTTCATATGCCTCTCTCCCGGTACCTCGTGAGCTGGGAAAGACAGTTGATATTTGTGTAGATCGTTAATTAGTATATACTTATATATATATATATGTATGCCAAAAACCACTTTCGGGACTCGACATGGCCTTTGTTGGGGCGCACTATCGACGAAAGAAGCTTCGGGGCCAGGCCAGCACTCGGGGATCTTTCTAGGGGTCCAAGACGGCCCACAGCTTTAGACCAAAAGCCCGCCGCGCCGCACTCGCGGATCTAAGCGAAGAATGCCCGGTTGGGCGAGCGAGCACATAGAAGATATCGGTGTGCAAAACGCAAGCAGCAGGGATTCGGTGTGCCCATGGGAAAAGCAGGTTGTTAGTGTGGGTTGGGTCCCATCGAAAAATTGTCAAACGAACTATCGAACCAACGACAAAGAGATAACTAACAAATTGTTTTCATGCGGTGTGACTGAAAAGGGTATTCCGTTGCGTGCTGCCCGCCAGCACTCCGACATAAAAACTGCGGCGGCCGACTGCTGTTTCCCCTTACTCGTTATCGCTCGCCCGAAGCCGGCTGGTTGTAGTGTGATGGATACCACATATTACCCGCCACCATCGTGGGGCCCCGGGGAATAGGTACGAAAACTGCGATTTGTGTGGTGGTTCGTTGCCTCGAGGTGGAGTATCGAATGCATGCCGCTTTCTCTTAGTGCCCCATACACCATAAAAAAGCAGATGTCGGAGCAGCTGTTTTCAGTATAGGCTTGCTGTAAGTCACACGTTGAGGCTCGCGGATGCTGGATTGGTCCTTGGCAGCAGCTTGTTGCTTTCTCCTCCAACTTCATTTCTCCTTCATGTGATTCTATGATGATCTATCTACCGCAAGCCCTGCGAATACATTCAAGCCTTTTGTTATCGTGTGCACACGAGGAACATATGCACTATTAAAAATAAGTAAAAAGTGCATAGCATCAGGCGATCTTCTCTCGTATGAAGCTGATGTAGCTGGTAGGGCTCAGTATCGTGCTTGCAACGTCGCAACGGTTACTGAGTCCAAATAGTCTTTCGTTTGCAGGATACACCATAGTATTAATAACCCAACTCTCCCTTCGTGCAGTCATCCCCAGGTTAACACACGAATCAACCAAAGCGAATCCCGGCTTTGGGATCCCATGTAGTCTGACCGCTCTTGGGCGCACCCTGTCCTGGAGCCCCAGAAGGCGCCGGCCCGCCTCCGAACTTGATGCCCATCTCCGGATTCCACATAGCCTGCATCGGGTTCGCTCTTGGCTGTTGAGGCTGCGGCGCGACCGTTTCTGCCGGAGGTGCCCAGGACTGTATGCGGGCCTCAGCCGGACTGTGAACCGACTGTCGCTGGGGCGGCTGCTGCTGTTGCTGCTGCGCTTGTTGCTGTTGCTGCTGGTCGAAGAATGCCTGTGCCTGGCTCTGTTGCTGCTGCTGCGGACTCTGCACCGGTGCGTAATTCTGAGCCACCTGCTGCTGCTGCTGCTGCTGCTGATGGTCGAGCGAAAGCCCGTGCAGGGGCGGCATATTTATATCGTCCTCAATCATGCGCGCCTCCCGCCGCCGCTCCGTGACGAAGGACCGGGCCCCGTCGCGGAAGCCGCCGACGATCCGGCTCAGGTCGTTATAGAACTTGCGCCCGACCTCGACGTTGCTGACGAGCTCCTTGTACTTGTAGTAGGCGTTCTCGAGCTTCTGCAGCGCCTGCTCGCGCTCCCGGTTGCCCTTGTCGCCCACAATCTTCTTCTGGCTCTCGAACTCGCGGTTAACGCGCATCAGGTCGTTGATCAACTTCTCCTGCTCCTCCCCTTCCTTCTGCACCAGCTCCAGGTCGGGCTCGTAGAGCAGGTCCAGCCGCTTCTCGAAGAAGTCTTCAAAATGCGCGGGGACAATCGCGACCGCGACGGCCTGTGAGCGCTCTAGCCTCGCGGCTTCGGCTAATATGTCGGATTTGATGTCGTCGCTCTTAGCCTTCTCTCGGAGAGCCTCGGCTTTGCGCCGCCTGCGGCTCTCCAGGCGTGTAACATCATTGTAAGCACTCCGTAAACGGCCGATGGTTGGTTTTAGAGACTCGGGGATCTCGGTGCGACGGGACGATGGCACGAAATCCATGATGCCCCGGTCAGATCCGGCAAGTACGGCGAGAATGGGCTCAATGGCACGGAATTTGTCACGCACCACCCCATCGCTGCTGGCACTGTTGCCGAACCAGCCCTCTGCCTCTGCCACCTGTTTCCAGAGCTTTGCTCCTTGGGATTCCTCAACGCGACTTTCCGGGCGAGCCCAGCGTTCCGTGCCATATCTCCGTATAAGACGGTTATCCTCCTCTTCCTCGGCTTGTAATAGCTCCCTTCCCTCCTCAAAAACGGCTATATCGGCAGCTCTCAGCTTGTCAATATCGGCAAAGCTCCGTTGCAAGCGGTTGATTGCGTCGGCTTGCCTGATCTCCTCAGCATGTTGTACAAGAGTTCCGGGCAACCCAAGGGGTTTCTCAAAAGCCTGTATGGATCCAGGCAGGTTGAGTGAAGATAGTATTTCGTGTATACGTTCGTTGAGTACTTCCAGCTCAGAGATAATATTTTGGTTGACCAATCGGTCCCGACGCTCCTCGTAGATGGAGACTGCGATGTGAACTGAGTACGGCACCAGCTTTGTGAAGAGTGCCGGCCCAAACTCGCACTTCTCTCCCAGGTGATCCAGGGGCGATGCCACTTCTGGTGGCACGCGTGCGAGCGCCATGTTGGCCCGATCAAGGACCTTGAGCTCGGATTTTGGCGGTACGATATCTGGGTTCGTAAAGTTAGCTCTAGTACATGTCCTGAAGCTGGTATTGTGCAAGGGTCACACTTACTAAGGAAAATCATGTCGTTATCCTTCTCGGCTCGCTTTAAGTCTTCCTCCACGCGCTTCTTCAGCCCGTTGAGATCATCCACCACAATTTTGCTCAAGTATCCGCCCCGTGTCTCCTTTAAGCCCTCGTTGACGCACGCGACCGCGTCCTGCAACCGCGCGACCTCTTCACCGTACTTCCTCTTCTCCAGGCAATCGCATGCGGTGCGGTACTGCGCCGCCGCCGCGAAGTGGTGGTGTTTCGCGCTCATGTGGTGTATCCAGCTGCTGCTGATAGCCTCGGACCGCATGGCCGCCTCGCCGGCCGTGTTGTACAGGTCACTAACCCGCGCGGCCAGCTTGGCGATGGAGGCATCCTTGTAGCCGTCCATAACGGCCTTTTGCCAGAAGCACTCCTGGCTTTGTGCCAGCTGCAGCTGCAGCAGCGACTCGAGGGTGTGTTCGTCCATGTCCTCGGGCGGCGTGGTGCGCAGCTCGGTGACGACCTCGTTCTTGAGATGCTTGAGCACGCCGGCCGACAGGCTGAAATAGCTCGCGGCCGTCTTGAGGCCCTCGGTGGCCGACCGGTTGCTCGCGATGGCGAGCTGCGAGTACAGCGCCGCCAGGTTGTAGAGGATGTTGGCCAGCTCGAACTTGAGGTTGTTGTGCACGATCGGCCGCTCCGTGTTGTACCCCAGCGCCGGGTACCAGGTGAAGTCGGCGCCGATGTCGATGGGGAACTTGCCGCCCATCCACACGAGCTGGGCGGCGTAGGCCTGCAGCTTCTTGACACCGCTCTGGTGCGCCTCCCGCACGTTGACGGCGTCGCGCTGCAGGGCGTCGATGACCTCGAGGTCTTGTCGAAACATGTCGGGGTGTTGGTCATATTTGGTCGAGATGTACTGTCGCACTGCGGTCGACAGGGACAGCGCAGTCCCCTTGCGGAAGGGGACGGCGAGGATATTGTTTTGCATCGGGTAGGTTTGCTTTGTGGCTCGATAGATGGATGGTTCTTGGACGAGATCTCGAATAATGAAGTAGGTAGAATAGATATGGTATTTTACAAGAGTTTCCTCGCTAAGAGTATCTAAAAATACCAGGAGCCGGTTCAATGCGAAAGGCAGAGTTGGGCAGTAAGCTGGTTTCCCTGTGATGGAACACAGGCCGAAGTTCGCGACAACAGCAATGACTTCATCCCGCAATGATGGAAACGGCGTTTTTGGTCACCCACTCAATAATGGCGGGGTCCTCCTACTGGCCGAGAGACAAAGCAACGTGGGCGCCTCGGGGTGGCTCTGGAAGTGGGTGGGTGGCTGACGGCTTAAGTGGCTTAAGCCTCTACCCGCTATTTCCATTCCTTAAAGTGAGACCTCTATAACTACTTACACATGCATGTAGTTATCGAGGGAGCAAAACGTGTAGCTGTCCGTTCTGTCTGGCTGACGTTGGATGTTGACTGCGAGGTATTACATCAGATCATCGGTATGCTATTTTGAGCGTTGCTTCAAAATGGATGTGCAAATGATACTGTTTCCTGTCCACGATCACGGATCTCGCATATCTGGAAAGATGCGATCCGGGCACATGAAGTCAGTTAGGTTTCAGGTCCAACTCATACTGCCACCTTCATCCACTCTCAATTGTCTCATAGTCACGACACTCTGTAACAGTGAAATATGTTTCGATACATTTCGTATTTTTGTTCTGCATTGCCTATGTACTGTGCTTCTCGCCTTCGAGGACATCGCAGGACCCTGTTCCGAGCACTTCGATATCCAGGGGTGGTTGCCGAAATCCCATCCAAGTCAAGCTGCTACCAAAGCTGCAAGACCGACCCGGCCGACCGCCCGCCCTCACTTTGTTCGCCTTCGAAAACCAAGGAATCCCCAAAACGTCGTTTGCCAAATCGCCGGGCCATATCTGAATGACGTGCTTTACACAGAAAAGAGCACCAAAGTCAAAAGCAAACATATTCATGATTCGAAGGACCTTCCCAAGAACATCTATACACCAAGGTAACTCCACTTCAAATATGAGTCTATCGCGTACAGGGTCGGAACATGTTGGAACAGAGCAGACAATAGATAAAAGCAAAAATGTTAGGTAGAGTAACAAGAACTTGTGGTTGTCTGCAGGCGGCCGTCCGTACGCCGATACACATGTGCAAATGTTTGCTGAAAAGGTCGTCATTGCTGAACGCCGGGCTCGCCGTAGCTCGATTTAAAACGGGGTGCTAATGAATATTGGTGGTTGAAGGACTGTGATGAAGGCAAAAAGTCGACGAGCGAAGTTGGCAAGTATTATTATGTATTATCGTTGATACTGACTGGGTGGGTCCTTAGGAGACGAGGGGTTGGTGCTGCCAATAGGCTGTGTCCTCGACCGGCCTAGCGAGTAGAAGCAGTGGCGTATCGGCCCAGTCCCGAAGTTTGTCTTCAGTCGGGGCCGCGCATCTGCTTCCATGGAGGACCCGGAGCGGCGACGGGAAGTCTGATGACCAGACTCACAAGGGAGATCGACCGAGCTCCGTGGGTGTAAAAGCCTGCATAACACCGCGCAAAGAAGAACGGCTAGAGGGGATATGTCGAGAGAGCGAAGAAAGCTTTTTTGCCAATCAAGGCCGGTTTCATGGAAAGGGTCGTATCTCATTTCTTCTAATATGCAGGTTTTCAAGGCACCCACACAAGCTCGATGATGCCGTCGTTCGAGGACATGGGGTTGTTCTCAGGGTCGACCCATCTCCAGTCGTTCGCTTTGCGCACGTAGATCTGGGTGACGGTGTTGTCGTCGTTCACTGTGGCCTCCTGGAGGTCCCAGCTGATCTTGCGGCCCGTCTTGAGCAGACTGGGCCGCTGAGGATCGAAAACGTAATCCAAGTTCCAGCCCTTGTCCTGGGGCGCGGCGGCAAAGGTCCTCTCCATCTGGGCCATGTTGAAGTCGATACCCTTGGGGTACTTCGCCACGCTGAAGCTGGTAGAGAGAACGAAGTCGTCCTTGGTGCGGAATCGCTGGAAGGCGCAGTCCTCGCCACAGATGTGGGCGATCTTGGTGTACTGCCAAGGGAGGGCCGAGTGCCAACCGCCGCCCTTGAAGTGGTGCAGAGAGATGGGCTGCAGACCAGCCTCGTAGAATCCGGACGGGTCGCCGTAGAGATCGAGCTGGTACAGACCATGCAGGACGCTCAGGCGCACATCGCTGTTCTCGTAAATACACTTGCGGAGAAGGATGTCACCCTGAGGACCCCAGCCAGAGTTGGACTCGCGAATCTTCTCGTCGGACTTGCAGCTGTCGTAGTTGGCATTGACTTGAGCAGCCAATGGGACAGAGAGGAAGACACCAGCACCGCCGAAAGCCTGAGATCCGTGGCGGTCAACGTTGTTGACATCTTCGGACAGGGTACCGACATAAAGTGGTTCGGTCGGGTCGTATTCCTCGAACTTCTTCGTGAGCTTGTGGACGCTGGGGAAGAAGGTGTCATCGTCGCAAGTGACGAGCCACTTCTTGTTCTGGCGCTCGGGGTGGTTGTACAAGGTCGGGACTAAAGTGAGGTAGCGAACGGCCATTTCCATGCGCGAGTCGGAGTGGTAAACGTCAACATCCACACCACGCTCGGTCAAGATCGTCCTGGCCTCCAGAATCTGCTCCTCGGACGCATCTAGGAGCAGGAGCACCAGCTTGCCACCGTTGGATTTGCCCTTGCCATTGGTCAACCAGTACGTCCATTCGTTCACGGGGCTCGTCTTGCTTGAGCTGAATCTCTTGAATGTGGTAGAGACACCAAACATAAAATCGCTGAGGTTGCCCGACGTAGGGAAAGGCGATTCCGGGACAGAGACTTGCAGCGGTGGGACACACTTCTCCTCGCCGTAGCTGTCTGGGTAGTTCGAGTCGATAATCTTGAAAGCAGTCGGCAGGAAGTCTTGCTGAAGCTTGGTCATGGATTTCCGGGCAATGGGTTCGCGGTTGATCTTGACGTAGCGCTTGAAATACTCAAATCCGTTTTCGAGCTGGTATTTGGCCTGTATCGCAGCCATGTCGGTGGTGTTGATTCTGCAGTCCATGACATGGTTGGAGACCGGGACAACGTCCACGGCCCCCGCATGCTCACCCCCGAGAGGTTGCTGCGAGTTCGCCTTGGCTTTGGGCGTAGTCGCCTTGATAATATGTGTTGTTACATCGTCCATCCGGTCGGTCCTCCAGGTGAGGGCTAACAGGAATAAGAGCGCGACTGCGAACAGCACGCATCTTGAGAACGGGTTTCTCATACTGAAAAACCGTTGGTGTGGTGCGGGCATCTTAGCTCCCATGGTAAGTGATCGCGGTTTTTGGCGTGTTCACTATGTGAAGTGCTCAGGGGGTGTTGTATATGGGATTGATCTTTCTTCTTCCTTGGTCAACCACCGGGCGTCATAGGAGCGCGTCACACGTTCTTGAGGCGGTCCAAGCAATCTAATCGTGGTGGCTTGGTGTAGCAGATGACGAGAGCCGTTGACTTGACAGCTGCGACAAGTCCGAGTGATGAAGTGGTATGGTTAGGGGACGGGGATGAGCTGGCGTGGAGAGCTCGGTTCTGTTGTCTTACACAACTGGAGTTAAAGAACGACTTACACCTCAGTACCCTGACGGTAGAGGTGAGACAAACATGAAAAGAAAGAGGAAAGGCAGACCGTCCGACACGCGAATGTCAGTTGGTATAGCGGCAATCGAATCGAGTCCCGGCTGTCGTAGAGAACCAGACAGTGAGAAAGTCAAAAGTCAAAAGAGAAGAAAAAGGTATCCAAGAAGAAGGAGTCCCGAGCGAGTGTATTGTAGGAAGAGAGAACTTGGCCTCGAGAAGGGTGGGAGGGCGAGTGGGTAATTACATTAGATGTACTCGAGGGAAAAGGGTCCCCCCCTTCTTCTTCTACTGTAGTTCTACGTATGTACATACATGCTTCTAGTTCCCTTACCCCTAGCACCCAGCAGCACCTAGCACGGAGGGGAGATTGATGGTATGAAGATAGGCGCATAAGGGTGTAGGCCGGTAGGTACTGGGCTTAATGCACGCAGCACGCGCAACACAGTAACTTGATGGCGAGGAACAACGGAGCTGGCAGTGGTGGGCCCGGATGGGAAAGGTGTCAGGGTGTGGAGTGGACAGTGGTGGAGTCTGCTGTGTATCCTTGCTGCATCCTCCTCGTTCGGATGTTCAGGGGGGCTGGTTAATGAGACTAAATGCAGAAAGTCGAAAATCGTTTGGTCGGCTACTGGCTGACTGGCTACTTACTCAGTTACTGCCTACGCCCCCTGTGCCTGGACCAGAACCTGGACTGCCGTGCATGGAGGGGGCCATCGATGCGCAACGAAACGAGTGTGCTGCAAACAGATGTATGTACCTGGCCTGACTGTACGGTAGCTATGTTTGAAAAAGGAAAAACAACCAATGTCAGCTTGACGAAAAGGAGAAGGTTACCAGGGTATTGCCTGAGTCGTCCATACAGTACATATCACACCCGAGATACATCCTTAATTGATATTGGTGACCGTTGGTGTTCAACTCACAACTTCCTATTTTCAGTGTTACTTGATGCATCCTAGCACACTCTTACTTTTTTTTTCCCCTTCCTCTCTCTACGGATAGGGTATCTCTTCATTTGCTATCATTATCATTCGTTTTGTGCAGTCCAAGCTATAGACGCGCCGTTCCTGTCAGCTGAACTATATCCCAACTAGCTGCTCACATAATTATCCGGACTTTTATTTTTCAGGCCACCCCGAACCAGCCCATTTGCCAGCCAGCTTACATTATTTCTCGGCTATTGAAGAAATATTCAGTCTGCTAAACTTAGAAGGGTACTGCAAGTCCATCCGTCGCCAAGCTACCAAGGATGGTGGAAAGCTGAGTCGCTGTGGTCCTCCGTGTGTGTGGCGCTTTGAGCTTTTGGAGAAGGAGTGATTGGTCCCACAAGTCTAGATTGAGCAAGATTGAGCTACGCGTAATCACAGATGATGACAACTCATTGGACGGGTTGTCCTGGTGGACGGGTATCGTATCCCCTACACAGTATACATACTTCAGTACTGCGGCTGGAGCGTGCGGTGGCGGTTCTGAGTATACTACTACGCTCTACTACGACGCACTCTACTTCGCCTTACTTCGTGTTGCAGTCAGCGGATTGAGAGCATGGCTCGAGATGGGTGAGACATTCGTTGTTCGCATACATAAAGCGAAGACGGTGCAGCTAGCCAAGTGGAAGTTTATCGGTCAGTTGTTGTGTGTTTGTATGTATGCATGTAAACGAGATGCGGGCGGCATGGTACAGGATCACGAGAGAGAGAGAGAGAGAGGGTTACTATTTATTTACCCTTGTCGCCGCAGATTGAGACTCGGCGACCTTCCTTGCTGCAGCAATCCCGCTTCCGGGCCTGAAAAAGTTACATATATATGCATGTAAAGACTGAGTCTCAATACGATACAAATCCCTCCCTATTTTCACAGTCATGAGATGCTGGCATGAGCCCTCTGTCTCTAGGGTAAACCAAAGCTTCAATATTGTTCTGTTACGAGGAGCTAAGGGAACACGATAATGTTGGCGTCCAGAACCATCATTGAGATCAGGAGGGTTGGCAATTCGCTTAAGGTACAGTATAAGCCAGGCGGTAGCGACCCAGCTAACCATTGGCGAAACCTTTAAATGAATCAGGTAAACTACAACAGATACAGCAAACAATGGCATCGAATATCATCGACGTGCCAATTCTCATACGACGAACGACTACTACATCTGTAACTCGCCACGCTTTTTGTGTGGTGATAAGGCAGAGGTAGCGGTTGGGTGGAAGCTTGATCGCACCGTGCCTCATCGCTGCTTACGTCCAAATGATCTGCCAGACACCCTAGATGGTCCCGCGGAGGAATTCCCTCAGCGGCATCCGACCGGTTTTCCCATATTACTGGCTTCTAGACCGTACAGTACGGCACAGTATCTCTACGCTAGGTTGCTGTCATGCGATTGGCGAGCGCTGGGAATCGATTGGGTTGGCAAATCGCGACCGGGGGATTCGCTCGTGAATTTCTCGTAAGCTAGTAGCAGTATATTAGCAGGCGGGCAGAATATTGAAAAACAAGAAGATAAACACTTCGTCCGAACTACAACCTGCCAGCCAAGCCTTTCACAGCAGCGGTGACAGCGTTCCTGGACTGAACTCAAGGTGAAGGTAGGTTTCTTTGGTGAAGGACCTGAAGGTTACGCGTCAATAATCCCCCCTCCCCCCCTGACAAGGGCTGTCTGTCCTCCCTTTCCGCTAACCATCATGCGGAACCCACACCAGCCTGCCTGCCAGCCTGCCAGCCCGCCCTGTCAACTAACAAAATAGCCCACAAAAGGCCACCAAAGATGCCAGGACGCCAGGGTTTTTCTAGTTGGCTCCAGGGCTTGAAATAGAGTTTATTAGCAGCAATCACTCTCGGAAGCCCTGATTAATGCAACTTATACCCGCATCACAGACAGACTCCGTATTGCACTGAAAATAGCGACAATCATACGTCAGCTTCAACTCGTTGTCAATTCGTCACTCATCACAATATGCACATTCCAGCCTCAATAAAAATAGCAAATGCTTTTCCGTGTCAAGGATGGATAGGTGAGAATGATGTGACCGTTGAATTGGGGAGCCATCCATGTACTTCCCGACAACAACCAGCGACCCCTCCAGCCCTCCTCCACTACCCACTGCGTAACCGGTACTTCAACATAGTTCACAGGTGAATGGTGAAATGGGGTAGAATGACGATCAAGAACCAAGCCTATCTTTGCTCTCTCCATGGATCCACGACGTTTTAGAGACCCAGCTCCCAGCCGTCGACTACTTGTATGTATGTAATCCAATTCTATCAATGGCCGATGACGTCGCAGAGAGGATCTGGACGAGTTCCCAGCAAGACAATCTGCAGGTTATTTGACTCCCAGCGCCTCAGCGCCTTGCACCTGGTTTTTGGTCATTACTGTCCCAGTCTCAATCCCACCAAGGATACAAGAATAGGTATCGTGAAATGGACTCGGCTCATTTCGGTTTATGATGTTGAACTGGGATTGCGGGTTATTATCCAATGTAACCTGCGAGATGCGAGAGCGCAACGCCATATGTAGTAGTGTAGCTGGCGAAATGACGACAGCATGACCGAGACTGTCCGTATTTCGGTTGTTACCCGTCATGAATCCTCCTTTTTCTTTTCAGGGTCACCACGTCTGCCATCTGCATAATATGTATGTACTCCGTAAAGTACGCGGTACAAATGGGCCCTAGCACAACATGATAAGAGTGAAAAGATGATCGGCCACTACGGCCCTCCCGTCCAAATTGGTTTGCTATGTACTTGGCATGGTCCCTGACTAGCAAGGCGATGCTGGCAGGCTGGGAGAGCCAACGCCCAATCCCCAATTGCCGCAGTCTGGCAGCCAGTGACATGCAACATGTGCTTAGCCGATGGGATAGCGCGGGTGAATTGCCGAATAGCATATCTTGGCTGCTGCTTCGAGCCTTCAACAAACGAATAGAATATGTAGGTTAGAATACCGAGAACTGCAGTGCCCGTTAAAAGAGAACGTCAAAAGAATGCCCAGCAGGGTTACTCCGCGCTCCAATGTCTCACATATGGCTAAGAATTGCCTATCGAACGCTCTCATCTGATGTAGAGTTTCGGGTTTCACACCTCTCATGACATCTACGGTCCATCACCTGTTCTGAATAAACATCGAACGTCCGTCACAAAACGTCGCTGGCCGCAGGTGACAGTGCCAATAGTCGCCCCCAGAACCTGTCGTATCTGCATACTCACGACGACACATTGCTTGCCGTACCATTCGCAGGTTGCATGGCAAACCTTCTACCACGCCGACATCCCAAGTCACTACATACATATTCTTGGCTGGATTAAAGGAGGGGCAGGGAGCGTCAGAGCCTCAGTTCAGTCAACCGTGTATCTCCCTTTTGCCCAACCATGCTTTGCTAGATGTGCCTTGAAACAGACAGTCGCAGATTTGACCACCTGCATACCTCTTACTGAACAAGCCGATTTTGTGCAGAGATGGATGTCCGCGATTCACCCTGCTATCTCGGCCGCCCGAGGGCTGTGTAAGTTTCACGATGCTTTGCTGTAGAGTTATGCCCAAAAGCTATGGCCTATCAACTACAAGCTATACCCGATGGCTATCCATTGTAAATTCCCACTTTGACGACGCGTGGCCGTGGCCTAGCAAATCCCTATTCAACGGGTCTCTATCAAAGACTTGCAAGTGCGATCTGCCCTGATCTTTACCCAGTTCATCATAACTGAGGTCTGCATGGAGTATCGATCGCCCAGATCGCCCGGCACTAGGGGTCCGCACCCTCAACACGGCCGGTCGTTGGACCGACAAATCATAATCACCGGTACCCTTCCACCTGCCCTTGCAAGCTGGTGAGTACCGCGTACTTTACACACTGTGCATACGTTTGTCTTTCTTTTTCTTTGCACGTGGGATTCGTGGGAAAATAGCAAACGTAGACGGTGAGAGGTCAGAAGGCTGAAGGATAGTTCTTCAACATGAAACGTTCGGCATGCCAATAGGGGCATATCCTATTGCAATTATACCTTCCTCAACTAGCGGATCTTCCGACCCAAATCAAACACCACTTGGATTTCCCGTTGCCGCCGCCGCTCCCGTTGGCTGGCAATCGTTCTGGTAAAACAGAAGGCCAAGACCCTGCATGCTGCCGCTGCCCGTCGACTCGTTTGGGATGTTTGCACCGTTCGAATCCTTCCAGAACGGATATCTGGTTCGACTTGACGCTTGACGATCTTGCATGTCAGGTTGCTTCTTACCTGCTACATACTTTGATCATGAGGATAGAAGTAGAGGGGCATACGCGTGTATTCTTTCTCCGCAGTCCTCGAGCCTACCTGCGGCCAGCCAGCCAGCCAGCCCTACTCTTTTTGCTCATCTCCTTTCTCTGCCACCTATCCCACTGCATCTACAGACATACTAACCAGTGCCGACTTGGCATTGGTTACGCCATAAGCGATCAGAACGATCAGTTTGGCCATCGCTGGTTAGTTGCGTGCTACCGTTACGTATACCGAGACACCGACACTTGGTTGTACAATCTGATGTCTGACACGTGATACAAACATGCTCGAACTTTGATATCGTCTTCGCCTGGAAGTGGACAACTAACCTACGACATCTTGATGCCATGTAAATGGCCACGGGACGGCACGGCTGCGCTAGACCGGGTCTACTCACATGGACACATGGAGGTTGAAGATGATTATCAAGTGATGAGCCTATCTACCTGTGGCCCGTTGTTCATTGCTGCGGCTGTCGCTACACGCATGGTGATTTTGATTGCTTCGCGGGTTTTCTGTGTACCCAAGCTTCCTCATGGGCGAGCAAGCAAACGGGCTGTGGTATGGATTCTTCTAGGCTCTACGGGGTGCCCAGACAGACAGAACATCCCGAGCACGCGGCAAGCTGTCTGAATGTGGTCTTAATGGGTTTCACAATATGTCACCAAATTGCTCGCTCTACAACTGCTGGAAGAAAACAGTCCATCATCATATTCCTGGTATTGTCCACCCCAACCCAACCTTGGACCGCTTAGCTAATCGCGTGGCAAATAATGTAGGGGCGGTTGGTCAAGATAGTTTCGGTCATATGTATTCGTCGATACCCGGTGTAAAAAATATTAAGTTGAGAATGTCTCATGCTTCGTTACGTACCAACGGCGGACGAATATGTCACATTCCTACTTGTGTCGCAACCCAAAAAGTTCGACCTCCCCAAGCGCCGCACTGGGTAACTAACTATGTACCTACTCGAAGCGCTTCATGCGCTTCATGCTACACAGCATCACGCGAACGGTTACAGGCAGGACTGTGTGACATGTAAGTCAGTTACAGGCGACTTTCGTCGTTTTCAGTATGGCATAGCCGACGATCAGCTTGAAATGTCAAACGGACACAGAGGGACGAAACACGATGAGAAGAAACAGTAGTAGGTAGGGCTTGGGTATCGGGCATCGAGGGTCGACCTCTATGCTAAACGCGTGCTTGATTGGGGTATGCAAGTATGCGTTAGGTGGTGCCCCGCTAAGTCGCGCTTTTCCTTTAAGCAGTGACGCGCCAATTTGGCCTTTGAGGCTTGACATTCCAAATGCTTCAACCCCTAGCGATAGCATAGCTGCTTTCTCCCCCCCCCCCCCCCCCCCTGCAGATTTCTATCACTTCTCACAATTACTATGGTCCAATGATACAATGACTGTCGCGCCACACTACCCATGCCGGCCTCTGCGTACAGCGACTCCCCCAATCCGGCCCCCGAGATAGTCTGCATCACGGCCGAACCCTTTGCGCCCAAGCCCCTCATTGCCGACATCCTGCGCACCAAGTACTGCATCCCCGGCTCCATCTTCCTTGTCGAGGACGTCGAGATCTGCAACGCCTCGCGGTCCAAGAGATGGCGCGCCATCCGCTTGGTGCTCGGCGACGGCGAGCTCTGCATCCAGGCCCTGCTGGTTGCTGAGATGCACCGCTACGTGGACGGCGGCGAAGTGGCGATTGGATCATACGTTAAGCTCGAAGCGTTCCGGCTGGAGTGGCTGGAAGAAGCTGCCGCTGCCGACCCGACGGGCAAGGGGAAACAAAGGGAGGATACGGTGGCGGCCGGATCAGGAAACATGCCATACCTTGTGGCAAGCCGCCTGGAAATGGTGGGCTGGAACAACAGACTCCTGGAGATGGCAGGGGCTGCAGGACTTCTATCCGACATAGAGGAGTCAGACATTGAAGTGGCTAAATTAGAGAATTCACCTGTCGCATCCGCCCAGATCTCAAAAAATGGCCAAGAAGTTCTAGCGAAAAAGGCAGTGGTCGAGCCCATGGTCACAGATGCATCCTTACTAGAGGAAGTAGCCGACGCGACCGACGAGGACGACTTTGAGGCAATGCTGGTGTCACCACAGCAGACGGCGCAGAAACGTGCCGAGTTGCCCACCCAGCAACAACTGCTGCAGTCACAGTCACAATCACTATCTGCGTCGCAGGCTGCAGCCATGGCAAGTGTCGCCACCGCCACAGACAGGGGGTACGCCGAGCCGCCCGTCTCAGAGGAGCGTCCTGTGCCCCTGCCCCTGCCCCCCTGGCTGGACACCGACCCGACGAAGCCGCTGAAGCTGACGCCGCTGCGGGGCATCCCCGACCTGCCCTACAAGCAGAACTGGTCGACCAACGTGCTGGCCGTCGTCGCCACGGTCTCGGAGCTGGAACCGTCGACGCTGCCGCCCTCGCGCCAACAGCGGCAAGCCCGACTCGCGCACCCGTCGACGCCCAAACAGGTTCACTTGACGGTCTTTCTCGACCCAGCCGAGTTTGCGCCCTCGGTCGGCAGCGTCGTGCTTCTCCTGGGCGTCAAGAATCACCGCTTCGACGGCGGCAGCCTGAAGAAGTACGCGAGCGACCGGCCCAAGCAGGGCGGGCGCTGGTGGTTTGAGAACCCGACGCAGTTCGCATGGTGCGATGTTGAGGGGTTGCAAAGGTGGTGGGACTTGAGGCTTTCGTGATGAAGGGTGGTTATTCACGGCCTTGGATGGGGAATGGTTGGATGGGTCACGTTCAGGATATGTCTGTTACTGCGTTTACGAAGAGTACTTTGATGAATAGTCATGAGGAATGAAGATACTGTCTTGGAGAGCTTTTGGTTCTCATGTTGATTATTTGATGTGGCAAGTCGTTTTCGGAATTCACTAATACGGCGTCGAGCTCATAACAGTAGACCGTTGAGTCACTCCTTGGAGCCTTCTCACGTTGTCTACTTGCACCCAGATACGACTTGACTAGGACGGATGTTTGAGTATTCCTCCGACTCATGCACACTTCCCGGACACAATGGCCCATTGCCAGTTGGGCAGTCGGCCAGTCAGTCAGTGATCCAAGCGCTTGAACGGGTAAGACCTGTAAATGCTGGCACGGGTTTGGCCAGTGGTCTTCTTGAGTGCGCTCGAGCTAGTACTGTGTGCCGCAGACTTCCTCCCTCTTGTCGTATTGGGTTCTTCTCAAGCGCCAACCAACCCTGTCATAAGTAATAGACCGTTTTCGGCGGCTGCGACCACTAGAAAGTCGGCGGGACCTTATGCTATGGGAGATCTCCAACTCCACATAAGCAGGAACGTCTGCGGGATGTTTTGTTCTAGAATCAGTCCTTCCAGCCCGAATAGGCCTGTAACGGCGTCGGCGTATATACCAGAAGCGTCTCAATGGTTCGATTTTATGTATGCGCTATATACAAGTAGCTGAGGGAGCTCTGTCAAATCTCTCCACGAGAGGGCCTTTCGTCCTTTTCAGCTCAACCCAGCTCCCCCGGACTTGACTCCCCTTTTGCGTTAGATGATGCGACGTTTCCCTGGGAGCCTTCTACTATTGTTTTCGTGGCGTGAGTGAGTGTCGGCCCGTTACCGTGACGGTTACCAGGAGCTCCTGCTAGTGTTCTAGGCTGTGATCAATTTCCTTGAGGAAGAAAAAGAAAAAGGAGAAAAAAAAGCTTCAGGTCTCCACCCGACATCTGGGGAACTTTTTCCCTCCATGTGTCGAATGCGAGCCTGGACTGCCTAATCCGTACTGCCATCCAGATTACAAAGGGTCCAGATCGTGGAAAGGGTCCGACGGACGTTCGCGCTAGGGTTGGGACTAGTCGGCGCGCGCTCGGTTCAAACAGCGTGGCAAGCGTGGGATGAAGACGTCTCGGGCAGCGGCACGCCCCGCACAAGGCAAGGGAACCCCTTCAGTCATCAGTGAAAATAGCTACTAATGTGTGTAGTGGTCTCTGTATGAACATGTGATGGAGTGGTCGCTATCTCGAGACCCAAACTGCAAATCAATCAATGAATATTGAGTCGGTCTCTGCAGTGTAGCAGCCAGAGTCGCGCCTCACGCCGGCCCCCGAATATGATGGAAAGAACTAACTACAATACCCCCCTCCCCTCAATTGGAAATAAGTATGTGTAAGCGGCTGCTAGGGTCTCGATTTCAAGGGCTTGATAACGACCATGGCGGAGGAGACTTTTTAACCTTTAGCAATTAGAAGAAGTGTTTGGTCGTCGGGTCTATAATTCTGTGGTTGGAACCTAGCATCGGATATGGCCCATCGACAGGTGGCCGATAGTCAAGAGGTGCCGCTTACCTAGTACTGAACTGAAATGAATGACCGCCGTGGCTCGAGATAGAGTTGGTATGCCGGGCCTGCAATCAACCTGCAATTGCAATATGAAGCCGATCCCTACAAACATGGCATTGATCCTGCTGTCAGCGTAGGCCAGCGGCGCATGTTGGGCTTCTTAATCTAACTTACTTGCTCTTACAAGACCGCTTTCTACTATCTTTCTCGGCCACTCGTGTGCCGCCATTGGACAGCTAAGCCCTCCATAGAAAGACAAGCCATCGTGTCAAAGCGACACGACAAAGTGCTTGGAAGAAAAGCCATTATACGCGGATCGTTTCATGACAATCGGCTTATCCCGATTCTTTCATCTGAATCGACACAAAGGGGTTCAGTTTTCCCCAAGATAAAAAGTCCTCGCTGGGCCAGTTACTACTACAACTACTGCCGAGAGACGAGAAAGTCGATCATCCATTCATTCATTCATCTTCATCTGCTGGCTCAGTTAACAAAAGTCATTCTTTCGAAACGCTAATCTCTTCTCTGTCTTTTCTGCAGACGAACAGATTAGCCCCTTTCACTCACTTCTTCCTTTCGTCTTTATCAGCTCTTCCTTGAACAACAGTTCCGCCGCCGCCAGGATGTCGGCCAGCAGTAAGATGATCGTCCAGTGGAACGCCCTCCACCACTCCTCCTCCCCCTCCCGGAAGCCGAGCACCGCCGCGGCCCTCCACGCCCGGAAGCACAGCAGCGCCGTCGCGTTCCACGCCCGCAAGCACAGCCGGGCCATCCCGAAGCACCTGCTGCACGAGCTCGCGCCGCCCACCTTCTCCGAGATGCTCTGGCTCCTGATGCTCTTCTTCTGGGCCTTCTTCTGCTGCCCCGTCACCCGGCTGGCCTTCGAGGTCATCGGCTATGTCCTGGAGGACCTGGTCCCCGAGGCGACCGACATTGCGCTGTGTACGGATCTGTAAGGGAAGCGGAGCGGGGTCCCTCCTTTCCTGCCCGGCCAGGGGTGTGCTGTTGATCAGCACTACTGGGCTGGACTGGTCTGGGTTGGGATGTCCACATTCACTAAAGGTAGGTCTGTCTCTCTTTATTCTCACACACGTGCATACTCTCCTATTTTCTGAGGCTTTATCAGCCCGATCGCACATATGTAATACTTAATGTATATTCGCCCCAACACCGTGTCCCCTTCCTCTCTGGCCTTGCTTGCTACCTTGTGTGTGATGATGCTCATCCGCTTGAGTAAATTGTACCTAACCTAAACTACCTACAGCAAACCACGACACTTTCTCTCTTTCAATCTTCCAATCTCTCTCCTTTGTCCATCTCTTTTAGCAATTCGTGGACACGCCACTCGTCGTGCAATACTGCCCATCCGGCCCACTGCCGACCTTGCTGGGCTCGGCCCCGCTCGCGTTACCCGTGTAGCGGTCGCAGTACTTGCCGGCATTCTGGCACGAGTTGGCGATGCGGCAGGTGTCGCCGTAGTTGGTATTGATGCCGCAGAGCACGCCACCGCCGTGCGCGCGCACGTTGTCGAAGACAAAGTTCCGTGGCCCCCCGTTTTCCTTGCAGTTGCCGCAGCTCCGCGCCACCTTCCCGTAGTCCGACGCGAAGAAGTTCTTTACCGAGACCGTGCCCCGCCCGTTGAACTGGATGATCTTGTCGGCGGCCTTGAAGGCGCCCCCGCCGTTGATGTGCGACGTCCCGCTCGTCTGCTTGAAGGTCACGGCGTCTTCGCATACGTCGGCCCACCATACGTTGTTCAGCGTGCTGTTGTTGTGATTTCGTTTAGTTTTGCTCATTGGGGCGATCTGATTGGAACGTTTTATGTTGTTTATGATGAAAAGAATGTGAAAAAGGGATATGATTCAAAGAAGAAGAAGAAAAAAAGATATGGGGAGTTATGGGTTCTGGAGAATTAGGGGGCGTAGGCGGGTAGGCGGGCGTTTACTTACCATGTTCCTTGGCAATGAACACCTTCAGCTTGTGAAGCACCGATGATGACGTTGGAGAGAGTCGCGCCGCTTTTCAGAATGAACATGGCATCCTTCTCGCCGGTTTCGGTTTGACCCTGGCATACAGCCGCTGTTCCAATGTTAGTCGTGTGTAAGTACATGTACGGAGTATCGTGTCGGATGAAATCGACCCAGTCAATCTATCTACAGTGCTGCTAGCTTACGAGATCTTTCAAATCGCTTCATTCCCCCGTCATAAGTCGCACTGACAACGATGGCTGCGCTGGTGGACGTAGCGCCGCTGGACTTGGGAAGCGTCGTCGTCAGACCAGTGGGCGTAGCGCCGGCGCCGTTGCCGCCACCACTATCTTGGGTGGTAGTTGTTGGAGGGGGGTTATTCCCGCCACCGCCACCACTACATGGTTGACATTGGGAGTACTGCAGAAAACAAACGTGTTGTTAGTTGCAATGCAGGTTTTGTTCGTCATGGTGTGTCGCTGGAAAGTATCAGGCTTACCCATTCATTCGAAGCAGTACAGCAAGCACCCGAGACACATGCCGTTACTCCACTCCAGCCTTGCCTAGTTGAGGTTTCTTTTGTGTTAGTATATGTAGCACTTCCTTTGATATACAAGATGATGAACTTCAGCCGTTGGTAACCTACCCTCCGCATTGCCCATAGAGAGGTGCCTGGGCCAAGGCGCCGCCAGTCCAGAAGACAGAGAATAGTGAGAGAGAAACGGGCTTCATCGTTTTTCACGGAGGCAGCGAGCAAATAGGCTGAGGTTAGGTATTCCACTGACCATCATCAATACGAAAAGAGGCACCTCTGCTTCACGATGGGCAAGAGGTGGCTTTATGTAAAAAGCCCCGATTTCACTACGACGGTGTAGACAGGTTGACCCGTCTCTAGCCTTCGTCACCCAACAACCAAGATGCTCTCTTCCACTAGAGCGTCCCCCGTGCTTTGGCATCATTCGTTGGTGAGGGGGGCTTCATCCGAGAGGAGGAATCCAGGACGTGTAAACCCATCCACTGGTTGATTGACTGTGTACCATGAGGGGATTCGTGGAAATATCTCAGGCTCTCTTTCTATGGTCTTAGCCGCTTGAGCAGCGGAGTTTGTGCTCGCTGGTTGCCGCATTGGGACGCACGATCCCTAAATCCACCAATCATAGGGCCGCCTTGGCACTCCCTTAGCATAGTGCCAGTCTCACCCCCTTTACGCTCAACTCGATCTCGCCAGTCTGGAAAGACAATTTTAATATGACCATAGTCGTAGTACTCCAAGACTCTTTTTATTCGATGAATGTACCATGCCATGTTTGCTTGATCTGAAAATATTTGGGTATCATCGGTTTTCCTGCGGACGAATGTTTCGTTTATGCTACGCTGGAGTAGAAAAAATAGAGTATCGAAAATGGTGAGTGTGATAAACGTTTATTCCAGTAGTAATTTTAGACGATAGAATAACTGTAGTCGAAAGGGGCGAGTGGTGTATACGTTTATTCCGGTAGTGGTTGTGGATGGATCATGGCTTTGGTACACTCCGTGCTGCCATGAAGCCGCGACTCTGCAAAGGCTCCCTTGCCACACATCATCTATAGAAAAATCTAATTTAAGAGGGTTACCTTATGTTCCGCGAACATTCACTTTCACTATAAGAAACTTGATTATAGTGTGCAGGCGAATAGTCCAGTCGTGGTACTCGGACCTCTATAGCAACTAGAAAAGGGGTTAGTTCTCAGTATAGTCGGGATCCTCCTCCCGAGCTATTATATTATGAAGAAAGCAAGGGTATAATAAGTCGACTCGCGATTAAACCCGCTCAAATTTGGAAGCAGTGGAATCATAGAACTTGAGAAGCACAGGTGCTGACGAATATCACCTACTAGTTGTCTACTTTCTATATGATGAAAGAGAGCTAGAAAATGCCAATCATGATTTGTGGTACCTGCATTTCGCCATCCAGCGGAGACGTAGCGGACAGAATGTAGCCGTTCTGGCAATCATTGCTTTCCCGCTAGAGCAATGAATAACCGAGGAGGCGGGAAGAACACCCCCCGTCTTGTATGCATGTACAGCGTTTCTCGTGGTTGAGACATGCCTTGCATAAGCTCATATGACAGCTAACAACCAACACAGACCAGTCCGTGCCGCCACGCCAGCCAGCCTCGACTGCGACTCTGATCCAGATGATCTTCAGCAAGAGACAACGGCGATCATCCGATAAAGAAAATATCGGGAAAAAGAAAAAGAAAGGAAGATTTTCTCGGTTGCATTCGCGGATCGGCGAGCAGGTTGGCCAGCCACACACGCATGTTTCCCCTCGTTTAAGTCTACCCCTGAATCTGTGGCTGGCTGCGCTTTAGTCTTGGATGCACTTTTGCCTTGCCGACCAACTGCAGTGCCGCATTTTCGCCAAAGAAACAGGTTCATTCCCAGATCACTGAAACGGTCTGGGATTTTGGACCGCTTTCACCCCCTTCGGCCAGTCGGCGAAAAGAGTCGAGAAGATTCAACGACTGAAATGGTAGTCATAGATTCTTCAAGTAAAATATACGCTCATGCATTTCGTTGAGGAGGGCAGAATTGCGATGGTACCCATTGGTAACCACTTGAAAACCTTTGAGTCATCGAAGGCCAAGTTTCGATCTGAAGAAAAGCTTGATGCGAGAAGAAAATGGCTTGTTTGGATGGTATAATGATGAGTAAATGCCTAAATAGCGCCGCTATCTGTTTTTCCAATCTCTAAACCCCTAAGATATACACTGTGTCTGGGTGGATTATACCCAAACAACCTAAGAATGATAATACAATGTGCCTCCGCAATTGCTTTTCCAAAAACTCCCGAAACACCTGAAGGAAGAACCAGTCGAAGCGTACTACACTGTGGCCCCCTAAACGGGTCTCCACCGCTCACTCGCCGTCGTCGACCTATCCCGGCCCGCCGATCCGCCCTCGTCGTACGTGACTGTGACGACGCGCGTCTTGACGATGGCGTCGTTGAGCCGGGGCGCGTCGGCGTCGGCGTCGGCGACGGCCGTGGGCGTGTCGGTGCTGCCGTGATGCCGCGGGTTGAGGATGTCCTCCTCGCTTGACGTGAAACCGGTGCCGCTGATGGTCATCTCGAGGTCGTCGTGGAGCTGCTTCCTGGGCCGCGAGCTCTTTTGGCCGATGGTCACAAGGCCCGGCTGCGAGCTGTCATCGGTGCCGCCGTTCTTGTCGCCGTCGTAGTACCGCCGGCCCTTGGACCCGCTGCTGCCGAAGATGCTGCGGCCGAAGAGGACCTCGGCGAGGGGCTGCATGACGGGGATCGACGAGGCGATGATGATGGTGCTTCCTTCGATACTAGTGTTTGGATAAGTGGGTTAGTCTACAGGTAGGCAAGGGTGTGAGAGCTCATATCAGATAACTTACACTGTCCAGATGACCAGGTCGGATGTATCGTAGGAGAAGTCCGGGCTGCCCAGAGACGGGATTCTTGTTGACTTGTAGATCGCCACGATGCCGGAGCTAGTATGCGTTAGCAGGAAGAAGCATTGTGATGCGTGGGACGTTCAATTCGAGCAGCGACTTACACAGAACCGATGCCAAGTGCAGCACACAGGGCAAGCTTCTTCTTGATGGGCATCTGAAGCCTGAATAGCACCAATGAGGGGTAGATGGCCAGGTAAAGGTCGACAAATGCTGAGATTGCTAATATGTGGGCGAAGAAGAAGCAGGTTAGCTGATTGATGTTGTGGGTACACCCATGGTGGCATGGGTAGCTAAGGGATGGAACTCACAACCAGCATAGACGCAATAGCCGATCAGGATACTCTTATCGAAGCACGTCTTCTCCGTAATGGAGAAAGTCCAGAGCGACCGCGCGGGCGTGCATTGGCCGAGCAGCACGCCCACCGTAGCCAGCAGCGACGCAAAGCAAACAAGGCCCATGGTCCACAGGTACCACCAGTGGGCGCGGCTCGGGTTCAGGATGCGGGTGAGCAGGGCGATGACGGCGAGCTTTGGCAGGCCGAAGGACAGGATCCCCGGGCAGAAGGCCGCCGTCGTCCAGAGGATGGCCCCTTGCTTCTGCTCCAGGTTGAGGAGCTCGAAGTGCTTGCCGTTACCGTAGCTCGTGGCGACGGTAGAGAAGGCGGTGGATATGTAGCCGCATAGCTGTGTGCCACGAAGAAAGTCAGGAGTCAATTAGCCCGTGCGCCCCCTATTGTGTGTGTGTGTGTAGGTGGATGAAGAAGTGTTAACCACATACCAACGAGAGAATGATCAAGTAGTCATCACTCCGTAGCCTCCTCTGAATGACACCGCGCACATAGAGTCTACCGGCGACGAAAAGGGTGCTGACGGCAGTGACAGTCCAGCAGGCGATCAATTCAGTCGGGCCTTTGTCTTGGGCCGCCCACTCGTTATACTCAAGGGTGCCTTTCGGCGGTGATGGAGTCATAGTGCCTGGCTGTGTATAGCAACTTCCGTCGTATAGGATAAGAGAGAGTTCAGGGCGCAGCCGTTCCGATATGCAGAAGAAGAGTAGACGAGCCCATTGGTGATCGTGAGGGATAGGCCGGGGACAAAAGGGGACCTTATAGTTGGTGGGAGGAGTATGTCGACGATTTTAAGCTTTGAGACACCCGCAACGTTAAACGCTGCATGCATATCGCATCTTTCCGAATTACACATCGATAATAGCTGAACCAGGTATATCGCATGGCCTTGAGGGCAGCGAAGGAGTGGCAGGCGGATACTCATCAAACCTGTGGTCTCACCCCGACGAGGTGAGTATTCTCCTCACTTCGCCATGCGAAAGGTATTGAAGTGAATCTGCGTGGCGTAACCGTTGGCAAAATGCCACTATTTCTTTCTTCAGGTCAAAAACGAACTCGTAGACAAAGTAGACTCAGACGTTGGACGGCCATCTGAGACCGTCTAGCGGGACTGGCCAACCACGTCTGATGGGGCTTCCGACGTACTGAATTCTATAAGCTGAATAGAGCTCAGGAATTTGAAACAGGCTTGCAGTTAGAAGGGAAGTCGGAAAAAACAAAGGTATCAAAGGCATAATGATTGGGCTTACATGTGCAGTAAGCAAGCAGGGCGAAGGGAAAGGGCGAAAAGGGCCCTGCAAGTTCGTGTAGGGAAGAAGCACTTCATCTTCCCAGCAGCAGCCGTGTTCCTGCGTTCTTGAAGATGCACAGCTGGGCGGTCGGTCAGTGTCTAGAACCGACCTGCCTGCTGGACTTCTCCAGTCACCACCAGTGTCCATTCGGTCTGAATGATCCGGATGTGCTTTCATCTTCTGCATGTCGAAACATATAGTGGAACCTATGGCATATTATCAATGGGACGTAGCCGCTGGCCAATCAGTGTCGTGGGAGATTCCTCCTACCCTGTTGATATCTTAGCGTCTTTAGCGTGCCGGCCCGCCTCCGTCAGTGTGTGTGGGTGGGGATGCTGGGGGTGCTTGGGGTGTTATTCGATAAGCGAGAGAGAGGGAGGACTGTTGCTTCTCTTTCTCGCCATACCCATCGCGTGGCTTCATCTATTTGCAACCTCGAAAAGAATATGGGCTGAAGCTGTCAATGCCGGGACGACCGAGGGAAGAAGCCAGCCTCTGTTCGAGAAAACCTACACCTTGAACTAGCAAAAGTCGGGTCGTCATGATGTTGATGTTCAAGAGATGCGTCTGTTGCGCCACATTCCTTCTCCAGGTCTTAAACATCTCCTGGTCGCCGAACCCGCCCGAGTCGAGTGTTACCCGCATTACCTCTCCTGAACGAGCATAGGCAAAACGCACCCCTCAAGCTATTTCCGCCTCGGACTTTCTTCAACACTTTGCTTTTGATCAAGTACTTATGCAATTTATTTAGTCGCATATCGACAATTGTGTTCAATAGTTGATATGCGAGACCATTGGCCTGGATGGACGTGTAAACACCAAAAGAACATGTCCGCAATATCTGACGGTTGAAACGGTCGCCGAGCCGTGATACACAAGGTTGAAGCCATTGGATTTCCTGGTCTCAGAACCTAACGGAGTATCAGTATTGGTATCAATATTGATATCGAGAGACTGCCAACAGGTGGGCCCGAATCAACCATGGATGGCGATCGATCTTCGGTATCTGGTCGAACATCCGATCTCAAGGCCTGTCGGATGGCATACTTGGTCACTTTTGCCGTGTTCAGACCTAGACCCTGCCATGGTATAATCATCCCTTTTCATCAGCTCACTCACTTGGCAATCCGCTAACTTGGGTTTCAGGGGGTCCCATATGGTCCTTTAGAGAGTGATGACGATGGGAAGCGGGATGCTCGTGCAGGACGAGTTATGCAGGTCCTAGGGAAAAACAAAATATAGGCTTCCCGTCACCTCACGTTTTCAGCCAAAGCCGCAGTTGCAAGTGGCAACAAGACCAGCCACGAACCTGCCAGGCGGTGGACAAAAATCAGCCTACCGCAAAACAGTACTATACCTTTAAAATAGCGTATTAATATAGACAGGTAAAATAAAAATATATAAGAAATATCATTATATATCTCTTTTAAAGAATAATATTTTCTATATTTTTAAAGAATTTGTACGCCTTTTCCCGGTATTAGAAAATGAGGTTAAATAAAGGGTATTATTCGAGGAGTACTTACCCCAAGCCCATTCGCGGTAGGCTGGTTTTTGTCCACTGCCTGCCTGCTCTGCTCCCGCGTCTTGCACTTCTCTTTTACACCCCTCCCTTTACGTTAAATAATCACTTGAACATAAGTATTATTCGAGACCTGCAGCAAGAAAACCAAAGAAGACGAAGACGCAAGTAAGTCCGTAGAGAGGAGCAAGAGAAGAGACAGAAACATGGGTTTAGACATCACCACCACATCGAACGGAACCAATGGCTCCAATGGGGCCGTGGTCGACAAGGCTGTGGCTATTGCGCCGAATAATATCGACGCTGTACACGGACTGGTGAAGCAGATCAATGCCGGAGTCGACGTCCTTAACACCGGAGGCGACGAGGCGCGGCATGCCTTGCTGGTCAAGGCCCGGAACCTGATGCAGGCCCTCGAAACGCCCCGAGAGACCATGATCAAGCATTGCTGGGCTCAGGTCAGTACTTCCAACGGTCCTCGGCCTCATCTGAAGAGAAAATTGCAGTAAACTGACCTGAAATGGGAGCTCCCAGACTGGCGCGATGGCTGGGTTGACCACTGGCATCGACACCGGCCTATGGGCCCTGATGGCTAAGAACGGCGATAGGCCGCAGAAGGTCGGCGAACTGGCCTCGACTCTTGCGATGGACCCTGTGCTTCTGGGTATGCCAAACACCACAAGGATATGCGCCATGTCTCTCCCCTTTCTAACGAACTGCAACAATAGGCCGTCTGATGCGTCATCTGGGTGCTATGGGCTACATCATCGAGACGGGTAAAGACGAGTACAAGCCGACGAACTTTACCAAGTCATTGAGCGTCCCTGTCATTGGGGGTGGCTATTACGCCATGTTCGTACTCCTGAATCTTTATTTTCTTCTTGTCCCATGCCGTTTTTTGTGATGAATCACCCCGACTGACTTAGACATGTTGGACGCCCTGTTCCAGGTTGGCCGCGAGCGCCGGAGTCATCTCCTTCCACGAGTTCGCCCGCAAGACGGGCTGGCAAAACCCGACAGATGCCGCCGCCACCTCGTTCCACCAAGCCTACCGGACCGACAAAAACTTCTTCGAGTACTTGCAGGCCGTCGGCTACGGCACCCAGTTCAACGATCACATGGGCGGCTACCGCCAGGGCCGCCTCCCGTGGATGCACCCTTCCTTCTTCCCGGTCCAGGAGAACCTGATCGCGGGTTTTGACACGACGGATTCGGATGCGCCGTTCCTGGTTGATATCGGCGGGAACGTCGGTCATGACTTGGCAGAGTTCCAGCGCTACTTCCCCGATCACCCGGGAAAGCTGATCCTCCAGGATCTGCCCATCGTCATTGGCCAGATCACTGAGCTGGACCCCAAGATTGTGCGCATGGAGCACGACTTCTGGACCGAGCAGCCGATCAAAGGTACGCAGTAGCCCCTTTCGTCGCCAAGCTCTACCTGACCCCTACTCACCCCTTCTCTCTTCTATGCCACCTCGAACATATTGCGTACATATGCGCCAGTAAAGGGGGAATAGGACGACATCCATCAAGAGACTGCTAGAACATGACCAAGCTGACACGTATCATTGTCATCCACATAGGGGCCCGGGCCTACTACATGCACTCGTGCCTGCACGACTGGCCCGACAGCCTGTGCCAGAAGATCCTGGCGCTGCTGGCGGCGGCCATGCGGCGGGGCTACAGCAAGCTGCTCATCAACGAGAACGTGATCCCGCCCACGGGCGCGTACTGGGAGACGACGGCGCTCGACATGATCATGCTGACCGAGTTCTCGTCGCGCGAGCGCACCCTTGACGACTGGGAGGGCCTCTTCGGCCCCGCGGGGCTCCGCATTGTCAAGGTCTGGAACGGCGGCAAGGGGGTCGAGAGCTTGATTGAGTGCGAGCTGGCCTGAGGAAGGAAGACGGAAGATGGGAATCGCGTTCATGGTGTGGTAAGATACAATGTAACGAGACGAGATGAGAAGGAAGTGGGAATGTTGATTTCATGTAAAGTAGCATATTGAAACGGTAAACATTATATATACTGTAGAGGCTGCTCTGGCTTCTCGCCCATGACTCGTCGCACTTGCTTATTGTCCTTGGACTGGTAGTCTGACACATTATTTGAGGATCTGAACAATGAGGCTAAATTTTAGGAAGGCCCATGTAACACATTTGGGATCAGACGTCAGGACACAAAATACAAACCAATGATAATGTTCGTTCACAATACCGGATCTGGCTGGCTGGCAGATCTGTGAAGAGTCCAAGAGTCCTAATCAAACTATGGGTGGTGGGCTTACACCACTTTAAGAACGATTCACATACCAATTTTTATATACAACTTTAGATACATACATACCTAGCTATTCAAAATTTCAAATCTTTGGGCCCCCAAATCGGTTCTCTCATACTCAATATCCGCACAATGATTCTTCAATGACTGCATATTCAAATTGGTAATAATTGTGTATTCCAGATAACCCCACAGCAGGGATGGTTTCTGCCAATGGAGGTTTGACAAACTGCGACGAGACTGTCGGCCCACTTGTCGGGGTGTTTGGCTATCTGTCATTCGCCAGTTTGGCACTTCACCGGTCCCGATATATCCACCCTTTTTTTTTGTCCTCCCGCATTCTCCGCTTTTTCATGAGAACAACGGGGGCAAGAGCTGTGCTCTGCAGAGAGCGAATCCTGGCAGTTAGACTGGGCTGAGTGTTAGTACTCGTCCTTCATCGCTAGATCAAGAGGGATTGACGCACGCAAACCCAACCGGCGTCCATTGCTAGCAGTATATGTATATCTTGGTGTTTGGTTCTGTTTTTCTCAAGAGATTCTTTCTAGGGTTTCTAGGGAGTCTAGATTTTCTGGATAGTTCTCGATTATTATCAATCTCCTTTAGAAGGGCTTGGAGTTCGAACCTTTTCTTCGATAAATACAACAAGAAGTTCCGGTCTGAAAATGGGTTTACCAGCCAGTTGACGATAGTTCGTTTCGTACTTAGTAAAGTGTGGAATTATTCGCTTTGTGTTGTGATCCCGATAGTCTGTGTCTTTGTAGTTGCAGCAAGTTTGAAAAGGAGCGATGTTAACAGGTTTGTCTAAGCCATCACTCTTGTGTCTAGAAGATATGCTGAAAGTAAATATAAAGCCCGTCGTTGAGGTAATACTCGCAGGTAGCATTTACTTTGTGAAGCGGTCAAACAGAGAATGCAAGAGAAAGTTGGGCGCGAAAATTGAAATGTCAGAAATTTGAGTAGGTTAGGTGATCGGCGCATGCTCCCCGCGCCCCTTTACATAGATTCAATCGGCAAAGAGTTGAGCCAAATCCCCGAGTATTGTGTCACACTCACTTGCTACATGTGGTGTTACACCAGGGGAAGCACCTCGTGATTGTAGCAAAGTGACGAGCAACACAGCGTGGCCTTTCTGCCTAGCCCAACATATCGGGGAGCGGTGCTTGTTGTCAGCCAGGTTAACGTTGGCTTTTCCAGTACCAAGGAGCTCGCGTGTAATATTCTCGTGACCAAGGCCGACTGCCCAAGATAGCGCTGTCCTTCCATTCACATCCTGATGGTTAACGTCGACACCTTTCTGTAGGAGGAGCAAAGCCGCAACTGTTTCGTGCCCGTTCATACATGCCTGTATGAGTGGCGTCCAGCCTGTGTTGTCTTTACAATCTGCATCTACTCCTTCAATGTCCAGCAATTCCATTACCACGTCGGTATGACCGTTTCGGGCTGCTCTTGATAGCGGCGTCTGTTGCCAGTTGTTGCAAGCTGCGACATTGATTTTTTTGTGTGCTAATAACTCACGGATGACGTCCAACCGACCTTCTTCTGCTGCCCACATCAGTGGTGTCCAACCGTCGGTGTCTCTCAAGTTCGGGTCTGCTCCTTTTTGAAGGAGCCGCCGGGTGATACCTGCATGCCCATGTTCGGCAGCGTGCGACAAGGCAGTTCGTCCATCACTGTCCGCCATATCAATGCTGCTGTTACAAGCGTCAACAAGCAGCACATCAACCACATTCTCAACCCCTTTCTGGGCAGCGAGTGACAGGCATGTCTGCCGGTTGCGATCAGTTGCATTGCAACTCGCACCTTCATTCTTCAACTTCTTCACGATTGCCTCGTGTCCGTTCTTTGTAGCGTGGAACAATGCCGATTGACCATCCTTGTCCCGTTGGTTGTAGCTTGCACCATGCTGATGCAATATATCAATAATGTTCTTCTGGCCCCTTGCTGCCGCCCATGACATCGGTGTGAGGCCATACGAGTTGGGTAGATCGATCGACACAGAATCATCGCGAAGCAAGAACTCTACCATGGCCTCACGACTATAGTCTGCCGCCCAAGACAGTGGCGTCCGGCCGTACATGTCACATGCATTGATATCGGCGCCGGCTAGTATCAATATTTCAGCCACAGGTACGAAGCCCTCTCTTGCAGCATGAATTAAAGGGGTTCGTTCTTGCTTGTCCCGAGCCTCCACGTTGGAGCCGTGTTCAATCAGCAGTCGGCTTGTACCATGATGACCCCGTCTAGCAGCCCATAACAGAGGCGTTTGGCCTTGCAGATCTGCCATGTCCAAATCTGGTGATTCTGCAATCAGATCACCCAGTGCAAACCCCAAGCCGAAATATGCAGCCAAGTGGAGTCCACAGGCACCTGAAGGCGCACTCAGGCTGTATCCTGGGCTGTACTCTGCGTTAAGCATAGCCATTACCTGAACTGCAGCTTCGACGTGAGTTTTCATGCGTAGAAAATCCACAACCTCGGAGTGTCTGGTGGATGCAACCCCGATAGCATGGCAGCCCCAGCACTTTGCCGAGTATTCGTAGAGAGGGTATGTCTGCACTCGCTCACCCAATTCGTGATCGTTTAAGCATGGTCCAACTGCAAAATACGGAAGTGTCAAATAATGTAAACAAACATCCGTTATGTGCATGTCGGCTCCCGGGAAAAGGTCCAACTGGGGTCTGGCAAGATACTCCTGCAAAGTGTAGTGAACCAGCCGAACCACGGAGTTGGAGTTTTCCACTGTGACTAGACCAGCACATGACGCCAGAACTGTGTCAACGTTCGGCATATCGTCTTCGTAGACAGTGTCTTGATCGAATCTGGTAGCTATGGCATGCCTCAACTCCAGGCTGGTGAGCGGTCGTTTCGCATGGACAACCCACATTATGCAGTCCAACGCCAACCGCCTCGTCTCAGTGGACTGGCGCTGTATCCGCCGCATGGCTTTTTCATATAGCACATCATAGGCGCTTGACCCGGCGGGAATGCTCGATAGGCCTTTTCTGATGCCACTTGGTGTGTTGAAGTCCCCAAAGAAATCGACATAGAGCTTGGCCAGTAGAAATCTAGCATCGATATCAGATCATATTCACTTCATATATTTCGAGGTCTAAAAGAGGAAGACGAGAGCCTTACATTCCATCAACGGTCTGACTGATTTGATTCTTGACCTCCTCTTTGAGACTTGGATACTTCGAGAGCAATTGAAGCTGTGATAGTTCAGTCTCCAGGTATACTGTCACGTCTCCCTTTGCCGCTCGGATCTCAATTGTCTCAAATATTGACAATAGGGGCTCCGAAATGAACCGAGATGTCATGAACAGGCATGTCCTCGTGCGCTTCTGGAGATCGACCACCACCTTTATGAACCTTCTGCGCTCAGAATCGGCTAGTTCATCCAGGGCGTCGACAATCAGGAAGGATATCTGGTAGCTGTTAAGCACTAATGTCAGAGCACCTATAACTTCGTCGAGTAATGGCCGTGTCCCGTCTTGCATGTGCTTGTCTCGCAAGAATTTCACATGGTCTGGAAACGGTCGTTTGCCAAGAAGCTGCTTCAGCAGGTACGCGAACAATTCCTCGCAGGTTTGGTCTTTCCTCTGTGTGTAGTCACAATACAGGTAAATGATCGCAGTCTTATTTTCATTACGATGGCTTGACTGCAGGTGGTGAATGACTCGAGCTGTGATAATGGTCTTGCCGGCACCGGGCATTCCTGGGCAGTACAGTAGGCGAACACGTTGTTTAAGCCAATCTTGGAATTTCGAATCGGAAAGGAACCAGCCAGCTGTTTCGGGATGGCAAGCGCGCCTGGCAGCTATATGTATCTTCGAAAAGTCGAACGGACTGAGCCATTGTTGAAGATCGGCAATTTCTAATCGGGATAGTTGTTCATCGCGGAATTGTTTGCTTTCGGCAGCGTTCACTTCATTCCTGCGCAATGGTCAACTAATGACCTCTAACACCCATCAATTTCCATGAGGATACGTACAAGGTCAAAGCACTAATATGTCCATTCAGAAGGGTCATGTAGTATATGATGCGTTGGCGGTGATGCTCGAGCTCATCTGGCTTGAATCGTATTCTTTCCAATACGAGTTGCGCTTTCTTCCGCAAGCCCAGCGTGACCCCGGAGACCAGCCCAGAGACCAGTATAGAATGGGTATTTGCGATTTTGTTGAGATCAAGCAGAGAGCGATGGCAATTCTCAAGACATATACGTATTGACTCCGTTTGAGCCTGTGTAAGGCTCTGATCGGCTAGGACCGCTTGAAGAGTCTTCAACATGCTCGAAAAGGTAAAGACACTTTGTGACACCCGATCAGTTGGTTTCTAGCCCAGCCTCGTGAATAGGAGCGCTTACTCTTGAGAAAGCTCTCTAGCAAGCCGAGGTGAGTTGCTATATCTTCCATAGACCTCGTTAGCCAACTCAATGAGTTTGATAAAGTCAGAAACGCCAAAGCCAAATGACATTGTCACAGCGACTTCTGAGGCCTTAGACCTTACATATCCAAATGGATCACACCCTCCCTTGGGCTATCTCAAGACCGTTCATGGGTTCCACGTTCCTTTTAATAATGTCAAACTGTCTGCTGACAGGAAAATGCATCGCCTCATAGTTGCAGCGATGCAATACTGTTGGGCACCAACAAATGCCTCGAGCCCTTCTCAAGGTTAATTTTGACCGAAGAGATTCTGCCTTTACATGGCACAGCCTTGGGCATCGATGTCTAATGAAGCATATGATTGATCAAACAAGTAAGCTGCATAGCTCTGCCCTCATAGTATGGGAGCCCAATTGTCGACATTTCCCCCCTCATCCTCAACATCTTTTGAGGCTATGCCGCCGATGCCTCAATTCCTGAGAGTTTGGCTTTCATTGACTGACGACTACCACGTTGGCAGAATATATCGATATGATCACGCTCGTTATCAACTCAGCTTGGTATAATCAAAAGGAGGAACTTTTGGCGTATGATGGCAATTTATGGCCTAGAGTGATGATGTCAATGATATCGATGATAGCGTAGAAACAGAACCGCGGCATAATTGATGGCCCCGAGGCAACTAACTAGCACGCCCACGCACTCGCATTCGGAATTAAGTAGTACATATTTGGCTGGCTAGACCCCGAATTCGACCCAATCCAGTTCGCAGCTCTGCCATGCAAGTACAACATGATGATCGGTCTAATCGCTTTCCGATGACTTGAATTAAAACGAAATGATTTTGATAAAGAAAAACGATAGGGTCGCAGGGACAAAACTAGGCTGCTATTCAGGAAAACATTGCCTATGAAGGCATTTCCCCTATCTTTTTGCAATATATCACATCGCGAGCACCAAGCAATATATCCGGTTCATAGCAAAGCTCGCCTAATACAGCAACCTACCAACCTTTCTCCTTAAAACCATATTCCATCAAAAGCATGGTGAAACTCAACGAAGTCAAGACCCTCAATGCGGCGCTGGTGGCCGAGAGCCGCCGCCCGCTCGTCGGCGTGTTCCTGGGCGGCACGTCGGGCATCGGACACATGACGGCGCGGGCGCTGGCGTCGTCGGCCCAGCAGGCGGGCGGCCACGCACCGCGGATCTACCTCGTGGGCCGCAGCGAGCAGCGCGGCGGCGAGATCGTCGAGGAGCTCAAGGGACTCTGCCCGGCGGGCACGTACCGGTTCGTGCGGGCCGCAGACCTGTCGCTCTTGGTGTGCGTCGACACCGTGTGCGCCGAGATCGCACAGCTCGAGGGGCAAGAGCAGGAACCACGGATAGACTATCTCATGACGTCGCATGGGGGAGCTATCTTCCAACCACGCCAAGGTTCGTTCAGAGCCCTTCTCCATATTCTTCGTTTCATTGGACTTGCATAGTAGCTAATATGTCATCTGCGGTGCTATAACAGACACCAAGGAAGGGTTGGATGTTACCATGTCCATGATGTACTACTCCCGCATGCGGGCCATCCAGCAGCTGACGCCCCTACTGATCAAATCGGAGCTGCCCGCGACCGTGGTGTCCGTCTTCGCGGCCGGGTTCGAGGCCAAACTGTTCCGGGACGACCTGTCGCTCCGAGACTATCAACACTACAGCTACCTGCAGGTGCGGTCGCATCTGTGCTACATGCATTCCATGTACATGACCAAGCTAGCCGAGACGCATAGCAATGATACTGGCAAGTTGCGGTTGGTTCACATCTTCCCCGGTCTGGTCCTGACCTCGGCCTTCGACAACCCAGTATACCCAGCCTGGTTCCGCTTCCTCTTCAACCGGATCCTGGTGCCGCTGATACTGAAGCCCTTCATCGCCGTCGACTCTGCCGAGAGTGCGGAGCGTATGCTATCACTCGCCTCGCCTGTCCTCTACCCTGCTAGAGGGGATGAAGATAGCGGCGGTGCCGTCAAGGGTATGGATGGGCGGCTGGGTAGCGGGGCGTACTCGCTGGACTGGAAGGGCGATGATATCCACAATATGAAGGCGTATGCTAAGCTTCGTGGTGACGACGAAGACGAAGATGTGATCGACGTGCTGAAGAGGCAAGTTTGGGAGCATACGAACAAAGCCTTCGAGGTTATCGCGGCCGGGCAACCTTTCACGGAGTGAACCAGGATTAAATAGCCGAACCTAGTCAGCGTGTTGCTTTAAGAGATTCGGAGGAGGGCTGGTGGAGAGGCTAGATCATTGTTGGGTCAGTTCAAAACACGATACAATGGGACGATGAGTCCAGATAACTCTTCATCGCTGCTATCCTAGCTCTTTACTCATAAGTATTATATCAACAACCATCGAAAGTCCCCCTTTTGAAATAATATATAATTATAGATACTCCGGATCGGTGAGCTCCTGACAAAGCCGGACGAAAATGAACCACTGACCATAATCGAGACCTCAATGCATGGTCTAGTGGTCCAGCGGACGAACAGCGCGCCAGGGCTAAAGACCACGGTTTATTCCGCCCATTCATCTTCAATTATCCTACCATCACCAGCTATAATGTTTTTGTTGTTGCTGTTGCGACGTTGTGTGCAATCTCTCGCTGTTTGGTTGATTGGTTGGCTGGTTGGCTGGCTGGCTGGCGAGTTGGTTGGTTTGCTTCTTGCGGACGTATAGTTCCTTGAAGACGGGTCATGACCTTCAGCCGAGGCACCAACCAAGGACGGTGGCCGCCCGACTCGGAGGATTTCTGGAAGCTCGCAACTGAATTCCTCTCGTAAATCATGGTTGGGGTAGTCTGGGGCGACTTGACTGTGATGGAACAACGTGGGCGATTCGACTAATAGTAGGATAATCGAATGCGGAGTAATCGGGTTATGGGATAACTAGCCATTAGGATATCCAACTCATGCCACTTCTATGGCATCACCGCGAACACGGGGATGCAGCAAGCCAGCCATTCGAGTCCTGTTCCTCCCAATAAGACCGATATCGTCCTCGGTGTCAGGCTAGGATACGGTGTTTAGGCCGCATTGCTACGGATAACCGGTCATGGGATAGCTAATAGCAGTCAAATCATTAATAAACGACATTGCATAAACCAAGAACATAGATATTGCCCAGACGGGAATATAATGCTGCCAGAGATGTTCCTATAGAAATTGAATTTAATATCTTCGTCTACCTGGGTATTAGGCCCCTCCTTCCTCTGCGAGTTGACCAACAGCAGCCTCAAATCGGGTCTTCTTTTCCTCGAAAGCATCCTCCTTTTCCTCCGTAATCCGGACTCTTTCTACCTCCCCTGTTCTACGGACTTGGCTACCAGCAACGTCGTTAAAGAACCATCGGGCCTCCTGGTACGTATATAGCGTCCAAGCATGACCCTTACGCTCGGCTCGGGCCGTACGACCGACTCTGTGAACGTACGCCGTGACGGAGTTGGGCATATCGTAGTTGATAACGTGCTTAACGTCAGGCAAATCGATACCACGAGCGATCAGATCCGAAGCAATAATGATACGGAGTTTGCCTGCTCGGAATTGTTTGAGTGTTCGAGTCTGCGCCTTGTCGGTACTGTCAGAAGTAAGACACTTGACGACGGGTTCCAGCTTAGGGGCCATGATGGCCAGGAGTCGCGCGAGACGGATAGCGTTTTCTCTTGTTCGTGTAAAGATGAGAGTCTTGGGGGGCAGAGACGGCTCAGCAGCGGTCGTAGAAGAATCGCTATCGGAGCTATCGTCTGCATCGCTGGACATGATACGATCGCTTTCAAGGAGGTCGAGAAGGAATAGGGGCTTGAGCTCCAGGTCGACCTTGATGGCGGATTCCCGCAGGGTTGCAGGCAGACTGAGCATGGTTTCACGGCCACGTGTCTCATCACCGTCCTCGGGCGCCATTTCCACCAGCTTGGGCCGTCGGAGTTTCAATGGCCCAAGCTTGTCAAGATCTGTTGTCATCGAGGCACTTACGATGACCTTGCGGACACCTGTCAGATGTGTCTGCATGTGACTGCGGCGTTGGAACAATTCGGTATCGGTCTGTAGTTTCGGGATGACAACATCAAGGAACTGCTGGTGGTTCTGCCCGAAGAACTTATCGGCTTCATCAAGAACGAACCAGCGGACAAAGTCCAAATTGAAGCCGATCGTGAGTTTGATATGCTCCAAAAGTCGGCCTGGTGTGCAGATAAGGATGTCGACTTTAGAGTCGTACTCGAAAACATGGTTGGGTAAGGTCTTAATGCGGTCTTCAGCAGCGAGCAGGCGGTTTCTCTCTTCGTACTCGCTGTCGTCATCATAACGTGCCCGCCTGCTCCGGGTCTTGATCCTCTCCTGGCGTTCCTTATAGCCCTCGGGGTCCCATCGTTCACCTCTCTCAATCAGAGCACCCTTTTCCTCGTCGAGAGACCGATTTCCCGTGGCGATACCGACCTTGACGCGTTTCGTACCTAGGTCACTGAAGACTTCGGCGGACTCCTCGCATACCTTCATGACTTGCCGTGCCAAGTTCTTGGATGGAACCACCACGATGGCTCGAAGGAAGGTGCGAGGGCTGCCCGATTTACTCAGATCGCGGATGATAGGCAGAGCATAGGCCAAGGTCTTTCCAGATCCAGTCTCGGCTGAGACCAAGAGATCGCTGTGCATAGTGAGGCAGTGATGAGGGAGAAGTTGAGGAATTACCGCAGTCTGTACGGCATGTGCCTCCTTGTATCCCTTTGCTTCTAGTCTTTTTGAAGCTTCGGGGGTTATGCCGCAGTCAGGTCTCAAGCCAAAACTGGTAAACGGCTTCTTTGAATCTCTGGGGACTGTGATATGGTCGTATATCCAAGAAGGAATCTCTGTTTGCGGTGCCGTTGGGAGCTCGGGGGCTCTGGGTTCAGGCTGAGGCAAGGGTTGCAGGCCATGTACTTCTTGCGCTTCAGGGGCGTCCAACATTGGCACATCCTGATCTCCATCTTGTTGATCGGCCACAATATCATGATCGGGAGCCTTCATAGACTTCGCTTTCTTCTCGAAAACTGCTTTATGCCGTGTATTGACTGGCTCGTCGTCAATAACGTCATTGGTTTCTGTTTCGGCCTTAGACTTCTTCTTTTTCTCCCTCTTCTTCTTTTCCTTGACGGGAGATTCCGGTAACTCAGGGCTATTCTCCTTGACAGCAGTGTCTTCCAATTCGGGGCTCTCCTTGGCCGGAGGCTCTACTAACTCGGGGCTCTTCTCCTTGGCCGGAGGCTCTGCTAACTCGGGGCTCTTCTCCTTGGCCGGAGACTCTGCCATCTCGACGTCATCTTCCGGAGCGGCAGCTGGGGCGATTTCGTCTGGTTTTGTGGACTCCCTGCTCTTCTTCTTCTTCTTGTCCTTCTTGTCCTTCTTTTCCTTCTTGTCCTTCTTTGCCACAGTCGTTTCTTTGTCGGCTTCGGGGGCCTCTATTGGTTTGCTGTTGTCCTCTGCTACTTTGGCCTTCTTTGCAGGGCGCTCAGGCATGGGCTCGTCATCGAATACGATTTTCGTATTTAACTTTGCCGCCTCCTCAAGCTTGGGAGGTGGAATATACCGACCGTACGCGCCAGAAGCCGGTGCGCCCGCCGGGGCGATTATGCCAGGTGGTGGGACTCTGGTGCTCTGGGGTGCCGCGACAGGTCGCTGCTCGGGGGCCTTAGGCGGCGTTGGCGCCGCTGGCTTAGCGGGTGGAATGTATCGCGCATACATTGCGTTGGTGGCGATATATGGTCTGATTGCAATGGGATAAACAATGAGAACAGTTTATGTGAAAAGTCTGGCTCTGAACTGCAAGTGGGATGGTATAGTCACTCGGAAAAAAGAGCACTGGGAATAGCTGCGGTTACGAGGTTGCCCGTGGGGTAACCAAGGTTTATGACAGCAGACTTTGCATTGACTTTTGAATAACCATGTGGTTGTTGAGGTCAAATCAATTGCAGATGTTGCGACACCATATTTGACTGCTGGTTGACCAGTCCTCCGAAGATTGTTTTTTTTGCGAATATCTGAAGATTGCGATCCAGCATCGCGGAATTATTTCCCCAGCGCAATTGCATCGAGGGACGATAAAGAATTTATTATGGGGTATTGCATCTTATCGCTGGGAAACTGGCTGCTAGCGCTGAAGGTGCTCCTGCTAAAGTAGCAGTACCTACTTCTTAAGCTGCCTATCGCTATCGGACCCCCCCTGTGTGGATCCAACATTGAAGCTCCAAGCACCCGACTTGAGCTGCAACTGCTGCTGCTGTAGGTTGCGCGCCAGGTACTAATGCATGTGTTGTATCATAGCAGTACCTGCACTACCTGTAGGTTTGTACTGAGGGACATCGAGGGTAATGGTTTCCACATGTCGACTTCGCGCAACCAAACTGCCTCGATGATTTATCATTGCCAGTCGCAAGCTCGTTTATTTGCTCAACTCTTAATCATTGATTCTTAAAGCCATGACAATTCTTCTCAGCATGCTATTGAGCATACAATTATTCGAGAGTGGGCAAACTTGAGCCGAAACTGATACTACAACCAAGTCCTACCATTCAGACTCGCTACCTCTTCCGTCCGTCAAGATGCCGCGCCGTACGTACAACATCGCCATGGTCAGCGACTTCTTCTTTCCCCAGCCAGGAGGAGTCGAAAGCCACATATACCAGCTCGCCACGAAGCTGGTCGATCGCGGTCACAAAGTCGTCGTCATAACGCATGCCTACCAAGACCGGAAGGGGATACGATATCTTACGAATGGCATCAAAGTCTACCACGTCCCCTTCGCCATCATCTACCGCTCCGCCACCTTTCCGACCGTCTTCTCGTTCTTCCCCATGTTCCGAAACATCATGATCCGAGAGCAGATCGACATAGTTCACGGCCACGCCAGTTTAAGCAGTCTCTGCCACGAGGCGTTGTTGCACGGTAGAACAATGGGCTTGCGTACCGTCTTTACTGACCACTCGCTGTTTGGCTTCGCGGATGCTGCCAGTATCCTGACTAACAAGCTTCTGAAGTTTATCCTGAGCGATGTCGACCATGTCATTTGCGTCAGTCATACAAGCAAAGAAAACACGGTTCTCCGGGCAGCCCTCGACCCGGTCATGGTTTCTGTGATTCCCAACGCCGTGGTGTCAGAGAACTTCCGCCCGCGGAAATACCCCCCAGAGCCACCAGCTCCCAACAATGGGTTTGGGAATGCGACACCCGCGGTTCATCACCTTGGCCCCAACGACCCAGTCGTTATTGTTGTTATCTCCCGACTTTTCTACAACAAAGGCACCGATTTGCTTACCGCTTCGATTCCAAGAATCCTCGAGAATCACCCCAACACTCGGTTCATCATTGCTGGGTCAGGCCCGAAAAGCATTGACTTGGAGCAAATGATTGAGCAGAATGTATTGCAAGACAAGGTCGAGATGCTGGGCTCCGTACGCCATGAACAAGTTCGGGACGTCATGGTTCGTGGCCATATATACTTGCATCCAAGTTTGACCGAGGCTTTTGGGACAGTTCTGGTGGAGGCTGCGAGCTGTGGCCTCTATGTTGTATGTACTGCTGTCGGTGGCATTCCAGAGGTCCTCCCGGGCCACATGACTGTCTTCGCGAAGCCAGAAGAAGACGACCTTGTGGTTGCCACTGGCAAGGCGATTTCTGCCCTGCGTGCAAACAAGGTTCGCACAGAGAAGTTTCACGACCAGGTGAAGGCCATGTACTCGTGGGACAACATCGCCAAACGTACAGAGCGCGTCTACAAGGGCATCATGGGCGACATACCCGAGGCCGAATTCTACGGCTACGACGTAGGCGATACCGCGGCGTGGAACGGTGAAAGCCATTCCGGCGTTCGGAGCTTCGCCTTGATCGACCGCCTGAAGCGATACTACGGCTGCGGTGTCTGGGCCGGCAAGCTGTTCTGCCTTTGCGCCGTCATCGATTACCTTCTGTTCGTCTTTTGCGAGTGGTTCTGGCCTAGGGATGGTATTGATATTGCAGCCGAATGGCCGCGAAAAATCTACCATTCCGACGATGACGACTGAACAACTTACTAGGATCTGTGGCATGGGCTACAGATTGAGAAGTGTTTTTATCACGAGATACCCATTAGAGCAACTCGGTGGGTGAACATAGACCCGGTATACGGCAACAGCCGTGTTACACAAACGACCAAGGTGTCTGTATATATCTGCATACAGAACATCGTCTTGGCACCCGTGCTATTGGACATGCTATTACAATCAACGTTATACATCTTATGGTTATTCCTCAACAACCACAATGTGCTGTTTCGAATATGTCCAAACACGTTGAGGGCACCTCAAGATTGCTACGCATGAGACCATCCCTCGTGGCACATCAGAGCCAAGTGGCAGGGTCTTTCGCACTCCAGGCCAGGCCGGGTCTTCCCGCCCACGACCACATCATAGACATGGCCTTGTCGTCATATCCGCTCAGTGCCAATCCCTCGTGGCGAGAAGATGTAGAATCCTTCAGCGATGGACTGGTCATAATCAGGCATTTGCCTTACGCCTATGGCTAACGTCGCCTCGAAAGTCCTATCGACAATCCCCTCAATCACGGTGGGAATTTGCACGAGCGTTACCTATCGTCCTCCATGAGTCTTTAAGGCATGCACGGCGTACAGCCGGCACGAAGTGATGACACAAATAGTAAGCAACATAGGTTGGCAATTTCTTCGCACCATACAAAAATAAGGGGGTATCAAAATAGGAATTGAGTCAAACGAGCCTCCATCTGGTTTTATTGACGGAAGCTTATCTTTGCCGGCGATAGACCCCGCTGGAAGCTCATTTGACTGAATTCCTATTTGATACCCCTTTATTTATGTATGGCGCAGGAAGACTGCTGCTTTGTGATGCCTGGTATGGTGATCTCCAGCCAGTCTGGCCTTTTAACGGCGTCTGGTCCAGCAAGACTTGTGGTTCCAGCAGTCAGAGTCTATGCCAGGCATGATGTCCTCAAATACTGCCTGTTCTCGACCTGGCGCATGTGCGATAAAATTGTCTGAGCAAAATGCTGCGAGTTGGAGCTGCATGATCTTCGTATGGGGCGGCCCGGAGACATTGCAAGCCCGGAATTGTCCTTGGGCATGTCGATGGCAGTGCCGTGAATGTCTCGATGTCCGTTGGTCAGCCATCACCGCTGTTGACATCGCCCGGGGTCAAGTTTGAGAAGCCACGTTTCGTCATTTACCTTGGTATTCAGGGACGAGCTCTGGCGTGCGTGACGGGGGCTACACGAGGTGCCGGCGACGGTATGGCCCGCGTTTTACATGGCTCGAACGAGTGACAAGCCAAGCCCGACGAGCACCAACTGATCAGCCATATTGTTGATTCAGTGTTGTTGGCCAAACTCATTGGCATGATGTCTTGGGAACTCATATCCTTTGCAATATATATACATATTAAAATAATAACAACTATACCACCTGCAGAGATCCGAGCCAAAATCTATCTGCTTGGATAGTAATGACTTGTTGTGCGTTCTATCGATCCTTACTGTTCCAGGTTCAACACATCAGACCCGTCATCTATGTCATCCATGATCAGCTAATAGATATCATGATCGAGTTTTGGTTTCACAAAGCGACAGAGCCATTGCTGTCGATATTGAAAAAGCCAGTTCAACACCGTGATACATCCTATCCACATCAACAGCACGTAAGTAACGCCTTTATACAATTCGTGGGCTCAAAAAGCCTCCATCCCTTTTGATTGGCAGGACATAATCTTGTGGTACGTATAACGGCAATTCTTGACGATGCCGGTCCTATACGCTACCCAATTACCCACTGCCTACTTCTCCATCTCCCATCTCTCTTTAGGTAATTTATATATCGGGCCTTCAAGCCCCCGCTTTCTCCGGTTGCTGCTCGTCATCCCGCATCCGGTCATACGAGGCATCAATGTCCTCGGACCAGACGAACTTCATGCGCTGCCGCATGGCCTCGCCCAGCACGGGCAGCGAGTCCTCGTAGCTCAGCGCGCTCATCTCCTCGGTCTGCAGCTCGTACAGGTTGCCCGAGACGCGGCTCGCGGCCTGGACCTTCTGGGCGCGCGGCAGCCGGACGTCCTGGTAGAGCTGCATGGTGGACTCGAGCGACTCGAACTTTTTATTACCGTGGTTTCCGTTGCTGACGTTGCTGCTGTTGCTGGTACCGTCGCTGCCACCACCACCACCACGCAGCAAGTAATCGGCCAAGGCCCGCCCCAGGATCCACCCGTCCTCGACCGACTGGCCCGCCCCGGCCCCCATGTGCGGCAGCATGGCGTGCGCGGCGTCGCCGACCAGGACGACGCGGCCGCCCGCAAAGTGCCAGCGCGCCAGCGGCTCGTGGTCGTTGATGCGCCAGCGGCCGGGCCGCGCGTCCATGAGGGAGATGATGCGCTGGACGGGCGCATCGAAGTCGACGAAGTCGGCCTCGACCTCGGCGCGGTCGCAGAGGGAGGACCAGCTCTCGCGGATGTTCTTGTACTTGTTCGCCTCGTGCTCGCTCTCGCGGATGGGCACACCCCCGCCCAGCCGCTTTGTGATAAAAGCCACCACGTTGAGCTTGGTGTTGCGCGTGATGGGGTACGACAGGAAGTGCCGGTGCTTCGACACCCAGATGTTGGACCAGTGGTCAAAGGGCCAGTCCTGCTCCAGAGCAGAAATGGGCACGATACCTCGGTATGCGATCATGCCGCTCTCGATCGACGTGTTGTTGGCGTCGGTCACGAACTGGTCGCGCACAACGGAGTGCACGCCGTCGCAGCCCACGACGACGTCGGCGGTCGCCGAGGTGCCGTCCCGGAACTGCAGCGTGACTTTGCCTCCCCCCTTGCCCTCCCCATCGAGATGCGTCTCACCGTTGGCCTCCCCGACGTCGCCGTCAAGAACAGAGACGCCCGTGCACGCCTTCTCCGTATGCAGCGTCGCCGCGCCCCTCTCGCGGACCGCGCCCAGGAACAGCTCCAGCAGGTCGGAGCGCGCGCACGGCGACTGCCGCACGTCGCCGGGCTCCAAGTCGGCGTCGGGGATGCTGGCGACCTCGCCGCTGTCCTCGTAGCGGCGGAACGTGAACCAGGTGCCCTGGCGCTGGCCCGCGATCTGGACCAGACCCGGGCCCAGCCCCAGCCGGTGCAGCAGCCGCGCCGCGTTGATGCCCATACCTACGCCGGCACCGATCTCGCGGTACTGCGGGGCCTGCTCGTAGACGTCGATCTGGATCTCCCGTTTCTTGCTGTTCTTGTCCGGGGTGGTAGAACTGCCGCCATCGCCATCTTTTTCTCCTTCTCCTTTGCCCGAAGTGGAGTGCTGATGGTGGTGGTGAATGGAGAGGGCGCAGAACAACCCTCCTATCCCGCCTCCGATGATGGCGACGCGGAAGGGCTCGCTTTTCTCTTCTTGCGAATTCGACATTATCGCTTCTGCCTGTAAGCGATCCTGTGGTTTGTACGAGATTTCTCGCCTGATCAGACTCGTCGTATTCTATATAAAAGGATGATCAGGTTCCCCATGAAGAAAGATAAGTTCATATCATACCACTACAGAAAGCAGTCATACGCTACACCATTTTTAAGCGACAGCGGGGTACGGAGGTAACAACAGCAATAGAATGCGAAAAAGTCGGGATGGTTTCCTCTTGGCCCTCGGCTCCCTTTCTCCCACCTTCATTAGGCCAGCAGCAGTAGGTTAGGTTATGAAGTAGTAAGTTGGTATCGGCAGTTTTGATTTCCCCTTTCGAATACTCCCTCCCTCAATTGCTTCCTTCCTACCTACCTAAAGCAGGTAGACGACTCGTGGTGACCAGTAGATGTGTAAGCGACACTGCAGTTAATCAAGGGCGACCAAGGGACTTTTACGAGAGTTGCATAAGGATGGTCTTGATTTGGTCCGTCATCTTTCCCCCCTCTCCCCTGATTCGCTTATTAGCATTTAGCCCTGAGACGTAGTAGCATCTTACCTTCGCATTGAGTTTCTAGCGGCAGCCAAGCAGAAACACTAAATCTAGGATTAACTCCGGCGTCGCGTAGATAACGGAACTGAGTTGAAGGGAGACAAATGAAAATATACCACCAGAGGTTGAGCAAGATATTAATGCACAACACTTGAAACGAACAAATCACATGTATACACTTGTAAAGCTGTCTCTTCCTTTGATTCTTTTTTAGTTTTATTTCTTTTTATTTCTTTTTATTTCGGTCATATATGTAAAGGTCGTCATATTCACATCGTTCCTTAACCCGTGGATAGATCCCCTTCTCCGAAAAAACGACAAAATGAGTGACTTCTATGGTATCAATATTTAGCTAGCAACCCCTTATCCCGATAGCTCCCCAGTGTATCATAACAACTCAACAACGAAAAAGGTAAATCCACACAGATATACAGACATTCCCCCTTTTCCGTCCAATTCCTTTCCCCCTCATCCCGTGAGTAGGGGCTTGAGGTCTACCATCAACAGTGACGACGACCGTTTAGAACTCGCGGCGAACCACGCGGAAACCGCGAGAGTCGACAGCAGGTGACCGCTTCGCCGTGTTGTTGGCGGCAGCACCGTCAGCGGGCGCGGCAGACGCGGCCGGGGGAGGAGGAGCAGTGCCGGAAGCAGCAGGGGGGGGAGGGGGAGGAGCAGCACCCGAGGCAGCAGGAGGAGGAGGAGGAGCGGCGCCGGAGGCGGCAGGAGGGGGAGGCGGGGGAGCGCCAGAGCCCTTAGGGGGAGGGGGAGCAGCAGCCGCGGCGTCCGAGCCCTTGGGGGGAGGGGGAGGGGGCGCGGCACCGGCAGCCTCAGATCCCTTAGGGGGAGGGGGAGGAGCACCCGAGGCACCAGCGGGAGGTGGCGGCGGGGGAGCGGCAGCAGCAGCCTCAGATCCCTTGGGAGGGGGAGGCGGGGGAGCGCCGGAAGCGCCAGGAGGAGGCGGGGGCGCACCAGAGCCCTTAGGGGGAGGGGGAGCAGCAGCAGCAGCCTCGGATCCCTTAGGGGGAGGGGGAGGGGGCGCGGCACCGGCGGCCTCAGATCCCTTAGGGGGAGGAGGCGGGGGCGCGGCACCAGCGGCCTCAGAGCCCTTGGGAGGGGGAGGCGGGGGCGCACCAGATCCAGCAGGAGGAGGAGGAGGTGCGGCGCCCGAGGCGGCCGGGGGAGGTGGCGGCGGTGCGCCTGAGGCGGCAGGCGGAGGCGCGGCGGCAGAGCCAGAAGCAGCAGCCTTGGCCTTGACGGGAGTGGCGGCCTTGGCAGCAGGGGCAGCGGCAGCGGCACCGGCGGCTTGTCCCTTACCGGCACCAGCTTGCTTGCCCTTTCCAGCGGCGGGGGCAGCGACGGCACCGGCGCCAGCAGCAGGGGTTGCTTGGCGGCCCATGTTAACGAAAGGAACGGCGGCGGCAGGGCCAGTCAGGGCGACCAGGGCACCGGCGGTGCGGCGGTTGGGGAAGGCGCCCATCTGGAAGCCGGAGACGGCGGTCGAAGTGACCAGGCCCGTGGCCAGGACCTGTACCAAAGCTGAGTAATGCATTGTGTCGAAAAGAAAGTTGAAAACTCAGGACAAGCCGAGGAGTGAGAAAAGGTGGTCTGGAGTATGTGGTCTTCAAAAAAACGGAAACTTTAAAGATGAAAGAAGGTCAACTCCAGAGCAAAGAAGGGAAGAAAGAAGGATATTCGACTAGCGAATGGTAGAATGGAACAGGTTGTTGAGGATGAGGAGAGAGAGTATTTCCAAATGAAGCGATGCGATCTGGAATATATATTAGCAGAAAGTCTGCTGTTACCCATAACTTTCTCGATCCCAAGTCCACAATATCCTCGTCAGCCTATAGACGTCGGACTATGGGATTGTGGGACTACGGGACGACGCTCTCATCAGCATCAGCATCCGCAACAACATGGGTGGTGCTGTTAGTCTAGAGTCCAGCATGTAGAGTCGAGATGCCAGACTGCCAGAGGCCCAGAGCCAGCACTAGGAGGCGAGGCTGTGCTGTGCGTGCGGGTTTGTCGTAGATCATCGACGAGACAAGACTTTGGCAGTCTGAGCACCCAAGGTTTCATGGGTTCTCGTTTGGCTGTTTTTGGTAGGGTGATTGGTGATTCTCGTCATATCGTGGTACCTTGCAGTCGATGCGATGGGATGGGATCATGGAACGATCTTTCGGCGGGATCGGGGGGTGGTATGGGTAGGGAGGACATGGGTATAGGACATGGGCATGGGCATGGGCATGGGCAAGGGCAAGGGCAAGGGGAGGGCGTCAAGCATGTGGAGCCATGAGCAGGCATGTTTGCGAATTGCTCGCTCGAATCAGACTGGACGACGACCTCAGAGGCCGGGATCATGCGATGGTGACGATATATCCATTCTTGATGGTCCTCCTTTCTGTTCCTTTAGCCAGCGTGCTGGTGATGGTGAAGGTGGTGAGTGCCTAGGCCGTTTCAAATTGCACCCCGTTTCGTCTTGAGTTGCTTCGAGAAGACGGGGCTCTGCTTGTTTGAGATGTTATGTACGATGTGTCCAGGTAGCCCATGCTCACCTCACCTCACGGCGGCGGCGATTGGCTTTTCGGAGAATTTTCGATCATCACCACCGGGGCCATCTCCTTGTAGTAGTATGTGTGCCGGCGATATTGATACATGGCTCATAACATATCATTGCTCTGTTAGGATCCCAATCAGTTGGCAAGAAGGCTGTGCTATGTTGAGTGTTATGCGGATCATCAGCCGTTGGTTGCACAGACTGCACTGCACAGTGGACTCTCTTCTGGACTCTCTAGGTATTAGCCTTACCGGCTAACCGCTACTGCTCAGTGCTAGAGAGTGCTCGACACACCAGGGCCAAGTGCACGGGTAAGACCCGACTTGGCAGGGGTAAGGGGGCAGCCAGCTGGCTCACAATTCGCGATGACTAAGGCTGGCTATCCTCCCATAGCGTCAACCGCCGAGACAATTGTTCGTCTGGTGGCCTTACATACACGTTTACACACACACTTCAGCTCAACAGTACTTTCAGTTGCACCTGAATATTCCAAATCAATCAGACTCTCATCTCAAGCAAAAACAAGCAAAAAGAAGTGGCGCCCACTCTGCTGTAGTTTGGTCTCAGAATACAAGGCGAAACCGTTCTGAATGAAGGTTACCGATCGATGTCAATCAATTTCAGCCGGTGCCTGTTTACCATCAAACTTGCGGGTACGGGGGGCCAGATGTTTGGTGCTACGAACACCAGAACACCAGCGTAAAACTGTTTACCATCAATCCGAACACATCGTCACACAAAAAAAATAAGATGACTCTGTAGCCCACTCGGAACACTACATGCACTTCCAGTTTGTCGTCCGTAGGTGACATCCAAGAGGATACGGCATACGAATACAAAGCACCAAAAGTTCCGTTCGTGAAGACCCCCATACCGCTCAAACTTGGGTCTGGGCTTCAATCGAGGCCACTGAATTAGGTATGCCGTGCTGCCGGGAGAAGACAAACACTTTCTGACAGTGGCAGTCATGAATCAATGTATCAGCCGTCAACTCAATTAGATGGACGCCGAACAAGTTACCCAGCCTGGGGTTGCACTGTTGTCAGAAAGCAACAGCAACAAAAGAGCCGCAATCGTCCAGGGTTGCGGACTCAGCCACTTACTGTAACAGGGCCTATAGCAAGAAGGCAACAGGCAGACAGGTCTTTGATCTGATTCAACGATTCAAACACCGCTCGTCTTAACCTACTCCAGGTGGACTCCTTGGCATGTTGGTTTGGGGCCAAGGCTCCAAGCAGCCAAGGGCCCCAAGGCCCGGTGAGTGTGCACTGGGTGGTAGTGGGCATCTCTTGGTGGACCATCTAGATCGGACCAAAATCCCGCGAGCCCAGGTTCGGTAGGGTCGTGCCTAGTTCGTCAATGGTTTCGGGTTTGGAGTTTGGAGTTTTGGGACACTAAAACCCGCTTTACTCTCAAAAGCCCCTCCTGCGGCCCTGCCACCGCTATCTGACGCACACCTATCGTCTTCTCCGATTTGCTTACACATTAACTTTGTGAGCGTTATATGTTTTCAACCATGGGCAAGCGCGCTGCTTAATCGGGGGTTCTGGAACCGCATCTCGGTTGTGACGGCCGTCTCCGTCTCCTGGGCCTGACGTGATCACTAATGGGAGGCTAGGGAGCTCCATGATATCGCCCTCGATCCCCCCTTGCACACTCGGTAGTCCATCTCCCGGCCAGACCCTGGTTCAGCCTGCGCTTCTAGTGCGGCCGCTCGAGTGAAGAAGTCATGACTCAACTTCCGTTAGTCTACGGGGAGATGGGCATCGACGCCATGGTTCTCGTCGATTAAGCTGATGATCCCGATAGCGTCTGGATCATCTGAATAAGCTCTTGTTTGCATGATAATCGCCGTAGTACCCTGCCCAACCCCGTCTCTAGGAGGAGTCAGGGGGACAGGGCAGGCACACACACACACACACACATGTTGCATGTAAAGACGACTCCCGGTCACAGAAAAGAAACGCGTCTACGACGAGAGAGTTCAGCTTACATTCGATGTCCATGTCTAGCTTCTAGACTGATATTGCTAACATCGCAGGTCACTTCGTCGGACGTCGCAAACTCGTTCGATTCATGCGTCAGTTGTTACTGGAAGAGCACACTGCCGTGCTAGTCTACTTTATCGCGTACGTGCCCAGATATCCGGTATGATATTGAACAATCCCCATCTTCAATCCCGGGGGCGCTTCGGATGCCCCGTCCATATGCCATCTGATATCATCGCGAAAAATAAACATGCAAACTGGCTTTGGGGGGGTCTGGGGCACAAGGCAGCGAATACCGTCGAGGAGGCAGTGCCGCCCCCCCCCCCCCCCCCCCCCCCCCCCCTTTCTTCGGACCAGGCGGGCGCGATATTATCACCACCCACGTCCCAGCAAAGACGGGAAGAGGACTTACCCACCGGGAAACCTTAGAAACCGGGCCTTGGAGGTTGGAGCCCACGCAGCCGCGGCTATGCAGCAAATTGAAAAGCCCTACGCAAAGTGATATGGGTTGCGCCTTCAAGAAATCAGCATAGTTTTTGACTTGTTCTACCAAGATATGTCATTTGTCACGCCGAGAATTCCATGACGTCGAGTCGTTTCTCTGTCAAATCTACACACGTGAGAGTGGTGTGTATGTATGTAGGATAGTCTAATGATGCCCCTATTCCGTCTGGAAGGGTTGACATTGGAACTACGTGCTTGGGGCCTCGACTCGACTTCCGATGTTTCTCCTATCAGCATGTTCCTGGGTCTGGAGTATTGGAAGATTTGTCAGTTTTTGAGACAAGGAACATGTTTGTGGATCAGGCCGATGTCTAAGCATGACTGAGTCAGGCGCATTGGTGGCTTGGTAAGAGATATATGAGCTTATTAATCGGGACAGCAAACCGTGTGATAAGACAGCCCCTTTTTGCTTGCCCCCATTAAGGTGTCAGGTATAGCATCCAGCAAGTATCATGTAAGTAAGCCTGTATTCTGAACAGGAAGATGGAAGATGGAAGATGGCACTACCATGTTGTGGTGGTGGCCCACTTTGGAATGCACAGCGGCTGCAGGGCCCCGCCAGGCTAACGATTAAGCTTAATGCCCCCCAAGCCAGCTAGGCCTACCGGTCTGCTTGCTCCCATACGTAATCCTACTTACTTACCTAAGGTACACAACACACCAGCTGCATGCCGAGGTAGTAGCTCGCATCTCGACTGCGCATCCGTTTGATCATCGATTTCCACCATGCCTCTGTAAGTCGTCATTGCACTCCATCCCACGTCGCGTTCTTTGCTTTCTGCCTACTTGTCTCGCTACGACAGGTGAAAAGCCAAGACCGAAAAAGTAAGAGACCCTGGAAAGCTAACGAGGCACCCACCAAACCACAGCCACCTCCTGGGCAAGAAATCATGGAACGTCTACAACACGGCCAACATCTCCCGCGTGCGCGCCGACGAGGAGGCCGCGCGGGCCCGTGAGGAGGCCGAGGAGCAGAAGCAACAGGAGCAAGACGCCGAGCGCCGCCTCGCCATCCTCCGCGGCGAGGAGCCGCCTCCACTACCGCCCGCCGCCGCCACGGCCGACCCCTCCTCGGGCCGACTTCGAAGAGACGGCGATGACGAGCGCGAACCATGGCGCACCGGCGAGAAGCGCAAGCGCAAGCGCGCCGGCGAAGACGACACGGACTTCGAGATGCGACTCGCGCGGTCCCTGGCCGAAGCCCCCACCGCCGCCGCGACAGATGAGCCCTCCCCTCCGTCTTCCGCCGTCGTCAAGCACAAGAGCAGCGACGCGCCCCTCACCGACGCCGCCGGCCACATCGACCTGTTCGCGGCGCCCGCCGCCGAAAAGCAGAAGAAGCAGGAGGCGGCGGCGAAGCACAAACCCAAGGAGAAGAACCCCGAAGCCGAGGCCGAAGCGGCGCGCACGCAGCGCTCCTTCGAGGACCAGTACACGATGCGGTTCAGCAACGCGGCCGGGTTCCGGACGGAGCTGTCCAAGACGGCGTCGGGGCCCTGGTATGCTACTGCTACTGCTTCCGACGCTGCTACCAAGCAGGAGCCGTCGCTGGACGTCGTGGGGAAAGACGTGTGGGGCAACGAGGACCCCCGACGGCCCGGGCGCGAGGCGGCGCGCATCGTGGCGAGCGACCCGTTGGCCGCCATGAAGCGCGGCGCGGCTCAGGTGCGCCAGGTGGATCAGGAGCGGCGGGCGGCGAACGCGGAGCGCGACAAGGCGTCGCGGCAGCTGCGGCGGGACGGGGAGGAAGAGGAGAGGCGGCGGCGGCGGGAGAGGAAGAGGCATCATCGTCGTCATCGCGACGAGGGCGACGATGTAGATGCCCCACGAGCAGAGTCACGTCACCATTCTGATCACAGGCATCGACACCGGCACAGGGATGATGCCGAGCCCGAAAGGAGTCGGGATCGGCGAAGCAGACGCGACGACCGTGATACGGAGAGGAGCCATAGCCGGCGGCATCGTCACGACTCTGGCGAGGACGACAAGGAGAGGCGGCACCATAGCGACGAGAAGCGGCAAAGGCGGTCTGAGGGCGAGCATTTGGAGACGAGGCAACATCGCGAATCAAGGCGATGATGAGATTATGATTGATTATTACACTTTACATAGGCATACCTCTCAGCATGTGCATTTCTAACGAGATAGATACCCGAATTAGATAGTCCGTGGTCAGAAGGCCATGAAGGCACCACCCGACAATGAGCCTCATGCAACACCACATATGATGCAGACCTAATACCCGTCCCCGTGTACCATCTCTCCTTCTGCGTATAATTCAACTCTGCGCGATCAGTCGCCATGACCCGTAAACCTTTACGGAGGACTGGCTCGCCAATCCACGACTTTAGCTAGTCTAAATGGCTGCCGTCAACGCGTAGGCTGGCATTGATAGCGCGTGCTCTCAGCATTTGGCATGGTAGATTCAACGCAAATATGCGCGCGCCTGACATTTGAGGTTTAAAGACAAGCCCGCAGAATCGAAGGCGTGAAGATAAAGAGGCGCAAGACATTGCGCGCGTCCCCATCTCTCTCTCTCTCTCTCTCTCTCGGAACCGTCTCGAACCGAGGAGGAGGATCGATGTGGCGCTGCCGCTCATGCTTTCCCTTGCTTCCAGGGCAGCTGGATCTGGATCTCGCGCAGGTCCTTCTCGACGTACTCGACGACCTTGGGCGCGCTCTGCAGGCTCTTGAGCGCGGCCGTGACGCCGGCGACGGTCTCGGGGGACAGGCCCTCGGGGCGGTCGGTGTAGATGTCGACGCCCTCGGGCGTGAAGAGCGTGGCGGCGAACCACGTCACGGCCCAGCGCTCCACGCCGGGCGTTGGCTGCGCCTGGTTCCCTCCGGCGGCCGACACGGACGCGGACGCGGCCGCCGACGTCAGGGGCCGCTCGCCCCAGCCCAGGATCTCCCAGTGGCTGCTCGCGATGACGAGCCAGCCCTTGCCGCGCCAGTTCCACGAGGCCGGAACCGCGGGGTCGGGCTTGTCGACGCCGGCCACCGTCTTGTAGGCGCCGCTCTTGGCCTTTTCGTATTCCACCAAATCGTCGATGTGGACTTCGGACGTGGCGGTCGGCAGCGGCTTGTAGGTGATGCGCACGTTGCGGGCGGAGCGCCACATGGGCAGCGTCGAGTGGGTGACGGACCAGGTGCGGTAGAGCCACTCGAGGGGCGGCGCGACGAAGGCGGCGCCGTCGGTGGTGGAGGGTTGCGACTGCGACTTGTCGGCCAGGTACACCGAGGGGGCCCGGAGGCTGATGGTGGACGGGGGTTGTATCGGATCGGAGGCCATCGTGTAGGTAGGATCGCGGCGATGTCGCGAACGAGGATTATTGCTCTGGAGGGGGTTGACAGACTGAAGGGGCACTGAGGTTGGCCGTATAGACAGACGTTGTGTCGCGTATATAATGTTGATATGAATTAAAACCTTCACCACATGCAGATACCTACCTCATTGGACTAATGACGATGGCTGCCGAGAGCTCCCTCCAGGTGTTGGAGCTGCTCATTTCGGCAGTTCTAGTTCCCGGCACTTGCTCACGATAGAGCCATAGATGAAACAGCACTAACGCTGTGCGCGTGCGTCTGCTATGACACTCATCAGGATATGCCACTCACACAGAATCAATTCGATAGCAGTCTGCCCATCGGTGATATGCACGAGTGTCCGGTGATTCGGAGCTTGCTTGGATGAACCACCACAAACCCGAATGCGTTGTCACGGGATAGAGCGATCAGGACTGGCATGAGTTCCGAAGGCATAGCATGGTCAGCGCAAGCAAGTAACCTAAGCTCTTCTTAGCTATGCGCTCTGCACTCCACATCGGCCGGCGACTTACAAGCGTCTATGGCGGACTCCAGCTCCGGCTGACAAGCACGGGTCAGACGCTTCAAGTCGAACTTTGATGCTGCAGATACGCATGCAGAAATGCCAGTCACCGGGCAAATGGTTTCTCATGTTGTGTCATACCTCGGGCAGTTGCGGCTGATGGGAATTGATGCAGTGTAGTGATAGACGAGACAACACTCGTCGCTCGCTCATAGGCGCAAGAAGCACGATATCAGGACAGCACTCGCCGTTGATAGGTGATGTTCGGGAGGAGAAGTCGAGAAGATGGTGGGATGGATCCCCGAGTGGTCGGGTCCGCAAGATACACAGCTGTACTTTTTTGCCTTGTTGCTCGTGTACCTAAGCTTTCCCCAGGTGAGGCCGTGAGGCCGTGAGGCATGGATAGGTAGGTAGGTATGGCACAACGCTGACAGGCTGGGACGGACAGGACCTTCCCGTGCCGCCAACCATACACGAATGACACACCACACCCTCTCATCCCATTTAATCAAACTGAACGACTGGGCCAGCACTCGCTTGCTTGCAGGGGAGAGCAGTCTTGTGATCGGGGGGTTCTGTCTCTCCAGTTGGTCAATTGAGAGACAAGGCAGCTGGAACGTTGCTCCAAGCCCTAAATTCGGTCCCGTTCCCATCAACTGGATGCAACCACCAGTGACGTTAGCAGCTTTGCCAAGACATAGGGTTGTGGAAGTGAAGGGGATTTGTTCCATCTGCCTGTCTGTTACTACATAGGTACGGCGTAGTGGTCTGAATGACACGGTGGACGAACAGAACAGCTCCCAAGAACCAAATCCTCGGGTAAAGACAGACATACAACAAGCCAAGCGAACGAATCCTTGCCACCCACATGTCTTGTCTTGTCTTGTCTTGCCTTGTCGGTCTGTCAACTACTTTGGGAGATCTCCAGTGGACGAACCTGACTTGGAGCCCCATCCCATCCCATCCCATCCCGTTTCTCCTTTCAGAGAGTGAGTGTTGCCCCTCCGAGATTTTTCCACCTCCGAACCTCGATCATTCTTAGCACCCGTCTTTTCCTTCCACCGGAACGGCGCGCGCACGACCCCCCAACGGACCGACCCCCCAAAACCGACTTTACTTTTCGTCCCGGCCACTAGCTACGTCCTAGCATTTCTAGACTTTTTGATTCATTGACTGCCAAATCACCGCCTACAACCACAACACAACACAACTCCACCCTTTTCACTTGTCTTCCTTCGTCCGACTTCTTTGAATTCTTCGCGACTCAACCGCGCCCGATCAGAAAGCAGCGAAGAACACAACCATGGACCCCATGGACCCCGACGAGTGGGACGAGGACGCCGCCGCCATGGCCGAGGCCATGGGCTTCTCGAGTTTCGGGGGGCAGAACCACCCCTCGAAGCGGCGCAAGTACAACGCGCGCGCCGACGCCGCCTTCGTCGTCACCGACGGCGACGGCGAGAACCACGAGGCCACGCTGGCGCTGCACTACGACGCCGGCTCGGGATCTAACAACACCCCGCTGGGCGAGCGGCGGCCACAGCAGCCGAAGAAGCAGAAGACCAACACGAACGAGATCGACCTTGACGACGACGATGAAGATGACGATAATGCGAATGCGGTCGCGGTCGAGGTCGGCGATAATGGCGACGACGCGCAAGATCCTGCGCCGCAACAACATAATATCGACACCTCACAACCCCCCGACCAAGTCCCATCCGGCATCGACGCCATCGTCGCCGGCCTCCCCCCGAAGCCTGTAGGGGTTGCCCCACCCGAGCGCCGAGGGTTCGTCCCAGCGGGTTCTTCTGGTCCTCACCCTCGTCACCATGCAGGAGGAGGAAGAGGCGATCGAGATTCGGGACAGCCGTGGTGGCCCGACTACTACGACCCCGCCTTCAACACGAACCCGTGGGAGAAGACCGAGAAGAAGCTGGGCCTGGAGCCGCGGGGCACGTGGCTGTCCTACGACGAGTCCAAGACCAAGTGGGCAGCTATCCAGAGCCAGTCGTCGGCATCGTCGTTGTCGTTGGCAACAGCAGGAGCTACTGAGACTGTCGCCCAGGCCGCATGAATCTCGAGGGCGATTCAATAACGTGACGAACACACCTGATATCGGATCTCGGGGTCGGCGATGTGGCTTGGGCTCTCGTCGGAAAGGGAGGGAAGATGAAGGAGAGAAGGGACACCCCCGGGGCTATGAGCCAGAGCAGGTTCCCATGCCCATTGTACCCTGATATTCACCACTGGCTATCCCACCCTGCGCCTCATTTATGCGAGACACATTTTATCTTTGTACCACCACTCATCCCCTTCGTTATATCAATCCTGGGCGACGTGGAGTCACGTGACTACCATGCGCAGTACCAAGTACTCGAGCCGATCTACAGACGCCCTTTGATGGGACAGCCGCCGCCGCTTATTGGACTCGACGCCCCGGGGGTTTACAGAACAACTGCCTGTACACAGTATCAACACCACGGCCACGAGCATTTGCGATGGATCATCAAGAGGAGAAGAATATGTATTAATACGCAAGGAAAGGTAGTTGCGGTCTATGATACCCGTCCCCGAAAGACCGGCTGGGCCAGCTGGCTGGAGAACAATGCCAGCACGCCTAGCCATGTCCTTCGAGGGCATGTTGACCTACAATCTATCCTGGAATAGGCAATATCAACCTGCCTAGTCCCCCGAAAGGGCATGGTGCTTTTGTCAAACCAACACTGTGTGATCTATCTACTTTTCCCGTCTCCCACCCCCCAAGTGTGGCCCTAAGGGCACTACTGGGGACTCCATCGTACCCCCGATTACGCCTCCGCTGTGGGCTTGGGTGTGTGGGCTTTTGGGTACTGTGACTTCCAACAACACCCCCTCCCCCTCTGTCCGCATCTGTTGACAGCGGGTACAAAGGGTATCTGTCTGTCCACTGCAGGGTCCTTTTTGCAGCACCTGCAGCCCTGTCGGTCCCTGTCGACACACCAGTGCCAGTGACCGCTGCCTGCATCCCCGCTCCCCGGGATGCCGGAAAGGATGGTACTTTTGACCCCAGGCCTGCTGCTCACCCTCGTCCAATCATTAATCATAACGTCGTGAAACACCAGCGGTTCGCCCGCTGCTGCCATCCCCGCCATCCATCACTGCGCGTCAGCGCCCCCGGCCGTGGCTGCGTGGGGGAAAGAGCTAATGCTGGCTGGCTGCTTTGACGCAGGTACGCCCGCTCCTTGTGCCCACACCTCCCTCACTTGGGCCACGACGTCGCCGGTAAAGCAGCGACATGATGGCGTTTAAAAGCAGGGTCAGGCATTTTGCCGCGCGCTCCTCCAACACCCACACCATGGTACATGCAATGCATCAATTGTGCAGAAAACCCAAAATAGAGGGGGGAGGGGGGGTGTGCATATGTGAAAGTGGCAGATCTGAGATCCATCCATCCATTACCGGGAACGCCAGAAAAAAACCGTGAACCCTCCAAACTCCGCTAGTAAAACGACAAGGGTTGAAATCTGGGTAAGGTGAGTTCGCAGAACCCCAGCCTTTTCGATGAGGCTGAAGATCTAGTACTCGGGAGAAGGGTATCGCTGGCGAGCCTTCTGGTACTCCTTGGAGTGCTTCTTTGACGCCTTCGTCTTCATAGATCTAGATTTTTACGCGTTAGTCCAAATAATTGAATGCAAGCTGCAAGGCACCGTTTTGAGGCTCCCTTTTGAGATTGCGGCTCTGTGCTACTTACGAGACTTTCTTTGACGTCCACTCCAGGTTGGCGCGGACTTCTTGCGCGTCCTGGACGCCCTCTTGGAAGCGAGCTCTGGATTTCGCAAGTCGGGCCTGTGCCTTAGCTTGCAGCTCCAAGAGCTCGCGGTGCTTGTTGTTGAGCTGACCAGATCTATGAATTTTTGTTAGCAGTGGTTCGACGACCGCGTTTGTGTTGAAGGGTCAGTGCCACTCACGTCTGCGCCTGTGTGGCCAAGCTGCGATCAAGGGGAATGGGGTCGAACGACTCGGCAAAACGGTCTTGGATGTACTCGTTGAAGTCAATGCCGCTTGCTGAGGCGGAGCTGTCCCAGTCACTGCCGGAGCTAGCATCGTAGCCGGACCCGTTGACTGAGAAGCTGTTGCCGTAAGAGGGCACGCCCGAGGTGACTGAAGCATCGTGCTCCTCAGGGGGCGATACTGAGTAGTTGCTGTCAGCGTTGTAGTAGGCGGGGTACTGGTCCCCCTTGGTGGGGATGGCCATGGCGTTGGCGTAGTACTGGTCTGTGTAGGCCGACATGTTGACGATGATGGATGGGGCGGCGGTGGTGTGTGTGTGGTACAAGGCAAGGGTGCGTGTAAGTGGATATGTATGCAGATATTGCAAGGCTAGACACCGGGTAGGTATGGGGCAGCTCTTGGAAGTTTGGGTAGGGTGGATGTCTTGGGATCGGTGCAAGTGGTCAAGGACACTTGTGATGGAGATGGAGATATATGATGGTTCAGAAGATATTGTAGTATGATAGACCAGTGCTGTTGAGGGTTTGGGAAAGTGATGATGAGGAAGGAAGAAAGAACCTACTCTACTCGGTCAACTTCACCCCTATTTATACCCGTTCAGGACAAACCTAGTCAACGAGGAAGACGACATCTTCCTCTCCCGAGGATAAGTCCCCATGAGACGATTCGTCAAACGACGAGCGACCCCGCTCGATGGCGATGTTGTGGGCAAGCAAGCAGACAAAGAGTCCGAGATGTGCTAAGTGGATGACGATGGCTAACCCCCATGCCGAACCCTCGGTCTGCTACGTACAGACAGACTTAGCCGTGTTCCTCGCTGCGCGAGCGGGTGATATGTGAGCCGGCAAACGCCAGGGGGAGTCTAGCCCATGGGACTAGACCTTGGAAATACATTGTCTGTACGCATTGGGCGGCCCGGAGTGGTTCCATTGTATGGGGGTGGTCCTTTTAGTTTGCTAAGACGAGGATATCAAAAAGTTTCGTGTGCATATGCCGAGTGGCGATGATCTTCTATCAACGGTACGACGACCCTAGCAAAAGAGAAGATGGGTTGGAGGGGCGTGTAGCAAGTAACCGCAGGGAGAGAGACGCAGAGTCAGACGTCTGCATAGGTCCAGATCCATATGCTACGCGTAGCAAAGCAATTACAAACCGAGCAAAGAGAAGACTGTGTTTCGTTTGGTGTAATTTTGTACAAGTTTGACTAGGCGTTTGGCAGCCTTCCCAGGGCTGGCAAAGCATGGAAAGGACCCCCCATGCATGGATACAACTAACGGTCAGGTATGGCCAAGGATGGGTAATGAATAATGGCCGGAGAGCCAGTCCATGGTTTGCGGCGGGTCCGGTCCATCAGAGGTGCAGAGGTGCAGATGGAACATGTACAAATTGTAATGGTGTAGGTATGAAGTCGTTTTTTCTATCAAGACGCCGGCGTTTGCCTAGGCACGTGGACCAAACCCGGACAGGGGTGGTGTGTGTACAACAAACAGGGGGCATATCTGAGGTCGCGGCGGTCGAAGTATGGGTATGGGGGCCGGACCACTTTCATAGGTTCTCCTGGTGTCAACGTGTAAGTGACCCTCCTCGATGCATATCGATGAGAAGACACAGCCAAGCCGGTGGATGAATTGTACAACAAGCGCGCTGGCGCTAAGAGAGAGAGAGAGACTGGAGAGAGAGGGGAAAGAATAAGGGGAGCCCCAAAAAGGACTGGCAAAAGCAGCGAGGGATTTCCGTTGCGGCCGCCCACAAGATGCGAAAGCAGAAGCAGGGTCGGCGGGCCAGCGAAGAAAGTGGAAAAAGGGTGGGAGGCAGGCATTGCATTCGTCCATCAGCCGTTTGATGCAGACCAAGATGCAACGCAGACAGGCAGACAGGCAGACAGGCAGACAGGCAGACAGGCAGAAGGCAGAAGGCGGAAGGCGGAAGGAGGGCAAAAAAGAAGATACAGTGTGCAATAATTGCTCAAATCAACGTCAGCCAGGTCAGGCAGAAGTGCAGCAAGTCGGGCATTTTGTGAGATGATGTGTTGTCAGTCTTCCGGGATGCGCAGCGAATGGTTGAATTTCTTCACATTTGAGAATGATCCGATTAGGAAACTTCCCCCCCAATTCTCCCCTCCTTCTTTTTGGTGTACTGTAATTGATTGACCCGAGTATGTGGACACGTACTTACCGTATCAAGTATTTTCTTGACGTGCCTCAGGAAACTGGTTCTGCATCTGCACCGTTGACATCACCAAGAAGTAGAGTGAGGTGGAAAGTACAACGTTGGATAACGGGCAAGGACATAAAAATAATAATGCACTTCAAATTCCAAGGTCCGGTAGTTAATCGTCTGCCAAGGTAAATGTACCAAAGTAGGCGTCACGGAGAGATACACCGACATCCAGATATACAATTATTATTTCTCTAATTTCCATTGGCCCAAAATCCAAAATCTCGCTTTTCATAGATGGGCCCTTCCATTGGGGAAACAACCATGGAAATTCAATAAAGAAAAATAATGGATGATAGACAGGGATTCTTTTTTACCCATGTGCCATGACCGTGCCGTCTGTGTGGGAGTGGGAGTGGGAGTGGCAGAGTGGGTGGTGTCGAACTGGACTGGCTGCCCCTCTATTCTCTACCTATCAATGAATGAGTCTGCCAACGTCAACCCTCTTTTTGCCCCGCGGTGAGATTCCGGATTGAGACCAGGGATTGGACAGACAAGTCTCACCATCTACAAAGACATCGACTCAGGTTCAAGTGGTGTCTATATCATATAGTCATTAGGTATTTCAAACATCAATTTGAGGATCTTCGGCAACCGAGTAGGCTGAACGGGGAGGGGGGCTGAAAGTACACACTTAAAGCACACCACGCAGGTATCCTTGACCTGTTCGCCAGCCTGAAGAGAACTTGAGGCCCGTGAATGGGCCATCGGAGAGGCAGCGTCCTGCAGGTGATTTTAGATGCATCCCGAGGTACATACATGTACATGAACAACCTGCCTCTGCTGCCGCTGCAATGCTGCATGCGTTGGCTGCCTCTGGGCGCATAAGGTCAGGTAGGCTACCACTGCCTACCGCCTACATACTTAGCCTTGGTAGGTAGACAGTGCCATGCCCTGTTCAAGTTAAGGAAACCTACCGAATTGCTACCTCTTTGCCAAATAGGTCCGATCTGGAGCAATCTAGTGCTGTGTGCACTGTAAGGTGTGTAGAAGTAAGGAGAAATACAACAGAGGTATATGTGTCTGCCACTCTGTCATTGTCCCAGATAGACAGACATGGATGCTCAGCTACCGTTCAGAGCTGCATGGGGCTTTTCCCAAATGCCATGTCAAATGACAGAATTCGAATTCACCTGTTGTTTTGTGCAACCATCGGGAGTCACCGAAAAGCGCTGCGAGCCATGTGTGCAAGCACCCACGGAGTCTCGAGACGAGACGTCATTCGGTGAAAGACATGGGGTCTGTCTGCTAGGGGATGTGTGGACGGGACTGCTCTGACACAGGCGATAGACATCCATTAGCTTTTACGTATCTACATGTAGTAGGTAGGGGCCAAGCCGGAGGCCGATGTTCACCTAGGTACAAGCTCGTTGCATCCCCAAACAGGTTGATACCATTGAACAGACGACCCCCCAAAGGCGGTATAGCACTCGTGGCATAGCCGGGATCAAATATATCCAAGCCTATCCTGTTCGAGTAGAGTCAGTGGGGCCCGTTGACAAAAAGCCGCCCCCATATATAAGTAAGTATACATACCAGAAACCAGACTACTGCACAATCCATCGAGAAGCGTGGACATAGGAAGGGATAGCATGTCCAGTATCCAGAGACCGGATCTCGAGACAACGGTTGCCAGGTGAGGGGTGAAACCACTTAGCCTCTCGGTGCTAGCAAGAGAAAGACGGGTCGAGAAGGCACATGATCGATTATTCAGACCTCCATGGATATTAGTAATAATGAGAGTTTTGATATCTTCGTGGCCGGCACGCGAGAATGGGGTACAAGACAGACTAAGTAGGGTAGGTAGGATGAGGTTGCATGTCGTCGTACCTTGCGCGGGTGGTAGAACGTACACAGTGGCCTTCCGTGGCGTAGCTCTGTGTACAACGGCAAGGGATTTGGGGGACTGATAGAGACTATCTAACCTAGCCTATACAGGACGATCGAAATACCGCATTCGGTAGAGGAACATCAGCAGCAGAGGAGGATGCGACTTCATATGGGGGGCTGAAAGGGACAACTCATCCAGTTCCACTCCGGGCATCTGGCCGATGGGACGGGATGCAAAGAGTGAGGTAGGCAAAAAGAGTCATAGAGACAACAATGATCGAAAGAAAGAGTATGTACATATGTAGGTAAGTGGCGGTAGGTAAGGATGTGGGTACTGCTTATTGGGTGATCATGTGTAGAAGGAAGATGCAGGTGGGATATACATATGCAGTACCATGGGGCACGATCTAATAGGACGAAAATTCGCAACCAAGACGACTCTCTGCTTCGTCCTGAGAGGTCAATTGGCTTCTTCTGCGCAGGACGCTCGAAATCGATGATTTGCATGCATCAAAGAATGTTCTCTGCTGCCGAGGTCTTTGGTCGATGATCTGGTCTCCAAAGATTTCGATCTCTAATAGGTACCAAGAACGACTCGCCCCTCGGAAGCTAGAAGACGCATTGCTGCAAAATACCAGCTTGATGGCACACACCATGATATGATGTAGACGTGACCAGCCTGGCGGCCAGTCTTCAATGCCTATGGAACAGTTTCAAACTTGTACTCTGCAGATCCAGTCTACAGCATATATAGACGGATCATGTTTTCGTCAGTTGGAGGGCAGATCTTGGTATAGCTCGGGACTAGCTTTGCAGAAACCGAAAGTCCCAGAAACCCATAGGTCGTGTTTTCATCGTAGCAGTCATCTATGGGTGGTGGGCTTGCTGCAGCCCAGTCCGCCGACTACTTGACAGATATGTCGTTCAAAACAGGAACATCTTAGCTGAAATCAATAGGAGGGCACGTATAACTCGTAAGGGGAATTGTAAATTGAGGAGTTGTTTCCCAAGGTATCATCCAAATTCGTGGTACGCCGTTAGTCGTCTCGTCTATCCTATCGAAAGGGGGTAGTACCGCAGCAATGCCGGTGACACTCTAGCCCTGAACACATTCCAAAGACGCCACCCCATGCAACCCATCTAAAAGAATACATGCCCGTGGCGGCAACCCTTTTTGGGAGGGACTATATTAGCCGAACACTTTAAGAAAGCCCCACATGCCAATACCGCTCAACACCGGGATGGTGAGGTTGTCATCCCAGCCAAACAGATCGATCACCTCGCTCCCCGCCGCCACCAGACCGGACACCAAACTCATGATGCCCAGAGCCACGCCACCGCTAACCGTAGAAGACTGCTCATCCAGAGCCAGGCTTTCCGTAATCACCGATGGGAGCCTCAAGAAACCACGGAACATGAACAGGTTTTGCTCATCTCCGGGGAACGAGGGTGTCTTGGGTGCTAGCCAACCCCAGAACCATGCCGCAGTGGCGACACCGATCAGGAAGGCGGCGAACGAGCCGGCAAACGACTTCCCGCGGCGGATGCGCGGAGTATACCTGCCGTACAGTCTACCGAACGTACTCGCGGCGGTATCACACCAACTGAGCAGCATGACAGCCACGGTAGCAACGTCTTTGGGGAAGAAGAACAGCACAATCCAGGCGCCCAGAAGATAGTATACAACGCCGTTGACGCCGGCGTATTCCGTCTCGCGCATGAAGGCGCCGAGGCATTTGACGTAGAAGCGGTTCAGAGAAGGATAGGTGAGGCGCAGGTAGTCAGTCGTGGCGATTGGGATCAAGGCTCCCATCAGCCAGGGCGTGACGGCTGACGGCTGCGTACCCGACACGTATAACCAATAGACGAAGAAGCCGATAGACACATGCAGCACCTTCCTTGGGACTTCGTGCTTGTGTATCAAATTCCTGAAGTGTCGATGTATTGGAATCAAACCAAGCGGACTTGGGCTGCGACTAAAGTCTCGCCAGCTCCAGCCTGGTGTGGCAGGGGCTTTGGGCGGTGCCAGATGTCCGTTGGTTGTGACAGCCGCAGCCCCGTTTGAGAGTTCCTCTGGCTGTTCCGTTTCCACAGGCGCTACCACCTGCGCCGCCTGCTTCTTCGCTCTTGTGGATTTCGGTTTAGCCGATGGGGTTTCCGCCGGTGTGAGACCGGGTACCTTTCTCGATTTTCTCGGACTTCGCGATCGTGTGCGGGCTCGTCGTAGCTCCGGATCTGAGTCCTCGTCGATAGTCTCGTGGAAGGGTATCGAAGTGGGGGCCACGCCGGCCACTTGACGTCTGCGGGCAGCCGAGCGAGTAACAGGGCCGTTGTAGGCATCGTCTTGCAGTTCCGAGGGCGTCGGGCTCGGCGATATCACGCGCGGTGTGGCCGGGATGGCCGACTTGCCGCGGAAGGACATGTTGTAAGGAAAGGGCGGTAGGGTCTGGAGCGAGACGGTGCCCGAGAACAGCCTGCGTAGGTCGTAGAAGCGTAAAGGCCAGAAGGTGGAGTGTAGTTGATCCAGGTCTTGTTTGTCCCTCCGAGATTCACGCGTGTTTAAATGTGCGGCGCTGCTGAAAATGGAGGTGACGAAACTTAACGGATCCACGGTGAAGAAGATTGCAGCGAAGTCGAGCTCCGCCGCATTGTTGCTGACAACGGGGTTTTGGGGGAGATGACAGCGGATTTCCAACCTAGTCGTAGGTAGGTACCGGGCACCACACAACACACCACACACCACACACAAGCCACGCGCAAAGAAGGATTGCGGTCACGCGAAACCGACGAAGTCGGGTTAGGCGCACAGGCGGGCGGGCTGGTAGTATTGGTACCTGGTTATTAGGTTAATTGGTTTGAAGTTACATGTAACCACAAATCATCTGCCAATCAGTGGGCTAGATAGATGTGGGCGTGACCCTGGGAGGGAGAGACACGTTCGATATATTCCAAAGGCTGCTGCTGCTGCTGCCGGTTGTGGTTGGAATTTTCACAAGCCAGAAGAACCGCAGGGGGACGAGCGAAAGCAGCGAACAGGCAAGCCAGGACTCGGGCATGGATTGAATGACATGGGCGGGAACGCATGGGCAGCAGGATCAGGATCTGGCATGGATGATGACATAAAGAAACGTGAAGAATCAACTAAACAGGGCCCTACCCACTAAGGTTACCCAGTACCTTACCTCCCTTGCCCACAGCCTGGCTTCCGCTGTTCCCGCACTACAACAGTGAAGTGCACCACTAACCTTAACACTAACCACTAACAATATCCACTACGCTACTCGGTGTGCTGGCAAACTGGCTGAAAAGTAAGTAAGTAAACCCGTGGCCTGTGCCACGTCAAATACCTGCTTACTTCTCAGGCCTCATTAAAGGAGGTATCGGCAATAGTCCATCCATCAATCAATCTGATTATCAATACATGCTGCTGCTTCGGCTCGGGGGTTTGCATATATCCCGAATTCCGGGCCCCATGTTCAACCCGACATACCGCGTCCGCTTCTAGAAGGTGTTGTCGTGACTCGAAAAACACTGCTATTGGTTGTCATCGTGTCTGTGGTATTTTGGGAACCTCCCTATTAGCGTTGAGTGTTGAGTCGCTAGCAATACCGAATTGCAAAGCTCCAAGTAAGAAGCCGGACGAACCGTAAACGTTTAACGGTACTGCGACGACAAGTGAGATCACCAAAAAGCAGCTTGAATCCCCATTCAGTACATTTTTCGTAAATGCCAAACAAAAACCCGAGATGGGTGTCTATATTCTACCATCCCCTGTTTCCCAAGTCTATATGTACCTATCTACTGAACTGCTATAGTACTCGGACTCCCAGCTAAGCTACCGTGCATGAATCAATCATACATCATCAGCGCAAAACCCTAATCACGGCACAGTCACCATGAATGAGCCGCCCCTTTCTTTCTTTCTTAAGCGGTAGTGGCACCGTTGAAAGCCAGCAGGTTGTTGGGCGTCAGCGAGTTCTTGACGATTCCGGAAGTCGACAGCTTCTGGATCCGATTGCAGAGGGCGATGGGGTCGCGGGGCCCCTCGAGGGCCAGCAGGTAGGCGCCGAGCCCGGCGACGTGGGGCGCCGCCATCGAGGTGCCCGAGATGGTGTTGGTCTGGCCGTCGTTCCAGGTCGAGAGGATGTCGACGCCGGGGGCGAAGACGTCGACGGCCGAGCCGAAGTTGGAGAAGGACGCGCGCCGGTCCGTCTTATCCGTCGCCGCCACGGTGCACACGCTGGGCTCCGAGGCCGGCGAGCTCAGCGACGCGAGGCTGCCGTCGTTGCCGGCCGCCACGGACAGGAATAGGCCGGCCCGGACCGCGGCGGCGGCGGCGTCGTTGACGGCTTGGGACACGAGCCGGGACGCGCCCAGTGACATATTGGCAACCGCTTTACCGATACCTTCAATCCCTTGTCGTCAGTGATGTTCAAGCATTTCATGGGGAGCTACTCACGGCTCTTGTTGGTCGCATCGTTCACAGCCCACTGCATGCCAGCGATGACTTGGCTCAGCTGACCTGAGCCCTCGGAGTCCAGTACCTTCACGGCAATCAGGTTTGTCTTCTTTGCAACACCGCTGTGGAACCTATGGTCAGCAAGGCTGTCGGGGCATTTCTTCACTCCTGAACCTACTAAGTCTTAGATCCAGTCGTTCCAGCTACGTGGGTTCCATGGCCATCTGTGTCGGTTTGGTTAGTAAGTCGAGACCCCAAGAGTGTGTGGTCATTGATACATACTTCCGTCGGTCTCGGTGGCGTCTCCTTCCACGAAGCTCGCTCCGAAAGTAGCGCGGCCCTCGAAATCCTCGTGCCCCAGGAAGATGCCGGTGTCGATGATGTACGCGTAAGTGTCTGCGCCTGCTGAGTCATCGTACGTATAGTCTGTCGTGTTGGGCACCCTGCTGGAGATCCGCGCCAGGCCCCAAGGAGCGTTGCTTTGCGTCTTGAGGGCAGTGATGCTTATGGTGGCATCAGGTTCAATGTATGCGACCTGGAATATGTCAGTCACCGCGTCGGGCTTCCAAACGAAAAGGGGCCAGCCAATGTTACCTCGGTGAAGTTGGCAATGGACTTGATCAAGTCATCGGATGCGGAAACATGATACCCCTTGAACGACCCAAATGTATAAGAGTGTTTGGGCTTGGTGCCGTTGAGAATGCCAGCGGCTGAGTCAATACTATAACGCAGGTCGTCCTGTGTCATCTCCGGCTTGAGAACCACGATGAACTGCCCAGGGATAGTGAAAGTCCCCGCTCTCGCTTCCAAGATAGGAGCCGCAAGGGCCAGCGGGAGAGTGAGCAGAGCTGTGAAGGACTTCATGTTGTATCAGGCGTCTCTGGTGAATAGGTCAATAGTTTTGGGGACTTGGCCTGCAATGATGGGTGGGAAAATATTCCGTAACTTGGGAGACGTCGAGTCCATGTTATATAGGTCACCAAACATCAGTTGCAAGTCAGACACTGCCTTGTCGATGTCCGGGTCACTCCGAACGTCTGATAGCGTGGCCCGATCCTCATGACTGAACACCAAGACTATGGATTCGCATCTGAAGGGTCATTTTCGGGAGGAGCAACTGGCTGTCCGCGAAGTCGTGAGGCGCCAAGATTGCTGGTTATCCCGAATGGTATATAGTGAGCGTCGATCTTCCTGATAGTGCTTCCCATTCCGGTGGGTGGAGATGGGGAAGGTTCATCAGTACTATATTGCTCCAACTCCATATTCCCACGGACGGGGCTTATTCGTATCCATGAGCGGCTTCCTTCCGACGAACTTTGCGGGCGGGGAGGCAGGATTTTGATTACGGTTCGGATCTCTGCTTGTTACGTGCCCTGCATTCCCTCGCCAGAAGGCTCAGCTGCCAGCTTCTCTTTGAGACCCAATCTGACTGCTGATCATCATTAATTCTATATCTAGATGGATAAAGAGCGGAGATTACAGGTCTCCTGGGGCTCTCAATAGTCGTGTGCCGAAGGGGCCATTTGCCGGTGACAGTGCTGCATTAGTGTCCAGTAAATCCCTGCCGCAGAACTGACAGACAGCGATGGCATATATCACGTTATGGGTCTCTTGGGACACCTGATATTTGAAGACTGCTACAAGGTTGCCAGGTTACTCTCCTACATACAAGAAAAATGACCGGCTCTGTCTCCGATCTAATCAAAGACGTTCTAGCAGTAGGGTCTTATGGAAGCCCACCATAACGATGTTGAAACTGAACGCGCCAATAAATCCGGATGGGTCATGGTGATGTGAGCAGTAGGCCAAGAGGCGCTGGCTGCAGGTTTCTGTAGGTCTGTACCGGCGAAAGGTAACTTGATGCTGGGACCCTGTGTGGGTATCTGTCTTGCTCCAAATGGTAGGCGACTTGTCATCCATCACTTGTCTTACCTATGATACCTTCTTCTTGCCCTACAAGGCTGAATACGACGGTCACGGACTTTTTCTTTTTCTTCATCTGAGACTGTAACGGGATGCCGGAACTTTGAATTGACCTCCTGAACTATACAGTTTTGCTATACCCCTTTCAGCTCTATGCACCTACCGCGCCCTACCGTCGCGGCTGAATATGTCACCAATCGAGTTATGGCTGCACGCCAACACGAAGTAATACGGGAATCAGGTCTTCTGGAGGACTTAAGTTGTCAAGAGTCGTAGCTTGGTCACATTATTATCTATCGTACTTTAGGTACTCATCATGAAGACATGCGCTATTTAGGATACCTATCACTACATAAGTACATATACTGAGACACGGAACTTCGACGCCTACCTAGAAACAGGCAGCACGCTGGAAGGATCAAAGTAACAAGGCTATTGCGTATTTCCTTCCTTCAATGTGCCCAAAAAGCAGAAGGCGCAACACAAATGAACGGCACGTTCGTCGGTTGCTCCCAAATTTGAACCGAGATAGGTATGCGCTTGCCCACATGTCTTCTCTGATTGTGTGGGTAGAAGATATCGGCTGCATACTGTGATATGTACCTGCAGACATTGAACATATTGTAGCTGGGTCCGTCTCTGTTACGCCATCAATGTATTAGTGATTGTGATTTCATATTTCCCATCAAATGGTCGTTGCCTGTACTATCATCAGCCGGCTTTCAAACGTCATGCACGAGCCTCAAACCTGCTCTCGTTCAGGCCTGCCTTCCCAATCCTTCCCGCCGCCCGAATGACGGACGATTTAGTCCAGGATTTCGGGGTGGTTGAGCGAGTTTCAAATGCTGCCGCGCGGTTCAGGCAACCACGACAGTGTCCGTAAACGCAACTTTCAATTCGGAATTCCATGGAGATAAGTACACGTAGATGTCTGGATGCTGCAATCAAAGCTGTCGCCGCTCGTTACTTGACATTTATCAGTGGCTGCGTGGTTTCTAGATATGTGCATTCCGTTGGTGCCTACAGTGATACTTCGGGTCTTCGATTGGAACGTGGTGTCAATTCGAGATTGTGCCTGGATGCTGCAATCACAAAGCTTTTACCAGTCCTTGCATCAGTAACTAGGAGTCTTCTATGGCTAGATCTTCTAGATTTGGTGTATCGTGTTGGTGTCTGGGACGATACTGCCTCTATCGTCCCGAAAGGCCAGTTGAAACCAAGTTAGTGGGACAGTGGTGACTCGTGCCATTTTTATTCGACTTATGCAAGCACATCCACTAGGTAACGCCAATGTTTACTCATGGTTAGGCCAGCCCAGCGAGCTTATTAGGGGCATGTGCAGAGTAGAAGCTGTACTAAACATCTAGAGAGGTACATATGTACGGAGTAATCGAATAGAATAATCCTTTTATTGATCTAACTTCGTTTATACTATCTATTACTCTATACTCTAAGTGCCTACCTCAGTGATTCGATTATGCCATTTGGACACATGGAGTAGTTGTTGGTGCCATTGGCATTGCTGGCTAGCTATGCACGTTTAAAGCTGGTGTACATCCAACACGTATGGGGGGCTGTAGTCGCTGTAGTGGGGTTTCTAGTGGGGTAGGCGTTTCCAGACATCTTGAGTGACAGATTGGCAGCAGGCAGTCGACGACAGATTGCAGCTCCCATTTCAATCCACTAGGGCCATATAAACCACCATTTCCTCTACAACACTCATCCATCATCATCTGTTTGCTCAACCAAGATGTCTCAACCCGTGCAGCTTAAGTGCGAAAAGTTGCCGCCCGGCAACTTGGCAGACCAGTACATATTCAGCAACATCGTTGCCGTCTCCCAAGGGGACTTCCCTAACCCCGATGGCGGTGACATCTACGTCATGCTCAAGGGCGGTAACGAGCCCGGACAGTTCGTCGTGACTGCACGGCCGACTCAAGGCTTTGCCCGGGGCGGCATCAGCTTAACGTCCGCTCAGAGACAATGGTGCGGCATCGGTATCATGGACAAGTTCCTCGGTGTGCGCTACGACCCTTTCTCAGCTGGCAACAAGGTCTATCTCGGCTCTATGGACCTTGAGATCGGTTTTGCCTCGCCAAGAACCAAGATTGAGACTCCCTTTGACCAGGAGAAACTGGCCAAGGTCGTGATCGATACTTTCCCGAACCAGATGTTCTCTCCCAGACAGAAACTCGTGATGGACTACCTGGGCACCAAGTTCTTATTGTCTGTCAAGACTGTCTCTCTCACCAGCCTCGGCGAGAAGGGCCAAGGCGGCTCTGAAGCACCTGCTATCAGTGCCCCGGTGGCCCGAGGTATCTTGGTCAACACAACTACGATCAACTTCTTCAAGGATACCGCCTCCACCGTCAACCTGAAGGCCTCATCTCGGAGGCCGGTGGCCAACTCCATCATTCGCCCGGATTTCAACTTCGCAGACTTGGGCATTGGTGGTTTGTCCGACGAGTTTCAGACCATCTTCCGGCGTGCCTTCCAGTCCCGGCTCTTGCCTCCTAACGTCGTGGAGGACATGGGTCTGCCACACGTGAAGGGTCTGCTACTCTTCGGTCCCCCGGGTACCGGAAAGACCCTCATTGCTAGACAGATTGGCAAAATGTTGAACGCACGCGAGCCCAAGGTTATCAACGGTCCCGAGATCTTGAACAAGTTCGTGGGCCAGTCAGAAGAGAACGTCAGAAAGATGTTCGGAGACGCGGAGAAGGAGTACAAGGAGAAGGGTGATGACAGCGAGCTTCACATCATCATCTTTGACGAACTCGATGCCGTCTGCAAGCAGAGAGGAGCTGGAGGCGGCGGCGGCACAGGTGTCGGCGACAGCGTCGTGAACCAGCTTCTTACCAAGTTGGATGGCGTGGACCAGCTTAACAACATCCTTCTGATCGGCATGACGAACCGAAAGGACATGATTGATGAGGCGCTACTCCGTCCAGGACGTCTGGAAGTTCACGTCGAGATCGGCCTTCCCAGCGAGTCAGGTCGGCTGGAGATTCTGAAGATTCACACGGGGAAGATGCGCCGCAACAATCGTTTGGGCGACGATGTTGACATTGCTACCGTCGCCGCGCTCACCAAGAACTTCTCAGGTGCCGAAATTAATGGCCTGTGCAGATCTGCGGTGTCGCATGCCTTCAATCGACATGTCAAGCTAGGAGATGGTGGCGCAATCAGCAAATCTACCGATGTAGACAACATCAAGGTCAAACAAGATGACTTTGTGAGAGCTCTTGACGACGTCAAACCCAGTTTTGGTGTCTCTGAGGATGACCTTAAGCTCGTCAAGCCTCATGGCATCTACGAATTCAGCCCTGACATCAGAAGCATGCAAGCCAAGGGCGATACTCTTGCCCAGGAGCTTCAATCCGGCAAAGGCAACCTGCGCTCTATCCTCCTCTACGGACCAGATGGTTCCGGCAAGACAGCTCTTGCTGCCGATATCGCACTCAACTCCGAATTTCCGTTTGTCAAGATGGTTAGCGCTCGAGACATGGTCGGCATGAGCGAGCCGGGCAAGGTTGAGCACATTCGGAAAGCATTTGGTGATGCCTACAAATCTAGTCTTAGTGTCTTGATTCTCGACGAAATCGAGACCATGATGTCGTACAACCCTGTGGGACCTCGATTCCTGAGCGAGGTAGCCACTACCATCAGTGTGATGCTGCGAAACCCGCCTCCTAAGGGTCGTCGTCTCTTGTTGCTCGGCACAACATCCCGCCTACAAGTCCTCGATCAACTGGACTTGCGAGGCTTCAACGAGAAGCTGGCCGTGCCAACCGTGTCAGATCTCAGCCAACTACGAGCCCTACTGACTGCGACTGGCAAATTCCACGATGCCGATATCACCGAAGCTCTGCATGAATTGCAGCACATCACGGGTACAGAACGCCCCAAGGTCAACGTGGGGGTCAAGCACGTGATTTCTGTGATCGGGACTGCTGAGATCCGCGTTAAGAAGGAGGGCCGGCCTCTCGGGGTGGTTTTTGCCGAGTCGTTGTCCGAGGTCATGATGTCACTTTAGATTAGATTATGGTAGAGAAACCAATGGATTAACCGGATTAACTGTTTGTGCAATTGCCTTTATCTAGACTATCTGATTATACTATCAAGTGACCTGACCGAGTAATCGTTTATTCAATTGTCTTTCTCTGGACTACATATCTGCTAAGTGCCTCATCGGAGTGCTCGGCTATTCCATTCGGAGAACCAGTTTAACCTGACTGACTGACTGACTGACTGACTGACTGACTGACTCGCTGCCGCTCCGCTCGTCATCGATGACAGCGCTGACCCTGCGCCCCACGTCTGCTTGCCGGCTTGGGGTGGAATCTGGGGAAGTGGATAGCGGCCAAGTTTATCGTAGATGGATCTGCACCGGCAACAGGCAACAAGCAACCGGAATACTCACGGTAGCAAATCGAATCCAGCCGCCGTTGCCTGGTTCCGATAGAATATGCGACCGAGGCTGATGGCTATCGCATCCCGCCGGGAGGAAGATGCATGTGCCTTGATGAGAAAACAGGCAGGCAAGGACAGGCAGCTGAATGCGAGCTGCAACTCGGCTGTAATCCGGGACGCTCAAACGAGGGTGGTTTGCTGGCAGTGCTTCCCTGGCTGCCTGGTTTACACGACATATGCATCGTGTCGAAAGAAAAGAAAAATGATGATCGTCCTTGGCGGCCCCTTTCCGTCACATATCACGAGAGCTGAGAAAGACGTTCTTCCACTGGACGAAGCCTTCTCGATCTGATGTCATTCGGTTGGTAAGGTAAATTGGAGAGTCATGCCAGCATACCGTCATGCCCATCCCGTCCACTGCTAGCTACTCAACCACCCCCACATTGGAGTTTTGATTCCAGTGCCAGTGGCACATAGGTAGCTCACGGGGGCAAGGCTTGGTAACAACGCTGGATATTTCCTCCAGAAGCTCCTAACCCTACTTGCACTAGAATGCCACCATGCATCCGGGAGGTCATGTGCATGCGAGGGATCTTCGGTACACCGCACACTCCAATTATACCGCGATGCTCCTATACTTGAATCCAGCACTAATACACTAGATCGGGTTGGAATGATACGGCGAAAAACAAAGTAAGAATTGAATCGACTGAATTTCATTCTAGCACTTTTATTCTTAAATCTTCAAGGCGTTAAAAAGGAAAGCTGTCTAGCTGTTAACCCAGAGGTGTGTACAACGTATTATTGAAATCACTACTGGCCGGAGGTCGCAGCGCGGGGGGATTCCTCCTGTCGCAGTCTTACAGGGCTCGATCGGCATTCCGAACCACGAGAATAAAAAGGAGGGTCCCCCGGAAAGCGACAACAATGCCGATCTTAGGTCGCAAGGCTAGCTAGGAAGGGGGGCCGAGGGTAACGTGGTTCCTACGGGACAGCCACACAGCAGATAGACCACAGGGGCACTAGGCATGTCACCAGTGACGGGCGCCCTTGAGCCAACCGTTGCCGTCACTTGACAACATGACGGGAATGGCCAAGTTGACCGCCAGAGTATCTCGGTATATCTTTCTTTCTCTCGCGCGCACGCATGCGTCAGTCGCCCGCGCTGGGGTTCCGCGGATGTTGTGGCCCGGCAAGGAACGTCATGGACAATGCCCAACGATGGCGTCGGTATATAAGCACGTCGGTGCGACGGCAAAAGTATATCGCAGGTTCATGTCTCGAAGTAGTCAGTCTTACACATCTCCTGCCAACAGAACACTATGAAGAGCAAATTCCTAATCCTCCCCGGGGTCAGCCTGGCCGCCGTACTTCCCTCCTCCTTCCACACCGTCCGTGATAGCCCATCACTCCTAGATACCAGAGCACCAACCCTGAGTCTCACTAATGTGACCAGGGCGGTAGCGCGTGGTACTGATGGGACTTCTTCCCCTCTGAGCGGACGCGCCGCCGCCGGCCCCTTTGTCGGCGACTTCCCAGACCCCTGCATCATCGGCGACGGGCAGGGCCTTTGGTTCGCTTACGGCACCAGCGCCGGCAACCAGAACGTCCCGGTGGTCGCTTCCAACGACGTCAAGTCCTGGTCGTCGCCCCAGGACTCTCTGCCCACCGTAGGCGACTGGGTTGACTTGAACGTCCCCGCGCCGAGGATATGGGCGCCCGATGTAGTGAGAGCCGTAAGTCTATCTGCCTACCTACCTTTCTAGCCACTCAAGTGCTAGAAGGAACTAACCACAATGACGGTTACTAACCTTACTTGCAGGACAATCTTGACTACGTCATGTATTACACCGCGCCCCAAAAAGGGGGCCGGCACTGCATCGGCGTCGCCACCTCGCGGAGCCCCACGGGGCCCTTCTCCCCGCACAACTCCCCCATCGCCTGCAACGACGCCGGCGGTGGGCTCATCGACGCGGCGGGCTACGACGACGGCACCAACCGCTGGATCATTTGGAAGGTGGACGGCAGCGCCCTCGGCGGCGCGACCCACTGCATCGGCGGCGGCACGTCCGACGTCTACATCTCCACGGCCATCCAGATCCAGCGGATGGAGCGCGACGCCGTCACGCTCGCCGGCTCGCCCAAGACCATCTTCGACAACAACGGCGCTGGCGACGACGGCATCGTCGAGGCGCCGTCGCTGGCTCGGGCTGGGGACGGGTTTGTGCTGTTCTACTCGTCGCAGTGCTACGCGAGTGACAACTGTAAGTTACTATACTACTCTTACTACATACCAGTTCTGTAAACCTGGTTGGAATTTTGGCTAATTGTAATACAATTTAGATGATATTAAATACGCCTGGTCTAGCACTGTTGACGGCGACTACCAGCGCAAGGGCACGCTGCTCACCACGGCCATGACTAACAACGGCATCTACGGGCCTGGCGGTCTGGATATTGATTGGAATGGTAAGACGGCCGTGTTCCATGGTCGAAGGGCACCAGCGGAGGGCGCGACTGGCGAGAGGTCCCTCTTCACGGCGGAGCTCTCCGTCAACGGGCAGGATGTTGGAGTCCAGTGACTGTGATGATGGTGGTTAGCTTTAGTTGACGAATCTTACGAATCTTATGAATCCAAATTTTACTTACCAATAACCCTTTGAAAACCATAACGCTTCAATATTCTTTGCTTCCCAGACCCCAACCCATTGGTCTTCAGCGACTGTACTGTATTCATCTCAAATATCACCGGCCCAGCCACCGACTTGGAGGATAGGCGTGCGCGGCTTTCCGGTAGCATCAAGAGCCACGTCGGCGAACCTCTTATAGAGTGTTGCCGATTGTGTTGCCTCCGCAATAGTCGTACGCGCTGCCTCTGTGTCGGGATCTCTATTTTGCTTTAGGAACTTTCCCACTAGAGTGGTGGCTGGAGCCACGGTCATTACAAGGCTGCCGGAGGACAACAAGATGGCGCGAGGAGCTGGCATAACGGATTTTATTCCCTTTTCTGTTTGTTTAAACATGAAAACAACAAACTTTCGTAGCAAATTGGTCGTCTAGTTTGCTACCCCTCTCTTTCATGTCTGGGGTGCACACGTGCCACGCACTATTTGCGTATTTGGAGGCAAACGTCCAACTTGTTGGATATGTTTACAAACCACTCCGTTCCTTTGAAGAAGACAATGAAGCGGTTCAGATTGGACGAGGTTTCGACTAACATCCAAACCCATGGCGCAGGGGTAATGGGTCATAAGAGCCAAATGCACATCTATTTTAGTGAGGTATCTAATCGCACAATCTTTCCTAATCCCTATATTTTAAGAGTTAGTTGCTGCGATTTTAAATTATTTATCTATGTTCCCCTCCAATATCTCCTATTATTGATGATTATATACCGGTAATGCCAAATTACATACAGAATGGCTTCTTTTACTTTATGAAGCTCCCACCTGAGCTAGCGGCTATGGTAGCTAAGAATGTGCCCTCATCTCTGGAACTGGCAGCACTGAAGGCGACGTGTCAGTACGCGAGAAGCTTGGTGACAGACAGAATGCTTATGTCGAGTTTGGAGGGCGAAGGATTGCATTACGGCTACCTTTACTGGTCGGTTTGGAAATCCAATCTGGAAGGTGTTAGACGTGCGCTTGGATCCGGCCTCTATGTGAATGATCTGCTAAGCACCACCGACTGGTATCGCTGGCATGAGCCTGGCAAAAAGGCTTCTTGTCGCTCGGGTAGTTGTGTCTGTGACGCTGGCCCGTTCATCACACCAGCTCTGAGAAAGGTCAAAAGGTTTAAACATCGCCCTTTGCTGCATCTCGCTGCGTGGGCTAGCAACCCTGATACCATCGAGCTGCTCATTAAATACGGAGCCGAATTGGAAAGGCTTGGCTTCTATGACACGAAATTGGTATCAGAGTCTGTCCATCTCAACGGTGTGAGCAAATATGTCCCTCAGATTGACACTTTGGCTACAGCCCTCCAAGTTGCAATCAGGCTTGGCCGTACTGAGGCGGCCAAGGTTCTCGCCCGAGCAGGAGCCTCGAACCGCATATGCAGGATGTATCTAGGTCAAGATGAAAGGCTAACAGAACCCAGGCAGTCACTTCATCTAGCTTCACTTCATCAAAATCCGGAACTTGTCAGGTGGTTCGTAGAGAGCGGACACCAAGCTGATGTGAACACCGTTGACGACTCCGGGAAAAGTCCGCTAGCCTACTGGATCATCAACGCGAGAGATACATCCGTCGGAGATTATTCAATACGTAAAGGAGCCGACCCGAACATCCTGGTCTCCCCCAACTGCAACCTATTACTCGACGCGTGCTGGCATGGTCGGTTTAAAGCTGCTTCTATGCTACTTGACCATCAGGTGGAAGTCAATAACAAACAACCCCTCTTCACTACGGCTCTCCATGCGTGCTGTCTAGTGTCCAAAAGTCCAAGACGGCAAGCCGCATGGGACAGCACATGGTCCGAATTTCGCCCCTGGATGCCAAGACGGAATCCGAGGTTTCTCAAAATGCGCGGGCTCCAAAAACACCAATGCCAAGACGAGAAAATTTCATCGAGACAAGAGTATATGAGGATTGTGGTCGTGCGGAAGCTATTGGCTGCCGGTGCAGATTTGGAAAGTGCAACATAATGCAGAGGATAAAGGGTTCAGTTCAATAGAGTCGAGCCAACTTGAGGGGCAGCATCTTGTAAATTTGGGATACCTCGGCGAAACCCTTTTTCAAGTCCAGACCAATATAATTAGAATCTATTATACGATAAACAATAAACATAGCTATATGTATTCTTATCTTGTAAGTGTGCTTTCTTTCCGGAATGTTTATCGATCTTTACGTAAACCTCATTCATTAATTTACCAGGCTATCGAGTGTCAATACTGAGTCTACCGAGTGGTTGATTCTAGTAACTAGCTGAACTGTGTGGGAGGCGCTGGCTCGAATTACATATAGCAAAGCGCCTACATTAATAGTATGGCAATCCACATCCTTTGATATCACCTTGTTTAAAATAGTCGTGCTTGGATCTTCACGAAAGCCTTCTCAGTCGAAAAGCCAGCAGTGCCGGGAGCTGGGTGAAGTTCGAGTGCGCCTCGACCCGGTCCTTGACGCTGTCCACCTCCGTGAAAGCCGGCTCCTCGATCGCGTCCATAGCCAAGCCCTCGCGGAAGAACGTCGTGAAAAGCTCGTGGATAGGGCGATGGAAGATCACCTGTTGCCCCCGTCATAATTTGTCAGTATGGATCACCGTTTACCACCCACGACACAGGTCTAGCAAGCAGGGGATGAGGCCGACTCGTGCTGAATTGGGTGCCAAAGACAATATAGGACAGGACCTACCTGAAGCGTCGGCTGACCCCACTCCGCTACCCCATGGGTAGGTGGCACGTCTAGATACTCCCGGATGACCTTGGCGCGAGTGATTTCGGGCTTGTCGAGGCTGACTCCGTCTTTGAGCTCGATGGAGCGCGTGAAGCCCGAAGTGAAGAATACGGGGTGAAGCAGCGTGGCCACGAAGCTGTGCAAGAGGGAGAGCAAAGTCCCCCCCTCTCTCAAGTTATTATCGCGCATACATGCACACAAGATGGATACTTCTATATATGGAAGAAGTTTTACTTACACCCCGTCGGGCTTCAACAGCTTAGGTAGTGCCTTGGCCAAGGGGTTTAGGTCGGCAATGTCCATGATGGCCATGTTGAGCAGGATGACGTCAAAGCCATCGGGTTCACTCTTCAGCAACTCGTCGAAAGCAGCCGCATTCGTCACGTCAACTTGGCGGTAGGCGGTCTTGGCGGCTGCTTCCTCGTCGGTCTGACGGCGCTCCGCGTGCTTCAGCATCTCGGCACTGCCGTCCGTGGCCAAGACCGATGCGAAGCCACCCCCCTCGATAGAGGCAAGCCAGCGGGCGCCGAGGCCGTTGCCCGTTGCAAGCTCGAGGGCCTTGCTGTGGGGACGGTTACGGGGGATGAGACGCTCGAGGGTCGGTCGCTGCAACACTTTCCAGTACTTGTTACCTTCCTGCCCGATGGAGGCGTCCCAATAGGCCGCATTGGCTTCCCAGCTGGACTGCGATGCCTGGTGGAACTCCATATTTCTCGAAAGGGTTGAATTGCCTGGTTCTGAATTTGAAATATGGGATAATGAGGTTCGTAGAATGAAAGAGAATTAATATTTACTATACAATCTTGGCGATGCTATATAACATCATTTGACCTCCAGTAGAAAGGGAGCTCTCTGTAATAATGAGTCGGCGTTCTGCGTCCCAGACCGAATGAGTCACGCCGTGAAGATGGTCTACGATTGGCCGATCACGGGCCAGGGGCCAGTGCAAGCTGTACGACATAACCAATTGCAGCCCTTCTGCTTAGTCGGATGGGCAAGTTTAATACCCCACTGGATATAAAAGTTATAAGGCCTGGGTGGTTATACGAGCGTTATACGGGCATTATACGGTTTACTAAGGGGGGGGGGGGGGGGTTCTTTTTTCGCCTGATACCACGCATCAATCATTGGCTCTTGTTACCCTACGATGAGCTGAGACATAGAGGGCCTATTCGATGCACACAGGGTAGGGCGAGGAACAGGCGGTCGAAGTCCATGCCGCGGGCGCCGGGCTTCGTCGTGTGGACGAAGGAGAGGCACTGGTCCGGCGGCCACGTCGTGGAGTGCTCGAACCACTCCGGGAAGTGGTGAGCTAGCAGCGGGTTTGACCTCGGGGGGTGGAGTTGGTTGGCGGCGGGTTCCGGAAGCAAGAAGAGGTGCTGCTGGATCGAGGGCGTTTCCGTGATGCACTGATGCCACTAACGGCATACGCGCTGGGCGTTTACGAGGAGGGTCTTCTGGCCAAGGTGCAGTATAATTGCTTCTAGGAGCTCTGGGATCCCCAGAAGAACCTGGTGTTGGGCTGTTTCACGGACCATTCTCGGCTTCGTTTCTCTTTTGGCTTAGTTTGGAGGCAGTATAGCTCTAGAATAAGAATAGTTACCTTACTCATGTAGTAAAACATGGAATACTCTTGCCAATTATGGAATAGGCTGAAGATATCGTTGAGTATGCGCTGGCTCTGCTTCTGTTGCGACTTGACGCTTGATGTGGCTAGCGGCATCGTTTCGTTGACATCGAGAGAATGCGTGATGGTCAGGGGCATACTCGTCATTTGCATTTGCATTTGCATTTCCATGTTCTTGAAACCACGATGACCACCGATTCGTCATGATTCGAGATGAATATAGTGTAACCAACCTGATGGCGATGGTCGTCCTGGAAGGTATATCTACCATCATGAGTCTGTGCAGACAACCTAAATCATTAAAGTGATGACTTCGTTATCTATCCGTACAAGATCTAGACTCCATGTGACATGCCGAAGTTATGCTATAAGGGGACTGACTGTAATATAAGCTCCTATCCACAGCGGGGAATGGCCCATCTCCCCTATGATCGTTTTAGGACAGAAGGGTAAGATATTGGCCAATCGGCGGTCCAATTTAGGGATCAGGGATCCGCCACAGCGCTGTGTTCCTTGCAAGCATTCAGACTCTGTCCAGGCTGGCTCGGCTGGGCGGACAAACCCGCACTCATGTTCCAATCCCCAATAATTTACCCCGAACCACTACATAATATCATAAGTTGACCAGACTGTCGAATCACCCGCTCATCGGACATCTTTGCTCTCAGTACTATTACCTGGGCTTAATCATCCCACATACCTCGTCGATTTGGTAAGCGTTTTCTTGGACAATAGCCGGAGCATCGCATACCATACTCGCCCATACTACGGACGCACGTATGTCATCGCCAAGGCTTCGCGCGTCGCCTTCCATCGGGCATGTCCCAAGCCACATGAGGAATTGTAGACAATGACTACGCTTGCGCCAACCAAGCAGATCCGATGGGCTAGTCCCCGCGTCGACTGGACCGACGAGGTGCGTGAGCTCATCACCGAGCTCTACCAGAGGCAAAATCGGCCCCTGAGAGAGGTCGCGAAGATCATGCAAGCCCAATATGACTTCAATGCGACGTAAGTCACAACCTCATCCCAAGCAAACCGGAGACGGCCAGCGCAAGGAAGGATTTTCGCTAACGATAGATGATAGAGAAACTATGTATAAGAAACGGATTAAGCAATGGGGCCTTTGGAAAAACCTGCGACACAACGATGCTACTACTACTGCTTCGCAAGGCGAGGCAGCTGCAGGTAAAGCGAGTAGCGGACGGCGCGAAATCGTGATTCAAGCACGTCGGCCGCATGGTGTACGTGTTCGCGTCCATGCTAGAGACCGTCAAAAGACGCAAAGGAGTCAAGCTGACGAGGTCCTTGAACTGTCATCTTCTTCGCCCCTGCAGCAGGGATCGGTGCTACCCGGCGGCATACGGCCTCGACCCAAGGTCGGCCCCTCCGCGCTCAAGGCACCGGATGCCGTGCGACTCCCAGAGGAGACCATGCACATGCTGAGAGAGTATGTCGCCAGAGGATTCAAGACTGGCGCTTGGAGGTTCAAGGAAGAGTTGCTGCGGGACGAGGAACGGCGATTCGACGGCGCCGGGGCTCGGGCCATGATTGGCAACTGGGCCGGGCTAGCAGAGGCGGGAATCCAGCTCCTCAGCCAGGGCCGAACCAAAGCAGCGTTCATCGCCTTCCACCATCTTTTCAGCAAGTACCGGCTGTTACTGCGCGACCGGAGCCTCTTTGCCAATCTCTTCCCGTTGACCCTCACGGCCATCGTGAACTTGACCTACCACCATCCGGAACTCGGCAAGTCGCTGACAAGGCACATTCACCAGCTATGCGCCATCATCAAACCTGAGCATTTCCCTCTCCATGACCGTCTAATGAAGCAGCTTTGCCTGATGGATTCCGAAACGGCATTGTTGGCGGCGAGACACCTGAGCGATTTCTACATGGATGAGTTGGAGATTTACTCCGGCCCCAGCCAGCCCATGATCACCAACATGGGCAGCATGGCCCCCTGCCTTGCCTTTCACGACGTGGGAAACCCGCAACTTTTCATCGACAGGGCCGAGTATCTCCTCGCGCGCCTCAAGGCCCGCGGGGAGGAGCACAGCTACGCCGCCCGCTACGTCAAGGGCGTCTTCGCCTGGCTGCACTTCCACACGGGCGAAGTGGACCGGGCCTGGCAGCTGACGGCCGAGGTCCTGTCGCGGCCCTTCACGGCCAATGAGATCGTGGCCGTCCGCGACGGCGACAGCTTGCGTTATGAGGCCGCCTGCCTCCATCTCCGCATCCACATTGCGATCCGGGCTGGCGACCGGGAGGAGTGTCGTCGCCTGATCCCGCTGACCGCCCGCCATTTCGTCGACAGCTTCGGCTGGACCAGCATCTTGACGATCCAGTCCCATGCGGAGCTGACGCGCCAAATGAAAGAGGTCCACGGCGAGGAGGCGATTGCCCAGCAAATGGTAGATGAGATGCAAGCCGGCATCGAGGCCTACTGCCGCACCGAGATGCACGAAGACGACATCGGAAGCGACCAGAACACACTCTAAATGGCCAGTCATATTCAGTAATGAAATGAAGGCTTCCGGGGAAATACTCCAATCTCGCAATAGCTCGATTTTACCTCGAAGGAAGTTGGTCACTGAAGCTTACACAGAGAAGTTGCTGGCTTCCCAAAAGCCCAGAATAATATATTCATGAGCCAAGTCAAGGATAACTACGTCGCCAGTACCCTCCCACTACGGTTACACGACGATTACTACGCTCCTACGACGACTATTACGGTTATACGACGACTACCCCCCTTACTCGTATAACCTTAAATCGGAAATCTCGTACTTCCATTCGGCCGCTCGGAATTTAAAGGTTATATACCCGTTTTGTTTTATGCGGAAAATCTACTATGACTATGGCCGTATCCGAATTCATGATTCTATCTCCAATAGGGCCTATGCGCTGTCAAGTTACACACCCCCATTCGTTCTAACCAATGCCTTCTGTCTACCCTGTTATTAGTTCCCCTCTAGTGGTCAAGTATGTGACCTGGTGCAGATTGGGCCGGTTCAAACTCTTGGCAGTTCCCAGAACCCTTCTGTACGTCTCAAAAAGGCGAGGGTGGTCCTGCCTGCGGCGCCCTGCATAGTCGTACTGTCTTGTGCGTTTCCAATCATGCTCCTCTCCCGTCAGGATGCATTGCCATATGGGCATGGACCGCTCGGTGGCGGCTCCTAAATTCCGGCAGCAGGTGAACCGCACCCGGACCTCATGCCCGACCACTTCGACGTGGTAGCCCAGGTCGCTGACGCACCTCCGGCAATAGCGGATGTCCTTTAGGCTGCCGCCTTTCGCGCTACTCCAAGAGCTGCCCCGGTCTTGCATAAACCGTCCTTGGGGGGGATACTTGGCATGCATCGCCACGGAAACGAGTCCATTGGTTTTCCGCACTCGGAATCGATGCAACCGCACGGCTTCATGGGGACAGACGCGAACCTCGATGGAGGGCCAAAAGATACGATGCGTATCCATCGTGTACGTCAGTTCCTGCTTCTGCAGGAAGGTGCCATTGTCGTAATAGACCTCGCTGGACCAGTCGTAGGGCACGTCCCGGGCCGTGCTGGACTTGATGCTGGACGTGCCGTGGCATGACAACTCCTGGATGAAGGCGATTTGGACCTCGGGGTCCAGCTTGCGGCGCGCGCAATCCAGATGGTAGAAAGCGAGATGGTAAGGCATTTCTGGATGGATAGGACGCAGCGTGGAGATGGAAGTGGTGTCAAAGGGCAGATCTGACAAGAACGGTGAAACCTCATCCCCTGTGGACTTCAATGGCGGGTGCTTGGCAGGCGACGTGTCGCCGCGGCGCGCACGGCGGCGGATGTAGTCAACGGCAGAAGAATACCATGGCTTTTTCGGGAAGAGGCTCGGGTTGTGTTGAATGGGATCCCGCTTCGGGTTGTGATGGTCGCAGCCTTGGTGGTAGTAGCAGACACAGGGTGGTTGGCCCTGCCAGGGCCCGTCATGGTGCACGCCATTGCCAATTTTTGTACTCGTCATCGAGTTAAAGCTCGCGGCCCCGTTGGATGACCTACTTGAGATTGCTGCCGTAACGGCTGCTGCCGTGTTTGCTGCCATTGCCATGGCGATGTAGGTATCCATTGCAGTGTGTGTTGTTGGATGAGGAATTAATGTTGGACACTAGGACATGTATTGCGCTTTTATGTGTCATTGTATGAGACGAAAGATGGGGATTTTATACTTTTGTGGCATCGATTTCGCCTATTTGAGTTTGAGGCTATCGCCAGCTTTCATATTCAAACCATGGTCAGTTCAACTCGGCGACTATAAGTTATAGAGTAATCGAATGGAGAATAATATTCCTACTGTCTAATTAATATATTATACCATTCTTGTGTATAAGATTAGTTGCTGATGCCATCTGACAACACTGTCCGGCTATGGTTTAAATCTGGGAGTCGGTAACTACCTCCGCAGATGAGCAGTATTGCTCACCTTTCTTAGGCCCCTTAACCTATACAAGCACACGAAACTTTATTTGATTATCTGTACGAATGGGCTCCATATGGCTCGACTGGATAAGGCCGTTGTTTGTAATCACGACAACCTCAATGCAATACAACATACTTGCTAAACCATTGAAGTTGAAGATCAATCAACTTCTGTGTTGGTATGATTAAGCAGTTTTTACAATGACTGTGCTTAAACGCCAATGCAAGTGAGGACCAAGGGGTGGGTGGTTTTGTTGCTTTCGCCTGTGCAACCGGTTTCGGGGCCGGATGTGGGGGTCGGGAGTGTGGGAGTTGTTGGCGGCGACGGCGACGACGGGATAACATCTCGTCCGTTTCCCCCGCACTGTCTCTCCTTCTTGCCCCTACCACACCTACTTGACCGGAGCAAGAAGCGGGAAAGGTGACGGTAACGGCGCCAATGATGATAAGGGCGAACACGAAGAAGAATACCAATAGAAAGGGGGTGGAAGGAAGTCGAAATTGACGTCAGGGGCTGCGGTTGGGCCCGTGTGGTAACCGTCGCGAGTGGACTATTGGTACGAGGTGGGCCGGGTGATCGGCGGTGAAGAAGCAGTGGGGTTCCTGACGGCGGCGACGGTGATGACGGGCATGCTCTCCTACCCTCTCTTCCTCATCCCTCTTCTCCTCATCCTGCCACTTCTCCTTCTCCCAAATACACCCCCTCCCCTCTTCCCGTCCCCCCCTTGCGGGCCTGCTCCTCGGCTGGAGCAGGAGAAGAAAAGAAGATGTCGAATTCGACCGTTGCGGCTCGGTCCAAAAACTCCAACTCAACTACGCCATCCGACCCCGTTCCAAGCAACTGGCAGACTCGAGGACGAGAGTTACTCAGCCAAGGCGTTGGACCTCAACTGGAGCTTATCAAGACCTTCGCAGCGACGTCAGGATTCTGGGCCCGTTGGTTCAGATACCTAATTCTTCTAGCACTAGCTGCCCGAATTCTCCACCAGGGTGCTCGCCTATTCAGGCATTACGGTTCTCGACTGTTCAAGGCGGTGAAAAGGTTTGGTGGCTGGACCAAGAAGGGCATCGACGACAGCAGCCACCACGACGTCAAAGAAGAAGGAGAAGAAGACGGCCGTCGCCACGACCGGGAAGGCAAGAACGGGGAGAAACCAAGTCCATCCGGTGTTTGCGCCGTCTGCCAGGAAAAGCTGTCAAGTAGTAGTCAGGGGGGCTCTTCTAGGCTCCTCTCCAGCCGCTCTAGGGCCCCCAAACCCCTCCTCCTCCGCGACTCTTCCCCGACTTTTTCTCCACCTCCACCTTGCCGCTCCTACACCGCGCCTGTTTCTCCGTACTCCCGTCCCTCTTCTCGCGCCTGCTCCGCGCCTGCTGGCCTGTTGATGGGACAAGAAAGGAGGAAGAGGGTCTCAACACCAACTGCAACGACGGCGTCAACGAAAAAGAAGAATTTCCGCAACGATCGGCCCCTTTTTTAGTAATAACCTCATTCAAGATTACTACCACATTATTTATCCGAGAACAAGAGTATGACTTCGCATCGCTCCCCCTCACTCTTTGATATAGAAGAAACTATTCGAGGTTTACGTAGCCTCTCTTCCCACCTAAATCATTTGATGACAATCGCGTCCCTTGAATTTTCCCAAGAGACAAGCACGGGGGTAATACTTAGACAATGAAGACCAAAAGATCCATGTCTCACAGGAATCTGGGCCTCCGCGCGGCGTCTTGATTGCCTATATTGTGCTCGTTGGCCGCTTCGACGTGGACAGAGAATATGAAAAGGGGGTGATGGGTTGAAGATAGATCGCGAAGTTCATATTATCAGTAAACCGTCCACAAGGAACACAGAGCTGACACCTTGGATGGCTTGGCAATTTCCTTGCTACTTGACGGTTTGAGCATAAGTTTTCCTGCTCCAAAATCCAAACTCTCCTTGTGACCTTCTGCACCGCTACAGCAGTCTTCTAGAAGTGATGTCATGCCACACAGCCCGGGTTAGGCCCCATGGTTCAGTGGGCTATGCATGAATCACCCCCGTAAGCAGGTTGATCGACCGACTTGGCGTCAACCTCTCACGGACACCAGCTCCCAGATTTAAACTATAGTTAGTCCAATTCGTCGATTTTAAGCTACGGAATAATCGAATAGAATAATGGAATAATGTTATATCTATACCGCCTAGTTGATCTATTATGACATTTGGATATGGGGCGTAGTCGTTGCTGCCATTTGACATTGCTGGCTGACTATAGTTCAAATCTGGGAGTTGGTGACGGAGTAGCAGCCAACAACACACATAAGAAGCGCCGAGTGGCAGCCTCCGGTGTCGCCATTTGACGGGCCGGGGCAGTGCGGAGGTGGAAACCCAGTCAGCAAAATACGGACCGGTGGTGGCATGGCGGGGCAAAGCCGTATTGTTGGATCCCCGAGTCGGCGAGTCTAAGTTGGCGTGACATATGTACATAGCCTAATCTGTCCTTCTTCGCCCTTCGCCTCTTCCTGAAAGGGCGGAGGTGGACATCGCCCGACGATACGGAAAGAGATCTAAAGGTGCACTAACCACTAGTAAAGGCCGACGTGGGACGCGTAGTAAGCAGGATCGCGCCGAACGGGGCGGAGCAGGCTGAATAGATCCATTATCTGCCATAATTCCTCAGAAATCCCACCCAAGCAGCCAAGCCTTGGATATCTATTGACTGGGCTGGATCTGGCTCGTCCTGTCAGTGGTCCAGTTATCTGTTAGCCTGTTGAATACGTTCTTATTCCCGAGGAGATAACCTAGAACATGGATCCCCAAGAGGGGCGAAGACATGAAGGGCTGAGCCTATTGGCTCACCTCACCTCAGTTCTACCAAGATTGGAAGGTTTCTGGAAACTTTCCAGGCAGCAGGTCATCAACGATGGTGCATGGCCACTTCAAGGCAGTCTGGCTGCGGTTGTGAGTATTCGCGCACTCGCGGATTGTGGTCACCTGACGCCTTCGTATATCTGGAATGCCTGTACGGCGAAGTACGTGACGGCAGGGGTCGACGTCTGGGTGGCGTCATTACAGAAAAGCCTAAGGTGTTATTCGCGAGTTCTGATCAGCCCATACCATACTGGTCGGGCGCGGAGATGTGATGATGTAGCACTGCCAATTGACAAATAACAATAATCTATCTCGCCTAGGCGAATTGCAGTCAGCCGACCCTTACTTCTGCCCTTACTACGACGTAGTGGACGTAGTAGACCCTTGGAAGCTTGCCGATTGAGCCGTGTTGAAGATCTGAGCGAAATGTTTGAGGGCCAAGCTTTCCCGGGCATGTCAGGTAATGAGCTAAACCCTGCAGGCGCAGCTTCTCTAGGGGATCTCATTGGTCAGAAACTCTGGTTGTTGGCTGTGCAACATCCGTTAAATACTTGATGTACATACCTCTTTGTCAAGTCCCAAGCCAAAGGTAAGAAGTATCCATGACAACGACATTCCCAATAGCGCCTCTTGTCATCTCTCGTTGTGTTCGAAAAGGTCCAGGAAGGACCTCGGGAAGCTCTAGATATGGACTGCGATGAGCCAAGCCTCCCCATTAGGCTGACAACGTCCCACTTGGTTCAATTGCGCAGGATACACCAGGTCAACAGATTTATATGATTATTCCCACATCGAAAAGCCTCGAAGGAGCGCACAGTTGACAGTAGAAGTAGAGAAAGGTCAATTTGCTGGCCACATACGGAGTTGAGAGTTACACAACAGTAGTGTCAGATTCGTTCCTCTGCATCGTCCCGTTATTAGAGACCGGCCAGCTATTAATCCGTGACTAATTGATGAGTCCTGAAGGGTAGGTTGCAATAGGTACAAACTTCTGGTGCATGTGGCTCTTGCTGGTCAAAACACAGCCCCCTGCTGTTTCCCCGCAATACATCCATGTACCTTCCGTTCGTGATCCCATCCCATCCTCTAGGTCCACTCTAGCTTCCTCGTCCAAATCAGCCCAACTCGACTGACTGCAGGTGCTGCAATACATAAAACACTCGAAGCCCGCCTTCCAACATCCATTCTCAGTCAGTGTTCCATATTACTGATCAAATACCATTCATCCATTTCGACAGAAACCAGTTAACATTGTTGATTATTTATCAATAACTGAATTGAGTTCACACCTACATCATACAGCACCACACCTGATGAGCGAAACCACTGCAACCACCTCCACAATGGATACTCAACAACCCACTACCACTAAGAGCCACGCCACTAACGGAGCTGGCACCAGCTCTGCGGCAGCAACCGAGGGCTTCCGACCTCACCAGGCCATGTCCACCGCCGTCGCCGTGGAGCCCCCGCGACCCCGCGACCTGCAGGCCAGCTATGCTTCCATCGTCGGCGACGACGCTAACCCCGAGGGCTGGTATGGATCCATGATCAACGCCTTTGGCGCCTGCATGGGCACCCTGGGCGCCATCCCGTGCTGCATCTGCTGCCCCAACCCCTACAAGCAGGTCCACCAGGGCAACGTCGGCCTGGTCACCAAGTTCGGCAAGTTTTACAAGGCTGTCGACCCTGGTCTCACCAAGATCAACCCGCTCTCGGAGCGTCTGCTACAGGTCGACGTCAAGATCCAAATTGTCGAGGTGCCGCGCCAGACCTGCATGACCAAGGACAACGTGACGGTCCACCTGACCTCAGTCATCTACTACCACATCATCTCCCCGCACAAGGCCGCCTTCGGCATCGCCAACGTCAAGCAGGCCCTCATAGAGCGAACCCAGACGACACTGCGACACGTTGTCGGCGCTAGAATCCTCCAGGACGTCATCGAGCGCCGCGAGGAGATCGCCCAGAGCATCAGCGAGATCATCGAGGACGTCGCCGGCGGCTGGGGCGTGCAGGTCGAGAGCATGCTGATCAAGGACATCATCTTCTCTCAGGAGCTGCAGGAGTCCCTCTCCATGGCCGCCCAGAGCAAGCGTATCGGCGAGTCCAAGATCATTGCCGCCAAGGCCGAGGTCGAGTCGGCCAAGCTCATGCGCCAGGCCGCCGACATCCTGAGCAGTGCCCCTGCCATGCAAATCCGCTACCTCGAGGCCATGCAAGCTATGGCCAAGAGCGCCAACTCCAAGGTCATCTTCCTGCCGGGCGCCTCCCAGAACATCCCGAGCAACGCCTTGAACGCCGCCCTCGCTAGCGGCGAGGGTCACCAGGACTTTGGCGAATCGTCAAACGATGACAACCTCTTCAACACCGGGGATAAGGGGTTTCAACAGGCTATGAACGCACGAGTTGTGGAGAATATCTAGACTGTGCACGTACGGAGGAAGTGACGGAGGAAATTGAGTTTCTGGACGAATACCCCTTTGGTGATGATGGATGGACTGATGACGGCTCGAGGGCGGATGGACGCACCTAAGGATACCCAATCGTTTAATTGATTTTGACTTCACGTACATAGTTTCTAATGCGACTACTCTTCTTTCAAATATCTGTCATCAGTGATGTTTTGTTGAGCCTAGAAAACGGCGATCTCATGGCGACGTTGATGCTTAATTGGCTGGATGACCCCTTTGGCCGCTTATACAAGACCAGTCAACATGACAGACATGAATGCGGCACCAGCTGCCAGATTTGAACCATGGTTAGTCCAACTCGGCGAGTTCAGCACGATGCGTCTAGAAGTAACAACGGAGTAATAGAATAGAGTAGTTATATTGTTTATCCCATTTCGTGTATCCCTCTATACGGTTCTGATGTCTGGGTTATTCTAACATACCACTTTGATCAATTGAATAGCTGTTGCTCCCGGGGCTTCCAGGAGGGTGGGTTATGCTGCCCCGAGGACCCGTTGGGACGGACCATTGGGGGCCTTCCTTACCGTCGCGCCCGTCGCTTTACTCCTCCACATCTAAGTATATAATCCAATTATGCAGATAGAGCTCCCGCCATTTTGAAGCTTGGTAAACTTGCCTCTTTATGTCGCTATCTATTTCCCTGATACGATATCAGGGATGCAACCATCAACGAAGCCGGAATGTCGCGGGGTCGAAGCAGAAGTCGGAGTATGCCGCAGCTTCAATTGCAAGCGTCCCCCACTAACCTAGCCACTAGCCCCACCCAGCAGTCGACTGATAAAGTCTTATCGACAAAAAAAAGTTTAGAACTTGACGGCCGAACGAACAGGCAGTTTGAATCCATCTTCGCAGATTTACAGCACATTCATCAGACAACGTCAAAATGGCACCCGAAGCGAAGACAACAACCAAAAAGGACGTCAGAGCCTGGGATGCTCTGACACCGCCCCTAGCAGAATGGATTCTAGAATATGTGTCGAGTAGTGGCTTTTCGCGAATGACCCCCGTTCAGGCTGCTGTCCGTGAGTGCTGCCCTCCACTATCGCCAATCGAAGGGAGTCGCTAACCTTGTATGCGACAGTACCATTATTCTTGACCAACAAGGACGTCGTTGTCGAAGCCGTCACGGGGTCCGGAAAGACGCTAGCATTCGTGATCCCATTGATACAGAGATTGCTTAATATCGAAGAACCCACGAAGCGCAATCACATCGCCGCCATCATCGTTACCCCGACCCGCGAGTTGGCGAGCCAGATTCACAAGGTTCTTCTCGACCTGCTAGCCTTCCATACCACCTCCGCCGAGCTCCTGCCTTTCCTCTCGGACGACTTTGAGAAGAGGCCCGCGACCGCGACGCCTTTCATCCTGCCCCAGCTCGTCGTCGGAGGCACCACCACGCCCGCCCAGGATTTGTCCTTCTTTCTCCGCCACAGCCCAAACATACTAGTCGCCACCCCCGGTCGTCTGGTCGAACTCCTTTCGAGTCCCCACGTCCACTGTCCCCAGTCTTCCTTCGAATGCCTCGTGCTCGATGAGGGCGATCGCCTGCTTGATCTGGGATTTAAGCCCGACATCCAGAAGATTTTGGCCAGACTGCCCAAGCAAAGGAGAACCGGCTTGTTCAGTGCGAGTATCAGCGAAGCCGTCTCGGAGATCATCCGCGTGGGGTTGCGCAACCCCGTGCGTGTGTCTGTCACAGTAAAGAGCCTGAAGACCGGCGGCATTATCGAAGACAGACGAACACCTGCGTCGCTACAGATGAAGTACCTGGTCACTCCCGCCAGTCGCAAACTCCCAGCGCTTGTACAGATCTTGGACAAGTTAGAACAGCGGCCGCAGAAGACTATCATTTTCTTGTCGACATGTGCCGCGGTTGATTACTTCCAGCATGTGCTGCCACCGTTACTCCCCGAGGGCTACCAACTCGTACCTTTGCACGGCAAGCATCAACCCCAGGTGCGCAAGCGAAATTTCGACAAGTTCCAGACCTCGTCTCAGCCCATCATCCTTCTCACCACGGATGTTGCGGCGCGAGGTATTGATATTCCTCAAGTCGACCTTAGCGTGCAATTGGACCCCCCGTCGGATGTCAAGGTCTTCATTCACCGAGCCGGTCGCGCGGGTCGTGCTGGAAGACGAGGTCTGGCCGTTGTTTTCATCCACCCCGGAAAGGAAGAGGACTACGTACAGTTCCTGGACATTCGAAAGACACCGATCACACCGTTATTGCACCCGGAGATATCTGTCAGCGATGCAGAGGCTACCGCAGTCACGGAGAAGATAAGGACTTTGGTCAAGGGAGACCGCGCACTCCACGAAAAGGCACAGCGCGCCTTCCCCTCTTTTGTCCGCAGTTACGGCAAGCACTCTGCCAGTTCTATCTTCCGCATCGAGGATTTGGATTGGACGCAGCTGGGCCGCGGATGGGGCCTGCTAGGCCTTCCCAAAATGCCCGAACTCAAGTCGTTTACAGGCGACAAAAGGCTGGGCGTCGCGATGGACTGGGACGCATTTGAGTATAAGGACAAGACGCGCGAGAAGGCGCGGCGGGCGGCGCTCGAGGCCGAGGACGACGGTACCGTAGCCCAGAAGGCCGAGGCGTTCAAGGAGAAGCGCAAGCGCAACGCCGAGGCCTGGAGCGGCAAGCACGAGCAGGAAGGGGTTCGGACCGAGCGCCGCGATAAGCGCCGCAAGAAGAAGGACGCCGAGACCTGGAGCGCCATGACGGAAGAGGACAAGCTCAAGCAGCGCGAGCTCAACGAGCTGCTCGCTGAGGTGCGGCGCCAGACTCAGGTCACCGTCGCGGCTGAGGCGAAGGCGGCCGCGGCGGCTGCTAGTGCTGGTGATGGTGGGGAGTTTAAGGGGTTCAAGTGAGGAATTGAATTTATGGAAAAATCGAGTTCATGGCCAGATAGCCAAGTTTAATATCCCAGAAACGTGTAACAAGTTCAAGATCTATTTTGATACCGCACATAAAGGAGCAAGGCCTATGTAGAACATGCACTAGAGAACAGTTCAATGCATTGGTTTTACATCATTCGTCTCTTCCAACAAAATTATTGCGGTACTAGACCACATGCCATCTTCTGGTGCTGTTCGGTCAATCATTCAAGCTTGCCTAGCCTGTTTTAGATGGCTCCTTACTTGATGTATGGCTCAGTGTCACCTTCAAGGAACCGATACCAGTCTGGCCGCTATGGCTGTGGTGATAGCACTTGAAGGTTCACACCCTGAGCAATCAACGATCCGGCTGTTGACCATGGGAAACTGGCGACACGCAGCTAGTTGGCGATGCTTGTAGGTGTCAGTTTTAAGATGTCCAGATCTCTATTTTCGTGTGGCATAACCGTATAACCACAACCCACTGGCTGCTGCCGTATTGTTGAGTAGAGTGAACAGACCGACACCCACCACATCCGTTTAAGGTGTACTTTCCCAACGCAACTTGGACCTACTTGATTATTGCCAAGGAAAGCGCGCTTTCCAGCATTTGGTAATTCTAGATCGCGGCAGGAGCAACCAATTTCACAGTGCAGTGTAGTCTCGTGGCGAGGTAAAGCCAAAAGCCAAAATCCAACAACATTCTCATTCTCAATTTTTTTAAAAAATCTTCTCTTCTTCCCTGCGCGCACGACGACAACGCCCCAACGACGGAGAACAAGAGAAACAAATGTCGTCGGCTCCCACGTCACGTATGGGAATGACACCCCAAGGGGTCAGATGCCCACAATCACTGGCACTACGGGTTTTCGACGACCTTCATAAACTGCTGCAACATCGCGCGGAACTTGGTCGAGGCCATCGTCGGCCTGTACTTCCTTTGGAAATTGAAGGAGGAGCGCAAGAAGAAGAAGAAGGGCAAGGGCAAGGGCGAGGCAGAGGACGAGGACGTCGAGCTCCTCAAGACCAAGAAGGGCGAGAAGGGCGACGATGGCCGCGTCGGCCCCTCCGGCTCCCCCGGCTCCCCCGGCCAAAAGGAGAAGGAGAAGGCGAAGAAATTCGTCGATTCTCAGCCCCTTTGGGCGACCCAGTCGTCGTTTTAGGCAAGGCCAGGACCGACTATTATTAACCAAGTGTACGATAACGAGGAACCATACTTAACGAACCGCCAAGTATTATTATCCGAGTGTACGAGAACGACGAAGTTTGATTAGCGCATCACTATCGCCATCCCCTCACCTCTTAGGATACTCTTAGGGGTGGGGGTTTAAACCCATCTCGGAAAGTCATCAGTCGGTCCTTCCTCACTCATCAGTCAATATTCCTTGTCCACCGTCAATGGGGAGAAAACCTTTAATCACGGGAAAGATTGGTTTTGCTTCTTCTCGAACACGGGAGAAATCGAATTTCAATAATTGTCGAACACGATTTTGTTGAAAGACATACCACCAAATGTTTTCGCCGTGTCAGTACCACGGATGGAGTGTGTGGCGACGGTTTATTTTGCGGCAAAGAAGATGGTAACTGGGGAAACTCCACCAATGGCATGCCAATCGGTCGATCGGTCCAGGAGGCTCAATGCCGGGACCAGGTAAGGGACATCTGGCTCATCCTCGACCGCTTCCAAGGATAGGTCGAAGGCATCAGGTGAGGCCCATCCTATCAACCCGCCAACAGGGATAGTGGCCGTGTTGTCCAGAACCGCGGGGTGCAAGGAGCGGGTGGGTACGAGGAATTTCCAGGGCCGAACTTAGAGGTTGACGTTTGGGTCCGGTTGCATAGACATCTCATAGCTCAGCAAACTCTGGCACATTATTGCACAGCTCTGTCAACCATTACGACCTTCTTCGGTTGAGTTTCCAGCCATAAAAGACTTTTGGCATCCAGTGGTATGGCAAGGAATATGGAAGGTGACTTTTGAAGGTTCCACATGGGTTGTCGGTGTTTCCTTCGGCGTGCAATGTAGACAAACTCCGAGTGCAGCATGGTAACGTGACCAGAGTAAATGATACTCAGGACAAGTGAATTCTCCCTGATACTGAACTGACCGCGTCAGAGTGATCGTCCTATTTGAGCGAAGAAGAAAGTCGTCCAGTGAAACCGTGGCTATTCGAGCTTCTTGTACCCTCTACTCCCGCACTCGAGTATAGAGCCATACATTCGAGAACAAGCGACGGCTCATGTCTCCGAACGTGTCCCTATGCTCATGTGATGTCTTATAACGCTCAAGAGGTGTTCAAGTGCTGGCAGATGCTTCCTATGCGAAGAGCAAGCCAATGTAGAGAAGTTACTGGGCTGCCAGACACCAAGTTGCCGGAGATAGGGGCTGACTGAAGGTATGGGGAACAGCGACATACAAAAAGGCTGCTGTAGCCACCCACAAGTTGCCATCCTGGAAGTTCCAGCACCGTTCTTCCCCCTTTCCGTGCGCTAGGCTAGCCATAGCATCCGGATCACGACAGGATTTGGAAGCCATCGCATCTGCCAGTCATAAGTCGGCTCCAGATCACCAGATACATTCGTTCCATCCATGGCCAAACGATCCTAGATTAGAGCTTCTACTTACTCATAAAGGAGTACCTAGAAGTCATTGGCATCCAGTTCTCCAGCTCAAATGTGATGGAATCAATCGCAGGCCTGACGATGGGAGTTTGAACCGAAGTTCCGACGGGACAATTGACATTGGCTTGAAAGTTTTGGGATACCACTCGTTCTTTTCTGGTGTCTAAGCTGAGGACCACCTATATAATACCGATGCAGATTTTATTGGAACTGGTAGCCCCAACTGTTACTTTGCCTCAATGGATGTCAACACTTCGCATAGCAAAAGATTCTGGAAATCGCGCAAACCTGAGTGCATTTAAGTCTATTTGGACTTTCGTCACAGGGAACCACCTCAGAGAAGGTTCTGGAGACCCTATTTGAAAATCACGAAACGTAGCAAACCATTTGCCAACCCAAAGAGAGCGCCCATCTATCGCAACCCAAATCTTCTTCCCAGAAAGAAAGCCCCGAAGCCCAAATTCCTGGATACCTACGTAGCTGATGCCAAGCTACTTCATGGCCTGTTACTTGGTCATTTCTGGCGAACCCTATGCACGCTGGTGACAAGGGGGCCGCAAGAAGCGATCGCAGGCATAATTGTAGACATACTCAAGCTACTGAGGGCAGATGTGACGAAGCCCGCAGAAACGAAAGACGACAACGCCGGATCTTCGCCGCTGTCCGGTGGTGATCCACTCCCTCCGTTTTTGTCGGACCTACCGTTCGATACTGGCTCTATCACCGCTCTGGAACCAATGCATTCAGCCATCCCTTACCACCTTGCTTTCTACCACCTGGGTTGTGCGCGACGACGCCGCAAGCTCGACTCAAGCAGCAAGGCCTGTTACATCAAGGAGTTATCATGCCGCGGCAGGTCCTATATACGCCCGAAAGTCCTCTGTAACTGGTCAAGCGAGACTTACTACAACAGCGGCACGTTCTTGCAAAAGCAGGAGCTTACATACACTGCGGACTCGCGACACCCAAGCGGCTGGCCCCCTGTCCAAGTGCGCGTGTGCCGCCACAAGAGCGTACAGCTACGGAACTTCAAGGTGAAGGATAACGACGACGGGTTATTGGAGGTATCGCTATATATTTCGTTCCCGCCGGAAGGTCGATCACTTTCAGAACCACCAAGGGGGATTTTTCAGCGCTCTCAGATTAAAGGCGGACGAATCCGTTTCCAGGGGGTAGGTATAGTCTCACGGGCAGAGCCTCGGGTACTATTCACTGTTAGCTGTAGAGGATCGATCCTGACTGGCCGACCTTGGGGCATAGGAGCTGGCACGACGTGTAGAACAGCAGAATAGTGACTGTCGTCCTCATTAGGCGTCGACCAGCTTCTGATTATATAATACATAATATTCGATCAAGTGAATCCTCCCGGATATTGAGTTGCCGGTGTTAGAGTGACTGGTGTCTGCAATTCCGAAATTCCATGATGCCGACATCACGGAGGCACTACATGAACCACAGAACATCACGAACACAAAATGAACTACAGAACATCACGGCCACACGATGATTAAACGTGAGTGTCAAGCACGTGATTTCGGTTATTGGGACGGGAGATCCGCGTCAAGAAAGATGACCGGCCTTCCGGTTTTCTAATAATTGCCACTGGACAGCGTGGGCTATGCCATACCAATCAATGGTTAGTAGTGTTTATTCCACTGACTACCGCCGGTTATTTTAAAAACCACTACTGTCTAAGACTGGCTATTCCATAAATTGCCACCGACCAATAGTGTCTAAGCCGTGGAATGCCCTTGACTTACACTGGATATTACACGGTAATCTAGTTATATACATGTAATTATCTAGACGGCAAGCATTCATCCCATTACGAGCTATTTAAACTGTCGTCGCCAGTAATTCAGAACTAGCCAAAAGTTCATTCATGACTGTGTGCTATGCGAAGTGTTGGCGTCCATCAAGACGGAGTAACAGTTGGAGCTACCGGTGCTCAGAACCCACGGAAGAAACGGTGTGTATATTTTCTTTGTATAGAGACTGTAAAATAAACGCTATAACGGGCAATGTCGACCACTTCCCGCCGAGCCCCGGGTGCCCGAACTCCCCCGTTTCGAAGAACGCGAGAGCGAAGCCATTTCCCAGAACGTGGGCAGCGCGGCGGCCGGACGACACAGCTTTCTACCTTTGGACATGTCCTCTCCTCCCCGGATGCTTGTCTGGTTTTTCGTCGAACTCGAAGGCTCCCCTCCCCCTCCTCCGCCGCCCATGGTGTCCGAGGACGAAGAGCGCAGCCGGGCCTTCTCGGGCGGTGACGCCGTCGTGGCCATGCCCATGCCCGTCATCGTCGTGTCGAAGAGCATGGTCTCGGCTGCTCCCATCATCATTTCTTCAGCACCAGCGGAGGAGGGCAGCGGCGACGGCCGACCTTCGCGGAAGGACGTCAGCGCCTGCTTGTGCTTCCGATGGCCTCGCTCGATGTTGGTGTCGAGCATCTGCGACCACTCCTGCTCGATCTGCTGGCGCGTCTGGGACCGAATCTCAACCAGCTTCCTCTCCCGGACCAGGTTACCGAGGCTGCTCAGGATGCTGAACTCGATCTTGAGCTTGACAGAGTATACGAACCTGTCCGGGGGAAACATACTTTTAGCCTGGGAAAAGAGAAGCGGGATGAGGGAAGCGGTTTCTCGCAACTTACGCTTTGTAGCTGGTTTGGATCAAGTAGTTCCCCGACCACTCAAAGTAGATGATGCTGACGTCGAGGCAAAGGACCAGCACGTGGACGAAGAAGAGGTGGATGAGCATGGCGCGGATCTTGGCGCGGGCCCGCAGCTTGTCCTGGCTCCAGAAGCGGTAGCACTTCCAGAGGTAGAGGGACGAGAGGGTCGACTCCTCGAGGAAGAAGAGGACGACCTGGATCTTCTCGTAGATGCTGTAGGGCAGCAGGAAGCGGTGGGCGACGGGCGAGGGCGCGTTGGAGGCGATGACGAGGACCCAGGCGGGCACGCTGGTGACGACGGCGACGGTGATGATCATGGCCAGGACCAGGCGCAGCTGGACTATGGTCAGGTACATGAGGTGCAGGCGCGAATAGAGCACAAAGGCTTGGCCCACCACCATGGGCATCCAGCCCAGCAGGATCAAAAAGGCCACGAGGATGCGGTCGTTGGTCAGGCCCAGGTTGTTGAGGATGTTGGCCGTGGCCAGGATGGGAATCCCCGCCGTGGCGACGAGGAGGCTCCAGAAGTAGGACCCGCGCCGGTGCCGCTGGGTGTAGAAGATCATGAAGAACAGCTCGATACAGTTCCAGATGGCGATGGCCTCCAGCACCACGACCGGGATGCGCTGGCGCGGCGTCAGCAGGTCCGGGTTGATGCTGTTGCCGATGCCGACGTCGACGTGGTTGATTCGAGGCATGAGTCTGGTGAGCACGGTATCAGAGCCTGACACGTCAGGTGCCATTTCCGCTGGTGCCCAGCTTGCCAGTCCGAGAAGGCCGGTTTTCTTTCTTTTAGTGTGCGATGATATCAGGCCCTCTCATACCACTGCTAGAAGACCTGAAGCCGCCTCAGCAAGGTGATCTGCATTTTTCCTTATACACAATGTGCAAGATGATCATCATGATGCCAAGGCTTGGTGAATTTGTGAATCCGATGGGGGAAAGGGTTGGCAGTTAATGTGTGGCTCGGAACGAGCCCATTTGTTACGACTCATGATGGCTGCGAGCACTGCCCTTTCCCGGCCGACGTATTAACCTAGTGGGTGGGAGGGGACTACCTACATGAGTCGAGATCTCCGCGGTCCACTGCAAGACAACGGACGAACGCCGAACTCGCTGCGCAGCGGGATATGAGCCAGGTCGAGGTATTATGCTGGGGGTTTATTAAGAACCGCCCTGGGTGCGATCCACAGCCACTCGTTCGTCCAGTGGCCAGTGGCCAGTGGCTCTTAAAAAAGCTTATCGCCGCCCCTGAATCAGCGCTCGCTAGTGATCCCGAATAGGGATACAGACTTACAGCTTCACTTGCCCGGAGAATCTCCACCCACGACATATAAATTCATCGAAGGGTATCCGTGTCCTGTCCAGTTGGACCCCCTTTAGGGATTCCGAGAGTACTTCCGAATGCGACAGCGATGATGTTTAGTATCAGTCTATCCCTCCCGTAACTTGTCCGTACTGACCACTACTCAGTGCGAAGTCTCCTACCCGATATGGAATGTTCGGATAAGATTTTGTCATCGACGTTGTTGCATTTTCCGCGGAGCCTGTGCTTCCTCTTCCACACCCACCAGCCCGTCCTCTAGTCGAAACTTCGGAACGCATTTATCGTATGCGGATATACTTTTAGATAACATATAATCGCCTTCGTTTTGCCACCCCTTGAAGGCACATCTCCGACTCGGGCGAGCACGGCCGTACCGCGGGACCAGCCCGACAGGTATAACGCAATTGGGGTAGAAACAATACTCCTCAAACCCCTTCTAGTCATCCATTGTCACCGCCGCTCGATCGCCAGGGATTATACCCAGACCCAGCATCTTCTCGTAGATAATTTCGGCTACTGCCACCATGCCCTCCGCATTGGGGTGATATGCGCCCATGGCATAGAGCAGCCGCCAACTCCACCCGGATACCCAGGGCCGCTCTGCGCCGATGCCGTGTCCCGCGCTGGGCTCCGCGACGGGCACTCGCACGCACCACCCCTCCCGCCCCTGCACGGCCTTCACCGTGGCCATCCGCACTTTCTCGGCGACGTCGCGGTGGTGCGCCAGCCGTCCGCCGTCGAAGGGCACGTCGACGAAGCCGGGCCGGACGTCGTCCCCAAACACCGTCAGGTACTCGACGACCAGGACGCGAGCGTTGGGTGCGCGGGCATGGACAGCGTCGAGGACCTCGCCGTAGCGCGCGGCCAGGGCCTCCGTATCGAGCTCCTTTTCTGGCTGCTCCGGCTCCGGTGGACAAAACCAGCGGTACGCGCGAGTCGCTACGCGGAGGAACCAGTACGCGTCGAAGGTGTCCATGAAAACGGCCCCTATGTAGTTGACATCGTTGCCACCGCCCAGGATCAAGACGACTTCGGTATCTGACGGGAGGCCCTCGATCTGCGGCGCGAAGACGGTGCGCCCGCCATCCTCGACCTGGGGCTCGTCGAGGATGTTGCGCAGCGTCGCGCCCGAGACGGTCAGGTCTGTCAGAACGGCACCGCCCAGACGCGTGGAGAGTAGGTGGGCATAATTGGCGCCGGAACGGGCTGCTTTGGCGTCAATGACCGGTGGGATGCCCGGCCCGGCCGCAAAGGAGCTTCCGAGACTGGCGATGCGCAGCGGCGACATATTGAAGGGCGAAGCTGGAAGTCACACTCTCCCAAGGTCTCTAAGGAATTGGAAAGAAACTACAAGAACTCAACTCAATCCCATTTTAAAGAGGATGGGCAGAGTATTGATGTAGGGGATTGTCAGGTAGGTATAGTTGAATTGCGTAATGCATTATTATGAGGTACTGGCTAGAGGAAACGTGGATAATTACGTCGGCAGATTGGTGCCATTGTTGGACACCAGGTGCGGGGAGGGGAGTCTCCCAGAGTCTCCCAAATACCCGGGAACAGCTTACGCACGCAACCACTCACTATCGACGTACAACTGATCCCAGGATTCTTGTTGAAGAATACGTCGTTATTGACTCATTCGCCGCCAAGTCGCCGCTTACGCCGATGTTGCGACGACAATTCATGGTGCAGCGTTCACATGCATCGTCAGCGGCGTACCTTCCACGACGAACGCAGAGAGGACATCGAAGACACATGGTCACAAGGAAGGGTATAATGCTTTCAACTGGTGTTTGTATAATGTCAATTAGGTGGTATGCGCATGTTGCGCTTGCAATTCTATTATCGAGTTGTCAATGCAACCAACCATATTACTCCTTGGGTATCTCATATCGTGACCCATCTCGGCTTCTGGCCTCCATGTAAGTCGGCATCTCTTTCAATCCAATCCACACCGGCTCCGACAGGATATATTACGTTTCCATTTCCAGCTGCATCTGCGATTTACAGAGCCGCAGCCAGGCCCATAGCGACACCAGCAGCCAGACCAGCAATCACTCTGCCAGTGGCCGCGGGGGCACCGTTGGCGACAGTGCTGCTCGCGGCGGCCTTGTCGTCCTTGCTGGTCGGCGAAGGGCCGTTGCTGCTGTTACCGCTGCTAGGACCAGCAGTCTGCGAGGGGCCCGCGGAACCCCCAGTGCTGGAAGGAGCGGCAGCCCCCGACGACGCCGTGTTCGTCGCGGCCTTGCCGCCGGCGAGGACCGAGGTCTCGATGGCCTTGTAGGCGTGGACGTAGCTCTCGATGGCCTTGCGGTCGTCGGCGGGGATGCCGGCGGTGTACCAGCTGGCGGTGGTGAAGGGCATGTCGAACTTGTCGCCGACGAGCAGGTCGTCAGCCGACGCCGAGACGGCGGCCATGTAGACCTCGTTGGCGACGCTGAGGTACTTGGTGTCCGTCATGAGCTCCTTCTCGTAGCTGTACATGGCGCTCGCCATGCTCGTCGCCACGGCGCCCGTCACCTGCGCCGGGATCTTGTCGTTGTAGTAGCCCGACAGCACGGCCCCGGCCGGGATCGACGACGGCAGCGCGTACATGGACGCCGTGGGGTCGGGGGTCAGGACATCGTCGTTCGGGTCGTTCTGCTGGGGCAGGGCCAGGGCCGCCAGAGGCGCCAAGGAGAGCAGGAGCGAGAAACTGTGCATCGTGAGATTGGGATAGTGACACAAGAGTGTGTGTGTGTATTAGATAGATAAACGAATGTGGTTGGCTGGTTGGTTGCGCCGGTCAAGAAACGAGTGAATGGAGAGAAGCGACAGAGGTCTATTATTTCCTACCTGACCGACTTGCACAACCTACTACTATTTATTCGATCGCGTCTCCCCCCGGGGGCTGTTTTCTATTTCCTCATGCAATTTCCCGTCCTGGTACTACGATCAAACGGAGATTAGGGGCTGCTCGTTAGTCTAGCTGATGCAATCGCGGGTTCTGATTCGTCCGGGGGGGAGATCCTGAAGAAAAAGAAGGCCTAGACCAAAAGGCTTAGCCAATCTGGCGCCACATTTTCTAGGCAACCTCCTCGTACGAGATCCGCCAGCAGTCCGATTTCTGCAATAGGAAAGAAACTCGTCCAAGCGGGGAGACACGATGTTTGAGACGACACGTAGCGTCGGCCCTATCATAACATAACAGATGTTGACGGGACGTGTTTAAGTTCGGCGCGGTAGAGTGACTGGCTATTCAAATGCCGATCTCGCAAAAGAAATTGAAGTCTGATGGCATCTACGTAGACGGCAAGGAAGACCTTGAGGCCCTGTTTCTCATTGCCGTAGCCCCTCTGCCCCGCCGTCAGATCATAGTGCGGGCGTCGAGATCGGGATCAAAAAGCATCCGTCGTGTAAGCAAGTGCTTACACACCTCCATCTTGGCTTTTCCTCCTGTGTTACCGGTTCCGGTGCTTCCAAGCCGTCAGACACGACCCCATTGGCGCACGTCTCGCAGCAAACCTGCGGCGAGTGATGTCGTACGAGGACCGACCAGCCATTCAGGTAGGCGGATGCCGTTATTCCCCCCCTGCTTCAGTCGGGACTTCCAAATGTGAGTCAACCACCACCAGAAGAAGTCCCGCAGCCTGATCGCTGAATATCGGTGAGACTAACAGACAGGTAAAGCGAGCGGAAGCGAGGATAAGGCTGCATCTCGTAATCAAATAGATAGCAATAGAAAAACATGGGGCGAAGAGATACATAAAGCACGGAGGGCGGCTCAATGAGTTCTGTCAGGCTCGGGGTCGGAAAAGCGCCCATTTCTATCTATACATATGTAACTATCCATCCTATCGATCAGCAGTTATTGTCATTAATGATGAAGAAATCAACCCAACCACCATGTTCTAGCTACAGAACTGCAGACAGCCGAGCTGCGGCTTTTACAACCCCCAGAAGCTATGCGAAGAAGGGTGGCTCAGACCCAAACCCGGCTTCAGGGTGGTCCTCCTCCTCCGCAGCAGCAGCGTCCTCCTCGCAAATTGAGCAAGTAATGTCACAGCAGGTGAGAGAGGCAGTGCACTCGCGGGACACTACGCCGGGCAGAATGCAGCATAACCCCCATGTCAAAGCCCCATGGCAAGGGATCACACCCCCGCGACGAGGGCAGGATATGGTCGAGTGGTATCTCAACCTGCCCGACCCCCGGCCCGTGAAAAGACCCAATGGAAACCACTAGGTGCTGTCACAAGAATCCAAAGATAACAAGGCAACATACTGGCAAACAACTCAACTCAACTCAATACTTCTATTTTCAACCCGCTATATATCACCCATGCGCCTATCCTGTTCTAACCGAAATGGTATCAAATAACAATGCAAAACCTCATCATCTCACAACTTCATATATACAACAAAATCTTATAGACAAGAAAACTCCAGAAAACATGTGCCCATCTTAGTGGGCCATGGACTTTCCGATCTCGCTCTGGAAACCGTCGGCCCTCTCGAAGCCGTTGGAGTGGGTCTGGTAGTCCATGAGGGCCTGGTAGACCTCCTCCTTGGAGCTGAGGACGAAGGGGCCGTATTGCACAACCTCCTGGTCGAGGACCTGGCCCGCGATGAGGGCGAAGCGGACGGGGGCGGCGGCGTCGGCAGGCACCTCGACATTGACAACGTCGCCGGCACGGTCGAAGACGACGTTGTGGTACTGGCCCGCCGACTGCTGCGTGCGGCCGAGGCCGAAGGTGGCGGCGCCCTCGAGCACGTAGGCGAAGGCGTTCCAGCCCTGGGGGATGGGCTGGGCCAGCTTGCCGCCGGGCTGGATGTCAACGTCTAGAATCCAGACGGGGGTGTAGGCGAGGTCCTTGACGCTGTCGACACCGACCGACTGGCCCGAGATGACCTTGACGTGGACGCGCCCCTCGTCGGCCGTGGCCTGGGGGATCTCAGCGGCGCGCAGGTCGCGGTAGCGCGGCTCGCACATCTTGAGCTCCTTGGGCAGGTCGACCCAGAGCTGCAGGCCGACGTTGGCGCTGCCGTCGGGGTTCTGGCGCGGCATCTCGGCGTGGACGATGCCGCGGCCGGCCGTCATGAACTGCAGGTCGCCCGTCTCGATGGTGCCGCGGTTGCCCGCAAAGTCCTCGTGGTCGACGGCGCCGTGCAGCAGGTAGGTGATGGTCTCCTGGCCGCGGTGGGGGTGGTCGGGGAAGCCGGCGCCCGGCTTGATGCTGAAGTGGTCGAGCATGAGGAAGGGCGAGAAATTGCGCAGCTGCGGGGTGCCGATGGAGCGGCGCACCTTGGCGCCGGCGCCCTCGGCCGTCTCGACGGCGAGGAAGGTCTTATGAATACCGCGAGAGACGGACATGTTGGTGGCGTGAGGTGACTGTGGTGGTTCGGTGGTTGTTTTTGGTGTCGTAAGATCGCTAAAGTACGTGTTAAGTGCCTCGAGGCTGGTAGAGGCAAACTCGAATAAGTGTTCTCGGAAGATCACGATGGACAAGATTGCGACGGCGATGGAAATGGAAAGCGACACGAACTTCATTGAGATGGAGTCTTGGGTCTGTTTTATACACGATAGCAATGCGACTAGAAAGCAAACTCGCAACAGTTCAATGCTGGTTTATAAGTAAGTGGAATTAGCAAGAATGTTCGCCTCTTTACCTCTGTTTTCCCCATCTTGGAATCCTGGCTTGGTGGACTTGTCAGCGGTTTGTGAGCATGTCGAATGCCTACAATACGCCTGTATGTAATCCCTGACAAAGATTTGTCAAATCCACCTCGGCGGGGGATCCAGCCCCCTAACCCCAAAATGGCGCTAGCTCTTGGGCAATCAACACTGCCTGACTAAGCTGCCCAAAATCCAGTGGGCAACAGCTAAAAGAGCTGCGATACTTACCCATAGTGACATTATATCAGCTTCAATAACCATGATGCTAGCCAGTTCTGCACATTGTAATGCATGGGAGTTAGAGACCCTCAGAAAAGCCGCTATGTTCTGTCGTTATCACCTAGAAGTTGAGACTCGTGGCTGGCTGTGAGATGCCTTGGGTGGCGCAGAGCTTTCTGAATATAATAATAGGCTTGTGATATAGTAAAAAGCCAGTCAATCCTTCGATTTTTTTACTAGGAGAAAATTTGTACTTTGGCTATATTACTAGAACAATCTATCAGATTTTGGAACTTGACTCGAATAATCGCGAACACCAGCTACAGATGCGCTGCGTCTTGGCGTCAGGCACAGGATACGTGAGGCGGGTATGGGGAGACATGATCCAGAGTTCCTTGAGTTCATACATAAACCAAAAGAAAGGGGTGGCCCTCGTCGACCTTGTCCGTTGCTAATGGCATGGGGGGGATAACAAACTGTTATCCTCGATCTCGGTGGGTTCTGACTGGATGTGAGTATATGTACCCAGGATTTCAATGAAATAAGTACCTTCGGTATCATCAGGACAATAGGGGTGGCAAAGAGACTGCTCTGCTCTATCCAGTAGTGAGCTTAACAGTATACTTGGTATAGGGACTTAAGCGAGCCGTAGGTTGAGGGATATATGTCTAAGTTGATACTGACCAAACAATGCTCAGGGTTTATAGCAGATATCAAGGCATGTTTATATACAAAGTTGGTATGCTTTTACGGGTGCGAGTATTTGGTCTCCCTGTAACTTCCGCCGAAGCCCGAGTTGCAAATACCCCTGGGCTTGTGACATGTAGCAAAGTTACCACTCTCTGTGGCAATACAAGAGACTTACACTGTATCCAAGGTAATCCTAATTTTCTTGAGGAGACAGCCCGAACCGCCCAGGATCCCCAGCGGGGTTCGGAATATCAACCTTGACCGCAATCATGTTCTCGGCCCAGAACCCCGTCACGTACAACCAGCCCTGCCGGCGTCCCCCTTTCGCTCCTCCTTTCTCCAGCGCGGGGCCGACGTTGACCAGCACAGCAGTGCTCGCGGTGCGGATCCGCGACCCGTCGTCCTCGAACAGCAGCGTACGCTCCCAGACGCGCTTGCCGAGCCCCGAGTCGAACCGGGGCTGCGCGAACCACACGCGGACCGGGTTGATCCCGGAGTCGGCGTCCTTGTGATGCCGCGGGATGCTGAGGATGTCGCCCACGCCCGCCAGCACGACGCCGCTGGACCCCGGGTCCGCCGCGTCGTGAAAGAAGCTCGGGTTGTCTACGAGGGAGTCGAACTCGACCGTATCCGTGATGTTGATGCGGAGCTGCTGTTCGGTTCCTGATCCGGTCTCGGCCTTTGCCACGTAGAGCGTGGCGCCCATGGCGCTCGTCAGCAGCAGCTCGCCCGTCGTCTTGGCGAGGCCTAGGCCGTTGTTGTTCCACATGTCGTCCAGTGCGATCGAAGCGTGGACGCCGGACGCGGCATCCGGGATGGAGGAGTCCAGCGAGTCGAGCTGCACGTGCACCGTGTCCGTCCACGTGGCGCCCGGGTAGACGTCCTCTATCTGGCGCCAGCGGCCGTGCTGGTGGCGATGGTCGTTGGTGACGAAGAACTGGAGCGGTTCTCCCTTCTTGCCGCTGCCACTGAGGATCTGGATGTCGTTAGGCGTCCGGATCAGCTCGTGCTTTACGCTGCGCAGGTGTGTTGCCCTGGCCGAGCCCACGACGTGGTGAAATATCTCAATCTGCGACGCGGCCCGCGGCAGGTCCCACGTGTCGGGCTTCGCGGGCCCGTACGGGTACTCGCCGTACACGGCCGGGTTGGGCAGGTGGTTGATGGCGAAGATGTAGACGCCCTGCTTCCCCGGAGAAGAAGCCGCCGCGGCCGAGGCGACGTCGATGCCGTGCGTCACAAAGGGGCCCTTGAAGTTCTCGAGGCGGAGCTCCGTGGACTTTTGCGTCTGTACAGTCGTATGTCAGATAATGAGTCAAGTAGATAGCTCATTAGGTGGATAGATGAATGGCAGAGAACTGTCACAGCAGGCCATTGGCTTTCATTCGTTGGAACTTCCAGCTTCGGCTTTCTCCTCTGTTTCTTACCTTGGGATCGATAACAACGAGCGAGCCCCGGGCGTGCTGGAGAGCCGTGGGGTCGTTGTGGTTGGCGAGGGGTGGCCACCAAGCCCAACGTGTCGTTTGAGAGCCCTCACATGCGGTGAAGAGCAGCTGGCTCGGATCATGCCAATGCAAGTCCTCGCAATGTTTAGTCCCTTCAATGACCACCACCGTATCATCGGCTGAGATGTGTGTGCTGGCAGGCGTCCGGAACACGCCGAATATCGTCAATTGTCGATATACTTGAGTCCCATACAGGTACGCCAAGAAGACCGAGAGCAAGCCCACGGCGAGGGAGGGTGTGCGTAGCCCGGCCATGACTACGAATTATAAAAAAGTTGTTTGTTACACAAGGGCCGTGCGAAAAGCTTGCAGAGTGTCAATGGCTCTTTATAGGTATTTATACAGTATAGCCAGATCCCCCCACTAGACGACTCCCGAGGCACACTTTCAGATGATATAATGCCAACTGGGTTTGCCGGGGTAACCAACCTGCAATAAGTGGCGCTCTCCACCGCTCAAGATCCAGGATTAACTACGGATATATAGTACATAATGTGTAAGACGGGGTAGTGGTGGGCAAAGTGTTTGTGTGGTCATTCATTAAGTACTTATCTAGGCAAGACGCCGTTGATCAGGCCGTGAGGGGTAACGACATGCGGAGATTCCATAAGTGAGATGCAGGATGCCCATGCGGACGACCTCACTTCGCAAATCGTGCAATAGTATCTACCCTGTTGGAATACATCACTGTCTGTAGCTGGAATCATGTGCTAATGCGGTGACACAGATATAGAGACGTAGGTGCAATTGTTTTCGGTAAAAAAGTCGCAGCTCGCTTCACATTAAGCTATAGACTATGTGCAGGCAATGCCTACCAATCAACGCAACCCACTAACAAGCAAACAAGAAACCTTGGTATGACCAACCAATCCAGAACGCCACCCTTATGTCGAGCAAAGAAAAACCAATGCAAAAAAGATCGCGGAGGCATTCCATCGTATAGACCGAGAGACTAGGACTCTTTTTTCCATATGATACAGATCACGCAATAAAGAACAGAAAGGGGAGGCACTTTACGCCTTCTCCTTCTTGGACTTCTTCTTGCTCTTCTTCGGAGTCTCCTCTTCGTCGTCGTGCTTCCGCTTCTTCTTGCTGTTGGCCTCCTCGTCAACAGAGTCGGCCTGGTTGACCTCGGATTTGCGTTGCTTCTTGAGCTCCTTCTTGCTCAACACCATGGGGGTACCATCGGCGTTCAGCTTGACATCGCCGCGCTCAAACTTGCGCTTGAACTTGGTGACGGAAATACCAGCATCGGCGGCCAGGCGCTCGTAGTCGGCCTCGGACAGAGCGGAGGACTTTGGTGTATCGGGCGCCTCAGCGACGGACACGCCGGACTTGCGCTTCTCCTTCTTGGCCTTCTTCGCTTCCTTGGCGAGTCTCTTGGCCTTCTCGGCCTCGTCTTCCGACTCATCTTCGGAATCGGAACCAGAGCCCATGGGAGTATCCTCAACTTCTTGAATCAGAGAAACCTTAGCGGTCTTCTCTGCGATGGCATCGGCATCTGCGTTGTAGCTCCTGGAGGGGTTGACCTCGAACTTGTTGGGGTTGATGGATCCGTTGGGTCCAACCTGGACGCTCTTTGCCAACAACGGCTTGCCTTCCATACGTCGGAGGGCGTTCTCAAGCTTGGCACGGGCCTTGATGCCAAGATCCGCGCGCTCTTCGTCATCGATGGCAATTTCTTCGCCGTCGATACCCTCGATGCTGAGATCCGAGAAAGCATCTTGGCGCAGACCAAGAGCAGCCTTTGCAGCCAGCATACGGGCCATTTTACCCTTGTTCTCTTTAAAGAGACAGGCAGGTTAGCAAAGGAGTTCGAGTAATGGACGTTGCAGAGTGTACTTACTTCCAGTAGCCTGGCCAACTAAAGAGGCGTGGTAGATCAGACCATACTTGGGTGTGTCGTGCTTCGTCTTCAGGGCACGGAACAGAGCCTTCTCAGCACCCAAAATCTGGATGGTGGAACTGGGGCTCTTGGCGAGCTTCAGGAGAGAGCCAGCGTGGGCAATCAGACGGGCACCGACGAGCTCACCAACAAGCTCAGTCAAGTTGGGAGCGATGGCCTTCATGCGCGAAGCCAGATACAGAGAAAGCTGCTGGCGCTGTTCGGAGAAAGACAAAGCCTGCTCAGCAAGAAGGCGGATGTTGACCAGATCAAATTCACCGATTTCAGTACCCTAGAATCAGCCATGTTAGTACGTAAACTTCTGTAACAGCGCACTGCAGTGTGGAGAACGAACCATGCTAATTTCGGCAGCGGCCTTGACACGATCGACCAAGTCCTCGGGGAGGATCTCAGTCAGGTCGGTGCTGGCAGCGTTTGTACGCATACCCATGGCCATGATAATACGAGCGTAGGCCACATTGTCGTTGATAATGCGGTCCAGCTCGGGGAAATGCCAACCGTACCACTCCTTCACACGCATGAAAAAGTTGTTCAGCTCCTTGTCCAGGTTGTCCATCAGAGAGATGGCGTTGACAATCATGACATCGACCTTATCAGGGGAGAACTTGAGCTTGTGGCGCGAGATGGAGTGGGACAGGGCGAGAGCCATGTTTCCGAGGTAGTCGCCTTGCAGGTCGGGGAACAGCTCAGGAAGGTAGGTCTTGATGGCACGGAAGAGTTCGTTCGTGGACGAGTCGGAAACAGGTGTGAGGTTCAGCTCGGGGAGAACATTAATCGCGGCTCCGAGCTTGGGATCACACACGGCGAGTGACGACTTGCGCTCGTCCTTGATCTCGTCCAAAAGTTTTTGCAACATCGGTGTGACCTTGCCCTCGCACAGGGAGGTGTATTCGCCCAGAGCCTCGGCAGCATCTTCGAACTTGATCATCTTCTTGAGGGAGAGCCTAGATAGCTTGGTCAACAAGACACGTCCAAGGCGGCACGTATAGTGTTGCGGCTGGAGGATACTTACATGGAGTTGATCGCCTCGGCGCTGTCCAGCGCAGTCGCGACATCATCACGCGTAAGGAGCTTCTTGTCCTTGGCCTTGAAGAGACCGTAGCTGTTAAGTTGTCAGTCCTTACTGCCTTCATGTCCGAGAAGTTGCAACCGTTTCCCAAGGTAGGTAGGTAGAAGCGGAATGCAGGATCGAACTCACCCCGCGGGCGTCTCTGCAAGCACGAAGAGACCCATTTTTGCAGGCAATTGCACTCGTTGACTTTTGTTCGAAATGCACCTGCGCTCCTTGTTGTCGTCGGAGTGGCTTGGCGGGTAGGAAGGTGCTGAGTGTTGGGGGAGGAAAGTGTCGGCTTCGTCTTCTACAAAAGTTCCAATTCAAAAGCTCTTTGCAGCTTCCAGTAAAATTTTCTGAAATTTCTCGCTGAACCAATGAATGGAGGGTGGATCCATAGGGGCAGAAGAGGTGGGTTTCAACAGTCAAGCGTATCGATAGGAATGGTAGGCGGTGAAGAGATAAATGGAGCTTCTTCCTCTTATGCATGCATTGATACGATACTAAGCGAACTTATGTGGGTTTGCATAGGGAGATAGTCTTATGCAGCTGAGGGTCAGTGCTGATAGTGCTTTTGGTGCCTGGCACTGGCTGCACTCACTGACTGGCTGACTGGCTGACTGGCAGACTGGGTCACAAGCCAGCCTCTGAGCCAGCCACTCAAGGCTGGTCTTTCGGTCTTAGGCCCAGACCAGAGCAAGCTCGCAGCGACCGACGGAACTGACTGGCTTTCAGAGCTCCGACAAGACACCTGCAAACAGTACTGTTTGGCGCTGAACGATAAACTACCTACGTAACCTCCAGCATACTGTCTCTGTTTTCCATATCCCACCACAACCTTCAGCTTCCGCCAAAATGGAGGGTCTATTCTTCAACGTCAACAATGGGTAAATGATTCTGACAAGTACACCAAATGCAAATGGATGGCAGGCTAATACTGCGGTGCATGTAGCTACACCGAGGGCATTGTTCGTGGATACCGCAATGGCTTATTGACGAGCGCCAATTACTCCAACTTGACACAATGCGAGAACATCGATGGTATGTCCATATGTATTCCTTCATTTGATACTGTAGCTGGTCTCTAACATTTCATTTTAGACCTCAAGCTGCAACTCGGCCCTGCATATGGCGACTTTCTGGGTTCGCTCGCACCCAACCCTTCCACATCAGCCCTCGCCGCGAAGACGACAGACAAGCTGGTCTCAGAGTTCCGATATGTTCGCGCCAATGCGACGGGATCGTTGGGCAAGTTCATGGACTACGTCACCTACGGCTACATGATCGACAACGTCGCCCTCCTCATCACGGGTACGCTGCACGAGCGAGATACCAGAGAGCTGCTGGAGCGCTGCCATCCCCTGGGCTGGTTCGAGACGATGCCGGTCCTCTGCGTCGCCACCAACATCGAAGAGTTGTACAACAGCGTGTTGATCGAGACACCGCTCGCGCCATACTTCAAGGGCTCTCTGTCGCACCAGGACCTTGACGAGCTCAACATCGAGATCGTACGGAACACCCTTTACAAGAACTACCTCGAGGACTTCTACCAGTTCGTCAACTCGCACCCCGAGATGGCTGGTACACCAACGGCTGAGGTCATGAGCGAGATCTTGGAGTTCGAGGCCGACCGTCGCGCCATCAACATCACCCTCAACTCGCTAGGCACCGAGCTGAACAAGGGCGACCGTAAGAAGCTCTACCCCAGCTTCGGCAAGCTCTACCCTGAGGGTACCCTGATGTTGTCCCGGGCGGAAGACTTTGAGGGTGTGCGTCTGGCCGTCGAGGGAGTCTCGGACTACAAGAGCTTCTTCGATGCCGCAGGTCTCGGCGGTGGCCCTTCGGGCCCCGGCAACATGGCTGGTGGCTCAGGTGGCAACGAGAGCCGGAGTTTGGAGGATATGTTTTACGAGAAGGAGATGCAAATCTCCAAGAACGCCTTCACGAGGCAGTTCACATTCGCCATCGTGTATGCGTGGGTGAAGCTTAGAGAGCAGGTATGTTTGACTAACCACCACCACCAAGCCATCCCCTGGACGCAGAGAGCTAATATTGTCACAGGAAATCCGTAACATCACATGGATCGCTGAGTGTATAGCTCAGAACCAGAAGGAGCGCATCGGAAACTACATCAGTGTATTCTGAGAGGGTTTCGTCCCTCTGCTTTCTTGTTCTGAACTATCATACCCACCCTCTCTTTGCAGTCCCGCTTTGTAGCATTATTCGGTCGAAACACGAAGAGGAATTTCGAGCCGGAGAACATGGTTGATTTTTTGTAATGGGCGCTTGAATTTTTGAAGTTGATGATCCAGATAGAGCTTTAAGGCTACTGGCCGCCTCGAGGTGCAATCATGTCACCTCGCTGATGCAACTCCCCCTGTATTTGTACATAGCAAATGGTATTACAGTTTGTCCGTCTCCCTATGCTCCCTATGATACAATGTATGACCGAAAGCCTTTTTACAGAGTAATTTCTCGCTGGTACGTTGCCGGACTCAGTCCCAGAGTCTTGATCATGTGCGTCCACCGCTCGCTTCCCCTTTCCTTCCTTGCCATGTACTTAAGCAGCTTCGCCCTCTTGTGCACCATCAGGCGCAGGTCTCTCTTACCGACCTTATCCCTGTAGCCTCGTCCCTTCTCCAGCTCGTTGGCCAGCGCCCGGATCTTGGCCGTCAGGATGGCGATCTGCACCTCGCTACTGCCCGTGTCCGCACCCGCGCGGACCGGCGTCTCGACCTTCTCGATGCCGCGGGCCAGGGGCTTGGGCTCGAGGGTCTGGTCGGTATTGTGGCGCCCGAAGGTCTCGACGCAACGGCGAATGTTGGCGTGGCGCTTGTCCTTGGAGGAGCCGTTGTCGATGTGGACGATGCGCTGAAGAGCCTCGGCGGCCTTGGCGTGGTTGGCGGCGTGCCGCTCGGCCTTCTGTTGCTCGCTGACGGGATCGACGGCCTCGGCGTTGACGGGATCGAGCGGCTGCGTGAGGACGTGGGCTTGATGCAGCGCCTCCTGCAGCTCCGGCTGCGACACCAGGTTGTTGAGCACGTGCGGTGATGTCGGCAGCGGGTGCGGCTGCTCGAGCATGTTACCGTCCTCGTCCAGCGGCGGGCGCGAGAAGGTGGCCTGCCCCGCCGAGTCGAAGGACTCGACGAAGGGCGTCGTCAGGCCGCGCACCGGGTCGCCGAACTCGGTCGACTTCTGGGCCCCGATCCGCTCCTTGATGACGTTGTGGGCGGCCTTGCGCTGCTGCATCTGTTGCCAGCGGTACGGGTCCTGCTTGGCCAGGCGCTTCTTCTCTTTCGTCGTAAGCGAGGCCGTTTGCGTTAAGGGGAGGAGCAGCGAGGGCGACGCCGGCTTAGGAGCAGGCCGGAGGCATACTGGAGGACTGTTAGCGATGAATCGCATGATTTGGCTGGCCATTGCCCAGCTGGATAGAGGTGATACATACATTTGAAGGCGCCTAAGCGCGGTACACTCGGTATTCGTGGCGGCATGGCTGCTGTGGTTTGGCGATATCATACAATAATATCTTGTCGGAGCGCCCGCAGATGCCCTCAACTTTTTCGCTGCATCAGCCAGCAGCTATCAAATTGGGGTCAATTGATCGGCCATGGACAAGCCCGGCCACATGCCCCACACTGACACTGACAGTCAAGCCTCAATCAGCCAAGCACAAGAGCCACATCCCACTTCCTCGAGCCACAATCTGGATAACAGATAAGAAGACACCACTAAGCCGAATTTGAATTAGTACGATTAGGGCAGCACCCACCAAACGAACCTGGATTTTGAAGCTGGGTTTCTGCCAATTGGAACTTTTTCGCAAGGAACGCCAGGCATTTTCTCGATCGCGGGCACCTTGTTCATTCAACCACCACTCTAATCCCATCCCCTCACAATCGAACAGAAAGGTCCTCGTCACCACCACAACTGTTCAAGATGGCTCCCGCAAACCTCCCCTCCCTCTTCAATGCCACCAGCCAGGACATCGAGACGCTCCTGGCGGCTCAGTGCCACCTTGGTTCCAAGAACATGCAGGTACGAAACACATGCTCGAAAAAAATAAACGACTTGTTCGCTCGCCGCGCGCGACAGGGAGGAAGACAACAAAAATAAAATGGCGTACTGATCTGTTTTTTGCGCGCAATAGGTGCACATGGAGCCTTACCTGTGGAAGACCCGTGCCGATGGTGTCAACGTCCTGAACATTGGCAAGACCTGGGAGAAGATCGTCCTGGCCGCCCGTATCATCGCCGCTGTCGACAACCCCGCCGACATCTGTGTCATCTCTGCCCGTCCCTACGGTCAGCGTGCCGTCCTGAAGTTCGCCTCGCACACCGGCTCCGTCGCCATTGCCGGTCGCTTCACCCCCGGTTCTTTCACCAACTACATCACCCGTTCTTTCAAGGAGCCCCGCCTGATTATCGTCACCGACCCCCGAACTGACGCCCAGGCCATCAAGGAGGCTTCTTACGTCAACATCCCCGTTATTGCCCTTTGCGACACCGACTCTCCCACCGAGTACGTTGACTGCGCCATCCCTACCAACAACAAGGGTCGCCACGCCATCGGTACCGTTTGGTGGATGCTCGCCCGTGAGGTCCTCCGTCTCCGTGGTACCATCTACAACCGCGAGACCCCCTGGGACGTCATGGTCGATCTGTACTTCTGTATGTTACAATGCCTGCCTGCACTGTGAATATTGAATAATTACTAACACTTATTTTAGACCGTGACCCCGAGGCTGAGGCCGAGGAGAAGGGTGAGGAGGAGAAGGCTGTCGGTGTTGATGAGGTCGGCCCCGCCGCCGTTGCCACTGGTCTCCTTACCTCCGGTGGTGACTGGGAGGCTGCCGCCCCCGGCTTCGCTGGTACTCAGGGTGGTGACTGGTCTGGTGCTGCTCCCGATGAGTGGGGCAACGCTACTGCTCCTGCTGGTGAGTGGGGTGCTACGGATGCCAAGGAGAGCCAGTGGTAGAGCCCTGGCGCTACAGGCGACCAAGAGCAGTCCGCCGCCGCCGCAGAGCAGGAGATTCAGTGGTAAATGTCATTTACCGCTTCATCGTCTGCTATGAGCAGTTGCTGCTGCACTATAACAACGAACAAAAGTTTACGTGGATACATTTGAGGGCAATGTTCTCGGAGTCTAGGGCAAAACTGGCCGGACTTATGAGGGAAAGATACCCGCCACCAGTCGTAACATGGTCTTTTCTTTTTTCTACTGCTCAGACCAGTGTTTCTTCATTGTGGACTTGGGGAGGGGGAATGCCCTGTGTGGCCAGCGGAATGGACTTAATCGTTATTCCACCTAGCTCTGAAAAGAGGCTGTCATTTGCAAGTAATCGTTCTTTGTGACAAGTAAATATTGGAGGTTATGTCGAAGCCTCAGACGTTTTGGTGGCCTTGATGTGTAAGCTATGTAAGTCAGTAGGACCACGTATGTGGATGCGTAATTCAGCCGTTCCATAATCCGGTTCGCCTTCGATGACATCTCAATGCGTGCCTGGTCATATTGGCTTCAGGGGATGACGAGGGCACCGTCCAACCTTGAATGGTGAATGCGATGTCCGACATGTCGTGCCTTGCCATTTTCGAAAACTTCGCCTGCCTATGGTCAAATTTTCACTCATCTCTAGATTGCTTTCCTCCTCCAGAGATGCCCCAAAAACTTATCAAGGGGTACTTCATATGTTGTATGACCACCAAACCCAAGGAGGATTACTTCCCCCCTATTAACGCTGGCCAGGTTTGTGAGGTCCGGTAGGTATGTCACCACGGTTACATCCGGTATACTTGTCACGTAACACAACAACAAAACACATAAATGAACAAACTTGCACATGATAGCAGCGAATGGTTTTGAACTTTGAATCTTCGTGCTGCATTTCATCCCTTCAACTATTATCTCGCCCTCTTCCCCAGCAACTAATAATATCCATCCATCCGCCTCCTCGCTCTAATGTGCACTGCATCCACCACCAACAACAACACAACACAGGTCCGCGAAGAACTTTGGAACGACATGATATACACACGCATTCCAATTCCACGCGACCCTCATTCTGATCCAACAACATCGATCACATTGCACACTTCACTCGGTTCAGTTCATCTCTCTCCCTCCTCATCTTCATCGTCGTTCTCCTCCGCTTCAACGTGGTAAAATCAAAATCAAAAATCGCGCGTGTGGGGGGTATCTTGGTCATCCACACAATCCCACTACTTCTCGTTTCGTCTCTCCTCCTCCGTGACTCCGATACGCAAAGGCGTCTTCTCCTTGTTCTACAGCGGCCATTCGTTCCCAGCCCCTCATCATGTTCTCTCTCCCTCCCTTCCCCGTCATCCCCTCATCAAGTGAAGACAGTCAGGTCAAGCAAAGATACAAGACGCATGCTATGCTGTAAAAGAGGGGCAGAAACTCCGACGCTTGCTTCGCTGTTTGCTCTCGTAATAACAAGGGGCTTCATAAGCCCAAAGTAGGAGAAGGATGGCAGCTGCTGTGCGTGGTATAAGAGAGCTAAAACGGCCAAATCTATACTTCCAGAATGTGGCAATCCCAATAATAAAGGAAATATGCTAAGTACAAGTAGGGGACAGTGTTTAAAAAATAATAATAAAAGGGCAGCAAGGAAAAAGGTAGACGCGTTGTGATGTCGTCGTGGTCGTAAGATGCAATATTGGGCGTGCACAAGACGTAAGTGTAAGCCACCCGGTGGCTTCTTCTTGATGGGAAAAGGAAATAGGGGGTTTTGTTGTAAAAAGTCGATATGCGTCTTGGCGTGTACGCGTACATGTTGTGTGAGATTAAAAGATCCGGATGATCATCATCGGCCTAGTAAGAAGAGCCGCGTGCAAGTACAAGTAGTTGTCAGAACGGATACGGTGTAGCGCGTGGGCGGACAAGTGTATGTCTATAATCGGGGCGTCGATTCGTAAGTTGGTAATGTCAGGCGAGTCAAGGAAATAATGCGAACGACAGTCGCTAGGCAGTATGCATCTTTGGGTCAAGCACATAGGGAAATCAGATGGTAGTTTCGTTTGCCATAAGTCGTAGCGGGTTACTCGGAAAGTAGCTTTTTGTAATTAAGCGAGTGACGGTTCGATGCTCTGCGAATGCTTCCGGATCTCGTCGTCAGTGAGGGCGCTCATCCAGAGACAACGTTCCGTGATGCCTTCGATGGGCTGGAAATCGTAGAGCGTGCTGGCTTCGAGGAGGCGAAGAAGGGTCTTGACAACTGATGCGGCGATACGGCAGCGCTCAAAGTTGACCAGTGGCGCTGTGGTGGGTGAGCTTGCGATCTCCGAAGGCCGTTGTGAGTTGAAGAGTAGGTCGTGTGTGTAAATACCCACGAACGGGATGCAGCCTGTCTCGGCAGTCGTAGCTCCGCCTTCCATCTCGGCACGTAGATTGTAGAAGTTCTTGGTGGGAGAAATAAGACTTTCCAACTCTTGCATGGTCTTCATATCAGATGCCGGTACCAGAGCCCATGTTTTGGACAGTCTGGCGACCTCATTAGACGTCAGGGCAACGGCGATCTGGCTCATGGTAGCAAAGTTCCTGTACTTGCGGCAATGCACAGCGATGTGGATGTACTTGATGAGGCATCGTGCACGCTCCTCAAGATCCTGGGTAAGAACGGCCTCGGATACAACCCACTTGACCATAATGTTGAAGCGGGCGACCACTACCTCGACGCCACGGGCATCGCTGTTTCGCAGGAAGTCAACCCATGAGCGGGAATCGGTATGGGTGTTCTTCCAGCGCATATCCACAAGTTCTTTCCAGTCAACCTCGTTGAGTGCGTCCTTCTCGATCAAGGTGAACTGCTGAGCCAGGATGTCGGAACTGAATGCTAGAATAAATGGCAGATGCGCAGCATACTTGCCCGACGTTCGGTTCTCCAATGTTGAGAGATTGCGCAATGGGAGGTATTTGCCAGCGACGGCATCGTCGAACGAGTCCAGGTGGTTCTGGTGCTGAGCAGTAGTGGGTGTGGTGTCCGGCGTCGGTGGCATCTGTTTGGAAGGCCAGAGCTGGTGTTCGTGAAGTTCTGGTACATTGGCTGCTTCAGGTGACATCTGCTGGGATAAGTTGACCATAGATTGTTGGCCTCCCTCCGAGGTTGCTGAGGATTGAGTAACCCCAGAACGAGAATCGGCGTCGTCAACGTCCCAATCCTGTGGGCTTGACTGCGGGGGCTTCACTCCGAATTCATCGGCTTCGCTGTTATCTAAGGACAACTCCGAAGATAGATCCGAATCTTCATCCCCAACATGTAGGAATGATTGTTCTCCGCTGTCTCGAGTATCATCATCCTGCTGTTTAATTTCCTCCATGCTCTTGGTCTTCTCCACCATTTCATATGATGAGTTTTCGAGGAAGCTCGTCTGCGGCTTCTCCTCTCGAGGAGTAAGGTCGTCTCCTGAGTCTTGTAGTATCGAATGATTAGCCCATTCTTGAGTTGTTGTTTTGCTTTGTCCATCATCCGTAAGCCCACGATGGAGCAAAGGCACGGAGTTGTACGATCCCCTTGACCCATCAGAGAGGAAGGACCTGACGTCGGATCCCGGTATTTTGAGTGTCATGCGTGCTCCATCCTGCGCTTCATCCATTTCCTCGGACAACATCGAGACTCCGTCATCGGCCACGACGTCTACGTGCTGGCGCCGGTTCCTGCGCTTTTCGGGGGTAAAGTGATCAACTGAAGATTCGTTGCTGACAGGTGACTCAGGGCTGACCTCGCCAACGGCAGAAGCAGCGAATGTGCGAGGGTGGATGATGAGCCTGGAAGGTCTCTTCTCGTATTTCCCTTCCAGTTTAGCCAGCGCAGACTCTACGCCACAGTCTCCATCGTCGTCCGGTATTTCAGCCAGCTTTTTGGCTTCGGCTTCAAACGAAGGGCGCATGACAGGTTTAGATGAGTGGGTGCTAAAGAGAGACACTTTGGGCTTCTGTGGCTTCTCAGCCATAACACCTAATGAAAATACGTCCCCGCGGCGCTGGGAAAAGTCGCTACTGACAACATCGACGAAACCACCCGAGTCGGTGACGGGACTGCGGATATACGAACTCCTCATCGACTCAGAATATGTGGTCAAAGAGCCCACAGAACGCGATCTGTGCATGGGCACATCTAAATCGGTAACGTTTTGCACGCCTCTCAAATCTCCACCAGGCCGCCTACGCAAAACTCGTAGCGGAGGAGGCATTGAGGGTATTGATTCTGCCGGGCCAGAGTCCTCCGTATACACTGTTGTGGCATCGAAGCTTTTCACCGTTGACTGCGGGTATACGCTGTTGGATGAAGCCCACCTTCGGTGGACAATCGAGCCCCTGGATCGATAACTACGACTGGACTGCTGTCTCTTGTGTCCTCGGAAGCTTGAAAGTGGGGGTAGTAGCGACGAAGTTGCAGATTGTGTCGCCGCATCGTCAATTGACCGCCGCCCGTAAGCCCGGGACCCCGTGTCTGTGCCCGTCGAGCTTCGCCGCCCAGCTCCCAGTGTTGCGAGATCGGGCACAAACGGGGGTAAGGTCTCCTCAGAGAATGAAAACCGCAAGACCTGCGGGCTGAGTATAGTTGAGGATCTCCTAGGATTGCCTTCTGCGGCCTTCTCTGGTGGCGTAGTCGGAGGTGTGGGATCTGCGCCCGAGGGCATATAGTGTTCTGAAAAGGCTTCGATGGATTCATTATGCAGCGGACCCAGAGCACCCGTCATAGCATGGTAGTCTTCTGGTACTGTACCATCGACAATCACGATTGATTTGCTCCCTTGTGTGATGGCAGTATCGCTGAGTATCCGTGATCTCGAGGCAGGCTGCAGTTCAAAGGAAGAGTCCAGATGGGCTGTCGAGTACTCGATTCCGTCTGCGGAAAGCTTGGTAGGGAAATCATCCGGCAGGTATTCGTTTGAAATGCCGGCAGCACTGTCCTCACGCACGGCCTTCTTGAAGTCCTCGGCAATCTCGGCCCCCAGCATGTCAATTCTCACAGCCGGGCGGTATCCCCCGATGCGAGTCAAACGGGCCTGGGGAACTACGGCCGTTCCGGGAATGCGATTCTCCGTCACCCCCCTAGGCCCAATGGTCGCAAGGCTGATGAAACTACCTTGAGCTGGAGTTGTTTCCGGGGTTTCTGGGGCTTTGTGGCTCAAAGCCTTTCGAACGCTCGTCAACAGTTTCCGCATGCCAGCACCTGACATTGCTGAGGCTGAACCTTTACCCGAGGATGTTTGCGACGGTTGCGGGGGGTCGAAAACGGTGGTTTCTCGACTCGCTGCAGACTTCACCGGGTGAATATCGACAAAAGCTTGCCCCGGAGGCATCAGGTTGCCTCTTACAAGGCTGCCGGCATATGGAAGAGTCAGTAAGAACTCGGCATTCTTGTAAAGTACCTTTTCCGTAATGGTCGCATCATGATCCCGTAACGAGTCAGTCAAACTGTTGTTGCGTTTATGTTGAGGTCGCACACGCTTCCCGGTCAAAGCACGGGGTGTGGCTGCAATCGGGTCCGGGCTATTATATATCGAGCTGGGCTCTACAGGGTGGGCCGCCAGAGCGTAGCTTGAGGACGAGTCTGGCATCCGGAACCCCTTGGTAGGAAACGAGCAAGACACGACGTCAAGGCTGGCAATGCTCGTGGGGGAAGTGGCATTTCTTTCGAAGGTCGTTGACGGCCGCTGATCTGGTGGCGTACAGGGTCGTTCACCGGGATGGATACCACCGTGCAAAACAGAATCGATGTGGCCAGCGTGAATCGCATCATTGTAGTAGTTCGTATCGGCCCCTGCTTCAGGGTGTGTGAAGTCCATGGAGGATATTTGAGGGGGCATGCTCATATCCATCATCCAGAAACTAGGATCCAAATCCGGATTCCGATGGCCCGCAATACCTCCAGGGGTAATCGGGCTATCAACGTCGAGGGTCGAGTCGAACTCCGGTCCATCCCAGTATTGCGCGCAGACTCGCCGCCAGCATTTCTTTAACTCTGCCAGAATTTTAAGTTGAACCTTGCGTCCAGGCGCTTCGTGCGAGAGCTCGTCCACAAAATCGTTCAGCAAGTTGCAAAATGTGATTCGCAGATGGTAGTCGATCACGAAGTCGTCGACGAAATAGTTCAGAATCCAGTGTCGAATGGCAACGAAGGTTCTCACCCTCACGACCATTCCAGTCTCGTCAGCGCGAGAGAGCGCCCATTTCAGCCTGGCAATCAGCATGCGCAAAAGATCGGTCGCTTCCATGAAGGAACGAAATGTGAGAAAGAAGTCAGACAGCAGCTCGTAGTCAAGAAAGCAAGGCGAAGTAATCTCAGATACAAGCCTTGGAGGTGTTGCCGCCGTCACAGAACCAGTGGCAGATGCGTAGCGCACAATAGATCGATCGTCACGGTCTGGCTTGAAAGTCAACGCATCAAACATATCCGGCTCTATCACCAAATGCGTGGAGAGGTAGGTAGCTCGCGTAGGCTGCGGAAATCGTGGCGAAGATGGAGTCAGCATAGTCGGCGAGGGGACTTTGATGTGCGACATCCTAATTGGACCAAGGCTCGGTCTTCTACTTCCTAGCGGATCGGGATATAGGGAGTTGACGTCGCCGCGATGAGATTTGTTGGCAAATGAAATATGATCGGACCGGAGCTCTTCGGTGGGCGCATAGGAAGACCCGCGTATTAAGGGGGTGCCTCGTAAGGTGAACCTCGGGGTCCCCAATTTCCAGGAAGGAATGGAGATCTGTAGCATGGGCGAAGGCAAGGGTTCATCGATGTCCTCCGTGGTCCTAGCCCTTTGTTCATCTTGAGGCTTCGTTATCACCACCTTGAAGCCCCTGGCTTCATCCTCACGACTTTGGCTTACGTCCGGAAGTGTTGTGTCCGATACAGCGCGTCTATGCTGGGCTTGTTTATCCATGTTCCTTAACCCCATGGGGTGCCGTACCATCGGCGGAGACGGAGGTCCAGAAAGAGGCGTTGGCTGGTTACTTAGATTGCTCGATGACTGTCTCTTGAGATCTGGGGCGACTGTAAGAGCGTCTAGGTTTGCAGTGCTGGGAGGCGTCAAAGGGGGAAATACAAACGTCGGCTGCGGGTAGCGCTGGTTTGCTGGCCGAACAGTAGGCCTATATACACTTGTAAGCGCGTTTCCAAGTAGACAGACGATCCCGTGTAGATTGTCATGGTATGCACCAATACGTGATAGTTGGCTGCCAAGAACCGCGCGCATGTGTGCTTGAGGTCGCAACCTCTCGTCATAGACGAGGCAAACCAGCACGCATGCGGGTTACTCAAATCGCGTGGGATTACTTACCTCAAGAATATTTTCCCATTGTTCCCCACGTTTGCGACTGTGAATTGTCTCCCCTCGCGACCAGCCGATCCACCGTCTGGCGTAATATCCCATTTTGCCGAGTCGGCTTCCCTCTTGGTCATTGGTCTCGCCTCATCACCTCCTGGCCTCCGCTCAGCAGCCGGCAGTATAGGTTTCGATTTGTTGACGGGCGATAGTCGCCCCACGGCTTTCGCTCCCTTTTCCACCACCCTGTCCATGGGCCGCGGCGGCGAGCGCCTGTCTCTGACATCTCGCAGCATCCCAGTCTTGGGGTTTCTCTCGGCTCTTGTCGACAGGTTCCGGCGCGGGGGTCGTTGTGATTTAACACTCGTCTCTCTTGTCACTATCGGCGATAGTGACAGCCGGGGTCCAGCGACCTCCATTTCTTGCTCTTCCTCTATCACCCTCTCTCGTACACACACACTAACGAACACAGTCTTTTTCTCTTATTGCGCGACAGAGCGCTGTCTGCTGTTCAGAGGTCCACCGAATCGATGCATTGAAGGAAGTATTTGGTGCTTGGAATCAATGAGTGGCAATTCCCGTTCTCGAAGTCGTCCTCAGGGTTAGCATTTGGCGCAGGGCGGCGCTGTTGCTTGTTTGTTTGTTTGCTTGTCGTGGACGGGTGGTGTGCGACTCAGCAAAGGCGCGCGCAAGACGCCATACGGGAGGGAGGTAGGAGCGAAAGGTTGTTTTTTGTCCCCTGGTCTATTCTATTGATCGTTCGAATCGTGAAGCGGAAATTTGGGGTCTGTGTGTAGCAGCCGACCCAGAGGCTGTACAGCGCGCGGCGATAGAGTGTGTGTGTGTGTGCGTGGTGCGTGGTGGATAACCTTGATGTTGGTAGTAGTGGTGTCTCTCTTGTCAGTCGTCGCGTGGTCGTTTCTCCATGCAAGCCTTCACGCCTAGCCAAATCTAAAGCGGGCTTGCTTCACACGGCGCGCAGTGACACGCAAATTGGGAGGAGTCGAAACGAAATCGCAAGCAGGGCGAACTGAGGTTCCAGTACGGTCCAGAAGAAGTGAGGGAGGGACTGCCACCAGGATAAACCAGAAGTGTGTACACGGACGGCAATTTGCTGGTAGAGCAGTTGAGCAGGGAGTGTACGAGTGTGTACAGAGCGCTATACAGGGGACAGGGGGGACGCTCCGAGCAAGCGAACATGCAAAAGCAAGCAGGGTTGGGGGGGGTGCGGTGCAGTACGGGTGCAGTACGGCGTAGTTCACTTGGACGGCCCAGACAAGTAGGGACGAGACGGACGAACATACAGTACATGCAAGTCTGCAATTAGTAAGTAACAGTCATCATCAATTCCCCTTTTTGCTCAATGCTCGACTTGCACACACACACTGCAATGCTCCGTAAGGGGGCATAAGTCAACGGGCACTCCGCAAGCTGTGAGCTGTGAGCTGCTCGGCATCGGATCTGAGAAATCTGCGGAATCTGCATGCGCACAAGTACATTGTACGACTCGATCACATTCAAGAAGAAAGAAGAAAGGAAAATGACTGGGAGGGAAGGCTTCCGGGAGTAGCTTCGTGGGGCTTGCTAATGAAGTGCAGGTGCAAGTTGGACGACAGGCCCCTTCCCTTGAAAGGTTCCAGCCTCCTTCTGCTTGCTGCCTGTCTCCAACTCTTGCTAGTCTTGCTACCTCCTCGGCCAGAAGCTCGGGCTCGTCCTATTGATTTTCTTCCCTTTCTTCCCATAGGGGGAGGGCACACCAAACACCTGCATTGAATACTACTTCCAATTGCTTACCTTAGCGAATAACAGAGTCAGCATCATCATGGAGGTGTGGCTCCCTTCAAGTATGTATGTACCAAAGGAGGATCGGGTTGGACTATATCATGTACCGGCAGTATATTGATTGACGTGCAATTGTACTCCAAATGCCCAATCGAGCGCAATCGAGGGGTACTTGAACTGCTGGAGAACCTGCAAGTGTTCTGGCATGTCGCTCCAACATTAGCTCGTGGCTGGCCTAGCGTAGGTACGCAGGTAGTAGCTTTGGCATCGCGTGTTGCAAGGGGGGTCCCTGATGGTATATTACCCACCTCAATACATTGATCTGTCATTCCATGCTACGGGCCGTATGCAGTCCATCTCGGCCATCTCTCGTGTTGTTCGTTCGAGATGCTCAGGCTGTAAGAGATTTGGGACTCTCAGATATGAAGGTAAAATTATTTCCAGCTGAGACGTATGCCAATCTGGTACTGTTTTCGCTTCCAATGCTCCGTATCCGTACTCACTCGATACTGTAAATACACCGAGCAAGCGTCCATTGGCATGCCATGCAGGGAACTCATTTTGTACGCAAGCTTGTTGCCAGTCAACGCAAGCACGCACGGGTAGATGGGTAAAATGACCGTTATGGCACAAGGATCATCTAATAGAGCCAGAGCGAAACATCAAAACGCCCAAAACTCACCCGCATCATCCCATTTAATTCCCGGTTACATCCCAAATGAACATCGTTATGTGTGTTTGACTACCTACATCTGGTGGTATTGATTCACACTCACCTCGCTACTGCTGCCCGCGCGCCCCAACATTATCCTCTCATAATGCTAACATGGTGCGGCGCAGTCCCCCCCCCCCCCCCCTAATGTACATACATCTCAGCTCAGATCAAATCTATTTGTTCGTTCGTTCATCCATCCATCCGTTCGTCTGTCTGTCTGGTCTGATTGTCTGCCTACTGTCTGTCTCATTCATGTAAGCTCCAACGGAACGGGTAGGGCACTCGGGGCACTTTGTGACCAAGCAAGTTAAAACAAAAAAAGAGAAGGACGGACGGATGGCACCCTGCTTGGCCGGAACTGAGCCTGACGTTATCCTCCACCGAGAGCCCACCCCGCCAGTGATTGATGATCATAGATTGCTATCCCGCAGGTTGGTTGATTGGTCGTGGTTTGGCAATCATTTGTCTCGTCTCAGCGAGTTTCCCGCGCCGACGAGACACATACATAGATGGTCTCGTCTCAGTACAACGGTTTGACAAAGCTTAAAAAAATTCCATCGCGAACACACTGAGCAGAACCTATCATCTGGATGGTTCGATTATACAAGGAGGGGGGGATGTGGCCTTCCCCTTGGCTGCTTGGTGCATAGGTTGGGGGTTAGAAAAATGACCGTCCCCGACAGATCGGGTCAGCCACCAACTTGGGTAACCACACACCACATGCTTAGATCAAGCCACCGATTTCCTATTGTTGGCCAAGTGACATCCACTGGCAAACCAGCGCCTCGGAATTCGAGATTGAGATACTTACTACAAGAGGGCAGGGGGAAAAGGCTATCAATAGTTCCAATAGTGGTGTGGGGAGAAAACTGGGTGATGAGTGTTGGTACGGCCATTACAAGTACTAACCTACAATGATTACACCAGATGAATTTACATCATCGTTTCCCTTCAGGCGGTATTCTGCCTGATGTTGGTGACAGACAGTCCACCAGCCTACCTACATGCGACTGTTGGTTCCAAGTTTGCCGGAAAGTTGCAGGTTTCGTTTGTCGGCGCCGACCCCTGGAAGGAGGAGAATGCAAGGCCCCTGGGAAGCGTTGTGCAATGTACATGTCGTCAATCCACTGCGTCGCTGCGTCATTCCCGAATCCTCCTATTTCATCACTTGTCTGAGCTAGACGAGCAGCAAATGAAAGTCGATGTGCGCGCGTGCTGTCAAATTTCGTAGCCTGTATTCTTCCTCTGGCCCAGCCCGCGGTAGCGGCAATAGCCCAGGCTGCCCAGGCTGCCCAGCAGCCAGGAACCGCCCAGTCGGCCAGAAGACGTCTTAGCACCACGACTAGCCCCAAGATCTCCAGGGGCATCTCACAATTCTCGTCAAATGGGAGCCAGATCCGGTTCAGCTAGAATATTGGGTTAGGGATCGGTCATGACACTATTGTGGCCCAACAGCAACCTACACTGCTTTTGTTTACCAACGGTCCTTCTACATGTGTCATGGCCCATGAAGATGGAGATGAGATGGTAAAAGAAGGATTGAGACAAGCTCTCTCCTACCGGCACGCTATGACTCAAATTGCAAATTACAACCATGAGGAAGGCAAACAGACAGATGAAGAACGAGCAACGAGATCGATCTCGCGTCGCCTCTACGCTTATATCGTTGTTTGGCTTGGCCCGAACCACCCTGCCGCACGCAACGCAACGCAAGAATCGTACGAAGGCACTCTACTGTACAGTAGACGGAATGCAAAACAAGAAAGGAAAGGTGGGTTTTTTTTAGAAGTTTGTTAACTTGATTCTGTCAACCCAAAATCCTTCTAGCGCTGCAGGTTCGTCCCCTTCTAGTTCTAGGGAGCTGCAGACTACTGCTGCTGCTCCGTCGTCTAACTATTTTCCCCGAGAGAAGGGCCCAGGGAAAGCGGAACGTTATCCAATCGTGGCTCTATCCCTGCTGCATACTCGTTGCTACCATCTAGGTAGTCGTCGTAGCATCCAAAATCGTGATCAGGAGTGCGTGCTATAGAGTCAGAGGTTGATTAGTGCATTCTGCAGTGCAAGCAGATAACGCACACCGCCAAGGTGTTATCCCAGCATAGTCGGCAGTCGATCGTCGCCTGACGGGACTTCTCTTCGACTGCAACATTACTTATAGCTGATACTTCATGGCCACACACACGTACTCCGAGTCAATTGAAGCAAGTTGAGCCAAAACGATATCAACAACTGAGTGGAAGATTACGACAATAACAAAAACATCAACAAATACCATCATCAAAATAAACACAATCGGAGCTAATCTCGCATGGTTCTTCTTCGGCTGTTAGAAAAGACGGTGTTTAACCACGCACGTGGTTGATACATCCCGGCCCCCGCCCGAGCGGGCAATAAACAATTCGACGAAGGTCTAGTTACTTACAAGATCTCGAAGATCTCTATCTTCCCTTGTCTTGCTGCCGGTGTGTTTACAACCTGAGTCGAGCCTACAACATACAATACACATCTCATCGTATAGAGGGGCTCATATAACTCCACACTGCCTTTCCCCCCTCAAATCTACCCTGGAATGAAAGGGTGCCACTATGCAATGCTTTCCATGTTTGGTGTTTTCGGCGATATGTTTCCAGGTTAAACCTTAACGGCTTTTGTGAGACAAAACGAGGGCAAGCCTGTCCTGTCCATCGTATCCCTGCTGTTTACAACTTTGGTATGATACCCAGGGACAATATTATTTATGTATTGCTGTCTTAGGCGGGCCATGAGTCAATCAATCATCCGCGGTGACATGGTTAGCATCGTGTTGTGTGTGTGTGCGAGGGGTTCTTCAATATAAGAACCCTATATATAGGTGGGGGACGGTGGATACATACGCGAGTTGTCGAATAGACTCTGTTGACGGCGGCATCAGAGATCAAATGATTTGACTCTGAATTCTAGTCAATATTTACAGATATTCATTATTCGCATTGACAAGGCGAGCGACAAATGTGGTATAGACCGTGCACTAGATATATCCATACATCACTGACGTGTCCGGGTAAGGACCAGCCACATTGAACTGGGGATCCGAGTTGATCCTCAACCGCCGGGAAAACACGACGCGGAAAAAAGACAGGCGATAAAGCAGGACTATGTATAGCATTGCTGGTGTTGAAGTCGTTCTCCTCAGATGGTGATGGTATGTAGCACATGGCTCGTCGCCGATGAAGCCACACTCAGGTATAGATGTCGGACCGAGCCAACCCGTCCGCAAGGTCACGAGCTCTCTCCCCCGCAGCCCACACGGCCTGAATACATGCATACCAAGATCGACTACGGCGTACAATCTAGATAAGAGCAACAGCAAACGTGTAGTTTCGCAAATTCTACCGGAAACAGGCGGCGGTGCATCTCCCAGTGCGTCGGGTCGGTGCCCGTGGTGGTGGTGGAAGTGGTAGTAGCCACACAGCTTGCCGTGTAGTCTCCCCCCTTTGTGGTGGTGATACACGCAATTCTCACTATCATTGCGGCCTGCCGCGGCCGCACTTACGTAGTCACAGTCTCTGGGCATGTGTGTGAGTACTACTATTGGTCCAGGAAACCGATCAGACTCGACCGACCTACCCATTTCAGTCGTTGCAGAAATCTGACAGACTCACCAACACTACGGATACGCTGGGGAGAGAAAAAGGAATGAAAACGGGGTCCCACGGCTACGTAGCCAAGGAGAAGGTAGGAAGTATCAAGATGACAGGCATTACAATATCTCTCCTTTGCAACTGGATGCAGTGTAATAACCTAATTAAGAACTATACAACCACACAGTCTGCTATACTCCTTAATGCACTTCCCATGATGAAACTGGATATAATTCTGCAAGTAAGAAGATGGAAAATCATGTCACCACCGTTCGCCCGCACCCCGTCCCGGCCGATCAGATGAACGCCCCAGCAGGAGACGAGGAGGGAGGAGACGGGGCATGAAAAAAGAAAAGAAAGAAGGTGTGTGGACACACCTTCATCCCCGAACGAACGAAAGAGGGTGCGCATGAATGGAGGGAAAGTGTGATAGCACCAGTTCCAATCTCAAGATCCCTTCCTCATTGGGCTGTGCCGCGTACGGCACACATGCGGGGTACTTTGCACCAGGGGGGTCGGTGGGAGGATGGATGGTGGGTGGGTGGTATGCCGGCCGGGCAGAGAGTGAGGTTGGAGTTGGTTAGAGGGAGTGTCAGCAGAGAGATGTCAGCAGCAATGCGCGAGAAAGGGAAAGAAAAAAAAGAAAAAAAACCAACGCTCCGGGACGTCCCGCCCGCACGAACAAGGAGGGAGTCAAAAGAAGAAATAAAAAACAAGGAAGTCGCGTTTGTTACAGGCCAAGTTCTTCTAGATCCTATCCCGTCTTACGGACCCGGGGTTCATTGCTTTTCTTTCCCCGAAGGGTCGGTCGGTCTGGAAAGTGGTTGGCTGGGTGTAATGTATGTAGTGTGATATGATGTGAACGTAGGGTCGTATTGAAGATCGAAAAAGGCGAGGTTATACCTATTCCGGCAGGTGCCCAGCAAGAGTAAGAAAAAAAAGCTTCCTCGGGGTTGAAACAAACGGTTGCATTCTCTCTTCCTTTACGCGGGTCTTGGTTGTGGTGTGGTTGGTGTCAGTGATGATGAAGAGGGTGGTGGGTGTATGGACAGGAGATCAAATAGAGAGGGCTGGTCGTTGGGAGGAAGGATGAAAAGAAAGCGTGGCAGCCATCATCATCTTCGACCGCTTACAATACCCGACCCAATGAAATAATCGTCACTGGCATATTCTGGTAACCAATCCGAAGAGGCGGAGGTGGTTTACCGTAAGGGGCAACCACCATGTAAACACTTGGTTACGGGTGTTGGAGAATCGTGATAACATCAATTGGTTTCTCACATCATGGCTTCACGAAGTCATAGGCACAGTCTGGAAATGCTGAACTTCGAAATTATGTACAGGTAGCTAGCTCCTCAGTCAAATGCAGAATATTAGAAACAAATGTGAAGATCGACAACCAGATAGTCGGAACAACGGATATCCCATACCTAGATGTATGTGACCTGATATAAAATGTAGTATACATGGTTCCTTTTTCATAGGAAGCCCCGTGACGCGTTTCTGCCATACTCAGCACTGTACGCATCCAACTTGACGGCCACGAGCACGCACTCGGCGGCGCTCTTGCCGCCCCTCGAGCTCTGGATCCGGAGCCGCCACTGGCCCTTGCGCACGACCCACTCCTCGGCGGCGGGATGCCCGGTGCTGGGATCGATGCGCCGCCTCTTTCTCGACGGTGGGAAGAAACCGCTGCCCACCGCCGAGACGGGCGACTCTTGCTCGCCGCCACCGCCATTCGCAGTGGACGTGGAAGTGGCCGAGAAGGCCGTTGTGGCGGAGATGGGTGCCACGGCCGCCGCGTCTTCATTCTCTGTGTGTCCCTGGTAGGCTTTGCCGTCCAGCATGATATGCGCGTCCGTGTCGATGACCACGCGGACCAGATCCTCACTCAGAGGCGTGTTGCCGGGTGTCGGCGGTTGGCTCCCCGCGCCGCCCGTCGCCATCAAGATGCCCAGCGGCTGCGTCTCGGGCAGTCCGAGTTTGCCAGCGATTACTTCCAAGAACTTGGCCAGCCTCTTCTTCGTCTGGCCGAAGAATTCGGCGCGCATGGCGCCGATGTTCACCCTGCAGTTCTCGCCGCCGACCTCGAGGATCATCTCGTAGGGCCGCTCGTCCACAAAGGGCCGCGCGTAGTTGACCCAGCCCGAGATGTGCTGCTCGCCGCCGTACGGGGGCAAGAGGGGGTCGGTGGTGACCGAGATGCCCGACTTGAGCACGTCCTCGAGCCGGATGACGATCTCGCTGCGCCGGCGGGCCTGGTTGTAGCTGATGCTGTGGGGGATCAGCTTCTGCTCCAGGCCCTTGAAGTTGAAGTAGCGGCAGTCGCGCAGGAGGCTCTGCCGGTGTTCGTCGCCACGGATCTCGAGAGGGTAGCCACGGAGCAGGTGCAGGAGTTCCGCGAAGATGTCGGCCGAGCGGTTCGGCACGGCGGGAGGTAGGATGGACGGGGGCCGGATGAGGCCTTCGCGATCTAAGCCAGGGAAGATCTCTTCGGGTGTCCGGAAGAAGACGGCGAACCCTAATGAAAAATAATTCGGGGTGTTTCCTGGGCCCCCAAAAAGGTCGCGGGGGATCTGGAATTCCCGATGTCCGATCGAGATGAAGATGGATTCTTCGTAGAGCTGAGACATCAGCTTAGGCAGTGTGTAGAACTGCGCGTCAGCAAAGAGGCGCACGAAATGCTGCCCATCTCGGGGCTGCACATGGTAGCCTTGCAGGTGAAGCGCGATGTCCTTGAAGGTGAGAGGATCCCTGTCTATGTACAGTGTACGGATAGCAGTATTGAGACTTTCACCGCTCTCTTCAGCCTGCTTTATCTGGCAGATGAAATATTGAGAGAAGTAGGAGGGGGCTGACCAGTAGATGTTAGCATCACGTAAATACTGGAGATGACATTGTAGTAATGTGTGCTACAACGTACCATCCGAGGATAAGGAGGCGCCAGACAGCTTGAACAGCTCGGTGCCTATCTGAATGGGGAAGACGCGCTCATGAGGCAGAATCTTGGGGATTTTGGATATGAGTTGTGGTGTTGATGGTGGCAAATGGAAGGTCATTTGTTGGGCGGCCCCTTTAGGGGTATCGCCCGAGCTGGATTTGGTGCTCATCGTTGTTGTGAATTCTATGGCCGCTTACGATATTGAACGAGACATGGCTGAAAGGGCCAGGAGAAGAAGAGTAGATGATGAAGGAGACGATACGGGATTAATTTACATCATGCACCACGAGGATATCATGATAGCAATGAATTGGTAATAGTAGTGATGATATATCTAGTTGATATTATTCGTCGTTGTCGATTAGAGTCCAGCCCCCTAAGGAATGACGATGAAAGATGGTGGCTGTCGTTTATTTCAATGCTGGACCGAGAGAGAGAGAGAGACTGAGAGAGAGGCTGGTCTGGGCAGGCACCGTCATTTTTGCGACGGCCCATTGATTGGTCGCAGTCTCCAGACCTGACTATACTCGATTGGCTCAGTGGGTATCTTCGGTACAGCCAATAGCCGGCCCTGCCAAACGGTGGGTACCTTCAACCTCAAGTTTGACAAAGGGTTGATGCATGTAAGCTGATGCGTGTGAGATGTCAACATTATAAGGACCATCCATGGCCGACTTGCCAGCTGCCGGTACGGCAGTGAGCTCTATATCTAGCACTGAAGATGAACTCGCTTGTTCACAATCGGACACATATAGATAAAATATTCTCGCTAAGACATTTGACCACTTCTAAGTCTAAAAACGAGAGAAAAGATGCAAAGAGAAGGGTATACAAGCATCATCCTTCGAATTAAAGATATAACTGCCTAATCCAACACTCGAAGACTCCGTCATTATCATGACCCTACAGCAGTGGGCAGTGGGTATTGTCCAGATCCTGAACACCGATGTAAATGCATCATTCGCTCAGGCCCTCCGAACTCGCCTACCAGCCAAAACAAAAGAGAACACCCCTAAACCAAAGACCAATTCCAACCAGTTGTACAACTTCCCATTCAAGGAAGACACCTTTTATACTCGTCGAAGCCAAGCGCCTTGGACTGATCACAAAAAGGTAACCCAATGATCCCCCTTGGGATACGGGTTTCTCGTAGCACTTCCAAGTACCGAAGCTAGACAGGTGGAAAGCTCAGCTTCTGCCCTTAACAGATCTGCCAGCCGGGGCACTGACGTCCCTACGGTCGCCCACGCCCGACACCATCTGCTTCTTCGGTGTCACCGCGCCACTGCGAGCCCTACCACGGCGCTCCCTGATCTGGGCCAGCGCCTCTTCGCGCGTCATGGTGGGCGTCAGCGCCGGGTTGTGCACGTCAAACGACGGAGACCGCTGATGCTTGTTCATAGCACTGTTCATGTAGTCCCGGGGATTCTTATTCCCTTCGCGGATGGGAACCGATGTCGTCGTCGTCATGGTGTGGAAAGCCGCAGACGCTTCCTGCGCTCTTGCCTTCGATTCCGCCTGAGATTTCTCCATAGAACGCGCGTACTCTCGAGAACGCGCAAGCCCCGAAGAGCGATTCTGCGCCGAAGCGTGACTCTGCGCCGAAGTGTGACTCTGCGCCGAAGAGCGACCCTGTGCCGAAGCACGACCCTGTGCCGAAGCACGACCTTGTGCCGAAGAACGATTCAGCTCAGAAAGGCGACTCTGCTGCGAAGAACGCTTCTGCTCCGGGAGGTACGTGTTCTCTGAAGAATACGCGTGGTGTGAAGCAGGAGGGTTTTCAGACTCCGGCTGCGGAGCATCTTCGTAGGCGCCCGGCGTATAGCCCGGCGTTGTAGGAATGTTCATGGCTCTCGAATGCGGATCGCTCTGTCTAGGAGCGTTGAGCAGAGAGAGCAACGATGTACGTTCCTTGCGCTCCTGGGCCAACAAGGCGAACGACGGGGGTTCGACGGACGGGGTCCGAGAATAATACACGGGGTTCCGCTCCGGCTCCACCGACGCCCGCGGCTCTGCCGTGGTCTCCCTTTCCCTCACTGTTTCCATCTCCTCGATCTCGTGCTGGGAGAGCGTGCGGAATATTCCCTCGGATGGGACGAAAATAGTACTGCGTCGTGGCTCTTTGGACGCTCTCGACTTGCGCCTCTCAGGTTCCTCGCGTGCTTGAGACGCGTGGACATCCACAGCCTCCTCGGCATGCGCCTCATGGATGACCGAGGCTTCTTCGGTCGGTGTCGGGAGAAGCTCTTGGCCTTTGGGTTTCTGGCCCAGGATCACCAAATCAGCTGCATCGACAATGGGCATCGGCTCCGGGCGTGGCTTACGGGCTGAACTTGTCAAGCTCCGGCGGAAGCTTGAGCGGGAGCTCTTCACGGCACAAGGACAGCACCGCAGTTGGCATTCGGCCTGCAAGAACTCCAGGTGATCTTGTGTACGGTCGGCTCTCTGTTTCTCCCATTGCCACATGCGCGTGAGGTCGTCAATTTCGGCCTCGCTCGTGGCCGAAGAGACAATATCCGCCATGGTCAGAGATGGGCGCGACCTCTTAGGTGAGAATTCGTCTTCGGTCTCCTTGGAAGGCGGCAGTGGCAGGCGACCCTCGGCCGCAATGCGCGCAACCTCCTCGTTCTTGGCGAGCGTCTTGAACGCATCTCGTTCCTGCTCGACCAGTTTGATGCGCTCGAGAGCTTGTTCCAGCTGCTCCTGCACTCCCACGATCTGGTACCTCGCCTCGAAGGCTTCTTGCTCCCGGGCTTGGCTGCGTTCTCGTTCGCGCTGCAGAACCTCCTCGGTCGACTTGGCGGCGGATTTCGTAGATTTGAGTTCTTCCTGTAGTTTGACGATGTTCGACTGGGATTTGAAATTCTCCTTGCGGGCTTTCCGGATCTCCTTTTCCCACAAGGCCTGTGTGTGCGCATACGTCTCCTTTGCACGTCCGTAGTTTTCCTAAAAGCCGCAAAAGAAGTCCTCGTCAGTTGCATTCAAATCGGCGGCCAAGCGGCAAGGATGATAATGGTGCGACCTACCATGACGGTTTCCAGTCTCTCGCCCACTTTGCGCTCCCGCTCCCGCCCCTCATCGATGTATCTCCGCAGCCCGCGCGCCTCGTCGCGATACCGTCGCATCTCGGACTCGGCTTCCTCGCGGCCCAACATGGCGCGCTTCAGGGCGGCGTCGGCCGTCTTACGCTCGAGCTGTTTGGAAAAGGCGGCGCTGGACATTTGCTGCGACATGCTATTGAACTGCTGGATCTTATCGTGTATACTGCTGTCGCGATGGTGGTCGGACCGCGAAGGTGATGTTTGCTGGTTAACGCGATCCGGGGACATGAGTTGCAGAGGCGCCGCGCCAGGCGAACCTGGCTGGCTTGACGAAGGCTCCATTTGTGAAATCAGCCGGGAAATTGGCTGTGCTGATAAACCCGCAGATTGGGGGTGTCTGTGTGATGCCTGTTGGTTTGTGTGGGATGTGGATGTGGTGGTCGTGCAGTAGGTAATTATGCTTCTTTTCTCTACTTTTTGTTGCTTGTTTCTTCAAGGCTACTGCGGATGAGAGTTCGGTATGGATGGAACGGATGAGATGGGGATTTAGTGGGCAGTTTACCATGCATGTTGGCCGGCGGTGAAGTGGAATCCCTCAATTTACGGCCGCGATTTGATGGCCTGTGTTTATTTGGAAGCTCTAGCTAGCTTCTTATTGGCCAGCCTGAGGGGTAAAAAAGGGGATTCTTGCGCGCGTCGACGTGGCAACGCCAACTTTGGAGGGGCCAAAATCCATCGCTACCAAACATTCAACATTTGCATCGGCGTCCGCACTGACAGTTTTATTAAAGTTAAAACAGAACCAGCAGCACAACTAACAGCACGAGATATTGCATACATACATACAGTACAGCCTTGATGTACGCAAGGATGAAGGATACCTCAAGTGTGTGCAGCAGTAGGTTGATCGTAGGGCTGGCTGTCACGGCTCATTAGGGTTAGAGAGCACCTTTCTGGCCCTCTACAATGCCGGGCCTTCGGAGGCTTCTCGATATCCCCTCCCGCAGAGACGGACCTGTTTACATACGTGCATATATGAGGTATCAATGAACGGTATTCCTAGGTCAATGCTGGGCTCTTTTTGGACCAATGTGTCAGACAATGCAACTTGCACTGGTTATAGTGTTATGTGATCAATTACTCAGAACAAAGACGACTCAAGTATGAGATCGACAGCTCAAGACTTCGATCTCACGGCGCTCCGTGTTGGTCTAAACTTAGCACTGTCGACCGTGACATCCCATCCCACTTCCCATCCCACTTCCCATCCCCACGAGAGCTTTCTGACGTGTCGTCTTCTCCGCTCATGCTCACTGTACTGTTGCCAGATCGGTGCCAATATGTATGTAAGTGGGGGTTATGAATCAAGTCAATACAATGGAGTAGCCTCCCCGGGTGTTTCAATCATGGTATTCAGAGGGCAAATGGTAATCATAACTCCGTAGCAGACTCGCTGGGGTATGGTGTTCTACGGGGAACTGTTCGACACCGTCAGCGCGCCGGCGCGTAACAATCCATCTGATAGTGAGTATGTGTGCTAACTTGCAAATCATCGTATTCTTCCGAAGTATTAACATGGCATGGCGTCATCATTGGGGATAAATATAATAGAGTAGCCCCTCGAGAGTAATGGAAACACCTAGGATTCGGCTTGGCCGTCTCATAGATGTCGACCGATTCAGCGAGACATATCCTTGGGGGGACTTGAGGACAGAGACAAATATATTAGCTTCTCTCAGAAATACACGTTTCATTCACCTAGCACATCCAGTCCCCAGCTAGAGTACCTCAACAACCCGTCTCGTTACGTCCCCGAGCCCTCTGTATACCCGCGAGTCCCGAAGCACCGGAGACCCGCGGGATAGGAGGCATATCGCGTCAATTCATCCACCCAGCGCCTGTGAGCTCCCGAAAGAAATAAGACCATTCGAAAATATATGAACAAGAGAGAAAATTAGTGGGAGGTCGAGCATGTGACGATGGCAAGTAGCCTGCGACTGAGTATCATCCAGTCGCTAGGCTGATCCGTGTCGTCGTCCGGTTTCAACTTGTGGAGAAGGCTGCCACCCTAGTAGAGAACGACCGTGGTATCACAAAGCACTAAACATGCTGATCATCGCCTTGTCGTCGTCGATCTCGTGCTGCATTTAGTGAGCAGCCTGGTTGGCTTGCTCGCCAGCCTCTTTCGCCTTCGCCTTGCCGGCTCGGAGGATGTCGCCAATCCAGTCCAGCGTCTCACTAGTAATGACCAAGCCAGTCGAGATCAGAGCCTTGCCGTATGTCACCACACCTTCGCCTCCCACCTTCTTACACTCGGAGTTGTAGATGCTGAAGACATGGTCGGTCGTCTCCTTGCCCTTGACGACGGGGTAGAAAACAACCTGCTTGCCCTCTGCGTACAGCTCGTTGGTGGGCTTCTTCAGCACGGGCAGGCGTTGGTCGATCTTGTTTAGGGCTCCGGCGCCAAGGTGGTCGGCCTTCTTGACATAGGGCGAGACATATTCGTAAGGCTTGGCGAAGATGGACAAGAAGGGCTTGGCAAAGGTCTGGAAGGCCGAATCACCAAACTCTATCGATTTCTGTCCATAGGGATTGCTCTTGAAGGTGGACAAGGCAGAGTTGACCACGGGGTAACCAGCGATGTGCTATTGGTAACGGCGTTAGTTGGTGTTTCATGAAGGCTGAACAGCTCTCACTTGAGCTGGACACTGTGCATGATACTGTAAATCATGAAAGGATGGGCGCTTACCTGCAGAGTAGCCGAGGATGGGTGCACCTCGCCATTAACTTGGGCAGCCATTGTTCGGGCGTGGGAGTAAGATTACTCGGGCCAGGTATGTGGACTGGAACGCAGCAAACATGTCAGCACAGTACACCATCCAAGGGCGGCTCATGATCCAACATCATGTTGACATGGACTCCTAAACGAGCATAGCAGGGGATGACTTACATGGTGGAATGCTAAGATAGCTGCAGGAGAGCTCTATCTATCTAACACTCTTCCAGGGCAGACCGGAGAAGAGAAGAAGATACCGAGCAAGAGTTGAGGGTGTGGATGGTGGGTGATGGGATGGAAGTTGGTGACGAGAGAAAACAATGTCAGATGTAGGAGAGAAGAGAGGGGGGGACGGATAGATGGGAAAGGTGGGAAGGATGGGAATGGTACCTAAATCAAAGTTAGGTTTAGAAGTTCACAAGCAGATGGAAGCTTCGTCTTGACAGTCCAGACCTGAGACAGGCAAACACACCAAGGGGGGGAGGAGCTTTTTGTTGGATCGATATCAAGGGCAAGTAGGGGCAAGTAGGGGCAAGTAGGGGCAAGTAGACAGAGCTCCGGTCCAAAGTGCAGAGTGCAGAGTGGGCAGGCATACGACTAATAAAATCCAATGTATGCCTCAGTGCAGTACATGTACGGCTAACGGTACATGTACCTACATCAATTACAGATGGATCAAGTTGACTGCACGCACTCCACGTCGAGCGAGCGTCCAATATCGATCAATCGAAAAACGGCTGGAGCATATGATAATTCGGTTGATTACTGGCCTGCCTCGTGTACCTAGGTTAAGCAGATGTTTTGCTTTGGGCGACATCTGGAGATTCTACCAGCTAGTAGTAGAATAAAATGGAGCAAAGCAACGTGAACGGGCTATATCTGGGCGGGTACTTACCCATCTGCGCTGCCTCGCATATGATTGTACATTGATCTGGTGTGGTAATTGATTCCTTCTTGGTGAAAATGGGGCTTTCCCCAAGAGATTCCCTCCAGGTTGCAGGTTGCGCCACCAACAATTGTGTTGGTCTCGCCTTGCATCATAAAGGCGTGATTTGCATGTGCTTCTCGTAAAGGTCCTGTGTGCAGAACTGTGTGCTCCAGGTTACAGGTTATCAATGCAATGTCCAGGCCTTAATTTGGTGGGTCGGCCACTGAAGAAGAACTGAAGAAGACAGGGAGCGGGAGCACTGGAAGAAAGCCAATTGATGGATCTCCCTCCAAACCTCCAGGCTAGTAGAGTAGCACGTAGTATGTATCTGCGCCGTTGTTGTACGGCTGTCTGGCTGTCTAGCTGTGTGAGGTCTCCTTTTCATTTGCTCAAGCCGTATCAATCAAATGGCGAAGAGACACATGAAACAAACCGAGTGAAAAGGCACCGTCTATCTTCAAGAGTAGTTTCGATTGGATCGTGAATGGTTCCTCTACCATGCGCGTACATCTACCCCCTACCACCACGTACTCAAGAGGCACAGTCAAAGTCGAGATAGATGGTGGTGGGTCATCCCTGTCGTGGACAAGACAGCTTCTGGACAACATTAGGACAGGACTCTCAGGACTCTTTGGGACGTCAAAGTGGGGGGCATGACGAAGTACGTACTGCTGCCACTCTGCCACTCTGCCACTGCTGCTGCACATGCCGATACCTCGTCCATGTCCTCCTGTTCTCCTGTTGGGAGACTCCAATTTGATTGGCTATTCGCTGCTGGTTGGCTGGTGGGGAGGAAGCTGTCCGGTCTGGTCTTTTCCAACATGGATGATGGAACTCCCACTAATTCACTAGCACCCAGCGTTTTTGGTTTTTGACATGTGAAAGCTGTCAGCTCGATCAATCGGATCCACCCTCGCTCTTCCGTCCCCCTTATTCCTTGCTGTCTCGAACGACTACACTTGGTACTGGTATCTTATCACATCGCAGGTATCGCAGGTATCGCAGGTATCCTCAACCCGTTGCAACATCCTCTTCGAGATCCGGATGCGATGGGAATAGAATCCATCCCGGACGTACTCTGGCTTTTCACCGCTGCCTCGGAAATTGATGCCAAGTGCAAACGTCCGAGGATCCAGCCTCCATCCAACCTCTGGTCTTGGTGGAGGCATCATCAGGCGTTATGCTCGCTCGCTCGCTTTACGATTGACTGATTGACTATTGATTGAGATGCCGGGCCCGGAAGGCACTTCTTGAGTCGGGGTTGTTTGGTAATCTCCATCTCATCATAAGCTGTCCGGGCTTCAAGATTTGGGTCCGGCTGCTTATTAGGTCCAATGTTATCTGCCACACAAACCATGTGCCAACCGGGGGCTAGGTTGGAGAATTACCGCTATCTTCACCGAGTGTGCGCGCGCAGCAGCCAGCAGCAGGTGGCAGTACTCTGCTGCTCTGCATCACCCTGCCGTCATGCATGTGTATCCATCCAGCCGCCGCTTATCTAACAGCCTGCGAGCCTGCGACAGGGCCAGATTCGGCCTTATCAGTCAACATTTTCATGGGTTCCTGCAATACCACATACTCACATATGAGCCGCCAAACCACTCTGCCACTCTGCCTCTGCTCGAGAAAGGCTGCAGCCTCCGATGCATACTGCAACGCTCAACCTCAACCTATCGAACCCGGGACATCAAGCCTTGTAGTTCCCTTGGCCCGTCTTCATCTTGTTGATGGACACCGTCAGCCCCCTGCCACTTAACCCTTGGCTGGAATCCATGCCTGTAAACGCACACAGCCGCGAGGCCGACTATCCAACCCGCAAGAAAATGAAAGAAATCGGAAAAAGAGTCATGTCGACCCTGGCTCAATCTCCACAAGCGTAACTGTCGGCTCACCACGCCCTAGGTCCTCGGCCTCTTCCGCAGAGTACGGATTTCAGGAGATTCGTTGCTGCCTTTGTTATCCTGCTTGGCAAATATGCGAAGGAGATGCTCCCCGGAGCTTTATCAAGCTGCTAATCGAAGCTGAAGACAACTAGACGATCCACCGAGCCACATAACCCGATCGGCAAGGGTCGTTCGCTAGTATTCTCGGTTTGCTGCACGACCTTGGCGGTACAAACCCCACTATAGCCTCATGTACTCTGGGCGCTGGGCTATTTTCACATGTCAACAGTAGACAACGTTTTACATATGCAACGACAGACACGAGCATCTGGTATTACGCAACATTATCACATCAATTGATTGTCGTATGTTCCAACACGCGCTCCATGGCATTTCTCGTGGCATTCGTCAAGCCTTCGGAGAGGTTTATCCAGTATTTACTATGGCGACTTCTCCAGACTAGAGATATTCCCGTCTGTCGACTTATGTGACACCATCCAGCATGAGCGATAGGCAGTCGATTATCAACTTTGCGAGATGGGATTTGAAGAGTCCGAAATGGTGGGATTCGGATACGACAAATTCCCGGGAAATGTCTATGCACGCTAGGTTCCGCCGCAGGAAGTAGTTGGTTACATATCGGAAGCAGAAGCTACCACTACTACCAGTCAATTGGCAATTCCCCCCGACCGCGACGCTTCAACCGGTGAGTGCGAGGACGCGAAGCCAGGGGGAAAACTGCCACTGCCACTGCCATGCTCATCCATGTGGTCTCCAAATCATGCAGAGTCCTGCATGAATTGCAACACACGGGTTTCGATCAAATTGTGCCATCCCCGCATTCATACCCCAGATACGGCGGCATATTGTGGCTGAATTGAGCATCGTAGGTGACGTTAAGCCGATACACAAGCGTTGCTGGGTTGATAATATGCTCCGGGTGCCAAGGCCATGAATCACTATCCGATTTGAGGATTATTGACTCCCATTGTCGTCCGGGGGTTGCGCAATAGCTTTTGGTATTGTATCGTGGCTAACATTTGGTCCGTATGGGATCGGTATGGGCATGTTCGTCTCTCCGAGATTTCAATCTCTAAACCCCAGAGTAATGCCAGCTGATGACAAGACTGTCTTTGCTTTAAAGATACGTCACATCTATGCGCCTAGATGGTGAGTAACGAAGCAACTTTTGAGGCTATATGTAAGATCTATCATGGGCCCTTCCTGGTTTTGTGCGTCGATATTTACAAATACAATTCCAGGCAATGGGCGAGACCATAGTAAGTTGGCGTTGAAGGTCATGTCTACAGCTCACGACTACACTGGTTTTGGGGGTAGTCATTGCTGGCCTGCTGCTGCACATGGAACCATGCATTGGGTAAGAGCCACAAAGGAGCCAATGCAGATTCCGGCACGGCACATCGCGTGCATCTGTCAAACTTTGATCAGTCCCTTACTGATACAGCGTAAGTCGTTCTTTGAATGCAATGACTATATCATAGCCGATACTTGATATGTCAACTCGGAAGATGTCCTCCGAAGATGGCAAGTGTATAGGTCGGGCGCTGCGCGTACAATGCGACTTCACACATCTCTGCGGTTACACAGAAAGAGGTCGAGGGGGTGGTGATGGTTGGTTTCACAGCATGGAGACCTTACTGTACTCGCCTGCCTGCCGCCTAGTCGCTTGTATCTACTTGCATGCGAATGGTGGCGAGGAGGCGAGACGGTCAACGATAGCTTCTCTCGCCCGATACAGCTGCAACACACATGTTCTCGAACAACAATGTACTGTTGCAGTTGACTGCCACAGGCGGATCGTTACTCTCACTTCCTGTAAACTGGTTGTCGGAAGCTGGGTCCCAATGTCTTGCCCCCCGCCGGCTTTACTTGTGACCCTTCGTTCTCCGAATAACACCTTATCGATGATCTATCCTTTCTGCCTCCTGTGATTATCGGGTGTGCGGTTGCAATTACTCGCGCTGCTAATTTTCCACTGATAGGAGGCCCTACCCTTATTCAGGCTTTCGTTTTGTCTCGGGTCAAGATTGTCCATCAATCAGGCAGGCATCTTACACCTACAACATACTAAAAGAGGTACCGAGAGGATGCCATGTCCGCTCGACATGAGCGTATCCTTCGAAATGACAATGAGTACAATTCGTGGCTGACGGGCGACCTTGCACTACACGGGTTCAACGGCAGGTGCAACACACCCACTGAAAAGGATCTCCCGCCTGTGTCTACCAAGTACTCTTGCTAGCCGTGATGATGAGGCCGCCTTCCTCGACCTGAACCTGGTTGGTGGGCGCCTTCTTTACGTTGTAATCGCATGGGGTCGTGAAGCGGAGCGACTACGACGTCAGGGGGTAGAGGCGTGGATAACGATTGAGATGCTCAGTGGCTGGAAGGCTCGAGCCAAATATAAGGAAGGTCATGACGCATCCAACCAACTCGTCCTACCATATGTGTCTGCGGGACCCGGCCGTTAGCGCATGGGATGTCGTCAGTATATCGGTCTTTGTCACTCCCTCTTTGTGTGTGAGCATTGTACAGAAGGCTGGCTGTTGGCACTATGTATATGGTGCTCGGATTGGCTGGCTACGGGTATGTAATGAGATACTTATACATATTCCTGGTGATAGTAGCTGAGCATTTCATATAGATGGGAATATCAAAATGTTAAGTTAGGTATACCTCTCAACAATTTCGCTACATTCATTGTTCAGGGACGGGGTACGGGTATGTCCGTCGTCATTAGAGAAGTCTTGTCCTCCTCCTTTCAATTTAGGATACGGTGATACGTATCCCGCCTTCCCCGAACCATTCTTCAAGCCCGAGAGGGATAGGGGCGTAGCTTGGTCGTATGCCGCTGTATTCAAATCATGAGGGTAACATGTGGGTGGCGAGGGAAGGGAAAGGCTAGCTTCCGGTACGGCCGGTCAACCTGCTCCCAGTCTATATAGTGTTGCTGCCCGACCGCATCCCCAACGAGATGTGCGCCTTGGGTCTGGGACTGGGCAAGCGCCCCTGCCAGTCGACTGACGCTGAGCATGGTGAGGGCTTTCTCAAAGGGTCTTTGTCATCAAGGCCTATCGTGGCATGAAGTCCTTGGGCCATGAATGTAGGCCATGACCTAGATATAAAGTAGCTAGGGAGAATCGTGCCTATTCAGACGAGTAAGGCGGAGGCGCGAAGCGCCGGAGTGTTGCTCGTAGTAATAATAGAGATTCCGTATAAAAGAAACGGGCACGTGACGTCTAAATTCCGAGCCGCCGAGCGGAAATACAGGTTATCCGACTCATCCGACTCGAGGTTATTCGACTCGAGGTCACACGAGGAAGGGGTAATCGTATAACAAGAGAGGGGGGGGGATAAGTAGTATTATGCCACGTCCCGAAGGGTTGGCTAGTGTAGGTCAAATAGACGAGACGCTTGTATAGGGCATTGATGCAATTGTCTAAGTAGGCTTTTAATCGATGCTGTTTTCCGCGACGGACGATCAAATACAGAAGCGAAGGTATGATCACTTCTCACGCGTAGTAGGCATACTCGCATATTCAAGATCGGAAGAAGTCTCCTTATGAGCCGTTCTAGAAAGCAACAATTTCTCTGGTTTCCCCATTCCATGACTATCGTTCATTATATGAGTGGGTTGACAATATCTCCAAGTGTCTGCCGTTGCATGAACACAATATTCAGTCCCTTGTACGTTGAGGAGAGGCAGCTGCTGCACACCTAACCGAATCAGGAACTACTCGTTATCAATGCATTCTGGGTATTTGCTTCAGATCTTACCTATTGGCTCACCTGCGTTTGCTTGCCAGGTACAATATTCGTTCACGATGGACGCGCCAACTGCTGGATGCACACTACACCGTCATTCGTTTCAGTGTAGGATAACTACACACGTTGGGAGAACATGCTAGCCGGATATAAGCCTCTTCTCAAGAAAGAAGTTTATTGTTCTGGGAGATAGACTGAGGGGTCATTTTGCGTGTCTACTTGGTCAAGGCCACCATACAAAATGGAGAGAGAGAACGAGAGAACTGAGTGAATGGGAGCGTAACCCATTCACTGGGTCAATGAGCTTTAAGCCACACTGCGCGGGAATCAGTATAAGAAGTTTAAGTGTACACCCAGCTCGCTCCCATGATTGCAACCTTGCACCTGAGCCACGCTACTTACACTGAACATGTAGTCAGGAAGCTGCCCCCACGAGCGGAGGAGTCGTGGACAGGAATAGACAGCGGTGGCCTGCTCATGCGAAGAGGTTCACTTGTTGTCCACCACAGGGGCAGGGAGCCCGTGGCGGGCGAGAAAGCGTAAAGCTGTGAAGTGAGAAACGACCGGCCCCTGTGGCCAGGAAAAGAGGGAGGACGTCATCCCCCACGGCACTTCTCCCCTATCGCCCCCTCTGTAGGCTAGCCATCCCCTCCACCCCTTCGCAGACCGACACATACCTAGAACTGCATTACAGCACGCAGCATTTTCACAACGGGAACTTTAATGCGACACCGGAAACCTATGGCGGCAGAACGGAGGCGCTTTGCCGACTTTCACCCAAGGGGTAACCATATATTATCACACAAGAGAAACAGGGTTTCCATGACCACTACTAGAATGCCGCTGACGTGAGGAATGCCCGTGGACATTCTACGAAAGAAAGTCCCCTATTACGCTAACCGCCGTAAGGCAGACCAGAGATCTAGACGCTTATACACCAGGAGAGAGAATAGGGTTTCACGAATCGTTGGAGGGATCACAAGATCACAGGATCATCCTCGCTCTCCCTCTCACCGGTTGGGAAGCAGACCCCTAAAGTTTATCTATAGGCGTGTCATAGAGTTCTCGGTCCCGTCTGCCGTGGCGCTTCTAGGAGTGCCCCTTTCATCATTGCACCACCCAGAGTACAAGCGTTGGCTGATGATGCCGGGAGGGTTTTTGGTAGCGGGTATCAGCTCTAGAGGCTTTGGGATTTTCGAGCTCTAAATTAGGGGTACGACTAGAGTTGAGATAGCGCCGGTCTACTGAAGGGTTCGGTCGGTTAAAGTTCCAACGGTTCTGGATATCAGACTGGCCTCAGACTTGGCTCGTTCAGTAGGAAAAGGGGGCGTGCAGAACGAGGGAAGGCAACTAAAGATCACTATAGCCGCCAGCGGGTTGTTTTCAACTTGCTGAGCCCGGAATCTGACAGGCGCCCAAGTCTGTGCTAAGCCTAGAACTGTTGTTGGATCGTTGAATCTAGATCAATAACGGAAGGTGTCGCGAGAAAGAAAAAGGTGTTCGTCGGTCTGAGCGCATACGTATTATTGCCCTGGTTACTTAGCTGTTGTTATTGTTGTTGTGTAAGGCGGCTTTTGTGAGTGTCGGTCCGTACTTGCTATGGTGACATCGGCAGTGCGGCAATATCGTACGAACATAACAAGTAGCTATAAATGTCTGCATTATCACGAGTCCGGAGATTGGACGAGCGGGCCTCCGTCGGAGGACTAGTCTCGTATCTATTTAGATCAGATCTCCCTCGTGTGGCGACCGATAACGACGGTGCAACTTGCCAACCAGACAGACCGACCAGGTCTAGCTGGTCCGGAGGCTTGCTTGGTGTTTATCGTACATAAGTAAGATACGTATTCTGAAACTCGGGGTCCTGATATCCTCGCCGTCGTCACCCTCACTGCTCGGCTCGTAGCGAAAACGGTATGGGTGGCACGGCACACGCTTATGCACACGCAGACTCGGGTCTCGTCTACCGAGATTTTCATTGCGCAGTCCCGCCAGGCGGAGTGTGATAATGACCGAGAGGCGGGGCGAAGATCGGATCTGAGCGGCCGCGAAAAGGTGGGTAGCTGGGCTATATTCGTGCTCAGCTAATGGGTGCGCCTGGTTTAACATGCTTGGTTGCGGAGCCATGATGGGACTCTCTCTCTACTCTCTAACATACGTAGCGAGCGGGCGAACGCATGAAATTCTGGCGTGGATGATAGTCATTCCTTCTTCCCTTTCATGATATGACGCGACTCGTCCCAAGTCGTCAAAGCGTTCCAAGAACCCGCTAGGTTAGCTTCTTCAAGCAATCGGGTGTCGTTACTGGAATATCGACCTGTCGGTCGAGCTAGGCTATAGTTGCTACGGAATATATGCCAGCAAGAAGCAAGCGCCCTAATTGACGTCAAAAAGATGGGCGTCACTGTCAGCGACTCCGACATGTTTCTTCTTTCGAACACTTCTTGAAGCCGCCATCGTATCAGACGATACATGAAGCAAAGCACCGGCCACCAGTCTTGATGCCGTCCGGTCGTCGTTCTTCATAAACAACGACATCTGAATGGTGAATGGCGCGAACGTCCGATGCCGATGATGCATTGAGACTATAATCCCGACGATCCGTTCCGGTGCAATGGAATGCCTCCTGGTTGGCAGTCAACAGTATGTAGTCGTCCATGATCATCCAGAATCCAGACAATTGGACGCTCGCCGTTTCAACCAGAGTGGCCGTTGTTTTGTGTAGCCCATACGGCCACTGGTCCGCCGCCGCGAAAAGCAGAGGAGCGATTGGTTCAACCCATTGGTGGAACATCAGGAGAGAATCCCGACCAGGATCCGAGAATCCCGCCCACCCATGCCAAAGAAAGCGTTGGTCAAGGGATGAGCTTGGCCATCTCGAAACGGCTTAAGGTCAGGGGCCGTGAATTATTAGTTGGGATGATGGCGACCAACCCCCCGGTCTAGCGTCTGTGGAACGCGGACAGAACTGACAGCTTCCTGCACCGCCATCGTGCATGAGGACGACTGCTTCGTTTTCGGTCTCAGAAGTGTAGATGGCAATTACATGTAACAAGCAGTCAACACCATTTATTCCAGCAGTTGCCGACATTCCACATCAGCAATTCTCAAATGTAGGGATGTAGGAAGAGAGGGATCACTGCCAGACCATACGTGCATACGTACAACGAAATGAAAACCGGAGGACAGCAAACACCGGGCAGCTGGGGTAACATATTGTTGCACTGTTCCGGTAACGAAAAGTACCTTGAACGAATGTAATGTTACTTCGGCACCATGTGTACCATAAAACTGGCATGTTCTCGTGTAAGAAAAATGATATTTGATGAAAACATGCAGGATGCCTATCAGATATCGACTTCGTCAACCCTCTCCTTGCCTAGCAGCTGTGCAGCAACCCCTTTATCTTCCTCAGAGACATCGCTGAGGGTGTAGGTGTCAATGGCGTTTGCACCGAGATCGAATGGCGTTCGGCGTTCGTCGATCGCCCGGTGTGACGAATGCGACTTGCTGCAAGTCCATCACACCAGGCACCCTGCCGCTGAAATTTCTGGAAGGGATCCCAGGGCGAGCTACCCAAGTTCATGAAGCTTTCGGTTGCTGTTGGGTGTGTGAAGCAGGCATAAGAGACTTCAATAATACATTGTACACGTGGCTCAACTACCAGGACATCATATTTGGTATTACCCGCCGGGAACCCCTTACGCTTGGAGAAAAATACAAAAACAAAACCCAGTCGCTTCTTTCCCTTTACTATTTTAATCTAACATCGAGGGCCATAGGTAGAGTATGCAGTGTGTTGAAGGCAGTATCGAAGGCAGGCACGTGTATTCATACATCATACATCCTTGGAACAAGGGTCAAGTTGTAACAGCAATAGTACTACATTAGGTATATATTGTAACCTAGCTCATTCGTTACTTACCCCTCATGCCTGCTCTGCTCTGTCATATGAGCGCGCAACTGACACGAGCTTTCGGCTGACATGGGGGGAAAAAACAGAGCACCATCTGCCCGGTCCGTATGGTTCTTGGGTCGATGTTAGCGCTGATTCGATGCACATCTATCTGTGAAAGTAAAGTAAAGTTATTAGGTACACAAGGTAGTGTTGGTTGTACAGGCGGATCTGCCATTACCCTCGCTCGGCGGACGGCCGGCTGCTCGCAGAATGAAGCAGGCGAGCGGGGTTCCGTGCAAACGAGTGGGATACTCCTCCAGGAATGGCGCTGGGTGCGCGGCAGGCAAAATTCAGGGTTGAAAGCACCGTGCAGTGCGAGTCTCCAGAGTCTCCAGAGTAAGGATGTAATGTCTGGTCCGGCCGTGTTACACACTTTATTTGAACGGCAGGATCTTTTACCTTATGTAGAGTGTCCAGGGCGCGCAGGGTATCTGGGCAAGGACTGTGAAACAAGAGTTCTGAGAGGCTCGGTGAGGGAGGAGGAGCAGTAGGAGCATCACCGTTTTTGCGCCAACTGGACTCAGATATCTATCCACAAGAAAAGAGTCTTTCTTGCCTCTCTCTCCACGACAATATGTACGCTTGTTAGTAGGCTGGCTGGGAAAAAGCCATCTGCCGTCCGTCGTTGTTGACATGTCGCTCTAGCAGCTTAGCTATCCAATTAGCACACGCATGTTTCGTAACCCCACTGGGCGGCGCAGAGCCGAGAGAGGCGTTGATGGATTCTCATGGCGAGCTGATGAACATGGTCTGATGATGCCCACTTCTCCTTTGCCGCTTAATGGGGACTTCAGCTGGTGCGACCCAGGCGACTGTCATAGCGTGCAGCCGGGTCGTATGGGGGAAGGTTGAACTGTTGGCAACGGCTTGGGATGCGATTTATCACATACGCTCACACGCACTGCGCTATATTAGTAGTTGCCTGTTTAGTTCTAATGTGAACATGGAAACATGCAGAATGTCTCGGAGTTGCTTCTTCGAGTTCATGTTTGATAGCGAAGAACGAAACTCGACCATAGATGAGATGCCGTGATGCGACGACAGGCCCGAAACAGGCAATCAAAATAAGAGCGAAGAGAGATAAAGTGATTACATGCATTCATTCGTTGAATGCTAAGCTGCATTACCCCTGACGTTGGGAGGGCCATCTCGCCTTCTGAGTCGTCAACACCTATCCAAAAATTGTCCGATGCCCGTCTAGCGTTACATCGAGGGAAAGGGTTGCCATGTGCTCCTTAGCCCTGGTACGCGCAAAGTAGTGCTTGATCGCTATAAACCTGCTAAATTCGTGGCCCCCAACCCAAAGGAAAAGGTTACAGGCGAGAGCCGTTTTGGTGGTCCGGCTCAGAAGCTGGCTAGGTATGCAACCCTCACCTAACAGTAGACTTTGCACGTAGGTAGACTTAGACTATCGCTCGTCCATTTACATACAGTCGAATATCGCTTTACACTTGTGTTTCTTACGTGGCTATGTCAGCGAGTAAACGGAAAGGGACCACACATAGCTTTTTCCAAGACATGTTTTTGGGGGGAGCGAAGGGCTGAAGATGCCAGACACGTGAAGCGATTACATGCGGTGCCAGCTCTTGAGTGATGATGCAGAAGTCGAGAGAACAAACCGGGAGATGAATAGAGGCTCGGGGCGAGGATTGTTCCTCACTCAGCCACTCAATCCCATATGTACCCCTCAACGCTTCAGATTGAGACATAGAATGTGCGCGACAGGAATAGAGGAGATAGAAGGCAACAGGTCTGTCAACCTGGTGAATTCTAGAGCCAAAAAGAAATGTTGCTGTTGAACAACACACTCGAAACAACGTTGGGTGAGATGTGTGGCTGGCAGCATCGTACTACTCACTCACTCACTCACTCACTCAGCGTCTAGGTCTTGACGTGCTGTGTGAACGTTTGCAGTTTGTTTGCCCCCTAGCGAAGCGTAAAGCTAGCACGCGTGCTTAACCGGCTTCTAATATGGACGGTTTGTCGTCTGGTGATCAAAGACCGGCCCAAGCCGTTTGATCCCGCAGACCTGTGCCCTACTAAGTTATTCCTTTCTTTTCTTCTTTTCTCCTGTCGCGATCCCAAAACGAAGAATCATGAACGTGGACTGACAGGGCTGGCTATTTCGGTTGTTGTTGGTACTATAGACCTTGCCCAAAGTTGGAACATGGATAGATTTCCATCAAGCGCTGCCTGAACTGAATCGACCGTATTCGATCGCGAACCCGCATCTGACCTCCTCCCTGCTGCTGCTGCATCCATCGTCGCTCTAGCCTCCTCGTCTTCTGACCACTCACGGTATCGTAGAGTTTAAAAGATGGCGACGGTTGCCTTTCAAGCTTTAGCTTCTTGGGGTGTTTGCTTACTTCTGCGTCGTTTGTGGATGTGCATCTCCTGTACGACGTAAGCGTGTGCATATGGATGGGCTCTTGGCCGAAACTAAGTAATGCTATGTCTGTAGGCCCATGGAGACGATGCTGCCGGGCTGCTGTACCTAGACTGTGGTCTACCGGTAGTTGGACCAGCTGTGAGCCTGTCAGCTCCGGCGCATTCGTGGCGCCGACCGGCACGAGGTAATCTATTGGATGCCGCCTTCTGCCTTCTGCCTTCATATCAAATATCTGCTGTTGGGGCGCATTCCCGAACAGGCTGGCAGTATGATATCTGCCATCTACCCGTAGGTACGGATACATGTAGTAACCGATCGTCAGTGACAATACTAATTGAATGAAGCCACTCTCTTTTTCTGGTCATCCGCAATTCATCTTTTACGCTTTTCTTTCTTTTTTCTCTTTCCTATCGCTCATCTCCAGGCCGTCCCACTCGAATGGCGTAAACTTGGACGAGCTTGGGTCAAGGCCGGACCCTCGGTCCCACACTAGCTTCAAGCCCCGGCCAGCGCCTCTGGTCAGGATTGGCTGTACCTGGAATGAGTGGAGTAGCTCGAAAATTGAATCTACAGGGACCCCGTCATGGATGCAGCAGGGGTGAGAAAGAGCAAGGGCAGCAGCAACAACAAGGGGGTGGACCATTCTGGGGGGTTTGTGCAAGTGTGCAAGTGGGGGGCCTCTCTTTCGTGCTTGCTTGCTACTTCTTTTTGGGGCTGCTTGCTTGCTCGGTTGGGATGTCCGTTCAAGTCGAAACCAATTTGCCAACACCCGGTGTTCAGGGCCGCAGGGCAGGGCAGGGCAAGCATTTGGAAGAATGATGTCTGAAAGTCCATTTCCCCCCCTCTCTCCCCTCTCTGAGCCTTCAGTGTGTCTCCCCTTTGTTATTTTGGGCAGTGGATACAGCACCTACTGTTTCGTGATTCTGCTATCCGTATTGGTACATTGAAGCAAGTAGGAGGTATGCAGGTAATGTAAAATGCCCCCCTGGCATATGTGGTCATGTAATCGACACGGGAGAGTAGGGGAGTGGGGGAGTAGGTGATCCTTTCTTTCACCTGCGGGATGATTCAATAGAAGCGATGTCTGGTCCTTCGAAAAGAAAAGAACAAAACTCAAATCCAATTGCAGTTGCAGGCAAGAAAGCATCTGCTTTTCTCCTGATCGTAGCTTTTACATTCTACCTACATTCTGCATTCTACAGGGCACAGGGGTCGCATAAAGTAGTATTGGCTGAGGAGGCTACTATCTCTCCCAGCTCTGAGCTAGGTCGTAGTCTTTGTCACCGTATTCCACTACTACCACTACCACAGCGACTTCCTTCAATGGGAGACAGTCTAGACAGACATGCGCAGACAGGATCGATGTCTTCACCAGACACGCGCAAACACGTCCTCGGCGATGAATTGTGGCGGCAGGTTAGCAAGTTAGGAGTCAGATACTTCAGGTGGTTTTTTTTTTTAAATAAACAAATGTTGGCGAGCAATGCAACTGAGACCATCCGTATGAGTTGTGGTCTCGGACGGAGAGTGTAGGTAGTGTACATGGTCCCAAGTCGCCCCAAAGTCACAATGTCTCCCCCCCCCCTACTCTCTTCTCGAAGGTCGTTCGGCGCGCTAGGTCCTCCTCTCCTTGCCCACCCACCCCCCATCCCAACCCATCCAACCTGGGCATCCTTTCCTATCCCATCCCCGTCGCCAGTTAGTACCATAGTACCATAGTACCACATAATACCACCTAGGTAGGTAACTACCTAAACTGCTAACCTATTACATTACTTACCTAAATGACCTGCCGACCCTTTTCCTCTTCTCTCTCTCCCTCCCTCTCCCTTTCTGGATGCACCATATCTTCAACCTCCTTCCGTTCTTTACCTCCCCCCCACTCAAGGCGGGTTGCAGCAAGTCTGTATCGCCTGCTCAATTAATCGCAAGATTGATTGAACAGTCCCGAACGACTTTGGTTCATCTCAAACCAGTGCCAGCTGCTTGCAGTCTACCCTATCCCGGTATCAGGAAGTTCGGATTGACCAGATCCCAGGACCTCCCTGTACACGACTCTTTCTCGTCGGGCCTTTGATCCTGCCGCCTACCCTTTTCCCGCGTGGACGCCAATTTCCAATCAGCTTAGTTGCTGTTTCGTCGAGCCCTAGGTCATTCGTTACTAAATCGGACGGGCCAATATTACCTACAGCACGCGGCGTAGTATTATATTCACAACCAACCCATAATACCACAACAACACCACACCTTCGCCATGGCGCCGTCACTAAACACCCAATCGTCCTTCATGCGTCCGCGCACCAGCGACCGCGATGCTCGGCCGAGTACCCGCGACCAGAACGACACCAACCTGGTCATACCCAGCCGAACCTCGTCTCTGCACTCGCGCATCACCCAGCCTATCCCCTCGACCATGAGCGGCAAACCGCAGCAGAGGACGCCAAAGACTTTGACCCATGCTTACATGGTGTGTGGTGTCGGACGTGAGCCATCGCAATGGGTCAAGGCTCCCGCTCCCGCTCAGGGCAAGATTGGACACATGAAGGGTGCCGTTGGACAGTTCTGGCTTCCGGAGATCCTCGGCAGCAGCCCCAGGCTGGAACAGGACAATGAGATTGCCCGTGCGTTACACGCGGCCATGAGGGCCTGCTTCCCCCACGATGTCGAAATCTGCACCGGCCGCAGCCAACCTCACTGCGTCCACCACGCGTTCGTGCTCCAGCAAGACTCCTCCCACACTCTTTACGGTATCTGCCTCCGTGTCTGGTCTCGAGCAGACGAGAAGAGAGCCGAGACTATCCGTGACCTGAGGAAGCGCACCGAACCCGATTTCTACGACAACCCCGACGAGACGTACTGGATTCCCTACTGCTTGTCGTTCCTCTCGCGTTACCCGTTGTACAACCTGTTGGGCGATTACCTCCGAGGTATGTGGATCCACTGGAACAAGGCAACCAACCTGTTTCACGCTGAGGAGGTCTCGAGGATTCTGAGCTTTCCCGCCCCGCGTCTCAACGATCTCGTCCGTATCGATATGAAGGATTACGCCTTGTGCTACCAGTTTCCGTCGTCACCCACAGGCTTCCAGAACTTCGCCATGTGGCCGCTTTGGACCTGTCTCTCGATTCCCAACATTGTTGGTGTTGTTGAGGCAGCCATCTCCCCGACCCGCCGCATTATTTTCGTCAGCCACTACCCCGCCATGTTGACAATGGCTGCCGAGGCGATTAGATTCTGTGTTAGAGTTTACGAGTGGAGTGGTCTGTACGTTCCGGTGGTTCATGCTCGCCACGCCAAGGAGCTTGTCCAGGAACCTGGCCCGTACATTCTGGGTATCACTGCTGAGTGCCGTTCGCTCTTCACTGCGCCTACCGATGCTCTGGTCGTTGATCTCGACCGCAACTTCGTACTTACATCCAGCCCACCTACAGCCCTCACACCTGGCCAGCGTAACAAGTTCGTCTCCCGTCTTACTCAGGCCCTGAAGAGCGATGTTACGCCATCCGGTGTACCTGCCCACCTTCGCTCGGCTTATGGCGGAGGTAAGCTAGTGCCCGCCGGTCAAATCATCGTCATGCGTGGTGAAGTCGAGTCGATCCAGGACCCCGAATGGTGGAACCAGGATGCCGTCATGTCTGTCATGGATCACGTCTGTGAGAAGATGGGCCGCAACACCGGATTGAAGGCGGTATTCGGAAGCACGGTTAAGAAGCCCTTGATGACCAAGGTTTCGATGAGACACCTGAACGAGATCGTCAGAGAGCGCAACCAGTACTCCCGTGATGCTATGGAGGCATGGCAAGACTTCATTAACCTCAAGGGACGCATGGATACCGAGCTCAGCAAGGTTACGAAGCGCAACAACTACTTGGTCGAGGAATTGGAGAGCTTCAAGACCCAGTTCCTCAAGTTCCAGGCATTCGCCGAACAGCTCAACAAGGAGACCTCGGACCTCAAGGTTAAGATCGAGAACCACAAGCGGGAGAACCGACGACTTGGTGGTCTCATTGACCAGCAGAAGGACGATAACGCCAGACTTTCTGTCCGCCTTACTGGAACTGAGAAGCAACGAGACGATGCTCTCGAGGCTCTTGTTCTGCAGCAAGAGATTGCTGAGGAGCTCGAGCGCGAACGCAAGAGGAACAAGAAGGAGCTGTCTGCCCTGCAGCATACCAACACCACCCTCTCGCGCCAGCGTGATGAGGCTCGTCGGGTTGTCCTGCACCTGCGCAGCTTGATTGGTGGCCAATCGCACCACATGGAGCACCTTGTCCACTCCCTTACCAAGCCCGAAGAGCTGGCCGACGAAGTCGCCGCTGGCTACGACGAGGACAACGTCGCCGAGAACGCCACCGAAGATGCGGAAACTGCCGGTAAGTACCCACCATTTGTCGATAGTGTGAGAGATTTGTTCGTTGTACTAATGCACAATCTAGCGAAAGATGAGCGGCTTGGAAAGACGCTTGCACGCGCACAAGACGCTAACAACCGTCTTGGTAACGCTAGCTTCAATGACGTTGCCGATCGCCATCTCAAGGACAAGACGGATGCTATTGCGCACATTATCCGCAACATTGCCGAGCAATGCCAGGCTGCTGTTGAGAGTCTGCAATTGGCTCACGACCACGAGTATGAGCCTCGCTCCCCTCGCACCAACTCGCGGACCACTTCGCGGGCCACCTCCCGCCGGGCTAGCAACCTCTCTGCCGCACAGAGCGATGACGGCCACTCGGCTGCCACGTCCGAAGCCGGCGACGAGAGCCTGCTCCACCCCTCCGGACGCACATCCAGCATCCCTCCTACTCCGGATCTGATTCCCAACAGGAGCAGCACTTCGATGTCCTTCGCATCGACCATGACTACCCCTGAGCGGTCGAGCCAACAGTACACGTTGCACAACGAAATCCCGACCAAGATCGTCGAGGATGACGAGGAGAGCCTTGCCGGCCGCAGCGACACCGAAACCATCTCCCAGGAGCCTGGCATCGTTGGCAAGCACGCCGGCAGCCTGCTCCACCGCCCATCGGGTGCCCGGATTAGCGCTCTCGGCGGCACTCGCTAAAGAGCTACCGACTGCAATTTCGCCGCAGAGATGTGCTATCTGAAGATCTCGGATGACGGCATCCTTTGGGTGTCTAATGACCGCCATGGTGAAAGCATGGATTTACACTAACTATACCTTTGTCATATGAAATTCCCTTTCCGTCTTGCTCTGTCTTTGGGATATTTGTGTATCAAATCGGCGTTTCTGGTACTACCACTATTGCTGGCCTTTGTTGCCATATTGTTGTTTTTTCTATTTGGATTCGCTGCAAACGGATGTCCCCGAGCCCGAGGCGTGGGGCACTAATTTCTTTTTCTTTTAACTTCTACTTTCTTGAAGATGAACAGCGAAAGCGGAAGCCTGTAGCCATCACACCGTTGGGGAGGGAAGAAGGAAGCAAGCGATGCTTCGTGTTGGATGTAAAAAAGCAGACAGAGAGAGCGGCCTGTAGGGGGATAAGGCAAGCGATAGGGGGAAGTGGTGCCCCCCTGCCTTTCAGGGCAATTGGTCTTAGGGGAGGATTTGTGTCTTGAACTCTTTCAGCGATTCTCGTTTTCGAGGTTTCCCCCCGATTCGAATACAGAAGTTGGAGCCAACCGTGAGATAGGAGAGATATCTCGAATTCTATAAAAAACAAAATTCACTTAATCATGCTACATCTGCCAGTTTTGATAGGTGACTGGCTTTTCTAACCACGCTATGCCTAATGATTCTTATCAGATTGATATCCAGTTAACATTGAGTTGCCCCTCTCTGTATCGTAAGATCTGGGCCTTGAGACTGTTATGGTGACCGGGTGGCCGGTGTCGTGGAAAAGGGTTGTAGTGTCCCGCCGCCATAACAGGTTTCGGTTTCGGTTTCTCCAGGCGAGACAGACTCATCAGCCTGTCGGCCGTCCTTGGCGTCAACGCAACGCGTCTTCACGTGTCTGGCTGCACTCGTGTGTTGTCCCATCCTAAACCTGCAGCCATGTGATATTCACCTATCTAATGCCCCAACCACGTGGTTTCGTCCCGAATGGAATAGGTCTCACCGCTTGATTATGCTAAGCCCAGGTAGCTAGCTGGTCATTTAAAATTGTATAAGGTATTAGGTTGAAGAACAGCCCGTTGGCTACTATATAGCTAGCTGCCTTTGTGATAGGAGCGGATATCATGGGTAGGCATTGCGAAGATATAAGCTTGTAACCGGCAAAGGCACAAGTTTGGGACGTCGGGAATCTGAGTTGGGATATTGATGGCAGGCCCAATAATATGACAGATGCTCGTTCCTTGGGAATACGATGTCATCAACCATTGCTAGTATTATTTTGTGGAAATACCCCCGTACGGAGTAAAGGAGGCATGATATCCTAGCTACATGTATCTATCCTCAAAACGTTCTCGAGTGCTGTATATACGGACAGGGACGCCTGTTTGAAGATAGTAAATAGATATGTATATGTTCAAAACCTGATCACTGTAATATTCATTACTATTGTACATCACCACACACTGCCTCTATGGGGGGGGGCAGGAGTGTGTAAGTCACCAGGGAGTAATGGGTGATGGGAGTGTCGTGCCAAGTACCTAATGATAGGAGACTTCGATTCTACAGAGAAAAAGATGTGGTGACTGCCTGGAAATAACAATTTTATAATAAGTAAAGCAAATTAAGTCATACTTAATCGTTATTTATGAAGCGAATTGTTCTCAAGTTGCGTAGCACCACAGGTCCTTGGGCGAAAGTGATGCCAAAAGCGCACGGGCCCACTTCTACAATCTGCTAGGTACTATCTCAAACAACCTAACTGGAGCTCTGGATTTCCATCTCTACCTACAACAAACTTGGCAACAAATTTCCGAACAGAAAGTTGCCAACGAAAATGTCGGACCGCGCGCGCAGCCGTTCGCCTCGCCGCGACAGAGGCAAGCCGAGCACCGGCGACCGTGGTGACCGCGACCACGACCGGAGAGACAGCGGTCGACGAGATGATCGGGACAGAAGAGACAGCACCACCACCAACAACAACAACACAGATCGCAGTCGGGAAAGCCGAGACCGAGACCCACGAGACCATCGCGAGCACCGGGACCAGCGCGACGATGACCGCCCGCGCCCCAGGAAGAAGAAGACCGGCGGCTTCAACTTCAAGGACTCGCGCCGCGACGACGAACAGGACGGCGACGACCGTCGCGGCGGCGGCGGCGGCAGCTCTTACCGGGGCTACCGAAACCGCTCGCCATCCCCACGCCGCAGCAAGCCCAAGACGGACGCGCCGACGGCGACGAGCTCGACAACCAAAGAAGACACCACCAAGCCCCCGAAGAGACCAGCAGCAGGCTCGGCGGACACCACCAAACCGCCCAAGCGAGCCCCGGCAGCTGCGGCGTCCGGCGGCCCCGGCATGGAGATGATCATCGTGCACGTCAACGACCGGCTGGGCACCAAGGCGGCCATCCCCTGCCTCCCTTCGGACACGATCCGCCAGTTCAAGATCATCGTGGCCGCGCGCATCGGGCGGGAGCCCCACGAGATCCTGCTCAAGCGGCAGGGGCAGCGGCCGTTCAAAGACATGCTCTCACTGGCCGACTACGAGATCAGCAACGGTGTGCAGCTCGACCTCGAGGTCGACACGGGTGATTAAGAGAATGAGGAGGAGGGGTGGAAAGATGAGATGGAATGGACACTCGACTTGTCGCTTTCCTGTGGCCTACACATTTTGGCGTTCATGGAGGACAGAAAGTCTCTACCGCAAGATACGTTACTGCGAAACCAAGCTGCAGGACGGGACAAGCGTTTTCATTCAGGTTGTCGACGTGAGTATAGACCCAACACGGCTATTTTGGCCTCGCAGTGTGGTTAACCTCAACTCACGGTAGAAAGCCAGCTACACTGGATACATGTACAGAAGCCGAGCACAAGCTCGGTGCACCTAGGCAAGATAAGTAATAACAAAGTACGGTTTCATACAGACAGAGGTAGAAGCAGAATTCTCCAGTCGTCTTGTCGACAATATCTGTGGCTACCTGCTGATATGTACCTCTACCTATGGATCGGAATCTTGAGTACCAAATGAGATCACGTGCTTTCGTGGCGCGAAACTAGGGATGTCTAGCACTAGAGCGTGGGGCAGACGCGCCTTTCCAATGACATCGCCGTCACCGATGACTCAGAAAAGCAATCGTCGGTTAATGCACCTGTGCTCTTTATTTTCGAGTATATCCGTCTTCAACTCTCCCACGTTCAATTCCGTTTCCACGATCTTGACTCTTTGAAACCCCCTCATCACCTCAAACGCCGATAACACTACAAATCTTCTATACACCATGGCAATTAGTCAGAAGCGCAAGCGCAACCCTGCCACCACAGATGAAGACAACACAGAAGTGGCGCTGCCCATCAAGAAGATACCCCGAGCCTCCCTCAACCAAACTCGCGACATCCTCGCCATGAGGAAAGTCACCACCACCACCACCACCAAGCAAGGAGGCCACGCCGAGGGAGAAGACATGACGCCCCAGCTCGCGCGCATCGCGGCGTCGACCCGCACGCCCTTCGAGAAGCGCGTGCTCTCGGCTCTGTGCCAGATCCCGGCGGGCTGCGTCTCGACCTATGGTCTATTATCGGCGCACCTGCAGTCGAGCCCGCGGGCGGTCGGCGGCGCCCTCCGCCGCAACCCCTTCGCGCCCCAGGTGCCGTGCCACCGCGTCGTGGCGACGGGCGGCTCGCTCGGCGGGTTCAAGGGGAAGTGGGTCACGGGCGACGGGGAGGGCATCACCATCGACGAGAAGAAGAAGCTGCTGCGCGCCGAGGGCATCAAAATCGATGCGAAGGGGAGGGTGTTGGGGACGCCTTGGGCCGGGTTCGTGGATAGGGAGCTAGCTAGCTGAGTGAGTGGCTGGCAGTCTGGCAGGATATGGCAAGACAGGAAAATGACGTCCGGAGTTTGCTGGTGGGTTTTGCATGTTTGTAAGCGTGAGGGAAATGGATTCCCTTGGTCGGTTTGGCTTGGCTTATACGATGGCGTTTTCTCTGGGGAAAGGGGCCTTCTACGGGATGCCGATTTTGGTTTCTTTGGCTATGCTGTATATTACACAGGGCTGGGCCACTTGGGCATGAGTATTCCGATTGGTGCTCTATCTACCAGGTACGATACAGATAGATGTCGTGGCCTAAGCTACAGTATGCGTACCAAAACAGTAACCAAGGTACAGTGTGTCATTAATCAGTTACGTTGGATTTGCGTTTAAAGAGGCAACTTCCTCGTCTCAATGAGCACATCACCCACCTTGCCGTCTCGAATGACTATGGCTTGGCAGTGCCAGCCAGGGCTGAGCGGAAGAAAGTTTGCGTCACCTTGGAAGCATTGATTCACACACACAATCTTGGCTTTCGGCCTGCAGTGTCTCTGTTACCTCGAGTACATATGCAGTGAGCTTCCCAGAAATGGACCAATGCATATACTATCAAGTAGGTAAGTAATGCAGTCTGTAGCACATCACCAGCCCCCAATAAGTAGGCCATGCAGGGAGTGAGTGGTGTTACCCAAACAACAACAACAACAACCGACCAATTGGACGTTTGACCCTTTCACCTACTGCCTACCCTACCCTACCCCAAATTCTCCCTTCCTATTGAATTGGGGAGCAAAGAACTAGCGTTGCCTTGATGCGATTGCAGATCTGCTAGCCGCGGCCCAAAAGCTGTTGGTCCCGACTCTTTTTCTCTCCCTTCCTATAACTACATACCACGACACTTGATCCATCTCATCACCACCTACATGCTAACCAGCGGCCTATCAATTTGGGCGAACGAGGAAGGGGGTTTGTTTGGAATCTTCCCAACTAGGAGTTATTATGTACATATGGTAGTAGGGCATACATGCCAGGAAAGCTAGAAGGAAGCAAGCTTCGTCAATAGACGCGGAGGGACCGGGTTAGGTATTGGGATCGCAGAACGGGCGCTTACGTGCGCATGTAGACAAAATACCTGGTAGCAAACGGGCAGGGATCGCCGTCGGCTGTGTCAGTCTCTATGAGGTCTCTCCCCATCCCCCACTCCAAAAACAGAAACAGAAACAGAAACAAAAACATAGCTGCATACAACCTACATGAACCCAGCCCCCCCAGACGTAAGCAAGATGGTGGCTCAGCAGCGGCCGCGATTGCATATTAGCACACGAAAAAAGAGGTCATGTGTGTTTGTCGTATGTGGGCAGCCGCGAAATCCCATAGGATGAGGATCGGACTGTCAGCTTTCGGAGTCGTAAGTGAATTCGGAATTGGCTGACGAAAACGGTGTCTGTTCACTGCCTCCCTTTCCGAATCTGTCTTTTCCTCGAACCAGCCCTCTAGCCCTCCCTCCCTCCTCTCGGCTATTTCTTTAGCAAAGTCGCAAAGGGTTTGTCGGTCGATTATAACCGACGACAGGTCCCCGTCCAATTCCTGAAACCCTGCTTGCTTGTCATTCTCTTTTTTCTTTTCGCGAAGCTTCGTTTGGTACAACATTGCACATATTGCCGTTGCCCATCAAACGCGCCACCCTTACATTGCAAACCAAGCACAAGACAGAAAACGAGAGGAAAGAAGAAGAAAAAGACACGATGCGCTTCTCATCCCTCCAAAACAGCCCATTCCTGGCTCTGGCCTTCACCGTCGCCAGCGCCAGCGCCGCCGCGACCGCCATCGCCGAAAGCAGCAGCAGCCGGGCCTTCAGCAACATCACCACCCTCACCTCTACCGGCATCTGGATTTCCAGCCTGAGCAGCATCTCCATCCTCCCCACCCCCTCATCATCTTCTTCTTCTTCTTCTTCGGGTTCTTCCCCGTCAAGCGCGAGCGGCGGCAACTGGACCATGTCTACCACCTCCTCTTCGGCCACCGGCGCGCAGCCCCCCTTGACCACCACGGTCCAGACCAAGCCCGGCTCGCCCGACGCCACCAGCACCGCCGTCGTCGTCGTCACGCCCACCGGCGCCAACGGCAAGCCCACCCCCACAGGGACGGGCGCGGCACCGCTGCAGTCCAGCGGCGGTTCGGACGCGCCCGCCGTCCTGGCTGGGTTGGCGTATGTGGTTATGGCGGCAGCTTTCGCGATATGATGCGGATGAAGTTGGTTGCTAGGAAATGGCGGCGGTGTCTCTCGAGGGAGATGGGGGGTGAGAGAGAGAGAGAGAGAGAGAGAGAGAGAGAGAATGGGCTCTCTAGGAACAAACGCACGTATGACTGATCTGGACCCGTTCGCTCAAGGGAAAGCCATAAAAAGTAGCTTCCCCTTCTCCCATCTAGACTGGGCCCATTAATGTAGATCTCGCTTCTGAGAGAGCAACTAGAGATCAATCATTATCATAATAACGAAGACATGGCTCTGGCCTACCCATTGACACCCCCCGCCATATCCCTTTGATGGCAAAAACGCTGTGTCCACCATTTTATGCCGTGTTCTACACGAACGATGATATTCAAAGCGTCTACTATGCCAGCAAACGATTAATCAAACAAACAAATGCTTGGTTGCACAACTGACTGATTAGATATACCAGCCAAGTGGCCATTCCCAGCAAGTATTGCACGAAATATCGCACTGTTGCCAGTCAGGAAATTATCTGTCTGCATTTTGTATGGACTACCTGAATAAGAAGCGACCGCTTGAATGCAGTCAGTCGCATGCGGGGAGAAAAAAAGAAATGGGTATCAGTGCCGCGATCCTATAAAAGTACATGATATTCCATACAAGACACCACTGCTGACGATGGTGCAACTGCTCCTCGTCAAACAAGAAGACACGACGCCTCCTCTTCATCCTTTGCTGAGATATTTGAGTCGAACTCCGTTGAGACAACTAAGTCAACCTCTGCTGAGATATCCGACTCGAGACCTCCGTCGAGACATTTGACTCGACCTTCGCTAAAATATCCGAACCGTCCTGTATTTAGAAGAACTGGACCTTGGTGAGGACACGATATTCGACGTAGTCCTCGCCATCGATGCTGATGATGGTACCGTTACTGGCTAACTTGCCAGCAAAGGGCCCCGTTTGCTTCCGTTCGTATTTCATGCCGTTATAGACCTTGCTGGAGTCGTCGTTCGGGCCGTGGACGGGGGCTGGCATGGGCTGCTGCATGTGCATAGGCGGAGGAGCCACCTGCTGAGGAGGAGGGGGCTGCATGCGCTGGGCCTCCTGGGACTGCCACACCTTGTTCAACCGACCCACGTTGTCACTAAAGATGGTGTGGTTGTCATGGTGGTGGCCGTTGTTCATTCCACCGGGCACGTTCTGCATCGGACGGCCGGGTCCACCAGGTCCATACTGCCTCATCTGCGCGTGCTCCATCTTACTGATCTCACGTCGGGCAAGGTTGTTTGTCCGCTCCATGGCCTCCGCACTACTGTTGCGACCGTTGTGACGTATTTCGGCCTCGGTCATTCCACGAGGAGCTAGGAATATGTCAGTATTACAGAATATCAAGAGAAGGAGTGGAGCATTGCGAACCTCGCATGTCGTTCGGGATCATCTCACGCCCTCTATGGCGGAGATCGTGATGCATGGACTGTTCCGACTTGGAACTCGGGGGCAGCTCCTCCACGAGAACTGGTCGTCCAGGTGGGGTGGGAGGAATCTTCGGGTTCATGGTGGCGCGACGCTGCGCCTCATATACTGCCTTGGTTTCATTTGCCACCCGCTCATCAACATGCTCGCCCGAGTCGATCTGATACTGTCTGATGCGGCAGTACTCTTTCATTTCAGATCTTGTGAGATTCTGAAGGTGAGGCAGCATCGTCACGTCTTCATAGGGGATCCACAGGGCACCTGCCCCAGTAGGGAAGTTGCCATTGATGAACCGCCCATCCATTGTCTCCCGCACTAGTTTCACACGAAACATGTCGTTGGCACCAAGAATACCGTAGACAGCATGCTTCTCCGAATCTTCTATAGCCGAAGATTTGGTCCAACAGCCCACCATGATGCGAGTCGGTCTAGTACCCGGAAGGTTATCAGGAATCTGCTGCTGCTGCTGTTGTTGTTGTTGTTGTTGTTGTTGTTGGATGGCCACATGTTGTGGCTGCTGGCGGATGGGGGCCATCTGATGATTAATCAATGGCGAAGGCTGGGATACCTGGGCCGGATCATGCTGAGGGTGAGAGATAGGCTGAGCCTGGGGCTGCATGCGAGAGATGATGGGCTCGCCGCCCGAGATCGTGCTTACAGCACTGCCTGTACGGCGACGCTTGCTTTCAGGACGAGTGTTGATGTGAACATCCTCGGGGATAGTAAGCCCGTATGCTATAGCGGGTTGCTGTGCGGTCTCCGGAGGGGGGTTCCTCTCAACTCGGCGGATTGCCTCTTTCACGGCGGCAAGGTCGTTCTTTCTCTTCGTCTCGTCATCTTCCATCTGGGCATCTTCAGCTGTCCGGATCTTGACAAACTCCTTCACCTGGTTGTGGTCCAGGCCGATGAGATGATCTTGGAAAACAACACGCTCGAACGTCACCCAGCTACCACCGGGGCCCGGAGGTACGGGAAATAGGCGAGTATTAATGGCATCTCCGTTCCGTGTTGTATTCTGGATGCGTGTACGCAGACGGTCGCGAACATCCATAAAACCAACAACTGCATGCTTGCCTGCGGGCTTAGGAGCAGGCGAGTCTCTCCAGTATCCTAGAAGAACGGACATGTTGCTACCAACGCCATGTCTTCGTACGGATGTGGCGCGGCTTGCGGGTCTCTCATCGCCATCATCAGCACCACTAGGCAAACTTCCTTCAAGCTTGTCCTCGCTGAGGTCATTGTAGATGGAAGAGCGTTTCCGCTTAGGATAATGGGTGCTGGGTTCATCATCTCGGGCCATCTCAACATCCTCAGGCTCCGAGGTGAAGCGAGAAGGTGACTTCTGTCCATTGAGCACCGGAGCATGAGTGTTAGTGCCCACTATAATCTCATCGCCCAATACATCCGGGCTGACACTAGAAGCCATGCTGGAGGGTGGAGGGCTCAGAGCCGTTTCGTCGGCGCTATCAACATCTTCGGGTTTGAGTGAGCCGTTGGTGGTGGCGGCGGCACGTCTGCGACGGTTGCGAGTCAGCATGGTGTCCAAATTGTCATAACGAGAAATTGCTGCCAAGGCGACATCGTCAAAGGCAAAAGCCTTTAGTGAAGGAAAGAAACACATGGTTGCTAAGAACTCCAGGCCCAGAGGGCAGTCCCCACCACTCAGCGTGGACAGAAAGAGCAAGGATCCGGGGTGAGTTCAATGTAGTCATCAACCAAGGGTACCCCGTGTGACTTCACTACCAGGCCGGCAATAGGCGAGTTGATCAATCTGATAACCAGATGGGCTTTACGCTCAAGCCACAGTTGAGTATAGCTGAAGAAAGGAACGACAAGGTTGTGGTGCGGCAGAGAAAAGAAGGCAACTTCAAATGACCAGGTTTGAGTTCGCAATGTAGCATGACATGCATGAGGTGGTGCAAAGGACCTTGAGCCTTGGTGCAATGGATACGGGATGAATGAGAGTTGCGATCCTTTGAGTTGGCTTTGGGTGAATGCCTTGTGAAGGGTAGTTGTGTTTGACGGGGAAAAATCAAGGGAACGAAACTTGCAGATTCACAAGGGTTGAAGTGAAGGGAAAATAGTTGGTTGTTCAGCTTTTGGTGAATGGCAAAAGACGATGTTTGGGGCAGGTAGAGCTCAGCTGTTGCTGAGCGACGTGCTACTCCAAGATACTGGTAACGTATACTCGGAATACCCGTAGCGGGAAAAGAAGGGTTATAGAAAAAAAGTGTGGAGACAAGGAAGGGATGGAGAGAGAGGAATTAGGTAGTCGAGTATAATTCTCGGCTTTTGGATTTGGCACTGCCGGGCAGGTCCAACCACATGGAACCAATCGACGAAAGGGGCGCCGATGTTGCGACAAACAAGGGAACCAACCTCACCTTCGGAAGTTGTACTTTCCCATGCTCATTTGAAGAAGGAACAGAGAGGTTGCGTAAATGGAGAAAAAAAAAGAATAGGGCAAAGTCTTGAGGCAGGTGGTGATGGGCAAGACGAGAGAAAGCTCGTCAAGGGCAAGGGAGTGAACGGGGTTGGCTGTGATTGGTAGCGTCGAGTATGGAGTTTGGAAAACGGGGAAGCACCAGAATTAACGGTACTCAATCCGAAATTCTTCGGAGGTAGGAGGCAGGATGCGGAATGAATGAGGAATCGCAGGATGAAGGAATACACTTTTTAGGTTCGAAAAAGTGCAACCAGGTCGACTCCAGTAGACTATCGTTCGGTTCACCCATTCTTGTGAGAGACCCCAGTTAATCATCGTCATAAAGTCTCCACCGCCCACTGAAGGAGAAGAGCCTCAAGGCGGATGGGATAGCTGGGGACTGCCGACGACAACTCTGGATGGATCTTCCCGGGCTGTCCGTGTCGGCGACGGGACGGGGAGGCCCCAACTTGGGCGTTGAATAGGTAGCGAGACAAAAACATGGCAGAAACTTCACTTGTAATGACGCAAATGAACCAACTCAGGCCCGGAGGTAAATAAACTGTGACACATACCTTTCAACAGCAGCAGATTCACTGGTGCCACGATCTTGACCGTTGGGTGTGGCCGAGGACTTGCGTTCAGATCCAGTGTCCATATTTGGTAGCCCAGGGCCGACCACCGACGACCAGGTATGTTAGAAGGCGTGTGGTTATGTTCCTGTCGTAGGAATCTGTCGACCAACAATAACGGGGAAGGATGTCTCCAAATGAGAGAGACTATGTGTGAACAATGAAAATAGCTGGTTAGTTGGAATTGCGGTACCACCAGTTAGTTGTCATAAACCACTAGGGAAGTGGTGTGTGGACGGAATGAGAATCGCAATAAACTTACTTGGGCCTGGGTTGACGCGTATCAATCCTCGGGTTTTTAGTCAACTGAGCTGAGCTGGAAAGTTGTTGCGCACGCGGCAGACAAAATAGACTTGGGTTGTCAAGCTCCACAACTGGGTAAGTAGGTAGGTATAGACAGGCAGGCCTCGACCCGTTTTGTCCGTACGTTGAATGAAACAATAGTACCGCGCAGATAAGAGCGCGGAACTTGCCCTGTCTGCTTCACAAATCAATATACAAATCCGAACGTTGAAACTCTCGCCGACGCTATCACTATACAATCGACGCGTTGCGGCAAGCTGGCAAAAATTGGATTGTCGCCGAAACCAAAGGGAAGAGTGAAGGAGAGAGAAAAATAAAATAAAGAGTTGGGTGTGATGAGTGAGGGCCGGGTGATGATGGGTTGAGTGAGCTGGAGCTGGGGACAAGTTGAAACTTTAGGAGAAAATTGGGCCAGGTAATAACAATCAAGAGTGAGAGGAACCTAAGAGTAATCAACTGTGGTGTGGCCCGAGTTCCAAGTTCCTAAGTTAATGCTTCTTGTGAGAGGTGGAGGGGTGGGAGATGGGGAGACTTGGACTGGTTGGACTGGGGGGGGGGGGGGGGGCCAAGAAGTAAGAATTCAAGTTGGGAACTTCAGTGTTAGTCAGAGGTCAGAGGTAGGAAGGAGGTAGTCAAAAATTTGAGTTGCCAAAAGGCGACAACTAGCAGAAAGTCTTTGCCGTCTATCTCGGTTAAACTCGAGTCTCGCCATAACCACCACATCACATCTAATTGACCCTGACAAGAAGGAGGGCAGGCCCATTCGAAAGTCGGGGAGCCCAAAGATGCAACAACGCAACCAAAAGTGCCAAGTAAAATACATACATAGTCGTTTGGATTCGCTAAAGCTGATTGGGCACATCCGTAACCCAAATATATGTGGAAACACTAGAGTGGAAGAGCGATGACAGTTCCGAAGAGCTGCAGAGTTCCAAGGTTGCAGAGGCAGAGGAGGCAGAGCCCAAAGGGAGGGGCGCAGTGCGGCGTACAAGACCTCCATGGACGCAACGTGCAATTTGCTGGTCCCGGGGTAACTTACGGCAGACTCTACTTTTAGTATTTGCTTGACTATCGGAACAACTTTGAGACACGGACAAGAACAAGAGACACCCCGTCTATCTTTGGCCACCTTTCCACTGCCGAGGCCTTGCTCTTCTGGTTCAGGTATGTAAGTTACGAGTTGTAAGGTGAGAAAGTAAGCAATCAATCAAGCAAGCAAGCAGCTGGTGCAACTAACAGGCTACCCCCAATGAGGGCCGCAATCAAAGAATGGGTGTAGATAGGCTGAGGTCTATGATCACGTTCAAGAGTAGCAGTTGCACTTGTTAACACGCCAGGTCCGCGGCCGACCGACCGACATCCCGCCGTATCGCATCCCTTCCGTATCGCAGTGTCATATAAGATGACTGGCTGGCTGGCTGGTCTGGCTCACTCACTCACTTATTCCATGAGTCAGAGCCAGTACCTAGTCTGTCGCTGCTGTAAGAGCGCGGATAATACATACAGACTCTTCATTCTCAAAGTGACTTCTGGTTAAACGCAAACATTGGAGTCGATGCCATATCCATCTGGCATGGAGAAAACTGATCAAAGGATGGATGGAAGAGGTGTTGTTGGCGTGTCAGTGACAGTGTTGGCCGCCCCAGAGCCCAGAGTGTAACAGCGGAAAGGAAAGCACAAGCAAAGCAATCAAGCATGGCGGAGCCCAACCCTTGGTGAAGCGAACCAACCAAACACAACAACAATCCTCAGATCCTAGTTGCCATTTGTCGCACTTTGTCTCCAGTCTTTCACGGCTATTGCATCTTCTCGCGCCTACTAAGGAGACGATGACGAGAGACAATTAGACAATTTGATAAACAGATTCCGTCATCACCTATTGGCAACTCCGGCAACCTTACCCTTTTCCTTCCTTCTGCTCTCGACCTTTCCTTTATGTTTCTGACAGCAGACTGACTGACTGACTGACTTACTGACTGCCAGCAGGCCAGGTTATTACTTCTAGCGCCTCCGCTATTCATTCATTCACGAGCAATCCCGTGGTCGCTCTCCCCGCTGGCTGAGGTATATTGACGACTATGGAATGTTGGCACAGCTGCTAGCGTCAGACCCCGGTAACTCTAGAGGAACTTGTGTCCCCTGCACGCCTCCTCCCCTGTCAATGGCTGGATTGTGCTGTTGGTGTTCTTTCTCTGTCCATTTCCCAGAACAGCAAAAACTTTCTGGCAAGGCCTACACACACCATCACACGACCCCCCCGGTCTATAAGCATGGATTCGAGTCGATGAAACGTTGACGTTTGACACATTTTGGCATTCCTACCAACCATAACCAAAATTATCTACAACCCCACAAACATATAGGTATGCACACCATTTGGCGTCAGTTCAGTGGTTTAGCACTGGCAAAGAATGAGAATACCCAAGTTCGGAGCAAACTAGGGGTAACACCAAGGCTAAAGGACTGCCAGACGGACATTAGAGGATGCGCTGATATTCGCTCGGTCGATTCTGGCCAGCCTATCGCCTGCCCCCATACGGAATTGGGGTGGCACTTGGTCGTATAAATTCACGATTGGTGCATACGGAGGAGGAGGCTTACTACCGTCGAAGTCATCTGCTGTATGTTGTAAGCCTCTTTTCGCTGTCTGATAAGACTAATCAAAACTACCCTGCCTGCCTTAAGTATGTATCTGTACGATGCTGACAGGCAGGCAGGCAGGCATATACATAGATAGATATACAGTTGTGGCGAACCTTTGTAAAAGAGTACGGGGCTGACGCTGTTTGAGAGAGCATAGCCTAAAACAAATATAATGATAATGAAGCCAAAAGCGGTAAGAAAGCCCATTTGCTTTCTGTTGAAACCCGCCTGTGCTTGTGTTGCTGTGACTGGCTTGTCATTATGAGGATTGATCTCCTGATCTCCTTGGAGCCTTGGAGAGTCTTGGCGAATGTGCTTCATGTTTGTATTAATAATAACTGTAGAAACTACCCTAGTGGGTTGCCAGTATTTGTGGAACCCTATCGGCCCAACCAGCGCCTCTCTACATTCCATCAGTTGCCAACCTATGTCGAGATGTAACAAGTCTGTAAAGAATCGCCATGTGATACTGGCCAATAGAGGGGTTCAGTTCTGCATTTGTACATTCTCAGTGTGATGCAGGCTGACTATGTATCATTTGCCTGAAGCAGTATGTCAAGTTGGCTTAGACACGTAAGGTATAAGCCCCATCAATGCGGCACAGCAGTATCGCAAGGGAAATGTCGCATGTTGGACTCAGCCCAACAAGTTCTGGTCACCGTTAAAATCATGTCAAGTTTCCAAATGCCTTCACCGGAGATCCAAGCTTCAAATACAAGTGAGCCTCATAGATGAGAGCAGAGCATCGATGTCATGTCCATAGTCATGGCTATCGAAAACGTGCTCTTGGGTCACAGTAGAAGTAAAGGATATCATTTCGAAATCCGGTATACGGACAATGATGTCCGTATAGGACCATCACCATCACCTGCTAATCTCGTATCGAGGTTTCAATCAGTGACGCAGGGTATCATCTATCTCTGGAGCCAGGCTGGAAACATGTACACACGGTACGACGTGACGTCTCAACCAAGCACGCCTGGAAAATTCGAATAATAGCTCGGTCGCAAGGCAAAAAGCGCATCACCATCATCACGCCTGCCTTCTACCACCTCGACCGCCACGTCCGCCTCGACCACCACCACGCCCACCCCTCTGATTCCGGCCGCCGCCAGACTTCTTCCCACCTACGTGCGGCTTGGCATCGAAACGCTCAAAGAGCTTCTCCTCGCCAAACGCCGTTTCAAATAACTCCAAGTAGCTGACCATGCCATTGTCGTTGACCGCCACAATTACGTTCCTCCAACCGTGCTTGAGCCTCTGGTACATGTGGCCGATGCCTGGCCCCCCCGCGCCGCTCCTCGCGTTGGGAGGGTCCCACGGCGTCGAGTCGAGGAGAGCCTCCATCTCGGCGAGGTCGGGGACGTTGGTCGTGCGCGCGTTGACGACGGCGATGCGGAAGTCGGGCGGCGGCAATTTGGTCTTGGTGAGGCCGGGGCGGGGTTTGAAAACGTGATATGCCACAGCGAAGGGGCCTTCGGGTGCAGGTGTGTTTGGTGTTGGTGTCGGCTTGTGTCGGGGGATGAGGCTGAGCTGGTGGTATACCGACGCATAGGAACGATTGAGACCTGGCTTAACTAGGGGTCCTAGTTCCGGGTGGGATTTGGGCGTGTCTGATATCGGTGATGATATTAGGGAGAAAAGCTTTTGCCAGAGAGTCTGAGTGTCGGAGGGAGGCGGCGGATCAAGGAGCGGGTTCGCCCTCGATACCATATAACCAGCACGTCGTAGTTGTGTATATACCTGGTACTTCTCCAACGTGATCCTGCCTCTGTCGCCTTCGTTGCCGATAAAGAGCGAGTATGCAGCCTGAAGACTGAGCGGCAAACCCAGTTCGTAGTCCCCATCTTCGCCTCGAGGTACCTCTCGTTGTACCCCGTCCTCCTCCTCGGGAAGGGGGAATATATCCTGCGCGGTGCCTCTAGGCCAGCGCAACATCATGTCTTCGCGCTCCACCAGGTAAAGTGCCTCCTCGGGCAGCAACCAAGTTTTATCCCAGCCCGGCACGTTCTTCGGGGTACCCCGGATCACTCGTCCCATGCTTTTCATAATGTTTCCCTTCTCGCCATCTATCGCCACCACACGATCGCGCCTCCAGAGGCCCTCGGGCATTTCTTCCTCGCTCGGCTCGTCCGCCCACTGCTCCGGGAAATACCAGCCCGTCATGTAGTGGCCGGGCGGCTGTGTGCGCGTGTAGCTGAGGACGTCGTGCATGGCGGTGCGGCTCGTCTCCAGCGCATTATCCTGCAGGCGCGTGCCGTGCGATTCGAAGTCCTTCTCGCCGCGGCGCACCGTCTTGCCCGAGACGTGGGGCCCCGCCTTCTTGTTCAACACACCACCATTTTTGGAGTCGCCGCTGGGGAACGACGTGGCGAACTTGCGGAAGTCGGAAACAGCTTCGTCGGCTTCTGCGTCTTCGACGTCTGCGACGATCTCGGCTTTCGACAAAGGATCATCTAGAATATTTGCTGGTGGGGGAGCGGCCGTGGGGTCTTCATCGTCGTACGCCATGATTGCAACAGAGACCTATCTCAATGGGAGAAAAGAAACAAGGTCGGTGTGAGTGGCCCCGAGACTGTACTGGCCGAAAGCCTCCCAATGTAAGTAGAAGAGGGAAATAAGGCCAAAATGTAATCTGCGATCCAAGGGATCAAATTCAAACGAAGGTTTGAATAAAAGTTGAGCAATTGACGGCAGTCAGAAGCAATCGGCGCTACATGGCTCTGGCCCCGCCAAAAAGAACAAAAGCTAGCTCAGCGCTGGGCACTCAGTGTAGCACATAGGTTACCTAGGAGATAGTTGGTAGTCATTGGGACCTTTTTGGCGGGCAGGTAGAATCAAATATATGGACTCACATTTCCTGAACCATTGAGCTCGAAGTGAAGTTGAATCGTTTGCCACACACAGCTTGTTGATCGGCAGGACGTTGGATTGGAAGAGTTGAGCTTGACCCTCCACATGATGCGCGGTGATAGCATGCGTAAAAGCAACATTCAAATTGAAAAAATCATCCATATAGCTTCTAGTAATTCAACTTATATTAACCATAATTACATGGCTGCAAAATTGCTAGGTTATTGATTGTGTTGCCGTCATGTATATTGATGAGGTGGAGGAACTAGAATTGCCCACGTGAGTTGGCCAAAGGTCTAGTACTCAAATAGACGCCGATTCTTCAACAACAAGGCAAGATGGCCGAGTGGTCTAAGGCGCTACGGTAAGCAACTCTCAAGCTCCAGTCGCCCTAATTACACTACTAACGTATTCCCTTACAGTTTAGGAACCTGCTCATCGAGCGGATATTCAATCCGTAGTCTATTTATAGGCGTGGGTTCGAATCCCACTCTTGTCACAGATCTACATCTCTCTTTTTGCACTTTTGTCAATATGCACGTTCCATTCTAGAGACTATATAGGTGAGCAAAGACAAGTTTGATTCAGCACATGGCTTGGAAAACAAGACTGGCGGTATCAAGGGTTGCTCCCTCGACACTCATTTTTTCACAATCATTGAGTACGGACAGAACAAGAGGCATCAGTGTCTCAAAATGGCCATGGCCTTCAGCCTCTGCCAGCTTTATTTGGGCAGTCCCTTGGGTGTACTTGATGGAGCGCACTATCTGTATATATATAAAAGTACACTCGAGATCTTTGTCCAACGATTTCAGCTCCGACTGCTCTCATCCTCGCCACACCTACTACTCCAGGGTTTCGGGGGTCCACCGCAGAGAAAACCCCATCCCCGTTGTCGTCGCGAATCCAATGCAGTCCACGTCAACTAAAAAACTACCACCCCCCAAGAATTATAAAAAGGGCGCGGTCGGGGGGCCATCGTCATCAATTAATAAGTGTCCAAAGCATGCGCAGAAAGTCGAGCTGCCAGCCTTCTCCCCTGCCTGCTGCTCATCTCGAATTCAGTGGCCCCTGTCCATATCTTTCGGAAGAGAAATTAAAAGAAGAAACAGTCCGTATAAAACGCCGCATAGCACCGTGCGGTTGGGTATCCTCCCATATCAGAAAGTGCTTGCCGTAATGTCAGATCTCGTGACGCCGTGTCCCCCCTTATGGCCCCAGGCCGTCCGATCCGAGTTTCGTTCCAGAAACGCCAGTCGTTAATTCCGTATGCTCGTACCCCACCAAGGGCCATCCCTCTGGCATCTCACTGGCCCAAATTCATCAAGTAAATGTCGATGGCTACCCTCGGAGACCGCCTGTCACAAGCCTCTTAATCGAGCGTGCCGTCGCATTTGATGCGAATAGAGTGTCGACCACAAGTCCTAGGTCGAGTCTGAGCATCGCCTCGCTCTGTACGTTCGGATTGACAGTTTTCGCTTTTGTAAGGTTGATGGATAACAATTGGTATCGTGGGCGTTCAGAAAGATCCCTCGTCTCTTTCCCGTTGCTCAGAGGACCAGAGCAGTGACAAGTAACTCGGGCTCCCAGGCAGACAACAAGCCGCCATTAAACCGTGCTCAGGGTCAAAGCCAGCACCTGTGTTCAGGCAGCCCGACCAGCTGCGTCGGTATATATTTGAAATGACGCAATGTCACTTCAACCGATTAGCAATCGCAGTATATAGGCACAGAGGCGGTGTTAACCTCCATCGAGTCCCATCGCGTACGCTTGCTTGCAGCGTATCCTCGTATTTCAGCACTGTTTGTCCGGTCAGTCGATCAGCGGTTTCTTCTGTCCGCCAACCATGCAGAGCCCCAGTGTCCTGAGTGCGTTATGGTCATTTGCCAATATGATCGTCGGTGCTGGCAGCATGGGGTTATTTTGATCGACACGTGAGGCTTCCTTAGCCGATTGCTCGATTGCGTCCATTTCCTCCTTGCAAGCCTGATGATCCATCGGGCAGATGACAATAGGCTGGCGTAATACGATGTCTCGAGCTGAAGTCAGGTGGGCCTGCGATGCGAGGTGAGCATTCCGTGAAGGCACATAATGTCCCATCGATACTTACTTTGATTGTGAGGAAGAATTCAATCTTATACAGAGTTGACGTGGTGGTAAATGATGGGACTTCGTAATTGGGAAAGGCTGGCTGGCCTCGGCGTATGATGCCCTGCGAGTCTCTGAGATCTTTGTGAGGGAAGATGAAGCCCATATTAGTAACGTATCCAGCCTCCGGAAGTTTGGTGCCAACTGCCTGCACGTGTTTCTGTAACCTGTTGATCTTCTTCTGTGGTTCGTCGCCCTCGGGATTGAACGTTATCTCTTCCTCAATGGCGAGTGTGAGCTTCTGTACCGTCACTTTCCGCGCTTTTGCCATCCAATCGAGGTTCGGCGCAAGTTTGATGAAGACGGTAATAGGATCCATTGGGCCATAGCTCCATCTGGGTAGGGAGATGCCCAAAGTAACCACGTTGTCGACCGTCGCAATTTTCGTTTCCGGCCGGTTGTACATCCCAAAAGTCGACAGAGTATCATATCTCTGTAACGGCACGGGAAATGCGTACTTGTTCTGCACGCTTTGCCCCTGCTGCACCGTGACCACCAATTCGTAATACGTCTCCAGCACTCTGTTGGGTAGCTGTAGCGACGCTGGCGGTATTCTTCTATTCGTTTCTTCACCTCCTCGTCCGAAAGGTATGAATAACACAAAGGGTAGGTCCATCGCGATGACGTTCTCGGCTTCCTTCCCCGATGCGCAACGAAACAATAGTAATTCTTTCCCAACGACGTCAGTCGTATCTCGTCGCGGGGTCCCTAGATGGCGTTTTGCTACATTTTCGGCGGCGGGATGAATGGTTTCTCTGCGTTGAAGGCATATGCGGACTAGTGATATAGCGACGGGCGCCGAATAGCCTGCAGCGGGCCGGATCTCGACCTTTCCTTCGATGCGCGGCTGTTCGTTTTAGAAGTCAACATCATAACCCACAATAACAATGACACGGCAGCGACTCAATGCCGATGATCTCGCAATGTTGTCGTTGTTGTTAGACCCCCAAGTTTCACGGGCTTGCGAACCCCCGCGAGGTGTGGGTGCGCTACGGCGGCGAAGGAAGGGCTGGAGAGACGGCGGGCACCAAGTGACACACGAGGCTCTGGGGGAAATCAGGTTGAACCTACCAGTGTCGCGGATATTCCAGGATAGCCGACGAGAAAGCTGCTATTCGGGGGGCCAGAAACCCGTACGAAGGCGGGTATCCGGTCCGTCATTATTGCCTTGGGTCAAGGCTGAGGCCGGGGGATGGAGGAGTTGCTGATGCCGGGGGACGAATGCAGCAGCCGCGAACAGGTCGAGCACTGGATCGAAACCTAGGTCGGAGAGGTGGCATGTATTCTTCTCCTCGTCCGCCTTTTCAGGCGCTGTCGGGGAGAGAGACGTTTTGGGGGTTGGTTCGGCGACGGGGTTCGGAATCGTAATCGTGGGCGCGGGCCGTGACCAAGATGGGAGTGTGGTTTGGGCGGACTCCTCAGGTGCAATAGAGTACAGAGGTATTGATGATGATGCTGGTCGCCTATCCTTTTGGAGGGGCTGCTCCCAGTCTAAAGACCAGCCTAGGCTCCGTGCCGTCAATCGCAAGGGTACACCCAGGCTCACACTTCCTTCGAGGAACAATTTCCACTGGGTCATCTAAACCGGCCTTGTTTGTCGGGTTGTTTGTCGCTTGGTACTGGTTAGAGCCAGGCGATTTCGGTTCGGCTTTGACAGGATCTTCCTGTGCACGTTGTCTTTGTGTTATTTCTATGTTGCGGTCGCTCGCCGGGGGGTGGTAAAAGAAAGAAGATGGGCCCCCAAGGATAATGTATCATTGACGAGCAAAATGTATGTTATTGAGTGGCCTGCGTCTCGTCTAGGTACGTAAGTACATACACAGCCATGCTGGTCTGGTTGATTGATGAGATGACAACCTCCTACCTGATGTCCTACTTGCATGTACCTAAGGTGAGTTGAGTGACCTAACCGAAAGAGGGGGCCCACTCCAGCTGTATGTATGCAGCAACCACAGCGAGAGAAAGGCTGTTGAATCCGAACCTTGGGCTTTGTCACTCACTTCTTTCATTGAATGGTCTTTAGTCACTCATCCTACCACTCACTCACCCACTCACTGGCTGGTTGTTGCACATGGGAGTATCAACAACTAGCAGGATTGGTTGGATGCGACCTTCGCCTTTGCTGTTGGCTTGTGTTGCAACCTCCGAGTAGAAAAAACAGGCATTGGCGTTACAACCACTGAACAATAAGTGGGAAATAGTCAATGAATACAGTACTTCCTTACTGGGATAAAGCTGGCCCAGCTGGATACCTAATGCCCACCCTCTGTCCCTCACCCGGCGACTGCTTCTTTCTTCTCCTCATTGTCCTTCTCGACGACAACAAAACAAACATTCAGCCGTTTCCCAGGTACGGTAGACTAGCCATTTTCATAAAAGCTCGATGCTCAACTAAGAAAAGTAAGCATGTAACCTTAGGCATACAAGCCCGTGAATGGATGGATCATGGATGGTAGATCAATGGAAGTTGTTATTAGGGCAATGGTAGACTGAACAAGTCCCAACACTGCCAAACAGTCAGTCCTATTGGGTGCCCCCATCACAGTCTTCCTACCCAATCTTGACTTTATGAGTTGGTCTGATGTATATTTGAGTGCTTTACATATTCACGCTGGCCAAGGGCTGCTCACTGCTCAGTGGGGTTTTCCCTGTGACAGCGACTAGGTTAATAACTTCTCGCAGAAGCACGTTAACGCAACCTAGCTAAGATCAGCCGCGATCCCCCAGTACCACCTATGCAAGGCAGTCCGCTGTCCGTCCCTACTTCCACACTTCCACACTTCCACAGATGCAGCCCACGTCTCCATGGTGACCGCCAAGGAAAGCTCTTCTGGGGGGGGCGTTCAGATTACATCGATCGGGAAAAGCAACTCATCATACTTCTTCATACGGTGTGACGGTGGAAGAAGATCGATTTAGCATCAAAACATAGGGGGGAAAGAAAGGGAGTAGACATATCCGTATATTACTATACTACTACATACTACGATACGTACACAAACTGCAAAATGCCGGATATTGCTGTGACTAAAGGTCGATCTTATCCCAGAAGAGCCATGCAAGAAGAGGAGTTTGCGCACCGAAGCGGCGGTTTGGCAGGTCGGAATTAAGCAACACACACATACACCAATGGAGACACCTACGTGGGGTATTCACATTGGGGATTGCTCAGCACTTATCCTAGTCCCATTGAAGGTTTATACATGCACCTACCACTTCAACACGATCTCTCCTCTTCTGTCCTTTTGCTCGGGTTTATATTTTACGTCTTTACGGTGGCCAGCCAAGTGAAGCCCAATAGAATGTTCTAGCTAAGATGAGCGCACATGGTGAGAAGGATTCGTCTTCCAGCGATCAGTCGTGCGACCAACCAGGCCATCGTAGCGATCCGGCCGCCCACGTACCTGTTGATCTACCAAGCTTCCCTGCCTACATAGCATACGTGCGTGCTGCAGTACAAATCTAGGACTTTGGGGGGGCGGAAGGACTGGATGGGAGCTGACATTGTGGGGTGGGTTCCTCCAAGAAAGACAACGTGGGTGATGGCGTTAGCTGCGTAACCACCACGGCGCTGTCATGGGTTTCGTATCCCCGACTCACCTTGCGCGTGGATGAAAGGCAGCCCGTCGTCGCAATACACATCGTATTGCCCATTGGCGGTTAGGTATGTATTTGATAGAAGCGGTCTACTGCTGTGAAGCCAGAAGTCCGCCAGAAGTCCCCACATCAGGTTGCAATAGTATACCTTACACTCTCGCCTGCCCAAAAAAGAGAAATAGTGAAATGACCTCCCAAACCCTAATACAGCTCGATATTCACGGCATATGCGTGATGCTCTCCACCTTCCAAGCAAACCTAAGAGATTCCTCTCATTAGACAATATCCTCTATTACATCATGTCTACCATATTGCTTACAAGTATATGACTGTATGACTGAATATATAAGGGTGGAGTTAGATGTGCGGAATGGGGCTCGCATGTACTCAAGTAGCTTTGTTTGGCGGGGTCCATTGATTTAGCTTGCCAAGGAAAGGGCCTGCGAAATGGCATATCAATCAATCAATTGTTTCTTGGTGGTTGGTAACTGGAGCCTCTGCTGTCTGCTGAAGCTCTGCCCAAATCTCACTCACATTAGCTCAGCAAAACGATCACCAAGTCACCTACCTTGCTTTATGCGAACCTCCGCCAGCTATCTAGGTCATTTCCAAAAGTTCCCACACCACCATGTCGGTCACATTACATACGAACTTTGGTGATTTGAAAATCGAGGTATACTGTGAAAGTGTCCCCAAAACTGCCGAGGTATGTACTTATCCAGGAGAAGTCCCAACGACCCCCTTCCTCCTCCTCCTCCTCCTTCCCCCTAATATCATACCTACCTACTGACAACCACGCAGAATTTCTTGGCGCTCTGCGCATCGGGATACTATGACCAGTCCCCCTTCCACCGGCTGATCCCAAACTTCATGATCCAGACCGGGGGGCCTGGCAACCCGACCCCGGAGAACCCAAAGGCCGGCCAGAGCATCTGGGGTGCTCCCTTCGAGGATGAGATCCGCCCAACCCTGAAGCACAACACGCGCGGCGTGGTTTCCATGGCGAACAAAGGCCCGGCCACCAACGGTTCGCAGTTTTTCCTCTTGTTCGACAAGGCCGCCCATCTGGACGGACTGAACACGGTGTTCGGGAAGCTCATTGGCGACGACAGCCTCGTGACCCTCTCCAAACTGGAAGCCATCGAGATCGACAAAAAGAGCCGACCCAAGGAGAAGGCTTTCATTGAGAAAGTGTCGGTCCATGCCAACCCCCTGGCGTAGATCACATCTACCCGGATTTCGAGTCGTGCACGCTATGGCATTCCAATCATGTCAGGTTTTGTGTCGCGATCCTCGCTCGGTGGAAGCCTTTGTCGTCTCCTAAATACTTGAGTGGCACGAATTCAAGGAGCCGTTAATGGTACCTGAACACGCAACAAATATTGCCTCTGTATGCTACGGTGGTCAAGCTGCTGTTCGCATGTGTACCATGGATCTACCTACTAGGCGGCCCGGGAAGTAGTCACGGGATTATTCTGCTCCCTTTCGACACATTTCGAGGGAAAGGGTCTTGGACCAATACGAACGAAGTGACTTCAATCCATCAACGGGACTCCTACCAAATATGATGAAGTTGCATGGCACCATGACTAACCAATCCCTGGCTCGTTGGTGGTTGAACAGTCTCGAGCTCCATTCTACGTCAACTGGATTCGATATTGACAGCCGCTTCACACGACATATCGCCTCTGACTTACCACAAGCAGGCATATATGGGAGACAATCTGTATGTCTCAATATCCGCTGCTACTCTTCGTGCATTATCTTCGTGGTTACAGGTCGAGGATGCTTATATCCGGCACACAGCTCCATAGCATGAGGCTGACTTGGCGGGGTTTTGTAAGGCATCAGATCACTCGAGCAAGCACATTGCCACTGCATACAAAGCCAGAGGTCCTAGACCCAGGTGCATTGATTTCCTGGTGTTGTCAATGGTGTTCCCTTTCAGTTTCTGCCGAGCATCCACGTTGATGAGGTGGCGATTGGTCGGTCGGTATATCAGTTCCTGGTATTTTATCTATCCGACGTTATTCCTTCCCTGTCGACACCTGCAGTAGTACACTTGCACATATCTCGCTAAACATGTGTCCCTGACAAGTAATTCTTTTTTATACATCGGCTTTGTAGAGAAAATACTGTGTAACATGGCAGCTTCTATTGAGTGCGACTGATCATATGCCCATCCCATATCTTGTAGTCCTTGGTGGCCCGTGCGCAACATCATCTCCTTACACCACTGGTTATTCCAGACATCCTGATGCAGCATTTCATGGGCACAAGTATCCATCTTCATTGTCGTCGCCATCAAGTCATCGTGAAAATTGGGACCATCAGAGTCGGCTCTCTAAAGGCGTAAATAAAAATATTTCGGCTGGCCTCAAAAACCCATAAAACGGCGCGTTGTCAGGTCGAAGTGACAGCTGAACTACACCGAACAAGCTCACCGAAATAGGCTCCCAACCGTACCTTCCTAACTTGAAGCCGGTTACCTTACCATCAAGGCTGGCCAGACAATTTGAAAACAACTGGTCCTTACGGCGGAAACGCTTTCTGGAATTGATCAGTCCATATACGGTCAATCAATAAGATGTCCATTCAATGTTGAGCCATTGGATGACCATTTACTCGACATCGATTGTGGGATAATCATTTCGATCCATCTGCCTTTTATTTGTCACATCGGATTACCCCATCGCCCGAAGCTTCAGCCTCATTCAAGACCAACTCAACTCAACACCGGCCCGAATTTGGCGAGTACTCATTTTGCGCTCTCCGGTTGCCGCGGCCTTGAGCCAAAATCGTCAAGATGACCATCAACGAAGACGTCCCCGGTATTCATGTTGCCGTGCAAATCAACGGTATAGATGTCACCGAGTACGACGCTCCCGATGCCGGCGATGATGATGCACCTCACTCAACTGTCACCAAGTACATCGAGTGCGTCGACGACACCCACTTCACCATCCGCATGGGCGCCGACAGAGCGTACCAGTGGGGTTACCTCAATCACGCTCTGTCCCTGCAGGTCTACGTCGATGGCCATTGGGTCATAGGCAAGATCTTCAAGAACCCCAATGGTTTCTTCCCGCTGCCCGAGGAGTCGGTGATTTGCGGCCGAGAAGAGATCAACCCTTCTACGAATGTGTGGGAGCTTCGGACCTTCAAGTTCGCTTCGGTTACCACAGGTATGTATGACCTAATAATGCTTTGATTGGGGTATCTGGAGCCCCTCATGGGCTAGTGCAGCTAATAACCAGCCCTTAGTTGATGAGGCTCAGCATGAGCGTGTGAAGGCCGATCTGAAGGTTGCGAGCAAACTCGGCGTCATCGAGGTCAGAGTCATGCGTGGCATCGTCGGAGGCGAAATTTTGGCTCGCCCGGGCAACATCAAGAACAACAAGTTCGAACTGAGCGAGAAGTCGCTGAAAGGGAAGGCCGTCTCGCACGGCACAAAGTCAGTCAACAGCCCTCCCCGTCACGCTTTCTATGCATCTCATAACTAACTGCGAGCAGCTTCGAGCAGGGCACGCGACTCGGGAGAGCCCCGAAGTACTCGGACTTCCAGCCACTCGAGCATGACCATGGCCCCATTGCCGTCTTTCGGTTCATCTACAGGTCGAGGGAGGCGCTCAAGCGAGAGATGATTATTCCGCGCACTCCGCCTCCTCGCTCTCCAAGACTCGCAGCTTTGACCGACGCCGAGAGAGACCGTCTAGCGAGAGAGCGGCTGGAGCAACTGAAGGTAAATATGCCTTTCTTTTGAGCCGGAAGTATGAACTGATAACTGATTGTATTCAAGGAACCAAAGGTCAAGCGTGAAGGTGGTACTCCAATCAAACGGGAGTTTGGCGAACACTTCGACCTAACCCAGGACTCAGCTCCTGCACGACCCTCCAAGAAAACCAGACTGAATTCCGGAGAAGAGGTCGATCTCATCGACTTAACAGATGATTAAATTGGCCGCAGAGAAGATGCAACCTCACCAGGCACTGCTTCGACGGAAATATGCGATTCCCCGCGGCAGCGCTCCAACTTCGGAGTCTCGATGCCGTATTCTCAAACGAGTATGGCCTTAAGGACTCTGCCGCCTGATTTTAACAGTGGGCGAAACACGTTAGCTACTAATTCCAGCTCAGCATAGAAACGCGATTATGAATGAATGAGTATTGCCTTGTCTTTGAGATATTCATCTCTTCTCCCAGCCCAACGCAAATTGTTTTTACCGTACCTCGTGTAGTTTGGCTTGGCAATTTCATCGCTATTTCCCGGCAAAATGAAGCCCTTATTTCTTCTATCGGCCTCCATAGTACTACGTACTGTCTGGAGTACGTCGTGGATTGTCCCCGGCGCTGTTTGGTATGATACGAACGGAAAGAAAATCGACGCCCACGGCGGTGGCCTTGTCCAGCGTGGCTCGATATGGTACTGGATCGGATACAGTGCCAGCGACAGTAAATACGGAATTATTTTCTTCGGAAAGAAAAACAAGATGAATCGAATAGCTGACGAACGGTGTGTCACAACAGACCAGACTCCTCTGATGTACCAGTCGACCGACCTCGTCAACTGGGAGAACCTGGGCAAACAAGCCCCCAGCGTCACGGGTATGTGGCGACCTAAGTTCGCGAGTCCCAATGGGTCTTCATTCTGGGTGAGTTGTTACACCCGGCGTTAGCTTCGATATATCCACATATGGATTTATGTAGTAGAGATAACATGGCTAACTCTTCTCCTCCCGGAGGTCCTATGTAGCTCTACGGGCAACAAGACCGAAACGTCCTATCATTGTCCTCCTCGCAATTCGTCGGAGGCTACAGTCAAAAGGCCAAGGAACTACTGCCGCCGAACAAGTATTCATACTCAGATACCGGGATGTTCTTTGACAAGGCTTCGAGTGAGTCGTCATCGTCGTTGTCATGATTATCTATCGTATGAGCCAGCTGACCTCTTGGCGTTGAGACGTTTGGTATCTCCTGACGAGTGCCGATCACAACACGGTACAAATTAACAGGATCAACAGCGACGGCTCTATTGGGAGCCTCGCTAGTACGCTGAGTACGTATTCGAGACGATAATTTGACCCCATCCAATCTTGCGATGTTGTACTTTTGTTTAAAGTAGTCCGTAACGCTAACCAATACCCCCATCAAAAGCCAAGGGCGCCTACGAGGCCCCCGGCATCCTCGAGTCCGACGGCGTCTACTTCCTCCTCGTCTCGGGCAAGACGGGCTACCGCGCCAACGCCAACCAGGCCTTCTGGTCGACGTCCCTCGCGGGGCCCTGGACGGGGCCCGCGGACATCGCACCCCCGGCCGAGAAGACGTACAACTCGCAGAACACGTACGAGTTCGTCGTGGCGGGGACGCAGGCCACGACGCACATCTACATGGGCGACGCCTGGGATGCCAAGGGAACCGCGGCGTCCAACTACGTCTGGCTGCCCGTCGCGGTCGATGCTAGGAACAAAAAGGTTGCGCTGCAGTACCATGCGATGTGGAAGGTCGATCCGGTCACGGGGGTGGTCTCGTATCCGGCGACAAGGAAACGGTATACGGCAGCGGAGGCCGAGGTTTCTGGGGGCTCAGCCGGTCTAGTAGCAAAGACGAAGTGGTGCTTTCCTGATAACGTCGGCTGCTACAATTCTACTCCCGCTACGGGTGATACTAGGCAACAACAAGAAACCATGGTCCACCGCCTCCGCACGGGAGACGAGGTGACGTTCCGGAAAGTGACCGGCCTCGGACTTGGAACTTCTTCTTCTCCTCATTACGAGTGGGTATCGGTGCGGTACACGGTCAACGACCCAGATGCCGGCGAAGCGTACGTCAAGGTCAACGATAAGCACCAGGGGGCGCCCATCAACATTTCCGAATACAACTCGCGCGCGGGCTACCACCATACGGTGCCAGTGCGCTTGCGGCTTGACGCGGGCGACGTGAATACCATCACATTGGGTGCCATCGGCACGGAAGGCTTCGAAATGGAGCTCGAGGGGCTTGAGCTGTACCATGAAAACAAATGATGGATGGTCGTGTTTCCATTGGGCTGGATCGGACAGTAGCTATGGCTTGTCTTCGTTGAAATCTATCGGGTAACGCCAATCCCGAACGACGGCTGGCGATCACAAAGTTGGTTTGTCTAAGGGATTCTTACTCTGTAACGTCCGCCTGTCCTTTACTGTATGAAGTGAAAATAAAATATGCTTCTCGTTATCTTCAAAAAGTAAAATGCATCCGTTGGCCATTTTTCTGGGTATCAATGATGTTCCAAAAGCTCATAAACCATACACACCCTGCCGGGACCATCCACCGCATTTATAATCAATACACAAAGTGCCGTAATACCAAAACGACAACTAATACATGCTTTCCAAGCAGCTCTAAATCTCAGTGCTGTTATCATCGCGCCCTGTGAATATCTTATACAACCGCCTGCTCGCAGCCTGCCCGAGCGTGCGGTCGGTGAGCGCGCCGTCCTTGTTCGCGCTCTTCTTGCAATTCTCCAAGGCCAGGGGCCCCTCCTCCTCGAACCCCTTGACCAGCTCCGAGACGGACTTGTACTTGTTGGCGATGCCGTACGCCATGGGGGCCGTGATGCGCGCGTTCTCCTGCAGCATGCGGACGAAGATCTCGGTTGGGCTGTCGCCCGTCCGGACCTGGCCCGACTCCATGCAGAAGCCTGCCGACGCCGCCGTCAGGTCCTTAGCCTTGCGGTACGGGATGGTCGAGATGTGCTGCGTGAAGACGGCGATCCACTGCGCCGTCTCGACGGCAATGGCCGTGTGGTGGATGAGCACCCCCGGGTGGCACTGCAAGGCGACGAGCGCGTCTTCGATGGCGTCCTCGTCGACGACTTCGTGAGCTGTCGCGTTCCTTCGCCTAGATGGACCGGCTGCGTCGTTGCCGCTGCCGCGAACCGCATTGGTGAACTGGCGGTTGCGGGCGTTCCGGTTCTTTCGCATCCAAACTTCAATGCCTTCGAGCAGATAGACGATCTTCTCCTTAGGGAAATGCATTCTCATCTTCAACAAATGCGCATCGAGATCGTGGCCCTCGGTTCCAAGCGCGAGCTTAACGAATGCGGGTGCGTCGATGACCACCAAGACGTGATTTTCAGGGGTGATACGCAGCGGTACTGGCTCCCACTACATTGAACGGGTAAGCAAGTACCCATAGAAAAGAGAATAAGCAACACTTACGTATCCTAGGTCTTCGCTGTAACGCGACTGGACTTTCCTTCGCCACTTTACTATGTGGTCGACGGGATGGCTATGCCAAGTGTGCCGCTGCACTTCGAGTTCCTCTAAAATCTTATTGACTTGCAATGTGATACCGGGTGCAAAGCTCTGAGGTAGATCAACGATCATCTCAGAGGTGGATGCTTTCTTGTCAGTTTTCAGCTTGTTTACTTCATCCAGTGCCTTTTGTTTCGTCTTCTCCGAAGCGCGCTCTTCCTTGGCACGCTCCTTTTCATAACGCTTACGCTCCTTTTCCGCTTCTCGGGCCTGCTCTTTGCGCTTCTTGTCCCATTCTTTCTGGTCCGCCGTCAATGCCGTAGCCTTCTTGGGTGCTTGGGCTTGCACCTTGGCAGCCTTCCGTGGGGACTCGCTGAAAGATCGACCGGTACTTTTACTCTTGAGCTTGGAGAAGGCGATGGAGTCAAGGTCTGGAAACTCCTCCTCATCATCCTCGTCATCGAGCACGATAATTTCGGCTTTCCGCTTAGGCGGTCGATGGTCTGGACTCTTCTCGGGACTAGAGCCGTACTTGGTATGGCATTCTGGCATAGAACTAGATATAGGATCCCAAGCCGTTTTCTCCCTCTTTTTTGATTTGACAGGTGAAACGAAGGAGAGATCGCTAGCAATGTCCAAGTCTATGTTCACAACCGGTTTTGTAGCCGGTTTGGCAGCTGGTTTGGATCGAACCGGCGAACTATCGGCGAATGGATCGCTTGAGATGTGTACATTTTCTGTCCCCTTTCGTGACGATTTACTGGATGCTGCTGCGGCGCTAGGTAATTTTGCAATGGGACTCTTCACACGTGCTGGCTCTGGCCACGGCGATATCTCCCGAATTTCGTCTTTCGTCAGATCGATGGGATCGCTACTGTTATCGATAGGTTCGGCGATGGAGTTCCATCTACCAAATGTTGAAGGGCGCATGGGACCCTTGGTCCCGGGTTTGCCCCCTGTTTTTGTTGTTGTTTCTGTTGCTGCTGTCTTTGTCGTTGCCGCCGCAGCTGCCCATGTCGAAGACCTGCCGTAGCTGCTGCGGGCCTTTGTGTCGTTCGTTTGCGGCCCTCTGTTGCTGATCGAATCGAACCCGTCCAGATCGCCCGTTGTATCGAAGTCCTCCTCTAGGAAGAGGTAATCATTATCGCGCTTCGTTGTTGATCGAACCGAGGCCGCAGCGGCTCGCGCTGTTTCGGCGGGAACGGCATCATTCGCGCCGAGGATGTCATCGACATGGAAACTTTCGTAGGCCAAGATACGCTTAGGTGGCGACGATGTGATTCCCACGCGCACCGGATTCGAAGAGGGGGATAATGGGCACGGGCTGTCGCTCGAGATGAGGTCGATGACTTCGGCGGGCATCTTGAGTGTTTTGGAGCAAGAATCAGACGCGATGAGGGTAGTTTTCATCCGCTGTCTCCAAAAAGAATCTCATAGCATTCCAGACAAGCAACCGCCCTTTTGAACGCCGTCAAAATCTAGCGAATTGGTCGATTGAAGCCAGATCAAATTGAAGGTTGAAAATAGTGGTGACGCGCTCAAGCCCACTTTGCTTCGCGAGTAATGCACCGCGAGATGGACGCACAACCACGTGACCACTTACAAGATTGCTTACCAAATGTCCCGACGCCGACAAGCTGATGACGACAAATCAAGATCCAAGAATTTATCATCATTCCATAATTGATCCATTTACACTTTTCGCTGGCTATTTTGATTGTTTCACTGGGCAATGACTAAGAAGAGCACCAAGCCCTTGAAGCAGATGAACCTTGATGTGTAAACTGAGCTAATCCTTGGCCTTTTAACTCCATACAACGAATATCGTCTCGGGCTTAAGCTATATCATCCCAAATGTTAGGTAAGGCGACCCGAGATGTTATTAAAAGTCGGGTCTGGTACGATGTTGGCGCCACGGAAATCGCCTGAGGTGAAACACTCGCCTCTACTCGCCCAGGGAACTCATACTACGTATTGACCTCGGGGTGCACAAAAGGCCATATTTCATGGAATATCTCGGCAGCTTGACCCCGACGACGAGACTATGTTTTCCATACCATCCCAAACCGCCTGACATCTTTATTGCCTGCTAATCGTGTCTAAAACCCCTGAAAATATGCTTGTCTTGAGTTGAAGTAACCCACGGACTCTGCTGGCTATCTTTACGCCAAAATATATGGCGAGGAAGAGGTTGAATGTCTCATTCAACTTGCCGGGCCCTTCGGGTAATCGAGGTTGCTCCCGGTGTACTCCGGGGTAGGTCAAATCAAACTGGAGGCTGTGAGGATCAATACTCACAAGAGCAGCGCTCTTGCAGCTTCAGGGAGGCCAAGTTTAGGAAACACAGGCTTCAGCATCGCGGTGCGATACCGTGCGGCGAGACATATCTCCGTCTACCACTACTGCCGCCTTGGCCGTGCTTTCTGCAAGGCGGTGGTAAGAGACGATGATGTGCTAGCGCAGTGACGAAACGATCTCCCTTTCCATACGACCTTCTCCTCACCTAGCATGTTTCCTCGAAATTCTTGTGGAAACGAACGCCATATCATATCGCAATCAGGGTGCCACTATCATTATCATATCTCCGACTCCGGCAGTTGAGCCAGGCTGATAGGTTACTAGGTGCGGCGCGACTTGCCGGCGGGGTCGAAAAGTGAACGCACAGGGATATCGTAGAAGACCTCACCTGATACTTGCAGTAAACTAGCATCTCAGTGATGGCTCAACCCAGCCCAAGGTAGCATCGCCTGGACTCTAAGAGCCAAGCTGCCCTCCTAAGCATATGTACGTGGATTAACGCGTGGGGGAGGTCAAGGTCATGGCAGTGACGCAGGGCAGAGGAAGGTGGCGCTCCAGATTCGAGAACGGCCTATTTCCACCAGAAATCTGCAGTCGTTCCACGACGGCAGCTTATCTCAGCGCCCTCATTACGAAAGTCGGAGGAGCTGTTTCTGACGCTTCTGGCATGGGAACCAGTCCGTGCGGTATCACATGAAGTGGTCACTCGCAGATCAAATACGATGAGATGGAATTGCCAGAAACGTAGGTGGAAATGGGTATTATGAGAGAAAGTTTCAGTTGCCTTTTTGGTTTCATTGCATTGATATATCTAGCGCTGTCTAGAGCGTTGGAAGAGCTTAGAGAGGCATCTTTATTTTAAGCTTTCAATGGCTTTCAGAGGCGTGGTCGACATAAACTAGTAATACGAAGAGATGACATCCGACCTAGATTCGCCTCTCTCTGCAATAATAGAATCTACCGATGCTCTTTGCCTGCCAGAGCCATCTGCCACCTGCCATCTGCCATGCTGCCGCGGTTGCACTAGTATGTGAGGGACCGGATGTACCCTCGGAGAGATAGATGTCTTATCTATCCCGCGGAAGAAGGGACTCTGATGTTGAGGTTACATGGTCCACGAGTAACCCAGTAGCTCAATAAACCTTAAGCACAATTAGACCAATCGAATGTGGTATACTCCATGCCTTGGTGCTTGCCATTGAGTCCACTTGAGGTGGTATAGTGTTAGTCAAGCCCGACGGACGGAGAAGTTGATAGCAGATGGCACAACTAAGATGATTACAACTTCAAGTTTCAAAAGCCGATGTTTGACCGCACGCCAGTACTCCGAGAGAACATATTAGCAGCCTAAAGGTCGAACAAATAGCATAATACGAGATTTAAGAGGTTCTAGCTTGATACTGGCTTAGCTAGAAGACATGGGTTTTTCTAGTGGCGGCTTGACGATGTGTATGTTTGATGTGACCATACTGGCAGGGGTAGTCGGTCGGTCACTGTAGACGAGACATTACATGTTTACTGTACCTTTACCTGCGAATAGCCGTTCCGTCGTCACTCAATGCCGTGCAGCGGGTTGTATTTAAGCGGGAATGCGGGGTGCAGGATGGATTCCCCAACATCGTGATACGCACCGTCGATGTTGTATTATCTAATTAAGGTAGTAGTAGTGATAGCAGGCACATAATTGGCTCTGTGATGCTGAAATACTATGGTATCGCAATTGTCCCAGCCACCCAACATGCCTACCATCTACAGCTATAAGCTTGGCGACGTCTTTTTCCCGACAACTGACCGACCGGAGCTTCAAGATGGCTGCTCCACTCATCGGTGGCGCCGCGCCCGGTACCACTTCCGCGGAGGGATTTGGAAACTTACCTGTCAGAAAGTTACGTATGTTTCAGCATGAGATGAACAATCGGCCAACACGATATTCTAAATGAATTACCAGTTTCGCGGCTAGAGAAAGTCATGGCGCGTTGCGACTTCATCACGGCGATCAACGCTCGACCCCAATTCCCACGTAACCTATATCGGCACCGAGATATAACGGACCTGGACGATCGTTCCAAAGTGCCGGCGTTGGTGGATTATACGCAAACCAGGATTTTCAACTGACCCATCACAACAACACAGCCAGTCGCGTTTATTGTTCGGGTGGTCTAGACCTTAACTCCCGTCCCGAACCAGGACCGAGCACACGCAAGAGTCGGTTCATTTTCCCTTTGTGTTGGGCATGATCGCATTGGAAGTGCAGGGACAGAAAAGACACCACCGACCGGCAGTGCAAGATTCTTAGTGGATGCGTATGAGCGGCACAGCCATGCTCCCCGGTTGTTTATTTGTACACCGGATGTGATCCGGAACATATTGCGAGTCTCGGGAACCGGAGCCCCTTTCTCGTAACACCGCATTTAATAATGACGTCTTCCGACGACGCTTGGAATGACATGAAATATGGTGTGACTGTTGTTGTTGTTGACGGTGTGGGGAGCAACGTGGCTCACCTGCGTGTTGCGCCCGCACAATCCAGTCGGAGGTTATTATTTACAGAATGGAGCATGTTTTTGCGTGACGGGCACTCGTTTAATTACTTGCATCGATGCCGGTGTGAAGTTATGGGGAGTGGTGTTTATTATGACAAAGTAAGAAGGCCATGGCGCAATCCCCCCCCTTTTCCGCAATCTGCATATGTATGTCAGCCATAATTGGAATCCGGCTACCCGCATGCGGTGGGAAGAACTAGTGAACCACCAACGAAGAACGTGCTATCTGCTTCCACGACACAATCTTCAAAGCGATTGCACGTCCAGTGGACTGAGGCAATGAATGGGTTTTGCAATTACCGTACAGTGTTGGAGAGTTGGAAATAGATAGAACAATGGCAATCTTCTCCAACAGATTCCATCGATAGTTCTACGACTAGATTGGAAGGGTCTGCGGTGACTGACACAGGTTTCTTCATCATCCCATCTACTACTGTACTATTACTATTTGATCGCGCCGTTGCACGCCAAAGATTCCGGAAGGCTCAAGCTTCCCGCTTCTGCATACGCTATAGTGTTGCTAGGCGGCTATCACGGACAACATCAAAAGAATCGAACCATTCCGATTGATAAGCATACTTGTATTTTACTTATTACTCAGTGCAATTTGCATATTGACATTAGTGAGTCAGTAACATGTTGAACTATTGGCATTCGAAGCGTCTGGATTGATCGGGATTCCCTGGCCAGCTGCTGCTCTACATATACGACACCGGCACTCAGTCACAATCCTTTGGACCATCCCATCCGAAAGAGGGGACATGGATACGGAGATCGGTAGACGTCCGTACAAGAGACGAGCCAGGTGCGGTGCCAAAGACCTGCTGCTTGGTACCGCGTAGCGTGAGGAGCGTATGTACGCTGATTGTGGCTGCTGCACTGCAACTGGCTGGCCGGGGGAGCTCGCCCAGTTAGCGGTAGTTTGTCTAGTAGGTTAGTAGGTAGCTTGTCTTTTCCCCCCTTTCCTGGTGCATCTTTTCCCGCTTAGTCCTCTCCTGGTCCCTTGCTTTTTCTCTGCACTCCTGGTCCCTGGCATGGGCAAGCTGCAAGCTTGGTTGGTTCCTGCGCGAGCTAGGGAGACGGAGGGAGGAGAGACCCCACTGCCAGTATGCTCTGCACCAAAAGCGTCCAAAGCGCACTTTCAACCACCACCACCCAACCTACATCGAGCCACCACTCACATCAAATTGGTTCGGTCGCCGGCTAATCGTCTCCCTCGTTAGCCTTCGTCGCCATTTGGGGTTGGTCGCGCGGCCGTGTTCAATTTGCGCTGCATGCTGCACTGTCAGGATCCTGTACCTGTCTCCTTCCGAATGAATCGCCTGCTGGCTCCTGTGCTCATTACTAGATTATACCTAGTTGGTCAAGCTATCTACTAGGTAACCAACCTACTTTACTTACACAGTACGGAGTATTAGTGGAAGCGATTTATGTTGAAGAGGGTAGGGGGGATGGATGCGTCGCGTGCGGTGTCTTCCAAAACCTATCGTGATTCAAGTGTTCCACTCCGAACCTCTTGTCTCTTATATGGTCGCCTGGAATATAGGCACTTCCGGTAAGGTTGTTTCTTCTTAGCAGGCTTCGTCTGAAAGCATTATTTCAGGCACTGCCACTGCCACTGCCAACTGGATCTTGGAGATGGTGGTGTGTGTAAGTGGGTGGTTGAACATGAACAGCCTGGCAGATTGATGCGCTGCGTTCCAGGTCTCGGGTTCTGGTCATTGACAGGACTTGCACGAGTCTTCTGTCTCTCGACGTGGAACCTTGCCAGGCCGTTTCAAGACGTTTCTTCGACGCCGCCACCAATCAGCACAGCGGCAGTTAGTGAGGTCTTTATATATAGCCACAAGAATGCAGTATGCGCTACACAGCCAGCCCATGATTTCCCCCCTCGTGCCACCATGGGCGCTACGGGAAGGTGTAACTTGAAGGTTGATAGAAGATGAATATGTGATTTGTAGGTATGTCCATATGTACGGTGAATGGCGTGCACATGGGGAGAATGATGCTTGTGCCACCACTTCCCACGCCTGTAGAACGCGCAGAACGTGCTGGTGATGGACGATCTCTTGACCAGAATCCCAATCAAAGGCTGACAACGCTTGGGACCCTCGTCTTTCCCAGCCGACGCGAGTTTAATTTGGTCTATGCCGGATTGAGCCAGCGACCCTGCACCTTGCATAGCTGGTCCGCTTGTTTGGGCATGGCGGCAGGGACAGGAAAAAGGTGGACATGGGCCATTCATGAGCAGCAAGCAGGCAAGGCCATACCCCGATATGTTTCATCAATTGACCCCCCAAATTTATCATCTCGGCGCCTCTAGCCTCTGGCCCATGATCGGCCTGCCTACTGCTACTTACTGCCTACCTGCCTACTCCTAAGAGGTACCACCACCAACCAAGCTTGCAAGCCAGCCAACAAGCCCAGCCAGCCAGCCTGCCGCACTCTTTCTCTTCTGGCCCCCCTGATTTTATGCTGGGCGCAGATAATAATTACTACTATACCCCTTGTGTTGTCTGTGACTACCACTTTTGCCGTCCGCGACAATCTTCATACGACAGATAACACAAGCAGTCACTTGTTCGTGGTGGTGTGCAGTATTCAACAGTTGGCACGGTAAAAACCGAAAGATCAGGCAATCCGCGAAGCGCTGCCCATCCATCCACATTCGTTCATTAATCCCTACCAACAGCAACAGGCCTGCCTGTCGGTTATGATAAGAAGACGACTGTTGTACTGTGCCGCGCAAGTCTAGGCCTGGTCCCTGTTTGCTAATGATCTGGGGATTTTTGGAAATTTAACCAACGTCCCCGTTGCACATCTTTCTGCAGCCTCTTTACAATCTTTTCTTCTCTCTCTCACTCTCTCTCTCCTGCCGTTGCGACGAGACACAACTCACATGCCGACTTAACGAAATCGCGGCAACTAGTTCAGCGCGGCCGCAAAGCCCTCATGCAAAAGGGTGTTTAGACACCTTCGAGGCCAGACCGGCTACTGCATTCCTTTCCCGGCCGGTACCCTGGGATCTGGGGTTCACCTCGCTCTTTAAGATCTCCCTACGACGACCACCCGACGACAATTCGCATGAATTGACCTGCCTTGCATTCCAACGCACCCAATAAAGGAAAACTCGGCATCAGGCAAAGCCAATTTGCCCGTTTCACTGCCTTACCACCCGATCCCCGCGGTTTCCGCGCGCCCTTCTCGATATTTTGTCGTGAAGCGAAACTCCTGTTCCGGGTGTCTCTTCGTAGACAGAGGCATCTCTCGCCATCATGGCTAGTTCACCTCCGGGCTCACCAAGCATGATGTCGCGACCCGCCAGTGCCATGATTAGGCCCTCGCCTCGAAGCAACAGTCGCATGAGCCTAAATAGCAAAAGCAGAGCATCCGACGAAGATGGAGGAAAGACAGCAGTCAAAGTCGGTAAGTGGATAAACTGCCCTCCTTGTCTCTACTCGCTTCAATGTCGCGTTCTCGGCACCCGCCCGAGACCCGGAAAGATAGCAGCAGGGTACTTCGATATTCACTGCACCATGAATATGGCTAACCTGTACACTCATATGCAGTCATCCGAGTGCGACCGCCTCTACAATCTACCGACCCCGGTTTCGATTTAATCCCCCAACGTTTCCAGCGCTCCATGGTCCAGGCAACTTCGGGAACGAGTCTATCGATCGATGCGCCGCAGGGAAAGAAGCTTTTCGTGTTCGATCGCGTCTTTCCCCCCGAAATCGACCAGGAAGGCGTTTGGGAATACCTCAGCGAGAGCGTAAACGCCTTCTTGCAAGGCTACAATGTATCGTTGTTGGCGTACGGCCAATCTGGCGCTGGAAAGTCCTTCACCATGGGTACTTCGGGCCCAATAGAACAACAGGACCTCGACAGGATGGGAGTCATTCCCCGCGCAGCAACTGAGCTGTTCGAGAAACTCGAAGGCCCTTCCAAGAAGTCTAATCGCAATTCCATGTCCGGGCTTCGCACACCCCAGCGGTACTCTACAGGACAGAGTACGCCAACAGGGAACACACCGTCCGAGAAGAACTGGCAACTGAAAGCGACGTACGTCGAGATCTACAACGAGCAGCTTCGCGACTTGCTTATTCCCGAGACAACGCCACACCATGAAAGAGGCTCGGTTACCATTCGTGAGGATACCAAGGGCAACATCATTCTCACCGGTCTCCATCAGATGGACATCCACTCGGTCGAAGACTTGATGCACGCTTTGAACTTCGGCTCTGCCATCCGTCAAACTGATGCCACAGCTATTAACGCAAAGTCATCGCGTTCGCACGCCGTTTTCAGTCTCAACCTGATCCAGCGCAAAGCGAAGTCGCAGGGTACGGAGGGAGCCAACAAGCGGTTTTCGGTACCCATTGAAGCCATGACTGGGGCCGAAACCTGGGTGACGACGGACAGCAAGCTGCATTTCGTCGACTTGGCGGGTAGCGAACGTCTGAAGAACACCGGCGCGCAAGGTGAGCGAGCCAAAGAAGGAATTTCGATTAACGCCGGCCTGGCCGCGCTAGGCAAGGTCATCTCGCAGCTTTCTTCACGATCCCACGGCGCACACGTATCATACCGCGATTCCCGACTTACACGTCTGCTCCAAGACTCTCTTGGTGGCAATGCTATTACGTATATGATTGCTTGTGTCACTCCAGCCGAATTTCATCTCAGCGAAACTTTAAATACGGTTCAATACGCCCAACGCGCCCGTGCTATCCAGAGCAAGCCTAGAATTCAAGCTGTGGAGGAAGGCGATAAGCAGGCAATTATTGAGCGGCTCAAGGCGGAAGTGGCATTTTTGCGTGAGCAGATCCGTAGTGCTGAGCGTGGCGGAAATGAGCGCCGCAATTTGGCGACCAGTGAGAGGTCCGAGCGACTCAACAACGAGCGCGAGGCGGAACTCCAAAATCAGCTACTGGATACTCAGGAGAACTACACTACTCTCAGCCAACGTCATGCTAAGCTGATTGCCGAGATGGCGAAGGCACGCGACAATGAGGAGGCTGAGAACCAGCAAATGGAGGAGAGCGCCGGAGAAACCGCAACCGAGCGTCTTAACCGGTCCAACTCTTTTGCTCAAGCCGTCGAGCAGGTGGTCCTCGAATACGAAAAGACGATACAGTCACTCGAGCAGTCCCTTTCTAGCACCCGCACTACTCTGTCCAACAGCGAGACCAACCTGCTAGAGAAAGAAACCAAATGCGCCTACATTGAGACAATCAACACGCAGCTCCAGGCCCGTCTGCAGAAGCTGATGGATCGCGAAGCTAATACGGAAAACTACCTTCATGACCTCGAAGCCAAGCTTGATGGACATACCTCGGGCGAGGAAAAGAACGCAACGATCATACTCGAACTACGGAAGGAAATCGCACGTGTCCGGGAGAACGAGGCTGCTGCCGAGGACTACATTTCGACCCTGGAGGAAAGACTTGCCGAGGCCGACCAAGACACCGAGCTGATGCAGCGCGAGATTGACCGCCTCGAACAAGTCATCGAGCGGCAGCGAAGTCTCGGCAAGCTTGACAACTTGCTTTATGAGCTTGACAATATCCAGCCTGACGGAAAGCAGCCCGATGGCCAGACTGAATCAAACACAAACGGGCTTAGCCACCGCCGCATCGCCGAGCGAGCGGCCAAGAGCCACTCGAGCCGGCCGCCTACTGTACAGGGCCGACGCTCCACTCTTCCGGAGGTTGGCGAGGAAGAAACTGAAGAAGACTCGAGCAAGCCTGCTACCCAGGCTGATGCGTTATCGGAGGATGACGAGGTTGACCATGGTAACGGTAACAGGAACGGAGAGGAAGCTTCCGAGCTACCACCCCCCAGCCCTGCGCAAAGCAAGTTCGTCGCCGATAAACTGGAAAATGTCACCGAAGAGCTTGTTCATCTGCGTGTGGAACATGAGAGCACCCTGCAAGAGTTCGATGCTCTCCATAACAAATATGAAGAGGCACTCAGGACACTAGCAGAGCTCCAGGACGCTGTGGACGAGGCTAAACATCCTAGCCGACAACGCGATTCTGTCCTCTCCGTCACATCGCCCGAAGATACCCGACCACCTTCTTTTTTATCCGACGCGCAGTCCAGCGACGTCAAGGATGGGACCCGCTTATCATCGCGCTCGCTTTCCTCGGAGCTATCCTCAGCTATGGACTCCCCGGCTACTATCGATTCGACTGACCTTCCGGATTCGATAACTCCCAAAGCTTCTGAGTCAAGGGAGACGCTGATTGCCGAGACAGCAAACAACGACGAAGCCTTGGCTTCGGAATTGGAAAAGCTCAAGTCGCTTGCTCTTGAGAAGGAATCTGCAGAGAAGAAACTTGCCGAGAAGTACGCCCAGCTTGAGGAGCAGCACCAGGAAACCTTGGATATGGTCGAAGAGCTGAAGACGGAAGTCATGAAGGCCAAGCACGCCGAGCCCACATCCCCACGAAGTGCCACTCCGGTCATTCGCCGCAAGTCTAGTCAAAATGTTATGATCATTGACCGGGCGCATCGGTCCTTCGCCTCGTTGCGAAATATCGCCGCAGACAACTTTGAGGAACAGCCGGACGTCATGCAGAACTTCGAGCTTAACCTCAACGCCGCCATGCATGAGCTGCACGCTAGGTCTGAGCGCATCCAGGAGCTCGAGGCAGATGTTAACAACACCAGAAAGGAAATGGAGACAAAGATGACAATTATTAACGGCTTGACACGCGAGCGGTCGAGTCTGAAGTCTAGTCCCATGGATATGTCCATGATTGCGACACTAAAGAATCAGCTGGAACAGAACGAGGCTCAACTCCGCCAGATGCAAGAGATGCATTCCGCCCGCGAAACCGAACTCATGAAGGAGCTTGATTCTCTGCGGGCTTCTATGCAAGAAGTCTCTACTGCTCGGTCAGTTTCTGCGGAAGCTCCCGCCGTCAATGATGAGCTGGTTTCTGCCCACGAGAAGAAGATTGCAGAGCTGCAATCAGAACTTGCGGGCTGGGAAGGCAAGCACCAGACCACCCTCAATAACATGCAGGCCACCGAGCAAACTATGCAACAGACCATCAAGGAGCTGGAGTCGCGAGTTGCCGAGGTCAACGCAAACTACAGCCAGGTCCGCGAGAACTCAACGGGCGAGGAGCAAACCATGGAGGCAGATGCCAAGCATCAAGGCCTGATCACGGCCCTGACCAAGGAGATCAGCGAATATAAGGCCACCATCGACAGCAATGCGGCCAAGGTCTCTGAGCTTGAAAGTGCCCACTCTACCGCAAAGACTCAGCTCGAGGAGGCCACACGTGCTCGAGACTTGGCCGCTGCAGAGTCGGTCAAGCACAAGGGTCTTCTCGGAAAGCTCGAGGCACAGATTGCCCAGCACGAGGCGACGATCAAGAGCCACCAAGAGAATTTCGACGAGCTTGAGGCTGAGCACGCAAAGGACATTGATGAGATTCAGGCCGAGTCCAAGCAGGAGTACGAGTCGCAGCTTTCCATTCTCATGACGGAGCATGCCGAGAACATCCGCATTCTGGAGAGCGATCTTTCTGAAGCTCGTGATGAGTTAATGAAGGTAGCCACGGAAGTTGCGTACGCCATGGGTCTCGACGTCAGCGTTGAGAAGATCTCAGAGCGTGTCGAGTTCCTCATTGCCGATCAGAAGGCACTTGGTACCGAGAAGCGGAAGAAGGTTGAACTTGAAGGCCACGTCACTGAGCTTGCTTCTATCAACAACACCATCATGCGCGATTTGGAGACGGTTAAGTCGGCATTGAACGAGTTACTGCAGATAGACGGCGAAAAGGTGAAGAGCCCGTTCTCATCCGTCTCGGAACAAATAGCCGCTTTGAAGAAGCGGATGGCGGATCTCGAGGTCAAGAACAAGAAGCACTCTCGCCTGGTAGAAGAGCTCGAGGATCAGTTACAGACCAACTTCGACCAAGCCCAGATTACGAACAACCGTTTGTCCACTCTGCAGACTGAACGCGCATCTAAACTTGAGGAAGCCACTACCGCAAGAATCAAGGCCCAGGGCGAGCTGGAGGCAATTAGAGAAGAATACGCTGCCCTCCAGGTAGGCTCTCGATCCATTAACATGCTCGAGGGTTCCAAACGGCTAACTTTGCCACAGGCTAAATTCGACGAGGTCGGCTCGCAACAACAGCAAGTCCGCAAGACAGCGTCGCATACATCCTTGCCATCGCCTCCTCCGGCGATTCCTCTGCCTCCTCTGCCTGGCATTGGTGGAGCCACGTCACCTACCTCGAGTGGAGCACCGGGCGGTGGACGGCCACAGAGCAACGATATGGCCAACCTGCAGATCCGGGAAGATCAAGAAGCCCGCATTCGCTCCATTGAGCGACACCTCAATGCTGAGAAGCAATTGACGTCGACCCTGGAAGAGGCCCTGACAGATCTCGAGAAGCAGTCCAACAAGGTCAAGACCGACTGTGAGGCCTGGCGCAAACGCGCTGTGGAACTCGAGAACGAAGTCAAGCAGCTCAAGGAGAAGCCGCAGCAGGATAGCCGCTGGCGAGACAGTCTTCACCAGGTCGAAGAGGAACGCAAGAAGCGCCAAGACGCCGAGAGAGCTCGCGCCCACCTGGAAGAGCGGATGAACGCCATCAACAACAAGAAAAAGAAGAAGGGTAGCCTCAACTGCTTCTAGGCGTGGCTGCTTTTGGCCGTTCTCTTGGTCTGCTTGGCGTTTTTGGCTGTATACCTCCTGTACTTTGATGGATATCACATCACAGTCCGGTCTCAATTTGAGCTGGCCCCGCCGTCTTGGACGACCAAGCACCATCATAATCGATGGGTGAGGGTAGCCTGATTGTATTTCTTCACCATCTGCGACCACCACCTGTACTCTCTTGTACTCTACCACTATACGGCATTCGAGGCGCCCGGCTTTCGATTTGGGTTATCTATTCGGGCACTTACGCTTCTTGCCCTCCCCTTTACGAACTCCACCTCACATTCGACCATGACCCAAACCACACACCTTCTGTAGCCAACCCTACATGGCTGGCCTACTACCTGCGACGACTTTGGACGGGAAACGAAACTATACTACTACGCGAGCATAGAAACGTCTTTGGATGGAATGAACCTGAAGTCGTTCACGACACCCCACGATAGCGTTTCTTGCCCGCCCATTAAACTTTAATCTCTCCTTACTTCTGACATCACGGCCGCCCTCCCCTTTGTTTAAGGGGGAGGTTGGCAGATGGAGAAACAGAAGAGGGAACCACAAACCGACCTTCTACATATGAGAGAAAGAATGCTGCTTGAGAGGCCCGAGCCGATTTGTCCATTCTGAGATACCACTTTTGCACCCATTTCTGATTTCCTGTCCCTTTTCTACTTGTTTTTCTAATGTTGTTGTTTCATATTATTCTACCTTGTCTTCTCTTCACTACAAGGTGGCAGCGTGTTCTCTGATTCTGCGCGCGTTTTTTGATAAAATGTTTTCACTAGTGCTGCTGCTGCTACTACTACTACTACCCCCTTTGCTGTTTTCTGTTCCCTTTTTTTCCTCGAGCGGGGGTGAATGGCTGATAGGAGACGGGCGGCGGGATGTTGAGCATGGACGAGAGAGCTGGATATGCGGAAAGAAGACAGAGAAAGAGAAGACGAAGAACGAAAGAGTTAAAGAGAGAAAGAGAGAGATTGTGTATTATGATGCCCCGTTCCAGAAATGTAACACGTGAAGATGCTGGTGTTACGTTTTTATTGGGGGCCTGGTGGACATGGGAGGCACACGAATTCAGCCAGCCTGTCAGTTGCTATATAGTTGTCGGAAATGTAGAGCGTCTCTTTCCCCCCTGCTACATACTATGTTCGCTACATCTTTGGCCGTGCGTGACGACTATCGAGTATTTGTAAAACTGCCGGGAATTGATAGCACGCCACGACTAACAAAATAGGGATCTGCGTCCTGTTTTACCCACAAGATCGGGCATGTACACGATTTGACCAAATATCAAGAGGCAAGCACCCAGGTAGTTTACTTCAGTTTGCATGCTTAATTCGATTTATACCAAATGAGTGGATATGTAATACACGAGATGTATGTCGTGTTTGCTACTATGTCCTTCCTCCCCTTCTTAGACAATTTGCTCCTAGCTCTCCTTGCAATAGGACAAAAAAGCCCTCACCCTCGGTAGGTAAGGAGGCGATGATCTCCGCTTCCCCCCTTAAGCAGCATCATTCTGCTTCTTGCGCTCGTCGAAGACGGCGAGGACCTCCTCGGCGGCCTTGACGCCCGAGAGGGCCATGGCGCCAAAGGTGGGACCCATGCGGTTGGCGCCGTCGACCTCGCTGAGCTCCATGCCGCCGCAGACGAGGCCGGGGACGATCTCGCGGGTGCCCTTGACGATGGCGTCCTCGGCCGTGTTCATGTCGAGGCCGCGCATGCCGCCGAGCCGGGCGAGGGCGCCCATGCCGACGAGGCGCTTGGCGCTGAAGGCGCCAAAGGGCCCGTCGTGGCCCGTCGTGCTCACGACGACGGGGCAGTTGATGGTGCTCGGGTCCATGCACGACTGGTCGTCGTGGTGCATGGCCACCAGGGTCCAGTTGGTCACGACGCCGGCGATGCGGACGCCGCCCGGGGCCGCGTCGTCGCGACGCGTGATCAGGTCCTCGACCGTCGTCGCATTGAACAGCTTCACGTTCGGGAAGCCCAGCACCTTGGACAGCAGCGTCGACGTGAAGAGCGCCGCGTGCTTGACCACGACGTAGGCGCCCTCGTCGTCGAAGGGGATGCCGAGCTCCGTCAGGAACTTATCGGCGGGCTTGCGCATCACCATGGCGCTGAAGAGCTGGCCGCCGAGCCATGCACCGCCGCCTTTGGTATTGTGTGTTAGTTACTACTACAGCAAACGGTCCGGCGCGATTCGGCTAGTTGGTACTCACCAGGCGAGACGCTGGCCTCGATGATGGCAATCTTCAAGTCCGGGCGGGCCTTGGCCAGGGTGTACGCGGTGCTCAGCCCGCAGGAGCCGGCGCCGACGATGACGACGTCAGACTCGGCGTAAGTGTCGAGGTCGTTGAAGTAGCGGCGGGCCATGGTGCGCGCGACCTGCGACTCGCGGATGGGTTCGAAGGTGAAGTCCTTCCACTTGCCATCGGCGACATCGACGGCGGTCTTGGCCGCCTTGCCGTTGTCGACGGGGACGCCTCCCTTGTGAGGGAGGGTCGCGGGCTCAACGCAGTCCAGGGTCACAGCAGGGGCCATTGTTGCGGTGGTGAGGAGTTATGGTTCTGGGTAGAGGGTTAGTGCCATTGCTCAGGGATGCTGGGGGGATTGGACAATGAGAGCATGATCCTTTCGCTGGTATTATCCAGATCAAGTTGTACGCCGTATAATCTCAGAACGAGCTCTGGTTTTTTTTCCTTTTCTAACTCTTTCGAAGGAGAAGAAGAAAGAGCCCCCCTTCATCTCATCAGTTCTGACCCCTATCTCCAAACTGCCACCGAGGTGACAACTTGGTTGGATGAGGGAAGAAGTGATGGTCCGACATGGGAGGCACAGAGACACGAACACCGGCTCAGCTCGCCTCAAGCCATTACCTGATAGTGATGATTGATGAGGAGTTGTTTTCTTCATGATCATGACTTTTTCTTTTGTCATTTTGTAGTCAACCATTGTGACTTCTGGATAACCCGATTCGAAGAGGCCATAGCTTCCATCGTCGCCATCATGACGACCCGTACCGCTTGTACAAGTCTGCCATTGTGTTAGTGGGTGTTCTGGGGGAGAACAGGGAGAAGCAGGTATCCGTGGTGTTGAGTCACGGTGCGTACTACTTGTGTGTTTGTTCTGTATGTAAATTCGATCGAGACTGTGTCAATGGAGGAGAAGATGAGGAGTCAAGAGGAAGAAAAGTCACTTGGAAAGAGAGCACTCGAGTCTATATTTATATATAAATTCGGACGTCGGAGGGGTAATGGGGATATAGTGAAGGAGGGGTAGAGGCCGTTACTCACTTGTTCACGCCATGTGCTACTACATTGTACATCGTGTCGTCATGGTCTGCATCGCTCCGACGTTGATATCAGTCGGAGTTCCCAACGACTGGCCGAGTTTGATAACATTGTGGGCTCCCATTGGCATCGCGTTCGCAATGTGTGAATGCTGGTTGGACGGACGAGACATAGACGAACTGTATTCGCTCACGAACTAGTGCTCGTTGAACATGCAATCCTACGCCGCCAAGCCGCACCCCCTTCAAATTCCAGACTAAACATGGACAACAACCGCCCGAGACTAAGCGAGTACTTTAGCCAACTTGTAATCGTCCCGTACCTGAACTACCTACCTACCCTCTCACTAGCACTGGACTTCACTCCCAAGACTACCCCGACAGTACCGGCGAGAGTACCCTTCGTCGTCGTCGAACCGGGGACGATCTTCTCGAAAGCTGGTTCCACCACCACAGTTTCCGCAACGTAAACAGCTCGAGATCAACCGCACAAAACTCTGGAGGCGGATATCGCGCATGCCCACCGAGGATACTACTTTCTTCGCGCAGCTAGCTTGCGTCCTTTATTGCAGCATCGTCTTACGAATCAGCAATCGCCAACATGGCTCGCTCGGACGAGGCGGCCGCTTTCTTCCTAGCGGTATACAACGCCGTACGAGAGATCCCGCCGGGCAAGGTCACCACCTACGGACATATCGCCAAACTAGTCGGGACGCCCCAGAGGCCTCGCCAGGTAGGCGTCTGCTTGAAGCACCTCCCGCAAGACGCGGAAGCCCGACACAATCATGACAATGTGCCATGGCAAAGAGTCATCAATTCCAAAGGCATCATCTCCCCAAGGTACGTCATACGATGACAGGAGCAGCAGTGCGAGCCTCTTAAGACAAGATGGATCTAGAACTCATGGGTACGTAGATCACAGCCCTCCGGTGCTCGGAATCAGGCGACGGCTCTCGAGGCCGAGGGAGTGGAGGTCTCCACCGGTTCGCTAGGCGAGCTCTCGGTGGACTTCAGCCTATACGGATGGTTTCCACGCTCGTTGCCGTCCGAAGCCGATGAACTCGACGATGACGATGACGATGACTATGACAGTGACGATGACGAAGATGGGGAATAGGAACATATCTTAAAACATCATCATTAGAGAATGGGCCGCACTTTATACTATGCAACCACCAGGTGTCACATTTGATATACATTTGCATCTCGAATTATTTGCATGATTTATGTTTTATTAATAACGTCTTTTAGACTAATTATTGATTATGTAACCTCGACAGAGCAAGCAAAGTTGTTGTCGGTTGTCACTGTTCCGCCAGATGGTATCTCATCAAAGCTGTTTGGATATAAAACCTAAGAAGATTGATTTCTCGTAAGCGCAAGCTTCAAAAAGGGCTGGCAGAGAAAAAATGGTAGGAGGGTAGGAATGTCAGATAGCGGTTGGACGAAATCGTTTCCACATTAAAATTCGGAACAGGTCTGTGAATTACGCTCTTTCATCATAAAAGGGATTGTGTAGGAAGTGTGTTATTTGTCTGAGTGTAGAACATACCATTATGATTGCCAAGTCGATTGGGTCGTCGTCGGACCGAAGATGCGTTTTGCTCGGTGTTGTGGTCGCCGCCAGACTTACCTGGGTATGAAGCTGCAATGCAATTGCGTCAAAGGCCCATCATGATGGTGCCATTGTCGCGCAGCGATCTATACACACAGTCGCCTGCAGAAGAGGTACTGGTGACGAGATCTGGTTCACCAAGGCTCCAGGCCTGTTCGTGAGGATGAGTATGAGGAAAGAGGAAAAGATTGGAAGAATCACCGGAAGGTGATAGTTTTATAGTATCAAAGTGGAAGTAGGAGGATTTTTTTCGCGGTGGGACCATTTTTTGGTAGTGGGGGCCTCTCAAAAGCCGGCCTAACGATTGACCGAAATGCTTATCCAAGATCAAGATGTAGTGGTAGGCTGGTAGGTACACCTGCACGCTTCACGGATCAATTTGACCCCCACTATACACCTGTTCCAATAGGGCAGACATCGATTGCAAGTTGTTGCCCACCCAGGACTTGTTCCAACACGTATGTAAGTCATGGAATATGTACCTCCTACAGTACCTACCATATTCAGGTAAGGATTCGCGAATGCCAGCCCCCATTATACGGAGCCCGGAATAGTCTCATATGAAATGTTATAATACCACACACAATTCCTCTTCGTCCTCGTGGGTGGAAAGTGATGGATGTAGCAGTATTGGAGGTAGGTCACTATTATTCTGTATTATGGGCGATGGGTTGCTCTTCGTTCCAACATAAATAGGGTCAGTCCCTTTCCGCTTCTGCCTCAGCTTTGCGCTTTTTTGCTGTAGGGTTGAAAAAAGCGTTCATAGTGCGTTGTCGAGGGTCGAACTGTGCGCTGCCTACACCACCCCGGGTTTTCTTCAGACCTTTGAGATGGTCTACATTATTGATGGATTCCACCAAGAATGAGAATGTTGGAGGGGGAGGAGGACCTTTAGGAGCCTTTCCAGGTTGGTAACGCGTCAACATCCCACTGCGAGCTATAACCTGTGCCTGCAGCACACCAGTGTTGCTCCAAGTAGCATGGTTCTCGATTAAGGTGGCAGGGAATTTGGTGTTTAAGGCCCTGAGTAGGTAGTTCAATATTATGCCGTGAGCTACGACCAGTACAGTGTTGTCGCCCGAGGCATGGTGCACGAATATGGGGTGCAAATGAACATCGATGAAGCGGTTCACCCGGGCCATCATGGCCGCGGGCGTTTCCGCGTCCGATTCGGTGGCTTCCTCGGCGGCGGCGGTGGACTTTGTGCCGAATTTCTTGCCCTCGGCGGAGCCGAAATCCTTCTCGCGAAGCTCCGTTAGCTGCACGACATCGGCGACGTAAGGCGCTCCGCCGCTTGTGCTGGTACAGCTAGCCTGAGCATCAGTGATAGCTTCTGCTGTTTTGTAGGCTCGCCGGAGATTTGAGGTAAAGATATGCGAAATACGCCTTTTATCTGAGGCTGGCGGAAAGATCAGATGTTCTGCTAGTCGCTTTGCTTGCAGAACCCCATGGTTGGTCAAAGAAGCGTCGCGGGAGCCAGCACTTGAACGCAAGGGGAGATTAGACCAGATGAATCGAAGCTAGCCTGCTGCTGCTGTTAATAATAAGATGCAGTGCGACTCACTAGAGATTTGCTACGTTATCCGTCGATTCGCCATGGCGAACGAGCAGTATGTGCATTTTCAACACAGTATTCTGCTCGAAACTCTTGAAGGTTGAAGGTGTCATTGAATATCGGCGTTAGAGAGGCCAAGGGGTGGGGGTTGGGCTTTCACGTGACATCAGCCTACGCCAAACCATTGAATGAACAGAGCCCACAGTGGGCGGTAGCGAAGTCTTGCTCCAGCAATGAGCGCGAGAAATATACTCTCGATTTGTGAAAACTGTTGATCAACCATTCTTTTCTGTCATCTCGCACAATCGTCATAGCCATTCGCTCTCAAATCATCAACTCCAACCAACTGCTTATCAAATCCACAGACCACATACCTGTTGAACCCTGCCCCTCATGGCACGTCTAAGTTTCGCACCATCGCTCAGCGATATCCTCGTGGTGCGTCGGGGGGTCGCTAGGTAGGAGCGATGGTAACCAATATTCCACAAGGTAAAGTCTATTATATAAACGGTTTCCCTTCATATTGATAAGGGGAAGACTTGTCCTATATCAACTATTTCTGGTAGCCCTGGGTAGTCGTTACTATGGCCCGCTCTTCCGGACATGTGCCCGAATTTCCATACCGCTTTGGGCTTTGAGCGCCAGAAATCCGAGATTGCACCTGAACCTTCTGGGTTGAAGCGTCAATCAGAGGCTTCGTGTCTCGAATGTGGCCAAGTAGGGGTCCCCTCTCTACACGCCTTGCATGTTGGATCCCCCAAAACAGGAATATGGAAAATATGTCCTCCGTTGCTCGTACTCCTGCATTCGTTCCCAACACCTCTTGTGCATCTCGGACTATGGTCAAACCGATGATGCTTCTGATGCTTCTGATGCTTCTGATGCTTCTGATGCTTCTGTCGCCCAGTGACAGGGTCGCTTTGCTTATAAACGTCGGCCCTGTAGCGACACACGACACACGACACGAAGGATGAGCGCTTGCGCCCAAAACGATGATGAGTGACCAGTGCACCTTGCAGGGCGGGATCTCCCCCGGAAATTCAGTGGAGGTGGCCAGCTGTGTTTGATCCACTGACGGTCTGGGGAAGCGGGGTTAGCGCTACCCTTAAGATGCCTAATCTGGATCGGGCACCACGTGAGGTCTCTCTCACGAAACGACAAAGTAGAATTTCACGACTATAAATTCTATATCTAAACTAATATCTCGATGGTTTCGGATACGGTGCTCAGCTCTTTGCCATTTCATTTGATATTCCGCAGAGCCTCAGCGAGCTGTTGTCCAGTGACAGCGAGGCCATCCGTCAGGTCAGTAGGTAGCCACTTGGAGTGCGTGCGTCGCTGAGTCGTACGTAATGCTAGATATTGGGTGTGTGTTGCATTGATCCTTGTCGCTGCATTCTCAACCCCAATCAGACCAAGTATATGCTTTGTCACATTCATGCCGCCCAGGTGCCTCCCTGCCTGCCAAATCTCACCTGGCTGGTACTCTGCGCCTACATGACCAGATGCCGGTTGCATGTAAGAAGCAATCATCCTGGCCGATCGAACGACACTTCCCTCCTCCTGAGTCCCGCTGAATGGTGGCTCATTTATTGTTCAGGCAAACATGGGCTGAGTATCCTTGACCACCTACCTCTGGTGTTTGGGCACATGATTGGTATGCGAAGGAGGCATTGCGACGTTGTTGCCCGTCCCTTATTGGTCTCTTACCCCGCTTCTCATGGCATATCCAAAACCGAGTACAGACGGCATGCATAGTAGAGGAGGTAGGTAAGATGACATGTACAGTGAGAGGGAGAGAACATTGATGTCAGTGGAGGGCGGCGGCAACAGCAGCTAAGGCGGTCGGATGGTTTGGTAGGAGCGGTTGTGTTCGAGTCCATCCCCTTTATTAATAACTGGCTGCCACCCCCCAACCCATAGGTTTCTTATTACACAGCTTCTCTCATCTCTTTACTTACACATATATGTAACACCAAACGAGCTTACAGCTATCACAGGCCATCAAGGTCAACCAGCTAATTCCCAACTAAGATCACTTGACGACAAGAGAGTTCTCTAAGTCTAAAGCATAAGAAGGCTTGCCACTCCTCATCAACTCTTGAAGAAGACATCAGTGGCTTTGCATTCCCCTTCTTGTCGTTCTTCATACAAGCGAAAACATCATCACAACTTACTACTCCTTTCCATTACCAACAACAAACCATCATCACCATGCCCGTCCGCATCCCCAACGCCAGACCCTCCGAAGTCGCCGCCTTCGGCTTCGCAGGCGTCGTGGGCTTTGCCCCCTTCTACATGATGCTGCCCGGCGCCGAGGAGCGCCTCGCGAGCCAGACGATCAAGTGGGCGCCCCGGTGGGAGCGTAACATCTCCTATTTCGCATCCCCGGCCGCCAAGGTAGCCCAGCGCGTCGAGCCACGCGTCGGCAAGACGGTTCAACGCATCGACAACCGCCTCCCCCTCGAGAGGGTCGCCAAGGGCGTCGACCGCCAGATCAAGTTCGGCATCACCAAGGCCAACAAGTACACGAGGACCACTGCTCCTACTGCTCAGTTATAAGAGGAGTACGATGAGGGAAGGGGAGACAGGCAGGAAAGAACATACAAGCCACACAGGAAGGGTGAGCTTGCATTATAAGCATTATCATCACATCACATCATCACATCGGAGATCTAAAGCATCTAGATGAGTAGAGGAGGAAGAAGCATCAGTGTTCAAGGTTCTAGACCTAGAGTTACATTGCATTCCTTTGGTCAGTGTCGGAGAGTAGTGACGATGAACCTGCTCTCGATGATCTTAGCAGCATATTTCATAGCTTTCCAGCACACTACAATACAGTAAAATCATTCAAAATCTATACAAAGTGTCTTGTATCCCTCTGTGACCTGTATCACTTGTCCAAGCGCCCACACTATACAGTATCGTTTCGATTACTTTCACGACTATACATACACCGCAAGTAGATGATTGCCCCCCGTATGCTGATAACACCCAACACTCCGAACTTTCACATTATAATCCAAGCCAAGTAGCACTGAATAAGGCATCCTCGGCTTGGTTTGGAGTATCATTTCGCCAGGGAAAATATGCCACCGCTATTCCTCGAGTTCGATACGGAGGGTGTGTGAGAAGGTGCATCTGCTATGCGGGTCCCCGCAGATTATAGACCCAGCATCATGCCACCGATCATAAACACGCCACGATTAACATCAATGCCAAGTATAGATGGATGGCGCCAGATCTGGAGATTTGGTATGCAACGACCCATTTCCTGTCGGCATATTTCCTGTCTTTACTTACTTGGCCTACTACTTTGTTTGTTGGTAAACCCTGACCCCGAAAAAAGATATGCACGAATCAGGTCCTCGTTTTTGGCCATCATGTCCCTGCCCATCACCCGTCCATCTACCGTATTTGCGGCAAGGACCGCTCCTGTTGGTTGGGTGCCCTCACCTACCGTAACGCCCATTGGCACCTGGCAAGGTGGTCTGATCGATTTCGGTAGTTGACGTCGCTGCTGCTGTGGGTACTGGTTGGATGATTCCGGGTTTTGTCGGGTGTGAGTTCAAGCATGTCACGTCTGTTGCTCTGTCTCTCGGGGGTCACATTTCCTCCGTAATCAAGACCTCCGTGCAGAGTATCCTTATATTCAGCACTCACTCACTTCTGAAAGTGTAAATACTGTATGGTGGTAGTAGGACATGGACGTCGTGTTCTCGATTAGCACGTTAGAGAACCCTGTCTCGCACTCTACAGCTGTATATGCATCTGACCCGTGCCAGTGAAGTATGGATTAGGTGCTGTGGATGTGTGCTTTGTATAGCTTGGGTACATCCTGACTATGTCATCCGCCTTCTATGGGAGCACAAATACTAGTGAGTGCCGTCTATATGCTGCTGAAAACAATTACGCTACAATATGGTGTGACCAGATTCCCTTGAAGCTCTGGCTTGTACGTGTTCTTGAACCTCTCCCTGCGGCTCGATCAAAGAAACCAAAGCTGAAGATACCGTAAGCGAGCCAACCTAATCCCCACGAAAGGTGTTGGGTTCAGGTGCCGACTTACTCTTCATGACGTATGTAGGAAGGAGCTGTCACAATATAACGCTCCTAGAGTCAGTTCTAGTTGCCGGTCGAGGTATAACTGGGTATTGATAGAGGCAGCGTCCAGGTCCACATGACAGGCTATTTTCATGTCAACAAGCAGCCATCTTGCTGGGAAGGACATCGCCCCATAGCGGGATACCCAACGGGGCGGTATTTCGAAGACTCGGCCCGGCAGTGGCTGGATCGGCGGACCCGTCTGTCAAATGCGATAAGGCTGTGGCCACTTTCCTGTGGACGGTTTATCAAGGTACAGCTTGCTCCATTTCAAGCACCACTGCGCCAGAACGGATTTTGCCTGGCTTCGATTCGAGGTTGGTGATGGGGATATTCCACGTCTCAGCTCACACCCACTAAACTGGAGCGAAGTCATACCCAAACACGCCCTTTCCCCAACATTCGCACATGGCAAAGTCAAATTCTCGTGGGGGCACCGAGCCAAGGGATGCAGGGCCAAGCACGCATTGTATTGGGATCCTCTCCCCTTCATGCCTACGTCAGAGTTGGTTGTCTCGTATACCGATCACGTGGCAGCTTGACCGTTTGCCTCAAACACCAATATCTCGCTCTCAGAAAAAACATTCATATCCCATAGGATTCCTTCATCACCTGGCGTACGCGGCAGTTGAAATGACTAGGAGACTCATTCGGACATTGCGTGGCTAACTCGCTCAGGACCAAGTCGACAAAATGACAACATCGTGCTTGCTGGCTGCAGTCGCCCAATTGGGAAGCCCCTGAAGTGTGGAGCGTTCAGCAAAGTAGCGAAGATCAAAGACATCGTCGTCAACTGGATCGGTTGAGCAAATGACCTGTAAGAAGGAATCCAGGGGAAGTAAGTATGACAGAGGAAACCAACGGCCTTGGCTCTCTTATAACGTCGTAATCACCATGAGTACGCCATCCTATTTGGTGTCATGTCACGAAGGAAAAGATCCACTACACACTTAGTCAGATCTCTAGTCGGCGGGAAGAAAGGAAGGGCCCCGGGGGCGGCAGTACTCGTGTGCCCCCTTGCTTGCCTTCTACACCGATCAATTGGACATTTTCAGACCTGGTTCGACGCAAGATAGTGGATCGTGAGATAAATACTTATGCAAGACGAGTGTGACCACCGACCACTGTTTTGAAAGCTTGGACCAGGACGTGAAAAATCACCTATTAGAACGAGGACCGACTTTGGGTCTTGGAAGGATGCTGGATCCTGATCCACGTCCCGGATCAAGAAGCCTCATCCGTCTGGTGGCAGCGGCCTTTAGAGGTCCGTTCCCAGTTGCAAAGTGTTGCAAGATGCCAATCCAACAACCTGTGTGGACAAGGGATGGAATGACAGGCAGGAATGAATGTGTGATGCCATGTACCCAAGGTAGCATTGCAGCAGCAGAAATGGGAGGAAAGCCAGGGCCGGCCCGATATAAAATCCCATCTCCTACATATGCCGATGAAAGCCCTGGAGGTGACGAAGCTTGCATTGAATTGGAATTGAAAGGAGTGATTAGGGATTACATCGAGGTGGATTGGGGGAGAAAAGCAGCCCCTCAGGCCGCCCCCCTCTATTTGCCAAGTTGTTGTTTTTAGGACTTTGGGCTTAGGGACTTAGGGACTTACTACTAGCCGTGTGGTAGGGGGCGGAAAGGACTTTGACAGGTAAGTTGATACTTAACCTAGGTACTACCACCACTACTACATACTACTTCTCCTGATAGTAAGGATGTATATACCTATGTGCTTGTTGTATACCAGCCGGTAGTAGTAGTAGTAGTAGGAAATATTCTAGGTAACAATAAGCCCCTAACACCATAATTCGCAGCCCTTAGAGAGCGGGAGGGGAGTTTAGTAGTGGGATTTAAAAGAAAAAGGAGCAGGGGTTTTGGCACACTCAACTCGCTGAATTGGCGGGGCTCAACCGATAGGCGCCGCTGGATCTACTTTGTACCAATTCTGCAGCAGCGTATCGTCCTTTTGGGGGGCTGGCCGATCAAAATTGTGATAACTTATTTTTTTTTCTCCCTTATCCCCTTCTGACTCTCTCTGGTCCCTTCTCTTGTCTCTATTCTTTCTATCGGACTGGGGGAGTAGGTTGAATGAAGTGCAATCTCAATTGGCGGAATACATCCCACCTACATGACCTAACAAATCCAATTCCAATATCGAACGATCCCAATGCGTCAATTCGTCTCGCCCAGCAGTAGCAGACGGTAGCGCGAGGGAACTTCCCTCTCTCCGTGTCTACCTCCCGATTTTTTTTTCTCCTTCTCACCCCCCCTCCGGACCTTCTGTCACCTGCCTCCCGCGCACCCGTTCGTGTGAGAGTGCAGTACAGTGTGTGTGTGTGCCATGGGCATGGGCATGGCACAACCGCCACACTCGGGCAAGCGCATTCGCTCCAACACGTCCGAGTTCATCAGTGCGACCCCGCAGACCACAGCGCCCGCTCTCCGGCACTCGCCCAGCATCAACAACGCCAGCGTCTCCAATCTCGGCCTCTACAACCCTACCGTCTACCACAATGCCAGCTACGCCGCCCTGGCCGTAGCCTCCTCCGGCCGCCAGACCCCGACCGCTGGTGTTCCCGACTATACCGCCTATTCCACCCTCGATGCCACTGCCAACGGCTACCCGGGCGAGCCCTTCACCGGTGCCCCCTCTCCCGTCTACCAGCAGTCCTACGACCCCCGCGCCCTCTCGGCCTACAATGTTGCCTACGGTCAGGCACACGCCCACAATGGCGGACTCGGGAGCCCGTATGGCCAGCCGAGGAGCAACAACATGCAGAACGGCTCGTATACCCAGATGAAGGTCTCCCATTCGAATCAAGGTGTACCTGGCGCATACTCTCCCCCGCAGGAGCAACATCCCTCGACACCGATACTGCAGCACACCTTACCTCATCACTTTGGTGGCGGCGAGTCGTATAGCTCCCAACCCGCGGCCCACGCCGCCATGTTCCAAGGACACGCCGTATCGTATCCAGAGCCCACCGTGAACCCACAATATAGCCCGCCTCCGAGCCAGACGCCCGAACATGGTACACACCAACATCCCCATACCCCGCTTCATGATGATATTGGTATTGAAGATGCTCAGGGCGAGCTGGAGCAGGAGTTATCCGAGGTAAGTGGCCCTTGGCATGGGGCAGGCGTTTTTGTTTGAGTCTCCCTTTTTAACCCATCAACGCAGCACATGCGAATGGAATCTCACCAACCGGACGAATCCTCGAACCCGCCAGAATCCAAGTGCGCGTGTAAGAAAGGGCGCGGGAAGAAAAAGGCCTGCACCTCGTGTGCCTGTAGTAAATATGGACGCAGGTGTGGTAAGCACTGCTCCTGCGGCACCGCCTGCGGGAACCCCTTCCAGGACTTGACGGCTTTCTTCGGCCCCGCCACCCGGTTTCCCAAGCCCTGCGACGCGAACGCCTGTTTCGCAACCTGGCTCTCGAACCAGCCGAATGTAGAAGAGCTCGACGTCGACCTCATGGTGGACATGCTGCTGTACGATGACAAGTCATGGGCCAACATCAAGGCCAACACGAAAGCCTTCAAGGACTGGGAAGATCGGTGGATCAAGGCGAAAAACTCCAAGGCAAAAAAGCTCAAGGAGGATCGGGAAAAATTGGAATACGAACTCCTCCGCGGCGCGCTGGGCAACTGCAACGCCAACGACTTTCATGGCTACAACTACAGCTTCTGCCGCGGCCAGTGGGTGCCCATGGACGCCTGGGAGCACTGCCGCGAGTGTCGCATGTGCGCCCCCAGCAGCGAGTGGCACTGCGAGCAGCACGGTCGTTGCACCTCGAACCGCGCCTGCCCGGGATGCATGGGCGACGTCCTGCCGTATTCTGGTGGTGGCATGGCCGACTATCCCGTCCAGGCTTGAGAAATGACCCGAAATGAGAACCATGAAATGAAGGGAGTTTTTTTCATTATATTTCCGGCGGTTGCTGAATTTCACTTTTTTTTACTATATATATTCTCATGGTCATTTGTTGTTTTTTATCATCATGAACCAAATCTCGGTGCTTCATATAGCATAGACATATATACCTAGCATTGGTCGGAGTCGGGGGGCATATAAGCGAGTTATACTAATTCGAAGCATTTACTCATGAACTCCTGTCTGCAAGCCATTTTGGCATATTTACAGCGTCGAAGCCCACTTTGCCGATCACAGAACAGAGGTCACGTTCTTGACTACGATGCTTGCTCCGAATGGTCGAACTTGCCCGTCATATTCATCCTAGTAGCGGTCTTGGATCAATGAGAAAAACAAGAGGTTTCCCAGCCAATGCGAGGTATCGCAGCAACCTTGAATAAGAACTCGACCAAGTGATTAATTTCTCGCCCCATCTTTCGATATCTTGGCTACTTTGGCTATCTAGTCGACAGTACCGCTCCATCCGGCAAGTGAATTATTGGCCGTTGCCTGCGCTTATGATGCCATCGAGTTTATGATCAGCAGCCCCCTTTTTTTTTTGGCTGGCTGCTACGATGCGAAGCATGTGAGTGATCTATAACGTCACTCTGAGTTTCAGCGATGGATAGGGGTTATCAAGTCCAACAGCTTTGGCGAGAAACAAATAGAGAAGAGACTAGGGTGTGTTTTCTTGTCAAAACGAAGTCTCTGCTACCATCGACCTATGTGCTGACTCAAATCCTGAAAGGCTTGAGAGTGGCCAAATGGTGAGCCCCTATTATCTAATTGGCTGATCAAAATAGTGACGAGAAAGGGGGGCCATTTTCAATGCTTGTTGACGAAAACGAAAGAAACGCTCGCAGAGGTCCCTCCAATTTTCTTTCTCTTACCGCCCATAAAACTCAAACCGTCGCTTCTGGTATCGTTTTCGATTAATCGTCATAATGACAGCCACAGCAGAGCCAGCAGCGCAGGCAGATGACCATGCTCGAGCAGCACACCTCGCAGCAGTCATCGTAGTCGTCATCGTCGCCTCCACGAAGCCCTGTGGTGGTGTTACCTTCGGTGCTGTTGTTTTTCGTGGGCTCTGCTTGTGCCTGAACCTGAGCCTGGGCTCGCGGTTGGGGTTGGGGCTCTTGCTCTACGGTGGCCGTGACCTCTGTCACGGTCACAATGGGGATCTCCACCCAAGCCTCTACCGGGCCGCCTACTACGGACTCGGGGGGGTTCGTCGTTGTGGGTTGTTGTTGTTCCTTGTCTGCTGTCGTTTTGGGATCCATAGTGTGTATTTATCTGGTGGCAGCAGTAGTTGATTATTATATTGGTGTTTGGGTTCTGGTTGTTGTTCTGGGTGTATCTTTGTTTTGTATGTCTAGTGGAAAAGGGGAAGGCCTGAAGTCGATGCATTGTTGTGTTTATATACAATCTGGGTACGAGAGTGAATACAGCGGCAACTTCAATTTCAAGATACCTGGTATATTATATTTACCGTAGCTTCCACACTTATAGTCGCAATTACCATCAATGTGACTAAGAGACGTAGTGTACAAAACAAGCATCTTGACAGCCAGAGTCGAGTGGGACACCATGTTTGCGATAGATGACAGTGTGCAGGAGCAAACGGATGCCACCACGATTGCTAACGGTACAGCGTGACGCAAACCAACATACACGATACACCTTTCAATACAAGCAGTACACATGTTCACATCTTTGAACGAGAGGCAGTACCACATCACAGGGGGAAAAAGGGGGAGAAGATCAAAAGTCATTATTGTTACATCCCAATTTGGCTATCTACTAGAGGTTTCAATACGCAAACTAGAGGTGGTATCCTGAGCTCGTTACGGAGAAAGAAACCAAAAAAATCCTATCATCGTCGTGTTTTTCATTATATCTTAACACCATTGCCCTAATTCCATCGTATCCCATGTTGCCAATTTTTATTACTTATTCGTCATGAAGTTCGGGGGCTGCGGTAGGAGTCTCCTCAGGTGGCTCGGTTTCCTCGATCGACTTGGCCTCCTCTTCCTGTGGCTGCTCCTGTAGGGGCTCTTCTTCATTGGCCTTTTCGTTGACTGGCTCAGCGACGGTGGTCTCAAGCGACTCCTCCTGCTCAGTGACGTCCCCGTTCTGCCCGTCAACAGCTGCAGCTTCAGCAGTAGCAGTTGGGGCCTCGTCCTCAGCAGTAGCAGTTGGAGCATCGTCCTCAGCAGTAGCAGTTGGGGCCTCCTCCGAAGCCGTCTCAGTCGCCGTCGCTGTCGCCGTGACCTTGACGGTTTCCGTCTCCGTCACGGTCTCGACCACACGCACAACCTTCTTCTCCTTCACAATCTCGAGCTCGGGCTCCTTCTCAGCCTCGGCCTCGGTCTCTTCTAGGGGCTCCTGCGATTGCTCGGCAGCGACACTGGTAGTTGCTTCCGGCTCCTGAGAGGCCACAGGCGACGCGGAATCCGCATACATACTGGACGACGGCGCGACCTCCGGAACCTCAGGGGTATTCTGAGGCACCTCCTGGGTAGCGGAAAATTGTACTGAAGGCGTGTAAGTAGCGAAAGATTCTGCTGCCTGGGTACCTCGAACCGCGGTATATGCGACTGGAGTGTGCTGTGCAGCCATTGGCTGTGGGAGCTCAAGCGTGTCAACAACATGCTGCACCTTGGGGACCTGCGCAATGTGGACTCTGGGAACACTCCTGGAATCAAACCAATCATCCTCGACGGTCCGCGATTCAGATGTGCCGCGCACCGCGAGCACCACAGCTACAACACCGAGCACGATGATCAAGATGTTCTTGGAGTCCCGCAGCAGCACCCGAACAGATTGCAGCAGGAGTTCCGGCAGAGAGTCGGCCGCCGCGGGTTGACGCCGGGGTCCTCCGGTAGGCGAGGGAGACGAGGGCTTGGAAGAAAAGGAGTTGGGGTGAGGCTCGCGTGCCGAGGCGGCTTCAGAAGGTGCGCAGTAGGGCTCCGGTGTCGGCTCGCGCATATGGGCCTCTTCCTCCTCGCGAATGCGGTCCATTTCCTCGCGAATACGGGCCTCCTCTTCGCGGATTCTACGCTCTTCGGCCGTGGACCTGCGAGACTGTACCGACTCGGGACGCTCTTCAGCGAACGGCTTGCGGTAGTTTGAGGACCCGGGACGTTCTTCGGCAAACGTCCTGCGAGAATATGAAGACTCGGGACGTGCTGCTTCGCCCAACGACCTGCCGCGAGAATACACGGACTCGCGACGCTCGCCACCTACCGACCTGCGGGCAGACGAAGAGTCGGGACGATCGGAGGGTGTGTCGAGGTGGGCGTGCAGGCGGGACGGTTGGTCGCGCTGCTCTTCCTCGATCTGCTGCCCAATATTCGACACGACGTCGAACTCCCGTTGCTTCGCAGCCTCGCGCTCTTCCCGGGCCGCCGCAAGACGCACAAGCTCGTCTTGGACGGGCGGCGGGACGATCGGCTCGAGCTCGATGTCCACCCGCTCCATCTCCTTCCAGCAAGCGCCCCACGCGCCGGCCTTCATAAGACCATTGCTCGCGTAGACCTTGACCCGGAAGATCTTGCCGGGACCGAGGGACTCGTAGCGGATCTCGTGCTTGCACGTGTTGCACCAGTGGTGCCTGGTTTGCGGTTTTTGCTGACGAGCCATGTCATAGTCGTCATCGCTATCCTCGTCCTCGCCGATCGTGTTCTCGTTGGCAGGGCCCAAGTAATGTCCACACTCCAAAATTCTAGCCCGGCGGCGCATGGGGAGCTCCAGAGCCTCGAGCAGACGCTCCTCCAGGACCTCATAGTCATCCTGAGGATGGCCCAGCAAGATTCCCCTCTCCACCACCGTATCCCCCACCACATCTTGGAGCAGGCGCCACGAGTCGCGCAGCAGCTTGGCGTCCTCGCTCATTTCTGAGGTATCCAGGTCGTCGATAATGTCGGCCCACATCCACCTCAACGGCAGGAGGGTGGCATGAAGAAGAATCAACGGGGTTTCTTGCTTCACCTTGAAGCGAGAAGGCGTCCTGTTTTTCGGGGAGTACTGTACCGACCCGGCTGGGCTGCCGAGGCGTGAAACTGTGGGAAATTTGCGGTTCGTAGACCGAGGTGAGTTAACTATGACGGAGGGAGCAGGTGATGACATCTGCATGGCTTGGATATCGGAGGGGGTTCTGAAAGGAGGTCGAGTGTGCCCACGCGTGGTCGGGACAAAGTCATCCTTTTCGTAGTGGGCGGAGTATTGGGAGATATCCGACACCCTAGGCGTCCTCGTGGAGACGGTGACATTGTCAGGGACGGTGGTCCCCTTTGCGGATTCGGAGCCGCCATCGTAGGATCCTAGAGAGCTTCGGGGGCTTCTCCCGTCGCTGAATACATCCTCATCGGTCACGCCTTGCTGGGAGCTGCTGTCGGCGCCATCATCGGCAGCTCGGTCGGTCTCGTCTTCATCGTTGTAAGCGTCCAGAATGGAATCGTCGCCATGGTCAGGCTCGTGGTCATGGTCGTCAACTTCGGCCATGATATCCCTAGCAGCAGATTGAATCAGCTCTTCTGTACGTTTGGAAGATCGCCGAGATGAATTGCGACTATACCGGTTTGTGTCTTCTTCGGCATCAAGATCATGGTCGTCCTCAATGCTAGGTAAGACGGTAGAAGGCTCGTCGCTCTCGCCAGCGACGTCTTCCTCGTGGCCCTCCGTCTCGTGGCCAGGCTTGTCCTCCTCCATCAGCTCACTCGTTTCTGCGGGCAGTGCGGTGGCGTCAGCTGAGGTGGCTTCATCACCCTTGTCTGATATTATGTTGGTATCCGTCTCGTCGGCGGCGATCTCTGTTGGCGGTGTAGCTTCCGCTTGGGTAGGCTGGGTTGACTTGGTGTCGTCGTCCATTGAGTCGCTAAGGCAAGAAGGGTCGACGTGGATATCAAAGTCGAGATTGGGTCTGCGTTTGGGCATTTGCAGGAGGGGAGCGAGTCGTCGTAGATTAGAGCGAAACTCTGTTTATAGGCAGGCAATGCACTTATTGTCTATCAATCTGGGGGATTGACTTTAAGCGGCAGCTCGGGCAACCGGTAAGTACTTCAAAGGTAGGACGGACTGCAATGCAAGCCGTGTCCTCGCAGTGGTTCAAGTGAATTTCTGTAGTGCAAGGTGGTGCTAGGATATAGAGGATATGATGAGCTGGCGTGCTCTGATTGAGTGGAATGTCTCTGCCCACAAGTCCAAGTCGGCGGCTTTGGTTGGTGGGATGGAGGTTTTGTTTACCTCCAATCCTCCTCTCTCTACTAGTGGTTGTCAGAACAACCCACTCCCAAAAAACCCCCCCCAACCACCAACCACGCCGATTTTACGATTTACTCGATTGGGCACACACCTGAACCGGTGCCTGACCTAATTATTTCCAACTCTTTACCGAGTATGCACTTCTGCAAAATATGTATCAAATATCTTCATAAAACAATTGACACAATTCCTGTTCGTTCTCCTTTTTCATATCGCGGTGCTGGCCCGCCCCTTTGCCGCCTTCTTAGCTTCAGGCCCAATCCAGGCAGCCAGGGCCAGGTCTCTTAGACTTACAGCATTAGAACTCTGACGTCATATCAGCCATCGGATCGATCCCCTGCTTCGACTTCAGGGGCATTCGCTCACATGCCCAGCTGTCTCGGTCACATTATTGAAGACAATCATTCGATTATGGTTATCTGAATTGCTGGGCATCGATCGGCTTGTAGCTGTCATCCATTCTAATGCGTTGTATGGAGTAGCTATCGCATACTTCATATTTCCTATTACTCTTACCAACCTCGACCCCCAGATCGAGGAGACAAATGTCGTCATACCACAAACCCCCCATGCCCATGCTCCCTCCTCGCTTTTTTGACCAATCTTGCTAGATGGCCGCACTACCAAAAAAAAAGCTGTGGTAGTACGAGCGGCGTTCCTGACTTGGGCCAGTCTAGACTCGTCCAGGATGCAAGCAAGCTGCATAAGCGACGTACGCTCGGAAAGCTAACCCGCCAAAAGAGAGCCATGCTGCATCTGTCCAAGCCTGCGGTAATTCTTACAGTCGTCGTGTCCAGCGGCCAGCCAGGTGGTCATTGGCGCTGCTTTTTCTTCCTGCCATCCCACCGGAGACCGCTGCCGCCGCAAGCCAGTAAGATTGCTTCGGCATGTGCCATTGGCAGGTTGCCGGGTGCAAGAGTGATGGCTGACATGCAGCTTGCCTAAGCCGCATATGCTGCTACCAGGAAATAAACTTGGAATAAGCTGGCTGTTCGATATCTAGGTATCAGTTCCAACCAGGGCATGCACGATAAGTAGAGGTTAGTAGGGTTGAGACGAGTAAGATATTAGACCTGATATATGAAGTCACTCCCCCGTCTGGTCATCTTTCTGCACTTCATCACTATTATTCCTAGCTTGACGGTCTTCTCAGTGCACATCACAAAAGGCCTTTTGAACTCTGTAATACAATAGATGCATTGTAATCCCTGTTGTATATACACCTTCTTACTATATCGTATCCCGGCGACTTGCCAAATCACTCAAGATGGCCGAGGAGCAGCAACCCACGCCCGAGAACATGACGATGCTCCAGGGCTTCGAGTGGTACGTGCCTGCCGACCAGAAGCATTGGATCCGGCTTGACAAGCACATTCCGCAACTGAAAAAGTTCGGCGTGGACAACATCTGGATTCCTCCTGCGTAAGAGGCATCCTTCCCCCACCTCCATCCCAGACAACGCATAGTGTCTCTGACAAGTTACCACAGATGCAAAGGATCATCACCTAACGGGAATGGCTACGACATCTATGACCTGTATGATCTTGGCGAGTTCGACCAGAAGGGCGGCGTCGCCACCAAATGGGGCACCAAGGACGACCTGATGAAGATGTGCCAGACGGCTAAGGACAACAAGGTCGGCATCTACTTTGACGCCGTTCTGAACCATAGATTCGCCGCGGATCGCAAGGAGAAGTGCGAGGCCATCGAGGTCGACCTTGATGACCGCACCCAGGAGATCAGCGACAAGTACGAGATCGAGGCCTGGGTCGGGTTCAACTTCCCCGGCCGAGGCGAGAAGTACAGCAACTTGAAGTACCATTGGTATCATTTCAGCGGCGTCGATTACAATGCCGCTAATAAGCAGACCGGTATTTTCAAGATCGCGGGTGACAAGTCCCAGGGCTGGGCCAAGGATGGTGATGTCGATGACGAGAAGGGCAACTAGTACATGGCACCTATCATTCCCTCGCTCTACCAGTATGCGGACTAACACACCTTCTTCTTTAGCGACTTCCTCATGGGTTCTGATCTGGACTATTCCCATCCCGAGGTTGAAAGTGACGTCCTCAACTGGGGCAAATGGTTGGCACAGACGGTGCCGCTTAAGGGGATCCGCTTCGACGCCATCAAGCACTACAGCCAAGACTTTCTCCGCAAGTTTATTACCATGCTGGACGAGAAGTACGGCGAAGGCTGGTTCTTCGTCGGCGAGTTCTGGAAGGATTCCCTCGACGATATGACGCGATATCTGGAGAGCATGCATAAGAAGTTCTCTCTGTTCGATGCGCCTCTTGTCTATAACTTCAGCGAGATCAGCAAGACCGAGGGTGCCGACTTGCGTAAGGTGTTTGACGATACTTTGGTCTCTGTCATGCCAGTCAATGCTGTGACTCTCGTGATGAGTAAGCTCCGCCTTCTTGATGAAATGATTTAATTACCTACGGCAAATGACTAAACCGACATTGCTTATAGACCACGACACGCAGCCTTACCAGGCGCTGGAAGCCCCTATTGAGGGTTGGTTCAAGCCGCTGGCCTATGCTCTCATTTTACTCAGAGACCAGGGATACCCCTGCCTGTGGTATGGCGACCTCTACGGCATCGACCCTAAGGGGGAGCACCCGTTCCCGCCCTCGTGCGGCGGCGCGCTGCCCAAGCTCTCGTTGGCGCGCAAGCTCTATTCGTATGGCAAGCAGCAAGACTACTTCGATTATGCGACGTGTCTCGGTTGGGTCCGCTACGGCACGTGGGACCGGAAGGACGGCTGCGCCGTCGTCCTCAGCAACGCCGGACCTGGCGAGAAGAAGATGCACGTGGGCGAGTTGCACGCCGGCGAGGTGTGGACCGACGTCCTCGGCTGGTCGGATGCGGAAGTGACGATCGGCGATGACGGCTTCGGTGACTTTGTGTGTGGCGGTACTAGCGTCAGCATCTTCGTGAACCGGGAAGCCGAGGGACGGGACCAGTTCAACGAGACTTTGTAAGTTCACTTGCTTCTATGGAACCCTTACTGCTGGGCTATGCTAACAGAATCCCAACAATAGCAACGAAAAGATTTACGACGAGTAGATGGGAAATGGGCTGGGGAGTTGAAAAGTGTTTTGTCTGGCTCCTGTTTGACTTCGACGACACCCCCTATTGATGCATACAAGTTGTAATAAACAGTATAACTTAATTAACGACAGTTAAACTTTTGGTCCCTATTCAGTGAGCGTGTGCATTAGATCCGCAAAGTAATACCCAACAGCCGGTTTGCCATATCTCCCCCGACAGCCAACCGAGCATTGTATAAATAGCCACACTGGCCGGGACTAGTATGGTATTTGACAATCTTTAGACCTGACCTCAGTGGACAAGAAACTGGGACAAGGCCAATTAAGCTGGCGAAAGAGGCAATTGCTCTGATCATGCCGAGATATGAATATATATGATTGGTCCTCATGCGGAATCTGGGGTATTAGCCGGCAGGGTTTGTCTGGTTTGTGTGTGCCGTCCAGCCAATCCCGTCGTTCAAACTTATTGCAACATAATCAACTACATGATGCATTGGGTCTGGATGATATTCGGAGCGTACACTTAGATTTCAATGTGACCATGCTCGAACATGGTAAAATGGTATATAAAGGCCGCGTTGGGCAGTACACCCACCCATGATGTCTTCTAACCAGGTCCACACGTCTACGATCACTTCCCAACGTCTGTTCAAGCCCAACGTTTCAACATGAGAATTGGTGTCTACGCTCTTGGGGCCTTTGCCGGCCAGGCTGCAGCTCACGCCATCTTCCAGCAGCTATGGGTTGATGGAAAGGACCAGATAAGTCTCCATTTTTACCACAGACTTCAGTCCCCCCTTTATTGCAAACAGTCCAACGGAAAGACCCCAAGCTAACTATCCGTGTCTTTGGTTCGTTTACGGATCAACCTGCGTGCGCATGCCAGGCTCCAACACCCCCGTCACCAGCGCAGGCAGCGCCGACATGCGATGCAACGCCGGCGGCTCCCGCGGGGTGTCGGGCAAGTGCGCCGTGGCGCCGGGGTCGACGGTGACGGTCGAGATGCACCAGCAGCCCGGGGACCGCAACTGCCGCAACGAGGCCATCGGGGGCGCGCACTACGGCCCCGTCAACGTCTACCTCAGCAAGGTGGACGACGCGAGCCGGGCCGACGGGTCCGCGGCCTGGTACAAGATCTTCGCCAACGCGTGGGCGCCGGCGGCCAGCTCCGGCGGGTACAGCGCCGGCGACAACGACCTGTGGGGCGTCAAGGACCTCAACGCCTGCTGCGGCCGCATGGACGTCGCCATCCCGCCCGACACCCCCGCCGGCGACTACCTCTTGCGCGCCGAGGTCATCGCCCTCCACACCGCCGGCCAGGCCGGCGGCGCCCAGTTCTACATCTCGTGCTACCAGCTGACGGTCGCGGGCGGCAGTGGCGGGAAAGCGGTCCCCGCGGGTGTCAGGTTCCCGGGCGCGATCAAGGCGAACGACCCGGGTGTCATGATCAATATCCACGCCAAGGTCACTTCGTACGTGAACCCGGGCCCGGCTGTGGTGGCGGGGGGTGAGACCAGGACGCCCGGGAAGGGGTGTACGGGGTGTGAGAAGACGTGCAAGGCCTAGGCTATATCTGGCGGTATAGTTCTCGATATCTTTGTTTTGTTGATCTTCATGTTGCCATTGTTGTTGTTATGTTGCATTTAGTGACCGTGGTTTTGTCCCCTGACCGGTCGTTTCTATTGTTTCATGATGATCATGCTCTTTTCATCTAGAACAAGTTCCCCCTTTTTCGTTACTCAGATATACCCATGCTAACAGGGTGGCATGAATTCAATACTGTTCGCCCATGCTTGCATTCGCCCCCTCTGGCGTACAACTGGATGTCGTGAACAGGGTCCTGGTTTCAATAAAAGTGGCAATATGTGATTATAGGGGAGGCAGCAAATTGAAGCGACATGTCTTCTTTAATCTCGGTATTGTCTAAATACCTGTTAGCAATCTGTAGAAACCTAGGTGGCTCCTTAACTATCCTACGTACCTAGGCACCTATCAATCAATCTTTTGACAGCACTAGATGCCACAGGGTACTTGCTTCATTCAAGTGAGGCGGTTACAGTCAATCATTTGTGCAGAGGCGGGTAATTCGCAGACCCTCATGTGGTGATTGGGAAGGATCGAGTCTTCAAGGTCTAAGCGCTTCCTCTTCTGATTACAGCTGTCAAGGCGATTGATAGATAGATATGCTTAAGTCTGATATCTCTCTTTCACCCCGTCTTTGGATTCAACACACAAAATCACAAGGGTCCAATCTAATGTTATATTACACAGAACGTTCATATGCACCTAGACAGGGAAACGGGTTTTTTTCATCCCTCCTATGTTGTCTCTTAACGACTTTCCGCCTTCCAGCAATTTTGGAATGTGCCACCTTACACCCCAAGAGAAAATGCAGAAGCCCTTTCATTTCCAATGTCCACCGATTCCAAGCAGCCACCTGAAGTTTCCGGGTGGAAGTAAACACTTGCTTAATCCCCTTTTGTCCTATCAAATCGAGACAACGGGCACTTGACTTTGGCTCGCCGCTGCCCTGAACCATATCTCCTCTAGACCGTTGCCTCCTTGATCTAGTCCCCTCAAGAATCGTTCAGTCCTGTACCACCATTGGGGTTCGGGTCCCCTGATTCCATCCCCTTAGGTCTAAACTCTGTCCTGATAGGCTGCATTAGCGCAAGCAGTGTTTGGAGGAGATACGACGAAACATAAGTCGCGTCAACGATGCTGCGTCGGTCTGTTGGAACTTCAACGTCTTTGGCTGCTTTTAGAGTTTCTTAGCTGTTTCCCTTTGCCCAACCAAGGTTGTACATGACTACTTGATATTCACTCTGTCCAAGAGACCATGGCAAGATACACGTGTCCCGGCGACCAGTCAGTCCACTGGGGGTCTGTATCTATCAAGGATAGTAGCAGACCAGATTCACATAGAGAGTTGCATGATATCATCGGAGAATGATAGCTTTTGCGCAATCCGAAGACCGGGCAGAGAACGAGGAAGAGCACGTTTTCGCGGTGAACTCACCGCCATCGGGCTGATGCTCGTCGAAGACGCCATGGCTTTGTACTACCAAGACGGGATGACTTCGAGATTAACACTTGAAATCGGATCCTTCGATACCAATCAATGACCAAGCCGCCTCGAGGCCAGGCAAGGTCAGTTTAGGGCTACGTCCGAAATTATCCAGATGGCTCCAAGGTTTCATGGCGTTCTGCCATGCCCGTCTGTGCGCCCAAGAGGTATGTGGCTATGCACTTATCTAGGATAGCCTACATCTCATTTGCTCGAACGAAACAGATTCAACTGGTTCCATTGGGAGTTATCTCTTAACAGTCCTCGCTTCTCATCCATCTTCACTTCGTTCATGGTCTTAGGAATGCCTTCGCATCGGGAAACAACAAAATGCTGGTCGTTAAGCCAATACTGATCCTCGTGGGACTTTTCTCCACCGTGTGTCGAGCCGGTGTATTACAGGATGCGAGCCAGATACCTGCCTGTGGTGTTCGTTACCTCTTCTTCGTTAAGTCTAGTCGACACCAGAAAGCCATTCGCTGACATTTCACTACAGAGAGACTGCCTAGTGCGGACAATACCCGGGTCTGCCTGCCTGACACCTCTCGATTCAGCGTGCCTCTGCCCTGATCCAGCTTCACAAAAAGTACTGCAAGCTTGTTTATCGGCGAGCTGTACAGTTACAGAGTCCCTGGGTGCGTTATTACCCGCTTGCCGGATTTGTCTTCGTTCTGACATATACTGTAGCTGTGGCCTGGATACAGGATCAGGAATGTACCAGGCCGCGCCGCTCTAGGAGAGCAGACTTGTCCGGTATCGTTTCAATAGAGATATTCACCTTATTTTGCGCTTTCATTCGAATGTACGCAAGGTGGAAGACGCTACACACGTATGAAGCAGACGACTACCTTATGATTGCAATCATAGTAAGTTCCCTAATTTACATCATCAACACTTGAAATGGTCACTTACTCACAGTTTGGTAGATTGTTTTCTTGATTTTCACAATCCTTAGCCAATATGGTATGTTTAGCTCTACCAACAGTAACTATCGTGCAGATGGCTAATATCAAGCCAGCAAGACTCACAGGTTTTGGCGTCGATATGTGGACTATAAATGCTGATACTATCACAGCAGCGCTCAAGGTACGGATTAGCCCTGGGCTGAGAACTAAAAGAAGACAGTCGTTATTGACAACATGACTAGGTGCTTTACGTTGACGGAATATTCTACTACATTGTCTTAGGACTTAGTAGAATAGTGATGCTGTGCTTCTTGCTACGCGAGTTCCCGTACGAGTGGTTCAGAAAAACCGCCTTCGGTACAATGATTTTCACCGGGATTACGACCATTATCTGTGTGTTCTTACATACATTTCAATGCCTCCCAGTGTCATATCTATGGCTAGGGTGGAAGGACGCGTCCATGGCTCACACCTGTCTAGATGTCAGTAGTCTCGGCTACGGGACGTCTACAATTGCCATTATCCAGGATATCATCATCATTTCTCTTCCCATCCCCTTGATAAGGAGTCTGAACGCCGGTTTACGAAAGAAGATCGCGATCTCGGTAGTATTCGCTCTGGGTATCTTCATTTTAATATCGGCCTATCTAAGGCTACATTACCTTGTTCTGTCGGCGAAGTCTACGAATCTCACATGGTGAGTAATTGTGTCTCTTTGCAATGCTTCCAGGCAAACAGCGACGGGCTTGACATTGATGTAGGTAAGCTGACTTGAAGCTATAGGGATTATACGGATTACCTGGTATGGACAAACCTTGAGGTGAACGTATCCGTTATTGTGGTCTCGCTACCGGCGATCCGCGAATTTGCGACCCAAGTGCTCCCCGACGCATACGCATCTTTCAGACGGGCCTCGGACACATCAGACGCAGACGAGCGCCGACTGACAGCCATGACCAAAATCTCCAAGCAGTCGTCGTGTCACCGGCGTAAGCTCACGGGCTTTTTCACACCCAAAGAGCCGTGTGCTGATGACACTGGCGAGGGCCAACTCGAGCTGGGAGATCGACTCCACGGCACTACGCACACGGAGATTGGGACGGGACCCGACCGAACAAGCCAAATGTACACCCAAGGCATCCGAGTCAAACGGACGATGACGACGACGACAACCAGGTCGAAGCGGGCATCGCAACGGCCGCGTGCGTGGGACGAAAAGTCGTTTGTGAGCCTGAGGGTTGCGGAGCACGTCCGGCAGGAGGGCATCATCGAGGCGTTGAATTACGATTTTGATTTTACGGCGATGCCCAAGAAGTTTGATGAGACGGCATAAATATTGACCTTCTTGGGCGACCGAAAAGGCCGCTCATCTGTATTACTGAACCAATGTATTCCAATACGACAAAAAGTTTGTACATATAGTTGAAGCATACTGTGTGTGGACAGCTTGTAGCTGAATGAATTGCACACCGATCTTTCTCTTGCTTATGGCGAGGTTATTCTAAGAGACGGCGACCATGAAGAGTCCGACTTGACGAAATACTCGCAATCAAAGCAACGCACCTCGAAATATATCGGGCGTTGAACATGTAAGTGTACCTAAGTTAAGTGCAGGTTGCAGGCGTGCACACTGTAGGTTAGGTAGTTGCTAGAAGATGGAAAATACGGGGTTGCCTTGGCCTAAAGAGCCAAATCCTACCTAGGCCTCCCGAACCCAAAGCCTCTAACCCCAAAAAGACGATAGGCTCGAGCCTCCCACCGGTGTTTCAGTGGGGGTAACCTGGAATTCCCCGCTGTGATTGGCAACTGTCTGATCCGTCATTCGTTTCTTTGCTATGGAAGCTCGTTGACCGTCTCCTACTAAATCATACGATACGCACCATTTGGCAGAGTTTCTTTCGTTTGAGGCATCTGAACAGCATTGGGAGAGTCAAGAAGGATACAACACGCATTCCACAGCCACCCGAAAGAAACGCACACGATGGGGGCCCCTGCTAAAGGCGAAGCGGCCACCAAGGCTCGCATCATGAACCACAGTACGTGAACCCCCCTTTACTCACCTACCGATTTGTGTATATGTACTGGCACTGATCGCGCAACAGTGAACGCCGACCACACGGCAGACCTGGAGCACTACCTCCGGGCCTTCAACGGCCTGTCCGCCTCGGCGGCCGCCAAGCCCCAGCTCGTGGACATGGCGACGGACAAGCTCGTCATCAGGACCCCCGCCGCTGGCGAGACGCTGCACACCGTGGCCATCGACCCGCCCATGGCGAACCTGTCCGAGTCGCGCGCGCGGCTCGTCGACATGACGCGCGACGCCCTGCAGCGGCTGGGACTGAGCGACATCGTCGTGGACCGGTACCTGCCGCCGGCCGGGTTTGATTGCGTCGTCTTCTTCGGCGTCGCCTTCTACTTCTTCTGCGCGGCGACCGTATCGCTCGTCGACCGCGGCGCGGGCACGCCCGTCTGGGACGCGCTCGACACCGCCATCCCGCCCGCGCTCGGCGGCGTCGCCGGCTACGTCTGGCTCGTCAAGGCCATCTTCGTGCCTGTCCTCGCCATCCACGTCACCGAGTCGTGGTGGATGGCCAAGACGCGCATGGAGAAGCACCGCGTGCCGGCTTTTACTGGCGTGTGGTGGCTCTGGGTCGCTAGCGTCTTCTTCGAGGGGGTCCCCGCGTTTCGGCGGTTGGATCGGTTGGTCGCGGCGGAGAGGGCGAAGAAGGAGGCCCAGAAGCACTGAAGTAGGACGTTTTGAAAAGTCGTGGGCAGAGGAGAGGCATGGTCCCTTTCTGGACTGCAACTAGGACTTATCTGCGTCGCCGTGTCTTGCAATGCTTGACAAAAGATATGGAAGACGGGACTCGAAGCGAGCTACTATGAAGAAAGCAGGGGGGTTCGACGCCTGAAAACCAGTCAACGAATGGCATTGTGTATTATCAACAGCTCTGCATAACATCGCGCCTGGCCCAATCGAACTTGGTACACTCTGTACGGTTGCTTCAAATTAATTTGTTTCATCAAGATACGGCTGTATTGTACTTACGCAGTCATCTGATAGTGGCTGGCCTCCCGCATGATTAGTCGATTGTCTTTACATCATCAATTTCTATACCCCTCCTTCATCTGTTTGTTGTAGCACAAGAAGTAAAAAAGCCATGGCATTCTGGAGTTGAGATTAAATAGATCAACATCAATCTCCCACCTTCGCTGGACTTTCTAATTTTTCAAACGAACTCGTCGATAACCGAACCGTTTCTTGAACCGTTTCTTGGCTTATTTTCCTCTTTACCCGTCCTCAAATCTTACCTTCATACTATTTCTTGCTTGGCCTCGACCTCAGACACATAAACTTTTGAAAATGGTGGCCTTCGTTTTTGTTTCACTGGTGAGTCAATAACTGCGATCTGTTACTATTAGAAATGACTCTAATGAGTGTGGCTTTTTAGTCCTTGTTGGTGCTTGCTGCTGTTGCTATGTGAGTGGTTTACCTTTGGTCGTGCTCCATTACAACAGACTATACCAAATGGCTTTTGTTGGTTCTTTCGTGTATGGCTAACCTCAAACTTGCAGCTATGCTCTCGTCCAATCCATCAAACTGTCTCTCCCGGTATCGTTGGGTCTGGCTATCCTCACCGTGCTGATGCCCTTCACGGCATGGGCAAGCGTCTATGGCGCCCGGTTGTTCCGTCGCCTCTCCTCCTCCTACTCCAAGGTCGGTGGAGGTAGTGCCGGAGGCCTCATGCAGCACCCGCTCGTCCCGTTCGTCTTGCAGGTGCTCCAGGGTATCGCGAGCATCGTCATGGCGACTTTGTGGTCCCAGGGATTCATGGGGTCGGGACAGGTGGTAGACTGCAACACGCAGACTACGTGGCGAAGTCTCTGGATGGCCCACGACGGCAGTTCCATTGAGAGAATCCAGAACGCGTTCGGCTGCTGCGGGCTCAACAGCGTCCGGGACATGGCCTGGCCGTCCCCGCATGGCAATGTCGGGCTCTGTCGCGAGTTGACCCACCGGGAGACGTCGTGTGCTGTTCCCTGGCGTGGCACATTGCAGCGTATATCTGGTTTCGAGTTTGGCGTTGCGTTGGGCTGTGCGGTAATTCAGGTAAGGAATATTTGACGAAGGCCACCTTGCCCCATAAGGCTCATCATCGCTTACCCATTATATACACAGTTCTTCTATCTCGCCCGAACTCTGCTCCGTATCTTCCGGGAAGCGGCTGAGAACATGTCTCGACGTAACCGCAACATCAATGCTGGTATCATAGAGCCTGGCCCTGAAGCTTCCCTGGTGCGAAGAGCGACGGGAGGAGGAGTGGAAGAGGGGAGCAACCACTCGTATCGCACCATGGGCGGCCACAATTATGCAGCGGTCACTCATGACGCTGACACGGAAGCGGCGGATGACGACGCAGAAGAGGACTTGAATAGCGATACTGCTGCTCGGCTTCTGCGTAACGACAACAATCCTAGCCGATGATCTCTGAAGTGGATACATCAGCTTATCAGTCAAGTCAGCTACGCCTGGAATCAAAGCGATGTAGCCCATGGGGCTGTCTTTCGAGCGTCTCATGTCTGGGTATTCCTCTGGAATCATCTCGGTGTCGTTAGGGGAGGGGAATTGTCTATTAGCTATGCTTGCGGAAATAGTTTGGGATACGCAGTGCCCACCATCTTCTGTCGTGTTTGACAACCAACAGACCTCAGGTTATATCTCGGCCTTCGAGACAACAGTGTAAAGATCCACGTCTTGGTTGATTTACTTCTCATAGCAGCAAAACTGATTCATTTGATCTGTCAGCAATTCTTGTACTGCCTTGATAACCAGAAAGTGCCACGATAAGCAAGTTCAAACATTATATATCGATTAGACACAGTCCGCCTGACTAATCGTGGTTGTGTGTATACCAAACCGCAGATCACTCTTTCATATGCACCAAAAAAAGAGCGAAAAAATCGACGATGATAGATATGGTTATCGAGTTAACTGTAACTGTGCTCTGTTTCCATAGGCAGCAGAAATACCCATTTTCTTATCGGAGATGGCCCGAAGATCAAGGGCGGGTTATTTTTTATTTTTGCAAGTATTTCGTCGACCCGCCAACTGGAAAACTCAGATCCAGCCGGGTACCAATTCGAGGTCGATGGCTCCATGGTGGACGGTGGGTGGCAGTTCAATCAGTCTGAACAGGAATAGTTGATATATCAGTGGCAAAAGGAATCGAGAGACAGCGTTGGGGCCCATGTTGAGGATGACAATAAATGTTCGCCTGTTGCAATTTACCCCGGATTTTCAGCCCTATCAAGGATTTATCTAACCTTAGCGATCAGCTGTTGAACCAGATGGTTGGGTCAGTCAGGGGCCCGCTGTATTAGCTTTCAGCTGCCAACCCCCTATCTTGCCAAACCGTGTGTAAACAATTCGGACGAAAAATGGCAGAAGATCTGTGAACACTCAATCGCCATAGTCGAAGGCTTCTCTTTTTGAAATAATTATTGCCTGAATACCGAGCATCCATAAAGCCCAAGTGACCGTCTGCCCATCTGCCGTAGCTAATCCCTATCTCGCCAGTTCCCTCTGTCGAACGTGAAAGCGAAGACAACCTAGATCCAGCAGGGTGTCGTACGTGTCGTACATTCCCCCAGCCCGTTTTACTGATCCAGTCTTGCCAGGTTCCTTAATTCGATTAAGCTTAAGTGATTTTAAGTTAATTCCCCGGCTTAAGGCTTCCATATACGCCTCGGGTGATTTACAGTATACAACAGGGATCTCTGGCAACTGGATCTATTGCAGTATCAGCAATATTGTGAGTAGCCAAGCGAGTGATCTAAGGAATAATCGTTCTACCTATGGTCCTCTAAAAGATCCAAGTGACATGAAATATATACATGGCAATCCCACGCCTTGATGGACGTTCGAATACGAAGACTGTTCATAGAGCCTACAACGTACAATCAGCCCGTGATATGCTTCGCTGTTGGCTCGATCCCCTGGAAATTCGTAAACCTACCATCTCGTCGTCCTGTTTCGGAGATGCTATTGTTGCCGGTGAGTAATAATCACTGCACTAGCAGACCAACGAGGTACTCGTTCCGTAGGACCACGAAGCCTATACAGCATATTTTTGTCTTATCGTGTGAATAACTTCCTTCTATGGCCTGTTTTGGCTCGCCGGGCAGGCATCTCCATTAACAGCAGCCCGCGTCCCAAGCTTTGGCCCGAGTTATTGCTGCAAAGTCGTCACCTAGGAGTCACACCATTACAGTGCTGGCGCCTGACCCGAACTATTCCCAGAGTATAGCAGATTCATTCAGTAGGTTTGATTTTCTGCAGCCTCTTGAACTATATTTGGATCGACTATATATATTCTTCCTATCTCCTGTTTCTATTCCCAACCTGAATTGGGAACCATCACAACAGCTCACATTCTCTTGAGTCCATCTGCCACCCCCAACTTGACCTACTCTTCCACACCTTTCACACTGTACAATCACCTCTACCTTCCCACTTGAGAGACCTCTCTATATCGAGACCTACCTCTTCTTCGAGATCATCGAGAGAACGGTCAAGATATTGTCAAGACTTGTCTTCTTACCACTCTCTTTTGTACAACATCTGTTCTCAACTCTCAGCTTATTTCAACTGTCTATTGGACGTTGCATATACCCTGAAGTTGTTGAATACACACACATACACAACATGGATTCCTCAGGTCAGAGCTCCAACAACAACTTGGGCATGGGCGACGAGAACTATACAACCAATATGGGTTTTCAATTTCCAGATCAATGGACCGGGTCGATGGGCTTGGATGATGTTGACATGGATGCTGTGATCGCCAATATTGGTCAGGACATGAACTTCGAGCTCGACCTCTCAGGCTCTGCACCTGATTACAGCCAGCAGAATGCCTACCAGTTCCGGAACAACTTCTCGAACATGGGTGACTTCGACTTCAACGCCCAAGCCGACTTGTCGACTATGGGCAACTACATCAATCCAGCCCTCCTCAATATTGGAGCGCAGAACAACATCCACCAGGGCATTGGTAATCCACTTACTTATGCCCCTCAGCCTCTGGCCGACTTCAACTACATGTATCCAGAGCTAGAGGGCTTGGGGAACGATCAGTTCTCTATGGCACAGGGGCAAGCCGCTGGCAACCCCTTCCAGGCCAACAACGACAACAACACTACTATGGACAGTGTAATTTCCTCCACTTCCACTTCGGTTTCTACAGAACCTATCGGCACCTCAGGTGCCACCTCAGCAGCCTTGCCCACCTTTGACAACGCTGCTGCTTCTGCTACTTCAACTTCTTCTCCATTCGCTGCTCCTGCTGCTACACCTTTTCCGCCTGTTCCCGCACCAGTGCAGAGCACTGGTCGGGCCAGGAGGACCCGGAAGCGAAAGGCCTCCCCCGAGCCTGGGTCTGATGACGCACGCGAGGGCCAGGCATCACCCCAGAAGCGTATGAAGCTCAAGCAGTTCTCCTGCAAACACTGCCGCAAGGCCAAGGTCAAGTGCAACGCCGAGATTGGCATCTCCTGTTCCGCTTGCACCAAGGCCGGCAAGCAGTGCCTCATCGACGGCCAGGACCGCCGGACCAAGAACACCAACTTCGCCGACTTCATGGCCAAGCTGGAGAACAAGCACTACCTCATCAAGGAGTGCTACTTTCTCGGCCTTCGGGCCACAGAGAACGAGGCAAATTTCAACCTCTTCAAGCAAAACTGGCATCCGACTTCAAACGCATCGAATTTCTTCCAAATCTTCGCGTCTACTACTTCTCAAGAGGATCAAGCCAGATGGGACAACATCTTCAGGATTGACACTGTCACTAATCCTAATGTTGCCATTGAACAAATTATGGCAGAAGCCAAGTTGCTGTCGCTTCGAACGGTCAAGGTCAAGGATGTTCGACCCTTGAAGGAGAAGCTTAAGAAAGTCGCCCACTGGACACTCTCTTATTTTTATACTTCACTGGACAATCTCTCGAAAACCGACATCCAGGTTCCCGATCAACAACAATGGATCAGTATGACTCCGTTCGTCAGCTACAGCTTCGAACAAATGAACTTTCAGAACGACACCCACGACGTAGCCATGCTACGTCAGCGAGGCAAGTTGAACCCAACATACCTCAAGCAGCTCTGTGGCGAGTGGGCATTCAAGCAGGAATGCCTCACAAATGCAAATATCGCCACACCTCCCTTGGTGGCTGCAGTCCCTCAGGCACCCCAGCCTATGGCAACACCACCACCTCAGGAGCAACAGCTCATCCCTGAGGTCCAGGCTGACCACATTATCGTCAATTATGAGGCTCCAGCCCCCGTACTTCCCCAGGAGGTACCAGCCACAGCCGACATCACACCTGAACAACTTGAACAAGATTTTGAACAATACTTGGCTTATAATAATGAGCAACCATCACAGCCCACCATCGACCCGGCCCTCCTACACCCGGCCGTCGAGGGCGAGCAACTACCTATCGTCACCGACAACAACGATGAAAAGATGGGCATCGACGACGATGGCACATCCCAACCAGGTCATTTGACTTCCTTCCTTAATCTGGACCCGAGATTGTCCTTATTCGGCGATAACATTGGAGAGTCATTGTTATCTGCTCCCGGCGACACTGATCACCTTTTGGACCCGAGCAAAGAAGCAGAGACCAACGCTTGGCTCTATTCGATCTCTGGTGCTCCGCTGGAATGGGAGCATGGGGAGTCATCTGACCTTCCTGTACAGGCTGATGGCTCTGAAGTAGCCTCTGCAAACCCTGTAGAGGAAGAACCTTTGTCTGAAATGGATCAGCATTCCATCGATGCTTACCACCAGCACATGGAGGAAGCGGAGCAGCCTCCGTCTAACTCGGATGAGCAGCAGCTCGCCGAGAACTCCGACCAGGACGACAATGATAGTCTTTTTGGCGGATATACTGAGTCCGAGATCTCTGAGGCGGAGTAGAAAGCGAAGGCTGTCAACCTGGCGAGGGGCAACTTCGCACTACACTCACCACTGGCACAAGTGCAAACATCAGCCGCTTATCAGAGACCAGGAGCAGATATTATCTGTTGCTTGGATGGACGTGGAGGAAAACGGGGTTTATGAGCGTCAACAGATCTTGATCTATACGCGAGGAGCTTTTGAATTGTGTGATTTCCGGGCTGGGTTGGGTATACGTACCTACCCTTTGATAAGACTCAATGGCTTTGGAGCGCGGAGTTTGGGATAATACCCTTTGCCAGGCCTTCGTGGCTTTTGAGCGTGGATTTTGGAAAAATACCCTGTGGCAAGCCACAATGGCTTTTGAGCGTGGAGTTTGGGATACATCATACATACCCTTACATCATATTTGATATGGGTTCTTGCAGGCTTGCAAGTTATTGCTTGGGTAATTGGAATTTAGGTATAGCGGAACATCACATACAAAATACATATAGAACCCAATAAAAAAAGGTTCACCAATCTTTTCCATTTTTCATTGCCGTGAAGTGTGTAGATGTGTTGTAAATTGAGTAGGGGAGCTTTGTTGCTCGTGAACTTCCAGGTGACCAAGACCCTGACCCAGCTATACATCTGCATGTAGGTAAGTACAAGGCATGCACCTAAGTACCAGCCTCCTGGGATGCAAATGTCACCCTCACCGACCGCTTGGCTTGGTATAGGGTAACATACATTATGGAACGACTTGAGGGCGATGGAATATTGGGCGAGTAAGTTTGCAGTCAGACGAGGAACATCCCATTCCATTCCCATTCGGCCATCGTGACGAGGTTTGCCGAAAAGCCTCGATTGTCCCCGAGTGCCCCGAAGGACAGGCCAGGTTCCCCGCGTAGGTGGAGTAGCAACCCCATGTTTTCCCCAACCGCCCCTATCGACTCCAACGTCATTTTCCCCCATTCGGGACATGGAGACCGGTTCTATCCACTCTTGGCCGCTACTCAAGTGACTAAAAGAAATCATGGTTTGTGCAACGGGGAAGACGGTGCCGGTTGGTGCAGGCAGGTATATAAGGTGAGGTGAGGAGACGCCTCGGAGCTCGTGAGGTTGGATTCCTTCACCGCTCTCAGAATCTGGATAGCAGGCTTCTTGTCAGAGAACCGTTGTTCGATCTCGGTTCTACCCTCTTGGATTCGGTCTACTTTACCTCCCTTGGTATCTTTGGGATAGAGAGCATCTCATAATGGCACCTCTCGCTCTCTGGTCGGTTGTGCCGCTTCTGGCGGCCATGGCCCAGGCGTCCTGGGTTCCAGCGACACCAATGCTTCCTCGTAACAACGAGGCGCGGTGGCAGAAGGAGATGGCACCACGAGCTACCAACTCGACAAGTCAATGGCCATATGGACCCTTCAAGACTCAAGGTCGTGACATCGTGGACAGCCGGGGTGAAATCCTATCCTGGGCGGGCATCAATTGGCCCATGAGTGGTATGTTTGAGTTTCCAAACTTCACCAATACATTTGCTGACATTCAAGTATAGGTGAAACCATGATTCCGGAGGGTCTTGAGTGGAAGTCGGTCGACGAGATCCTCGACGATGTACAGTCAGTAGGATGGAACGTCCTTCGAATGTAAGACCTTTTTTAATAAGCCTCCCTGGTCACATAATGCTGACTTAAGGCTCAGGGGATATGCCACCCAGATGATCGATGAGATCTACGAACGGGACGGCAACGATATCTCGTTGGAAGTTGCCATGATCGTGGGACTCGGCTACGAGAACGGGACCAAAGTGACCAACGAGATCGTCAGCAAGAACCCGGGCTGGACTGCCCAGACCACGCGCTTCGAGATCTGGTCCGACATCGCCAACAAGGCGCTCGAGAAGGGCATTTTCATCCACCCGGACGTGCACGTCCACAAGGCCAAGTGGTGCTGCAGCCACTCGGACGGCAACGCCTGGTTCGACGACGTCCACTTCAACACGTCCAACTGGCGGCGGGGGCTGGCGTACGTGGCGGACTGGGCCAAGCAGCACCCCAACGTCGTGTCCATGTCGCTGCGCAACGAGCTGCGCTCCTCGTGGAACCGCACCGACCTCTACTACAACTGGCAGACGCTCGTCGGCAACATGAGCGCCGGCTCCGACGCCATCCACGACGCCAACCCGGATCTGCTCATCAGCTGGTCCGGCATGCAGTACGACGAGGACCTGTCGGCGCTGACGACCCGCAAGAACATCCTGACCGCCCCCTGCTACAAGTGCGACGCGATCCGCGACGCGAACCGAAGGGACCCCGTCTACTTCGACCTGGACAGCTACCCTTGGGCCGACAAGGTCTTCTGGGAGCTGCACATCTACCCCATGAGCGAGGACGTGGACACGGGGACCTGCGAGGCCGTCGAGGCGGCGCTGTACCGAGCCGGCTTCCACGCACTGGGCATGGACGCTCCCCCGGGCTGCGCGAAGAACCTGACGGGTGGCGACTGCCCGCCGCCGCAGCGCCTGACCCCCGTGATGCTGACCGAGTTCGGCCACGCCCAGGACTCAACCCTCTACAACGACACCCTCCAGAACTGTCTGGTCGAGTACACTAAGAAGCACCGCGTCGGCTGGATGGTCTGGAGCTTGGCCGGCAGCTACCGCACCCGCGAGGGCGTCCAGGGCATGTCGGACACCTGGGGCCTCACCAACTTCGAGTGGGATGGCTGGAACGACGCCGAGACGGTGGAGAATTACTGGAAGCCCTGGGTCAAGGCGATGAACGCTACGGTCAAGTCATGAAAGCGTCCTTGGTAGTACAAGTAATCTTCTAACTTACCATATAATGTATATACAACAAATCATTAATGAAGAACATACTTGGTTGGCTATAAGGAACAATTCCCACATCATACCCATGTTTTCCTCGCATAGTCAAGTTCTATACCGGCGCACATTCCAGCTGTCGATGATATAGGTGGTGTTGCTGGATATAAGGTCATTACTTATGTACCTATATCTACCGTACTTAGGTATGTGGCATACAACCCTGCCTAAGCAGTATGAATTAGATGATATTCTTTGTCTATGTGATTGCGCTACATGTCTCTTCTTCCGCTAGTATCAGCTGAGGACGCTTGATTCCATCTGCAGGAACGATCATATGGATTTCGTGTGATATACATCTGAGTGACTTCTCATATTTACTCAATGAAGCAAGCATTGGGGGTTGCCTTTTGGCAACGGCTCTGGACTGCGCCATCCCCGCATTCCGCAACGGTTAGATCGGTGTACCTCATCTAGATGTGCTGACGAGATCAATAAGCTGTGTTGATATGTTTTCCCTCCTGAGAGTTGTGTATGTAAATCTCAACAAACGCCCATGCCATGCCATGCCATTCCCTATCATGCAACGTATTCTCTTCTCGTAACTCATTGCACAAAATTGTGTGCCGACAGCCGGCCTAAGGGGCCAGGGGTATAGCATAGTATGTCGTTATTGTGTGTATATGCCCGTGAAACCATGCTCGCAGCGAGCGCATGTTGGTATGTATGTGGTCATTATCTTTTGTTGTTATAGTTGTTGTTTTCCGAAAGCCGTTCTTATAGGCGAATGTACAGATCCATGCACTCGATCCTCCACTCTCTCTTCCCCAGGAGACTCCGCAGCCACTCGATGCCCAGGCCCGTCCACTCGGTCCTCCTGCGGTCGATCTCGCCGGCCGCGGCGCCGGCTAGGGCGCCCACGGTGGTGTTCAGCATCTCGAAAGCGGTCGCGGTGAAGTTGTCGGCGCCCGCCCCGCCTGCCATGGCGGCCGACTCCGCAGATGATGGAGAGGCTGCCGCGCCGGCTATCGTTTCATTCTTCGGGTAGTAATACGTCGAGGGCCGGGGCGCGAACCAGTTGCTGTTGAAGTCGAAGAAGCAGCGGTCGGACCAGTGGCACGAGGTGACGAAGAGGATCAGGAGCAGCACGGAGCAGTAGACGCAGGGCCGGTTCAGGAAGTATGTGCACACGAAGAACAGGAAGATGAAGGCCGGCGAGGCGTTCGTGGGGATGAAAAGCAGGGGAAGCCAGCTATGCCACAGACGATGGGTCGTTAGTCAAGATGTTTGTTGCAGTACAGGCCGGTGTACGAGGAATGAATGGACACCGGGCAGAGCAAACTCACCTCCGTAAGCAGAACATGGCGCCGTTGGGAAGTCCTTGGAAGGAATTCCTGAGTTGTAGAGCCGAATTGGTAGCCCGATATCCAGGGGGGGTTTTCGGCTACTTTTTTTTGGTTGCGATGCTGGATGCACGGGTTTGGGTGGCGTCGATCCGCAGAACTTTGGTCAAGGGCCCCGAGTTCAATGTACGTAGGTCCTGTAGGTACGTCGGGCGATGATGATCGGGCGGGCGCAAGGGGAAAACCACACACGCTCGGATGGAGAACACACACAGCAGTCAAGCACGCGTGGCTTATGCACGATCAATTGTCAGTGCGAAGAGGCGTTTGTGGATGTGGTTTGGACGATGATGGCATAGGAGAAAAGCAACAAATCGTCAACAAGGAACCTAATGTTGAATTGCATACATGACCTGACTTAACCAGTAGCAGCAGGGGGGGTGTTTCAATTCCACCCGGCAGCCATCTGCAGCCTTGATGAGGGAGTCTAGGAGCCTGGGAGCCTTCGTGGGCTGGCCGAGGCGGCTGGGCTGGCCTTTGACTGGATCTGAGGGAAACCCCGCTAAGAAATTATTAGGCGGTCCAGTGTGCACAGATTGATTGACTGAGGGCAACAGCGCCAGTGAGCTTGGTGCTTGGATGGTTTCCAAGAGCAGAGAGCAGAGAGCTCTTGAGTGTTTACTTTATACCCCGGCGACCGTTGTCGTAACATCTACGCATTGAGCTATAATACTATAATGGCATATGTACCTGAGGTAATGCTAAGATAGTATTGAACGGTTGAACACATGTAGAATGCAAACCAGCTCGCATCTAAGAGGGGTGTTGGTAGCTGTGGGGGTATGTAGAAATACAGCGGTCATCACAGTGACAGTGAGTTGCCTCATTGGAAGATCGTTCAGGCGCGAGAGAGAGAGCGAGGTAAGGTGCAAGTATCCATCAGCGACCACAGACCAGGCCGACCGACCGTAGAGCCGTAGAGCCGTACCACCATCGACAGGACAGCGCAACGTGCATGGATCGTACCCAATGAAGTGGGATGGGGGGGAAAACTGACGGGAACGATCTTATTTGCTTGTTTCGGTCAACTCAACTCAACTCCCAACCGGCTGCGTTTGCCATGACTAATTCGGCAGAGTATTGATTGCCCACTCGTCCTATCTTTTTTTCTTTTGTTCCTCAAAAAATTTCTGAATATTGAATGCGCCGTGTTCGTCGCGACCAATAAGTTATATGCCTGCTGTATGTATTTCATTTCTTTCCGTCGCATCTATCTCCAGTTGCTCTCGCTAGGTACTGTACTCTATGTACCAAATCGCACTCGGCCAAAATAAACTGGACCACACGTTGAAAAGGCCGTGCTGAAGACACACTGGTGACTGGACAAGGTAGCAAGGTAGCAGCAAGCAAGCAACAGGGCCCAACATCCTCCAAGACTAGCGGCCAAAGTTGCATCGGCTGGAGAGGGAGCTTGGGCGATTTGACTGAAACAACCATCGGATTGGGCAGCTTCGCTAACCCAGAAACTTTTCAGCCATCCATCCCAATCCCATCGCATCAAAAAACGTCAACCACCATTTGGGAGATTATCTCTTGATTTTCCCTCATCCTCTTTCCCACGCACCCCCACCCTCCATCAACAAACATACATTTCACCTTCTGACGGGCTTCAGACCAAAAAAAAGAAGAAGCTCTGTCGCCTGCTCAGATCCTTTCGTTTGATTGCACTCAGCCAGCCAACCCGATCATCCCATCGCGACCAACAACCGGACGGTAGCTCGCTGTCCGGACTTCGGATACAGAAGTCATGGCGAGCTACAATCAGTCGGGCGCCGGCAACGGCCCCGACGACCACCTCAATGCAATGCTGGCTCGTATGCGAGCCAACCAGCAACAGGGCCAGGGCCAGGGCGAGCGAAACTACAAGGACAACGACGATTTGTCTCGTTTGGCGCTCTCGCTGAATCATGACTACCTCGATTCTCCTACCTCGTTCAACCAGGATGCTTCCGCTTCCGACGGCTTCCCTCCGCCCGCCCCTACACCGCCGACAAGTAACTTCTCCCATTCTCACGGTCCTCCGAACATGTCCAACTTGGGTCCAATTGGTTCTCTACCTGGCGGTGGTTCGCATCCCAACAACAACAACACCGGCAAACAGTCAAATCAGTCCATCAATCTGCTGGGGCTTCTGAAGTTCAACCCTGCTGGTAACAAGAGCACGTTGGCCAATCAGACCCTCTCTCAGCCGTCGCCATTGGCTCACCACCAGTCTGCGTCGTCGCTGGAGCAGTCGATGAACTTCCCTCACGGTGGCCTTCAGCCCACCACCCTTCATGCCCCGGTTCCCATTCAAGGCGATCCGCAAGGCTATCTGGCCTCACTGATGAAGGGTGACTCGCAGATGGAATCTGCACGAACCGATGAGCAGCAACAGCAGCAGCAGCAGCAGCAGCAACAGCAGCAGCAGCAGCAGCAGCAACAGCAGCAGCAGCAGCAGGCACAGTCCTCTGCGCCTGCTGCGCCAGAGTGGAACACAGGTGCCCCGGATGAGACGCAGGCCTATCTGCTGAGCCTCTTGCAGAAGAAGAAGCCATCGCAGACCGACGAGCCTTATCTCGCCGAATCTTCTTCGCATCCGGACCTGAGTGCACACGCAAATGCCTCAAAGGAGAATCACAACGGAGATCTAAGCGAGCTGTTAAGGCGAGAGCAACCTCAGATGTTGTCTCAAGACCCGCATTATTCGTTGCAGGCCGAGCTGCAACAGCAGCAGCCTTACAGTCCTTCCGCATCCATAAAAAACGAGTATGCTTCTCAATCTTCCCAGAACGGTGCAACCCGGAAGCCTACCAAGTTCGACTACAATAATCCCTTTGAGGACCTTGCTTCATTTTCTCCCCAGAACAAGGCCTCCAAGTCATCCACTCCCGGCCAGACTGCACCCAGCATTCAGATCCTGAAGAAGGCGCCCAGCACCACGTCTTCTCCCGGTGCTAACGATAGCAAACGCCACAGCTTTCAGCGAAGCCATATCACGAGCCCAGAGCATAATCGTCAATCACCTTCTACTTTCCGTGGTGAGCAGCAGCCTGACGCTCGTGAAGAGTATCACAAGGAGACTGTCTCCGAGGCCATTGACGATATTGCAGAGTCCGCCGATAGAGAGGCTCAAGAAGCAATTGCTCGATTGGAACACGAGGAAGCCCAGGCCCAGATCGTGCAAGATTTGGATGAAATGATTCGGGCCAAGTCGAATTCTGAGTTTGACGAGAAGTCGGAGCTTGCAGCCCGAGATATCCAGAGAGAGCTCGAGAAGGAAGAGAACTCGGGACTTCTTGAGCGATCAATGTCCCCCAGTATGGCTCAAGCTGTTCGCGATATTGTCGACGAAGCCGCTAATGGCCACGGTCCCATAGCTGAAAGCTGGGAGAGTGCCGATCCTGATGAGATTGTGGTGATAGAAGAGGAATCGTCCCCTGTCAAGGTTTACAACTTCCCAATGAAGCCTTGGATCTCGATCTCGCTGCAGGAGAATGAGGAATCTCGTCCCCAATTCCGAGAAGAGGTCATCCTTGATATTGCTAGAGTCAAGAAGGAATTTGATCAGATCGACCGGAACCTGGTTTCCAGCACCAAGTCCTTCATTGTCTACGGCATGTCCAAGGCTGGCGGCATTCGAGTCATTCGACAGGATGATGGACGTGACGCTAAATTATTCACCGAGACCAAGGATCGCATCTTCAATATTGCTGTTTCGTCTACTCCTGCCGACGTCCACACCGCGCAGAAGGAAGCCATCATTGGTACTGGAATTAGCGGCACTGTCTACCACATTCTACTGAGAAATGGCGACAAAGACTACATTGACGATGCGCATCCAGAGCAGTACGGCTTTGCTCTGCCACCCATCAGCACCCACGAAGGCGATGCCCCCGGAGGAGTCCTGAAGACACGAGCTAGAACCTCGTGTGCTCACCCAGAATACTTCGCCGTAGGGCGTGGTAAGACGATTAGCATCATCTGGCCATCGTACATCATGAAGCACAAGCTCTTCAAACCTGGCCACGACCGCGTCGTCGACACCGAGAAATTGTCGAAGCAATGTTCGTTGCGAATCAACACTGGTAAGGCCGGCAAGGATTTCACCTTCAGCCAAGACGACAGTACAATCGTGTCTCTTGACAAGTCTGGTCGCGTCAAGTTCTGGGACGTACGAGATCTTACGGCTGTCGACGAAGAATCCGATCCACGATTCCCGATGCCAGCGCAGACTTCGCTTGAGGTTAGGGAGCCTTTGATGACTCTCACCACCACACCGGAGGGAGAGAAGGCTTGGCCAACATCTGTCTTACTGCTGGATAAGCAACGGCCGTACCAGAAGCGTTGCGCCTTACGCTACATGATTGTAGGTATGAAGCAGAACCACACGCTTCAGCTATGGGACCTAGCCCTCGGCAAACCTGTGCAGGAGTTCAACCTTCCTCACTCCAAGGAATCCGATGCCGTCTGCAGTGTCATGTATCATCCCCCCACCGGGATGATCGTGGTAGGACACCCCACTCGCAACTCAGTCTACTTCCTCCACTTGTCTGCCCCCAAGTACACCATCAAGGGTCTGTCACAGGTTGACTACGTCCAGAAGTTGGTGGCCAAAGACGCGTCCATTCCCGAGCCCGATAGTACCGCGGTCATTAGTGGTGTACGCGAGTACTCTTTCGCCAACAAGGGAGTGATCCGAAGCTTGGATATGCTGGGAACGCCCGCGGCCGAATTGGAGAAGGACGAGCAAACGCTTTTTGAGCTCTACGTGATGCACTCGAAGGGTGTCTCCAACATTTGTATCAAGCAGAGCGAACTGGGGTGGACTCGAGACAATAAGGTTATCGCACCTGTGGATGCCATTGAGACTGGTATTGTAAAAATTACCAAACTTAAAGAGTTGCCCAGCACGCAACCTACCGAACAACAACCCATAGAGGACCCCACATCGTTGCCTATTCGCATCGCAGCTCGACCGAATTTGAAGGAAACCTCTTCACCTCACGCTCAGCCTGGTTCTGGCCAAGAAGACGCAAACCGCAAGTCTGCAGACGACATTGCCACTTCTCGGCAGCAACCTGAGCGCAAGGCTGCCGACGCACCTGTTACGCCTAACAATCAAACAGAGAAGTCGGACCGCCGATCGAGAAAGAAGCGAGAAAAGGCTGCTGCCGCCGCTGCCGCTGCCGAGAAACAGTCCAACTCCCAAGATCCCGTTCAGTCTACCAGCAGTGAGCACTCCGCACGCGTTGGTCCAGCCATGACCAAGAACGAGGCCAAGTCTTCGGCTTCTGCCCAATCGACTGCTCTGCCCGACTCGCTCCAGTCTGCCGTCAAGCAAATCGAGATGACGCTCAGCGGCGTGGTCGAGGCCGCGCTTGTAGAGAATCGTCAGAAGATGGACGACGATCTGCGCAATCGCGACAAGATCTTCACCAAGAGCCAACTCGACCTGCTCGACAGTGTTTCTGCAACGTTGGATGACAATGTGTCTCGTCTCTTGACAAGAACCATTAGCGATAAGGTTGAGGAGTATGTTGTACCTGCAGTGAACGAGCTCATCACTCGCACCATCACCGAACAGTTGGCTCGCACCGTCACGGAGCAGATCGACTCTAAGGTCAGCGGTCGCATCTCGCATGCCGTGCAGAACCAAATGCAGAAGCTGCTCCCTGCTGCCGTCAGCCAGGCGATCCAGAAGCCAGAACTGGCCAAGGTCGTCACCGAGAAGATTGGACAGAGCTTGTCAGTCAATATCGAGAAGACTTTCATGGACAATCTCCACAAGACCGTCGCACCCAACTTTACACGTATGGCAGCTACCGCAGCCAACCAGGCCACGGCCACTATACGACAACAAGCATCGGAACAAATTGAAGAGCTGGAGCACAAGATTCGTGCCGATAGCAACAAGATCGACCAGCTTACTGCATTGGTTACGCGACTCTCTGATACCGTGTCCTCCATGGCCGCAACTCAGGCTCAGTTCCATGAGGCATTCCTCAAGATGCAGCAGCCAGCCTCTCGCGAGCGTCCGTCTCGTGAAGTGTCCCATTCGCAGTACTCGCAGGCGTCCCAAGGGCCTTCATACTCGAATATCCAAGCACAGAACTACCCCAGCCCCTCGGCCAACTCCACTAATCAGATGATGCTACGCAACGCAGCTGGCTCCAACAGCAGCAAAGATCATGACCTCGACCGTAAGATTGCCGACGTCGCAAACTTTGTTGAGCGAGGCGAGCTTGAAGCTGCTCTGGTCAAGTGGTTGCAGTCGGACCGTAAGAATGACATCTTCAAGGGTTATCTGATCAAGTTGGACGCCAACTCCCTCAACGAGTTGTCACCTCTTGTGTCTCTGGCCGCAATTGCCGAGTTGGCACGTGAGCTTGATGGACACTGCCTCCGAGAGAAGGTTGCTTGGATGGAAATCATCATTCGCAGCATGCACGGCTCCCTGCCGCACATTGTAAGCTCTCACATACCTGACCATCTTCGACAAACTCCAAAACTAACCGCGTTTGTGCCACAGGAATCCCAGGTCCGCGAAGTGGTCCCGAACATTCTCGGCGGCTGTGTGTCCTCGATTGAAGAGCTTTTCATGCGAATCAACCACGTCGCGCCCACAGAGCAGATTCTTAAGCATCTCTCGCAGATGATTTCTATGGCCAACACCATTATCGAGTTTGCAAGCAAGCCGAACATGAACATCGGTGCATACTAAGCAGTACAAGACCATGGTCACTGATATGTACATACACTGGTTGCCGGAGTTGTTCTCAGTTTCTCACAGGGTTCATCCCGCATAGCGGTTTATGGTTTATCGAGGGAGTTAGTTCAGTTTGGTTTGGTTTCTGCTGCACACATATCTGCTGTGCAGCATTATGATTTTTACAGTTCTCATCGCCGAGGCGGAAAGAACGAGACGAGGTTCATGAGATCAACGATGGACGAAACTCGGTTCTTTCTTTCTGTTATTGCGTTCTTTATACCCCCATACCGGCATAATGGCATCATCTGGTGTTTAGGGTCAAAAATGTTGTTGTTTGCACGCTCTCTATGATTCTTCTCACAATGATTTTATCCATGACTGTTATGTCGTGGTCAGTAAGGAGGGAGGGAAGGGGTAATTATGAAGGGTGGAGGGAGGAGTTTCATCGTGTTCCTAATCAGAGACGATGAAGAATTGAAATGAGGACAAGGGGGATGGATGGATGAGCGTCATAATATTCTGCATGCCAGACCATAGTCTGGGACCCCTAGGCTTTTGTGCCGGGGGCATTGATCTTCCTTTTACTCGTGCTCATCATTTTTGCGGATGAGACACATGAATTTCATGTAGCGGTTGTTGTAAAGCACATAAAATGAGCACTGGCCCAGCATCGTTATTGTTTTGACTTTTGCCTGTTGTTGCTTTTGCATAATCTTTGCGATGTACGAGAGGTTGCAAATAGCATCATTTGTGATAAATCTGAGGCAGTTGCCCCTATCATTTGCATTGTCTCTGCTAGCTTATGTGGATGCTCTTGATTAAAAATATTCAACCCACCCTCCATCACTGATTTTTCACCCCTTTACAGAGACGAGGCCAAGGCTAGCTCGTAAGCGAAGCCAACGGTCATCTTGGCGTGCTGCAGGACGTGGTCGAAGTTGACCGAGTCCATCGTGTCACGGTCGGTGTGGATAAGCGGGCTTGTGTTCTCGAAGGCGGACTCGATGACAAAGGCCGAAGGGTATCCAGCCTTGGAAGCCGAGGCGTGGTCTGAGCAAGCGTAACCACACTTCGTTTCAACATAAGGGATGTCGCAGTACTAGCAGCAGCACGCAGGTCAGTTAGGTTCTCTCGGGAGTATAGACTAAGGGGTTCCGCGCAGGGGTGCATTTTGGGAAAGACGGCACTTACGGCGGTGATGATCTTCTTGATGAAGTTGGTGAGGCCGGTATCGACGTAGTCGGTGATGACACCGACCGACTCCTTACTGCCGGCCTTGACGTAGCCAGTCATGTCCTGCTGGAGCATGGCCTTGACGTCGCGCTTGTCCTTGGAGTACTGGGTGAAGATGGCCTGGCTGCCCAGCAGGCCGCCCTCCTCGGCGCTGTACCAGTGGAACTCGAGCGTGTTGGCGGCCTGGCCGGCGGCGACGGTGGGGTCCTGGAGGAGGACGCGGAGGGCTTCGAGGGTGGTCATGGACCCGGAGCCATCGTCGTCGGCGCCGGGGGAGCGGCCCTCGACGGGGCTGCGCTGGTTGACCGAGTCCTGGTGGGCGCCCACGACGATGGTCTTGGCGCTCAGGCCCGGGACGGTGGCGATGACGCTGCTCTGGCCCCACGTGTGGGTGAAAGCCTTGGCCGTTACGCCCTTGACACCGCTGTCGGTGATGACGGCGTTGACCTGGCTCAGCAGCCACTCGGACGACTGCTTGCCGTAGCTCGACTTGTAGTACCGGTTGTGGAAGTCGGAGAAGGTCTGCAACTTGGTGCGCATGACGGACTTGTCCAGCTTGCCCAGGAGGGTCTTGACCTTGGCCGTCTGCGCCATGGCCGAGGGGAAGGTGACGGCGGCGCTCTCAGCGAGGATTTTGGGCCGGGCCGCAAGCTCGGTGAGCTCCGGGTACTCGGTGATGTCGAAGAAGTTCTTGCCATCCTGTTTGTAAAATCGTTAGTTGACTGGCTTCCAGATCCTAGAGGACACAGCTATTGGTGGCTCTCAATACGTACAGCCTTCAGTTCCCACTTCTCGGCCTCCGTGACGACTCTGGTCTCACCCGGCGCAAGTTCGATGGTGTACTTCTCCTGGGTAACTTCTCGTCGACCGACGGAGAGGGCGGTGGTGGCGGAAGCAGCCAGGGCCGCAACGAGGAGGGAGCGAACCATCTTGTTGGATGTGTTGTACTTGAGGTAGAGCAAAGAGAGATATTGAGCACAGGCTACCGAACGAAGGAAGGCCTACTACATGATGAGACTATCGGGGCGATAGACATGCCTTTTATAAGCCAGCCAGAGCGCGGTGTCGTCCAGATGCATCTCTCTCGTGATGCGTGAGGGAAAAGTGGGATGGTGTCTTAGTTTACTCGGTACACCACAGCGAATGGCTCACGATTACCGGTTCGGGAAGTTGCGAGCTATTGGATGGATTGGATGGAGCGCCGACCCAAGCTTTGGTGTGGGCACATCGCGTGCTGGTGCTGGTTTGCCCTCTCCTCGGCTTGCCTATCGCAATTAAGGCCGTTCATGCACTACCACCGGCTCAATGGACCGGACGGATATCGCGCGTCGACAGGCCATCCGTTTCGGCAGCTGGGCGCGTTGTATTCTCGATATACGGCACTCGACTTATTCGAAATCGACCCATGGTCCAGGCACGCAATAGATACATAGTTAGCGAGTCCCGAGTCAGAGTCCTTGATGCGCGTGTGCAGATCAGGGGCGCTGGTCACGATTCCGTAAGTTGTCTCGTTCTTCCAATGTATATACTTGCACTGCCAAGCCGGGCGACCCCCCCTCAACTTTCAACTGATGTGGCCAATCAGGAGCATCATCGAGACAGAATTGATGCCCAAAACGGTAGCTGGTTGCACAAGCTTAACGAGCTTTGTTTGCCGAGATGGTCGCTCAGGGAGGAGATTATGCGGGGTGTGGTGGACATGCGTTCGTTATCTGACTTGGGGGCGGCAACGAGGTGACTGGCAATTGCAGGGGAGGTGCCAAACGGACTACAGTAAAGAATCGTCCAGCTTAACGTCCTTCCATATGCAAACATCTAAGGCCGGCCCAAGTCGCATTCGCCAAGACGGAGAATATGATATCGAGAGATCCATTGTAGAAGGTCGTCATCAGCTTGTTGTCTTGGTGAGATGTCACCAAAACGTCCGCTCGCTCTTGCTGAGTTAGGAAGGTTGTTTTTGGTGGTTGCCAAGACGTCGTATTACACGTCGTAACTGCCGCCGCCGTTATGCAGGAGAAAGTGGGTTTAAGCGAGAAGATAAGGCCGAACACAGACACTGACTGGATTATTAAGTCCAGGAGGAGTCCACCTGGAATGGAATGTGCACTTGCCGGGCATCAATTGGTTCAATCGGCCTCATCGGCAGTGCATGCGTATTACATAACATTCATCTTGTAGATCGGCAGATCTCATGTTTTCTTTTTGTCATGGGCCGACCGCAAGCGTGCGGTTGCATTCCGATGAAGCTTAAAAAGGTTTCACCTCCAGATTTGGCATCGTGACGGCTAACGCGGCCGCACCCGCAAGCCCCTGTCTCAGACTACCTCGCCGGTGATTCCATTGCAGAGTCAATGTCTCTGACGTCCCGGGCAATGATCTACCATTGTAAGCTGCGATGCCAATTTGGGAATGCCATCCCAGGCTATCCAAGATATGACAAGATGTGAATGCTGGAATATTGCCAAGACTAAAGTCTACCGTTCTCAGCATAGTAGTCAGGCTCAAGGTAATATAGGTCCTCTATTTGACGAGCTGGGAAGAAGGGCCTGTGACTGCCTATCCATCCATGTCGATTTCTCACTCTTTGGTCAACTCGATGGCTCGACGCAATGGCGTGGGGTGGCCTAGTACTCGGTTCGCTGCTTTGGTCTACTTGCAGAGCAATCACCATAGCAAATTCAGGACCAGAGCTGCATCTCCCTTATGTCCAGGAAAGAGCTGGGATTCACCCTCGATCAGTATGCTACACATATGTAACGACGATGCTGGTTACAATAATGCCGGATACCAATACTACTTCAGTTGAAGGTGCCCCTGGCGTTGGAGGCACTTCATTGAACTCAAATACAATACCAGATCTTTCGATCACGAACGATAACACCGCCAGCGACAGGAACCCCGGTGGCTCAGAAACCCTACCACGTGGTCCTGCCTCCGTCGAGGAGTCGAATCGTGTTTCGCCCGCAGCGTCGGGAGCGAAGCCCAATGCTGGTGGTTCTGGAGATTCCAGTGGTCAGATTACGGAACAGCCAAACCGGGACCTGTCTTCGAGCATTCCAATCCCCGGGACGTCCAAATTAAGCGACGAGATCTCGGGCGCAGGCGTCTCTACAGCAGGAAATGGCCCTAGTTCAATCTTGGACCGGCCGGATCCATCTAGTGCAGAGGTGCCCATTAACCCTAACCCTTCTACCCCCTTTCCAAGTACCTTTGCTGCTGCTACCTCCCAATCAGAGCAAACGCAAACACAACCCACTGAGTTCACCGATAGTAATCAGCCTGGATCAATTACAGTCTTGGGTCCGCCTACCACAGTCACTGGCTCACCTTCGACCATTACTTCGGCAGCTTCGACTCCGGCTGGCACGGATATCAGAAGCACTTTAACCACCTCAAGCGGCGCATCCAGCTCGACTATATCAACAGTCCTGTTAAGTGTGGAATTCAGCGCAGAAGAAGCTAGCAACGGCACTCTTGTCCGGAGGTCTTTGAATTGGAAGCGTGACGACACTTCGGGTTTCGTTGGAGACGCAACTTACCAGAACCCCGATACATGCAGCAGTGCTACGTTATTCAGGCAAGGCAACGGCCAGTTAGTGAGCCGCCAAAGACCGTTATCAGTCGACCCTGGTGTGGACTATATCAATCTCTCTGACTACCCAGGCGGGTCGATTTCGACCACTTTCTCTGTCGTAGGCCGCACTCTGTTCTGGAACAATACCGCGTTCTACGGCGGATCAGCGCGGTTCTGTCAGCGACAGAGTGGGACTGTATATGGGCTGTTCACTGAAAATCCGGGACCTGACAACTGTACCTTGATCAATTTGGTTGTCTACACAGGTGGGTTATACCCCCTTTCCAATTGAATTGTTCTATACTGACCGAATCTAGCCAATGAATGTCAAAACGGCACCCTGGTTGCGCCAGATATCAGTTCTCAACCGGCCTCACCCCCCAGGTCAACGGGCAATGGGGCTTCAGCTGTACCACAAAGTAGCTCAGAGCCCCCGGTTAATACAAATGGAGGTACCGATACATCCCAGACAGATGGTTTGTCGGGTACCATAAGAACAATCGAATCGACTGATACTGAGGGCCGTACGGGGGCGTCTACTACCCTAACGGGATCGCCGTCTTTCATCGATACATCGACGTTCAACTCCGTGGAAGAAACGCTAGGGCCAGGCACTGGGTCTGCTGGTAGAACGGATGAGGCTACAGCGAGCTCAAGAATTTCATCTACCACACCTGCAACTGGAGCCTCGTCAGGACCTGTGGTAACGGGAACTGCTGCTACAGTAACTCAGATTCCGAGTGACACAGAATCTGCTGCTATCACTTCTCCTACGAATGAACCGCCAATTACCACTGCGGGGCCCAGTTCAGGCGGCAGCGCTGCCGATATTACCACATCAGATTCCCTCCGGGACACTGGTACATTGATCAGCACCGGGACGTCTCGTGGGGTGTCAACCGCAAGTAGCCCGTTAGCATCTGGGAGCATAGGCTCTGGCAACAATGACGCTTCTGCATCAGTAGCCACAACGGTGACGAGCACCGCTGATCCGACAGCTACACAAAACACCACTGCGTTTTCCTCTGCTTCTAGCTCGGCCGCCAACGCCGGTAACCCGTCAAGTACCACACCAAGCGTCTCCTCCAATGTCAACACAGGGGCTGCTGCTACGGGGAGCTCGTCTTTATATTCGTCGACAACTTCAGTAACGGTCACCAACGATTCATCTGGGCCGACCCAAACGAGCTCAAATTCGGATAATACAACACCACTGACAACAGTAACGAGCATTTCAGGCATCATCACACCCAGCTCAGATGCCACCGTGGGGGCAACGAGTATTGAGTCTACTGCGGCTTCCACGCCGTCAACCTCAGGTTTGGATGTGAGCAACACTCCCTCGGCAACTCCAGGGCCATCCTCCGATGGTACAGGAACAGCACCAAGTACCACGGACACAATAACGTCAAACGAGGCTCCGAATAGCAGCCAACGAGAAGATTCCAGCAATACACCTCTAGACTCAACTACACCGCCAACCGAACCAGCTGTAACCTCGTCAGATATCGGCAGCATTTTCAGTCCGGGTTCTCCAACGTCACCCTCGACGCAGTCAGAGGAGTCTTCTACACTGATCATAGAATCATCTGAGACTACCACAGCTTCGGAACTGACTGCCACATCGCTAGACATATCCTCCACAATTAAATCCAACGCTGTAACTCTCACTACTAGCTCTTCGGATACCACAGAAACTTCAAATGACATCTCGACCACGGAAAGCCCCGAGACGACAACAAGCAACAGCGATGACACAGCTACTGGCATAAGCAGCACTGAAACCAGTGACTTCACCACAAGTACCGAAATTGGGAGTGTAGAGCCGTCTGAAACCTTCGCTTCGTCAACTATCTCAACTAACTCTGCCACGGAAAGTACGATTTCCGGGACAGACTCATCATTGACTGACGCCATCACTTCGTCCTCGACGGGCGACTTTCCCGCGAGTGGGACCAGAACAAGTGAGCCCGTGACAGGCGAGACCACGATAAACGGCATTACCAGCAGCTTAGAGTCCCCAGGCGTTTCAACTACCTCGACTACATTTACAGCCTCACTTACGGAAACTGGGATATCTTCCACTGCAGGCGTACAGTCCACAACCACCAATGATTCTACAGCAGGCAGTACTGACAATAGTGTCATCGCCACGGAGACACCCACCTCTGGATCTTCTACGACTTCTGCACTGGATACCACGAGCACAACCCAGGGTGATATGTCGAGTGAGAGCCAAGTGTCCTCGGGTAGTGTAACCCCCGGCTTGTCAGTATCTACAACTGAAACCGGGTTGAGCCTTAGTACCAGTTCTACCGGAAGTGGCACAGAGTCCAATGTTGCTTCAAGTACTACCTCTGTGGGCAATGTTCAAAGCAGTGACACTGCTTCCTCAGCAAGTACAGATATAAGGACCAGTACTAGCTCGGCAATCATTGTAACTTCAACTGCAGTCAGTAGTAATGGTGCCAGCACAGGTGCCAGTACAGAAAGTGTCACGGGCAGTACCGCCAGCAGCAGTACCGTCAGCTCAGTCACCCAGGGAGGCACTACCCCTAGTTCGACTACAACCTCTTCCTCGAGCACCGGCCAGAGCCTGTCAAGCAATTCTATTACGAGTGGTACGGCGTCTTCAAACTCAGCTGCTACTGGTTCAACAGCCGGTACGACGTCGAGTCCGGCGACTTTTAGTAGTACCAGCATAGTCATTAGCACGAATAGTGTCTCCAGTCCCAGTATCTCCGGAGTCGCCAGCATCAGCAGCACAAATTCTGCTACATCATCGTCATCTTCGGTCGGTGGCAGCACGGCTTCATCGTCAGTGTCTACTGGCTTGCCATCTTCCACGAGATCATCCTCATCGTTGGGCACTGGTAGTACGGCCTCTTCTACAACTTCTACAATATTCTCTATTCCTTCAACTACATCTTCTAGCAGAAGCTCAGCAACAATTTCACCAAGTTATACTACAGTGACCACGTAAGTGCTGTCCCAAACTAAGATGAATCTGTACTTATTTGAAAACCATAGACAATATAGCGGCACTTCTGTAACTACTACAACGGTTCCCCCCAGCGGTACGGCTGCTGGTACAGGTGAGATCCCCAAGTAAGAAGCCATTGTATCGTGTTCGGAGACGCTAATTCTAGATTCGATTCAGTGATCGTGCAACAACCAACAGGATATGTTACCACAACAGTGCAGTACACAGGGACTGGAAATATCGGCTCGGCTACCACCACAACCGTACCACCAAGCGGAACAGCACCGGGGACAGTGATTGTGCAAACTCCGCTTCCCACGTTGGATTGCGATCCATCGGGCTACCTGATACAAAACATGGCTCTCTATCGAATCAATATCACAACGGGCGGTTCTACTTTGATCAAGAACCCCGTCGGCGATGGAGTGCGTGGCATCAACGCTATGGGGTACAACGTGGGCGACAATTTCCTCTACGGGGCCATTGGGCAGGGGACCAGCACGAACTTGATCCGCATCGCGGCGACAGGCGACAGCACGATCCTGGGGTCGCTCAACGTGACGGTGACCCTGAACGCGGGCGACGTGGACGAGAACAACCAGTACTGGGCGACGGCGAGCGGCAAGCAGTGGGTGCAGGTAGACCTGAAGCCCGGGTCGGCGACGTTCGGGCGGACGCTGGCGAGCGGCACGGCGAACCCCCAGTACGCGCAGATCGACTGGGCGTACGTCCCCGGCGGCGGCAACTACCTCTGGGGCCTCGCGTACAACCCCAGCAACCTCAACACGTACCTGCAGCGCTTCGACCGCGTCGCGAAGACTTGGACCCTCTTTACGGATTTCGGCAATATCGCGGGTAAGAACACATGGGGCGCCGTCTACGCGTCCGATGATGGGTTTCTCTATGGTTCCGAGAATAATAGCGGCGAGATCTGGAAGTTCCCGCTCCCGACTAACGGCACGACGGCTGTCAAGGTTTCCAACGGGCCTGCGGCTTCTAGTAATGATGGCGCGAGGTGCATCAAGGCGGCAAATGTGTGAGGTAGATATATTATGTACTCAAGAGCATAGCTGGCGTGCGTGCCGTGGAATAAGAAGCTTTTTCCTTGGAAGGTGAGGATTATATATATACACCTTGATTAATCAGTCAATATTATTAAGCATCAACCATAAACATTCACATGTGAATGGGTTTATGCATATTTTTAAGGGTGAGGTTTACTCCTGATTTTGGGAGCTGAAGACCGCCTGGGAAACCCCTGGCTCAGCGGTAGGGCCCGCCATTGGTGCCATTGGTGCCCATTTGGTGGGGGTGTTGAAACATTCTAGTACTGATTCTAGGGCCCAGGGGTCGTCACGCTCTGGCCACGCGTTTCACAAAGCTCCGATGCCCACCGGCCACGGCGAGGATCGACGAACGACTTGCTGGCCCGACAGACAGTATTTTTAAAGAATCAGGACAACACGACGAATGTGGACTCATCATCGTCCCTCCTTTCCAGTTTACTTACTAGATTTCGCTGGCGACGTTACGGGGACTGTCTACCTTCTTCTTTATTTTCGTCCTTTCTGCCAAATCTCAATTTGCCTGCTGGTCGGCAATTCCATCATTACGTGTCTGCTACAACTACCTAATCGAAATTAAATATTCGCCTATAACTGTCTATCTCTAGTATATATCACCCTCCGTGATCCCAGCCGACAATCATGGATCACCCTCCCAGACGGCCGACCATGAAAGAATCGTGGTTCGCCCCGATCACCATCGACGTCCTCCTCAAAGTCCTCAATGTCACCATCTTCCACCCCTTCATCGCCTGGCTGATCCCGCTGTGCTTCCGCGCCGAGCACATGGAACTCGACGCCATGCCCATGCGCGTCACCATCGCCTGGGCCTTCGGCGTCACCATGTTCTGGATGGGCAACATGATGAGCCACAAGATCGCTTACGGCATGCCCCGCGAGGTCGACCTGAGCGAGGACGTCATCGTCATCACCGGCGGTGCCAGCGGCCTGGGCCTGCTCATCGCCGAGGTCTACGGCATGCGCGGCGCCACCGTCGCCGTGCTCGACAAGGCCGACCTCGAGGCCACCGACGCCCGCGGCATCACCTACTACAAGTGCGACGTCTCGGACAAGGCGCAGATCGCGAAAGCTGCTGCCGACATCGAGCGCGACCTGGGCCTGCCCACCATCCTCATCAACAACGCGGCCGAGGTCGTCGGCAAGAAGCTGCTGGACATGGAGGCCGAGGACGTCGAGCGCAGCATCTCTACCAATTTGTTGAGTCACTTCTACACCATCAAACAGTTCCTGCCCGGCATGCTGCGCAACGAGACGGGCGGTACCATCGTGACCGTCTCGAGCGTCATCGGCCACCTGGGCTCGGCGCAGCTGTCGGACTACGCCGCGGCCAAGGCGGGCGTGACGGCGCTGCACAAGTCGCTCGCGGCCGAGCTCTACGAGACGCCCGAGATCAAGACGATCCTGGTGACGCCCGGCCAGCTGAGCACGCCGCTGTTCCGCGGGGTCAAGACGCCCCACCCCTTCATGGCGCCCGTCGTCGAGCCCGTCGACGTGGCCAAGGAGATCATCTCGGCCATCGACATGGGCCTCAGCGACCACATTGCCATGCCCCTCTACGCCCGCTGGGTCGACTGGTACGACGTGCTGCCCGTCGGCGTGCAGCGCATCGCGCGGCGCATCAGCGGCATCGACCAGGGCATGAAGGGCTTTGTCGGACGCACGGGGACTACCAACGCGGCGGGCGAGAAGAAGGCGCCGCTTATCAACCCTTAGAGGAATGAAATCTAGGAGTGGCCCGCCGGGCTTGGGGAACGAGAGAAAATCGATGTATGATAAGATAGACAGCCAAACAGCGACCCAGCCACGCTTCTCAAAGACCGAGATTTAGTGGGATGATGAATCGATCCCTGTATCACATGTGGCATAGAGCAAAAGACCATCATATCATGATTGGATTTTACGGCCGTGTAATTAAATCACAGAAAATTACATGTTTATCATCCCTTGCAAGTACCTCTAATCACATGATTCCAGCTATCTGTGAGCCATTTTTGAGATCCTCGTTCACCGAGCTGAATCTAACGACGTGCATGTGGTATGATGATATGATGGGGGTGACATGGATCGGGGGTCGTCTTGATGGCAAGCGTTCATAACGCGCGTGGGGTGGTCCAGCACATAGCACCGATGCTCTATTTGCTTGCATGCTCGAAACGAACCCACGTGCAATAGCAAAACGGATTCGGCCTACACGTACGTATGTGGTGGATATCTAGTGTCGACTCTATATCATGTTAAATATAGCTCAGAGGGACTGACCTCACCTATAAGTTTTCAAGCGCACTGCAGCACTACAAAGACTCCCATCAAATCGGAAGCGTCGAGGATCGGGCTACCTTCCGTCGGGTCGCCTCCCGTCCAATCAGAGACTTGATTGTCATATCTGTCGATCCGCTTATCCATTCTATATACGGGATATGTCTAAGTACATATAGTGCTGGTATCAGCTACATAGGGTATGAACACGAGCAGGAGTATAGTATATATGACGAGTGAGTCCGATGCACTTTCGTAGAGCAAGGGTTTCGGTTACGCGCATGGGCTGACATTGACATGCAGAAGTTCCGCAGTGGCTTTCTTACTAATTGGTGGTTGAAAGAGTTCCAGCAACACCGCCGCCCCCTTTTGGGCTTCTTCTAGCCACGGCAGAATAAGGTATATGAGTCACGTATATCACCTGGGCACTTTCGGTGTGTTGATTCTACTTACTCTGATGAATGTGTGCCTGCAAGAAAAGAGTACGGATGACAAGATGATGGGTTGTCGTTGGCCCGGGACGCAACCCATTGCAGGCAACTACTTATTACTGTCAGCATCCTTTCCCGCATTGTGTTACCGAGAGATAGGGTGGCTGCATTGAAGCTATGCCTTGGGTACACTTCGCCTTCCATGCTCTTGAGAATAGCACAAGTGCTTCAGTATTGGATCTTACGAAAGGGCTCTCGGGCCGACAGCATAATTGGAGTGGCGCGGTATTCTCTAACACGATGCTTGGAGAGGTGATTCGATATGTGAAATATGATATATGCTGGTGTTAGAAGCCTTAGGTATGGTCGAGACAAGGGGGGGGGGAGGCACGCGGCGCTCTGAGTTGATTGGGTATGATGATAACGTGGGGGTCTCAACCCCCAAATGATGCATGCTTGTCTACATAACTTATACTTAACCTAAGCTGCCAGTCTCGACGCGAATTCAGAACAAGTCGAGGCCTGATACTTACAATTCCTTTTTCGTGGGAACTACCACAAAAAGATTGGGGGGGGGGGGGGGGGGGGGGGGGAGGGGGGGGGTAACTTCTCTTGCACTCAACGTTCCATCCCGCGTATGTGGCGTGGCGTGACGGATCTGGGGTTGGTGGTGATGCAACAAACCCACCCCCGGCGCGTGCCCAGAGATCCCTTATCTATGACCTCCTTCAGCCAATCACCTTCTCAGTGTAATCTTGACATTTTGATAGATCCAATGCAAATCATTCCAAGCCATTCCACTTCCTGCGCTTCCGGTAGGAGTAGCAGGAGGATGCGGCGGCACAGCAGTCGGTCAGTCAAACAATAAAACGATAGCTCAGCTAATAGAGACAGACATACAGCCTTGGTACCATCGTCCTTCAACGGTTGTCCTCCAACCAAACCAACCCTGAGACGCCTCCGCCACGCTCGGGTCAAGGACTAACACATGTATTTTCCCTTTCTCCAAGCCTGCCATACCGATCTTGATATGTATGCAGCAGCAGCATGACCCACCAAGCCTTGCTTTTTCTTCCTCGTGTCCGCCATATGCAAGAAATATCTATAGTAAGTGGTAAGGCACTTCAGGTAACCAACTGCCACTATCACTCAGCTGATGTGATATCAGTCCACTCTCGAGCACAAGCCACAGGACGCAGCAGCCTGCTTGAGAGCTGTTTCCTTCTTCTTCTTCTTACATAACTACCCCCTGGCTCGCTGTTCCTCCGGACAAGACAGTTCCAGGCACAGATCCGTATCTGGTCTTTGCCATTAGCACCAATATATCAACTTATCATATTATCAGGCTGCAGGTGTCTTGTTTTTGTTTGCATGGTCATCTCTTACACTGATCGCTGGTAGTGATGTGGTGGGACACTGCGCAGATCGAAGCAACTATCACTTGGCAGTTCGTCTGCAACCAGCTCGTGCCCGATGAGATCCAGAAGCTGGACCGGGCGCTGGGCTTCGGCGACGGCCTGACTAACGGCACCTACTGGGAATGGATCCGCGAAAAGGCCCCGCGCATCTTCCTGATCCTGGTCGACCTCGGCGCCCCGGACCAGATCTTCAACATCGTGGACGATTCCTGGGACGATGATGATTTGCCCATACCCCTCGATCAGATCGAACGCCTGGCCTTGACGGCCACGCGGAACGGCAAAATTGACCGGAGGTTTTACTACCGGCAGTTCCACTACCTGATACGAACCCTAAAGCAGGGGGGCCACTGTGCGTATGGTGATGATGAAATCATCCCTCTTGATATCGTGGACAGACGGCCGGTTGCCGGCCTGAGCCAGAATCATTCGGTGGACAAAGTCGAGCTGCCCAACTATCCGGGTGAGATTCTGTCGAGACGCCGGATCCCGGTGGGAACAGCACCGGGGATGTTGTCTGAAGATGACTTCCTGTGGGAGATCAACTACACAAAACATATACAAAACGGCCACCTTGTTTCCTACTTTGCATCTTATACCCATCAAGGCTTTGGATATGTGCTGTTTACCCCGGCTAGCGACTATAACCTGAAAACCACCTTGGGGGCCTTGCCGGCCCCTTTGAAGACCTTGTCGAAGCAGGATAGGAGAGTCCACGTCATGAACTGGATCCACTGCCTTGTCGATACACTATGTTATCTCCACAACCATGGCTGGGCACACGGCCAGATCAAACCGTCGACGGTGTTGTTTAACTCGAAACACCACATCTTCTTCACAGACCTCTCGCGCATCAGCGCCGAGACGTTGGCGAACTCGTCGGACAAGGCGGCCTTCGACAAGGAGTCGTACATCTATGCAGCCCCCGAGCAGTGGTTCCGTCCAGCGGCCGGTGCCACGAACATACAGCGGAGAGCGGCGGCGCTGAACTCACCCCCTTCGAGCCCCCCGGATGAGTACACCTTCTCCATCCCCAGGCACGGCTCCGAGTCCTCTAATAACGGCAACTCCACATCGGCGTTCCACACGCCCACGCCGAACCTGAACCCGCAGGCCGCCGACATCTTCTCCCTAGGCTGCGTCATTCTCGAGCTGCTGAGCCTGCAGATGAAGCGACCCACCCGCTCCTTCGCCTCGCACCGCGCCGCGAAGCACAAGATGCCCGGCCGCGGCGGCGCCGTGCCGGACTCATCCTTCCACAAGAACCTCGGGCAGGTCGAGTCGTGGATGGCGGGCCTCGCCAAGGACGCCGACAAGAAAAAGGGCAAAGACACGGTGTTCCGCGGCGTCGCGCCCCTGTGCAAGGTGGTCGCGCGAATGCTGTCGGTCGCGCCCCAGGACCGCCCCACGGCCCAGGAGGTCGTGCAGGAGACGTACAAGGTCCTGCGCGAGAGCGGCGTCAACGAGCCGCATTGCGTGCACCAGTACGGTGGCGGCAGCGGCGGAGGGTGGGAGTATGGCATGAGCGGCCTTCGCATAAGCGGCAAGGATAACAACAGTAATAAGAGAGACACTCACAATACTTCAGCGGTCGATGGTGAAGACGATGGAGGATTTCAGTACAACCCGCCGGTCATCATCGGCAAGCGCCCAAGCATGGTTATTGGCAACAGCCCTGAAGCGACAGCTACTACTGTCACCTCTAAGAAGAGCAATGATAATAATACAACTACACTCGAACAATACAAGCGCACCAGCAGCAGCAGCAGAGGCGGCGAAAAGGGTCGCGATAGTCCGACCCTGAGCGGGTTTGAGGCTATCCAAAACATCCGGGTCCATAAGGTGAGGAACTGGCAGACTCCTGCCTATGCAGGTACTTGAGTCTTCCTTTTCTTCTTCTTCTATTTCCGTCTGCGGGATAGCATGGACAGAAGGGAAGCTGACTACATGGGGTACTCTGCAGAGACCTACTAGTTCTAATTGACATTATCGAATGCTCGAGATGGGAACGTGGACCAATTTGAAAGAGGGTAGACAAGCCACGCCAGATTTTGACGATCAACTATGAAGACAGGCACCATGATGGCATATCCACTGGCCGATAGATAGACAGACAGCATGAACGATTTGGATGGGAGAGGCTAGAGTCAGTATGGTCGACATATCAATGAGCCAAATATACGCAAACGCACTTGAAACATACAGCCTGCTATCAACCGGCATGCATTTCAGGAACCGAACACATCATTACCTAATGCCGCTCGTACCTGGAACGGTTTGTTTTTGACGCCGTTAGAAACTACACGTGTAGACTGCTACAAGACACAAGCTAAGCGTAAGTCAGAAGAGTCAACGGGCCAGTGAGGTGGCGTGCCTTTATGTGTCGCCTCCTGTTCTTTGTCTTTGGCGTTGTGCCCGTCCTCTAATTAGGTAATTCTGTAGTCTCGGCTCTTTCGGAAACCTGTTGCATGTTCTAGCTCGCAAACGGATTGACGACGGACAAACGTAGCTCGGATCGGCTTTTGCCAGCTAGCCAGCCCATGGTGTTTGCCCGGCTAGCCAATAAAACGAGGTATGTATACACATTTGATCATACTTAGCACGTTGGAGGCAAGAAGGCAAGAAGAGATATCAATATAGTATCAAGGATGAAGGGGGATTGATTCGTTATATTATTTCCCCGCGCTGCAGTGTTGCATTGACATTGACACGGGTTTACATGGTAGGCCAGCTGGTAACCCCTCCGGTCCTTAGCGATTGGTTTTGATTTGAGCGAGAGCTGGATGTATCAGTCTGAAACCTGTCAAAAAACCAGGACTTGCGTCACTGTGCGAAATGCCGCTTCCTGGATGGCTGAGAAGATGGAGGTAGGGTGTTTGCCTCCCACCCCATCATCCTGCCAGCCTGCCTTTTGAGACGAGAAGAAGTTGAGTGCGCTAAGAGATATCGAGGTTTTTGTGGGAAACCGCAGACGAACTACGGATTAGCCCCCGTGGGGTTCATAAGCTTAGCTGGCTGGGTTGGGCTGGGCGGCTACAGGCTACAGACACCATCCTTGCGGTGGTGGAGCTACACCGAGAGACGAACTTTCACATCAATGGAAGCCAGACATAGTCAGGCCATTGCATCATATTTCCAGATGAAAGGGTAGATCCGAGACAAAACGATTGCCTACCTTAGACAGGTCAGCCGTTGAAGATAAACAAACCATGCTTGCTATTTCAGGAGTCAGTCTACTTGGTACGTGTGATCCAAGACTGATGCTTCAAAACTGTATGTCAATGTGCAGAAAGTTAAGATCAACTGCAGCTCCCGCCTGCACCTGTAATGACATATGTCTTCGGTAAGAGCCAAGGACGCAATCGCAATCACAATTACAGCATCCATCCATCTGCTCTGTACAACGGGAAGGATTCAAGTTTCAAGCTGCAAGCAGGCACTCCGTATGCACCTCCTAATAATGCATAAGCCGGCTATCAAGGCACGTCTGACAGCGATCGCTTACAAGAAGAGAAGCAGCAACAACAACAAAAGACTCACTCGACGAGTAATACAGCGAGCCGGGCTTTACCAACATTCCCATACCCCTGCTCATGGAGGATCGATGATCTCCATGCAGTTCAGCGTAAGCCAAATCCAGCTAGAGCAAGAGGCACAAGAGGCTTGCGGGTGGTCCCACACACATGGGATGGGAAAGAGGTCCGGAGCTACCAGTCCTGCGAGCCTCTGGACCTATCAGGGCCTATCACTGTTCACCATTCACTGTCGACTTCCCAAGCCATGCAGCTTTTTTTTGTTTCGAGTCCGCAAAGCAGGGAAGCTTGCCCTGCCCGGTAGCTACATTAGTTCGTTGATAGCTACTTACCGCTTACCTAGCTAGCATGTCGATATTTATCACCCAGGATACGATATGATCCCTAGTCAGGTCACTACTGACAAAGAAGAGAAGAAGAAGAAAAGCGAGTAACCCGTGTTGCGTGTTTGGGATCTTGGCAACACACGCGAATTGACACACCCAAACGGGCATAATGAGATGATGGTGCTACTACACCAGGCCATTTGAATCTATACACTACCAAACTACATACGTGCTTCCCTTCAAGTGTGCCCCCCTTCCCAATCTCTTTCCACTCTTGGGACGTTGGATGCTTTCCTATTTCTACTTCCTTCCTCTCACTCCACTCCTCGCTGTATTTTGCCAAAATTTTGGCAAGTCGTTCGGTTCTGTCCAGGCTCCCTTCGTTTACTCAAGCAAGCACCTATCGTCCGACCCTCTCAACTACTTCGTTCGCTTCTCAGGCCCACCTGTCGTCCCGACCCACGATCGTTTTGTTGAGAAGTAAACATTGAGCGCCGCAGATCACGACATCAGCTTCTTTTTGGTCTCTATTCTATTTGAGAGAATCGAAACCCGAGCAAGGTCTCGACTTTACCAAGTGTTGCGCTGGACGACCAATTCCCCCCCGAAGCTGTATCTTAGCTAAAGCTTGCACTTTCTTGGCTCTGGGCTCTTGGCGTCGATCAAGCTTCAACTTCAGTCTACTTAATTGCTTTCTTTGGAGACATTGGCAAAGCTTGGAATAGTGGAAATCCTTGGTCTATATTTCTCTCTGGCTTTTGCGGATCCCGCTTCCGTCAACATGCGCTCTTCAATTCTGGTAGGCGCCGCCGCTCTGAGCACCGTCGCTGTCAGTGCAAACACACCCACCATCGAAGCCGTCGGCAGCAAGTTCTTCGACAAGAATGGCAAGCAATTCTTTATGAAGGGTACGTCTTCCACTCCATTCGATATCGACGCATATGTAACATAACTAACATGGATCATAGGCATTGCTTACCAGCTGACCCCAGGTTCGTCTTTCCAATGAGCCTTCTTGGCAGATGCCCGAAGCAACTCTAACCCTTATTTCAACTTATAGACGACCCATTGGTGGATACCGAGCAGTGTCAACAAGATGCTGCCCTGATGCAAACGCTTGGCACCAACGCCATTCGTGTTTACCATGTAGACCCCGATGCTGACCACGATGGCTGCATGGCTGCCTTTGCTGACGCCGGTATCTATGCCACCATCGACATGGATACCTTCCACTCCTATATCTTGCCAGTAGGTTTTCCCTCTCTCCTCACTTGGCTCGGCATGTGACTGACCATGGCGCTGTAGGAAAACACTGTTTGGAACAAGACCCAGCTGGATTCGTACACGAAGGTTATGGACGCGTTCCACAAGTACGACAACTTGCTGGGCCTCTTTGTTGGAAATGAGATCATTGCACAGGCCAACCAGTCCCTGGCTGCCCCCTTCATCAAGGCTGCAGCTCGAGACACCAAGGCCTACCGAGACGCCAAGGGCTACCGCAATATTCCTATAGGCTATTCCGCAGCCGATATTGCCGAGCTGCGGCCTATGCTCCAGGACTATCTGACTTGCGGTGGCAATGCGTCGGAGAACATCGACTTCTTTGGCTTGAACTCGTACGAGTGGTGTGACCCGGCCAACTACCAGACCTCTGGTTACGCCAATCTTCAGGTCAACGCCAGCAACTTCCCCGTTCCCATTTTCTTCTCCGAGACTGGGTGTAACGTTCCCGGTCCTCGCCTCTTCGACGACCAAGCCGCGATTTTCGGACCGGACATGGTTAAGAGCTGGTCCGGTGCCATCATCTACGAGTGGATCCAAGAGGCCAACAACTACGGACTGATCTCGTACGGCCCCAAGGTCGACCCTACCGTCACCGGTGCCAACATCGATGGAGGCTACACCCGGAAGGGAAAGCCGACTCCCGTTTCCCCCGACTTTGAGAACTTGAAGACCCAGTGGAAGGCCATCAACCCTACCGGAGTCGCCCGGTCCGACTACGATGCCAAGAGTGCTTCGACTCGTGACTGCCCCAAGGCTACTTCCGGTGGGTGGCTCGTGGACGGCAACGTCGCTGTCCCCACCCTTGGTGCTACCTTGGGGAGCACTCACTCCCAGATTCCCTCCGCCACTGCCACTGCCAAGGATCACGAACCTACGGAATCCAAGAAGAGCGCTGTCTCGGGTTCTAATGAAATCGCGGGGATGGCAGCGGGTCTTGTCGGTGTCATGATGATCTTCACCTTTTGGCTCTAGGTTTTTGGGAGAACAAAGTCTGGAACTCAAGTCGGATCACAGCCAGGCTAGAAGCTTGCTGCTGTTCTGCTGGATTCGTTCACTTCATTTCTATACTCGCTTTTTCTCTTACACCTTGATACCCCATGCTTGATTGCGTGGCTGGCGTTTACTGAAAAAACTATGATGACGTTCGCCCCCTACTAGCTTCTGGGACGCTGGAGAATATGAACACGAAAAAGTATGTGGTATACGATTGGGGCTATATGCATTATACACGGTGTTGGCATAATGGATGATGGATACATTTTTCTTCTGAAGACGATGTCCTGTATGGGAACTAAGTTGGGATGGAGCCTTGTAATAATTGACCCTTGGTGCGCCATAGAGAATCCCGTGTCTTGCGACTGGCTTTCCTTCTCCTGGCAGCAGTATAGATAATGGGGTACGTAATAGAGAATCCCGACTTAATATATTTAGTGCCTGGTATGCAGTGTCATTTGTTTTGTGGTATTGATGATTTAGTATCAACTTGACTATTTGGGAAGGCGTGCTTGATGAAATCGAAATCGGTATATACCAAACAGGTAGGAACGTAGGGCCAGCTTCGCAACTTCCTTCACTTACTGTTCAATAATGCCAGCCAAATCCATTAGGGCATTTCCAATTCTTTCGCTTTACATCCATTTTCTCCTCTTGGTTCATGTTGAAACCTCGTTTACCTAAGTATACTTCGTCCTGCTCCTACTAGTATCTCATCACGACCTATATTTTCTACCCCTTACCCTTCACGGGAGTGAACTGCGCGCGATCCTAAAATCCCATTACATCCACCTGTGAGCGAATTCAGCATGCCAGAAAATACCAAGAAGCCCAACGACTTTCAATGCACCTCCCACAACCGCAAGGTCTGGAACATCGACAAGTCCTAGTGGGACCGGCTCCGCTTCCACTGTCTTTTCGAAGACCAGCCCCAGCTGCGATGGGTGGTGGCCACTTGCCTCGCGGCCGTCGTCGCTGCAGTCATGATCATCGGTTTTCTGGCCACAGCGCAATACTGGGTGGCCGACTCTAGAGTGGCGGAGAGCGAGGAAAAGAGACAGAAGACCCGCGAACCAGCCGCCACTGTCGCTGTTGCCCTGACCGGTTCTGTACAACACGATGTTGGCGTTCCTAAGGCTGGTGCCTTTGTGATGTCTGAGAACCCAGCGAACATCACCTTGTGCAACGACGGCCTTCATGGGTGCCAGGGCTTCAATATATTCGTGAGTACATATCCTGAGCCTGGGCTTGCGTCCATTCCGCGCATGTTATTGGGCAACCGCTGATGAGGACTGGTCCGTAGGATATCTGCTGCGCAAGTCCCACGTACTGCTATGAAGCGTTATTCAGCCCTTCCGGTATATACTGCTGCGATAATTCGACGACGAATTGCGAGCCGGGCCCCGTCAGGCCGCCCGTGTGTGCAAAGGGTCTGACCCAGTGCAGCTTGGAGGTCGGAGGCGGGTGTTGTCCTAGCCATACGGATTGCTCGACCTTCGGATGTCTAAGCTACGATGTATCCACGCTGACGCTGAGCGGGGCACTGCCAGAAGACACGGCGGTCATTACGGCTACTCCCAACGCAACCACTTACAAGCTCGGGGAAATGGTTCTCAGCAGCAGCGGAAGCTGGGCTATATCGCGTCCATTATTCCGTTCCACGACCCCTCAAGTCGCCAGGATCTCGGCGTTCGTCTCAGTCTTCGTGATAATCCGGAGGCTGTTGCTTGGCTAGCATGGGCACCGCACCAAGGCCTCGGGTCTGCCGCCCGGCCTCATCGTGACTCGCAGTATGGATTCATATGACAATGGCAAGAGCTGGATTAAGCCGCGCAAAGAGTGTGAGGGACAGCCGGGCTCTTACAGCAATGCGATATGGGGGTGGCCGTGCCAAGTCCCAAGTCTGGTAGTCGGTATCAGAAAGCTGACGCATCCATGCAAGACATCATGCTGATCCTCCCCTGCACCTGGGAACGGACGGAAAACGTCGCGTAGCTTACTTTCTCCTCTGAAAAGCAGAAACAAATGCATTTTATTCTGAAACCTTGTGCGGAAGGTTTTCGAGCGCCTCTTTCAACCCCATTGAAGCTCACAATCCCAAAGCTACGACGGCCTGATATCCCAGATGAAGAGAAGTCGTTAAGAGCGGTGGCCTACCATGAACAAAGTGGAAACCTAAAATCGTCAAGATGCGATTGGCTAGCTGAAACCCCAAAAATAGGCGCCCCGATGTCCCCCGGAAAGATGGTCGACCGCCTGGCCGCCTCGTCTCCAGCTGAGCCGTCTCAGATATCAAGCGGGAAGTGGGTCACGGAGTCGGTATTCAATGCGACCCCCAACCCCCAAAGTCCCTGGAAGACCGTTGTATATATCAGATGACGTGCAGAACCAATCCCAAGACGCGAAGACTCCGGCTTTTCTTGTGTGTTCGGCTGATATTTGAATCGAATACTCTGGAAATCCCAGCTCTTACGCGAGAACTTGCCGTTACACTACGTTGCATCAAGTCGTCTTCGGCCCGCCAACCAAGGCGGTAATGGATACAAGTATATGTAGTTGTTCATGATACAGACACGATGTTAATCTCTCCCACCAGACCGTTGTCTCGGCATGGTTGTGGTTCCTGTAGTCAAATGCCGATATATATCACCGAAGCACCTTTGTTTAGATGGCTGTGCGTTCAAACACCGTCAAACTCGGGACGAGAAAGCTTCGACTCGCTTTCTAGATGTCGATCAAGTATGATTTGACAGGACTTCTGCTTCGTCCGGTTCGGTGCCTGCTGGGTTGTTCCGTGTAAACTGACTAAGTCCCGACTATGTGTTGATACTGTTGATACAACCACCAATGAACCAATGAGGGGGGCTACGGTTGGTGGCTCAGCATGTATGATCGCCGGAGGGCCTTTCAAGAGTTGATCTTCACTCTGGCGCGTCAACCCCGGCTGCCCAGTTGTTCAATGGCTCCATTGTAAACGTCGGGAAACCACTACTACATGACAGATAATGTCATGGATAGATTGCTCCACGGCCGCGATGTGCGACGCCAGAATCCCTGCTGGCTTATTCCCTGCGGCTCAACCTAACGTTCAAGATCGGACGTAGCGTACGCCAACCCGTGAAAGGCTTGGTGCATGTTCCAGCTACCAAACTTTCTTGATCTGGATGAGACACTGATACTTTCACTGTTAATTGCCAGCTTGATCCCGTCATATTGGATGCGTAAGGCAGTAGGCCTCCTCCTCTGCCTTATGTGCATCAACCAGGCCAAGGGCGGAAACTCCTTATCGTAACAAGGACTACGTCGTATAGATTTGTCGGAGCCGATCGACCCCAGTTTACGGCAGTCCATTGATGTACATACCATGTAGCGGTTTCCTCACACTCATTGTCATCTTCATCTTATTAGGACTGAATCGCACATCGAGAGTGAACTGTGTTCTGTCTTCAAGTCTCAGCCCACTATCAATAGTAGTATTATTACCTAAACACCACAACCAGCCACGGGCAAAGAATAGCCAAATCACTAGATGCCTCTTCTCTTCTATCGACGCCCGGACTATCTGAGGCGCGACAAGCCGGTCTGGACGGAAGAGAACTACGCCGACTGCGTGGAAAGGGCGGAAGCGTGCAGATCCCATATACCAGAAAGCCTGTCGTTCGAAGAAATTGTGAGGAACAGAACGTTGCCAGTAAGCATTATACCTATGGCAAATTCATGTACGAGATCAATAAAACTAAGCCCGGATTCCTTTACCTAGCCATGTTCTCTCAACGACTTCATGGACTACCTGATGTACGTCGAGTACGACGCGGAGTGCCTCCAGTTCTTTCTCTGGTATTGCGACTACGTGGAGCGGTGGAGGTGTTTGCCACAGGTGCAGAAGGACTCCTCGCCCATGTGGGATCCGAGCAAGATCGTCACCCGGCCAGAATCGGCGCGCTCAAGGACGGGCAGCTTCAACGAGAACGCCGACAGGATGACTCGCATCCTCGGGATACTGGACACAAGCCCCAAGTACGACGGGAACAGGGGCAGATCCCACAGCAACGCGACATCGCCTACGAACTTCTCCAGACCCAAAACGGCGCTCCATGATGAATTCCAGATTTCAAAAGCACAGCGTGATGGCCGGCCTTGTAAGTCAAGCCAAAAGAACCCCCTCGCTCCCCTTGGGTACGTCGACTGACCGACCCCGCGTAGTCTCTGTCCAGCCTTTCCGGGACGAAATGACCCGGATCGTCCACCACTACATCTCGACCAGCGGACCGCGGCAGCTCAACCTCACGCACGCCGACCGCGTCGCCTGCATCCAGGCGGTGGAGCAGACGACGCACCCGTCGGCGCTGCTGCCGGCCTTCGCGGCGGCCGAGGCGCTGCTCAAGGGCCAGTGCCACCCTAACTTCGTCCGGTGGAGCGTCGCCAACAGCAGCCGGCCGCGCGTCCTCTTCGCGCGCGTGCTGGCCGCCGTCCTCATCACCCTGGGCGTCGCCCTCAACGCTGCCCTCGTCCTGTCGGGCCTCAGCCGCTACCTGCGGCTGGCCCCGTCGCTCGCCCTCTGGCCCATGGGCTTCGTCTTCCTCCTCGCGTCCCGCCACGGCCTCTGCGTCATCCTGCACTGGAACTACAAGCGGAACCTGCGGCCGTGGGAGCAGTTCGCCGACGAGGACTTTGCCTCTTGCTCCTCCCCTGACGACGACGAGAAGACGGATCAGAACAAGAGAACGTCTTCTTCTTCGTCTATGCGGAGTTCGTCCTCGGTCACCAGGGTCGCCAGCGTCGACCCGCTGCAGAGCCTCGGCTCGGCCAACGACGCCTTCTTCGACTCGGAGCCGTGGGTCGGCGCGTACCAGCAGAAGTCGACGTGGCGCAAGATCTTCGAGGTCTCCATCACGGCGCAGAACGAGCACGTCCGCGCCCTGCAGAACCGCGTCGTGCGCCGGGCCCTGCTGTGGGCCGGGCTCATCTCGCTGGCGCTGACGGCGGGGGCTCTGAGTGCTCCCGAGCTTGGGTTGTTCTGATGAAGCGTACATATACAGACATACACTTTTCTGACTTTTCTTACATAAACGATGCAGGTATATATACTTAGAGGAGGAATCCCGCCCGGTTTGTGGGCTTGCTGGTGGTTACCACTGTACATAGTTTGCTTTCTTGCGTTCAGCCGGTGGTGAGAACTGATACCCTTCCTGTAGTCTCTCTTTTAGCCTTTAGCAGTATACCAAACGTTCCAGACAGTTTTGACACATGGCGTGTACAATAAAGCATCTTGATTAGTGTTAAGCTTATACAATCCGCGCCGTCCATCCATAATGGTTTACCGAGCACGCATTCAATAACTGGGGGGGCCCACATGAGACCCTGGCAGTATATATGTACATACCTTATAAATATCCCCTATGATATGTACTATTAATCGTTGTTGCTCCTGCTGCAAGGGATGGACGGGGATCTCGGATCGATAACGATGTCATAACCAATCAGATGCACGGGCCAGGGGTCATCGACATCCCACCTTTCGCCCTGCCGCCCTGCAACTGCACCCTGCATGAACAGGAGCTTAGTGCGTCACGGCTCCGGTAAGCCGCCAGTCCCCCGACCTTCAATTTCCCGGCATCGCATCAACGGGGGGATGTTCACTACTCCTCGCAATCCTATATCTGTTTGGCATCGTTTCTGTTTGGAAATTGCACATATGAACGGCTAGTTTTGTCTCTCGACGACCCCAGAAGAGTATGGCAACCTCGGCGGAGGCGCCGCTGATTGCGCATCAAGAAGATCATGGACCCGACAACGACGAGCCGCAACAGCATCGCGATGACAGCTACGCAGACGAGTCGGCGCAAGACGGAGAGCCACAAGGGGAGGAGGATCGTAAAATAGGGCTATTCATGTGGTTGTTGGCTATCTCGGCGGGCATCAGCGGGCTCCTGTTTGGCTGTGAGTTCCTCTTCTCCCTTTAGCATCCCCTTTCTCTCGCCAGCGGAAACCCTCCAGTTATAAATGGACGTGTATACATTTGCTGACTTTCTATCTCTCTCTTGCGACACACAGACGACACCGGCGTCATCTCCGCGACCCTAGTCTCCCTCAGCACATCCCTCTCCGGCCGCGAGCTGACCGTGACCGACAAATCCATCGTGACGTCGTGCACGTCGCTCCTGGCCCTCGTCGCGTCCCCCTTGTCCTCGATCCTCGCCGACCGCGTGGGGCGGCGGCCGGTGATCCTGCTGGCCGACGTGCTCTTCGCGGCGGGGGCGCTGGGCCAGGCGTACGCCGGGACCGTGGGGCAGATGGTGGCGGGCCGGTCCGTCGTGGGCGCGGCCGTCGGCGCCGCCAGCTTCGTCACGCCCCTCTACATCGCCGAGCTGGCCCCCGCGGCCCACCGCGGCCGCCTCGTCACCCTCAACGTCCTCGCCATCACCCTCGGCCAGGTCGTCGCCTACCTCGTCGGCTGGCGCCTCGCCGGCCGCGACCAGGGCTGGCGCTACATGGTCGGGCTCGGCGCGCTGCCCGCCGTGCTGCAGGCCGCGCTGCTGCTGGGCATGCCCGAGACGCCGCGCTGGCTCGTGAAAGTCGGCAGGGTCGCGACCGCCCGGCAGGTCATCGGCAAGACGCTGGGGGCTGGGTCCGGGCCGGCCGCCGAGCGCGTCTTGCAGGATATCAGGCGCGAGGTGCGCGAGGAGGAAGAGGAGAGCGGTATCGCACGGGGCGCAAAGGGGGGCGCTCGCGCTTGGACGGAGGGCTGGCGGGAGCTGGTTACGGTGCCCAAGAACCGGCGGGCTTTGACTATCGCTTGTCTCCTTCAGGGGCTGCAGCAGTTGTGCGGATTCGTAAGTCCAATCAATACTCCAAAACTACATCACTGCTTAGGGGATGCTACTAACGACAGCGAAATCTAGAATTCACTGATGTACTTCTCGGCTACGATTTTTACAATGCTCGGCTTTTCGATACCGACACTCACCTCCTTGAGCGTTGCAGTCTCGAACTTTGTATTCACGGTTGCGGCGCTACTACTTATCGACCGCATTGGCCGCCGCCGGATTCTTCTGTACTCAATCCCCTTCATGGTGTTGGGCCTACTCCTATCCGCCGCGGGCTTCCGGTACATCAAGTTGCCAGACCATGGCCTCGGCGGCAGCATCCCCGAGTCTGGTAGCGGCGACACGGATGACAACGGCAACAACGGCGGTGCCGCGGCCGTCACCATCCTCGCCAGCATGATTGTCTTCGTCGCCGCCTACGCGCTGGGGCTCGGCAACGTCCCCTGGATGCAGAGCGAGCTGTTCCCACTCAACGTGCGGTCGCTGGGCAGCGGCCTGTCGACGGCGACCAACTGGTCTGCCAACTTCGTCGTCGGCCTCACGTTCCTGCCCCTCATGGACCTGCTCACGCCCACCTGGACGTTTGTGTTGTACGCGGCCGTGTGCGTGGTCGGCTGGGGCGCCGTCTGGCGCATCTACCCGGAGACGACGGGATTGAGTCTGGAGGAAGTTACGGGGTTGTTGGAGAATGATTGGGGGGTTAGGACTCGACACAGACGCAGGTAGAAGCGGCATATGATATATACACGTGTAGGTTGAGATTAGAAATCACAGATATACTCCATATGATACGTGCGGAGATCAAACGGTGATGATGTTGGAAGTAAAGTTACCGGCCTTGAAGTTGCAGCCACGAGCCTTTGTACACTAACTATTCAACACAAGACTGATACCCGATTTGTTTTCTTGCTCCTTGATGGCTAACTATTTTATTGCCTGTCATATTGAACCGATCGGTGCCTGCATCAAACAGATATTCGGATGGCGACGGTATATGCTTATTTCCGTCTTGAGCTATTGTGGTATCACTGGGAAGTTCCGCAGTCGATATGGTTAAGCTTAAACCAGATATCCGTGACTGCGTATGTCCATCCGGTCGAGATCCGATACAAGTCGTATATTGGAACACTGGTCTGTGACGACTCTGGCCTCCGTAGCCGAGCACCTAGTGCCGTACCTCGGGCCTAGCCAAAACCTCCTAGCAATGGGCGGACACCAGAGGGACAGCCCCTCGGCAGATGTGCTACGGTCCGGGTCAATGTTTCTGTTTCAGGGCGCTAGGCAGCTTCTAGCGCTCTCCATCTAAGATTCTGTCTAGATCTGTCAGGCGTTAGTGCCGCGCCGCGGTCCTGGGTAAAAAGGGGAAAGGCCTTTCCGGGCCAGGAAGCTGCGTAAATATTTTTTGGGTTTGTTGTCTGTAGATGGACATGAATAGGTAGCGATTCGATGTACTCCATTGCTGCAAGTATAGATTGTGTACTCCATATAGCTGTTTGACTTCTTGTTAAGAAAAATATTTGTCTGTCAAAGGAATGATCACACATTGATCCCCGAGTCACTAGGTGGTTCGGGTTGGAACCCGCGAGCCCGTTTCTAAGCGACGATTGCCGCAATGCCGTCTAGTGTGACCAATTCAATACTCCGATATTACTGTTTGCTTTGCTAAAAGTAGGTATTCTCAGGTTTGACCGACACTCCCTTTACCGCTTTACGACGACAAGCAGACAAGTACGAGATGGAAGAGTGGAAAGAGGGTCTGATACTGGGTGGTGGTGGAGACTTGCTCATCAATAGACGACGGAGATAAACTCGCTTCTTAGCCCGACCCGACGTACATACCTTTTTCTTTTTTTTTCTCTGTCCTTTTCGCGACTCGCCCCGCCGTTGGGCAGCGGAACAAGAATTTCGGTATCGAATCAGAGTGCACGACTCCAGGCGTTTCTGGAAGGGTACCGGCTGTTCGAAATTGGACAAACGGGTCTCAGGACGTCTGAGCGGACGAACTCGAGATCCTTCCAGCGTCCTCTCCCTCCCTGTACTTTTCGTACTTTTCGGCGACGTCCAGGCGCCTCTTCCACTTAATTGCCCCCACCGTCAAGCCGCATCTGGTTGCGCTCCCGGCACTGAAAGAAAGAGAAAGCCCAACCGGACGAGACCACGGTGGGTGGATGGTCGATCCCATGCCTCCTGCATGCACAACCAATTTCATAGTCTCCAACATCAAAAAGAAAAAGAAAAAAAAAAAAAAAAAAGAGCGAGCAGCCGAGATTCTGTCATGCTTACTCGGCCCTGCAGAAGATACTACATAATACTGTACATCGGGTGGCGCACAACGCGCATCATCTATTATCTTCATGCGTTTTATCATACAGACGTACGGCTATGTCCGTTGCTATGTAAGCAGCTAACATGAATCATGGCCGCCGAAACGGAAACTGGGCAACGAATCACGAAAAACATGTCTCAAAGTGACGGAGAAGGAAAAGAAAAAGAAAAAAAACCTGGTCTTATGCAGGATATAGTGGCAGATCCTTGCCATCCAAGACGAACAAGCCTTTTTGTGCTTAGTCGCGAACCCCGAACGTCGTCGGGTCACAGCCGCTTGGCCGCGGCGAGCAGCGGACGGAGCAAAGAGAGGATCAATGCAAATAGAAGGACTTTTTTCCCTTCTCTCTATGGCGGTGGCAGCCGCAAGCCGGAAAAGTGACCCTGCTGCCTCTCCCCCTGGCCCCCTTCCTGCATCGGGTAACATTCTTGTTATCTCCAGGTCAGCTTTTCCCAACGACCCGCAAGTATTAGCATGCATTTGTAACCAAAGCCCAGGGACTAATGCCATACCAATCTGCCCGGATGGGCCCCCCATACGCAATAGGGACAGCTGAGCATCCACTGTAGTGGCACAGGTGGGCTTTCGCCTGGGAAGATTTTCTACCGGGAAGCTATGGGTCATTTCCATCAACTAGCAAGTAGGTGCGCAGGCGCAATGGGATGGGGCCATAACATTTCATGTGAACGGGACGGGGAGACACTGACAGTACTAATACTGCCGACGACTCCATCCTCCCCAGCTTCGTGACCTTTCTTTGGGATATATCGTCTTCACCGGCACTTCCCTTTCTTCTGAAGCTCGTTTACGGTGTTGTCTCGTGTATATAATAATAGCTTCATCCTCCTCACCTTGGGTGGTTGTACAATAGGATCCTTGCTTCCGGAAACCGAACCGTCCCCCTTGGCACCAGAGTGACGTAGCTTATACATCACGGTTACGAGAACATAGGAACGCCGACCTACCCAGCGGTAGCAACGACACACACCCCGCGCATTGTTTCGGCAACTTGCCGCGAAACCCCAGGGTCAAGATGAACATGGACGAGGTCGATAGAGAACTGATGCGCGCTCAGGAGGATGCGCGCGCAGGAGCCGCCCACCCGACACACCAGCAGCAACAGCAATTGCCCCAACGAGCCAGCAACGAGATCGAGCGGGTCGTGACGGCGTCGTCCGTGTCGACGTCGTCTAGTAGCGAAGATGGCATGGCGCGGCAGCGCACCGGCGGCATGAGCCGCGTCTCGACGCAGGGGGACCTCGAGAGACATCCCACCGAGCTGAGCCGCATATACACGGCCCGGAGTCAGCACAGCGAGACCATCGGTCGCAGTCTGCGGAGCCGCCACTCGACCGCCACCAAGCCCCTGCCCAACTTCGGCGCCGGCAAGCCCTTCCCGCCCCCCTTGCCGGAACGGGAGGAGTACGTCGTCGAGTTTGATGGCCAGGACGACCCTTACCATGCCCAGAACTGGCCGCTTAACAAGAAGTGAGTTATACCCCCTACTTACTGTCCGCAGCTGTGATTTGCTAAACCGCGTCTTTCTCCAGGTTGCTTACGGCCGCTATGCTTGGCTACACGACCATGACTGCCGCTTTCGCCTCCAGTATCTTCTCCGCCGCTACACGACCCGTCGCCGCAATCTTCAATGTCAGCACGACGGTTGGTCTTCTTGGTGTCTCCCTGTACGTGCTCGGATTCGCAACCGGCCCGACTTTGTGGGCGCCCCTTTCCGAACTCAAGGGCCGACGACTTCCTATTGTGATCGCTATGTTCGGTTTCTCCCTCTTCTCAATCGCCTGCGCAACAGCCAAGGATATCCAAACCCTCCTCATCTGTCGATTCTTCGCCGGCTTCTGCGGAGCTTGCCCGCTCGCCGTCGTCGCTGCCGTCTTCTCGGATATGTTCGACAATGCCACCCGTGGCGTGGCCATCACCATCTTCTCCATGGCCGTCTTCACCGGCCCCCTGCTGGCGCCATTTGTGGGCGGCTTCATTGTCGAGTCCCATCTCGGATGGCGATGGACCATGTACCTGGTTTCCATCATGGGCTTCGTTGCGTTCGTTCTCGACCTTTTCTTCCTCGAGGAGACGTACCCGCCCGTCATCCTCGTCCAGAAGGCGGCCGAGCTGCGACGCCGGACTAAGAACTGGGGTATCCACGCCAAGCAGGAGGAGATCGAGGTTGACCTTAAGGAGCTCATCCAGAAGAACTTCACCCGCCCGATGCGACTGCTGTTCTTTGAGCCCATTGTGACCCTCCTCTCGATCTACATGGCCTTCATCTATGGACTGCTGTACCTCTTCTTAACCGCCTACCCCTTCGTCTTCCAGGGCATTCACGGCTTCAGTGCGGGCAAGTCTGGCCTCTGCTTCTTCGGTATGATTGTCGGTCAGCTCATCGCCGGCACCAACGTGCTGCTCCTGCAGCCTTCGTACCAGCGGAAGCTGGCCGCCAACAACGGCGTCCCCATCCCCGAGTGGCGTCTCCCCGTCGTCATCGCCGGCGGCGTCGCCTTCTCGGCCGGCATCTTCTGGTTCGGCTGGTCGGGGTACCGCGAGGACATCCACTGGATCGTGCCGACGCTCTCGGGCCTGCTGACGGGCTACGGGCTGATGGCCATCTTCCTGCAGGCGCTCAACTACCTGGTGGACTCGTACCTCATGTTCGCCGCGTCGGCCATCGCCGGCAACACGTTCCTGCGCTCGCTCTGCGGCGCCGGCTTCCCCCTCTTCGCCAGCTCCATGTTCAACGGCATGGGCATCAACTGGGCCGCCACCCTGCTCGGCTGCGTCGCCGCCGCCCTCGTCCCCATCCCCGTCATCTTCTACCTGTACGGCCACAAGATCCGCGCTAAGAGCAGCTTCGCGCCGAAAGCCGCCGACAGCGGGCCCCCGTCCGACAGCGGCATGGAGGTGGCTGGCGTCGATGGGGCCGCCCATGACGGTGCGGCGGAGAAGCACCACGGCGCTGATGTGGCGGCCGCTGACCACGCGGCGTTGTCGAATGTTCCGCGCACCATTGAGCAGGAGAGGCACCAAGTCTAAGCGCTTCTTCTTCTTCTTCTTCCACCTCTTCTGGATGTATATACCCAAACTGGTCCCCTTTTCTAAACACATTTTTTGTATACGATGACGATGGGATTGGGAGGTAGATGGCGGGAGGAGCCTCAATGTTTTTGGACGGTAAACGATACAGAGTTATGTTTGATATTTTTTTTTTGGATGATACCACTTTTGCTCGCGGTTGGTTTGCATTATAGAGAGCATACCCACGGGCGTTTCTGGAAGGGTAAAAAGGGGTTTTGTTGTACACACAAAAGTTGGGTTTGCTGGGGGGGCTTTTCTTGAGATTGAATATTGCGAACATTACGAGCGACACAAGCATACGAGCCACGCGCCATTTCTGGGTTGGAATGAGCGGCTTGGCTTACTTACATACTACAGCTGATTGACTGACTGACTGGCTAGAATACCTCACGTCTAGCGACCTTAATAACTACATAATAAGAATGATACCTACCACACATTATACATGATGATGATGATGATGATGATGATGATTGACCTCTTGTGTACTGGTGAGGTGATATGGCACATGGCTTCTCAGGGGTACGATACAACTTGAAGGGGCGCTTCGTCTTACATGCAGAGATCCTTGACGAATACTTGCGGTCTGCTTACACCCACCCACCTTAGTGCTTACCAAATCACGGGCTTCATCGCAGTTCCCCTGCATCCTCTAGTGATTGGACTGGGTTGGAATTATGCAAAGGAGCTATCAGTCTTAGGCAGCAGTCCATATCAAGAATGCAATGGGTCGGTTGATTACCAATGAACTGAGTGAGGGGTCGTGGCTCGTTCAACACACGTGCAATGTTGCCTTTCGCCAGGCATCAGTCTAGATAGGTAGGTTAGTTAGTTGTTATACCTCACGAACCCAATTCTTTACTCAGAGCCAATCACTCGACGATTACATTCTCTACAGCAAGGAAGCAAGATAAGACTCTACGTATAAACCATGTCTACCACCATGGGAGAGGACAAGAAGAAGGAGCCCAGCAGCAGCGGCACCTACGAATGCGGCTGCCACTGTGGCTACATCAAGTTCGCCGTCACCCTCTCGCCGCCGCTGCCCGAGTACCAGGTCGTGCAGTGCAACTGTTCTGCCTGCACCCGGTTCGGCTATCTGCTGGTCTGTAAGTTCAATCCATGTCTGATCTTCTCTTTTCTTTTCTTTTCCAGAGGAGGAGAGGTTCGGTCCAACACAGCACCGCGAGGGTTTTGCAAAAGTAGGCACTTACTTACTTTCCGCATCACAGACCCCGAAGCCACGAATGTCAAGTGGCACAATGACGGCCGCTCGCGCTGCGCCGTCTATCAGTTCAACACCAAGGGGAAAGACCAGATATTCTGCCCCAAGTGCGGGGCCAGCCTGGGCATCGACTTCCGGGACTGGAGGACGCCTCACACGTACGCCATCAGCGTAAGTTATTCCCTCGTTTCCTTTTCTTTTTCTGTTTTTCTTTCCTTTCTGGCAGCTTTCGTCGGCTACCGTTCGTTCTTCACATTCTTGAAAAGGGGGGAGGGGGAGGGGGAGGACGAAATGTGATGGGTAAACCAAAAGTGCGGAGCAGCAGCAGCAGCGGAGGTCGCAGAAATATGTCGGTTTATGGACGCCAAGAAGGAGAAGAATACTCGTTCGGTGAGCAAAGACACAGATCAAGCCGACTGGCAGATGAAGAGGCATCAATGAACACACGTATCCGGCAACTCTCACTAACCCAACAATGTGTAGGTTCGCACGATCTACGGAGTCAATCTGGACGAACTGGAGTACAAGAAGCTGGATGGCATGAACCTGGTCAAGCCGGCCGGGGACTTATCGGGCCACTACTGGGACGAGGAAAAGGGGGAGATGAAGTAGACCAGCAACGGGTTGCTTTTTGTGAATTCCGGAAACGCCATGCTATTATCTTTACCTTGCTCTAAGCCACGTGGAATGGATGCCACCATTCGTCTAGCAAACAAACCGATGAACCCGTGATTGGTGAAATGACTTGGGACTCATGACTTCTCTCGCTTGGCATACAACTTCTCTGCCGAAGTGATGCACTGTATGTTGGCCGCCAGCTTGTTCATCGTCTCCATCCACTCATCATACTCGTCCGAGTCGAACACGATACCACCTCCTGTTTCCATTGTCAGTAACTGGACATGTACCGGAACATGCCAAACAGGCTATATGAAAGGGGTTAAGCGTAGAACATGACTTACCGGCCTGGAGATACGCAGTGCCATCCTTTACCAGCATGGTACGGAGAGCAATGCAAGTATCCATCTCGCCCTGGCGCTCGTTGCCGTCCATGTCTACACTGTTGTAGCCAAAGTAGCCGACGGCACCGGCGTAGACACCTCGCTTCTCCTTCTCCAACTCGGCGATGAGCTCCATGGCCTTGACCTTGGGCGCACCCGACACGGTCCCAGCCGGGAAGATGGAGCGGAAGGCATCGAATCTCGTCTGGCCTGGCCGGAGAATGCCAGAAACCTGGGAAACCAAATGCTGGACGTGGCTGAACTTCTCGACTACCATCAATCGATCGGTGCGTGTCGTCAAGGGGTCGCAGAAACGGTTCACGTCGTTCCGCGCCAGATCCACCAACATGACGTGCTCAGCGCGGTCCTTCAATGAGCTTCTCAGCTCCTCGCCGAGTCTGTCGTCTTCCTCGGGCGTCTTTCCGCGCTTGACGGTTCCGGCAATGGGGTGTGTAATCACACGTCCAGCTTCGCTCTTCACGAGAAGCTCGGGCGATGCGCCCACGATTTGAAAATCCTTGCAGTTGATGTAGAACAGGTATGGCGACGGGTTGACGGTGCGGAGGTGGCGGTAGATGTTGAACGGGTGTAGCGTGGTAGGTCGGGCAAAGCGTTGCGAAGGCACCGCTTGAATAATGTCGCCCGATACGATGTGCTTCTTCAGCGCCGTGACGTGACCCTCGTATCCTTGTTGACCAATGTTGGATGTATACTCCTGGTCGAGCTTGATCGGTCCTTGCTCTGGCAGGGGAATCTCGGGCGCATTGAGGACCTCAATCAGCTCGGTGATGGTGGATGTGGCCTTCTGGTATTCCGCCTCGAGGTTGCTGAGATCTTCCGGAACGGGGATGTAGGTAATGACCTTGGCGATACCGTAGAAGCGGTCGAATGCGACAATGGTATCGAACATCATGAAGACGGACTCGGGGATCTTGAGCACATCCTTCATGGGTCGCGCCGTCTTGGGCTCAAAGTACCGCACGCAGTCGTAGCCAACGTAGCCCACAGCGCCTCCCGTCAGCGGCGGCAGGGTGACTCCCGGCACATCGAGCACGACGAAGCGCTCCAGCTCGGCCTCGAGCCCGGGCAACGGGTCGCATGCCTCGCCATGTCCCTCTCCCGTCGTGATAACCTTGCGCGGGTTCGCGGCGACAAAGCTGTAGCGGCCCAGGCGCTCGGTGGCAGCGCTCTCGAACAGGAAGGAGTATTCGGACTTGGAGTGGGCTGAGATCTTGAGGTATGCGGCCGAGGGGGTTATGAGGTCGGCGGAGATCTGGCCATAGACTGGAATGAGGTTGGCCTTCTTAGGACCCGGCTGGGGCTTCGAGAGGAGGTCCTTGATCGTCTCGCAGGACGGCAATATCACATCCTGTATGGAAATGCATCGTCTCTAAGTCAGTTTTCCACCACGCAGATATACACACGCAAACAAGTTGGCGGGGTACAGGGATGTGTGCGAGCAGAGCAATCTTACCGCTTGATCCATGGTGAGTTGAGTTTGCCAATGGGCTGTTCTTTCGCATTCGAATTCAGGATAGCAAAAGGAACTCAGGTTGGGAGACCCCGAGGCTTTGGCGCAGCAGAATAAGTAGTAGTAATGGCAGCTTGGTGACTCAATACTCTAGCAAACATGCCTTCGCCGATATCCCCGAAATTCCTGCTATCGGACCGCGGGGCAGGTACAGCAGACAAAGTAAAGCTAAGCTAAGCCCGCCCACTGCTACCTCATCCCACCATACATACACGCCCGCCAAATTACGCACGATGAGTCTGATATCTGCAGAGCCTCATGTAAGAGCATGTTAGATAGAAACTGACCCAGCAGGAACAAAAGACCCGAAAGCTCCAGTTGCTCCTCGGTATATAATTTTAAAGAGAAGAAGTCACCATACCCAATGACTTCCAATCTCATGGACCGACAAAAAGCTTGATGGCAGCAGACGTGACAGAGCACTAAACCCCCTCCCTTCCTTCTTCCGATCGCTGTCCGCGGTGACTCAGAGAATGCCGCTTTGTGTGTGGTCAATGTGTTTGAAAGTACGTCTTGCAGCAAATCAGTTCCAGAACTAGGTGTTAGACATCGCCAACCCGCTGCCTACTATGAAGATACTCATTAGGGGGCCGCGAAGCACCACCTCCCTACAGACGTATGAGCAATCGTTGATTTGTGTCAGATAACATCGTGTATACTGTTCCCCATCACCTGTCGCTACCAGAACGCCAACCAGATAGACCCTTCTCATCATGGACGAAACACCATATTCCCTCGCCCCGTCATTGTATGTAGCAGCATGATCCGACGGACTAGCTCTCGACTGCCAGCGCCTTAACGCCCACCAATTTCGCATCCTTGCCCTTGCCTTCGGTGGTGACGACCCAGTACTCGACGCGCGAGCTGTCCTTCGTCACCTTGTAGACCCGGACATCGTTGCCCTTGCCAGCCTTGCGCACAGCTTCCAGAATCTTGTTATACTGGCCCTGGGGGTCCCATTCTGCCGGGTCTTGGATCTCGATGTTGGCCGACGACGGGTTCGGGTGCGCTATCAGCTTCGCAAACTCCTCTGGCACCAGAACGTGTTAGCTTGCAAGTATATAATGTAGATCACTTGTACTGTCAAGGGGGGGGGGGGGACTGGCTTCATGGAAGAAGTAGTGGTGCATAGGTGCGCGCGCGCATGGGTGTAGTCGACGTACCTTCGTCCGGCAAGCCCTTGCCCCCCTCATCCCACTTCAGCGCGACCGGGACAAACGGCTCGTCTGCATCGCTGACGTAAAATGCATCCTGCGCCGCCTCCTTCAATGCGGCGGGGACCTGGACACCGTGGTCGGTGGCTTTGAACTCGAGCTTTGCGCCGCTGGCCGGCTTCGAATAGCCCTCGTTCGGGTCCTGGTTGGCCTTGTCGAGGAAGGCCATGTAATCTTCGTCTGACGCCATCTTTCTGAGTAATCGGGAAGTCGCGAAGCTGCGGGAGCGTTCACGGATGCTGGCTGGTCGAGAAATGTGCCTCGTAAAGGCGTCTACCGACGATAACTTGTTGAGCGCAGAGCCACCTTCCGGTGTAGTTGTCTTCGCACGCTTGATTTTTGCTTGAACCAGACCTCTCTTAGAGCTCGCGATAGTGTAGGGGCGTGCTGACGATGATATATGCAAACGGTAGATTGTATGTCTAAATGATTGGGGGATTGATGTGTATTGCATTAGCAGTGGCATGCAGACGTTGGGGGTTGATCAAGGTGGGCGGGCTGTTTGGTATGACGCAATGAAGTCGCTGGGTTTCTAGGAAGCTCTGGCAAATAGAAATTCGACGTGCTTGGCACAAAGAGCGCCTAACACCACCAACAACTTACAACTAGGGCCCTACTTACAACGCATGTACAGTGGACAAATCCGAACCTACCTTTTAAACAGAGTGTTGTAGGGGGCGAATTGGTAGAGATCAGTATTTAAAGACGGGCTTACAATAGTCACAAGATAATCACAAGGTACAGCTTAAGGTAATACTGGGTAGTTTGGGCTTTTGTTCATTGCAACTTGTCATTAGCTGCGGTATCAGATTCCTATTTTCATACCACCATGCCCGTCACGAAAAGCCGTGAGAAAAGCAACCCAGAAACTCCGATACATGGACCAGAACCAGAACGAGAAAAGACATGACCAACTCTCTACGAGCTGGGGGCGAGGTCCTTCTTGAGAGTACCCTGGTACTGCTTCTTCTCCGCGGGCGTCTGGAAAGCACCGTGTCCGAACTCGGACGAGGTGTCGATCCACTTGAGCTCGACCTTCTCCAGAGCCTTGCGCGAGGTGTGGATGAACATGGACTTGCGGAGAGTCATGACTCTCTTCTTAACACCAGGAACGGAGCCCTTGACCATGACGAAGTCATTCTTGATCTCACCGTAACGGACGAAGCCACCCAGACTGGAGTGGCGTTAGCATGAAAGACTCGACATAGATATCAGCATGGTGAGTGGACTTACGGTGTGATGGTCTTCTTGGTAACGTCCTGCTCGGTAGAGGCGTTGGACTCGTCATCAGCCTTACCAATGCGGTAGACCTTGTGGTTGACCGAGGTACGGTGATGGTAACCCATCTGACCGGCACGGGCAACAGTCCACTGGACGTGGGACGGATGCCAAGCACCGATACAAGCAACCTTACGGAGACCCTTGTGGGTCTTACGCGGGAGCTTCTTGGTGCCCCAACGGGCGGTGACACCGTTGTAACCGTGACCCTTGGTGACGGCAATGACATCAATCATCTCATCCTGCTCGAAGATGCTGTCGATGGAGAAGGGCTTCTCGAAGAGACCGTGGCCGAACTCGACCTTGTCGGCAATGGAGCCACCGTTGACCTGGATCTCCATGAGATGGGCCTTCTTCTGCTTGAGAGGCGTCTTGCGGATCTGAGTGTGGGCGAGGACACGGACGACAGTGCAGTACTTCTTCATGCGCTCGAGTTCGCGGGTGATGGTGGAGCCCTTGGTCTCGGAGTGCTTCTTGGCGTACTTGGTGAAGGCCTTCTTCTTGGACTTGTACCAGTTCTTGTAGAAGCGACGCTTGACCTCATCACTCAGATGCTCGGCCCAGACGGTGGTGAGCGATCGCAGACCGCGGGGAGTCTCGATGTAGCCCACAAGACCAACAACGATCATCTAAAATAAAGATGTTAGCCATAGGCACAAATGAGCCAAGCGGGCTGCGTTGTTCGTACAGGTGGAGTATCAATAATGGTAACGGCTTCGACAAGCTCCTTCTTGTGCGACTTGGCACCGGGACGGTCGGAGTCGCGGACGATAGTGGTCATACCGGCCTTGTAGCCCATAGTGGCCGTCAAGTGGACGGGCTTCTTGGGGTCATCCTTGGGGAAGCTGGATGAAAAGAGTGATACTGGTTAGCAGAGTTTCTTGACCCGACGAACTTGGACGATGCCACGTTCAACCGTGGGAGGCATTGGTTTCCGCTGCAGACTCGACGATGCGAGGCAGACCCATGGCCATCCCAACAATTGCCGTCCACCGCTTCCCATGCGAAAAACCGCCTTGCAAAATTCGGGTGGGAGGTACTCACGACTTTACCTTACCCCGATGGCGGGCAGCTCGCTTACGGGGCAGGTATGCCAGCGAACCGTGACGGGGGGCCTCGAACTTTCGGTGAGACATCTTGAAGACTGTTCCTGGCGTGTAGGAGTGCAGTCTTTGTCGTTTGGCGATGGTTGGTTGAGGGGGAGAAGAGAGAAAAACTACACAAGTTTCCGACTCTTTTCTGGATGGATGCGCAAAAAGAGTGCTACCCACAAATTTTCCAGGCTTGGGCTTTCTGCAGTCGGCTGCTGTATTGGTGCGCCCTTGCCCCAAAATTGTTGGTGCGGTAGGTGCTTATGGGGGAAAACCACGGAAAAACTGCCAATTCCGTTAGGGTTCAGCGAAAATAAGATAAGATAAGTCCCGTTGACGCTTGATGATTTCGAACCCCACTACAAAAGCAGCCTGAAGTGATCCGTGCGTTTCGGTCGGGCCAACCAGTGCAGGTGCTCATTGAATGGAGTGAAGTGCATACCAACCTCAACTGGGTAATATCACCATACACCATCACTCACATCAATAGGTGTCTGCTACCTTTGACCTTGACCTTGCTTGCTTAGACATCACATAACGTTCTACATAGGTATACGTACGGGGCTGGAAACCACTTTCTACCTACCTGGCTACACACATGCATATACAAGTTGCATTTCCTTATACGGATGTTTGGAGACCAATACCCAAGTGCAAGAGCAACAGGTCATTCATTATAAGTGCACAAAGGGACATGGTTATATCTTGGGCTTTGATCACAGTCATGTAGATATGAACTATACAAGTGTGCATGGTAATAAGACATCTGATTTCATTGTGCGTACTATGTGATTTCATCTTCACTGCAAACAGTGGTCCCCATAAAGTGAATGCTAGCGACTGTCTTTCGAACCTCCTGTCAACCAACTCCAAGCTCAAGCTGGACATCCTAACAAGGCCTCCCTGATGATTTACACGCAGTGGGAAAGTGAAAATTCGAATAAAACGATTTAAGGAAAAGGGTATGTGATCATGACTGTGCTTCCAACAAAACAACCGCCAACCGCCCGTCACCACCACCACCACCTTTGCGGTGTACTGATAGCATCAATCGAATATGTACCTCCTGACTTTATTATCATTTACTTTTAAGAAGTACCCTCCGTCTTGGGGGTAGGCCCAGCTCCCATACCGTTCATAGTGGCACTGGTCGGCGTCGTGGTCTTCATATCGCCAGCAGCTGAGGGCGGGCCAGAGGTTGGGCCACCGATGGGGACTTTCTTTTCCTCTTCGCCACTGTCGTCATAATCTTCATCGACATCCATTTTCCTGGCGGCACGCTCGGGCTCATTGAGTTGAGGTGGAGCTGGTGTAGGGTTGTGTTCCACTCTGGAGCGTTCGTCCTGAGGGTATTCTTTAGGAGCGGCACTGGGGGGTGGGGGCTCATGGATGATACCCTGCATGGGCGAAGGGCCCTGCTGCATTGGTGGAAGGTGATTTGGGGGCATCGAATGGGCGGGCGGGTGATGGGCGGCATCTGAAGGGTGGTATTGCTCATTGCCGTGACGCTGTTGCTCCTCAGCGCGGCGAATGTCTTCGGTGCGGCGCTGGTCCTCAGCACGGCGCTGCTCATCCATCCGGCGCTGCTCATCAGCAAAGCGATGGGCCTCGGGGGAGTTACGACGGTAGGGTTCAGGGCCACCACGGAGCGGAGTCGAAGGACGTCGGTGACGCATATCATGAATCATCGCTCTATTCTCTTCAGATGCAGGCTTCTTCATCGAGGTGTCCTCTTCCCACTCTCGCATTCTCTTAGGGCCAACGGAAGATGGTCGATCATCACGATGCATGGGTCCTTCCGGACCCATAGGGCCTTTTGGGGTCGCGACACCATTGTCCATGTTGCTCGGGCCAGCTTCCGGATGATGAGAGTATGGCAGCGGGTGCTGCGGGTAAGCCGACTTGGGGGAAGGCATTCGGTTCTCATGCGACATAGGGGCGCGCGATTCCGGGCGTGGAGATCCCTGCGCCTGCTGTCGGTAATTATTCATGATCGAATGAGGGCCTCCATTTGGAGGTTGGGGCGGCATGCTACTACTGCCTGGCATTGTTGGCCCGGAGTAGTTGGGGTTGGCAACTCTACTTGGCGCATGCTGCGGTCCCGGAGGAGGTTGAGATTGGCTAGGCGACGGCCCGTAATGGGGCCCAGGAGAAGGGCCCCTTCTGATGGGAGTCGAGTTGGGTGCCGGTCCTGGTCCTTGCGCCGGCCCGGGTCCCTGAACAGGCCCTGGAATTGAGCCGATGGGACCAGGGCGGTTTGGCTCACCATATGGCCTCATCTGCTGCTCTGGGCGGGGACTTGGCTGGCGCGGCATCGGTGGGGCCGGGCCGCGGAATGGCTCTCGCTGGTCATAGGGGTTAGGCGGCTGAGGGGGGTTGATCTCGGAGAGCCTGTAGCCGTTGGCACTGGGAGGTCCTCCTAGAGGACGGCCAGGCTGTGGCTGTTGAGGCGCACTCGATGCTCCAGTCCATTGAGGGGCTTGTGGGCCCTGAGCCTGGTAAGACTGAGGGTGGACATCCGTCGGAGCAGGAGCAGGGCCGCCAGGCACGACACCATTGGACTGTCCGGCGCGAAGGAGTTGCAGCCTAGCCTTGATGTGAGGGTTCTGAGGATCCAGCTCAGCTGCTCGTTGGTAAGCATCGAGCGCGTCTGCGATCTGGTTGTTGCAACTCTCATACAGAGTACCCAGATCATACCATACTTCCGAAATGTAGGGGTTCAGGCGAATAGCCCGAGAGTATGCATCCAGAGCATCACGGTACTGGTTGATCTGATAGTACAGCACGCCAATGGAGCACCAGAATGTAGGGTTTCGCCCGTCGCGGTAAACAGCTTGCTGATAGGCCTCATAAGCCTTAGGATACTTCTGCTGCGACATATAGCACCGCCCCAATAAATACCAGCTCTGCGCATCGCTGTTATCTATAACGCATTGTTAGTCTCATTCATAGCATCAACTTTGATTTATAGACTTACCGGCTGCTACTGATTTCTCGAGAAACTCAATGGCGCGTTCCTGGTTCTGGTAGCTGCTGCTCTGGTTATGATGCAACCAGCCGAGCTGCTGCAAGACCTTGGCGTGATGAGGATCTCGTTCCAGTACACGGTTATAGGCAGACTTGGCATTGTCATACTGGAGATAATGCATTAGCTTCTGTTATACTCGACAGTGTAGGATTGAAGACCACTCACATCTTTCTGTTGCTCATGGACGTGTCCAATCTGGAACCAAATATCCTCCTCGGTCAAGGGCGGCGGAGGCGAAGACACGATGTATTTGAAGCACTAGACAAGGTTAGTAAGACTTGAATGATTTTTCAGAATGATGAACACGACAAACCTCTAGACTTTGACCGAACTTGGACTGCTGTTTGTAAATTATACCAAGCCGGAAGTAAATCTCGTTGGCTTTCTCGAAGTCCGGTTGCATTTGCATGACTTGCGAGAAAGCCTCCTCAGCATGCTCCAAGGACCCATAACGGTCGTACAGGATGCCTATTCCATACCATAACTTGGGTTCCTATCAAGTGGTCAGTAGTAGCCCAAGAGGGAGCAATGGGTACTGGTGAACAAACCTTTGGGTTGGGCAAGTTTACGAGAGCAGACTGATATGCGGCATACGCTTGCTGCAAATCGTCCATCATCAGATAGCAGTGGCCTACAATAGGGTCAGTCGCGAGCAACTTTAGGTGAAGTAGCTGAGTACATACCAAGACTTCCCCACACTTCACCGTTTCTATCATCAATCTTTAGAATAGCCTGCAAGAACTCGACCGCCTTGTGAAATTCCTCCCGCGTCCTGAGGATCAAACTGATGGCGTTCATCGCTGGGACAGATTGTGGGTTCGCGCGCAATGCGTGTTCATATGCGCTCATTGCGTCGTCGAGACTGCCAAGCAGTTCGGAGAAACTGCCTATACACGCGACGAGGTTAGCGATATATTTCGCGACGGAGTATAGCAGGGCCAGGTTAGCTTACCTATTTGCATCCACAGATGTTCATTGACGGTACTAATGTGGCGAGAAGGAGCAGCGGCAGCAGCGCCATAGTGAACCGCGGCATTGGGCGGCGGCCCCTGCGGACCGCCATGATGCATTTGCATCGGCATCTGAGGCGATGGATTGTGGTTTGCCATGATGCCCTACCAATCTCAACTTAATGGCAAGTTGATCGGGTGTCTAGAAGGAGGAGGGGAGATGAAGAAAGGTAAGGGATGTTTGAGTCGAGGGTCGACCGGTCTAACTAGGCCCAAGGCGGTTCGCGACGGACGCGCGAGAAGAGCTATGCGCCGATGATCAGACCTGAGGCTCGGCCGAGAAACCGAGGCGACAGTGGCGACACGGGACAGACGTGTCGTCGCAGTCGCGTTGTATAGTCGGAATAGGAGTCAGGTATATGGGTTGCGAATGCAGCCGCGTTATAGTGCTCCGATGGGAGGGACGGCTGACAGAGGAAGCGGGAGTCTGGGTCCGCAACTCGTCTGGCCGCAGGCGAGGTGTTAGGGGAGGTTATCAGTTGTGGCAAGCTAAAAGCTTAAAGAGAGCGACAGAGTTGTCGCGAAAGACCAAGGCTGGATCTTTGGGGGGTTAAGCTCCAGCCTGTGGATGGTAGGGTGTGGGAGCGAAGGGGTGAAGGAGGTTAGGAGATGGTTGATAGATTTGGGTGGTGAACGAGATCAGAAGGAGAAGGACGGGCGGAGCAAAGCAGACAATAATTCTGCTCTCTTCAGTCTTCACTCCTCGCTGGCAAACTACCCTTACCCACGGGACGCTCGTAAGAACAACTTTCGTAATGTGGAGCATGCAGATGGAAGCGGTCCCCTGGAGCCCTGGAGCAGGCGACATGAGAAAAAGACCGGGACAATGTGTACTTGGTTGTGTCTCCCATGTACCCATCTCGCCCATGCTTACTTCGGCTGATTGTGGGGTCGGCGCTTGTCGTACTCTCTCACGGGCCTCACCCACACATAAGATGGCACATCCACTTTTTCCTTTTTCCGTTCCCTGCTCTGCTCGCTCCTGTTCAATCATAATAATTATCCCCCGTTATTCTTTTTTGCTATCATTGGAAGTATCAAGTATTCATCCATCCCTATATTAGCAACGATGTTTCCTTACCTTGTCACTCCGTCACAGCCTGCATATACAGGTCACACTTCTCTTTTCTCTTTTCTCATTTCTACCTCTGGGGCAACAAACTGCCATGGCGAGTAAGATGTATACCTCGTCCCATCTCCCGTTAGCCACGGCCAACCGGGTGAAGGTGATGGATCGTTCAAATTCGGATTCAGAAGCCGGATAGCCTCGACAAAGGAGCGATATGCTTGTTTCGCCCGGTACCTGATCTGTTCCTGCCATTACACATGGAAACTCTAACAAGAGTCTGTGTGTGGTGCAAGCCTGCAACTGGTATGATGTCTGCATTGGAGGAAAAGTGTCCGTCTGCTGTCTGGACTCTGCTGGCAAGTGCCTAAGATGAGATGCATTACATACCACCCGATCCATTGAACTGTGCCAGTTCGTTCGTTACCAGTGCGGCCATTTCCGCCGGCTTCCCAACCATGGTACCCTAAAAGAGGGTAGGGTAGGTGGGCAGGGTGGGCAGGGTAGGTACGTACTTCAGCCCCAGGAACCCCGACATAACGAATGAGTTTGGAACAGGTCAAGGTTAATGTAACGAACGTGGAGACATTGTACTCGCAAGGTACATGGGGGGGACTTTTAGCTCTCGCCAGCCAGAGGTTGCTCCAAATTTGGCCCATCGCCGTGGTGGCGGCAAGGAACATACTGAAAAGCGGTACCCTCCCATAGTTTGGTACGGCGGAAGGAGACTAAAAAAAACAAGGTGTGCCATCCAACAGCAGCACCCATGGACGGACGCCATACACAATACTGCATGTATTATGTATATACGGAGTAGGAGTAGGAGTAGCTGGTATGATGGTGATGATGATGACACGCCCTGGCCCGACGTGCTATTCTCTCCTTGTCCCTCCAAAAGAGTCCTTGTCTCCGTTCAGCCGCCCACACACCACACACCACCCGCCAAGAGCCTATCTACACCCCCTACAGATACCCACCCGCACACAACACCCGGTTACACAAACACACACACACTCGCAACTCTCACACACACACTGGCCACGGCCGCACTCCCTCACCCACTAATGCACCCGTCAAGGAGCCAAGAGGAGGCCATTTAAATTGAGGGACGCTTATCGCAGCTCGGAGTATTTATCCTCGCCAACTGGCCCCGTCAGCGCACCGAATCAACAGAAAAAAAGCGCAGGGTGCATTACTCAAGATGGCTACTTTGTCCCCAGCCTTCTAGAAAATCCCTTCCTCTCCCACGCAGGCTCGCAGGCTCGCAGGCTTACATACGCTCATACGGCAACCCCATTATAACAACATTGATGCAAGCTCCTGAAGTAGGTAGGTACCCAACACGCACCACCCTGTCCACAAGGTACTTGCTATAGTCTCTTGAGTTTTAGTAATCACACACTCGTCATCATTCGGCTCCCATTTCGGTGCACGTCCACACGTCCACGCCCGCCCTTACTATTTAGCCCAATCCCAACCCGCGTTCTACATACAGCAGCACTACGGCTACATATGCATCATCAGAGTAGCCGGATCACCTTGTGGATGGATGATGGGCGATCTTGACACAACACCCACACACCGAAAAGCAAACACCCATATTACACAGTCCCCCCAGACACAGAAGTTGACGTGATCATACTAATAAGGCTTTGCCCGCCCTCTCGGTAACCCACTGACCACCTCCTACGAGACTACCTCGACCTCGGACAGTGTGAAAAGGGGAAATGTTGAGACTGTAGGCGACTAACTGAGAGAGATTTGCTCTTTTGCTTCATCTCGGTCATTAGCAGATTGTTTCTGGCGATGTGACTGTATATGTGTGCCAAGAGCGCAGACTATTCCTCTGTTCGGTGCTTTCCTTAGTGGACCAAATCGTGTCAGGTGAGCCGCTATTGCCGGGCTTTCTGGGCTTGGCCGCGGTGTCGAGCATGCAGATCGTCCCATCGGCTGCGGAGACGCTACCGATCAAGCGCTGGCCAGCCAATATTACCGTGAGATACATGCTTGCCGTGACAGATTGCCTTAATAATCGGCTCTCTTGCGGCGTACGTGCGTGCCCCCTGCCTGCCGGCTGTCGATTTGGCGTCACACACGCACACGATCTTTGGACCCGGCTCTTTCAGATCAATCAGAATCTACAACACAATGTATATAGTAGTATATATGTCTCTCTTTCTTTAGACCAAAGTCTATAGACCTACATATGCGTCTGGAGTTTGCCGATTCGGGTCGGAGCAGAGTGCCAAGAAAGCAAGATTGGGCGAAACAGCCCCCCAAGTCGTTTCCTGCACTTGTTTCGGTCATATGAGATGGCAACTGGCGCATGAACGTGAGAGAGAGGCTGAAAACGGCACCATTGTGAGCAGAGCCGCTGTCCCAGCGAGGGCCCCCTTTAAAGTTCGGGTACTGCTGCTAGACCCAAGCTCCGGGGCGAGATAAGGTATACTCTAAGAAAGGTTTCCCGATTATTTATATATACCACGCGTCTGTCTAATCCTGTCATGTGTCGCTCGCATGTGGGTGTGTGCATCATCATATTTCTTCTTTTCACTGCGAACAAAAAAAAAAAAAAAAAAAGAAAAAAAAAAAAGGGATCTTAGATTTGAAACATTAGATAATCTTTCATGGCTAGCAACATGGAATTAGTTGACAGACGATACTATTTCGATGTGTGGAATGAAAAGAGAAAGAAAGAAAAAGACGCTGCAAAAGTTGTGACGTGGTACTACTGGTCTGTGTGAGGTGAGACTCGGGAAAAGAATGGCTGATGTTGCCGCTGCCGCTGCTGCTTCTCCAGCATTCATCATCCTATTGGGGGTACTACGACATAGCAGCCGCTAGGCCTGTTTCTGATTCCACCCACGTGTCGAGTGGAAATCGTTTCTGCCCAATTTGAGATTGCTTTTCACTTTCGCCGCGTACGTAGTAGACTGACTGACTCTGTGACTCCTGATACCCACGGGTTGGTGTCTTATATCTTTTGTCTTGTTCTCAGGGAACCGCTCTGTCTCTCGTCACGAGTGCTTTGTCCGTTTCCTAGACGAACTATGCAGGCTATTTGTTATATACTCCCGCACCGCCGCAGCAAACACGGACAGTTGCGCAATCTGAAGAGTCGCATCCCATGACATCGTCTGCATAGGCCTAGCATGGAAAATCAAATACCATGAAATAATCAAATGCCATTTAACTACGAACTCATGGGCACTCATAAACCCCCCCACAATATAGAAATATCACATCAACGAATATATGCTTTGTATTTCGCAGTTCGCCTAGGCTACACTCGCTTGTCGAGGCTAGGCCGTTATCAACCTACTACCGAGTTCATTCCTATGTAAGTGGCTGGTGGTGTTCGGCTCTTGTAACGAGCGGCATTCTATATCTGCGGGCGATATACCAGGGTATCGATGTGATGATGTGGTATGTGATTGCCCGGAACGGCGAGGGGTGCAATCATGTACGTACACACACACACACATACTTGTACAGACACGGGGCGCATAGCAGATGAGGGGGAAACACAATAACCTGTCATCGTATTCAGAAGATACGACGGAAGAAACTCCGTTCGATTCGGCGAGGCAAGAAAGGGAGAAGACCGGTCCTTCTTTAGGCTTAAAGACGCCCGCAGCATTAGAGAGAAAACAGCTGATAAAACCTTAGCTGCTATTCCACCGTAGCCATCCAAAATCAATGAAAAACAATGAGACAATATGAATGGAAGCGATGCCATTTACAAACGTAGTGGTAGAGTCAGTCGATTCGCTGGACCGGACTCTGGGCGGTGGCATGGCTAAGGCGTGGGCTAGGTGGGAGGAGGACTCTGGGGCTTTAACTCTCGGCCCCAAGCCAGCCCCTACCTAGCCTAATCAGAACATCTAGATCGAGCCCACCCCTTGTAGGATCCCTAGGAGGTATACTTGCTTATGTATTATGTAGGTAGGTGTGGTATGGTATGTACGTACATACATATACATGCGCTGTGCTGCATATGCAGACCAGACATCTCCTCATACGCCAAGTTGGGGTGATTCGGTACGTACGTTTGTTTCCCCCTGCCGTTCACTCTTGTGTAGGTGTGCGTGAGAGTGTGAGTGTAAGGTCGCAATATGTGTGTGTGTGTGTGTGTGTGTGTGTGTTGTTGTCGCTTGTGTATGTACGAAGCGAGTTCCCCCTCGGCGGCGGCAGCTCCACCCACACACACGACTACTTACCTGTGGGCAATAATACATATGTATATATCATCATGTATGTACGCATATAGTGATACCCGCATACGCATGCCTCGCCCATCATTCCCAGCCTATCCATGGCATGACAAGGACAGCGCGCGAGATGCAGTAACCAGATTGCCTTGCCCTTCTTTTTTCTTTGCCTGGCTGCATGACTTGGCGTCAGGGTGGGTTGACCGGCTCCGTCACCCATGCGTTCGAACCCCACCCCACCATCTCCCCCCTCCCCCTTGCAACCGCCTTCCTTTCATCATCATCGCCCGTCAGTTTTGCCCGCACCACCCAGACGCCGACCCAGACAGCCGAGAGATGGAAGAGGCTTGCTGGGCGTCCAGGCTTGGCTTAGCTGGGAGTAGTCAACCAACAGCGGTGGCGCTCTTCCCTCTCGCTCTCACCCGGGGGAGCAAGCCACACATACACACACCCCAAGAGACCTAGATAAGAGCGAGCCACTTCCCCATCCCACCGCCGACCGCTGTTTGTTGCATCCGTCGGCTTTGCTTGGCCTGCCTGCCTGCCCCCTAACTACTAACTACATGTACATAATTGTCGGTAGAAAGAGACCACCACTTACGCTACGCTACCTATGCACGCCCACGCCCGCCCACACACACCAGATGAGACTCGCTCTAGGGCAGAACTGTGCGTCAGATGTTGAGCTGGTTCTAGTTCTCTGCAGTCCCTTTTTATGGTAGTCCCACGAATCAGTCCTCTTACCGGTCGGCTTGGCGTTCGTGGTTAACTGGAAGGAAGGTGAAGAAGGTACGGTACGGCGGTACTGGTCCATGTTTCTCGCAAGCCTCTTTTTTAGCATGGGATGGATACAAATCTGTCTACTGTATGGAGAACCCTGAGAACCCAGACCCCAGGCTGCCCTTTGTTTTCTGCTGCGCCATTTCCGATCCATCTTAAGGGGTACCTGTGACAGGGATGAGGGCGCAAGTTGGTTTAGTAGATAGTCACTTTCCCCGGCCAGGAGCCGAGTTATCGATTCGGGCAACGGTAAGCAAAGGAAGTACTGTAAATATATGCAATGTGTGATGAGAGATACCAGATGTGCCAATCTCCCCCCCTCCTTCCTCCAGGGTGGCTGATTTGTGGTGGTTTGCTCTCGCTCGCTTATTTAACAACGGGCGAGAGAAAAGCTACATACGAAAAGATACGATGTGGGAGGAGGGGAGGGGTGTGCAGTTGAAACACGGCGGCCATCTTATTTTAGGCAGACCTGCAGAACAATTCTGCGGGATCGGGACGCATAAAGCGACAAGGAATATGCCGCTGGGAACGATGGGAGTGATGTAGATCGGATCATCGAACCTCCATCAAGGAGCATCTAAAACACGACCCAGTTCGTTTGACCCCGATAATAATATAGGGAAGAGGGAGAAAAGGCTTGATCTCATAACCACCCACAAGCCGAGCTTTTTTATTCCTTTTTCTTTCACGGGTAAGACTTCACGGGGTCTGAAAAGCCAAGAAAGTCAAGTCAAGTCGGTCCGTCCGTCAGAGGTAAACGCCGGCGCGCATCAATGTGCCTGTGTGTTACTTGTGTATCGTCTTGTCTTCCGTAGCACTCGCTCGAAGAGATGTCTGCACGTACATACATATGCATCCGTTCGCCGCCGTACACAGCCGATCCATCTGTGGTGGAACAGGTAGATTATGATGCTGAGACAATCTGTGCCTGTCTGGAGTTTCTCAGAGCAGGTGCCACTTCGGCTTGTCAAGGTCGCAGCCGTCCTTCTCCACGCCAGCCACAACAGTCAAGGTCATCTCGGACGCCCGTATATTATTAACTCATGCCTGCCGTGCCCAAGCAGCGCTTGCGGCGCCACGACGCAGCACGTTGCCGAGCGTTCAAGTCGGAATCCAGTCCGGCGAAAATCAGTATACCTTGCACCACATCAGTGTTTGCAAGACGCTGCAAGTTTAACATTATATAATAATTGAAGACGTATCAGCGCCGGGCGGCCCTTGAAAGGAATGCTCTCGAGAAATCGAGAGGGGTCAAGACGAAAGTGTCGCATCAAGAACACATCGACTACGCGCAACACCTGCCAATTCCAACTTCTAAGTCCTACTCCATGCCGAATGCTTGACTAGAATACAATAGAATAACCTGACTCCGGTAGGCACCAATAAAATGCAACAGACTCCTATGACCCTTCCTTATCGTGGTCATGATCGGGTACATAGTTAGTCTCCCCTAGCATGGCCGTGGGTTGAGATGTCATGGCCGTCTGGGTGCTAGACTGTGGTTGTGTGCTTATAGTCGGGCCACTGGTTTGATTTTGTGGTTGGGACGAGCCTCGTGTAGACGTCGCCGCATGTAGCCTTTGATCCAAAGCCTTAAGTGCGAGCGCTCGTCTCCTTTCTGCCTCAGCTCTTACACCACCCGGGGCACCACCTCGTGGAAGGTAACCGCCCCCCTGGCCAGTCGAGGCATCTCCTGGGGTGAATGGTGTGCAGACTCTCATGGCCACCAGGGCGTTAAAGACCTGGTCCGAGAATGCGCCGACGAATGGCTTCACGGGTCCAGGGAAGAACTCGGCAAACGCAAAAGTCTCACTGGCATCTCCCCGCATCGACGTCGGTTGGGAGGAGTCGAGGTCGGGGAATACGGTCTTGTAGAAGCGCAGGTATGTCCAGCTCGTCAGGAAGGCGAACAGAGCCAGGAACAAGGATGCGCTCGTGAGAAGCGGTGTCAGCGAAAGCACCGTTACGGCGCCGATATATATCAGAGGGAACTTGGGCACCCGCATCGACAAGATACCGCGGAACAGGGTGACCGTATGTGCAGGGACGAGCTGGCTGAACGCGACGAGGAAGGATATCTGTAGAGGAATGGTTCCGGCGACCGTGGTGAGACTGTCCAGTGAACGATGTCAGTCTTTGCTTTGTGGATAGCTGGCGATACTTATATATAGGGCAAGGGTTTTGTCACTTACGTCCACCTCTCGTTGCGTGTAAGCGTAAACAGCATCACCAACACCAGAAAACAGAGCAGGTTGGGTATTAACGACACCACCAATAAGAACTTTGCGAACTCTCGTGATGACCAGGCGCGTTCGAGATATCGCCCGCCATGAAACAGCGTGAATCCAGCAATGGACAGCGTGAAGACATTACTCTCCACTAAAGTAGTTGTGACGAATGTCCATGGGTAGAACATTGACAACTGAGGCACCAGAGTGAGCCACTCTACGACGATTTCCGACTGCGCAGACCATTGTCGATATCGCACTGCTGCACTCAATACCGACTGGAGGAGTAGCGCAACCAGCAAAATCCGGGTGACCGGGGGGATGTTCAGTCGCGGAGGCATGACTGTATGGTGATGACAATGGCGTCCTGCGTCAAACTAGGTCGGAGATACCCATGCACAACCGTCGCAATTGGGTTCGATACAGCTTCCTGCCGTCAATGGAGACTTGGGGGGATCCAGCTTGCTCGCGTGGTCAAGGTGGATGAAGAAAATGCTACGAACGTCGAATACAGTATGTATCTCACGTATGCACATCACCCCCCAAAAAGACACGTTCGGGCAGTGTCGCATCACGACCAGAGTCAAGGCAGTCGCGCCGAAGGTGGCCCAAGCTTTTCCAGCCTTGGGGCTCCTCCCTCCTCCCTCCTCCCTAGGTTAGGGACGTTTTGCGATACGTCCCTTTTTTCCCTTTTCGACTTTCCCAGCGTGCCAGCTTGCCGGTGACAGAAACGCTCACCTTAAAGAAATAGGCTTGGCATCGAAATGTGGAGACCTACGGGACTTGACGAGCGACCCGCAGCCAGGGGCGCAGATTCAAAATCGGTAGTGCAACCAACCGCCTCCGAGTCATGTCCTGGGTTCTCTTAGTACGTAGGTATGTACGGTTTGTCTACCTCACAAAGCGAAACAGCCAGTTGAGAGCCTGAGCCCTTATCTCCAAACAATCTCCAAACAAACATGTAATGCTTGATTAATCAGTGGGGGTTTCTGTTCGGTTTTTATCTCAAACATACATACTGCACCAACACAGAGATTGGGAGGGCGGGATGGCGGGATGGCGTTGGATCTGGGTCAAGCGAAATGCTCATTGTATGTACATACTTGGTTTGGGGGTACCTACATCCTACATCCTACATCCTACCTTGACCTACCCGTCCGGATCAATACCTAGGTAGTCGTGGACCCCCCTTCATATGTGAGGGTAAGGTGTCCCATCTTTGGCCAACTCTAATAATAAAGATGGAATCAGTCACCAACTGTCAGTACATTATTGAAGAAGGCCACACGTCAACAACGAGGCAGCTAGACGACCTACTGATGTGATGGAGGGCTCCAACTCCAGTACAGGTAGGTATTCACATTGGTATTGTACCGAATACCCCGACGTCAATTGTGCGGTTCCCGTCAAATGTTTGCAGAATCACCAAGTTGACCTATCCCCCGCTATATTTCAACGCACCTGCAGTCTCGGCAACATTCGACTGCTACCCGGAAGAACCTAGTCTAGTGCTAGCATCTTACCCGGCCGCCTGCCAACACACCTGGCCAAAAACCTGACTTCCAATACTTCAAGGCCAGAGCCCATTGCCGCGGAGGAACGCCTTTGAAAGCCGAGTAATGACCGCCACGGGCATCATCGTTTCTGGCACCGTCCAACAGTTGCACGCTCCAGCAAATGCTTGTTGAATTCTAGATAATCTACCCCGACTTAGCGAACCCTTCATGGCAGACGCAGGATCGCTTAACCTTAGGTACTGACGACTAGTCAGTCTACTACTCTTCACTCGACCACTCATCATTGTGGCATCTCAAATTGCATCATGCGCGTGAGCTGCTAGCTGTGCGTGGGAGAAAGCATGGAAGGCTAACTGTGTTGGGATAGTAGTCGGGACACAACGATCATCTGTGACCAAGCGATTGTGTCTGCCGATCATCCACTTGGAATGTTTCTGTTTTTACTCCGTACTCTGCTTCTGCTACTGCTTCAAGGAGGGGAACTCCCCACGGCCCATTGCATGGCAGAGATGTCTAACAGCCCCAGCCGAGATGCAGTATGACTCCAGAATCTGAGATGACGAGCTTTGTTCCCAAGCCGGACTGGACAGCTGCATCAAATGAAGGGATTTCGTTCATTTCATCAACTGTCGGTCGAGCGAGCGGCGATGGATGAACCCAGTGCCAATCGAACACCCAGCCCAACATGTTGAATGCTCCTTTGACTAGGCTTGTCTGGTCTTGGCGGCCCATCCTAGCCACCCCTGGCTCTTTTCGGGGCTGCCAAGGTTACGTCGACAAGGAGATTGAATCAAGCATATACATACTGTGGCTGGGCTGACTGACCATTCGAGATTTGATGTTCCAGCATACCTACCTCAGTGCCTCTTGGTTCCTTCCCATCCTTTGGGTACCTCAAGGAGCAGCATCAGGGTAAACCCCACGGTTCGGTCAGCATGCCCGTCTTACCAAAAGACAAACTTGCTAGGGCAGGGCATAAGGGGCATCTCTGCCTTATCATTTGACGCTCCGATATGTACGTCGTACATAGACCCAGCGGCAAAATACATGTATCTACATGTAACCTGCACTCGTTATCGCGTTCAAAGGGACGCGCACCGAGGAGGTGAGAACCATAAAATGCTGAAACAAACAAGGCCTATCTGATGTGTTGGCCGCTTTCTCTCACCTCCACACACGGGGAAACGCCTGCATCTGCAAGAGCCATGAAAGACCCGGGCTTTTTCCCACTCAATGTATTGGTCGAAGCGACCATAATAATCAATTACGCACCTCAAGATGGCATTCCAACGCCTCATGTCCAGGAGAAGAGTATACAGACAGAATGGCGCCCCAAGCAATAATATTACTGCCATGATGCTTCAATGCTACGAGAGTGCTCGCCAGCCTGGACGCATTGATCAAGGGCAATCGATTGACGAAAGGTCGTAATGAGGGTACATAGTTGACAGGCAGGGAAGGGTTACATTGATGATGAATGTACATGCACCTGGGACGATACATGCATGGATGACTATTTGTGCACCCGACATTAAGTACATGGAAAGCGTGTTCTACCATACCGACCCAGCCGTTCACTACAGAAGAGACTAGGCAGAGAGACCCTTGGAGATGTGTCGTGTCGGAATGGAGCAACGGTCCAGCTTTTTCCCAGAGATCCAATGCTTTTCATCTGTTCCCATGGATGATCAATATTGCATGCACAGCACCAGCAGTTTATTGTACGTGCAGGCTTTCTAGGTTACTTTTACCACTGTACATTTTGATGTCCGTCTTCGAGTCTCCTTCGATTGCAGAGCAAAACGGATCTACTCAGTTCAGTGTGAGGTAGGTAGTTAGTCGCTGTCTCCTTTTTCAGTCTTCCATTTTGGTACCCAGCTTATGTATGTATGCCTGCTGTGCTGGGTATTAGCACCAGATAGACTAGACGCCAGTCAGAATTCTTCAGTCGGGCCACCAGGACGGTTTGGGACGAAGCTTCTTTTTTGCTGGCAGTGGCAGCAGCGCCAGAGGCTCCGTCAAAGTAGCGAAAGAAAAAGAAGTTGAAGAAGTAGTAGTACTAGAGACTCAACTGAGAGACAACAAGCAACAAGCCCCAAGTTTGACCTGACTTGACTCTACGTACCGTTTTAAAGGTCCTCCAGTCCTCCAGTCCTCCAAGCAACTAAACCCATTCAGGCCCACCTTTAGCACCATCTAGGTTCGGCTTGGCTTCCATGGGAGAAGCCCGCTTTCCACCTTTGAGAGACTGCGCTTCTTGCCATTCTTCAATTTGATTTCCACAGCAAGAAAATCTCACGATACATACTGACGACAAGAAAAAAGGCATTCTGAACTGCGTCTCTCCTTTCCCTCTGTCATACTGCAAGGCCATTGCCGGATTCAGCATATCACCACTTTGACATAGGCGAAAGTATCTCTTACCTTCAGCGGCCCTTGTCAGGTCCCCCAGCAACCTTAGCTGTCTCTCTCTCCCGCTTTATTCTCGGGCTCTCTCACACACGCACTCGCACTCGCACTCGCGCTCTCTCACCCTCACTCTCTCATCCGCAACCCCTACAGCATCACAGGGATTTCGAACTCGCCTCGCCTCGCCCAGCATTCATCAGGCCGGCGAGACTCACTTCCAACGGCACAACACTTCCCAGCAAAGCCAAGGGTAAACAGCCAGTTTGCTCGCAATCATGAAGGAAATTTTAAATTCAGAGAGGCTGAATTATCTAATGCATGTCTCTCAATATCCATGGCAGATGCTACTTTCTCGAGACGATTACTGACCTCAAAAACCTATAGATGGCGATATCTCATTGAAGGAAGTATGTAATGTGCAGAATGCTTCATGTTTGATGGCATGCATCGTTGCGCGATACTAACAGTGGCGTGTCTAGATTACCGAGAAACGGCACTCAAGTTCCAAAAAGAGTGGCACGTTCCAGAACCGCATCGGCAGCTGGACTTCGCGCGCTACGTCAAAAGTCATGCACTCGTTAATGTAGTAAACAAAGGCCTCCTATACAGCTCAGTGGAGCGAAAATGGACACAATCAAAGGTACGTTGAACAGTTCTCACAAATCGCACTTTTTGGTTTGGGATGCATTGGTGCGCCGGTGTGGTGCGAGACGGCCGATTGGAGACGGGGTGGCATCTCGAAAAACCAAAACGTTGCGCGGATCCAGCCCAGGGGCAAGGCCACTGACATCTGTTGTGCAGGTGCCTCAAAACGCAGCGGCTGAGGCCGAGGCAGTCGAGCTAGGGGTGTTTGGTCCATTGGATCAAGACGGGCCCCCTCATCAGTATGCAGACGAGGAGGACGCAGATGCAGACCACGAAGACGACATTCCTGAGCAGCCAGAGGAGCCTTCGTCAGTTTCTGGCGACGTCGATAATATTCGGAAACGCCCAGGTGACAGGCCGCAGCAGCCGCAGCTCAATGGTGGTTCCCCGGCCAAGCGCCCTCGTCTGAGCAATGGGTACGAAAATGGTGTCAATGCAGCCACAGACCCCATGGAACTTGACAATGGTACTGACAACCACGCTTACCCGTCACCCCTGGAAGGCGAGCAAGCGCCGACGCCGACGCCGCGAACCGACGGCACAGATCAGGGCACGCAAGTCGAAAAGGTCCAGGAATTAACGACGGAAACCACCTTCATTCCCTTGGGCGCTGGGGAGTCAGTTTCCTCACCGCGGGCTACTTTCAAAGTCAACAGTGCAAACGCACCCGTTCTGCTGCATTGCCAGTGGAACCCACAAGATCCATCCATCTTGGCGGCTGCTGGAACCGATGCGCTAGCGCGAGTTTGGACCGTCTCGCGTGCAACCACCACTTTGCCTGAACAGGACCCTGCAGCTGAACGTCACGTGACCAACGGGGATGTTTCGCCGCCCTTCCACAGCCTCATCGAGGACGATATGACGGCCTCTTCGGTGGTGACGGCCATGGCATGGAATGGAGATGGAACCGTCATCGCCATTGCCACCGACTCGGCAGAGAAAGGTCGCATCAGCCTTTGGAGCGCCGATGGCACGCACATTCAGCACTTCGAGGTCCCCGAGTCCCCAATAATCAAACTCAAGTGGAATCCGAACAACGCTGCCATCCTGGCTGTCGTCCCCGAGAAGGGCGGAACTCTGATAACTGTTTACGGCGCCATGACATCGAACACCATCTCGTACTCTCTTCCGAACCATGATCTGACCTCCGACCCGGTGGACGTGGCATGGACAAGCGAGGTGGAATTCCTGCTCTGCGGGGGCGGTCTAATGGCTTCCTTCAAGTGTACGGAAGACAAGATTACCGAAACTAAGAGGTTCGAGACGCGTGAGGGCGACAATCTGCTCCAGGTGCAATTCGATTGGAGATCTTCCCTGGCAGCCACGTGTGGGGAGAAAGGCTTTGTCGATGTAAGTACTAACACCACCTATGGTGAGGCTCATGCTGACTGACCGTTATCAGATATGGGGTGTTTCTGGCAAGCGACGTGAGATTAAAGCTCATGACGGTATGATATCAGCATTGGCTTGGCAGCCTTTGGCGGGTAGTCCACCGGAAGACGAAAGACTCCTTGCCTCAGGTGGACTCGACGGAGCCATATTCGTCTGGAATGCTCTCTCTGGGGACGGAAAGCCTAAATGCCAAATGACAATGGATTCGCCTATCGTCGCTCTGGCGTTCACTCCAGACGGCGCTTTCATCGCCGGTGCCACAAACGAAAGGATTCTCATATGGAAAGTGGGAGACCACAGTATTCCACGGGCGAGCTGGAGCAGATCGCCACACCCAGGCTGGCTAAGCCCACGAATAAATTCCGACTCCGAAGATGAGGATGAGCATTGTTTATGCTGGGATGCAACGGGTCAAAAGCTCGCCTACGGCGTAAATCATAGAGTGAGTTTTCTTTATGCTCGCCGACGTTCGGTCATTTGCTAACACAACCCCAGCTTGCCGTTATCAACTTTCGATGACTGGTCTAGGTCTCTTTTCCTTTGTATTCGTCAGGACATCCGTTGCCAGAGCATAGATGCGAAGGGCTACTTGTCGGATTAGCTCCTTTATGGATAAGCGGGAGTCATTATACCCGGAGGTATATGCGATCAAACCGCTGGTGGTATTAAAGTATATCACTAATGGTCTGCGAGAGTATCCGAGATCTGGGATGGCGTTTGATTGTAATCTATCCAGCGAACGCGCTTTCCTGCCCTAGATAAGGCATATATTCGGGTTGTCCCGTTGAGGACAAACACGGAATAATCTGTCAGAGCGGCCGACAGAACCATGAGCACGTCAGTCTCGCCCCTGTTAGCCATGGCTATATTTGGGAGCTCTTGGCTTCGAGCTGCGACCTGCGCTGAGCCTGGTACCTGCGTTGCGCTCCATTGCTTTGGCATTTGGTTGACGAGGAGATGATCAGCGACTGTTCGGGTTCTCCTGGGCTCGTTGGGTACCTCTATTTGGAGCTGGTTGGGTTTGTACTATCAAAAGCGTGTTGGAACATTGAGTACTTATTGGGCACACATAGCAGATACAGTTGATGGTATTTTACTGCATATTTACTACATTTGAAATCATACCTAAACATCCATGATACGTTCTTATTCAATGTGAACCGCGGGTATTTGTTGGCTAATCTCATGCCCCAGGCCACCTCAACATGGTGATGGAATGTTTTGAGAAAGTGTACTTGCCCTTCCCATCCCATTTTCCCTCCGTCAACTTCACCTTCTCCTCTCCAGCGACGTTTGTGACTTTGACGTTGTCGCCAGTGATCTTCGAGACTGACACATCTTGGCCAACCCCCTTGAGATCAACCACGAAGTCCTCCGACTCGCTAATGTTCACGACGACTAGGTTGACCATGCCCTCCTCGTCGATGGTGGCACTGACGTCGAGCCAGGGAGCGCCATGCTCCAAAGTCCCCTGCAGCCACTCTGGGTTGGTCGGGCCCTCGTAGGCGCTGGCCCCGATGTGGCAGGCCACGGTCCAGCCGCGCATATAGCGGCTAAAGAGCAGCAGCGGCCACCAGGTCGCCTGTTTGGTGATGCCGTCGGGCGAGGTCATGAGGGGGCTGATGACGTTGACCGTCTGGGCGAGGTTGGCCATGCCAATGTAGCGCGACTGCCGCACGAAGACGTTAAGCCAGACGGCCACGGCCAGGGCGTCCGATAGCGTGTAGGCCTCCTCGGCCCCCTGCTCGCCGGGGGCGCGCACGGGGTCCCAGACGTTCCACTCGTCGAAGCAGATCTTGGTAGGGGGCTTGTTGGCGGGGATCTTGTTGCGGACCCGCGCCAGGTCGATGAGGGCGCCCGTCATCTCGATGGCACGCTCCGCGGCCAGCGGCGCCGTTGCGTTCTTGACGTGGTCCCCGCCGTCGGCCGTGTAGAGGTGGATCGAGTGCATGTCGACGACGCCGATGCACTGGTCCAGCACGTGGTGGTCCCACGCCGACGCCCCCGTGCCGTCCTCGCCGCACAGGATCAACACCAGGTCCGGGTCCAGAAGCCGCAGGGCTTTCGCCCACTGCGCCGCCTTCTTGGCATAGTCCTCCTTCGTCATCTGCTCGACCTGCCACGGGCCCCAGATCTCGTTACCCAGCGCCCAGTATTTCACCTTGTACGGCTCCGGGTGCCCGTTCTCGCGCCGCTTGTTGGCCCAGTACGTATCGCGCGTGCCGTTGCAGTACTCGACCCAGGCCAGGGCCTCGTCGAGCGTGCCGGTGCCCATGTTGAGGCACAGGTACGGCTCCACCCTGGTGCCGTCCTTGCGGCCCGCCGACAGCACGTCCAGCCACGCCATGAACTCGTCCGTCCCGAACTGGTTGCTCTCGACTCCGAGCCACGCCAGCTCGGGCCGCTTGGGCCGCTGATCCCGCGGCCCGACCCCCTCGGCCCAGTGGTACGTCGCCACGAAGTTGCCGCCCGGGTACCGCACCACGGGCAGCTCGAGCTCCTGCAGCGCCGAGATGACGTCCTTGCGGAACCCCTGCTCGTCCGAGAGCGGGTTGCCCGGGTCGTAGATACCGCCGTATATGCAGCGGCCCATGTGCCTGTTTTGTTGTTAGCTCTCTTTTTCTTCTTCTTGAATCTGGTTTCGTGGTAGTATTCTGCCGGAAGAGAGAGGGGGGTCATACTCTGTAAATCCTCCATAGGTCATGGGATCAACCTTGGAGAGCTTCTTGCGGGCGTCGACCTCTATGAGCGGGGTCTCCCCGGCGCCAAGCTTCGTGAAGGTCGTCATTATGTCTTCAGGTTTATAAGTTCTCGTACACTGACGGTGTAAGTGAGCAAGTAGCACAATGGAAAGGGTGAAAGAAAAAAGCAAGAAGGTCAAGTCAACCAAGTTTGTTATATATGTAATATATCACAACACACTGTCTACTACTCCAGTTTGACCATCTCTCTCATTTCCCTTTCCCCGTCGTAACTTTCCACGGTACGGGTGGGCGGTCAACTTCGGGTCTTTGGCCGGGGAAGTGCCTGTTTGGAGAAAGAGTTGCCCCTCCGCTGGCCGGGCCGGGATTGGTGCGCGTAACGGAGAGCTCCTCACTGCTTGGCAGCTGGACTATAGCAAAGTGGGCTTCTGGGGAAAAACGACCGATCAGTTGACATTGTGGGAAGCCCACGATCCCCCGTGTCATGAACCAACCCCCGCGCTACTGTCGTCCGTTGTACGGTTCTGTGTGGAGTTTCAGCTCTGCAGAGACGAGGCACAGCGGCCATTGCCCATTGTTTACTGCAATTGTACGTCACACGAGCCCGCAGCAAGTTGTGGAAGTGGTTTGTTAATGGAGTACTCTTTGTATGTATTCATTCCTATCCAGCATTTCGCATGTGACTGAGAGAGTGTGGTGACCACCTGTGTGCCCATCAAAATCTGAAGTCCATCTTAGTGTATCAAAGTCCGACAGTATACTTATCCATACATCTCATCAAAGTCGTCTCGTCTTGATATCTATTGTCTAGGTTCTATCTCTTTAGACACTATACCGCATTGCTTCGTTTATAGAAGACGAAATCTAGTTCGGGAACTTCTTGAACTTCTGTACAACTCTCTCGATACCGTCGCAGCCCAGCTTCAGGACATCCATTCGGGGTCCGTAGGAGAATCGGACGACTGTCATAATGGTCAGAATAAAAAGTCAGGGTTGACAAATGGAGGAACAACTTACAGTGATGGCAAGGGCTGTCAAACAGATCTCGTCGTCGAGCGGGGTTGAGATCGAAGAAAATGCCAGGAACGACGATAACCTTCTCCTCGAGACAGGCCTGGAAGAAGTTCAGACCGTCGGAGATGGGGCCGGGAAGACCCTCGAGGTTCAGCCACAGGTAGAAAGTACTGTCTGGGACGTACTTGATGACGAAGCCCATATCGCGCAGACGCTTGAGGACGTAGTCTCGCTTGTCCTATTTCACACAATATTTAGCACTCATGTCTCGGTTAGCAGGGTTGTTCCAGAGGCGAACTTACTCGGAAATGGCGCTGCAGCGCCTTCATCTCGGTCAGCACCAGGGACGGCTCAAGCATAGGAACAGCGGCCTCCTGGAAAGGGGCGTTGGCACCACCGTCGAGGTAGGAACCGCACGATCCAATACTTTTGAACTGATTAGCATTTTGTCAGGACATTTGGATGACATGTGGGTGACTTACGCCTTGATGAACTCCTTGGGGCCCAGGATCCACGCGATTCTCCAGCCCGGAAGTCGGAATCCTAGATAAGTCAGCTTCATGACCTAGAGGGTGTATATGTGTGAATATGCCTACTTTTTGTGAGCCCGTCGATGATAAGCACATCGTCTTCGTCCACATCCTCTACATTCTCAGCCGCGGAGATGGTAGAGCCGTCGCAGTTGCTGGTATAGTTGTAGCCCGAGTAGAACTCGTCGCTAATCAAGGTGGCCCTGCTTCGGCAGATGTCTTGAATCTCGGCCAGCTCAGGGTTGGCAACCACACGGCCGGTGGGGTTACGCGGGTTGGAGGTCAGAATGACGGAGGTACCACGGGCGATCTCGGTGGCGATCTTGTCGGGGTGGATGTGGTAGCCATCGCTCTCGTCGAGGGGCGTGGGGATGGCGGCGAAGTTCTTGAACAGCGACAGCATCTCGTTGTAAGCAGTGTAGTCGGGGATGAAGAAGCCGACGTAGGCGTTGTTCAGGACGGCCGCGATACGGATCAGTCCAGCGCGACCACCGGGAACAATGGCGACGTTCTCCCAGGTGTATTTGGAGTCCTTGCCTTGACGGTGGTGCTCGTTGTACATGTGCGCAACTGCTTCGCGGAGAGGCTTGATACCGGCAGTCGGGCCGTACTCTCGGGCGGCGGAGGAGACATCGATGGTCTGAGGCCGCGGGAAGCAGCCCTCGATATCGTCCTCGACCTCGGGAGCTCCCTGGCCCAGGTTGGCCCATTCATGGGGGGATTCGAGGAAGCCGTACTCGCTGGCTCGCTCGGTACACCACACCACACCCGTTGAGGCACGGCTGGCATCGAGCCCGGCGTGGGGCAGATGTCCCTCGTGGGCGGCACGGAACTGGCGATGGATCTTAGAGCTGGTCTCTGTGCGTCGTGTAATTCATTCGTCAGTCTCAGTCTCTCGACCTGCGTGGCTGTGCATATGCCAAGGAGCGCACAATTGCTCGACCGTTTGCGCCAAGATGGCACTGCAGTATAGAGTATAGGGGGATTGAGACATACCGCCACTGCCGGGGTCGCCAACACTGAATCGACGGGACGGGCGGGGCACGCCCGTGTTCCGGTTCATGGAGAACTTGCGGTTGTTCATTTTGACGGCTGTGGTTGCGATGATTGCTCCCTTGCAGAAATTGTAGTAGTAAAAGTGCTTTTATTCAAAGCCGGGCTTGGCTTATCGTGACTATAGTCAGTCACTATACACCTTTGGAGCTAGAGCGATATAGCTCGATCTGAGCGATAGAGTAGAGCCTTGAGTCAATCCTGGCCAACAACAACAGGGCACAGGAGGTTTAGAAATAGTACTGAAGGAAAAGAAGAAAAAGAAAAGACACGAAAATGCCCAGCTTCCGTTCACTTCGGGTTCTCCTGCGTCTTGCTTGTCAGTTCCCCCCCCATAAAGAATACTGGGAGCGCCCTTTTTTCCCATGTGGGGTTTGGTCGTTCAAGGCCAGTCAAGTGCAGTCAAGCCCAGTCAAGCCCAGTCAACATGCCCTCCAGTAGTGGCGAGGGCGAGTACGGCGAGTACATAATACCGCCAACTACTAGTTAATGTCACGCCTGACCTGCCCGACCCCCATGAGCCATGAGCCATCTGGGGTCACCTCTCTCCTACTCATGCCCTTTGTGGGACTGCTTTGGTGCACGTTTCGATCACCGACTTTTCGTATTGGACCAATGATGCCGCAGTTCCGTGGGCTATTATGCAATCCCTACTAATACGGGGTCAGAGAAGGCGGGAGGCACCCCGGAGACATGATACAGACACCAGAAAAGCAGGGAACTAGCAAAGTTTGACGTGTCACGGAGAATGCGACACAACGTGAACGAACGACGTGCCACAATAGATCTTACTCTATACCAGACAGACTGCTATGAGGTGGTCTCTCTCTCATGCAGTCGATTGGTATGTTATCCATACACCTTACGAGTTGGGGCAAAGCAAAGAACTCGCCCAAGGACCAGGTACGAGCTGAGTATTTCCCGCAAAAGGTAAGGCAAGATCTTTCCAGATCCCAACCATACCTAAGTTGGTCGGCCATGTCGAATTACAGCACCGATTAGGACAGTCCGTATGGCATGGCATAACAAACCAGCAGGAGAGTAGGAAAATGGGAGGAAATCGGAATGACCAGAATGGAATACTCCGTAATCAATTGGATAACCCATTTAATTATTCTACTTGCTTAATAGTCGTCGAATTGGACTAACTTGAATCTGGAAGCTTCAATGTCAGCTTGTGGTGATCCATCTCATCTGCCTGCCCCGCACAAGCACAAGCGGGGGGTTGATTGACTTGACTTGGCGTCCAGGTGGGCGACGCGTTCCCCGAATTCCATTAACGCGTCAAGTCCAAGAAAGTCTCCAGGCCCGTATCTTGGCACCGACTGCTCGATTATCCAACGACGGAACATCACCACAACAGCGATATACATCTCAACTGTACAATCTTGGACCAGCTGCAGAAGATCGAATCACCACAATGGCCCTGATCGTCGACAAACACAGACCGCGGTCACTGGATCAGCTCACATACCACGATGAATTATCCGACCGGTTACGCTCGTTGGTATGTGTCTCCTACCACCTACCGCAGCCTCACCATTCACGACCTGCCAACTGACGCAATCTTACATAGGCTCAAAACGGTGATTTCCCCCATCTTCTAGTCTATGGCCCTTCCGGGGCTGGCAAGAAAACCCGAATTGTCGCCACACTTAAGGAGCTATTCGGCCCCGGTGTCGAGAAAATCAAGATCGACGCCCGCGTCTTCCAGACAAGCAGCAGCCGCAAGCTAGAATTCAACATTGTCACTTCCGTCTACCACCTCGAGATCACACCTTCGGACGTGGGAAACTATGACCGCGTCGTCGTACAAGACCTGCTCAAAGAGGTCGCCCAGACACAACAGGTCGATCAGTCGGCCAGGCAGAAGTTCAAGGTTGTCGTCATCAACGAGGCCGACCACCTGACGCGCGATGCCCAAGCCGCACTCCGACGAACCATGGAGAAGTACAGCCCGAACTTACGACTCATCCTGCTGGCCAACAGCACCGCCAACATTATCGCCCCTATTCGAAGTAGAACCCTGCTGGTCCGAGTCGCCGCGCCTTCGATACAAGAGATCACCACGGTGTTGGCCGAATCGGCCAAGAAGGAGGGTTGGCCTGCCGCTGCAGGACTTCATAAGCGAATTGCGTTGGAGAGCGGCCGGAATTTACGAAGAGCGCTGTTGATGTACGAGGCGGTGCATGCACAAAAGTAAGTCTACACTACATCGACCCAACAAGCATCATATCATGGATGGTGTGCTGACATGTATGTGGCGTAGTGAGAAAATAACAGATGATACCCCCATACCACCACCTGACTGGGAGGCCCTTATCGGTCAGATTGCCAAGGAGATCATGGACGAGCACTCGCCCAGCCAGATCCTACACGTCCGAGCCAAACTCTACGATCTCCTGACCCATTGCATACCCGCGACCACCATCCTCAAGACCCTCACATTCAAGCTCATTGCGTTGATCGACGACGACCTGAAGTACGACGTCATCAAGTGGGCAGCCTTCTACGAGCACCGCGTGAGGACGGGTACCAAGGTCATCTTCCACCTCGAGGCCTTCGTTGCCAAGTTCATGCGCATCTTCGAGATGTACTTGATGCAGATGGATATGTAAAACGGGGTCGTATTTGTAAGGTTCTGGCGTTGTAGGGCAGGGAAGTCTGGCGTTGGGATTGATTAAGGGATACTGAGCCAGCCACAATTGCATGGTCACTTGACGACGAAAGACGAGTTTAGCTTTGACGGTCACCTGCATGCATTTTCAAGGGGGGTAGATGTAAGCAATACGTTGCCAGTATATCCTCCAGAAACTAATGAGAAGAATTCACACATTCAAATGACCTTGATAATGGGGATATCCCTAAGAGAGCAGAGTTAAGCAATAATTGCATATAGCTAGAGAGGATATACTTGACATCGTACTGCAACGAGTGCCACTGACCTGGATAAGTTCGCGGCATTCCTGAGATACTTACAGAGATAACACATTCTTTCCTTTGCCGCTTTTCTCATAGCTGCCCTTGCAATCCGGTCAGCATCACCTTCTCGGTCATTATTAGTTGTCACCCCCAGTCACCTACCTCTTTGATGATGTATCGTGACACGCTGAAAAATCCGTTCCGCGATTTGCCATGCCAGACAGGCAAACGACGGAAGTCCTCAGACGCGAAGCTTGATGCACCCCTGAGGAAACAGCACAGGCAGTACAGTGCCTAACTCAGCAACCCAAACGAGTCGCCTCTGCGTACACCTGCGCCGAGGGAGTGATCCAAGACGTGTCGTGCTCGGGCTTCCGGATACCTAACGTATCGCCCCTGCGGCTTGCAGTGTGCGAACTGACCGGGTTCTGGACGGCTGCGTGGCCGCCTGTCGCGTCCCAGTACCAATGATATCGTCGTCCATAGAAAGCCATGTAATAGAGCTAGGCTAGTGAGTTCAGCTGTACTGGGTCTTCCATCGGCAGGCTCGAGGACGGTATACCGCCTTTCCCTACACCAGTCGCTTCGAGGATAGTAACCCTGTGAAATCCACTAGGTCCGCAGCCAGGGGCTTCAACACTCGGTCAGTTAAGAACATCCTCTCTTTTATACTCAATGCTTCATTGGAGAGCATCTTGGCGTAAAGAGGGAGGAGAGCATGAACAGGTCATAGTATGGTTGTAACTTTTCGGAGTGCTCACGGTAGTTGAATTCTCCCAATCATGCTGTTTTGCATGGATATGCGAGTCTATTCGCAAGACGAGACGGAGGGAGCAGAAGATGCTGCTCGGGCTTCGCAGTGAGCTCCTTATCACAGCAGCCAAGTATGACTATACTGGGTGCTGGCCCGAGTATCGGAGAACATTGAGTATGCGAATTCAGCGGGAACGTACACATATCGGAGGTATACCAGCCTTCGGCCTTCGTCACCAGCTGCCTACTGACAGTCACGCCCTCCCACCTTCTTGACACGCACCACCCTTTATCTTTTTGTCAAACGAAGGTGGTTCGATATTGATTATAAACGATCGCTGTATGATAGGCGAGCTCGGTTTCAACTTGGGAGTGAGCCACCGATGATCGGAGCGAAACAAAGCGTACGGGGCTCGGAGGCCGACCATAGAGAGGTCACGTGAGCCCCCTCGCAGGGATGCTTTTTTCTATAGGTATGCGTATGCATCAAGATGGAGAACCATATCGGCCCGGCTTCTGTATGTGCAACATTGCGTCACGGGACGCAATAAAGGACCTGGAATGGAGATGGCGAAGACTGGTCCATACTCGGGACGTTTACGCGACGCGACCTAGATAAGGAAGAGCCGAGCGAGATATTTTGTTTCCTCGAGGTTCTTCTCGGAGGCGCGCAGGAATAAGGGGAGGGTATTAAGGCCGATGAGTGGGACAAGCAAGTGAGCCGGTGGTCCTATCGGAGTTGTGAAGGACATATTTCGGCATACAAGCAGCGTGCTCCGGTCAGGATATGAGGAATGTCGGTATCATGAAGACAGACTTCAGGGGGTATCCGGTTGAGGGTTCCATTGTATGCATGCACGTTGAATATATTGCTACTGCCGGGGCGGCAATCAGTGAGGGAGGTATATAAGAGCCCACTCACCCTTCGTCCCGTCCGAGCGAGAGCAACTACCACCCCAAACAACATGATGCATACCCAGCAATCCGGGACCGGACCAACGACCACGTTTATTTATATTTATTTTTCATCCGTGCGTATGCCTGCCTATGTATCTCTGTCCTACATACGAGATACTGATATCATTCTCGGGTACACAAACACAGAGCAGTGGTAGTTGAACAATCGAACCTCGGGCCTCGAAGAACGGTGGAGCCGCCGGGCTTGCGGCAGGTTTCACACACAGCAGTGGCACTACTGCGAGTTTAAATCCAATTTATTCACAACGACTGGACCCGACAGCGCAGGGCTGCAAGTAGGTGGAACAAACTTTGTGCATACATACATACATACATACTTCTTTACATGTTTGCTTTTTCGCATTCTGTGGTGATCCTCTCCATTCCTTTCTGGCGGCCGTTGTTCTACATTGAGCCTCACGCAGGCAGGCGGTAGACCTCGGTTACCCAACGAGCCAGCCAGTCAGTCATGTCCTATCGTCATTTGAGTTTATACCAGCACCGAAGCGCGTATACCAAGAGAGAAAGGGAAAGCGGCTACGCCATGTTATGCTGGGATGTGTTGCACCAACTCTCGTCTGCATGCAGTCGACAATGTCCTTATGCACATCTAGCCATTCTAGACCTGGGTCGTCAGTTTTGCCTATAAACTTGGCTATGATGCCTTATCGATCGTAAAACGAAACCATTACTCATAAATATGCCCCTATCGGTGCGTATGATTTGGCTGTCATATTATTAACCAGGAGAAGCTTCCTCTCCTGTAAGATGACTGGTACCTACGAGGTGGTACATGCGTGAGATGCATGTCCAAGAAGAGCATGGCCAACACTGGCCCCCAGGGGGATGTTACCCCGCGGGGTCATGAGAAGCCAAGTAGCCAGACCTGGTTAGTATATGCAGTAGGGTTGCTACATATACCTAGCTAGCTCCCCAGAATGAAGTAATGGCACGCGAATCCGGGCCTATCATTTGCGTGGTATATAGCAAATCGTACTCCGAGTTCGTTCCTTGGGACGTTGCGTTATCCGGAGTCTCAGGTAGGCCCAAGACTTGGTCATCACCGCGGCGCCGTCATACCATGCCCGAAGTGTACTGCGGAAAGCCGAAGTTCTAGCTAAGACTGTCCAAATCTGACCCAGCCGGGAGGACTCCCTGGGGGGGTTTGGGGGGAAATGACCAAAGCCCAGCGCCCAGGCCGGTCAGCATGCGGGGTCGAACCGTTGGAAGGGGGAAGACAGGGCTTGGCTTCCTGACCTGATATACGAAAGCGGCAAGTGACGTTGAGACATAACATCCAATGGCCCGGGTAGCAGGGAGCAGATACCTGCGTCTTCGTGTCACAGACAAACTGGCCGCCTTCTCTCCGCGTGAGATATATCGCAATGCAACACTGTAGTGGCGGTGGTATCGCCGAGATAGAGAGAGAGAGAGAAGTAGATAAACTGCATACTGCATGCTGCATGCTGCATGCTGCTGCTGCTCGGCGTCTACATCATAACCACGAAGTCCGAGAAACTTCTTTGGGTGGAGATATTTCCAATAAACAAATTGGGCGACTTCCGGTTGAGAGATTATGATGGAGAACTGCAAGGGGGGCGTATGGGTACTACAAACGTAAACCACGGCGGGCGACCCTCTGTAGAATTCATCCAGAAACAATCTCGCCGGAGCGGTCCGGTTATTGTTTAGAACTAGGCTGCTCCGGCCAGTCTGAACCGAAATTGACGATGGACCGCGGGTAAGGATTAACTGGATTGAGGACAGAAGACAAGAGAGCCGACCGTCCTGCGGCCCTGTGCTGGGTCTAAGCTTAGTCTGTCGGTCCTGTCCTGCTTGTTGGGAAGAGAGGACAGATATAGCTTTATTAAGCATGATATACGGGTATGTAGTATACCATTGGAAATCACCGGGGCGACGGCAGTAAGTGGTAGGTTAGGTAGCAAACAAAAGAAATTGTAGAGACTCTTTCCCGCTCATTCCCATGATCATTCTCGGGCAGCCAAGAAAGAGGCCAAGGGATTGACGCTCTAGGATGTGTTGTTTCGGCAAAGGGGAAGCAAGTACAGTAATGTTTGTCTGCATCAATAAAGGTGCCGATGGTCTCGGGGGTACTAAATTCGTTGGGGAGTAGTCCAATTATCGCATGTCGTTTTGTCCCACTTCGGTCATCCGTTCACTCGGGCAGGCGGAAGGAAGGAAACAACGATCAATGAAATCAATGGGATCAATGGGCTGGACTGGACTGCCTTACCCCGCGGGCTTTTCTTAGATATAGTAGCAGTACATAGGGCAAGGGTCCAATACCTATTGTTGCCGGTGGTTTTCCAGCCGTCGACAAAGTACCTGATGGTGTGCTGACACTAGACCTTAGAGCGGGAGAGACAGAAGAACTGGCGTGTTGCTGTGAGAGTTGCGGTTGTTGGCCCGCCTTAGCGCATCTGCAGGGTCGAATGGAACCTGACAATTGATGGGAACGGGGATCAATGGATGGATCGATTCGTGTCAATTCAAGGTCCCTCGCTCAACTGTCGTCTATCAGCTCACATTTTGCCGTAATACAAATAAAGCTCGCTTCCACACCCCACGGCTAACGCTACGCCGAAGAGATCCCTTTTTTATTTCATAACCAAGACCTCCTTTCCGATTCTTCGACTTTCAAGTGTAACTCTTCTCCTTCACGTCTCACTTGTAACCTGTCTGTGTCCTCGTTTGTGTGCTCGTGAACCGCCATACAAACCCGACTCCAGCAAACAAACATCTCTTCGTCATACCTTCTACTGCTTGCCTTGGGTCAAGCTCTCCCTACCCCGCTGCAACGTACCGCCAGCTAAACAAACCCCCCGCCACACCCGTGTCGCCGACCACCATGGCTGAAGGCAAGGTTCCCGTGGTCGCAGAGGCCCATGAGGTCGATACCTTTCGTAAGAACCCCTATGTTGACTTGAATCAGCCCCTGGTTATCCAGGAGGCGATTGGAGACAGGAACCATAAAGAAACCGAGCTGACAACATGTTACAGATCCTCCGCAGAAGATGCTGGACAGTACGTGATTCGCCAATGCCCCCTTACCCGCTGGCAGCTATAATGTGTCACGTGTCGTGCCACGAGTGTGAAAGCTGACCAATTAATTGTACAGAGCATCCCAGCAAACCGCACATCAGCAGTAAGTTGAAAAGGCCTTCTCCCTTCGCAACGATGGCAAACTAAAGCTTTTTTCCAGGCATTGAGGAGTACCAGCAGATGTACAAGGAGTCCATCACGCAGCCTGACCAATTCTGGGGCCGGATGGCCAGAGAGCTCCTGACTTGGTCCACAGACTTCAAGACGGTGCACTCTGGATCATTAGAAGGGGGTGATAACGCCTGGTTCCTCGAGGGCCAGCTGAACGCTTCTTACAACTGCGTGGATCGTCACGCCATCAAGGACCCCAACAAGGTCGCCATCATCTACGAAGCTGACGAGCCCAACGATGGCCGCACACTTACATACGGCGAGCTCCTACGAGAGGTTTCCAAGACCGCCTGGGCCCTGAAGCAGATGGGAGTGCGCAAGGGTGACACAGTCGCTATCTACCTGCCCATGATTCCCGAAGCCGTTATTGCTTTCCTCGCCATCTCGCGTATTGGTGCTATTCACTCCGTGGTGTTTGCCGGTTTCTCAGCCGATTCCTTGCGGGACAGAGTCATCGACGCCAACTCCAAAGTGGTTATCACCACCGATGAGGGTAAGCGTGGCGGTAAGCTGATTGGCACCAAGAAGATTGTTGATGATGCGCTGAAGCAGTGCCCGGATGTGTCTCACGTCCTCGTTTACAAGCGAACGGGCGCCGACGTGCCATGGACAGCCGGCCGAGACTACTGGTGGCACGAGGAGGTCGAGAAGTGGCCTTCTTACATCGCGCCCGAGCCCATGAACTCGGAAGACCCTCTTTTCCTCCTGTACACCTCGGGTTCCACCGGCAAGCCCAAGGGCGTCATGCACACAACCGGAGGCTACCTTCTTGGTGCTGCGGCGACGGGCAAATATGTCTTTGACATTCACGACGGTGACCGATACTTCTGTGGTGGAGATGTGGGCTGGATTACCGGACACACCTATGTTGTTTATGCTCCTCTTCTCCTTGGTGTGTCTACGGTTGTCTTCGAGGGCACTCCCGCGTACCCCAACTTCGCCCGTTACTGGGAAATCTGCGAGAAGCATGAGGTCACCCAATTTTACGTGGCACCGACAGCGCTGAGGTTGCTGAAGCGTGCGGGTGATGACTTCGTCAAGGCCAAGATGCCAAAGCTCAGAGTCCTAGGCTCTGTGGGAGAGCCCATTGCTGCTGAAGTATGGAAGTGGTACTTCGAGGTTGTTGGCAGGGAGGAGTGCCATATTGTGGACGTAAGTGCTTACAGAATCTCACTTGTTGCTTAATACGCAATGAACTTTAGCTAACTATCTGGCAGACATACTGGCAAACCGAGACAGGATCCAACGTGATCACACCTCTTGCAGGTGTAACCCCTACAAAGCCAGGCAGTGCTTCGCTGCCGTTCTTCGGCATCGAGCCTGCTATTATTGACCCCGTCTCGGGTGACGAGATCCACGGCAACGATGTTGAGGGTGTCTTGGCCTTCAAGCAGGCATGGCCTAGCATGGCCCGCACCGTCTATGGCGCACACAAGAGATATATGGACACATATCTGAATGTCTATAAGGGCTACTACGTAAGCAATCCGGTGGCTTAATGCTTCGTTTGAGATGATACTGACTATCCCTTTAGTTCACTGGTGACGGAGCTGGCCGTGACCACGAGGGTTTCTACTGGATTCGGGGCCGCGTTGACGACGTTGTCAACGTCAGTGGTCACCGTTTGTCAACAGCAGAGATCGAAGCTGCTTTGATTGAACACCACGCCGTGGGCGAGGCTGCTGTCGTTGGTGTGACAGATGAGCTCACAGGCCAGGCCGTCAATGCCTTTGTCGCCCTGAAGGACCCGAATGAGAACATAGATGTTCTGCGCAAAGAGCTCATCCTCCAGGTCCGCAAGAGCATTGGTCCCTTTGCCGCGCCCAAGGCTGTCTTCATTGTCCCCGACCTGCCTAAGACCAGAAGTGGCAAGATTATGCGCCGTATCTTGAGAAAGATCCTTGCCGGCGAGGAAGACCAACTCGGCGACACGAGTACAGTAAGTTTCTTTCTCCAGCTCGCTCCCCGCGGTTACCCCTAAACATCACTTGCTAACACCGATTGCAGCTCTCGGATCCCAGCGTGGTCCAGAAGATCATTGCGACTGTCCAGGAATCGCGGAAGAAGTGATTACTAGGAGCTTTCGGAGTAGAGTGATACCATGGGATTTCTTGCGTTTTGCATTCAGACTTACGACATCTTGTAGCTAGTATCCTTTTTGAATATGAATTGTGCCATAGAGCCTCGAAGCTCGGCTATGCCAAATGAAAGAGTTATATGTAACACGACGGCCCAAATTGAGTCCAGACCTAATCGTTGGAAGTGCTACGTTTCACGGAATGCTTAGATATGCGAATCTCCCTTGCAGTGTACTTCAGCCATGCCGCAACTGCTCGTGACCGGTAATCTCAGCTCCTCAATCATGGGCCAGGATACCCCTCCTCCTACGTCTTGTTGACGCGTCCATTGTGGTCACACGAGGCTGTGTATTCAGCTGCGGGAGGATCAATCGGATAGCGTTGTCTAACAAACAGTCCTGGTGTTGCCTCCCTACGTACGACATTGCACCGCATCGCCGGCTTGAACAATTGCTAAGGCGGGCCTAACGGAGCAAAGTCCTGACTCGTGAGTGGTGAAGGGCAGTGAGTCGGTGCAGAAGGTTGGTGGACGCGCTGGCAAGAACGGCATTTTACGGATGCCGAAAGGCACCTAAGAAGAGCCAAGGGGCCTAGCTGCACAGAAGAACGCGTAATGGCTTGAAAGATGGCTTGCATTGGCAGCTTGGCAAACACTTTCGGACTTAAGAGAATTGGGTGGGCGCGGGTATCGTGGTGCCGCAAGGCTTGTACACCGAAGGAACGTGTAAAATCCCGGGAGGTCATCATGACTTTGCTTGTATCAATTGGCATATTCACTTACATACGTAAGCAAGGCAAAGCTGGCTCGGGTTTTGTTCGTTTTCTAGAAGAGGCTCGATCCGAACTGTTGCTGGAGAGGAACTCTAATAACTTTGATTCAGACCGAATCGCCACGGACCGTTTTGCTCATGCGCTGCGCAGTCCCGATGTTCCCATACCAAGGCGACTTGGCGGCGCTTCGCAAGGTCGGCAAGGTCGGCAAGGTCGTCCAGCCACACCCCCAAAATACCTGCTCTAGGCCGCCTAATATGTACGGACCTTTGATAAAAAAGAATAGAGGAAAGTGGAAAGTACCGAACTGGTGGCAGGCAACAGCTTAGGAGAGGCAGAGAGGTTCGTATCAGCGAAGATCCAGATCCCACATCGCCACAAGATCTACGATAGATAGCGTGCGCAGAAGGCGGAGAAAGACACTAAAGAACAAGAAGTTCACAGTTTTACAATCAGTCCGATCAATTCATGCGACTGGCAGATTCGGGAAATGCAATTGTCGTTCTGTCGATAATATAGACCGGACGAAACTCGACATAGACAATCTTGAAACAGGGCACAAGCATTAACCGTACCTGGTATATATTTGGGATCTCCAGTCTTTCTCCTCCCAACGCCCCGGGCGGGAGAAAAAAAAGAAATTCAGATTTCATGACAAGCATTTATTTACTGGATGAGTGTGCCCCGTGCGGTTATATTGTCTTGACTCTTAAGCGGCAACGAAAACATTATGTACCTTGAAGACAAGTAGGTATACAGACAACACACACACACGTATGCATCAATATACTTGCAGTACTCGAATAAATGAAATCCCTACTTACTACTTACAGTAGAGAACCCCCAATTCTATTTCTGTCTCTGCGACTGTTGGACGCAGGCCAGCGCCCCCCGCAGAATCCGCTCGCGCCCTCCTCAAACAGGCCAACTGCCCAGGGTATCCCCGCCAAGCCATGCTCATTGCCGACCAATCCATTGCCTGACAAGCGCTCCAGGCTGCCCAGGCTGCCCAGGGCCAAGGAGGCTTGGCTGCTCCCTTCGTCTCTCCCAGTGTCAGCTAAGCCAGTAAATACTACGGTACGCTAAAGGCTAAAAAGGTTGGTAATACTGTAGGTGGTAGGGTAGGAGGACTAGGACTGGAGGACTCTAGGAGGGAACCTAGGGGAAGGGAACGCCTGGCAATCCATCCGCCTTTGCGCAGCCACTTCACAAACCATCTTGCTTCCTTCGGGACGAACGCCTTTCTTGCGACCTCAACCCGGCATCACGTTCACTTTCTCATTCACAATTGCTTGGGTCGGTTTCTGATTATTACTCGCTCGCCATTCTCTCCTTCTTCTCTTATCTATACTCATACCCATACCCTCTCTTCCTGTCGTTTTGTTGACGCGACTTACGTCTAACCACCCACACCCACATCCACACCCACACACCCCCTTCCTCTCTCTTCTCCTTGCTTACGCTCGACTGGCCAAGCCGGGTCCCACGGGTGGTTACGAAATCTAAGCCCCCGAGAACACCGCCGAGCCTCCCCAGCCTACGACAGCGCTGTCGCTCGTCTCACTGGGCGCTTCGGTCCCTCTCTCCCACCAAATCCGCACCAGGTCAGATTCAATCAATCGCCCAATCTTCTCCATTGAACAAACCTATTCCATCTCGGCGACGTATAAACGAACTTGGCCACTGTTTAATTGTACTGTTTGATATCGGGATATCGAACACACACCGCTTTGCCTACCCGAACAACAATAGGACCGACTTGGATGGGAGTTTGAGCGCGGAATCTCGTCCCCCAACGTAGGGATTCGCCTCTTTCAGCATGCGCGGCATCCTTAAGACGGCCGTCGCCTTCATTGCAGCTTTGGCACCCTCCTCCGACGCCCACTCGACGAAACGAAATGCCCTGAATTACCTGAGTCGACTAGACGATCCCACATTACACACGCCGTCGCACCGCGTACATGCACAATCGGCTTTCGAGCTCACATTCTTATTACACGACAAGAACGACAAGATCCGTTTGACATTAGAACCTAATCACGACGTAATATCAGACAGCGCCTCGGTGCAGTATCTGGGGGCTGATGGCATCATAACGCACGAAGAATCCATCTCGCGTTCCGACCATCGGGTCTTTAAGGGCCAGGCTTATGTTCAGCACCCAGGCCACAAGGAATGGATCAATGAAGGCTGGGCCCGCATTACGGTACATCGCGATGGTCCGAGACCCATCTTCGAGGGCGCTTTCCGAGTGAACGGTGATAACCATCATGTACACACAAGCACAAACTACCGGAGAACGCAGCACCACGAGGATCCCGTCGTCGAATTCGCCGAGGATGAATACATGATCGTTTGGAGGGACTCGGATGTCAAGCTTGACCCTTTCGCCGAGTACACGCCTGGCGAGCTGAAGCGCAGTCTTCGTGCTCCTTCTTGCTCATCGGATAGTCTCGACTTCAACAACGAGGAATCGCATCCCATCTTTACCGGGCTCGATCTCCGGGATACTTCAGTTGTTGACTCGGCTCGTCTCTTCGCCCGTCAAGGCATTGACGGATACAAGGGCGGCAACGGAGCTGGTGTCAACCTTGCCAGCACCATCGGCTCGACTGCAGGCTGCCCTAGTACGCGAAAGGTCGCTCTTGTTGGAATCGCCACCGACTGCACGTACACGAGCCAGTTCAACTCTACCTCGGCCGTGAAGGCCCACATCATCCAGCAAGTTAGTGCCGCGTCGCAAGTATACGAGAGCACCTTCAACATCTCCATTGGTATTCAGAACTTGACTATCAGCGAAGCTACCTGCCCTGGTACTCCCCCCTCCACCGCACCCTGGAACAAAGCTTGCGGGCCGGAGACAAGCATCACAGACCGTCTGAATCTGTTTTCGGCATGGAGAGGGCAGTTCAAAGACCGCAACGCGTATTGGACACTCTTAAGTACCTGCAACACTGGTGCTGCTGTCGGCCTGGCCTGGCTCGGTCAGCTCTGTGCTGAGGGCGCCAGTCCCTCCGGTGAAGGAAATGAGACAACTGCTGGAGCCAATGTAGTCATCCGTACTGATACTGAGTGGCAAGTATTCGCACACGAGAGCGGTCACACTTTCGGAGCTGTCCACGACTGTATGAGCCAAACCTGCGCCGACGGAACCGTGACCCAGAACCAGTGCTGCCCTCTAAGTTCGAGCACATGCGATGCGAACCAGCAATTCATCATGAACCCCTCGACTGGCAACAACATCGATCGCTTCTCAGCCTGCAGTATAGGCAATATCTGCTCTGCGATGAGCCGCAACAGCGTCAAGTCGTCTTGTCTAAGCAACAACAAGGATGTTGTGACAATAACAGGACAGCAGTGCGGTAACGGAATTGTCGAGGCAGGCGAAGACTGCGACTGTGGTGGCGAACAGGGTTGTGGTAACAACAGCTGTTGCGATGCCAAAACGTGCAAGTTCAAGGGGAGCTCAGTCTGCGACCCCTCTAACGAGGACTGCTGTACAGCTCAGTGCCAGTTCTCATCCAGTGGGACAGTCTGCAGATCAAGCACTGGATCTTGCGATCCTGCGGAAACCTGCAGCGGCACAGCACCGACGTGTCCAAAGGACATCAAGGCCGAGGACGGCCAAAAGTGTGGTTCCGATGGCGCAGGGCTTACCTGCGCTTCTGGCCAGTGTACGTCTCGTGACCTCCAGTGCAAGACCATTGTGAACAACCTCAACGGAGATAACAGCACCAAGTCTTGCGGCTCAGGTGGCTGTACCTTGTCCTGCGCATCGGCACAACTGGGCCCGAACGCTTGCTACACACTGAAGCAGTACTTCTTGGATGGTACCCCTTGTGATGGCGGGGGCAAATGCAACAATGGGCAGTGTCAGGGATCCAACTTCCTTAACCAGGCTCAAGCCTGGATCAACGACAACAAACAGATCTTCATCCCCGTAGTTGCGGTTGTCGGTGGATTGATCTTGATCGCACTCATGAGCTGTCTCGCGAGCTGTTGCCGCCGCCGCCGACCGAGGCGTGCCGTGAAGCATACACAACCGAACCCCAGCTGGCAGGGCGGCGGCTATGGCGGAGGCAACGCATGGCAGGCGGCTAACGTGGCACGTCCACCGCCGGCCTACGGCCAGCAAGGTTGGTCACCGTACCAACAGCAGGGGCAACAACAACAACAATACGGTGGTGGGATGCGGCGTATGGGCAGCACGCGGTATGCATAGTTGGTCGTTTTGTCTGTTCGTTTGATGTACATGTGTGCTGTTATTTTAATGCATCGCATCGCATAAGACAAGATTCGTCGAAAGAGGGAGATTACTAGGCTGGAATCTGGTCACTCTTTGGGGTTATTATATCGCAAGGCATATTAGGGCGGCGGGTTCTTTTTGTTTTGGGCAACGGCGCTATCGGGAAAACTCTCTGTTGCTTGCTTGGTCTTTTTGGAGGAATGAGGCAGATTCCCTCTCTCCCTCCCTGGGGATGAGATGACACGAACCCACACTATAATCGTTACCGATCATCTTTTATCATCTATATCTCATTGGAAGGAGTTTAAGGAGTTTCATGCATATATATACCGAACGACCGCCCCCTCCACCCCGGGGATCGACCCTCTTATTTATCTGACGAACCCTACTTGCGCGTCTCTCTGTTGTACAGGTCTTGAGGGCAAAGAAAAGGGGTCGAGTGAGGTGACGCAAGCGGGAGGAGATAAAGGGGGGCGGACGCAGTAGGCGGCCCGAGTGGAATGATTATTGGGCAGCTCCTACTTTACAATTAAATAAATCATTTGTACTATAACGTACGGGATTCCCCGTGTCAGGTTCCATACCTTTCCTTGCATATAGGCTTATTGATATATGACGATACCTCTTTGTGTCAGTTGTTGGCTGTACTTGTGTGAGATCGGTGTGCTTGCTGCATTGATGGCGTGCCGGTATGATGAATTAATGTCCCAAGATGGGGATCATATTTCGCTGGTAGAAGCACTCTACCACTACTTGAATACGTCTGAGCTTATGCATGCTTGACTTGACCTACGAACAGGCAGACAATTCTGCGAAAGAAAAAGCAATAAGGGGGTAAGGGCAAAGACTTTGCCAAATTATTAGCATAAGCTTAGCTACATCTTTAAACCCAGTCGACGAGGATGCTGGAATCCGAAGAAAGAAAAAGGCATCTGGCTTTTAGTAGAGAGCCTCCCAGCTTTTTCGTACGGGGTATCGTCACCTTGCGGTTTGAAGACGGGAAAATCATAGAAGACAGTCTTTTCCACCCTCGCCATGGACAAATGATCAAGGGGGGAATAGCCGAACACTGGATAATTAGTGATGAAGAACCAATTCGAGAACGCCTGCCCGACATAAAGACACCCAGATAACCAAAGTGGAAAGCCATATTCATCACCACATCCCGAAGATACGCCTGGATCCCCGCGCCAAAGGAAATTGTCATACCCATTATTCCGTAACTTCGTTTCTTCACGCCGTCGTTTGCTTGTCTAAACCCCTTCGGTGCAACTAAGTGGCCGAGACAGTCCGTTTCCGAAAATGGACGGGGTCAGGCAGTCTGGGTGGCGCCTGTGCCAACCCTTGCTTCCTTAAGCTGCAGTCGTTGTTTCTGCTCATTCGACGATTTGGTAGAGCCATCTTTGGCTGCAGTCCTGTTCGTTCTATGGAGGAAACTCATGTAGGCCGGTCCTGTTAGTGCAAGAGCCCCTCTTACACCCGCAACCACCAGGTCCTACTTTCTTCTAGACCAAACTCAATGGGTTCTAGAGGAGCGGTCACTGTGACTGCTGCGCTTCTTCGGGGTGCTGCTCGAGCTCTTCTGGCCGCCACTACTGCTATGGCGAGAGGACTTGGACTTCTTCTTGTCCCCCGACTGTTTCGATGACGTTGAAGGCGCAGCCTCTTCTACCACGCCACACAGCATGCGTGTGTAACGAAGACGCGTGGCCGGTATGCTCTGTTGAAAATAGTTTAGTAAGACTAAGCAGGCTGGTAATTTGCCCAGTTGGCTGGAACAACGGGAGCTGAGAGCCTCTGAAAACGAAGACAAGAACTATGAATCTTTCTTGGCAGGCTTCGCGGGACATGTGAGAGGGCGGACAGGGTGGTAGGGGCCAAGGTGGGTTGTTTGCTAATTATGAGAACTACCCTTGTCGCCGCTAGGACACGAAAGACTACTTCGCGAATGACAACTTGCGCAGTTACGGCACCACCGGATGCAATACGGTCTTCTCGTTACTTGGATAAGCCAGAACGGGCCGGGTGAATGGGCCATTGTGGCCAGTGCTGGGGGGGGGGCGAGGTTGGGGGGCCGCCGTGGGGGTCAAGACTCAGAGAATGGGGTCCAGAACTTACATCGCCCTCGCGTTGGGCGTTGGCCATGAGCAGCTCTGGGTTATCCAGAATCTGAGCAGCATGTCGACGTTGCTCCGTGTAGGCGTAGGACTCGTCCCTATAAAGGGAAGAATACAGTTAGTTGAGAATTTGTTTCACTTCCGAGTACATAGACACAAGTGAAAAGCAATAAAGAGGTCGCTGCTAGAATCAATGAATGCATGCATACCTGAAGCCTCGGTTTCGGCCACCCCAATCACCGCTTGCCCCTTCCGAGTCCTCCCCCGAGTCATGGTAGGGGTCCTTGCCCCGCGCCTGCCGATCCCGCATCTCGGGGGTGAAGCCGTCGGCGGAGGTGGCCTGTTGGTAGGGGTACTGGGCGGCGGTATGCCGATAGTCGGTGTTGCTCATGGTGCTGCTGTGAGGGTGACTGTGAGGATGGTATGTCTGATGAAAAGGTCCTCCCCCATAATAGTGGCTTGTCGCCATTGGAGAGTGGACGGTGGGCTTTTATAAGTCTTAAGAGGTATTGAGCAGACCGGAGCAGGCAGACCGGAGCAGACCAAGCCAGAGCAGGTGTAGTGTGCAATGCGTGCAGTGTGTGCAGTGTGTGCAGTGTGTGTAGTTCCTCCTACCTACTACTGCTGGGGTATTAGGTAAGGTAAGGTAAGGTAAGGTAAGGCGAGGCGAGGCAAGATAAGGTAAGATTGGAGGATATCAGGAAAGATGCGAATGCTGCTAATGCCAAGCCAAGAGCACAAAATGTATAAGTCGATTAATCATCCAGAAATGAACGACCGGTCAACTTCATCTATCGATTTTCTTCTTCTTTTGGATGTTGGAGGTATGGTCAAGTTGGAAAGAGAAGATTGATCGGTAAAGGAATGTGTGAAGAAGTGGTAGGCTGGTAGGCAGGCAGGCAGGCAGGCAGGTAGTCTAGTCTAGTAGCTACTTTATTACATATGGACAGTAGTAACCTTAGACTTGAAGTAAAGCCGGTCGTGACTTCTTGGTCTTCCAATTGCCAGCTATGCCCTCTGCAGCCACTGCTCCATCCAATGTACAATTGATCGTGGACTTCTAAGGAGACTAGCAGTAGGTAGACGAACAGGGGAGGGGCCAGAGGACAGCGGACAGCGGACAGGGGATGATGGTAGGTTGAGACTGAGACGGTTCAGGATCCTCAGATCCTCAGATCCTCAGGTCCTCAGGTTCAATGTGTTTAGTGGTCGGGGCATTATTTTTACTGTTGAATCATCGGTCATATTGCATGCCGAATAGTGGGGAGTGATCGGCAGCACCACCAATAGCCGCTCCTACTCTGACCGTTACGCCAATTCGTTTCTTTTTGGTCCAGTGTCCGTCCATCCAATGGAGGCTGATTCGGCAGGTATCAACATCAACCAACCCCTACACCCTACTTCTTACTTGTGTTCCTACTTAACCTACCTAGGTTACCTACCTCTTACTAACCTATACCTTTGCAACACACACCGAGTGCTTGTTCTTGTTGACTGGTCCACTGTAACTGGCATCAGTATGTTATATCATATGTCGTGCTATCTGATCCTTCGTCCTATACCTACATGCACATTACATACATGTCTCTCGGATCACTGACCTGACTCGCTCCCCCCCTTGGCTGATGGAATGTTGATGTGGTTATGATCGTACCGAATGACGGCTTGTTTACAAGTCCCGAGTATGCCTCCTCCTCTTATAATCCTGAAAATCCTCTCTTCATGATCTGTCACATTTCTCTCCAACCCGGCTACTGGGCCGTCGACGCTGGTTCGCCCAACGAAAGCCCTCCGGATGTACCACCCGCCTCCAATGCTAGGGTATGCGTGCATGCGACGGCGCCATCGAATGTTGTTTTCCTCAGATGATAGATTAACGGCTGCCATTCCGCCCGTCGTCCGTCGTGACCTGCATCCTCCCCTTCAGCTCAACACCATCCAAAAGAAACAAAAAAAAACAATAACGGATAACGGTTCGTGGGTGCCCCATGCATACCACGTTGGCTCTAACCCTCCACGGTTGGTTTGAACCACTATCGCCTATCCTGCAGCAACGCTAGGCCCCCGAACGGGTTGCGGCGAGTGCCATCGACATTTGGCACCGCATGCTTTTCTGGATAATCCCGAGCTGCCATTTATTCTTTCTGTCTGGATGGCTGTCTTAACCTTTCTCAGTCGTTGCAACGCCTATGGCGCATAATATTGAGTAGGATATGGCCTCGGAACCGGCACTCCTTTCTACTACTGCTACTGCTACTGCTACTGCTACCACCAAGTACTACATAGCGATATTGTCATCGATTCCTCATGGCTGCAGGCCACATGTCCAGGCTCCAGTATACTCTATTTTCCTTTGTTTTCTTCTTTTCCAATCCGTCTTGGCTTTGGAAGCCCACGCTCAAGGCGGCTCCGGTTCGGGGTTTCACGTCACTTGGGGAAAGGCTGCGGTCGTCCTATCCGTTTGTGGAGCGGCAGCTGTCAAAGATGCGCTTTGTTTTAGCTGATGCAACCTCCCGTCAGCCACCAAGCTCCAAAAGCAGTATATGACAGCCCTGAAAGGGCTCGGCATATGCGTCCTCTACCTGTGGTGAGTTTGCATGCCTGTACTATTTGCTGTCTTATGTACACCTGCGGTGGCTATCCGAAGATCGCATCAAGGTGGCATCTCGATATATTCAGAGGCGTTCCGCCCTGGTGGAGAATGGAGAATGTGGCTAACTACATCCACAGTGTGTTGAACACTCATGGGAATCTTCACTACATACGCTGGTGATACATACGAGATACAGTTCCCACCCCCATGAAGAGGGAGAGGAAGAGGGGGACAGATCGGCAAATTTACCATTGGTCGCGCAGGTAATACATACCAGACAGACAGACAGTCTTTCCAGTATGTACTAGTATATTCATGCCCTCAACCCCTGACCCCTGAAGCTTTCCGGTTACTCCTCTCACCAGGGGCCAAAAGTTCCACAGGCTGAAGCGAAGACACGCACCATTATCCCCAAAAAGTCTGCCCAGTCCGAGTCATGCTTGTCATGTAACGTGCGGGTTACAAATGACAGCTTACGAGAGGCTTAGATGTTCGACTATACGCGTCGCCACCAAGATCTAGGTGATCGTATGAGGTGATCCGGTCCGGCAGCAAAACCGGGGCCCAATTGGAACCGCTCCCGCTGTGATTCGTGGCGGTCTTCCTTCCGCGCAGCTTCGGTTGTGACTCCCTTCCCTGCTGCTGCAGTGCATGATAGCAGGATTTGCCTATCTTACCCAGATTCCTCATTCCCTGGTTCCGGGGTTCAGCGCGCTTTACTACTGTCTAGTTCCCGTCGCTGACGTTGCTGGGGAGACCCACTGGCACTGACACCCCCTATGAGATGAGGTCAACAACTGCCACTTATTCACCAAAACGAACATATGATATACTGCAGCGAGTGAGGCGTCACTGATCTGAGCCGGCCCCTTTGAATGGAAACTGCGGTCCGCTCCCGGAGCACGATTACTTGAAGACAGCGAGTGCCTCCCGTCATCATCAAGTAAGTCACCGAGCCAGCTTGGGATTGTCCCTTTTTTCTTGGCGCAGGTTGTGGTTTCTCGAGTTTCGAGGCCTTCGCGGATTGGAAACCCACTCCGTTCATTCTCCAAGACATTTACACCTTCTCTATTGGAGGACACCATTGACCACTATAGACGAACGCAACCTCTTTGCTACTATCTTGAAAGACAATGCCATGCTTTAGGGGCCATTGCTTCAACTCAAGGGCTTGACTGAGCTCCTGTGTTGTCCTTTGATACCCAACGCCAAGCAAGTCTAACCGAGACTCCCGAGTAACGAGGTGATTAGCTGAAAGTACGACCAAAGCGGAGGCTGGCTGGCTCTTCGTCATCGTCACTCTAACATCATCGTCGACATGGCCAGAAGATCAGCTGCAGCCGCAGGCGAGAGGACCCGGCCATGAATGGCTGCAGCAACCGCTGAAGATATGTATGTATAGTAGCATCCCGGCCGGTGAAAGCATATGTCGGCGAATTCACTTTTCAGCACCGATCTGCAGACTACAGACTGCAGAAAGTGAGTCTGGGCCCTTCTCTCCTTTTTTGACCGGCCCCTGGCTTCCTGGCTGCTGAAGTGCCAGCACATTTTATCGTGGGCGACGAGGCTTTCTGCTGCATGAATCCAGCCTCATCAAGTGGCAAAAACAAGTTCAAATCTGCAAGAGGTGAATAACCATAAGTACAACTGGAAACCCGGGTTCCACACACACAAAACGCACACATGCAATACTGTTGAACTTTTTCCTTCCTCTCCCGCTGAAAACAACATATCCACCACCAAGAGTATCTTAGTCTTATAGAAACGTGCTGTCAGGTGGGCCAATATGATACATCACAAAACCGAGGGAAAAAGAGGGTACCTTTTTGTCGTGGAAGCCGGGTAAAGTACACACAACCGGTTCAGCCAGGCTCTTGCTCATTCCTAAAATTTCTCCCAGCCTATGTTGCACATGGCGTAGACCGGAACCAAGTTCACGAGAGAAGTTTGGCAGCCAGCCTATGTGAATCCTCACAGCCAGTCGGCTCTCATCCGAGGCCTACTATTCGCCTACAATGTCCCCTGCAAAGCCCTTTGGGTATCCCGTGAAAGGGGGGCTGCGGACTCGAATGGCATTGTGGCCTTCATGCAAAGCGCCACGGGGTTTCCCGAGCTATACCGCGTGGGAACTCGTCCGCATTCTGACGTCGTCGTTGGCATAGTCGACGTCCTATCGTAAGCTACGTCGTCCCACCTGCAGGCGGGCCATGCAAAACCAGCCCCATCAGCTATGAAAGGACGTGATAACAGCCCACTGAGATCCAAGAGAGCATGGTAGCTTGTCGTGCAAAAGGACTTTCGCGTTTAGTTCCAGCAGCGCAATCACTTCCATAACACACATCGTGGGTACTCCCAGCTTCCCCCTAGGCACTCCTACCGAGTTGGATCTATCCCTGAACGTATCACCGAGTCTACCTCATATATCGTCATACGATGGGCAGCCCCTTCGACCAAGTTTTGGCAGCTGTGTCCATGGCACCTTGGCTGTCGAGTGAAGTATGTTGCTCTAGAAGTTCCTGATCCGGATTGATAGTCGATCAGTAGTAAGTACCTGCTCAACATCCTATATCTCGAAACAAACCTCGAGTATGTCTCCAGGGATAGATTAATAAACAGCTGTCCAGCTTCCGACAACAACTACACCAGAGATTTGCCGCACCCAAGGGCTCAGCCCTCCTCAAATGTCATATGATACAGAAAGAAGCTTGACAATCACCGCCTAAGCCCGCCCAGAACTCCTCCCATCCGAGAAGGGAATAACGACAACCACGGATGACTCGAGTCCCCTTGCCGACCTCTTATCCTTCCTGCCTTCGTATTATTCGTCGAACCAACAAAGGAACGGCAGGAGAGGAGAGGAGAGGGGAGGGGAGGGGAGGGGAGGTGTACGCCTGTACCCTTGAAAGTTTGTCATTTATGGAGATATTTCAGCCTTCGGATGAAGTATCGAGAGGCTTTATTCGGGTAGGGAGTACATCTCCGAAACACCAATCCTATCATCACAGCTGCATCGCCAGCATCTTCCGACGTTGATAGCTGGTATCGGCGACGCATAAAGCACGTATACCAGGATTGGACAGGGTGACAAACTTTCAAGGGTACGGGTGTAGAAGCCCACCGTGAGAGACAGCCGACCCCTGAGCTGACCTGCCCACCCAGCTATCCAGCTATCCATCCATCTCCCCCCTTGCTCTGACACATTTCCCATGTTCTCATCGACGAATAACAAGCCCGCTGCTCGACGGCTCAACTTACACAACATACCTGTCAGCCTACCTGTCAGCCTACCTGTCAGCCAGCCAGCCAGTCCCCTAGCCGGCCGGTCCCAAAGAAACCCAAATTCGCAACGTAGTTTACCCGAGATGGGAAGGCGCCTCTTGGAACCAACCGATGGACAATAATACAGAGGTATTATTGCATAAGAGGATTATGCGTACAGGTTACACACCGGAAGATGATGATTAATCATGCGCCAACAGCCAGCCAATGCTCGGGGAGGGCTGACGTATACAAGTAATAATGCTTATATTTAAAAGGAGCATCGGTGAGATGCTTACGTGTGTACTTACTTACATTATTACTTCCCTGGGGGTCCTGGGGTCCTGGTAAGCCGGAGAAATAATAATAATAGAACCTGTTGGTTACAGAATCTTGACAACCCCCCTGGATGTGATACACCTAGCTTTCCGTTGCAACAGGACAAATCCTTGGAGCTGGTTAATTGAGAGATTGGTAGTGTCAGCAAACATATATGTGTTTGATACACATGATCTCGGATGATACCAGTCAGCGGACTCGAGGTTGTGGAAGCCCAAAGATGTTTAGAAATAGCTGAGAATGGAGGCCAAACAAGACATTGCAGGTTAGCTTTATATTCCAGCACGCCACATAATATGGGACTGCAAGTCACAATTAGATACACAGGGGGCATTGTCACATAGGCACCCCCGAGAGGCTTAATTCCATGGTATATCGCTCGTTCTTCATTATTCGCTATAACCACTGAAAAAAGAAAAAAAGCTGTTCAGACCGGTTTACGCAATAAAGCCAGAGTGAAAAAATGATACAAGGCGTTACCAGTCCATCCTTCGTCCCCAAACCGGTTTGCATTTCGTTGGTGACAATTTGTACGCAAGCAAAGACGACGTAGTGCCAGCCGTGGCAAGTAACTGACAACCCATCCTAGAACTACCCCTTGTGCCAAGCACAATCCTTCCCGTCCATTGCGAATTCCATGAAAACTGCGTCCGAGTCGTCCGCTTCATATGAGATCGTTTACTGTCAAAATATTAGCATTCTGCATCATGTGTCTGGCAGGGGCACAACTTACGGAGATCTCATCTTCCATAGCGGCGTCATCGTTTCCAGCAGCAGGAGCACTGCCGGTGGCGGTTTCGGCCGGGTTGCCTGAACCCCAGTAGTCGGCCATCTCCGAATCGAGCTCCTCGGCCGTCTTTTTGGCAGGGCGAGCACTCTTGCCTCGGCGAGCACCACGGCCTCGACCTTGTGCTCCGGCAGCGCCGGACTTGGCATCCTTAGCGGCTGCGTCCTTCTTGGTAGAAGCGGCGGACTTGGGCTGAGCCTTGGGTTGCGACTTGGGTTGTGTGATGCGGTCCGTGAGCGTCTTGGGCGCCGGGAGCATGGCAACGTTAGCAGCGCTGACGACAATCTCGATCTTGATGGGTCTGTTGTCGACCAAAAGGCCGTTAAGAGCCTTGAAGGCCCTTTGCGCACCATCAGCGGAAGCGAAAGTGACGGTAGCGATGCCACGGCTCATGCTGTTGGGGCCATAAGAGAGCTCAACTCTCTTGACGTGGCCGACAGACGAGATGAAGTACTCCTATCGAAGGACATGCCATGTTAGTGATCAATAAATTCACGGGTTGTAAAGCGTTTCGTATCATATCGCCCACGCGTCGATACTCGACTAGCGAGAATAATGTGAGCCAAGCACCTTTGGTGGCAGCACACAGAAGTACCATGAACGAGCAAGCAGTGAGCGTTAGTACAGCATAGAGCGGGCCTCCTCAGCAGCCAGCATATTTGGCAGGGCCGGAAAACATCTCAATCCCCCGCCCACAAGATGCCCACTACCAGTAGCCGTTTCGCCAAAGGTTGTATCCAACACGAGATAACCGACATAAACTCTTCCGCCCATTGATTGTTTCAATCAAGTAAAGCTGATCAAACCGTAGCGCTCTGTTATTGCGCAGTACGCCGAGTACGGCGAGAGAAATGGTAACCCCAGTTGCCCAAATTGACGGAAGTATTGCACCTCGTCATACTCCACTGAAGATGTACCGGTAGTCTCTGAGTGTGTGGCTGTAGCTCACTGCTGTGCTCGTTGCAGGTTGGAGGAAGCACTTGTACGTGCTTGGAGTTCACTATGATGTTCCTCGGGAAGAAAGCCTTTCCAGCCTCGGGTTTGCATGTCATGGGTAGCGCCATAGTCAACTTGTCGACACTTTTGGAACTCGCAAAGAAGGGTTGCCAGGCCTTCTGCGGTTATGACGCCATAGCGCAGTGTTCATTTGACAAGGACCTGCTCAACTTCGGATCGAATGTATTGCAATGCAAGATGCATGCACGCATTGATCATGAAGGAGACTGGGCAGCTGACAGCTTCACTCCGGCCACATCCATACATCCCCTAACCGAATGGATCAAGTCAAGGCGATGTAGATCGTAGGTTCGAGATGCACGCGCGCGCGATAAAAATGGGTAGTCGATGAAATTCCACCGGCAGGGTAAGCCTCAGTGGAAACATACCTTGATCTGTGCCTCGTTGACGTCCTTAGGCTGCGAAATTTGTTAGTGATTGATTGGGAAAAGACGCGACGAAGGTTATGGACTTACCAGGTTGCTCACAACAACCTTGCTGTCGCCAGCCACAGCGCCCTTGGCGGGTGTTTGCTTGGCCGCGGCAGCTCCCTTCTGCTTGGAAGTCTTGGTAACACCGCCAACGGGGGCGACGGTGGCAGCGGGTCGTCCGATTGAGCGGCGTCCTCCACGAGCTCCTCCACGGCGACCGCCAACGGTGCGGCGCTGAGTGGAGAGAATCTCGTCAAGAGACTGGTCGAGCTTTCCAGACATATTGATGGATTTGGTAGTGAGTAGTGTTTGAGTGTCTGGTGAAGCGTGTGGTGGGTAGAGACGCGTTCTGGTAGGAAGTTGCGACTCGGGAAGATGGGATGTTGTTGGGTTGGAGATGCGCGCAAAGATTCGCGTGTGTCGATTAATAGATTATAGGCGACTGAAATTGGGGAGATTTCAGAGGCGATGTGTTGGCAATATGAGTAATTCGGCAGGTCGGGTAGAACTTTGCAGAATATGTATGTTTGGCAGGAGAAGAAGCAGTTGAATAGAAGTGAAAAAAGCTGTCAGACCACGCGCGAAAGACGAGGCGTTACAAGTTGGATGCAGCCGAGGGTCAAGAAGAGGAAAATAAATCAGGTCGAATCTTTTCCTTGTTGGCACAGAGAAGAGATGTTTCGAGATGATGAAGGGTTGGGTGCAGAGACTGGATGTTGATGATGACTGAGGAAGGGAAGGGATTGATTGATGGGAGGGCGAGTCGCGGGTGAGTGAGAAGATTGGGGTTGGGCGGCAGGCGGACACGCCGCAGTTGCCTCTCTCTGCCTGCTGACAATAAATGGGGCGCGGGTGGGGCTGATGCTGCAGGGGGGCACTAGCATAGCCACCAATTAGAGCAGCGAGGTCGAGGTGGTTATGGAAGGAGCATCGGTCTGGATTATGCTACAAGGTATTGCATAAACAATGCTATTATTCCATAATAGGAGAATAGAAGAAATAGAAACCATTGGGTATTTGATATAATTTGTGTTAGTCATGGTCTAGTCTCGTCTTACGTTCACTCAAATGTCAGAGTAAAAACCAATGGAAGGAACGCATGTTATGTTGGTTGACAGGTTGGTATTAGATCTGTCTCCTGCCGTAGAGACGCGTGTAGCTCATTATAATTTCGCATTGCTCTACCGCTCTGTAGTTCGGCAGGTTTGCATCGTCAAGGGGCCTTCATGATAAGAACTCCTTTTCGCGACGCCGAACCGAAGGGTCATGTCTCCATCGAGGCATACGACTGGGTATATATATCCGTAGGCGCTCCTGCCGTTCGCGCTCATCTTACAATCCACCGCAACCCATCGCAACCCATCGCAATTGAGTACATCCCTCCAATTCTGCTCGAGTTACCCATTTGAACCGATTTGTCGGTGCTGTCGGAATTCCTCCCTCATTGTGTCGCCTGCTTTCCGACGGCGGCAGCTTGTCGCGAGGGTCGGGCCTTGGCCGCTTTCTCCTCAAGGCTGCCTTCTTCTACCGAATTGACCTCGAAGAAATGGTAGACGACAATGAGAACCATCGAGACGGAGCCGAGGAAGATGGCCAATCTGTAGAGATCGTCGTCGGAAATCATGATCGCGGTTGTATCTGTTCAGTCCACTGGAGTCGATATCGATAAGGAAGCTAGCTGGATCTCTCGAGCTTTGAGGGAAGACGATCTGGCACGCTAAGTCAGTCCAATGCCCAGGGAGTAAATAGCAGTATGTTTAAGGCGGCAGCAAGCCAAAAAGCGGTCTCGACGCATACCTTGGCTATGGGTGACTTGGGTTGTTGGCTAATGTTCTTTGGATTGGAAGTTGATTAGGCCACGAAGCTCGAAGCTCGAAGCTCGATGTTAAGTGGCTGATGTGGAAGCGTTGCTTAGCCACAGCACAACTCACTCCCGGTCAGGTCATATGACATAACGGCTACTGAATTATTTTAAAGTCGACACATTACCCCACATCTGCAACCCACCAAATAGTTGAATAGTTGAATAGTTGAAGCAAAGAGGTCGTTTCGAGCGATCACCACTTGCAGAGAAGTCCGTCGACTCTACCGACGACAAAAACGACCAGTAAAAGCGGACAACCAACTAACGTGACTGGAATTTCCTTTTCATATATCCGTCACAATGCCTCCCAAGAAGAAGGAAGACCCGAAGGCCAAGAAGCCGGCGGTTTCCAAGGTCATCGCCGACAAGACTTTTGGCATGAAAAACAAAAAGGGTTCTGCTGCACAGAAACAGATCAAGCAGATCAACGCAACCGCCACCGGTACTGCCGAAGAGAAGCGCAAGGCTGCCGAGAAGGATGCCAAGGCCCGCGAGAAGAAGGCCGCCGAGGATGCGCGCAAGGAGAACGCCGAGCTTCTGAACAAACCCGCGCAAATCCAGAAGGTTCCTTTCGGCGTCGACCCCAAGACCGTTGTCTGCATCTTCTACAAGAAAGGAGACTGTGAGAAGGGCAAGAAGTGCAAGTTCTCTCACGATCTCTCAGTCGAGCGCAAGACCGAGAAGATCAACCTGTACACGGATGACCGAGCACAAGAGGAGGAGCAGAAGAAGAAGGAGACCTCTGATGACTGGGACGAGGAGAAGCTCCGAAGTGTCGTCTTGTCCAAGAAGGGCAACCAACAGACTGGAACGGACAAGGTCTGCAAATTCTTCATCGAGGCCATCGAAGACGGCAAATACGGTTGGTTCTGGGTATGTCCAAATGGCGGCAACAACTGCAAATACAAGCATGCTCTACCACCTGGGTAAGTATCCCGTCTCTACACTGGTCTTTCTTGTACCAAACACTAATGCAACCCAGATTCGTTCTCAAGACCAAGGAACAGCGAGCGGCCGAGAAGGCCCTGATGGACAAGTCACCTCTCAAGACCCTGACTCTTGAGGAGTTCTTGGAATCCGAGAGGCATAAGCTTACCGGAACTCTTACGCCCGTCACACCTGAGTCTTTCGCCAAGTGGAAGTCGGAGCGTATGAGCAAGAGGGCAGCTGAAGAGGCAGCCAAGGCAGCCAAGGAGGCGACCGGTCGTGCTATGTTCGAGAGCGGCAACTGGCGTTTCAACCAAGATAACGATTCCGGGGGTGAGGATGAGGACGACGACGACGATGATGACGAGGCTTTCAACCTTGAGACGATGCGCAAAGAGACGGAAGCTCTGCGTCAAAAGAAGGAAGACGCTCGACTGGCCGCTGCAAATGGGTACACGGAGACACAAACAGCAGCTGAGCCTCCTGACTCTGGTGATGTCGAAGGCGAGGCCTCGGGCTCTTGAGGGCATTTCCTCACGCCATCTCCAAGCGATGAGGCTATGGAGGGGGCGCATCACCATTAAGAGACAGGCCGAGGGACTTGTTGGTCGGAGGCACCTTGCAAAAGAAGGAGTTATTGCACCGAGACGTACATATTGTACACGCATCTGACTATGACTTCCTACTGCCCCTCCAATAAAATGAGAGCTGGGCAAGATTGTGGGCAAGTCATAGCAGACGTATCCTAAAAGAGATTGCCATCGGGTTAACAACTTTCTCACTACGTAGAAGAGCTACCTACATACTTACGATACACACGTTTGATGATGCTAGTAAATGCTGACCCATTTCATTTGCATTTGCTTGATACTTTCAAAAGTTCACGTGCATGCTGTCAAGCGCTCAAGTCAAGCGGCATGTATACAACTAGAGAATAAATAGAGAGTGCTCAAAGGAGAACTATTTGAAGTTGTATTTGCACTGTCGATGAGTCAGTAGAGGGTTCATGCGTCAGCGACAGGTGATGGTAGAGGCTGAAAGTTTTCTGTATAGAGTAGGGCATGTATTACAATATCATTCATTACCTATACCTATTACTTCAATTACTCCCTATGTTTTCAGGTGGGCAGGAAGTTGAATACAGTCAGGGCAAAACTGGGGCTCTGCCTCTGGCACTAAATAATACTAAACCCAACATGCCCCTGCAGGCAATAGCTTTGTACTTTCAATGCTTGCAGGAGCGCGGCGCGTCGTGCGCTCACACCATACATCATTCCTACTCGGCGTCCATGTATCTCATCCTAGGATATAATCTAAAGCGACCGCTAGATGTGAATTATATTCAATTCTTTCCTTCTTTATAGCCCCTTTTGAAAATACCCTTGATCTTTCGTCGCTTGTCTCATTGGCGACTTGGGAAAGGAAGACTGTTTCTAAGAATTGGCCAACCCCGGCATCATGTCTTTTCAAGAGGGTATTCAACCTCAAAATGAGGACTTAGTAGCAAGCGCCTTAGGTGTAAATGGACAGGCAACAAGCCCACCCCATGAGAATGGTTACCCTGTAGAGGACAATCGCCGAGATGATTCCATTGTACCCGTCGTCTCGGATATCACTACATCGATCATCCCAAATTCACTGCCAGGTGCAAAAAGCCACCACCTTTTCCATCCGTCGCCCGCCAAAGAATCACAATTTTCTGTTGTTATTAAATCCTCACCTGCGCCATCCAACAAAAGGCAAGCCCTGTTTCTGAGCCCGAGCGCCCAAAATAGGGACGAGCTAGCCTTTGAGATCGAGTTACCAACAAGGCCTCAGCCAAGGAAACCCCAGGGAAGTCCAGCAAGTTCAGCCGCCATTTTCAACGATATGCGCCACGAGGGAGAAGAAGGCGCGGCCCCACCGCCGCGTAAAAGAGGCCGTCCCAAGGGATGGAAGCCAGGCACCCCTTATAACCCCAATAAAGGCGGACCCTCTTCCACAGCCAGCAACAGCAAGCCGATGAGAAAGCCCAAGTCATCGTCCAAAGCACCCAACCAGGAACCCAGACGGAGAGGACGCCCGCCCAAGCCGCCCGACCTGACGATCAGAGAGTGGTATATACGGTCAACTCCCAAGTACATGCCTTTCAGCTGCGAGTGGCACGAGGAGAATCTGAAGGGGCAGCTTACAAAGTGCCCAGCCGAGCTTCAGAACATGGACACGCTGCGGAAACACGTCTATCACATACACTGTGACCCGGACTTGCTGGTGTGTCGCTGGGGCAAATGTGGCAACAGCAACCTGCCCAAGACGACGGTGGTGGGTGAGGAGGCAACTACGGAAGAGACTGAGGCCGAGAACCAGCATCATCAACAACAGGAGCAGCCAGAAGAGTTCGCGGATGAAGACGCCCTCCGCGCCCACATGGAGAAGGAGCACCTGGAGCCGTATGTCTGGCACATGGGAGACGGTCCACAGAATAAGGGACTCTGGACGCTGAAGCAAGACCCAAGCCAGCTGCAGCTGTATCTGTTCGGTCAGGACGGAACCCAGGTCACGCCCTCAACCAAGGGCCAGCAGTTCGACGATGCCCAGGGCACGATGGAGCGCAAGCGGAAACTTCGCGCAATTCAGCGACAGGCTGCAGAGAACGCGCCCGATGAGTCGGAATTCTTCTTACAGACACTAGAAACGGACGTATAAATCCTTAGTCCTTGATCAGCCATGGCGATTATGAGATGGCGAACGATGCCTCGCGATACCAGAGGTTAGACGCCGGGGAATAGACTCGCAGACACGATACAGGCTCGGGGGTCGATCAGTGCATCAAATCAGGTTTATAGAAAGCTTGCATGATACCAGACAGTCAGCAAAGGCAGAGGCAACATAACGTTATAATGGAGCAAGCTTCGGCTTTTTGTTGGACACCTTAGCAGCCAAGCCCTTGGCTGGTGCTGGGATCTTTATATTGTAGCCATCGCAAGTTGGCAGGCTACGCAAGACTACCATCGACTGAATAGATCACCAGTCCCTGTTTGACGGTGAGCAGGGGCATCGTTGGTTCTCTTTGAACAACGAGGCTAGCACTGCCGTTGAATATTTGACTTGGCTTATATGTACAGAATTGAAAGTAATGAAAGTAATGCATACTAATCACGCTGGTATTCGATCGTGTGCCCTACACCCAGAGGTGAAAGACATGCTATCGATTTTTCCTATGACACCAAAGAGTAAAAGTCAACACGGTAGATAGCAGTAGTAGGATGATTTGAGGTTTGGGTCAACAGCATGCGGGTGTAGCAAGTCCTCGTTTACGTTAAGGATCGCGTATCTTGCCAAACCCTTGGATAATACACATATGTGTGTGTGACTCAGGTTATCAGGTGCATGGTAGATGATGGGTTACTATCCGTGCAGTACACTTGCACATGTTTGCTCACAATAAGGTCTTTGATAGCACCTGCTACCCCTTACATGTATTTAGATTCCATCTCTGTTTCCCCAAATCGCAGTAACCTCGTTACAAGTATGTGTAAATATACATCAATGATACGACTACCAATAGTGGCTTTCTGAAGTGACATAAACTGTCAAGTTAATACAGCCAGGCTCGGTCCCCACGTACTTCGAACATAACGACTTGCAATCCAGGCAGCTTTCAAGCAATACAGGCTCTTAACTTCTTGTGAATTTGACCTGATGAGGCAGGCACTTGAAAGGGTGACAGATATTGAATATACAAGCGCAGCGCTTAGAGTACAGAACCAACCAAATGCCATCGGTACATCATGGGAACCTGTAACAGAAGGCGATATGTGGTAAAGTATTCCGTAGACTAGTAGAAACGCTCTGCGTGTGACTTGTTTAGAGTCAAGTCATTCGTCTCGGTGTACAACTATACATTGCGACTGCTGCTGCGAGTCTTGCACCATACATTCGACCTTGACTTATTATAGGGAAATTTTGTCACTCGCCAGGGATCGAGACACGTGAGATAGACATTGAATTATGTGCATATGCAAGGAATATAAAGGAACGACGTCTAACCGTAGCTAGCCAGTGTTTGTCCACTCGCAGCCTATTAATTCCCATCCGAACTTAGGGAGTTTGGAATGACTCGCCACGTGGGCGCGTGACCATCGCAAAGGTAGTTTCAAGGCGGAATAAGGCCACTGACAGATGGTATTTGTATCAAGATTCCGAAGAACTCGATTTACCTTTTACATCCTAACTATCTAAGCGTCTGCTTGTCGTAGCCTCAGGAATCAGGATCCTTCCATCGCCGCCAAAGAGCGAAGCTGTGCTCAACAATGAGAATTCGGCTCGTAGCATAAGGCACGGAAGCCTCAAAGCTTAATACAGTACAGCATAAGCGCAGTATGCAACTAGATGAACAATCAGGTCGCAGCGGCCAAGTGCCGTGCTAGTAGCATGCACGATCAACGCTCTGGCTATTAGTCGCAGCTTGTCTGGGATTCATCTGATTTGAAGTGGTTTGTCCACGTTGCGATGCTTGAATGCTTAATTGCAGTGTCTGGAGCAGTCTCCACAGGTAGTAGTGAGGATGGTTGCAAGTACACAGCATGCAGTGGAGGGTAAGGTGAGCAGGAGGGTGCTGACGAGTCAAAAGGGGCTGTGTATATTCTTGTAATCTGATATCAGGACCTGAGTTTCTACGCAGGTATGCCAGGGAGTCGTTGCACCTGTTCATCTGTTCAGCCCTGAGGTTGGAGTGCCAGCATCAAGGCATTTTCATTTTGACTATATCAGAAACATAGGATCCCTGTGCAACACGCACGCACTAATTGCTGTGACAAAGCTTTTCCCGCGACCTACTGTACACGTCAGTCCCGCTTCGTTTGTCTATAAGGCGATCAAAGGTTACCGGTGGTTGTAATGTTACTGGTATATTGCCAGGTACAAGCTCCACGAGGGTATCGAAAGGGAAAAAACAACGATATGCCAGGAACCAAAGCCAACTTCAGATGTTGGGGCACCCAAGTGGTGAGAGTTGAGGAGCCATCTAACAGCAAACTTTGCATGTTGCTTGGCCGCCGAAGGAAGAAAAACTCTATATAGCTTCAATTTGTAAGGCGGCTCAACTCAAAACCTGTTGGATAGTAGCCAGTCATGAGAGAGAGTTTCCTCAATAATGTCATCTGCGCTGCGACTGAGCGGAATGCCGATGCTTGGGAGGTTCCGAAATCCAAAGGGATGGGCGTCGCCAGCCTCACAATTTCCTGGAACGAACATCGGAGCTACAGTGACGATATCCACCAAGAAACCTGCGCGACGTTGAGTCCTGTCGCGAAGCCGCGAAGTCATGGTGCCATGCGCCGGGATGGGAACGTAGGGAAACCCTGGAGTGGACCCCCAGAAGTCGCCAGGCTTGGCCACATTGGGGGCAGGCAATGTCTCTCTGACAGGCTTGCTCTAACGAGAGACTCGTGTCACTTCAAAGCCCCCCAAGCTCTACCAGTATGTATGTACTTCATGCTCAAATAGACTTGGTTAAATTATGTGTGCAGGGAAAAGGGCGAGAGTTATATATACTCTGTCGTGTGGTTGTGACTCTTACGTACGTATCGGGCAGGTGTTCGAGGCGGTACTTTGGGGGCAAGCGCGTACGCATACGGGCCGACATAGGATGCCATTCACGAAAGCTTGAGCGAGAGGAGAGGAGAGGAGGACCAGGTGTGATGTCAGGTATTCCCCACGTATAATATTAGTACACAGGACACAGGGGTGTAAACGGTTGAGCTGAGCAATAGGGTATTCACTCTGCTTGGCACGGCAACAAAGTATTGGGATTGATTGGTAGGCTGGCCTCGAAGGTAGGCAGGACAACAACGAATGAGAACCGCTTTGGTTTCTCTCTGCTTGTGGTGGCAAGTGATTAGTGAATGACCTTCATCGGAGCCGTGTTGTTCTATTCTCGGATATAATCACTTCCCTACTTCTCGACTCATACCAATTCATTTCCATACGGGTCTCTCGAAACAATGGACCGGATGATGCGGAATGATAAGCCACCAGACAGTGGATGTCATTCCCATTGCTTGGGAGAGAATGACCGTATCAATTCATGGTCGAGTACGGAGTACAGACACATTGATAATAGCAAATAGGCTTCAATGCATATGGGCGGCTTTGCGCTGCGTATGAACTTAGGACATCACGCTAGATCAATATGATAGATGGATATACGGTGCCTGGTATATATGTGACTACATTACATTGATAGATGGGTAAAACTCACCAGATCAGGGAGTCGGGACTTGTCTTGTTATGGGCGTTGGGCTGCATGTATCAACCTATGGCACCGGACGATATCAATGGGCACTGGGCACTGGGCACTGCTGAATGCAACACAAGCTCCGATGCCCCCGAACCTCCATGAATCCTGCTGGTTCACGCCCCCTCCTGTCTATGCACCGTGCTGTATGTAAGTAGACAATTGGGCATTTGGAGGTGTTCACGGTGTTTTAAAGACAAGTGAGTGCACACATTTACAATTCAAAGTCAGTCCTCTGCTTGATGCCTGTATGCACTTTACACATGATAGTGGCTTTCTTACGAGTCGGGTCTAGCCAGGGCCGTCTCTGCTTGGCTTTTGGCCAGTCCGCCAGTCTGCCTGTCTTTCTTGTCAAGCCCTGTAGTGCAGCTTTAAGATAGATCTAGGCGTTGTAACCCCCTCAAAGGAGCCGTGGGCCTGGTGAGAAGTACATGTGGACTACGTACCTAAAACCTATCAGTGAATACTCCTTGACTCCAGTGTATTTCCAATGCATCCGATTTGCATGCTGAGGCTGGGGACTTTTGATGATATGTACTACTAATATGCCCTACAGCCTAGAGACTGGAGCTACAGAGGGAGAAAGCCCCGCGCTGCAGCCCCGACTAAAGCCGCCGCTCAATAAACAGCTTCCCCCCCTTCTGTTTCCTTGGATTGCTTCGAGAAAGTCAAATGGAAAGTCAATAGACGGGTTTCTTGGCTGAAATAGAGAGAAGGTTGTAACTTGTCCCAGCTTTCTCTTCCGTCAGAATCTTTCATTTCTGATTTCCCTCCAGATCTGATGATTGCCCATTTTGTCCTGCCATCCATATCCATCCACACTCCCAACCCGTACTCGATGTACTTCTAGTGCGAGTTCATGGTTTAATGCTCCATCAATCAAAAGCCCCCCCCCATCCAGAGCGAGCACCGACAGGGACGATCGACAAGGAACACGTTTATTGGATTACCAAGCACCAGCCAGCAGCAGCTCCGGCCACCACCAGCAAGGCCAGGCCAGGCCAGCACAGAACAGGACGGAAACAAAACCAAGAAATAAGCAGACGAGCGACGCAACGCAACTCATCAATGGACTGGATAGATAGAAGAAAGGCACTGCAGCACCTGAAGTGAACTGAAAAGTGAAAGTGAACAAACACAGCCAGCCCACTGCCCACTGCCCACTGCGCGCTCCTCCAACACTACTAATCCGTCCCGACAAAGTGGATCGACCTTACCAGGCCTGGACCTATCACCGACTGACCGACAGGAACTAGAGTGCCTGCTTCCTCCCTCCACCCTTGGATTCTTGGACTCTTGGACTCTCTCTGCCTGCCACTCTGCCACTCCAGTACTGGGCAGAGGCACTTGACTTGATCGACCATGGGGTCCACTACTACATCAACAGCCGCCAACTCCAGTCCCTCTTCGCCTACACAATTACGGCCAGAGTCTGCACGTTTTCCTTCAGCTTCGGATCATCATCAATCACAATCTCGTCGGGTCAGCACTTTCCGTATCAGACAGCGACTGGCATCATGGCATTCGTCGCATGATCTGCACCGATTAACTCAACCCCATCACTTCAACGACACCAGCGACCCCAGCGACATCAACGACACCGACTCCAACACCCTCACTCTTACCAACAGCACTAAGATGCCTTCATTGAAGTCGCCGAATGGCAACTTCAACCAGAAACTCAAGAACTTCTTCCGTATCGACCTCAAGTCCAACCACCACGGTTCCGAGAAGGAGAAGGGTGTCGAAGGCTCCGTCAAGAGCGCCGATAGTAAAACCAATGTGTTCCGCAACACAAAGTTCTTCTCCTCCGTTGGCCGCCTCAGGTCAACCACGACCGCCAGCGAGGGCAACCCCCTCGACGAGGCCATGAGCCCGACGGCCCATGCGAACCCTTACTACGCTCTCCAAGGCCAACCTGGTCTCCGTCATCACAACAACTCCGTACCGCCGAGCCCGCCGGATACACCCACTTTGAAAGTCAGTGGCCCTGCTGGTCCTGCGAAGCCTCAACCTACGAACGCTACCAAGGAGGAACTTGCGCGAAAACTTCGCAGGGTAGCCAGTGCTCCCAACGCCCACGGCCTCTTCTCCTCCAAGGGAAAAGGTAGCAACGAAAGACCCGCTACGGCCGAATTGGGCAAGGAGCCCCTGATGCAGCATCCCGACTCGACCACGTTGGGCTTTGTGGACAAGCACGCCGCCTCGGAAGGAAGCCTTGCCGTGCCTGATGGCGACGGACTGGGCGCTCTGCCTCCCCCCGGCCGAAGTCCTCTGGCCTTCCGTAGGACATACAGCTCAAATTCCATCAAAGTCCGCACTGTCGAAGTCGGACCTGCCAGCTTCGACAAGATCAAGCTTATTGGAAAGGGCGACGTCGGTAAAGTGTATCTCGTGAGAGAGAAGAAAAGCTCAAGGCTATACGCCATGAAAGGTAAGGAGCAATATCACGCTTGGATGCGCCATTTCCGGAATCCCATACTGACCGTGAAACAGTTCTAAGCAAAAAGGAGATGATCAAGCGCAACAAGATCAAGAGGGCTCTCGCCGAGCAGGAAATCCTTGCGACAAGTAACCATCCCTTCATCGTTACCTTATACCATTCGTTCCAGTCGGAAGATCATCTCTACCTCTGCATGGAGTATTGCAGCGGCGGAGAGTTCTTCAGGGCGCTCCAAACACGCCCTGGTAAATGCATCCCGGAGGATGATGCGCGATTCTACGCCGCCGAGGTCACAGCTGCTCTCGAGTACCTACATCTCATGGGCTTCATCTACCGCGACCTGAAGCCCGAGAACATTCTGCTCCACCAATCCGGCCACATCATGCTGTCGGATTTTGACTTGTCGAAACAGTCCGGCCCAGGTGGTAAGCCCACTATGATCATGGGCAAGAATGGTGCGAGCACGTCGTCATTACCTACGATAGATACCAAGTCCTGTATAGCCGATTTCCGGACCAACTCCTTTGTTGGCACTGAGGAGTACATTGCGCCTGAGGTGATCAAGGGCAGCGGCCACACAAGTGCGGTTGATTGGTGGACTCTGGGTATCCTGATCTACGAGATGCTTTACGGAACAACGCCTTTCAAGGGAAAGAACCGCAACGCTACATTCGCGAATATTCTGCGGGAAGAGATTCCCTTCCCAGAACACTCTGGGGCACCGCAGATCTCAAAGTAAGCATCAACTGTTGCGTATTACTATAGACGGACCAATACTGACTTCACTAGCTTATGCAAATCTCTAATTCGGAAGCTTCTCATCAAGGATGAAACGAGAAGACTCGGAGCTCGTGCCGGTGCTTCGGATATCAAGGTCCATCCTTTCTTCCGAACCACCCAATGGGCATTGATTCGTCACATGAAGCCTCCAATCGTACCCCACACCAGTAAAGATATCGATACTGTCAACTTCAGAAACGTGAAGGAAAGCGAAAGCGTCGACATTAGTGGTGCTAGAAACCTCAAGGGCGTGCCTCTTGATAGCGGGATGACGACTCCTGGGGCGGATATCGTGGATCCTTTTGAGGAGTTTAACAGTGTGACGTTACATCATGAAGGCGACGACCACTACGACAACCATGGCTCGTCGGCACGCTAATCCTGAGAGCTTGTCGCAGCTTGTTTGCTTTACGTACGAAGGAGACGCATTCCAGGCGTTTGTCGTCCTTCTGCAGCGTTTTCGCATTTCCATGTTGTCCCTAAAAGCGAAAGACTGCTCTTTACTATTACCAGAAGACCATATCGATCGATTGTGTCGGGCGGATGCCTACGATATAGCCGCCGCGGCTGTATCTTGTTATTATTACTAAAACCATGGCCTATCTTGTTACCCAGCGGAGCCCAGGGTTTCAGAACAATGTCATTCTATCACTCATTCTCAAGGCCGAGGCCAGGCCTGACGGGCGTCGATCCAGACGCTGTTTGACGACGGATAGTCAAGGCAGAGCATACAAGCATCAAGTAACATATTGTGGCGTTTGTGGATGGTATATGGAGTTTTTTGGCGTTGTATGACTGTTGATTAGGATCTCAATTTTCGGGCCAACTTGCCGGCTCTATAGAAAGTCGCAGATATCGAGAATAAAAAGAAACCCCAAGTCCACATGAAGCAATGATGTCCCCGATGTCCAACAATGCAGTTCCTGCGTGTCTCAGCTAGTCGTGAGGGGTCATCAGGCCAACAGTGAATGTTCTAAACAGGCCAAGGCAGACTTTGGCTCGGTGTAAGGCCAATATCTCTACATGGTAGTTTGAACGTCTTCATGTGGTAATTCACAAAATGGATTTATTTTATCTTCAATTCGTGGGTGTTCTACCAATTTTTACTGTTTCTATTACACAGGCCTATGCTGACAACCTATTTCAACATTTGACGACTGTCTTTGCCCCCCCCTTTCTTTTACAACACAACTAGTACGCTCTCATCCGGCTCCAGGATACCGAGGATATCGCCCTGGTCGCATTGCTTCCACTGTCCCTGCACGCCTGTAATTCCCTCCCCCATGTCCCTGGGAGGCAGTCTGACAACCGGCCCGCCGCTCGAGACGAAGAACATCAGGGCGGCGAGCTTCAGAGCCACCAACTTGTGGAGAGGCCGCACGTGGAGCTTGGTGTTGAAGAAGAGGAACCCGCAGAATAGCTTGCCAAAGTGCATGTCTTTGTTTATTCCCCCTTCACTAGAGGCAATGGCGAAGAGGTGGTGTGGTTCCTGAAGTTGCTGGCGGCTATACACGGCAACAACAACAACAACACCAGGTCAAATGATGGCTGAAGGGCGACAGGGGGTGGTGGGGGTTACACACTCCCTTTTGAATGTTTTTGGAATACATAAAGGGTTTGTTTATGTGTCGTCGTCGCTCGGGGAGTCTAGATGTAATGCCGCTGTGTCCTTTGTGAAAGCATCATCATCCTTTCTGAGCTCTTTATTGTCGTCGGGGGGATGCAGTGGTGGCGGGTAATCATCAATTGCACTGGACCGACTTGGGTATCCGTGTCACTCTTATAACGAACGAACGCATTGTCACCACCAGAAGGGAAAAGAGAATTGACAAACAGGAAAAAGAAACCCGCCGCCGAGCGATGGATTGTGCTCTGGCTTCAAAGCGCAATGGGTTCGGGCACTGTTACTTACGGTGACAGTGAGGAAAGAAAGTAGTATTGCTCATTTGGTTGATTTGCCCTCGAGCGTTGGGAACCAGGGCGTTGTGAGATATCGAAGCTGACTAGCTTACCAGCAGCCTTGCTTGTCTGGGTGGAATAAAAATATACGAGCTACCCCTATTTTGCTACGCCTCAAGCTCCCAATCAGGGGTAGCTCGTGCGTATATTTCGACTTTATAATAAGTTTTCGACGAACAATGCACTTAATCACGACAACTGTACATGTTTTGCTCTCATTGCGGCAAGAATTGTCTACTGTGGTTTTCGATATTTGATGCGACATCGCGAATGGCTCTTGTAAGCTCCGTTGGGGGGATCCATCTCAGTAAGCTTACGGGCGCGCCCTTATTGAAGAATAAGACTGAGCTGAGAGGGCTTTGAAGTCATGGCTTCTTCCATAGAGTCGAGACAGCGTTCCCGCGATTGATAGAAATCCCACAAAATCAAAGGAATTACAATTGAGTGCGCTTCCTTAATCTATTTGTAATGTATATTTGCAACCTGCCATGCAGATTGCTTCGTGGTCCGAACTTGGAGGTGTTACTGAGTCACACCCGTCCAAAGATCATCTTCTCTACAGCTTACTTACTGTCCACTGGCTGCTCGGGGCAGAGAAAACGATTCAGGTATGCCAGCTGCCGGAGAAAGAAAAACTCTTTCATGTAGCAAGCAAATATGCGCCGGATCTACGTAAGCAAGTACTGGGAGTAGGTAATGAAATCCGCCTAGGACGTGCATGACGATAGATGGAACTGTGCCGTCATCGGACGTTGCCCCACCCCCACCTTCTGCTGCCACTGTAGACTTTTGAGATCGCGGGTCAGCTTCAATAATTCCAACTTGAAAGCTACAACGACAATTCCAATATTCTAGCCATTGATAAAAGACCCTACAGTCATATTATCCAAGATGGCCCCCCAAAAGTCAGTTGCAGCACCTGTATCTCTCTCTCGCGGAAAATATGGAGAAATACTGATCTGTTGGGCCTATGTAGGGTGTTGATGCTCGGCGCCGGTTTCGTCACCCGACCGACCCTTGATATCCTGGCTGAGCAGGGTGTCGCCGTTACTGTTGGTACGAGAAACTCCTCTCCTCTTCTGGAAGAACCAGTTTGGCCTGTTCGCCCTTCAGCGAGACCGCGTTGCTGACACTATCACGCACGCCCGTATAGCCTGCCGAACTCTCGAGTCCGCCAAGGCTCTCTCGGCCGGTGTCAAGACCGCCACGCCCATCTCGCTCGATGTCACCAACGACCAGGCCCTCGACGCCGAGCTCGCCAAGCACGACCTCGTCATCAGCTTGATCCCCTACACCTTCCACGCCACCGTCATCAAGTCGGCCATCCGCCAGAAGAAGCATGTCGTCACCACCAGCTACGTCTCCCCCGCCATGATGGAGCTCGACCAGCAGTGCAAGGATGCCGGTATCACCGTCATGAACGAGATCGGCCTGGGTATATTTTCTCCTTCTCACAAGCCCTGAGACGTGGCTTCTCTATATTGGATCTCAGATGCTGACCTATATCACTTTATCAAAACAGACCCCGGTGTCGATCACTTGTGTAAGAGCCCCCCTATGGTTCTGAGTACAAGCACACATAAGTACTGACACCCTGCAGACGCCGTCAAGACCATCGACGAGGTCCACAAGGAGGGCGGAAAGATCACTTCTTTCCTCTCATACTGTGGAGGTCTCCCGGCTCCCGAGAGCTCCGGAAACCCTCTGGGATACAAGTTCTCTTGGTAAGACTGCCCCTGTCCCTTCCAGGCTATGGGTCTTTGCCAGTAGGCCATGATGAGTTCATCGGTTATTCACTTGACCAACTTGGATCATATTCTACTGGCTGCTGAATGACCTGGAAGACCTTGAACCCGGCTTGTGCTGACACAGATGATGTTAGGTCGCCGCGTGGTGTCCTGCTGGCCCTGAGAAACCCCGCCAGCTTCTACCAAGACGGAAAGGTCGCCAATGTGGCAGGCCCTGGTAAGCAAAACTCTAATCGCGTAGCGGTCTATCTCTTGGAATGACTACATAGACTAATTGCGCAACATCAAAGACCTGATGGCTACTGCCAAGCCATACCACATCTACCCTGGTAAGCAGCCCTAGTCCCATGGTGCAGGAGAGCCCTTGCTTTTGCGCCATGCTATTTGTTCTCAGTCGATCACTAACATCAGTCAAAGGATTCGCTACCGTTGCGTACCCCAACAGAGACTCCACCCCGTACAAGGAGCGGTACAACATCCCTGAGGCCCAGACCATCGTCCGCGGTACTCTGCGATACACGGGTTTCCCCGAGTTCGTCAAGGTCCTTGTCGACATCGGTTTCCTGAAGGACGAGGAGCAAAGCTGCTGCAAGGAGTCGGTCGCCTGGAAGGAGGCCACCAAGACTATTATCGGTGCTTCGGCGTCGGATGAGAAGACTCTCATCGACACCATTGCCTCCAAGACCAACTTCAAGGACGAGCAGCAGCGCAATCACATCCTGGGTGGCCTTAGATGGCTCGGTCTCTTCTCTGACGAGAAGACCATCCCCCGTGGAAACCCCCTGGACACCCTGTGCGCCACTCTCGAGAAGAAGATGCAGTACGGCGAGGGCGAGCGTGACATCGTCATCCTGCAGCACAAGTTCGAGGTCGAGCTGAAGGACGGAACCAAACAGACGAGAACCTCCACTCTCGTCGAGTACGGTAGCACCGACCCCAGCGGCTACTCGGCCATGGCCAAGCTCGTCGGCGTCCCTTGCGCGGTTGCCGTCCAGCAGGTCCTCAACGGAACCCTGTCCGAGAAGGGTGTCCTCGCTCCCATGAACAGCAAGATCAACGAGCCTTTGATCAAGGAGCTCAAGGAGAAGTACGGTATCTTCTGCAAGGAAGAGATTGTCGGATAGATATGTATCTAGAGGCCTAGTGAAAAACGGGGTGCTATAGAACAAAATGAAAGCAAAATACTGGATATGATACCATGGGTTGACGTGAGCATGTCAGCTTACTCTGAATGCATCTAGCCTTGTTGACTTATATTCCATCTACGAGTCCTTACACTGATCCAGCAAAGGCCAACATGTATGTTGTTGTCAATAAAGGTATTTATTTATTATGTCTCGTGTTACATTGTTGTTATTCCACTTGTGTTCAATCCTACAGTTGCTCGAATATGGGCCCGAAAGAGGGAAATTGAAGTGTTTTGTCTAGTCTTCTCGGGATAGCCCAGAACCCAACATGGACGCCCTCTACCAGCTCTGCACCATCTTCCATCTTGCTATCGGAATCATTTTTCTGCTGGAAGATGTACGTCTCCCAACGCTGAGCCTTGATGGGGTGGCTACTTGGGTAAGTGAAATTGAGCGTTCGCTTTTGGTCCGTCTTAAACTAAAACAAATGATATATACGGTCAGATAAATGAACATAGTGTTGTCAGGGGCGAGGTGAGGTGAGGTGAGTATGATTTTTTTTCACCCTGCCTAGACTTACCTCAATGGATGCGAGCCTGTTATTTCGTAAGATACCAACGTCCATCTGCGTGAGCCGCTCGTCATCATTCAGAACCTCGGTGATGGGCTTTCCACCGGGGACGCCAAGGGACAAGATCCGCCCGGAACGATAGATGAACGACAGCGCGGCCGGCTCGCTCGTCATCCACTTAAAGGTCATCTGCATAGACTCCAGGGGATCGCTGCCACCATCGGCGGTCATCTCCTGCAGGAAAACCTGCTCGCGCACAGCCCACTCGGGTACTTGCCGGGTCATGGCACCGAAAGCGAGTCCCCCCCGGGGGACCACGTCCGTGTGGGAACGAGACATCACTCTGACATGATCCCACTGGAAGTTGCAACCCCACGCGATAGCGTCCAGTCTCTCGTAGGGGGTTTCCCGGAAGCAGAGACGGACGTCTCCTTCGACGGGTTGAAGCGACACGTCCATGGTCGTCCCCCTGGAAGTGGTCATATGAATCCCGCTCAGGGGGCCGAATTTGACCCGGCTAAAGCGATTGCTGGCATGGTGGAAGGTGACGATTTCCACCAGGCGCTCGTCCTCGCCGATTTCCATCGACTTGTGCTCTGAGATCCATTGGCCCACCACAACTGGTAGAGCCGAGCCCTCGTATTCCAGCCTCAGACCCGATATATGGTGCGGTTCGCGCGAATACCCGGCGTCTCCAACGGAAACCCGGATCCTGCGTAGACCAGAAAGACTCGCGGACGTGAACGCGAAGCCTCCGCTGTGAGCTAGAAGCTCCTTAGCAGTATAGAGCATTGAGGTTATAATCGCATCCCATGGGCTTTTACCAAAAGCAATATCGCCCGTCGACAAGTCATTGTTGATCTGGCCCACGGATACTTCAAGGACAGAAAAGTCGCGGAAATGACCCGAAGGGGAACTGTGTAGGCTGAAGAAGGAAGTGAAGGTTTTGCCAGGGGCAGCCCTCCTACTGGTGCAGATGGCTTCGCCTTGTGGTAAACGTTCGCCATGTAAGCCAAAGGCAATCGACCTGCCGGCGGTGGTGGAGAGTGAAAGACGCTGTATGGTGTCATGGGAAGGCAAGTATGCCGTATCGGCCTGACAGATTCTCTCGCCTTCCGGCCCAGCGAGCGTAAAAGACTGCACGATACACTGGTATTTCTTACCATTCACCGTGGTATAGGATTTGCGACCAAACGCTCTCTTGCTTCCATCCGCATAGACGAAAGACATGCCAAGAAACACCTGGGGAAATGTGCCCATGAAGACGTTCACCTGCGTCAACAGTCCTAGGAGTCGTCCATCCTCGCCACCAAAATCCATGGCGCTGCATAGGTTGAAGGTTTGTTGAGTAGAGGGATAGATGTGTTGCCACTCAACTCGACGTCTCGGCGAGGCTGGGGTCCAGACCTCTGCGACCTGCTCGATTTCTGTCAAGGAAAGTGATTCTCCGGTTGATTGCCTTCCCACCAGTTCCAAGGATATTATTTTGCAAGCATCAAGTCCAACCACGAATCCAATATCTTGAAGTTTCTCGCCAACCTTCAATTGCGAAACCCCGTTATCAACATCCGCACATTCACCAAACTGACCTATAGTGTGAGACCTAGAAATTTCCATGGTGCGCGTCTGGAAGGAAAGCCCGATGATTCCAGACATCGTGACGTGAAACGAGATAGCTTCGACGTATTCAAGAGACTCCAGATCTACTGTTTGCTCGCTCGTAGGACTGATGAAGCCAGCTCTCGAAAATTCGGAATCATGCCTGGATTCTCCTGTCACCAGAACTCGTAGGCCACAGATGTAGTTTTGGTCTACAAGTGGTATGAACGAAACCCCGAGCCTGACAGGCTGGTTGTACGCTAGAGCGGGTATGCTAAGGTACTGCCTCTCAAAGAGTCGCGACCCTGCGACAAGTTTGGGGGTTGTGGAAGACGCACTGCGCTGTGAGTTTCCGAACTCGAAGGTGACATTGGAAGATACGCTACCCAGGGAGGAAAACACCTCGGGAATCCGAGGAGGCCTCCCTAAATATGGGGATCTAGCTACTTTGTCCATGTTTTGTAGGCGCAAAGTCAAAGCTGGCGTGATATATTGTATGGTTTTCCAGATACACCGTCGATTCATGAATCCGGGGTAAGTTCGAAAGTCTTTGAGCATGCTCCGGGCGGTTTGGTGTAGTTGACGCCAGTCTATGGGGTTCGGTGGCAGACGGTCCTCTCTAAGGGCGAAAGCAAAGGCCATCTCTGCGTCGTCGTCGAATCGTGACGCCCAGAACCTCTGTGACAGAAGGGATGGAGTGGTACATGCGGCGACATGTTTAGAAGCAAGCCGCAAGCTACAAACGGTTCTTGAAGGCAAGTCTGCAAGCACCAACATGATGATTTCGCTCGGAAGTTGACTGAACATATCTGTCTCTCTGCTCTCCGCGCCATGAAGATCTATGTATGGGGTGTTGGTTGGCAAGTCTGCCGTGACTTCCGCATCAAAGTCAAACTCGTCGTCCGGGTCCTGCAGAATGTAGAATAGATCGGAGCCGTAAATCGTCGTGACGGGATCCTGCATCCATCCATCATGCCCCCGAAACCGCAGTGCGCCCCCATAGTCGTGCCCGGGAAGCAACGCCCCTGAAAGGTCGGCCGGGGTATTGTACATAATGGCGAACAGTTGACGAGCGACGGTCTTGGTGGGAACCACGTTCTCCGGGTCCACGACGTGCCTCAATAGCCTCCAGCAGAAGTCATGCACCGCAAAACACCAGTACTGCTGAAAGCCGCCGTTGAACAGGTCGTTGACGACCAGCTGGGCTGTGGGATGCTCATAGGACATGTCTTCATCCGCATCTGCGCAGATCTGCCGGTCCGCGTTGAGGTAGCCAACGCCTGTGACATAGGGGTCATGGACGTATGCTCTCGCGCGGATCGCTCGGACGGCAGCGTTCCAGCGGAGTTCGTCATTGGCCGGGCCACCGTCATGGGCCTCGACCTGAACGCCGCAAAGGCAACAGTACGTGTCACTCATTGCGGTACCGCCTGTATTCAAATTGACCCAAGCGTAAAGAATCGACGGCGTGTATAATACGCTTCGAGAAGCGCACAACGGGTAATATATAGAAGAGGGGAGAGACAATAAAGAACCAGGTAGCATTGGCGGTTGCCTGCACCCCCACTTTATGGCATATTACTTATACAACTGTTGTATTTGCAACTGCCACAACCTCATGATATATATTTTACATCTAAAGGGGGCAAATTTCACTGAAGCATCCCACATATTTTGGGTTATCTGGTTGCCTAAGGTAGGTCGGCTTCCGGGTGGGGTTTGAATCCCGTCCGCCTGGGTCCAGTCGGATTATGAGCGCTGTAATCTCCGTTTCCGTCAGAGGCTGTCCAAGCCTCCAGATTTTAGACCATAGCTTGCCGGGTTGTAGCACCGATAGTTTTGTGTTATCACGCACGACTTTTTCCATCATTGCTACCTGATTGGCAACTTATGTCAAATTATGTTTTTTGATTCTAAGTCTTATCTTCTACCAGATCTCCAATGAACGCCAGCCTGTCCCTCTGGGGGTCGACTACCCTTGCGTATTCCAGCAACAGCCGCCACACGTAAAGGAGCATATCGTCTCTACGCAACACTTGGCTAGCCCACCTGCTGCTCTCCTCCGCTATCCGCCTGCCCTGCTCGTCATGGCCCTCGAGGAAGAAATCCATGATCGCGTATATATCCATGAAGGTGTTGTCGAAGGGGACAAAGTGCACCCACGGGACCAGGCGGTCGTCGTGCCACTCTGTGTAGACTGTCGCCTTCAGGGGGCAGCTCGTGCTCCGTAGAAATCCGCGCCAGCGGCCGCTGAACGAGTTCCCGTCAATGTCGGGCAGGTACTTGTATCTGTACTGCTCCATCATCGACTTCGGCTTGACCACGTCCAAAAAGGGGCTCGAGTAGCTACATGTCGGTAGTCGCTCGTTCTTGCTAGCCATCTCTCCGGGGAAGCACATGAGGTCCACAACCCCAACGTCGGCATGCACTGCTAGCCAGCTTCCCATGAACCCATTTCTCTGTGCGCTGACGTTGTACACGCCAGGCGGAAGAAGTGTAAATGTAGGTGCCGCGGATTCGTCGCCAGCCAGCACTTTCTGCATGGTCGTTCCGTTCATCATCTGGACCCAGCGGTGACGGTGGAAGTGCCACCAGTTTTCCGCCTTATTACGACCGCCGCTGGCCACACCACGCCACATGAACCCTCCCATCTTGTCTTCCCACGATCCACCGATTTCTTTACCGCCTGAATAGCGCTTATCGTCGGCGAGATACACGGCACCTGGGATCAATATCTCATTGTTCTGTGGTAACTTCGACCCCCCAAAGATCGGCAAGAGCTCATGAGTAGTTGACATGCTAATACTCTCGACGAAAGTCGCATGCAGACCGCGGAGATGGGGCTGCAAGCATGCGTCTTGTGAAGCCGTGAAGTTTCGCACGAAGCCCTTATAGGCGTATGCCTCGATAGGCCCCACGGGGTAGATTTCCTTGATGGAGCTGTTGAACGAGGGTAGGCTCAAAACATCGCGGGATTCACTGCCAGGCGGGCATGTGGCTCGTAGATGATCCCAGTATCTGTTTGCTTCGCCGCCGATCCAATGGGAGTCATATGGCTCGGGGTGGGAGTCAACATCAGCGTATCCGGTATAAGTAGAAACCGCTTCCGATGCCGGAAAGATTTGTCGCATCCTTTGCTCCTCTCCTACGTATTCTTTGATCTTCTCCCAAGGCACCAGGACTCGAGTCTCGTCCATGACATTGATCGGCATATCGAGGTCCGGTAGGTGCCCTATCTCTTTGACCAGTTTGGTCCATATCTGCATCCATCGGTTGCCTCGTTCGGGGTCGTCTGAGACCAGGATCACTTTGCCATTGCGGATTCGAATCACCTCGGGTTGGCCGTGGGCGCGACGGCGGAGCTCCAGATGATCAAGAGCCCAGAACGGATTGATGTCGTGGTATATCCGGTCGAAAAAGTCTTCGACGACAATTGCATCTCTCTTCTTGGCGGCCTTGAACCAGTCCTCGAATCCGGGGGGCGGGTGACGACCTCGACGCTCCCTGTAGCGACTGGCAGCTTCTTCGATGGCGTGAGAACGTGCTGCCTGGAGCCGCGCAAACTTCTCGTGGCCTTCTTTGATCAACTCTGCGATCGGATGAGGGGAGTCTGCATTCGGCTCATGCGCCGCCCCCTTAGTCGTCGAGGTATAGTGCCCGTTGTTGGTCCACGGAAATCTCGATGTCGTCGATGTCAATACCTGCCTGTTTCGCTTATACACCGTGGGCCCAAATAATGTAATGGAAACTACCACCAGGACGATTATAAACTTCAGGAGCTGCGTACCGCCCAAACGAATCATACTTACGCTCTTGGTTCACAATGCGGAGTATGCCGGAGTGATGTAGAATATCACAGAACCTGCCTCGCTTCCGTCCGTAGTATGGAAACCAAGAAGCGCAAATGCGCTTGCATTCAATTGGCAAAGAAAGACCGAGCTGAAAATCCAGGCAAGATGGCGGAAGGAAAGCTCATAGGGTTGGTTGTTGCACAAGCAATCAGACCTGAGACGATGCCGTAGCACAAGCGAAAGCAGGCGAGGAATTTGTTCCGAAAACAAACACTGCGAAATTGGTGAGCAAATGCTACTTCCCTTTCAAGTCCTCTTTGCGATGAACTCGTGATGTTCCGATATGTTTGCATGGCAAGTGCGGCGGTCTGCGCAGCTTTGCTCTCTTTATTTCTCGCTCCCGAGTTGTGTGGTTGAGGAACTCCTTCCTGGTAGGAAACGTGATGAATGTTTGGATTGCCCTCGCTCCTTCTTCTTCCAGGTACTAGACATCTCCCCCATTACAAGTAACCATAAGCTGGCAGTCTGGGACACAATCAACATAGAAAGTGCAGTTCCTGACACGACGCTGCCCGTCATTGTAAATAACCACATTGATCGGGTATGCGGCAACCCGCCCTTTTCCATGCGAGCGCCTTCTCCTTCCATCCTACCGTCGTGATTGTGCCGTCGTATTGTCAAATATAAACCCAATAGGGTCATGCAGGACTTGATGGCATCCACCTTCAGAATGGTAGAAAGAAGTCTTGATGCTATTTAGACTCTGGCTCTGGCGGTTCAAGGCACTAGCTTAAGGGGGGGCTGACACTAAGTCAACCTACCTGGCCCAACTACTAATGAAGCTCACCTAACCCAGCAAAATCCGGTGTATAGGATACATGTATCCATCCATATCACTACGTTCACATCCGTTGGAATTCGGCTTACGCACTTTTGGTAAAAGCTTAGTCGCGGCATGGCGAAAGCAATACACAAGCAGTTGCTAGGCTACGTCAGTTTGATAATCGCAGCACTCGAGGGACCACGATCGTAATTTCATTAGTATCGCGCGCTAATCGGCACTATGAATCTGCTCTACCCATTCAGGGCGCCTGAAAGTCCTGGAGCGGAGGAATCTTGTTGATCACTCTTCCCAGCCGCTCGGAATGGCTTTTCGAAATGCATTGGTCTGTCGCTTCCGTTCAGCTGGACTCCGATCTGGCTGGAGGCGGGCAAAATTCGACTTACTCGAGGTAGGTGCCTGGTCCGTTGGGGATTTTCAGACGACGTACCTACCCAGCCAACCAAGGAAGGCGCCGTCAGCGTAAAGCACGCATGCGGTGACAGAGTGTATTTTCCCAGTTTCTCAAACTGACGAGCATGCCACTCTAAACAACATCTTGTCAAGCACCTTTCCCAAATCTTGGAAGACATTACATACAGACTTTCACGAGATACTTAAAACCCAACCCTGATATCAAGATGCAGGCTGTTGAGGTCGACACGAGCCCCGGCGGCACGCACGATGGCGGTCACGGCAAGTCTGATGGCGCCTTGAGTGAAAGAGCCCGCGTTGAGGGTTGCACGGCCTACTTGATGGACTTTTCTGGTGAACAAGATACTACTGCACGCCGCATCCTACGAGGGCCCGATGACCTCAAGTGGAAGTTGAGTCACCGGCCTTTCCGTGCTCGTCCTGAGCCACTTGAGGACGTCAGAGCCAAGCATATAGTCGTTGTGCATGGCTTGCCTGTGGAGTATATTGAGCATTTCAGAGATTCTTCATCGCTTGAAGCCAACGTGGTCGACTCAATGTCCCGAAGGCGACCAATACGCCACATTAAGAAAACCTGCAGTCAATACCTTACCTACGAGTACCCTGAACAGCTGGTGAGAAGGGAATTCGACGCCTCGAGATCACCGTGCAACCAGAACTCGCCAGAACTTTCGTCTTCGCCGGACTTGCTGGATGATCCACCACGGTACTGGAACTCTGATGCGAGCCGGGAAGTCGCGATATGTCGTGCCACGCTCAGACTGGCCACGGGAAGCGAGGAGGAATCTCATGGTGAGTAAGATCTATACCAAGTTACCATGAGATATTTCCTCATACTGACTCGCCCGTCTAGTCCTGTTCATGGACCGCTGCCTGTGGCGGAACTCGTCGCGCTACAGGAAGGCCTCGGAGAAAAACTTCGTGACGAAGCCATATGCTTGTGGCGGGATGGCCGATCATGGCTGGTTCGTGGACGAGACCAAACATTCTGAGGAAGAACTCAGCCTCGAACAAAGAATCTGGGAATACCTGAGGGATGACGACAGTGATGAGGAATTCCTGCAGCAGCAGAACTACTCTCCTCTCCGGGAATGTTTCGCACGCTGCGTATTCGCTTGCTGGGCCGAATTCATCGACGCACTGACGCTTGAGGATGATGCACAAAGCTATATGAGCCTAGTCCAGCAAATTCAGCGGTCATTGGAACGAAATATGGATGCAGATATAACCCTTAAGGGGGGGTCCTATTTCATGGGATCAGCCTGGCAAGGGCTTTTAGAAAGAGTGGGACGAAGAGCACAGCTGGCTGCCCAGTTGAGCCCGCCGGCACTCATCCAAATGCCAATCGCCCCTGACCCTGTCATGCTACAGTCAGCATCAGCCGAAGAGGGTGTTAGTAGTCAGAAAAAGGTGACGGCCTCGGATACCGAATCAGAAGAGAACCAGCGAAGCCTGGACCGCGTGACATATCTCGGAGGTGTTCTTCTACCCATGACGATTGTATCGGGCGTCCTCGCTATGGGCGAAACGTTCGGCCCCACCGGTGACCAGTTCTACATTTTCTGGGCTACAGCGATTCCTCTGACCCTGATAACCCTGGCCATCATCTACGCTGACTCCATCCGCCGAGTCGAGATCTGGGTTGGGGAAGCGCAGAGCACCTACGGGTCTCCAACAATGGTATGTGGCGGGCTAATCGGTAAGAAGATTCCGCTACGCCACCAAGGAACGGCGGCACCCGATCTGGAGCAGGCGGCCCCATATAGCGGGACCATCACAATTGACTATGATACAACCGAGGCAGCCACGACCAGGATCGGCGAGTCTGCCACGTACGTGGCTGAAGAACCGGTCATGATCTCACAGCCGGAGGAGCCGAGTGGTGGTGCTGTTGGCAGCACTGAGCCGCTTGTATGGAAAAAGGAGAAGCTGGGCTGGTTTGGTGCCTTGAAGTCGATGCTGGGATTCTACAATCTGGATGAGATGAAGAAGCGGCCTCGGACTCTCGTCGTATAGACGATGGTGTCGACCTTGGAGTGAAGTTATTGGAGCTAGATATAGAATTGCACAACATAGAACGAGCCCAGGGGCTCCAGTTGCATTAGGCGGAATTGGGATGAGGTGGGCATGATCAAGACGGATATGAATACGCTTTGTTTGTCCCTTAAGGGGACAGTACCCTTGCTTTGCAGACATCATAATTAGATGAACGAACACCACGAGGCTTCAGATCCGAAGCCTACCTATCGTCTAGACGCTTAGGTAGTCGAAAAATACAGGTACATTAGTTTGTTATAATTGATCGTCGCGTGGTCTTCATAAAGTTCCGCGGCCTTGTGGTGGTTTATATACACAATCCGTTTTTGGGACTCTATACCTGGGTTGCTTGCTTGGTTTCCAAGCTATACATAATTCAATGCAGTGGTACCCCGCCACCGGCCGTCATGAGAGGGAGATTCTTTTTTGTACACCGACGTAACCCAACGCCATCCGCCAAACAGGCCGTCGTAATAAAAGTACAGGGGCTATTCGCACATGATGATATCTGTCGTTTTGTCGTCGTAATTACTGGTTCTTGACCACGCCCACCTTGGCAGCTCGTAACACGCGGCCGTTGAGCTTGAAGCCCTTCTGCTGCACGTGGAAGACGTTGCCATCCTCCTTGTCGGGCATGGGGGTCATGAAGGTGGCCTCGTGCTCGTTGGGGTTGAACTTCTCGCCGTCGGGGTCGAATCGCTCGAGGCCGTGCTTGGCCAGGGTGGACATCATGATGCCGTCGGTCATCTTGACGCCCTCGTAGAAGTTCTTGAGGTCCTCGTCCACGGCCTTGCCCTCCTTCTCCAGTGCGGCCATCTTGTCCCCGGCCATGGTGATCGCGCGGTCCATGTTGTCAACGCTATCGACAAGGTCTTTGGCGAACTTCTGGATGGCGAAGTCTCGTGCGGACTTCATCTCCCTCTGTGTCCGGTCTTGCAGGTTGCGGAAGTCGGCGACTGAGCGCAGGCATTTGTCCTGAATTTCGTATAATCAGCCGTCGTGGCCCGGTTACAAACTACAAGATCTGTGGTCTTCTTACCTTCCAATCGGTGGCCTCCTTCTCCTTCGCTTCCAACTTCTTCTTGAGCTCGGACTCGGCGCTCGGTGGCGCCTCAGACTCCTTGGCCTCGGAAGATTGAGCCGGCTCGCCCTCCTTTTTCGTCGCCGGCTCGGCTTGGTCGCTGTACCATCTTGACCTCGGGGCTAGGCTGACAGCCCTTAACGGCGCCGGGGCAAACTGGGATCTGAAAATGGGTGTTTGCGCAGAGAATCTGGAGCTGGAGCGCAGAGCTCTTGTGGATGTAGAAATCGCTTGCTTGAACATGGTTACTGCTGTGGCGTGGGAGGAAGGCTTTTCGAGGGTTGGAGCGGTGTTGAGGGTGGGAACGACGTGGTCGCGTGCGTGGGGGAGTTGAGGCTCTGGGTATTTGGTAGGAGATATAATAGTGGTGTTGCTACAAGCTTGACGAGCTATCACTCCAAGTTCTGAAATTTTTGGCAACGCAGCTGGATCGGCTGCAGTCGGGACGGCCCACCAGAGCTTGTGTCATTGAAAAGTACATAATCCCGGTACCTCACCAAGAGGGACGGGAGGTTCAAAGTTGGGCGATAATCCACATTTTATTAGGTACTGCCAACCTCAAGCCCGCCTCATGGTAGCAGAACATCTCCGCTTCAAACCAACTGCCAAGGTGTGATTTCTTGAGAAAACGCCCGCGGGAAACCCGTAGGCTTCGCAGAGTATCGATTTCATTCCATCTCGCCTAAGGAGTACCTAACCACATGATTATGCACTTCAAAACTACCTCTCTAGGTTAGTTGCAATTGGAAGCCCGAGCGTCAACTCCGACCTCGGGCTGGGGTATCCTAACTGCCGCAAAACCGCAGCAGCACTGGCAGCCTCTGTTCAAGCCACACAGTACCTACCTGTAGCCTTGCAGAAGTGGCACTAACAACTAACAGCTGAAAGACCCACCACAATCAACCCAGTCGATGGATGTGCATTCAGACTTTCTGGTTGTTCAGCCTCGACGATTTTAGTGATTGGCAGCATTCCTCCTACCTCATTGTCAACTTCGACCTTGACGCTTTCCTCACACCCAAGACTGCTTCCGAGCAACCCTCATCCAAAATAAATCTCGTAGACCAGCAATTTGATACAGAACTACATTCAGTCACCATTCGGGCTTTCTTTCATCTGCTGAACCAAACCGCCACGCGCGTCGCGCAGCCCCGACCGCTACCATGGAGTACGACACCATGATGATGGACAATGAGTCCCTGGGCCCATCTGTCAAGATCTCGGAAGTACGTTGGCGCATGACCGAGGCATCGCGCTTCCAATTGCAGTGAAAGCTGACCACCAGCATCTCGCTTGTCTATAGGCCGATCCCATCCACGTGAACTTCGAGCTCAACAACGTCGACCTCTCCTTCGCAAACTCGCTCCGACGCATCATCCAGGCCGAGGTCGCCACCGTCGCCGTCGACCTCGTCAACTTCGCCGCCAACTCGTCCGTGCTCGCCGACGAGTTCATCGCCCACCGCCTCGGCCTCATCCCGCTCGATTCCCGCGGCGCCGACCAGATGCTGTACTCGCGCGACTGCGACTGCGATCAGTCCTGTGGCAAATGCAGCATAACCCTGACCCTCCACGCGAGTTGCACGTCCGACGAGATTATGAAAGTCTATGCGCGCGACTTGCTGGTGGGCGCTGACCGACCGAACGTCCACGTCGGCAACCCTGTCATCACGGATCCCGATGGTCTGGGCCCGCTTATCTGCAAGCTACGCAAGGGGCAAGAGCTGAACATCCAGTGCGTGGCAAAGAAGGGGATCGCGAAGGAGCACGCAAAATGGTCCCCCTGCTCTGCAGTGGGATTTGAGTATGACCCGCATAACAAGCTACATCACCTGGACCTTTGGTACGAAGCGGATGTGGTGAAGGAATGGTACGTATTTTCTCTTATTTCCCCCGGCTCCGTCGTGTCACACAAGCCCAGCTAACAACCATCCAGGCCCAAGAGCAAGTATGCCGATGAGGAGGAGCCTACACAGGAGGGCGAGATATTCGACTACGACGCTGTGCCGGCAAGATTCTACTACGAGGTCGAGGGTGTGGGCAGCATCGATCCTGATGCAATCGTGCAAACAGGTATCAAGGAGATACAAACGAAACTGGCCTCTCTGATCCACGGCTTGACAGGCAATGACGGCATGAACGACATCTACGATGGCCCTCGGAGTCCTGATGCCGAAATGGACGGAGGAGCTGGATGGCAAACGTCGTACGGCAACGCGCCCGATCAAGGTTGGGGCGGTGGCACTACGTATGGTGGTCAGACTTCGTACGGTGCCGATCAGAACGGTTGGTGATCAAGGTCTGACGACGAAGGAAATCACTATATGCATTGGACAGTGGTCAATCGACTTGGCAGCTGAAGGGTTCAACCAGTCTCTGCTGGAATCGCTGCTGTGTAAAACAGATAAAGAGACACGCGTCTCGCGAGGTAAGACCAAAAAAAAGGAAAGCCTCTTTAGACCTGGGGTAAGGTGCATGCATAAAAACCCAAAGGAGAGCTGTCAAGCTGAAGCATAATCTACCTGCACCATGCGAGCATATAAGATTGCTTGCTGGGACGATCTCCTGCACAGGGCGTCGCGTAATGAACGCTTGGTGGCAGATCTATCCCGAAGAGAAGTTTGGTCTACAGCAGCAAGCGGGATATAATAAAATATAAATATCGGATTATGAACCGGCTCAATATGGTTCTGGATTTGACGCCTGTGATGCAAAAAGAGGAACCCAACAAACCACCAACGCCGCTATCCCATGCGGAAAGGAGTAAAACAACGGGCATAACAGGGCCCAGGTATCTCCTCCGCTTGTCTATAAATGCCGTCTAACCAAGCAATGTTGCCTTAAGTCTACAGTGCATGCCGAAAAACACAGAACACGTGCACACACAACTACGCAGGATCTGGGATCCCCATGAGCCGTCTATAGGCCTTGCGGTGTGCTTCTAGGAATAGGAATGTACAAATAGTTTGCCTGTATATCGAATTAGTTAGTGGACGTGGTATGAGGAGTCAGTGAGGTAGAAACAACTTACGGTCCCAACCGCAGGAAACTCGGGACCCAGCCCTTGAACACCCAGCTCACGCCCTCCTTGGCGTAGATCTCGGACAGCAGGCTCACCAGGCCCTGCTTGCCCGTCGCGCTCATGACGCGGCTCTTGACGACGTCGACGGGGGAGCAGACGGTGGTGGCGACGAAACCGGCCAGCAGACTCGAGGCGAAGTGGGTGGTCGTGGTGTCGCCCATGGGGGTGTTCTGGATGAGCAGGCTCTTGAAGGTGTCGTAGCTGGCGAGCTGGCCGGCGTTCATGAGGGCGGCGCGCACGCTGTTGGGCCAGACCCCCCTAAACCACGACTTGGGCCCCTCGTCGCGCAGCATGCGGAACATGCCGTCGAGGCCGTGCTTGTAGTGCCGCCGCTGCTCCTTGGGCAGGGCAAGGTCCTGCTGCATGCGCACGTTGGTCACGTCGGCCGCGTTGCCCGAGATGCCGCCCAGGAAGCCCGAGAAGGTCGACAGCCCGATCAGCAGCGGCAGCGAGGGCTTCTGGTCCTGCGGCGCGTACCGCCGCTTCAGGTCCTCGTACACGCCGAAGCGCACCGTCGAGTAGGTGATCTGGCGCAGGAGCGAGGCCGAGAGGCCACTATAAAGGCCGCGCACGCTCTCGTTGCGTACTATGTAGCCAATGGTGCCTGTCATGTTCTTGGGCGCATCGCCGGAGCGCAGCTGCAGGCGTACCTTGACTGTTTTCGGGCTCGTATTAGCCCATGCGCTCATTCCTTCCGGCCGGCCCCCGAAGTTCTTTGATGTTGGGGGCCAGAATAACAGGACTTACCGAGATCAAGAGGATGTGTGACGCAGGCCGCCATGGCACTCGCACTGCCGCCGAACCAGAAGGGGTAGTAGACGGGCGGAGGCAAGGGCTTCTTTTGCCTCTTGGGCTTATCTGCGGTCAATGCCCGTGCCGAGGCCTCGGGGACGGCCACTGCATCTTGCGAGACCATTTTCTGAGTCGTACAAATATTGGGTTGCATTCACTATGTCTTTTACTATTGGGCGTAACGTCGTGATGAGAAACGGTCATAAACGGGTGGTGTGGTCGGGTTTCCGCTCGGTCGGTCGTTCGTGCTACCGCTAGCTCGGTTGGCACATGTCTCTCAATCGACTTATGCAAGTGCCCTGGAGAGGGAGGTAATGTAGTCCGAATTTGAACAAGCAGGGCCCGCAGATGCCTGCCGACGAACACAAATCGGTAATTGAGGGGAGAGGGACAGTTGTGAGAGAGATCGGAATATGAAGCCCTTTAGATCTTTGGGGAAGAAGCCGGGGAAAATGAAATACACAGCACGAGGAAGTCAGTAAGACCCGCGATGATGTCTCCGATGATAAAAAAAAACGGGCATACTTTTTTGAGCCGGTAAGGCGGGACGTGATTTTGAGAGTCAAACTTTGATCCACTAAGTGCCTAGCTAAGTACATGGACAGCCTGGAAAGCCGGGAATTTCAGCAGGTTAGGTATCAGGTATCGAGCGTTGCTGACCTCATCATGCACTGCGGCTGATATCGAAGACTGAATCAAAAAGCTTGGAACTTTATAGGGGTTTTGATTGGTTTCTAGGTCCTAATGGCCTAATGGCCGATAACACCGAGTTACATCCATCCATGCAACATGCAGTGCAGAAGTACATAAGCCTAAGAAGTACGTAGCACATGCGACGACAGTCAATTCACTTGCCGCGCTCGCGCTCCACCCATGGAAGCCTTTGAGCTTCAGAGCTCTCTGGGGTCGCGTCAACTTTGCGACAACGTCGGATGTCGTAGAAGCAAGCACCAACCAACATGTGGACAACCAGGTTCACCACGGCCCATGCCTGCATTGGGAGGCGGGCTCTTAGGAGCGTAGGTGGTCTAAAAGCGCCTGCATCTCTGCGAATAAGCCAAAGGAGCTGGTATTCTTCTGGTGCGTAGGGCTCAATTGCTGCTCTTGAAAGCAAATCCTCGATAGTTCTCTAGCTCTGACAAGCAAGCCCCCAAAAGCTTCTAGCCCAGCGACTCCCCAGCAGTCGACGGCGGAAGCGAAGGTCGAGATCAATGGCAACAAGTACAAGACAGATTCTTGGTTCAACACACCACCCAACATAATAGCAAATATTCCCCGGCGTCTACATCTCCAAAAGGACCATCCTGTGTATATTACCCGCCAAATCATTGAGTCCGTCTTCCCGGGTCCCACCTACAGGTACCATAATACCTTCGATCCCGTCGTCACAACCCACCAGAACTTTGACTCCTTAGGTTTCCCCAAGGACCACCCAGGTAGGGCCAAGACGGACACCTACTACATCAACGAGTCGACCTTGCTTCGCACGCACACGTCCGCTCACCAAGCCGACACCTTCCGCGCGAACCTCTCGCCCGGTTATCTCATCAGCGCCGACGTGTATCGCCGCGATGAAGTCGACAGGAGCCACTACCCAGTCTTCCATCAGATGGAAGGTGCCCATAGCTGGGACCGGAACACTGTTCCCAATGGAGACGTCGCGGCCGCCGTTTGGTCGGATGTAGAAAAACTACCGACCCATGACACTAAGGTCGAGGACCCCAATCCCCCTTTTCACGCGGAGAGGAACCCGCTCCAGTCGGAGCATCACTCGTCGGCCGAGGCCGAGGCGATCGGTGCCCATCTGAAGCGCAGTCTGGAGCTCATGGTCGTGGAGATCTTTACGCGCGCGAAGGCCGCCGCTAAGAAGGCAGACCCGAACTTTGTGGATGAGCCGCTGAAGGTGCGCTGGGTTGAGGCATACTTCCCCTTCACGAGCCCCTCGTGGGAGCTCGAGGTCTACTACGGCGGAGACTGGCTGGAGGTTCTGGGGTGCGGCGTTGTACAACAGAGCCTGTATATCAACGCGAGCGTGCCCAACCAGCTAGGCTGGGCCTTCGGGATCGGCTTGGAGCGCATCGCCATGCTGCTCTTCAACATCCCCGATATCCGCCTATTCTGGTCGCGGGACGAGCGCTTCCTGAACCAGTTCGCCGGGGTCTCAGACAAACTGGACCTGCTCAAGCGCTTCGTCCCCTTCTCCAAGTACCCCGAGTGCCCCAAGGACGTGTCGTTCTGGCTCAAGGCCACGTCGTCGGCCGGCGGCAACGCCAAGCAGGCGAACAAGCACGACTTCCACGAGAACGACGTCATGGAGATCGTGCGCGGCATCGCGGGCGACGTCGTCGAGGACGTCAGGCTCGTCGACCAGTTCACCCACCCCAAGACCGGCCGCAAGAGCATGTGCTACCGCATCAACTACCGCAGCCTCGAGCGCACGCTTACCAATGCTGAGACCAACGACATGCATGACCGAGTCACCAAGGCTTTGGTCGCGGAACTTGGTGTCGAAATTCGGTGAGGCATAGGCGCTGCTACATGTGTGTACAATATCTGCAACATCAAGCTCAGCCGTGGGGGCGTCTCTAAGAGTACATGATGAGAACCCCAGCTCATGGGGGAAACTACCTAGCAGTACACCTATCTAGAAGGTGTACATTAGATCATGTACACATCCATGAAAGCTGTATATAGATGATCCGAATACTCTTATTACGAGCTTCATATGTGGTTAATGTGAAAGCAATGGTCGCTTTCGAAAAATATATGAACTATATCTCAGTTGCTTCTCATCCATCCAGAACATAATCCTCGACATGATAGGTACTGGATCTAGAGACTGCCATATTGCAAAGAGGACTTGCATCCTGTGAGCGACTTAATAATCTCTCAAATCCATTGATAGTATGCTGGTCTTCTAGCTCGCATGTGTCGGTCATCTACTGCTGATGCTAGGGATGTCTTGTGAACGCATCGATACGTACTAATGGGCGAATGGCGATGCTAGATCATTGGTCGCATGGCGTTGATGGTGCACCTTCGGTTACTGACCTGGCTGGTTTCGGGGCCTAGATTGTCTATGGTCGAACTTGGCACAGCCTGTCGGCGTCGTGCTATGAACTGGTGTTCGACATCTCGCATCTCTCCCACGTGTGTATGGAAGTTGCATGGGCACCACAAAACCGAACAGGCAGTGAATCAGTCACTCGTGTCGGCATTGACTATAGTCATCTAGGCCTCGTTGTCTTTTTCTCTCTCCTTCAGGTCATCTGCTCCGCCTCAAAATGAGATCCCGTTCCGGCATAACGCTGACCAGTGCAGCTTATCATGGAGTTTTCTCCTAGCCGAGAACGGTGCCCAATATCGAGAGAAGACGCCCCCTTTTTCTTGTTGGCGGTAATTCTGACAGCGTTGACATGGCGACGTACGCTGATTATGGCGCAGCGCGGAAAACTGATTACGTCCGCTCAGTCGTCACGGAGAATCCTTCGCTACCACGACAGCAGATGCTGACGGTGTCTCCTCCAGGCCCCCCCGCAGTGGTTGTTGTCATCCGTGAAAGAGCCATTTTTCACATCAGCTCAATCTTGTAAAATGTGCTGTTCAACTTCTGCCGGATGCGCGGGAATCTCAAGGTTAGCCAAGAAGGCGGAGCACGGCCTCTGGCGATGCATGCGGTGCCAAGTATTGATGGCATTAGTTCCATCCGGCTACCGATGGCGATGCAGAATCAATAAGAAAAGTGAGGAATAAAGGTTAGTAGTTAGACTGTAGTCTAGGCACATGAGATGGTTGACAGCATGCAAGTCATGCAATCTTAGACTTTGGTAAAAGAGTGAAGCTATTATGCGGAGAAGTCACGATGTGCGGGTTATTTGTTTGAACGACGCCTTGAAAAGGTGGCTCATCAACTTCACTAGACCAAGCCCTCGACACGAAATGCCTCACTGGCTTGATGGGGTTTCAGTCTTTGGATCCTGGTAGTGACGATCTCAAACGCACATAACCTTGCATACGGATAGAAAGCTAAACAAAGTTATTGGGGAGAAGATGCAGCTTTACCCTCGATAGAGAGGAGACAAGGAGGCTATAAATTACCGGAATAGGAAGGCAGAGAAGGCTAATAGGGACTGGGGGCCTATCATCTACGAGGCTAAGGTTCGGGAGGAGAGGACCCATGCCAACCCGGCGACGACCATGTCATTAAGGTGAGCCGTTTCTTCTTGCCGAGCAGAACGTGTGTCGATTCATGAAGAGCGCCTGATGCCAAGTGTAAGATAGAAGACGAGAGAAGGAAGATGGGATGAGATGACAATGAGGAAACCATGAGGTCGGACGGTGCAATGCATTACTCGTAAGAGGGCGAGACAGGTGCGCCTTACACAGCCAGAGTGTGAAGAGGCAATATTGACGGGGCCAAGCAAGGCCGGTTATGGCTTTGCGTGAACGACTCCATGCCCGTCCCGGTGGAGTGTTTCCAAGTGGGAATTTATTGTCTGGGCATCTGGAGAAGGAGGAGGAGGAGGAGCCGGCATGGCATGGCATTTCGTAATACCACACAGCGTTCGTTGTTATTGTTGAGGGCTGTGTGAAGGAAGGAGGCCAATTCATCCATTCAGAGATCCATCCATTCGTATTAAAAATCTTGTTCAGGGGGCCAGCGAGCAAAAACAGCTTTGTAACTGGCTAACGAGCACTGCCTTGCGTGCTAGCATTGATGAGATAATAGGCACAGCAGACAATTGTCGTTCTAGATTGCGTTGCGCGCAAACACACGACGCGCCAGATGGTCTCCGTTCGTCTCGCTCTCGCGCTGAGCTGACGGTGCCTGCTGGCTGGTTGTAGACTGTTCGGTAGGCTGTTCGGTAGGCTGTTAGGTAGGCTGTAGGAGGCAAAGAGTGCGTGCTCGGTGGATATCCGACTTGCTTTGTTCCATGTGCCATGGCAGTTGCGCCAAGACATTGGTGAGTGAGTGAGGCTGTGCAAAAAAAATTAGAGGCCTCACCCGACACCCAACTGCAAATTCGCCGGATGTCTATCATCTCATGACGCCAGAGGCCCAAACATTTACCGATCCTACCCTGGAATGTTTCAATGTTTCTCCAATGCTTTCTTGTAGGGCCCGTCCGGCTTCGAAACGGATGAGTCTGGGATGAGGTTTGGTCGCCTAGCTTAATTGGACTCACGAAAGGTTTGAGCAATATGCTGCGCCAACATTGAACCAATCTTAATACTACGAGCAACTGACTCTAGTGTCAATCGTATATACTTGTTGTTAAGGCCAATTGAAGTGGATAGAGGAGGTTTGATGGCGATTTTCATTTTAGACGTGCATATTGCATCCTACCTACCTAAACTGTGAAATACGGAATGAGAGAGGGAGAGAGTGAGAAAAAGAAAAAGAAAAGAAAAACTGCGCCTCCCGGTGGCAAGATCCGTCCGCCTGGCCCAGGTCCAAACAGAACAAATCAACACGAGAACGTGCTCGCTCCCGTGCCTGCGCGCTGCTGTAAAATGAACGGAAGTTAGGATAGCCGTAACAACCCGACTGGACTCACTGGAGTGCATGACTTGGGGCGGATGAAAGCTTCACGGAGTGACGGGCGGCAGTTGGGACTGACTGATGCTAGATTATTAGACTATCAACTATCGCAGCCAGTCCCGGAGCCCGCAGACGGATGGATGGGTCGTTACGACTATCCTCACTTCGAGAGACGATCTTCGGTTTGAAGCCAACCTTGGCGGTGCCGCACATGGAAACATCGAAAAGGTATATCTCTCAGCTCGATCATGCATATATCATATGTGCAGGCAGGCAGGTGTACACACCACGCACTGCTGACTGATTCGTTCCCGCGCGGCATGATCGAAAGCTGTTCAGGTATTGGACCGGGCAGAGCGGGTTGACGTTCGAACATGGAGCCCGAAAGCCAGCATGTGTACTCCGTACCTGGATATCGATCGACTCGATCCTGGACAAAGTTACATGGTCTGGGAAAACATGGACCTTGACGTTATGTTTTGATGAAACTCTGAGTGACCATCTAGCCATGACCGGTAATTAACGTGCTTGATGACAAAACACAACAACAGTAAGTAAGTACTTACTTAGTCGGATGGGTAAGTTTAATACCCTCCTCCACTGGGTATAGATGTGGTTATGCGAACGTTATACGAGTATTATACCTAACGGTTTATTCAGATTCTACCTAGGTCGTCCACGGTACATGACTAGGGGGGGTTCCTTTTCGGCCTGATACCACGTAGACTGGACAATAGTATTGGCAGTTATTGACTGCAATTTGGCTCGATATGTGCACAGAGAGCTCAGCCTCCCCCTAAGAACATACCTAATATCTTCTCATCTTTTGCCTTTGTAGATGCATCATCAGTTGGAATGCGCTTGCGGTGCTTGGAAGTTGGGGGGCGTTTTTAGCCGCGGAAGGCTCTCTCTACTGTAGAGAGTGCAGGGTTAACTGTCCAAGGGCCCAAGCACTTCCATCGCCAAGCCCCAACATGCAGTCAGTGGGTTTTGCTTTAGGCGTTAGCTGCTAAGCTCCTAAGCTCCTAAGCAGCTAAAGGTCAGTCGTCCAGGGCAGGGTGGTTAGCAGCAGCGCCTACAACTGTGGGCCCCCCTAGTCACTGGTGACTGGCCTCTCTGGACGCTCACGCTCTGCCACTGATTCAACCCTCCCACCCCGCCTGGGCAGTACCGCTGGCCAGGTTCCAGAACTGACCCGGGGGCTCCACTGGCTGGTCAACCTCTCTCCATCTTCGTTTCGAACGCAGCCACCATCGCGAGAGTACATATTTGCGATTCTGCCCGCTTCCTGTTCATATCTTCTTCCCATCTTCTACAACAGACACAACACACACATACATACTACTACTATCACTTCTTGTAAGGTTTAGCTAAAGATTGTCTCTTGCAACCTCAACCAGAGCACTGGACTATACCCGAACCTACATAACAACAAGTATATCAAGTCAGAACCAACCTGGCTTGACGAACTTCCCTCTTTCGCCACCAAAACGAAACAAATCACACACAACACACAATCATGTCTGGATCGCCGACTTCTCTGCCTTCGCGGCCTGCATCCTCTAGGGCGTCGAGAGCGTCCTCCCTCAAGCTCGACCTTTCCAGCCTACCCCCGCTGACGCAGCCCACACCGCCGACCAACACACTCCTCATCACCAACCTTGGCGACCTTGAGATCTTCCGCCCGGACAACCTGCAGACCATCCGAGAGCTTATCTCCGCCACAGCGCCGGTATACACATGGGCGCCCCTTAAGTCCTTCCGCCGCATCGTCGTTTCCTTCTTCGACGAGGAGTCTGCCATCAAGGTGCGCCAGGTGTGGGACGGCGAGGCCGTCATGGGCCAGCGCTGCCGCGTCTACTTCGGCCAGCACACGCCGTTGAACCTGGAACAGGACAAGCATCTGGCGCTGCCCGACGCCGGCAAGTTGTTCTTCATCAGCCCGCCCCCGTCCCCGCCGCACGGCTGGGAGCAGACGCTCGAGGACGCCCCCAACAAGCTCGTCCACGCCGACGACCTGGCCGCGGCCCTGGCCAAGCTGCACCACCGGGCCCCTGACGTCGCCATGGTGTCGCCCGTCTCCCCGACCGACAGCTTCTCCGCCACGATGCGCAGCCGCAGCAGCACCCTCATCTTCCAGCCCAAGGAGAGCACCGGCAACAGCCCCACTTTGCCCTCCATCGCCGTCGACGATATGACGGATGAGCCTATGGAGGAGCTCAGCAGCCCCAGTCCTATTTCGAGCACAAAGCCTATTATGGCACATACTACTCGGCCACCGGTCGAGCTGATGCAGTGAAACGACTAGGAATTAATTGGGTGGCTACGAATCATTACTTACTGTTCTCCTATTATGGGGTATCAAAGGCGTTTTGGTGACACGAGGCAGCGCAGGTCAGGAGTTACACGGTTCAAGGTTAAAAGGCATTTTTTTCTCCATTTCGCTTCGGCAACAATTTGTACATTTTTGCTGCGACTGGCGCTGGGTTTCAGGCGGCACAGGAAAGATACATCCGCCCTGAGCTATGGATAGGAAGTGAGGCCCAGCAGGCGACCTTCACATAGGAACAGACAGCACATAATAGACTAGAAAAGTCCATCTGACTTTCAAAATATCAGCAAGTCCAACAATTTGATACTTCCAAATTACCCGTTAACTTGGTGCAACCAGTGTGTCTTCCAACTTGATGCTTTCGGCTGGCTTCCCAATATACCGGGCTATGTATTTGATCAGGTGGTATTATCTGCTCGGTTATATGATCAAGAGAAGGCTCCCCGGGTACACTATAAACCATACTCTTCTCAAATATTCCTGCGTGCTTTCCCTTGAAGCTCGATCATACATATATGCATGCTACCTATATCCTAACTGCGTGACCAAACATAGCACACTCCACCCCCATAAAACCGAACCTGCTCCAAGCCGCTGCTGAGCCACTGCGTATCGGCCCCAGCAGCAGCAACAACAACCCGGATCCCGAGCCACGCAACAAAGGCGAGCACAGCGCCCACGAACAAGAGCGTGAGCAGCGCTGTGCGCTCGACGCCGCGGTGACGTAGCCCGCCCAACGTCCGGGGGCGGCCGGGGAAGGGCTTGCCCTGCGGCGTCTCGATGTTGACGAGGTCGGGGATCCATTTGAAGGCGAACTTGGACTTGTAGCCCAGCCCGCCTTTGGACTTGTTGTGCACCAGGAGCTCGTAGAGTCCGTATCGGACAAGCTATTGGGAGGTAGCTGGTTAGCATAATACAAAGACACTTGGGAAACCAGCCAGAAAGGTTGATAGAGATCCGCCTGAGAGCCAAGGTTTGCCCAGGTGCGTCATGTTTGTAGCGGACCTTGCTATGGATGCTGAAGGGGGAGGCCTAACGGCACAGCCTGCTCGATATGTTTCGAGTTACCCCGGGGTACCCAAATATAGGAAGACCCGGCATTGTGGATGAGTATGTGCACCGGGGGAGAGATGAAACATTTGTTTGTCCTTGGCTAAAGGGGGCACATTATGAAACGGCGCAAAAAACGTCAGTCACTTACTTTGATGTTGCGGACATCGAGCGCGGGGATGCTCCGGCAGAGGTAGCCCGAGATCATGAAGAAGAGGCACTGGCCCGCGACGAGCGCGGTATAGTAGAAGCTAGGCGGGGCGATGTTGAGCTCGCGGGCGAGCTGGCGGCCGTTGAGCCAGTACGTCTCGGCGCACATGAAGCCGCGGGAGGCGTAGGTGGGGCCGAGCCCCTCGAAGCCGGTGATGATGTTGTTGGCGAGGACGCCCGACTTGGGCGAGGGCGCGATCTCGCTGACGAGCAGCGACTCCATCATGGCTTTCGCCGAGGACGGCGCCGCCAGCCAGTCGTGCGGCGTGCCCATGAGGTACGAGACCCAGCGCCAGAGCGCCAGGTAGTCGGCTATCTCCCGCGGCCGCGGCCTGATCCCCTGCCGGGGCAAGCCCAGCCACAGGATCGTCGCCGAGAACGTGTTCATCGTCCCGATGCAGTCCAGGTCGTTGACCGGCACCCCGTGCGAAGCCACGTCGTAGTACGACGGGTCCGCCCGCGCTAGCGCCATGATGCGCTGCCGTACCGTTGCGTGCAGGAGTCGCACCCGCACCGATGATTCCCAGCCTGGGCCCCCGGGCTGGATCGCCACGGGGCCGTCGTGGACGCCGAGCGTGTGCTGCGTGGTCTCGAGGAGCCGGCGGTTTACGACGCTGGCGCCGAAGCCACCGGTACGGGTAAGTGTCTCGACCGGCCGTGACGCCCCCATGCCACCAAGTAACGATAGAAACATCAACTGGTAGTATTGTCAGATTTATCTTCTTTTTCTAGGATAATTAGGATGTAAGCAACAAAGACATACAGTTGTGATGGCTGGCCCGCCGTATCGCCAGAACATGTTTTGGCCCCTTTCTATCTGTGCCCAGTCAACCCATTCTGGTACGGTGTTGACTTCTGTCCATAGTTTCTGGAGCCTCGGGTCCCTGTTGTGGTGTTCCTGGAGTAGCTTGAAGAGATCCCGGTGCCTCTTCTTCTCTTGGGGTTCGGTCTCCTTAGGCTCGAAAGTTTCCTGTATATCTTTCCGGGCAAAACTCAGGGGCACTGGAGGCACGATTTCGTCCAGACTGTCGAGGGCGTCCGCAGCAACTGTGTCGTACGTATGGATTAAGGGGCGGAAGTCCTCGGCGGGCGTATGCTCACTCGTCCACTTGAACGTGTGGCCGTATACAGTCCTCACGTTCGGATCTCTGGAGAAGATACCCATCTCGATTGTGATCGAACGTGATGCAGTACAGAGTAATGAGTTATAAGAAGTATAAAACAGAGTGCAAAGTCTATGCCAGAGTGATGGGGAGATGCAAGTTACAGCATCAGCTACTTGCTGAAAACCCAAACAGGAAAAGGACAAGCGTCTTATATACTACCTTTGTGCGTTACAGATTTTGAGGGTTGAGATGGAGGCCCAACTGCCCTCGAATACAAGTGAAAACCGTCACTTTGCTGTTCTGCTAGTCGCAGCCGCTATCGTCGGGGTAATACATCGTTGGTAGCAGTGGGTGATCATCTCGGATCGCTGGAATAGGAAATCATTTTGCAAACCGAGTCGCATAACGAGATCCATAACGAGATTCTGAGGATACCGAGGCACCATTGCCCCCCGACGTCAGAGCATGAGAATCGCTGGGCGTGTGGGGTTCACACCATGGGAAGACTACTGCTCGATGAATCATTGGCACGCTCAGTCAACCGGCAGTTCGAGATGTCCCTGGAACAAGTTAACAACCAACATGACCCCTGGTGCGAGTCAAATAGAGTCCATGGCTACTGTCTTTTCGACGGTCTAGATCTTTAAGCTGATATGGACACAATAGATACGCTTCGGCAATAGCATCGCCGTGCCGAAGGTTGGAGTCTCTTTGCTTAGTTGGAGACGAGATGGGATGAGGTCGGGGAAGGCAACATCCGTCTCGCGATACTGCGAGTGCCCCATAATAGTTTAAGAAGTACGTACATGAGGCATGAGTGAATGAGCGAGGGTGTTGACATATGCACGGGCCACACTAAGCCACTCACTCATCTTTTTGCGCCCAGCGTAAGCCACTGTTAACGTTTTGTTTTACATCTGATTTCCAAAACTTCGTTTTAGTAGTCTCTGCGAGATTGATTAATCTTCAAATTAGCGAAACGGCTTCCACGTCGCGTTGTGGCTGCATTATTATACACTGCAATGATTTGCTCCTGCCGTTCCGCACCATTGCGCATTTTCGTCCAGAGCCTAACTCCGCTCCAACTCCCCGCAGCCACATATCGTCTCAACCGGCCTTCATTGGCTGTTTCTCGGCAGGATGGTCTCGTGAGGGCCTTCAGGACTGCCTCGGCAGCTTACTATCCCAGACAACCATCGCAACACCTCCCTCGGCACGATGAACCTCGACACCCTCAGGATCAAGACCTACACGGCTCTTCACACGGCCACGGAGCGGCCTCCGTCTCATATGCGGCCCCCGAGGTCCCCGTTATCGAACTCGAGAGTGCCACAAACCGCGGTGCCGTTTTCGAGTTTTCACAGGACGCAATAGATGCGCTTTCCGCATCAACTGAGCGCTTATCTGTCGCCTCGAGTCGTAGCTCCAAACCCGGAAGCAACCGCAAAAATTCGCCCAGATCGAGATCGAGGGCACCCGTGGAAAACGCGGAAAAGCCGCCCTACGAGCAGCCCTATAAAACAAAGCGCATCAATGTCCGGTCGAAGGGCGAGGAACCGGAACGTGAGCCCGATAATAGACCACGAAGGAAGAAGGAGGCCTGGGCGGTACAGAAAGAGGCACTTAAGGAGAAGTTCCCAGAAGGATGGGCGCCTCGAAAACGACTGTCGCCCGATGCGCTGGACGGTATCAAAGCACTGCACTCTCAGTTCCCTGAAGAATACACCCTTCCAGTACTAGCGGCCAAGTTTCAAATGTCACCCGAGGTCATCCGGCGCATACTGAGAGCTAAATGGGTGCCGTCCTCCGAAGAAGAAGAGAGCCGACAGGACCGTTGGTTCAACCGTGGCAAAAACATCTGGACTCAAATGGCCGAGCTTGGCAAGAAGCCACCCAAGAAGTGGAGGGAGGAGGGCGTCACCCGTGATCCGCGCTGGAACGTCAAAAGGGGCCCACGGACTGAATACCCATTTGTTCCCAAGTGGAGGGAGGAAGAGGCCCAGGCTCAGGCCAAGAAAGAGAAAGAAGAGAGAATCAGTACACAGCGGAAACTGGGCGGCCGCTTGCTATGATATATGGTCGTCTCGGTTGGAGATGAATGCACATGATACTCGTAATTTGTACCATATACTGTAGGCTACACCACAAACTCACGATGAATGTATAAATATATGCCCCACACCAAGATCATGGGTGGTGGGTGCTCACTCTCTACGGGGACATGAGCACCCAATGATACATCATTCGATGTTCTTGAATTGTGTAAGTGTTGGGCGCATGGGATTTGTTATCGCGAGATATATGTATACACGTGGGTTGCTGCTCACATAGATCCGACGAGAATGACGTTATAAATCTCCCAGCTGCCGAGCCAGGTAAGGGAGAGGCTGTGGCTCACGATTTGCGAATCGTCAGGGGAGATCCGATACTGCAGTGTAAGCCGTAGCACGCCTCTGAACTGTGCTTATGTACAGCCTCGCTCAGGCGCGACATGACCTGCTTCACTTGCGCATTGATTGTGCGGCTCTTCGGAGTCCTTCGGATATCATGGTGACATGCGAACAGGCCGAATAGTCGCAGAGATGTAAGAGATTGTGTACAGTACGGAGTATATCATAGCTTTTCCTTTTTCTCTTTCAGCGTCAGTGCTTGTACAGCCCGATGAATGGACACCACCCGCAATAACTTGGGTGGACTATTGGGCGCTATCTTCAAGGGACCCTGGTAACTCATTCTTCCCAAAGTCCCTTTTCCCGCTTTTCGCTCAAAGCCGTTCATGCAGGCAGGTGGTGCTTGGTCTGTGTCAACCAAGTCCATGGTGATATGCCGAGCGCATCTCGGCTGCGGGATTGTACGCAGCTCAAGTCCATGCAAAAATGTTATGCCTTGTGATAACTGGAGGCAGGCAGCTAGGGATGATGCCCTGTGAAAGAGGGTTTTTGTTAGGGGACGGACGTGCGCGAAGGGGCCTCGACGGTTGCAACAATGTGCGAGGCTGACAAGTGAAATCTGACAGTCAGGGTACTGGTCAGGGGTTGTTGATTGTGTCTTTGTGACGAACCCCTCAAGAACACCTGAACACCCCCAAAGAGGCACAGGGCACATGAACGGCACCAGGAACAGCCGGGTAAGGATTGTGATGGACGGTTTAGGACGAGCCGTCACACTGCAAAAGGAAAGGATTTCCCATAACCAGGATGGTGAGAATCGGTGGTGGTGGTGCAAAGCCAGGAAGCCAATGATGTCCTGGACCTCAATCTGATCAGGGCGTCTGCCATGCCCAATCAGCTTCCCGGTTGGGTGGTAACTCCCCTGGCTTGCCTGGCTGTCATTAAGCTTGCAGCTGCTGGGATGGGATAGGTACTGGTAGGTAGTTCTCGACGGAAAACAAACACAAATTGCAAGCTAAGCTGAGTTCGGGTCTGTTGCTCTACCGTCCCTGCACATTATTAGTCGAAAAGAGGTTAGTCCTTGGTGGCCCGGTGGTGGCCCAAGAAAGATTTCGAGGTGCACAGCATCAATGATCCATCCGGGGTAGTATTAGGTATTAGGTATTAGGTATTAGGTTATGAATCTCTCGTCGATGTGGGAGTTGAGTGAGTGTTTGTGCGTGTTGTTGTGTGACTGACTGTCGGGTCAGGTCACTTTCCAACCCTCACTCTCTTTCGGGTCTCTCTTTCTGTCCATGTATCTAGATCCTAGATTCTATTTCCAGCCTCCCTCTCCCGCTTCTAGAGGCCGTGTCTGATACAGGGAGAGCCGTTGTCGCTTGCCATAGAGACTGCAGCAAACGGTAACTCTAGACCGCTTTAGTCCCACTGGGGGGGTCGAATATCCATTTTCCTATACATGCCCGACTAATACTAAGATAAAGACTTCTTTCACCTAGAGGAAATTCTCCTTCTCGTCATTGTGAGTTGCAACAAAAAGCGCTTAATGCACCTGCCCATTAACATGACGGAAGCGTTCACCAGGCTCTTACTCCCTTACCCGCCTTCCTTGATTGCGATCAGACCCTTCGATTGAGTCTGTTCATTCCGGCATTCCAAACCTTCGACCACCACTGCATCTCTTCTGTCTCTCGTACACGTACGCGGCTACCCGACCTGCCTTGCTGTCCGGATGCCAGTTGATTTAACAACGACGACACCCAGCCACTCAATGCCTTGGGAAATCGTCGTGCCTCCTAAAACTTACCCATTCTCAGCATTGATTGGGCCTACAGCTTTCTCCCGCCTTTCTTCATATTCTAAATCTTTACTGGGTTCTTCCATGGCGAGAAGATGTCCTCCACTCCAACGAATCGACTCCGATTGACGCCCTCCAGCTCGCCTTTTCTTCCTCGCCCGCCAAAGTCGCCCGCCCGTGGCCGACCTCCCCCACCAGAGACCCGCCTGTCCTTGAGGAGAGTAATTGGTACTACTTGCGCATATCCTACCGGGTTTGACACTGCGCAATCATGCTTCGCCTATATCGCTGGAGGGGCCGTGGTGGTGGCTGATGTCGAAGGCCAGGACTATACCCAGCGCTTCTTCAGGGCTCGTCCGACTGCTGTTCCCGTATACAGTACATCCGGCCTACCGAACTCGCCACCTACTCCTACTTCTTCCACTACCCCGAAAGCCAACGACAGCAGAAATAGGCTTCCTATACCGCAAAGGGATTCCCCGTTTGGTGCCACCGACGGAGACTCATCGTCAAAGACATGGACAAGCAGGGAAAGGATCAAGGCCGCGACATGTTTGGCCCTCAGCCGCGAGGGGAGGTTCCTGGCAGTAGGCGAAACGGGCTATGCCCCACGAGTTCTCATCTTTAGTCTCGAGGAAAGCTCCTCGGACAGGCCTCTTGTCTCTATAAGTGAGCATATGTTCGGCGTGAAGGCCGTGGCTTGGTCACCTGATTCGAAGTTCTTGGCCTCTTTGGGTGCTGCGAACGACGGATTCCTCTATCTATGGCGGATTGAACCAAGGACCGGAGCTGCGAGGCTGTTTCAGCAAAACAGATGCACCTCCTTCGTCCGGGGCATGATTTGGATGGGGAACAACTTACTCACACTTGGGGTCCGGCACGTGAAAGTGTGGCGGGTTGAGGAAGTAACGTTGGCCTCTCCTGTGAAGCAGCGATTCACAAGTGAGACCAGCTCTCCCTCACAGCCCTCCAAGTCGTTGCCCGGCAGAAATATCCTCTTGGGGGGACTATTGGAAGCTACTTTCTCCTGCGCAGCGGCTATTGATGAGACGCACGCAATCATCTGCACCGAGACCGGAGATATCTGCCTACTCGACGACACCGCAAAGCAGACGAAACTGGTGAAAATCTTAGAAATAGGGTTTGTTACTACATGCGTTACTGTTAGGGATCAGGTTGCCTATATCGGGGGGAAGTCGGGTAACTTCGCTACGCTCGACTTGAACCTATTCGGGGAGGGCATGGAAGGGGAAGACTGCATCATGGCGACGTCCAATTCGCCCACAGGCCTTTTTGCCATGGGCTTTATTCAGGATAACCTTGTGACGGTCGATGCGAAGCGCTCGATAGATATCTGGAATATGTCATATATCCCAGGACAACCGGACACAATCGTTACTCGGATGCAAATCCCGGGCCAAGGCGACGCCATTCTCGGAGTTGAGATGCTTCCCCAGCCGAATGAAGCAGGGGCGGCCTTCTACACCTGGTCAGGATCGGGCGATATCATTCTTTGGGACCTGGAAGGAAGGAAGACAAAGTCGTTCCGCTCGGCTGCAGAGGATGCATATGTCGAAAACGACTCGGACCTGGGCAATCAGCTGGTGACCGTCAAAGCAACGAAAGGCGCCAAATTTTTTGTGACTGGAGACAAGCATGGCGTGCTAAAGGTTATCGAGCTGGCCACGACAGACTGCATCTTTGAGACGAAGGCGCATACTTCCAACTGTCAATCCATTGCCCTTTACGAGGACGACTCCAACTTCCTGATTGCTTCGTGTGCCCGGGACCGCACAGCACAGCTCTTTCATAAGACGAGCAGTGGAGAGTTCGAGCTCTTCCAGACTCTCGAATTTGCCGCCAAGGTCGTTGAAGTTCTTATACCTTCCCATGACAAGCTCATAACTGGATCGTTAGACCGGTCGCTTCAGATCTATGACTTGATCTCGAGGGAAGGGGACTCGGATGTAAAGGCGGCGATTGCTGCGAGATCTCTTCCTCTCAAGTCGTCCCCGGCTTCTATGGCGATGAGCGCAGGAGGCAGATCGCTTTTCGTATCACTCCTCGATCGAACAATATGCAACTACGATGTGGAATCTGGGAAGCTTTCCAAGGCATTCAAGTGCAGCGACGGGGCAGGCGGCGACCCGGTCGTTCTCGACTCGCTCATCCATCGTGGAGCAACGGAGCAAGAAGCACCTTTTATCCTGGGCCTCTCAAATACAGACAAATCGATCAGGTTATACGACCCTCAGACAGGCACCTTTGTAGACCGCGAATGGGGCCATACCGAAGCTATCAACGGGGTAGCTTTGATAGAGGATTGTGACGGCGGTAGAAAGGTCGTCAGTGCCGGATCAGATGGTACCATTATGATTTGGGGATTGAACGATCTTCAAGAGCAGATGACTGGGTCAACTAGTCGTGATGCATCACCTATGAAGGACTCGTCGTCCGTGGCCCGGCCACCACTGAGACGTGTTCTCTCCAAAGCCGAGCTGGCCGAGTTTCAGCGTCCGGGTTCGGCTGCTGGTAGACGTTCGCCCCCACGAACAGTTCCTACAAAACGTTCCCAGCACAACCTTGCGTCGGCTGCCTCGGTCAGGACGCCAACTTCTGTCCGCCAGTCTAGTCCCGTGTCGGGCATGGCCGAAGATACGCCAAGTAGGAGGCCTTCAGTCGATAGCCGGTCCGGGACGCCGCCTGCTAGTCCCAGGACGCGGACAGTGAATAAACGGCCGTCTTTGACGTCGTTAAATGGCGGAGCCGGCGGAGCCAAAAGCAAGGCCTCGTCTTCAAGTCTCCGCGGGTTTGGCTCTCTCAACATGGCGACAGAGCAGGCCGTCCGGACCTTGCGAACATATCGGAAGAAGCTCGCGGGTCCAGAAACGGTGGCGACCGACCTGCTTGCGGAGCTGGACCAGGAATTGCGTCTCACGTCGCTCGCTCTGGGTGATAGAGCCAAACAGAGCAAGTCGATGAGCGACGCAATGCTGGATGGCATCCTCGAGCAATATTCATCACGGCTCATAGCAATGCTGGATGAGAAGCTGGGGTTGAGCAACCATCCATTAATAGAGCGGAGAGATTCCGACTTATCCAACAAACGACCGACATCGTCGGGCACTGGCTCTACGACGGCTAGTGACTCGACGTGAGCCGGCAACTTTCGTTTATTTTCTATGTGCATTACGCCAAAAATTTTCTAAATCCTAACCTAGGGGGGTCATCTTAGGGGGCGAAATGGGGATTGATAGATGGCCAGTGGGCTATGCAGCGCAAGCAGGTGCAATAGTTTTGGCGTACAGGATAACTAACCTCCCTTTGGTCTCACGGCAGGATCAAATCTCTGGAGAGCAGACAAGGAGGGACATTGGCGTTGTGGGCTTTTTGTTTAGGATTTTTCCAGGGGAATTCTTGCTTCTTATCACGGTTACCCAAAACCACACACAACATGATACCACGGGGGGGTTGAGGAGTCGGAGTTTCTATCCATCAAGGCGTGCGCTATACTTAGGCGCACAGCCGAGAGCTACCTAGGTAGATTAGGAGTCAGTTGCTTTGTTTTTATCTGCAATCAATATGCTTTCGTGGTGGAAATATATACACCATGAATGAGAATATTTCGTATTTACCTACATGTACTGTGTGATACCTTCGTGCTTCTTTCTACCTTAGACTCACTCACTCCAATTGATGTAAGACACAGACAACCCCCAAAAGTCCGAGCTGGGGTATCACCCGTATCAGCCGTAGTAGGCCGCTAGTCAAGTAATAAAATCGGGTTTAAGGTCCACTCCCCAGCCTGCCAGCCTGCTAGCCTGTTAGCCTGCCAGCCGAGCGACGCAACCACGCGCATCCGCCATTGATGGATCGATTGAATCACTTGGAGCTTGGGCGACCTCAAGCTCTCTCAACTGGAGTACTTGTTAACCCTTGTTCCCTCTCTTCTCACCTCGAACCCCAATGCTGCAACAAGGGATTCTTCGGCACCTCAAGGTCCGATTAACATGAGGAACTCACGTATATGACTAATAGAGTCTACCTCAACGGGATCCCAATCCCCAGTGCATCGACCCCTACTGCGCAGCGCACTTACACCGACCCTAGTAGGAAGTAGGAAAGCAGCTCTTCAGTTACATCATGTCGCCAGATAGCTCCAGCAACATCCGCGTCTTCATACACTGGAACGACCAGACCGTTTTCGCTGGCGAGGACATCAAGTGCAATATCACTTTCAAGAACATTGCCAGACCCATCCAGACTACGCACAACACCCCGCTCGATCGATCCCGACAACCTTCTCCCTTGCTCGGCACCCCGAGAAAGCCCAGCTCCAACAGCATTGGCCTCGCCCCTCCCACCCCCAACAGGGGACGAGGGCATCGCTCTACCCTCTCTCTGAATGTCCCAGCCAGCAGTGCCCGCTCCAGAAATGCCACTACCCAGTGGATCCCTCCGCAACCACCGCCGACGACTCGCCCGGGCCACACCCACCAGCGCTCGCTATCGATCGTGTCCATAGGGTCCAACGCGACAATCGAAGAACAATCACAGAGCAATGGCAACAAGGGCTCGGCGCAAAGGCCGGCGCGTGGCCATGGGCGCTCCGCCAGTCTGCAGATATCACCATTAGGCGGTGGAGGGCCTCTTATAAACGGGCCGCAGTCAGCCGTGCTGCCCTCTCGGCCATACGGTGGCCCACAAGCTTCGCCTCTGTTCAACAACAACAACAACCAGTCGTTTCCGCCCACGAGGCAAGCCATGGGGAGGTCCGCTACGTCACCGAATACCCCGACTCTCGGACAGCAGTCGCCCAGGCGCGGGCCGGGCCAGATGCCAGAATTCAAATTTCCAATGATCAGCTCGCCGTTGTCAGGCCCGGGAGAGACATCGCCGGGTACACAAGAGGATGGATATCTTCTCACGCCGGTATCTACGGCAGGAACGTCGGGGACCTCTGTGACCCTTCCCGTTCGTTCGAGGGACTCGATCCCCATCATTACGGAAAACTCGGTAGTAGCCCCGGCAGCACGCATACTGTCCACGACGAGTATGGCTGGCGGCACGCCTAGGAGCAGTGGCGAGTTTTACTCCATGAGTAACAATTCTAGCGAAACACTGGCGTCAGAGTACGTCACACAGCCTCTTCGGAACGGGGCGCGGCCGCCCCATTTCCGGCGCAGTTCGAATATGTCCATGTTGGGTCCAGCGAAACTACCCGAAGCACTCATGATGGGATATGCGCAAGTTCAGGGCTCTTTCACACTCGATGGGTCGCTTATTGAGCTTGCCCCCTTCGAGCAGGTGAAACGAAAGGCGGTTTTGGGAGGCTCAGGTGGAGGAGTTATTGGCATCGACACCCCCAAGAGAGACAGTGGCCTGCTTAGAAGTTTTGGTTGGGGCTCATGGGGTAGCTCGATTGGTGAGCTACTTGGCGCAGGTGAACTCAGCAGCATGAAGGATATGCGCGGAGTAGCCAGCTCCAAGTCTATACCATTACTATCAACACCGCAGACAATACTTTTCGTTGATCTGAACCTAGCCCCCGGTGAGAGCAGAACTTATGAGTACACTTTCAAGTTACCAAAGGGATTGCCACCCACGCACCGCGGCAAAGCCATCAAAATCTCGTATTCTGTGGTAATCGGCACTCAGAGGCCAGGTGGGACCAGGGAGCAACAAGTCAAATCCGTCGAGATACCATTCCGGGTCCTGGGCAGTGTCAATAGCCATGGTGAGATCCTGGGCCATGACTTGATGTCACCTTACATCCTTCTCCGAGACGCGGGCAAGTCGCGTTTGTTGGACAAGATGGCCAATGGCTTTGACTTGCCCAAAACGATCAAGATACCGCAACCAAACTCGACCATGCACGGTTTTCTTGGTTACGTTGATGAACTCCTGGACCAGCCTCGGAACGGCATGGGCTTGCTCTCTCCGACGGCTGGCGGGCCTTCATCTAGACGTCCTTCGGTGTTTGAGGAAGCAGCAACTGCAAAAGAAGCCATTGATCTGGCCATCATGCGATCAAACCTCGCCTCGGAAAGCGGGCAAAGTAATAACCGCTTTGAAATCGCGCGCAATGGACAACGCGTGGGTGTAGTCATGTTGGCGCGTCCTGCCTACAGGTTGGGCGAGTCAGTCAACATGGCCATCGACTTCACAGGCGCCGAGACCCCCTGCTACGCTATCCACGCAGCCCTCGAGACATCAGAGCGCATCGACCCCAGCCTGGCGATCCGCAGCGAGGCCAGCGTCCACCGCGTAACCCGTAAGACCTTTGGTAGCGCGAGCGAGGCCACGCTGTTTGCCCGGCGCATCGTGTTCAACCCCACGATTCCCATCAACGCCACCCCCGAGTTCGTCACCAGCGGCCTGAGCCTGGAGTGGAAGATCCGGATTGAGTTCGTCGTGCCCTCCTCGTCGGTTGAGGACGCCGAGGGCGAACGAAGGGCGCAGGGGCCCCATCCCCTCTTGGAGGAAGTCGCTAGAGACGATCGCGGCGGCATGGTCCTCGTGGCGGCGGAGAATCTGGAGTGCGAAAGCTTCGAGGTGGCGGTGCCCCTCAAAGTTTACGGCGCCGTATGCGACGGGCTCGAAAGACTGGAGCGGGACGAAGCCCAGGAAGGCCTTGCTGTATGAAACTACACTCTCACAGGGGATGGGATAGGAGTAAGGCGTTCATCGTGACGGCAGTCCTCCTGTACACGCGTGCGCTGCCTTCGTCCTTCGACGTCAGCGTTAATGCTGATGTCGACGTGTACTCCATTTGGAGATGGAAATTTTGGGTCTGGGAGCTCCCCTTTTCAAGTGGAAAGAAGTTGTCTTAGGAAAGGTTAATAAGAAGGGGGGAGGGAAAACTTATTGCCACGACAGATGAACGAATTCGGTTTTGTATAAACACCAGCGATCTTTTCTTTGGTGATTATGGAAAAAGGGGGGAAATAGCCGCTGAACATTAGCCAGGGATAGATGGGATGATGGATGATGCTCTGCAGATAGGTGTGCCATGGACACGCACATCATATATATTTATATTGGGTAACCAGGAAAAGCGATACTTGTAGCTAGACAGCTTCTACTAGCGAGATTTATAGATACCGCGCGCACGCCTGTCATTGCGAAAAGACATACCACTACACTGATAGGTCGGTCCTTGGCTTGTCATATAACCTGCACTAGGAAATATGGTATCGATCACATGGTGGTGGTGTATTCACACTATTTATAATACATATTAGCTGTTCAGCCTGTATTTCCTATTTGTAGTCCGTACAATAATCTTGTGCGCTGGCCGTCTTTCTTTCTGTTCTGCTCCTGCTTATTATAGCAGAAACAGATAAAGAGACAGCCACGCATTTCCAGGTCAACTCTGTGGACGCGGTAATCCAACATGACTCAATATGGAAACAAAACCGTCAAAGTCGTCAAAGCCCTCTCCGCCACTCATACAAAATCCACAGTTACTCCTGTTTCCCAAACAAAAAGAAGAAAATGCACAAGAGAACCGATGACCCAACCCAAGCACACGTTTTTCTGCCTGTTTCCCCTGTAAATATGCCTGGCCCGATATTGATTCTCAACTCAACCATGGCGAGAGAAGGGCAGAGATCCCACTACCTGTGCCGCTCGTCTCTAATGTGGTCTAGACGGGCGATGAACGCCTCAGTGGCCTCTAAAACCCTCTCGACGGCCTGGTACTGAATATCATCATACTCATCTTCCTCATCCGACTCCACGTCGGCCTCGTAGTAGTGGTTGTGAGATACTTCCCCACCGCGGTTGATCCCAAGGAGGCGGCTGTTCTTGGCTGGGGTCGCGTCCGTGTCGTAGCCATTTATATTATGATTATTGGTATTGTTGTCGTCATGATCATGGTCATCAATAATGGCACATCCTCGACTACGGCTATGGCCGATAACACTTCTGCCGTTTTGGCCGTCGTGACGATTATGTGTTTCCATCATCTCGGCGTACTGAGACTTGAGGCGCGGTAGCGGATCGTCTTCGAACTGGCCGCCGTTGTGATGATGGCTGGGGTGTGGGAGGGGAAGAGCGCCGGCTTGGACGAGTGGCGAGTATGAAAGATATTTGTGCGGCGTCGGGTCGGGTTTGTCGCGGGGGGTTGGGGGGTGGATGACACGACTCGTCGTCACCAACAGTGGCGACATGCAGGGAGGGATATTATCTTGGGCCTCGCCTCTACTATTACCACCTGCTTCCTCGTGGCCATTTCGATGATTGGCTTGGCCGTTGTCGATCCTGCCTTGTTTTTGTTGTGTCTGTTTCTTCTCACATGGTGGTGCTGCTACTGCCTTGTCTTCGCTGTCATTGTCAAGAATATCCTTCCCCGTCAGCTCGTCGTATACCGCGGCAGGGCTGTCCAAGCCGGCTTCCTGGCAGAGGCCGGCAATGTCCATCTCCAGCTTCGTGATGGCAGCGTCATTGGCCTCCTTGCGTATGTGTTCGTGTCCCAGCGTGTCCACGGCCCGGAAGTACTTGTACTTGACGTCCTCGAGGTGGGCGGCCACGTGTTTGTGGATGCGTTTCTGCCTCTTCTCCTCCTCCCGAGTCTGCACCATCTGCTTTTGTTGCGACAGCTCCTCCTGCTGCCGACGCCGCCGCGCCTCCTGTTCTTGCTGCTGCCGTCGACGCCGGCTCTGGACGATGCCCACCGCCGCTGACAGGTGCTCCCGCTCCTCCCGCAGAACCCGGATCTGCGCGGTTTGGTGCAGCAGCTGGTGCGTGAGGCCCTCAACCTGCGCCTCGTTGGCCGCGATGTTGGCGTAGGCCTGGTTGAGGTGGTGGTCTAAGTAGGCCTGTGGGGTGGGGAATCCCGGGTGCTGGCCCCGAGGAGTCCGCGCGCTTGGCGTGTTGAGGACAGCTTCTATCTCGGACTAAGTATGATGTTGGTCAGTTTGGGAAAGATCAGGGGGGCTAGCTAGGAGGTTATTATCGATTAGCGCTACTACTACTCACATGGCCATATTCGTCGACCTCGGCATCGGCCATGGTCGGACTGGCCGGGGGGCTCGGCGCGTTGGGGCGGCGGTAGAAGAGGAGCCGGCGCAGCGCCTTGCCGGCCAGGGGGTCCATGCGCGAGTACCGCCCCTCGAAGGCCATCGGGTCCTGGTTCCGGACGGCGTCGATGCCCTCGGGCACGTACAGCAACGACGGGCTCCGGGGCACCTCGTAGCAGGGCGACAGCTCGTAGCCCGTGCTGTCGTCGACCTGCCGCTCGACGTCCCAGCCGGAGAAGCGGAAGGGCCGCGGGACGAAGGGCGGCGTGTCGACTACTTCGGGGGTCGGGGGGCGGCGGCGCGGTTGGTTCTGTGGACAGAGGAGGAAAACATTAGCCGTTGGTCAGTCCCACGGTGGAGGCGGTGTTCGTCTTTGATTGAAGCTTCACACATCGCAGCATCATTCTTCTCTACCGAAAAAGAAGGGAAGGGAAGGGGGAGAGGGCAGTCCGCTGACGCATAAACATACCTGATCGATGGGCACCTTGATGCTGTCCCCTGTCCAGCGCTGGCAACCCTTGGACCAAGCGAGGAAGGTGCACGGCGAGATGCGTCCGTGGGGGACGGCGGCATCATCGTCGTCGCTGTCGTCGCTGTCGCTCTCGAACTCGAAGTCGGCGCAGCAGGTCATCAGGACGTGCGTCGAGAAGTCGTGGTGCGGCGGGGCGCAGATATGGTGGTCCGCCGCGTCGGGGCGGCTGATTTCGAAGACGGCCTCGCGCGGGGAGTCGCCGGCGGCGTTGCCTTCGGAAAGGGTCTCGTCCACTTTACGGAGCATGCTAAGCCACAGGTTACTCATGTCAGTAAGGAGGGAGGCGGGCAAGTATTGAGATCATTTAGACTTACTTGAGGATGTCCCTTCTGCTACAGACCTGGGTGGTTTTGCCGTCCCAGGAGCTGATGTTCTCGCGGAGGCGGATCCACTCGAATAGGGGGTCCTCTTGGGAATCCTTCGCCGCTGGGCCTCGCATCTTATTGTAGGCTTGCAGCATTGTGTTGGATATGAGGACAGGTTTCTCCCTGTCGTGATCGGCGGCTGAGCAGCCAGGGATTATATTATGGGCGACATCTAAGTACTTGTCAGTCTGGTATTCTCGAAAAGAACACTAATTCGTAAGTAGTAGTGAATGGGCTGATGGGCGTTCTGAAAGATAGGGGGGTAAACATGATTTTGAAGGACTTGCTCGAAATCTCCGAACAGTCCCACGAAAAACCGGGCGAAGGACTTACCTTTGAGAATGTGACGCGCAATAGGACTCGAACAAGCGCCGGTAGGAAGGTGTGCCGCCATCTTTGTTTTTGTTTATTTATTCGTTTTCGAACAACAACCTTGGATTCCCAGAACGCTCTTAGCAATTGACAGCAGTCAACGAGTCAGACACTTGATAGATGATGTATGTAGACGAACAAAATAAGTACTCAGAACAGAAGGAAGGGTTACAAGTTGCCCACTTGGATATGGTAGGCGATGAGCAGGTGTGCGATGCCCCGTCGACTTTACGCCAACCAAGCGCGGCAATAACCAAAAGAAAACGAGTGATTAGACAAAATACATATGCTGCTTTTCTTGGATTGTTTGCACAGCTTTGTTTGGATAAAAGGGACCAAGGTGGGAAGCCGGGGCGGGCTGACATAACAATACAGGACAGAAGAAAGACCCGCGTGTTGATGGGGGTTGTTGAGGGTCGATTGTACAGAAGGGTGAGTTTGGGGTGAAACACCACGGGCTTATTGAGTGTTGCCAGCTCCTGGCCGTTACGAGGGCATGCAAACGCGGAGGGGAGCGCTGGACCGTTGCAGTTAATCCCACAGTTAGGAGCTTGATGACTGGACACCGCCGATGAATTTGGCACCAAGGTTTTGTTGAAGCCATCCCCTCTAGCAAGTCGTAAAGAAAACCACCACCCAACATCTACCGGGGACTTGCCCGCACACATCCTCTCCAACGACAACCAAGACTCATGCGTAGCATTCTCTATCACCACAAATCGGAGCTGCTCAATAACAATGTAATGACATGACCCGGGCGGAGTGCTAGACCGTAACCATTCTTGGTAAAGGGGACTGACGGAAATATAAACTTGTATCTCCCAATGTACGATCATTCGGTCTCTGTATTTGTGGTGAATGTACATACGGTATTTGATACATATACTACACAGCCCTTCTATCAAGGGTTGTCGAGAGGCTGCTGTGCGGCCTCCGCTGCGGGAGCTGGCGTCGCGGGCACGATTGTTTCTGCTGCTACTTTTCTCCGTGGTCGCTTCAGCTCCTCCAGAGTAACTCCATCCAGCTTGGTGATGCCTACCACAGGCGGCTCGCCCTTCTTGACGAACTCCCATTGGCCTGACGGACCTAATTAGCTTCATGTAACTGCTTCGGAGAAATACTATTTACTTACCAGGGAGCTTGATGCCTGCTAATCTGAAAGCGTCTCGAGCAACCTGCTCGTGGAGCATGCCCTTCAGCTCCAACACAATCTGGTTAACTGCGACTCTTGCAGCCCAATGGTCGAAACCACCCTTTCCTTTACCCATACGCATCTACCCCCAGCTGTTAGCAAAACAGTCCCACGCCCTACACGCCCCTCTCTGCTGGGAGAACATACCTCGTTACCGCTTGTGAAAACACCAATATTGCAGCACACTCTCTTGTACAGGCGGTACTTCTCTCCACGCAAGCGCATCTTGATCGCATCCTCGGCAATCTTCAGGTTCTTCGCGCTTATCCTCCGTTGGTGATCCACCATGCGCAGGCCGTAGTCGCCCCAAGCGACCGTGGTGCCCTTGATAGATCCGCCCGTGGCCACGCGGGCCCGTCCCTTCATCATCTTCTGCGTACGCTTGATGTTCGGCTCGAGCCAATTGCCCTCTCGGGAGGCTGTGGCGGAGAACAGCCTGGCATTGTTGGGGCCGGCCAGTCGCTGGGTCTGGGAGGCGATTGTGAGGGTAGCAGCGGGGCCCAAGGAGGGCCTCGTCGCGGAAGAAGCTGCTATTGAAAGGCCCTTCATGGCGCCTGCGAGGCTTAAGGTGTTGCTGGGCCTCATGTTGGCGGGTTTGCGTCGCGGATTGCCGGTAAAATCGAATGGCCGGTTCAATTTGATCGCATTTGAAGTCCTAAATTTTGACGTCGCAGAGTACCAAAGTACTTACTTACCTATCCCGCTCAAAGCTTCACTGGCCCGCTTTTTCACCGACTCCGGGATCCAAGCCAAACCACCTGCATGTTGATAGCTGACCAGCAATACATTTTGAATTGCAGCAATAACTGCATCTGCGTAGTCACGAATGGCAAATTACAATTATTTCATTGACCGTAAGAGGGATATAGAGGAAACAATATAATTATTCTATTCGAATATGTCGTACACCTCAACATGTTTAGTGCAGCTTCTGCATGTGCCCCAAGCTGAAGTCGTTAAGTTGGACTAACTCGTGGTTTAAATCTAGAAGCTGGTGGCCAGGGGTACAGAGTGCCCAGACCGGACGCGCTGCTGGAGCCTGCGCTTTACGCGTCATACATTGAACGCGTTGAAGGCATCAATCGGCTTTAACAAAGCGACGCCTTTTTTTATGCCATTTGGTCTACGCAACTTCAGAACTTCAGTTTGTCTTTTCTTTAATACTGCGAAGACTGCTGCACACGCAATCCAATATAGCAGGCGAGAATGTCTGACATTCGTTCTTTCTTTGGCCCCAAGGGCGGCGCCGCACCGAAGCCTACCCCGAAACCTGCCCCAAAGAAGGCCGAGGAGGATACCTCGAAACGACGAGGCAGTGAGTTTGCAGAGCTCTCCATGAGCTGCCCTTTCTAACATGTTTTACAGAGGGTCGCAAGGTTGTTGAGGAAGACAGCGATGATGAAGTGATTCCAGAGTAAGTCTGCTCAATTACTGTGTGCGTCAATCATTCCAAGGCTAAATATCTTGCAACAGACCGAAGAAGCCAGTCACTCGATCCACGCCGAAGAAGAAGGTGGCGGAGAAGGAAGTCAAAGGAACCGAGACCACAGCCAGCGAGTACTTTGCTTCTAGCAAGTCCAAACCCAAGCCTGCCGTAAAGGCCGAGGCGAAACCCGCCCCTGAAAAGAAAATCGAGGTTCGAGCAAGCCCAAGGACCAAGAAGCCAGCTGTCATCGTCAAGGAGGAGTCTGCACCGGCCAAAAAGACACGCGGTGCAACCTTCAAGCGATATGACATGGATGATGAAGAGGACGCTTTCATGGACGACGACGACGGCGAGGGCGGAGACGATATCTTCGCTGCCGACGCCAAGAGCCGCAACAAGAGGAAGAACGACGACTATGTTGAGGAAGAGAGCGAGGAAGAATTCCTCCCTAAATCAAAACGACTTGCATCCCGTACCAAGCGAGAGGCAAATGACGAAGATGATAAGCCTATCGTCACCAAGTCTACAAAGGCAGCCGCCACCACCAGCAAGAAGAGAAAGACGCCCGAGGCAGAATCCGATGAAGAAGAAGACGAAGAGCCCGTTTCAAAGAAGAAGCCGGCCCCGAAGAAACCGAGAGTGCCTAAAGCCAAGAAGGAACCCGAGCCCGAAAACACGAGTATTCAAGCTATCCTTGATGATATCCCCACCGTCAGGCCGCCATCGCCACCTCCAAAGGACCCGAATGTCAAATTCGATTGGAGGAAAGCTCAAGCCGGCGCCGGTAACTCTGGCCCTCCCCCTAATCCCACTGAAGATGTGCCCGAGGGCGAAGAAGATTGTCTCACTGGCTTAACCTTCGTCTTCACTGGCCAGTTGACTGGTATCGCTCGCGAGGAAGCTCAGGAATTAGTCAAGCGCTACGGCGGCAAGGTGACTGGTCAACCAAGCAGCAAGACGAGCTACGTCGTGCTTGGTGCTGACGCAGGACCAAGTAAGCTTGCCAAAATTAAGGCCAACGGCATCAAGACGATTGATGAAAATGGTCTCTTCGAGCTCATCCGCCGCTTGCCTGCTGGCGGCGGTTCAGGAAAGGGCGCAGAGAAGATACGAGAGAAGCGGCAGAAAGAGGAAGAAAAGATCAAGCAACAAGCGGCCGAGATGGAACGCGAGGAGAAGGCCCGTAAGCTTGAGGCAGAAAAGGCTAGCAAACTGGCCGCTGCTCGTGGTGTGACGGGCCCAGCTCCAGCGGCAACTGCCCCATCCGCTCAACTCTGGACCATGAAATATGCGCCAACACAGCCTCAACATATTTGCGGCAACAAAATAGGCGTCGAAAGGATTCAGAAGTGGCTGAGGAATTGGTCCAAGTCCCGCAAGTACGACTTCCAGATGAAAGGTGCAGATGGCATGGGAGGATATCGAGCTGTAATCCTGTCTGGCCCTCCAGGCATTGGTAAAACTACTGCAGCCCACCTTGCAGCCAAACTCGAAGGCTTCGACGTTATAGAACAGAACGCAAGTGACACAAGAAGTAAGAAGCTTGTTGAGTTAGGGGTCAGCGAGGCCATGAACAACACTTCGCTGCAGGGTTATTTTGCCGGCGATGGTAAGAAGGTCGACAAACAGAAGAAGAACACGGTGTTGATCATGGATGAGGTCGACGGTATGTCGGCCGGTGATCGTGGAGGTGTCGGCGCGCTCGCCAAATTCTGCAAAAAGACCGACGTCCCGATGATTTTGATCTGCAACGAGCGAAGACTGCCCAAGATGAAACCATTCGACCACGTTACATTTGATATCCAGTTCCGCAGACCTACGATTGAGCAGATTCGGTCTCGGATGATGACCGTCAGCCACCGGGAAGGCTTGAAGTTGACCCCGCAAGTCCTCGACGCACTTATTGAAGGCAGCAACAGGGACATTCGACAGATTATCAACATGATGTCCACCATCAAGCTGGACCAAACATCCATGGATTTCGACCAGAGCAAGGACATGTCGAAGGCTTGGGAGAAGTCTGTGGTCCTAAAGCCCTGGGACATCTGCCAAAAAATGCTTGGAGGAGGGCTCTTCTCGCCAGCCAGCAAGGCCACGCTTAATGACAAGATCCAGCTTTACTTCAACGACCACGAGTTTAGCTATCTGATGATTCAGGAGAATTATCTCAAAGCAAAGCCAGCTTTGCTGGGTGGTGGCCACAAGCGAGAACAGGATTTGAAAGCCTTGGAGCTCATGGATAAAGCTGCCGAGAGCATTAGCGACGGCGACTTGGTCGACCGTATGATCCATGGGCCACAGCAGCACTGGAGTCTGATGCCTACTCACGCCGTTTTCAGTACAGTGCGCCCTGCAAGCTTTGTTGCTGGGTCACTCATGGGCTCTACATTCACCTCATGGCTTGGAAACAATAGCAAGTACGGCAAACTTGGCAGATATAACCGCGAGATACATTCGCACATGCGTCTCAGGTCATCGGGAGATGCCAACGAGGTCCGGCAACAGTATCTTCCGGTCCTGTGGTCGCAGACTATCAAACGTCTTCAAGACGAAGGAAAGGAGGCCGTCGATGAGGTGATCGACCTTATGGATAGTTACTTCCTCACTAGAGAGGATTTTGATTCCATCAAGGAGCTTGGGGTCGGACCGCAGGATGAGAGTCTTGTTGCTATTGAAACACAAGCCAAGGCCACCTTCACTCGATTGTAAGTCATTGTCAAACACTTAATACTAATCTCGCACTAACTCTTATTGCAGGTACAACTCACGGTCGCACCCAATCCCCTTCATGAAGGCCAGTACTGTAACTGAGCCGAAGAAGATAGCTAGGGACGTACCGGACCTGGAAGAAGCTATCGAAGAGGAGGATGAAGGTGATGCTGCTGAGCCGGCTGAAGCTAATGATGATGAGGGTGACATCACAAAGGACAAGTATATCAAACAGCCCAAGGCGAAACCCAAGCGCGCCCCCAAGAAAGCTGCCAAAGCAGCAAATGACGACGATGATGACGAGGATGTAAAGCCAGCCAAGGGAAAGGCCAGAGCCAAGGCGAGTGCCTCCAAGAGCAAGGCGAAGAAATGAGGTGGCATGATATTGGTCAATAGATTTAGCTTTGTACGATGAAGATGTCGCACTGTATTCCTAGAGCAAGCGCCAAGACAGGCGGGCTGGTGTGAGATTGCGTGGGAAAGGGGCAAAAGACCCCGTTGGTCTCGTCAGATTCAATCATGAATTTCCGACTTAGAGGTGGCATTTAATACAGACAAGGAGCAAATTTGTGCTGTTATTAGTAGATACTACTAAGGTGTGTTCTTTTCGTATTGACGTGCACCTGTCTACATCTGGTTTTTGGCCCGAGTACATGATGAGTCCTAGTCCTGACATCAGGAAGGAAGTCGCAACAGGATGGACCCACCCTCCGAATGTACCTGCCGTCCAAAGCAGCACTTTTGAGGAGTTTGCCTCCCCAGTAGGCAGACGAAGAAAGAAATTAAAAACTTGAATCCAAGGCTGCTGGAAAAGCCGATGCCTATCGAACTGAAGTTTCTTACCTACCGTCTCGCAGGATTGCAAGTATCGCCGGCGCCCGCGTATCGAAAGTTGACCCCTTTGTGTTCATCGAACATGACTGAGCCCGTGGTCCTCGATGGATTTGTGCTCGCTGTTCCACCTGACGGATTGTCGCTATATGTGACGTCTTATCTCTTCCTTGCAGACACATTCGAACCTGAGCTCGATCTTACAGATGTTTATGAGAATGTAAAGTCAGGACAGTTATGGATCCTTCCGTCTACGGTCAACCTCCAGATAGTTGTTTGTATAGAGGGCGCAACATTAGTCGATTATGAATCGTGCGACAACGTCCTCGAGTTTCTTGCCGAGAAAATATGCCGATCGCCTGTTAGCTGAGCCCAGAGCCCTTCTTTGTTTCTACATTTTGGCCTTTTCTCGCTGACTGAATGCAGCTGTGGAACTCTCTCGGGCTGTCTGTAACTTGCACAGGAATCACCTACGATACTACTGACGATGAACCAACCAACATCTACCTCGAAATAGATCACCCCGATAAAGCAGAATCTTTGATATCACCCCCTGGAGCAGTCACAACCTCCATAGAGGGAGTTGTCTGTCACCTGGACTATCGGCCCATCGTCCAAGGCCGCCGTCATCGTCAAAACCGTCCAGCGTCTCAGCAGAGTGTAGAAAGAGGTATACATCACAGCGCTGTTAGCCAATCACAGTCCACGTTCGATCAGACGAGCGGCCATGACAACGCCATAGTGCAAGTCGAGGGCTCGACAGAAGATCCAGCTTTCGAGCATGAGATTGACGAGATGAGCCGCCGCCGCGCATGTACTGCCCAGTTGGCTGTTGCAGCGCTGTACAGGATGATAGGCATCAGGCCCAAGTTTTTTGGCGTCCAGGGAATAACACCAGCGCCACCTACGCTTCTCGATGTGGCCCCGTCAATGTGGAACACACATTATATGCAGGTGAGCCGATCGATATCATGACAGGCAGGCATGCGCTTACCTGTAGTATAGTTGACTCGGCTTCACTCCCGGCAATTTCCTGCGATTTCCAATATCATTGAAAACGCTGCTACATGGCGGCCAGCTATGCAAGAAAAGATCGCAAACCTTTCCAATGGGGATGATGATGCGCTCTCTCCCAGTGACGAGACGGACCCAGGCCTACAGCACAATCCACTGTACAAGCATTTGTGGTCACTGCTGAGATCAAGCCTGAGCAACAAACTTCATATCCAGGCTGCTGCGAAAAAGGCCCATAGTGTCGTAGAAGCCGTTGCAGATAACTCAGAGACCCAACGGTTTTCGGAAGAAGCCTTGCCAATATCGCTTGAGGACGAGGGGGGTGAGCTAGTCGATTATGGGTATGATGATAATGGAACCTACGATGAAAGTCAACTACCCGAGCATTGGTCTTTCGAGAACGACATAAGAGGTCATGGCCTAGCTGGAGCAGATATGGCTCCTTGGACAGCATTCGACGGTCACGATGCGAATGAAGGCGAATATGCTGACGAAGCGTATATTGTTCATGGGGCGGGAAGTGAGTCCATGACCCCCTATTCACGGGGACCTGACAACATCTGGGATTATCCGCAGTCGGTTTACTTCAACCAAGGTCACGATGTATATATGGAGGGTTATACTGGTTCATATTGAGAATCTCATATATACGAGAAATTTTGTGACGTATTATAAGTACCAGAAGCAGCCCGCCAGCAAAGCCGCTTCGAAACGGCCAAAATACCCGTTTGACAAGCCAAATCTCCACCTTCGGCGGCCCGGGCAATGAGCCTCATCATCCATCAAATGGGCCAAATATAGTGATAAGCCATGCGGTCTGAGTTCGGTGACCAGGGTGTGTGATCGAGAGGTATCCCCCAAAGGGAGCTCGGACTGATTGGTAGTTTGAGAAGAGTCTAAATCGTGTCGCGCTACGATCCTGTCTAGCGTTGATAGAAGCAAAACCGGGTTGAGCAGCTTCTTATTTCTTGGCCGGCGCCTTCTTCTTCTCCTTCTTCTTCAGTTGTTCCGGCTTCAGCGTCGCATGGTGGATGTACCAGAGAAGTGTACACTCGAGAATGATGGCAACGAGAGCGATCAACAGGATGGTGAACAGGATGGGTTGATCGTTCAAGACAGCCACGGCTTCTGGCGTGGCGCCGATCTTGCCGAACCAGTCGAATTGTCCGGGAGCCATGGTGACGATATATTAGGTGCGGATGCGGATGTATGCGACGTTCCTGACGTTGATGTTTTCTGCCGACTGAGTGGAAAGAAATGGGTATCTAGGCGTCGGAGGCTCGAACAGGTGAAGAGAAAGGACGGTTAAAACTCGAAAATGAACGGATATAGTGCACCAGTCACAAGCAAAAAAAAAGAAGATAGATTTTACGGGCGAAGAAACAATGTTAAAGGGAAGGAGGGTAGGTAGAAAAGTATGGCAGTCGCAGAGAGAGACAGAGGAACATCAGACTTGAGGCTCCAGCATCAGAAACGGGCAAAGCGAGGGACAACTAAGCCAGGTACGGTATCAGGCCGACAAATCGTGGACCACGATCCTGGCGGAACTCCTGTTTCAAGACTGCAGCAGAGTTGGGTGCAACTGCGCCGGCCTGCTGATTGGTTGGCCCAACCAAAGTAATGGTTCGACGAACAGGCGCATAGTGGGCTTGCACGTACGCACAGATGAGCCGCCATCCGTCCCGTGTGAAGGTAACGCCATAGATGGCGCCTCGAAAGCTCGATGAATCAATGGATGGACGGGCGGTAACATGTGTTGATCAAGATGCGAAAGTCCAATTAACAAATGGGCATTGGTGCCTATGTATTACCTATTACCTATTACCTACCGACTGGAAGACATCAATTCAACATTGATGATGTGTAGGTGGTTGATGGATGTCCCTTGTCAAAGAACGCCCGTGAGCCGTTAGGCTTTAGTGGTATCAATTGCCCAGCCAATACGGTAACAGCAGTTGTCCTAGAACGTCCAAGCTTCGGGAGGCCATTAGTGCTGGTAGTGCTGGTGATTAGGTACCTTCCGTCAATTGATCTCAATCTCAATCTCGCCTGCAATTGAAGACAGCTTTCTCGGCGGAACTGTATATCCGCTAGCTACTCCAAAAAATTGTCGAGACCCGTTTATTGGAGCGGCCACTCCCACGCGAGCGACGGACGCTGCTATACCCCCCCAATCGGCCATTGAAACGCATTCTGGGCGTCTTTTTTTGCTTCACCAAGACGATGCGATGAGTGTGGCACGCCCAGCAAGATGTCTGCTTTCGAAGCGCTTTGCCGCTGCCCTCAGGCCGGCAACACCGACATGCAATGCCGCCTTCCACAGCTCGGCGCATTTAGAGGCCCGGAAAAAGCAGAGATTCAAGAGCATACGAGCTGACGAGATGGGCCTGACGTCGCCCGAGAAGGTCCAGCAATACACCGAAGACAACTTCCAGCCTTACACGCCCGAGGAGATCGAGGTCCTGAAAAAACACTATTCCCCCGAGCAGATGGACGCTCTCCAGGCCGGTGAGGCTGCCATTGATCCCAAGGATTTGACGATACAAGGTCGTCTGCGAAGAGACCCCTACCAAATACCCTACCTAGACGATTTCAGCCGGTTGGCCCCCGTAGTCGACAGGCGCCCCAAAAAACACAGTCAACCGGATTTCACCAAGATACGATGGTTGAGCGAGGATGAGTTCGTGAACGACATCGCCAAGTTCGGCAAGGAAGCCGATGCGCCCCAGGCCAAGGCGTGGATGGAGGGCAAGCTGAACGACCCGACGCTCAGTGAAGAGCAGAAGGAGTGGGTCAAGGGTCAACTGGCCAAAGTGAGCGCCCAGGCCGATAGGGCGAATAGTCTTAAGGGCAGGAAAGGTGACGCTGAAGGCCTCGACTTGTTGTTCGAACGGTCCATGTTGAATGACGACAATGCGCCTTCGGACAGCTCTTTGGCCCCTAGCTTGGGCAAGGACATCCCCGGCATATCGGGCATCTACCAGAACCCCATTGACCCTGAAGATCAAGGTCTCGACGACGAGGGTATTTACCAGGATCTGAAGAGGCGAACTGGCCTGTCAGTCAGGGAGATGATGGATCTTACCTGCAAAATTCTGGTGGTACGCCAGGTTCACAACCAGACCCGTCTGGGGAAAATCCGAAGTGTTTGGGTATTGGCTATTGCCGGGAACGGGAACGGACGTCTGGGTATTGGTGAGGCCAAGTCGGTGGAGCAAGGTTCCGCGGTACAGAAGGCGAAGCTGCTTGCCATTCGGAACATGAAGCCGGTCCCCCGATACGAGGACCGTACGATTTACGGTTCCGTATCGGCCAAGTTCGGAGGTACCATCGTGAAGCTGGATGCCCGCCCTCCTGGTAAGACTGCACAACCCCCGCCCCGTCATTTCTGTCTGCTAACAAGATCCCGCCAGGCTTTGGTCTCCGTGCCTCCGCTCGTTTCTTCGAGATGTTCCGCGCCTGCGGCATTCACGACATCGCGGCCAAGATGCCCCGGTCTCGACGCCCCATGAACTCGGTCAAGGCTTGCTTCGAGGCTTTGACGAACCAGAAAGATCCCAACGAGATCGCCATCGGACGTGGCAAGAAGCTGGTCGATGTACGGAGTGTGTACTTTGGTGGCAATGTGTTATAAGTCAATCTTTGGGCATATCTAGCTTCGAGATGTATAATTGTACCAATACTGTAGACAAAGGCCTACTAAACAAACGTATACAACTTGCTCCACGCCTTAATGCGGCTGGGTGGGTTTAACCCCTGTGTTGACAGTAATCCATCGATGGGCATAGACCACACATACACATGTCTGCCCGGCCACAACTGCCTGGTTTTGCTATTTATGTCTACATCAACCTATGGGTATATTCGCGCCCTCCAGGCACATCTTCATTGCATTCATGTTATCATTCCATCCATTCATGATGTGTTCCACCTCTCTTCGGTTCATGTATTCATCCGAACATACTGAGAGCCCCAGGAGCCCCCCTTGAATTTAGCCGCAGGCGACAATGATACTGCTTGGCCTCTCGGTTGATTGCACATGCACCACTTTGAATGCGATATGAGTAGATCTGTGCCACGAAACTCGTGAAAGCAGGCTTCGTGCGCCCATCCTCCATCCCCCCTTTTCTGCCAACGGCATCTGCTGTGTTTTGTTTTGTTGTGTCTTGGGTAGGTAATTGGGCGTGATCAAATCAGTGATGAGCGGCACCGCCACCGCTGCCACCCTGCTGCTGATCCCAGCCGATCTCCTGCTGCAGCACGATACTGTAGACACTCGCCTTGAGCAAGGTAAAGACCAGACTGGTCTTGCGCTCAAGCTCGCGGAGGCCGTCGAGGATCTCGGTCGTGGGCTGCGAGGCCATGGTGTCGAGGACAGATGCGAGCTGTTGTTTCGGGGATATAGGATTAGCTACGGGAGCCGACCACAAGCAGCTAGATATATGTCCAATGACAACATTGACATACATTCTTCATGTTCTCGGCCAGGCGCTCGTACTCCTCGAGCACCTCCTGCTCGATGGGCGAGAGCTCCGGCGGCGACAGGAGCGGGTTCGTGGTGGGCGCGTCCATTGTTTATGGTTGAGTCTGGCTGATGACATAGGGTCGACCATGGACGTCGGTCGGGAGGGACGTCTTTAATTGCTGAAATCCGCGATCTGCTTGTAGTGGGGGTCGCGCATTGAGAAGTGCAGGTCTAGCTGCGCGCGCCGCCCCCACATTGACGATTGTACTTACATTGATGCCAAATGCTAAAGTACATACTTGGGCGCGGGAAGTTCCAATATTGATACGATCCCCTGAAATGCAACAGATGCAACCCGAAATTACTGGCAATAGCCAGCTGGCTGTGCCCAAATCGTGAGGTGCTCAACTTTTTATGTATGTAGTTTTTAACATACACGGCCTCTTGGGGTTCTGCGTCTGTCTACCTGTAGGTGCCAGAAACCCCCATTGGACCTACCTACAATCAGGTCGTTGCTTGTAACTCCCCTTGCCGCCTATAAGCAGCTCTTATGCACAGGGCAACAGGGCAAAGCTTGATATCATTTATCATTTTCAGAGATTCGGTCCTTGCAACTCAATTTGCTCTCTAATGAGGGGTATCTGATTGTCAAGACGGATTCGATATCTTGATTCTGTGGCACTCGTCCTCATATTGAGACCACTTACACATTCGTTCATCCAGCAGTTGCAGTAAGTCTTAATTGTATTCTTTTCCCGAATACGTAGTATACATCAGCTTATCTGTTGCTGCTGGATCTGAGTCAAGACTAAGACCAGACCAATCAACAACAACAACAACAACAACAACCATGGCCTCGGTGCCCCCCGTGGCCAGAGATGGCTTCGCGTTTGCCAATGGAGACCTGTATGCCGAGGTCTCGGGTCACAACCGGCACCGCCGCGCCACGCCGGCCGAGTTGAAGGCGCACTTCGACTCGGGCAGCGACAAGGACCACCCGGCCCACTGGTTCGAAGCCCAGCTCGTTCACTACGGCCTGCCGCCCTCCAAGACCAAGGCCGTGGCGCGCATGCGGCTCTTCGACGCCGTTAAGGGAAAGGGAGGCAAAGGTGGCGGCACTTTGAAGGTGCCCGCGCACGTGGCCAAGCTCGAGGGCGATCTCAAGAAGGAGTGGACCAAGCTGGACCGCGAGGCCAAGAAGGCTATCAAGGCAACGGGTGGTGCCGCCGCTGGTACCATTACTATGTCGCCCAAGAAGTCGGCGGCTGGAGCCAAGAGGAAGGCTGGGGAGAGTGTCGATGTTACTGTCAGCGTCGCCGGTATCAACATCACCGTCTCGAAGAATGGCACTGCTACCACGTCGGCGACTCAGAACTCCGCCAAGAAGGCGAAGACCACCGCTGCTACTCCGAAGGCCACTGCTCCGAAGGCGGCCACTCCCAAAGGTGTTACTAAAACTACTGCTGCTACCAAGACCACTGCTACCAAGACCACTGCTACCAAGACCACTGTTAGCAAGACCACGGTTACCAAGACTACGGCTACCAAGACCAAGGCTGCCACTAAGGATGCTACTCCCAAACTTGCTACATCCTCCAAATCAGCAAAGGAGAAGCCAACACCAGCCAAGGGCAAAGCAGTAACAACCAACAAGGGCAAGCCGACTGCTCCAGAGCCCCAAACTTTCACTGCAGCCTCACCTACTCAGGCACCGAAGCAGCCTCGAACCAAGCAGACTGCTCGCAAGTTCTCTAATGTTCCTGTCAGTGTTCTCGGTGATGACTACCCTGGCTACATGCCCCCTGGCCCAGGCCCCGTACCACGTGGCCGCACCAAACAGACCGCCCGCAAGTCCTCCCACCAGCCAGTCAGCGTTTTGAGTCATGACTACCACAACGATCCCATGGATGAAGACGATGAGCCACCTCCGCCCTACACTGAATCTTCGGGCGCCGGATATTCCAGCTCAAATGACGGAAGCCCGGTGAGCCTCAAGTCTCTAGGTCTACTCAATGGCGGTTATGAGATCGCTAGCCCTGAAGTATCGGGACAATGGCCTCACTTCGGCGAGGACTTCGATCTTGTGCTCACCCTCTCCGGCAGCAGCCTCTGGGGCCGTTTCGACCTCGGTGTCGTTGAGGGCGTATTCTTCCTAGACCAGCGTCCCTTTGAGTCTTCGCATGATAAGTTATCTTTCACCTGGCGCGGCCGCGAACACGAGGGCCCCATCATGTATGGAAACTCGAACCACGGCTGGATCAAGTTTCTGGGCGGTGGCCGTATCGAGGGGTGCCTCGACTGGATGGGCATCGACTTCCACGGCAAACGCTTGCCCGGCCAGTCGACCACAAGTGATATCAGTGCGCGCGAGATGGAGCGGGAGTGGAATGGGTACAGCCAGGCAGTGTACGAGAGAGAGAACCGGGCTCGCTGGTTTTGATCGTCATGGCGTGGTAATATGATGTCTCGCGATTGCTTGGGGCAGATACGTACGGATGCGAGACCGGTATGGGTTTTTTTTTCCTGCCACCATCTCTACAAGATGGCATGGGAAAGTATTTTGTGTATGGATCTTGGTATCTCCTGACTTTACACCCAAGGTCACTGGAAATATTGCTGTGTTATCCCTCAGGTAAATGATTCTGTACAGCAACTAGATAGTTATGTATGTACACAAATAATGAGCAAACCCAGGCCCTCGCCCCCTCAAGACTATCTTAGTAATGGCAGAGGTATGCCCACCCCTTCAGGTTTAGCTGGTGCTGCCTACATATGTATATGGCGAATGGTTGCGCTCATACCAGTTCCTGTTTGTGACGCCGTCGTCGAGATACGGGTTCACGTTGACATGCCATCGTCACATAACATTAGACGATACTCTATTCAAGCTAATATGCCACAGGAGGTACTACCTACGTATATAGTGAATGGTTGTGCTCATACCAGTTCCGTATGTGACGCAGTTGTCAATATATGGATTCACGTTGACATGCCATCGTCACATAACATTAGACGACACTCCATTCAAGCTGGATGTCACTTCATTCAAGCTGGATGTCACTTCATTCAAGCTGGATGTCACTTCATTCAAGCTGGATGCCATTGCTGATATAACATCAGACGATACTCTATTCACTTGCAACGAATGTAATAAAAAGGCATCGTTTTTCCTCGTAAGTTGCCGACCCCTTCACTTCCTCTACATACTCAAGGACGATGGTGCAGTGAAGGAGTCTGGATTTTCCAACTTACCTGGCACAACCGACGCGTCTTTTGGTTCACCACAAAGAAATTTTCTTTGGAGCCAAGTAAGTAGCAGCCCTCGACGAGGGGACTTACACACCGAAGGGGACTTATGCGCCGAAGGGGACTTACTCGCCGAAGGGGTCGTTTTGATTGTTTTCGTTCCTGAAGAATAATCGGTGCAGCAAGCAACCTCTTTTACTTGCCCACTGTTCTGTTTTATTATTTTGAACCCTCCCTCCTTCCAATACGCAACAACCAACCCCAGGTGGAACGAACAAGATCTTTTTCTTGCCCACTTGTTGTTGCCATATTGTTTTGAGCTTTCGTCTTTCCAATACGCAAACATCCCAGCTGGAAAGCACAATATTTCCCGCTGGCTTTGGTTCAGTACAACTCTCTCACCCATCCACCCACCACTCCCCAGCCTTTGCACCTTCGCAACAACGTTGCCTACTTCTTTTCACTGCCTGGAACCCCGCGGCAATTCCTTCATTCCACATTGGATGGAAGTTGTCAACATCTCCTAGGTTGTTTTCTGTTTTGTTTGACCCAACGCGTCGCCCACAAGTCCACGCCAAAAGTCCAGCACAATACGATTTCTCTACAACATTAACAACGCCAACCTCTACTGCACAACAACAACAGTTCTCGGCTCTTCGGCCTCGCATTCGGTCGATTTTCCTTGTACCAAGATCGCACCCGGCAAAAGATAAGTTTCCACGTCTTCTGTGAAGCCAGATACGCCTCTACGAAGTCGCTATATTCGCCTCGTCGAAGTCACCTCTACACAGATCTGAACACCTATTGTCGGCGACTCCTAAATCCTTGTTGTCGTCGCCACTAGATCCCCTGTTATTGTCGTCACTACATCCCCTATTGTTGTCGTCGCCATATCTCCTATTGCCGTCGTCGCCATAACTCCTATTGCCGTCGTCGCCATAACTCCTGTTATCGTCGTCGCCATATCCCCCGTTGTCGTCGTTGTCATAACCCCTGTTGTTGTCGAAGCCTAACTCCACCCACCACCAACATCCCTAGCCTTGTACCAACCTTCTGCAACAATGGCTATCATCGACGGTATTCCGGGTATCGAGGTCACCATCTGGATCAATGGCCGGCCTGCTTTTGAGTACGCCAACCCTGATCATGTCCAGGAGGCTGCTGATGTCCCGAAAATTTCGAGCAAGTTTGTTGAATGCCAGAGCGGCCAGGAGTTCACAATCCACGTCAGAGTGAGCCGCAATTACAACCACCAGCAGCCCATACCCCACACTCTGAACCTTGCGGCATACATTGATGGTCAGTGGATTCGTGGTGAGCTCTGTCGTGAGGCACACGTGCAGAATGGCCACTACCGAATCGACATCAAGGAACGAGTCACACAAGCTCCCGATGGCACTATTGCTACGCAGGCCTTCAAGTTCGCTGGAGTCGCAACCGGTAAGTTCACACTCTCACCCACTTCCAATAATTTGTTCCGTTTACATCCATGTCTTTACCCACCCTTCCCTTCCTTTGTGTTTACCCACGACCATGCAAGTTATCGCATTCATGTTCCTAATCAATATTTCCAGTTGATGACACCGGTAACTTGCGCTGGGAGGATGAACGACAGATTGTTCAGGATCTGGGCCTCATCGAACTCCGCGTGTTCCGGGTTCTGGAACTTGGTAGCAGCACCTTCAAGCCGAACAACGAGCAGCCGGGATTAACTCAGGTTCCTGAGAAGGCTCTCAAGGGCCGTGCCGTTTTCCTTGGAACACAGTTCGGAACTCAAAGCTCGCCTGCTGGTGGCGAGGCCACGCCGCGCTACCGAGATGTGCAGCGCTTGCCGACCGATGATGGCCCCATCGGCGTTTATCGATTCGCTTACCGATCCAGAGGTTAGTTAATCTTCAAACAACATAATTAATTATTAGCAATACTAATAATAAACATTAGAGGGCCTGGTCCATGAGGCAATTATCACTCCTGAGCAGAGTGATGCACTCGCCGCTGCCGCCGCCCCCGCGATGCTCCCCGCTGCCGCCCCCACTGCCGTCCCAGCTCCGGCCCCCGCTCCGGTTCCGGCCCCCGCCCCCGCTCCGGTCTCTGCCCCCGCCCCCGCTGCCGCTGCCGCCACTCCTAGTGAGGCGGAGCGAATCCAGGAGCAACTGAGACAGCAGGCGATCGAACGCCTGCGGGGCCTCGGTGTTGACGTCGTAAGTAGATAGAATTTGTAAATGTTCAGGTCTTTTCAGTTTATAGCTAATGAAATCTAGTCACAGTTCCAGGGACGCCGGGCTCGTGCCCACCCTGGCCTGGCCACCCAGGGTGTGGTCAAGAAGGAGGAGGAGAAGGAGGCCAAGAAGGAGAAGAAGGAGGAGGAGGAGGAGCCTCCTATTAAGGAGGAGGGCTCGCCCACTCCGGGTGAGCCCAAGCCCTTGTCGCGCAAGCGCAAGGCAGAGGCCGAGGTCATTGACCTCACCTCTGACTGAGAAGTTTTGCGGCCCGGGCGGCGTCCCGGGCGAAGTTAGTTTGAAGAATGAATCAAACCAAATGTGAACCCTGAGAAGCTACAATGTATAAGCCATGTTAGCAAGTGAAAAGACAATGCAATTAAAGAGGAGTGGTATAAGAATGCCGCCATCCTATTATTAACACATGTGTTATCCCATTACTAGTTCGTCTTCGTTATAAATTAAATATGTTATAAAATCTTATAGAAATATTACCTGATGTATTAAGAATATAATTTAATATTTACTATATAGAACGCCCTATTAAGGGAACATCCAACCGGTAAAGGTCTAGGGGCCACCTAGAGCCACCGGTATAAGAACTAGATTCGTTGCATCAACAATCTTGGCCCGTTCATGGTGGCCCCTCGTTAAGAAAGCCCGAGCCTCGGCGGCACATGGTATTCATTCACACGGTAGCGACAGACCTCATCCAGAAAGAAGACATGACACTCTTTATCACAAAACATCTCGATCCCCCTTCCTCATGGGGGTTTACCCCCCATGCAACCATATCTGACATACAAAAGGCCGTCTCCTTCAGGAACCACTATACAAGCAACCCTCTTGGACCATGTATGAATGCATGTATGTACAAAGCTCTAGTATGAGCTCTACTACATCTCCTCACAAGCCTCACTCTCCCTAGACGCGAGAAGTAGGGTCATGGTGCTCATGCTGCTGTTTCTCCCGTCCACTAAAGCTGCCCTGCCGCCTCTTCTCCTCCACATAGTGGAGGACGTCGTCGGACGAGGGCGGCTTGGGGGCCTCGATGTCGCGGCGCAGGACGTATCGGCCCCAGAAATAGAGGAACTGGTGGACGCCGTAGCGCGCGATGCTGCGCAGGGGCACGTTGAAGACGGCGTCGAGCTCCTCGAGGGTCTTTTCCTTGGTCTCGGGGACGAACAGCAACACCAGAACCCAGCCCACGAGGTTCCAGGCCGCGTACCACGAGAAGGCGCCCTGCTCGGTCCAGGCCTGTACGATGGACGGCCAGGACAGCGACAGCACGGCGTTGAAGAACCAGGTCGTCGCGGTTGCTAGGGACATGCCGATGGGGCGAATGTAGAGAGGATATGCTTCGGCTGAGTAGGTGAAGGGGACGGGCTAACGTGAATTCACAGGTGTTAGTGTCTTTGTCACAAGCAAGAAGGGAGAAGAGAAAAGAGGCGACGGTGTGAATGGAGTGCTATGACCACCGGCTGTACTTACCCCTTCACCAGGAGAATAGACTGCACCAAACAGGTAAATACCGAGGGCGATACAGCCAAGATGCGCCGGGCTCTCCTTGGGGATCCAGAAACTGAACCCCGTGAAAAACAGAAATAGGGACATGAGCGGGAACGTGGTCAACAGCAAGTTTCGGCGGCCAAACGTATCAATGGTGTAGAAAGCCGGGATGGCGAAGAGCCAGTTGATGACACCAAAGCCTAGGGAAGCGCCCAGGGCGGTGACGTCGCTGCCTGTAACCTCTTTGAAGATCTCAGTTCTGAAACATCATACGAAAATTAGCTAGCCATCTTGACCGGTGGTGCTTGCAGGTGAAGGAAGCGTGGGTGATGAGTGAATAGGGGAAGACTTACGAGTAATAAGCAATAGCATTGACACCACAGAATTGTTGCACTGTGCAAAGGAGTAAATTGTTAGCATGCTATTCTCTGGTATTCGGCCACATGTGATGGAGTTTCGTTCAAGTCGAAACAATAATAAAACAGAGGGGGAATCGACTTACTAAACATAACAATCTCCGAGGCGATCATGGCATTCCGGTTACGGCGGACCGTAACCATCTCCTTGATCTTGCTCTGCCCGATATTCATGGTCTCGCGCTCGACCTGGAGCAGGATGTCCATGTAGAACAAATCGCGGGCAGCCTGGACCTTCTCGAAGCGCAGCTGGCAGATGGCGCGATAGGCTTCGGCCTGGCGGTTCTTGGTGAGGTACCAGCGCGGAGACTCCGGGGTGAAGTAGACGATGGCGCAGACGATGACGGCGGGGATCATGGCGGAGCCCATCATGAGGCGCCAGTTCAGGCCGCTGATGCCGGACTTGTCGGGCACGAAATAGAAGGCCAGGTCCGCGACGTAGCCGATCATGATGCCGAAGGCCGTCCACATCTGCCATTGCATGACGAGCGCCCCGCGCAGTTTGGGCGGGGAACATTCGGCGGCGAAGATGGCTATCGGGCAGAGGAGAATATTTCAGTCAAATAGGCTATTAAATTTATAGGGGCTATAGGGGGTATAGGCGGGTGTCCTCAAAAGTGTGAACTCACGAGTGGTGGCCGACTTTGGACCAATACCCAACCCAAGCACGAACCGAGCGATGAACATGTGCCACCTATTGCAATTAAGAGAGCGAATCATTAGATACAGGTCTGCCAGTGTCGAGGGGGGGTAATTCCTACCAAGTGTTCGTGAATGCTTGCCAAAAACACGCTGCAGCTGAGATGATGCATGACACAAACACTGTGCCTCGACGACCGAACAACTTGTTCATAGGCTCCGTGAGCCAGCATCCCAAGAAAGCGCAGCAAATGTAAGGCGCAGCTATACAGAACTTTATCAGCCCACGACTACACAAAAGAAAGGGGGGAGTATATAGAGTGCACTCAAGGTGGGGGTTACCGACAGTTAACGAGTCCCACAAGCCAGGAGTCTGCGACAAAAGATCATTTCATGTTAGCTTCGAGTTCTTTTTGATAAATTTGAAAAAGATGTGTAAAGTATCATGACGCAGAGATTTCATGCAAAGCCACGGGAAAGGGGTTGAGTCTGTCGCTTGAGTCTTCTTCCATATCTCAAATTTTGTTTCCCATCTTGCAGGTTTTTGTTCTTCTCATTTTTATATTGATATGTCGCATATATGTACAATGTGTGTTAGAACAGCAAGCAATACATACCTCTCTTGGAGTCCGGGTCGCCGATGCCGAACTGGTGCTTGTAGAAGCCCTGGGCGCCGTTGACGACGGTCTCGTCCATGCCCTGGACGGCGGCGCAGAGGGAGCAGATGACGATGACGGCGTAGAGCATGGTGGGCTGCGACCACTTGTGCGTGACCTCGCGGTCGAGCACCTCGCGCTCGCGGTCTGTCAGCCGCAGCCCCGCGGGCATCTCGGCGTCGTACTGGTTGAGGCGGCCGGCGATGACGGCACCCAGCTGGAAGGCCCGCACGTCGTCCTCGGCCGTGAGCCCGTGCTGCGCGCAGAACTCCTCGCCCCGCCGCGCCAGCTCCGCCGTGCTCAGGCCGCGCAGCGGGTTCTCCAGCTTGGCTGACGCCTCGAGCCGCTTGCGCTGCTCCTCGTCCAGCAGCCCCGCGGGATCGGGAGCGGCTTTGTCGTGGTCATGGGTATGGTTGCTGCCGCTGCCGCCAACGGCGTTGTCGTCGCGGCTCGCCGTGTTCTCGATCTCCGACTGCGAGACGTCCGAGTGGTTCGAGTCCCTCCGCGGGCTCAGCTTCTTCTCTCCGTTCTCGGGCTCATGAGACGACGCCATATTTACGACAGAGCTTCTTGTAGGGGCGGTTCGGTCTCTTGTTCACAGTCTACGTATGTGTTTTGCGTATATGTTCACCTAACGCTCCGCTGGAAAGAAAAGGGGGAATAATGAGATGGCGAGGAATGTAGAACACGTGAAGAGAAACCTGGGGAAGCAAGCGTTCATACAGCATCATATGCGGAGGAGGGATGTGATATTTCTACCACCAGCTCATCTCATCCATCTCGTCTCATTCCTTACCCGGCAGGCCCTTCTGGACGCCCCCGGCCATGCCACCCCAGATTTCGCAGTGTCCTGCTCAAGAAAGGCTAATCCATCCCTTGTCGTCTATAGCCCGCTGATCGCCGAACTAACTAATGCAGGCTCGACCGGCTTTGTTGTGTGGGCCGATTTGTATGCAGACGGATCGGCAAGGCTGTCTTCAAATTTCACATTACACCAGTACCAAATAAGCAGTCGCGGCATCTCTCGGAAGATTCACCTCTCACGTCATACGCAGCACCGCCGCTGCGACGAGCAGGTGCACCCTCCGCCATTGACTGGCGAATTAAAGCTTTCGGGGGAGTGATATGTTTCTTGAAGAAGGGTTGCCAATATGACGTAGCACCGAGTGCAGACGACGGCGGTTGGTTGGAATATGCCTCGAAGAGGCTTAGCCGGCATGGCTCATCAGTACAGACAAACAGGGCGTTTTGGGGGGTGATATGTGATATGCATGCACTCTGCGTATCTGAGCCGTTGCCTGCCTGCTTCCGTTGGTAATCTTCGCACGTGAGGCAGAATACTGTAGGTAGTATTGTAGCATAGGCATCATGCTGGGCAGATTTGAGATCTGGAATCGCCAACCGGCTGCCAATTCTTTCCAAGACGGGTGAGGCGTTGACAAGCTCAATCAAGAGGTTGATCCATCATGTTCACCGAAGCTTTAGCCGTATAAGCTTGCGACCAAGCTTGCCAAACCCCGCGCCCCAAGACTCACAAGATGGAGAGAAGGGACTGGGCGCTGTTGGCCAAGAATTTGGAGGATTGGATGCAATGCACTATGACATGTTCTCCCAACGCCATGAAACAACAGACTGAACTTTCCGAGTCCTTATTAAGGCAGGTCGGAAAACAGGTTGATTGTTCACCATACTATGCAGTAATATAACCTCACAGTCTGTAGGTTTGTCGTTCCAAATTCGCAGATAAACTCCATAACCTGAATATTATACCCGCGTGTAGATGCAGATGAGGGAAACTTGGTTGTGATGTAGTTGCAAGATTCCTTTTGTCACACAAACGGGGCACATAATTCTACCATGCCAGATGATCAGGGCATGCCACGGCTATATATAATCGCTCGTGCTATATAAGCACTAGGCATGCACTGCACATCCGAAGGGGGTATACAGCAAGATGAAGATTGTCGGTCGCGGATTATCGGCTAACAGGGTTGGCAAGATTGTTGATGGAAGAACAGGCTGATCATATCACCAAGTGTAGATATGTTTCTCCTATTGGGCCGTATGATGTGTTTGTCAGTTCCCGAATGCCTATTTGGTATCTTAACCCAAGTGACCGCCCGCTAGGCCAGATTTTCAAGATGCAAACAAGTGTAATGCTAGACTTACAACGCTGTAGGAGACATCCAACTGGTCCATACTCCGTGCTGGGCGGCGTTGCAATGCATCCCTCTCTAGGAAAGAAACGGCCCTCGATCGCTAAACCGCAGCCGCCCTTAATCGTGACTTCACACCATGTATAAGGTGTGCCCATCCCAAGAATAGCAATCCTGACCTGTCGTGTCAGGTCTGCTCCACGTGGCATATAGGCGATCATGTCGGGTAGATTGTACCGAATATCGTTACAAGACCTGCTGAGTGGCGATGCGATGCCACCAAACTCCAGTATACGCTTGACTATCGATGCATTCCAGCCAGTCATAAAGCGCTGGACTCTGGTAGAGCTCCCGCGACTACAGTCTTTTTCTGACTACCGCGGAGTGGAGTTCACACAAAACGACTGTGATAAAAGCCGCGTCAGTGTGGTGGTGCGTTGCTTGCCATCGCCGAGGCTCGCAGTTGCTGCTCCCTAGGAGGCTCGAACGCATTAACCGCATCTCCCTTTCTGAGAGCTCGTTTTCGTTTCAGGGCATCCCATTCGGCTTTCCAGTGGTTGATGCTGTCCATGAGCTCTGGGTCGGCATCTTCGGGTACATAACCCAGACATGAGACCTCAATCGCACTCAGTTGGATTTGCAGGTTGAGTATCTCCATTTCACCTTCGCTTTGGTCCTTCTCCCTAGCGCGGGAATTAGCATTGGTCGTGACCCAGACAAAGACTGCGTGGCATGTACTTACAGCTCCTGCACACGCTCTTCCAGATAGATGATCCTCTGAGCCGCTCGCTCGGCCCTGGTGATCAACAAGCCATGAATGTGCTGAAGAAGGGGGGAGGTTAGCTACGTGACAAGGAAAAAGGGGGGAATAAAAATTACATCTTGTTCTTCTTGGCGAGCTTTCAAGTTGGTAACTACTCCTACTAATGCGTCGTGCAGTTGTTCTGCGTCGCGCAGCACTCTCCGTGCATGATCCGAAGGATCTCCGAAATGACTTCTCCGCCTTGGACTCGCTTCCTCCGTTTCATTCTGGTGCGATCGCGGTGGCACGGCTGCACTGCCCGCGTCTGACGAAGGCACTCGGGCGAAGCGTATTTTCTGCTGAACTGGCGAAGGTTGGCCCGAGGACATGGGCGGTGGTCCTCCATGGACGCTCGAGATGGACGATGGATTCCGTCGGTGTCCCTGAGCTTTCGGGCTAGAGCTTTGGCGCAGTATCTGCTCCATTTCGTCCACCCGCGCATGCAGGTTGGCGACGCCGTCTCCTTGCAGCCCGCCGCCCCCTGATAGCCTGGAGACCAGATCGTTGAGCCTCTGCACGAGAACGTCGCGGTTATCCTGGCTCAGGTCCTGCTGGCTGTCTTGGTCAACGGCAGATAATCGTGGCTTTACCGAACGATGCAAAATGGGGGAATGCCGCAAGGGGGAGAGCGGAGACATGCCCAACGAGTGAAGGCTCATGGAAGGGGAAGGCGGCGGTGATAGACTGATGATTCCATCCTCGGTATAGTAGTCCTGGCTCTTGACGCCATCAAGAGACGGCGTCCGTGGCTCAGAAAACGCGTCGTCTTCAGAATCCTCCGACATGATGATGCGCGACTGTTGTGTACAGATAGATGTCAGGTTATGTAAGTTATTTTGAGTGAATGCAATCGAGCGAAGCAGATTAGCCGTGGTTGCCGTTGGCTAGATTTTCTTTATTTTACGTGTCATGGCAGCATCATGGCTGCTAGGTAACTTGGGGCCCGTGGATGGCTTCATATCATCATCCATTAGGTACGGGAGGATTGAATCATTGAACTGGACCTGAGGAAGCTTAGGTCGGGCCTTACCGACCCATAAACAGCACGCGCTACGGAGTACTACATACTACAGCACTCAGCATGGACTACAGTGGGTGGGTTGGCCAATGCACACCGCCAACCCCTCCAAGTCCCAGTGGACAGGCGCAGACTCCCAGGTCTTTTATTGGTGACATTTTGGAAAATGAGAAATATATTTGCAGCCTACATTGATCAGTTAGAAGGCCCCCTTTTGAGAAGAGCAATACTCGTGCATGTGCGTTAGGTAATCAGCAATGGGGGGTGGCTCTACTTTACGTCGTGCTGCGCCATAATCTTTTGAACTTACGGATACTGTCTCTCATTTCGCGCAGGCGGAAGACAGGTTGGCAGGTTGGCAGGTTGGGTTGTCTGTATGCGCCCGAGAAACACTAACCTTAGATCTGAGACTCACAGTTGCAGCTGCGTGTGTGTGGGGGGCAAGCTTCAACTTCTCCATGCGGTATGTCAGATTTATAGGAGGCTGGCTGCTAGGGTCTCTCCTATTTGGCGAGCACAACCCCCATGCGTAGGCAATGCATGCATTGTTCCCTGGGCTGGAGCGGTAACTGTCGGTAGTCGAGTTATTAGTGTCATGTTACGACGTATAATGCCGCATAGCATGGCATGAACAAAGACGTGTCGTGTGGGTAGAGCTCACCGATCTCAGCATCACCTGCATCAGAGAGAGAGAGAGAGAGAGAGAGAAACAGTGTGTATCAAGGTTAAGATGAAGGAGCCTCACATGTTGTTTGTGGTATAGAAAATATGGCCGATTCAACGCCGTCTTTATTACCCACTCACTGAGTTGACAGCTATCTGACTATCTGGCTATCCTATCTTATGCTAAGCATGCCATGCCTGTAATCAGGACCTCGGTAGAGTCGACGTCCGTGTTCCGTCATTGGGAATCGCGGGGCAATGATGGGCTTCTATGTAGGCTTGTGGTGTCGGACAGGGGTCGTTAGCTCGACTGGACTCGGCATAGAGTTCCCATTATCCTTTTAAGCTGCTATTCAACTTTCCTTGTTGCCGAAGCGAAGCCGTCTTGACTGTACGTATCACACGACCTAACCTAGAACTTCCTTTGGGCTTCTCGCAACAACCTCCAACTCTCTCCATGGAACCTCAATGCCCCTTTTCGCGCTTTTCCTGAGCATCCTCCAGACTCGGCCGGTCTTCAGCAGCACTGGCGGCTCTCTTTCCAGAGCCACAACCCGCCCATCATGTCTTGGAAAGCCTCAACCCAGCTGATGGATACCATCCGTCACTATGCAAACTTCCCGGCCACGGGCGTGAGCTTGAGGCAGATGGTCCAGTTCGGCGAGAAGCCCTCGATTGGTGAGTTCCAAAGACACTCTCCGTCATTGCATTTCCCTATCACTCCTTTTTCAATTCCGGAGGAGGGGGCTGTTTGCGCCTTTTTGATTTGGGATTCGAATTGTTGTTGCGTCGCTTGCTGCTTGCTGCTTGCTTGTCTTGCTAACCCACCAGCTTCTCCCACAGGAACTCTGTTCCGAGCCTCGCAATTCCTCGCTGAAGAACTCCCAATCCGTCTCGCACATCGAGTCGAAGAGCTCAACACCCTCCCCGATGGTCTCAGCGACATGCCCTCGGTCAAGAGGGTGGCCGACTGGTATGCACAATCGTTTGAGGTGAGCAACAATCCTCTCCCCCCCTCAGCCAATGCTATGGACGTTCAACGGGGTTGCGGTCGCAACATTCTTTCTTAGGCTGAGCTCACGGACCCTGACATGTGACACTCACACGCACACAGGAAATCACCACGCTCCCGCGGCCAGACCTCGACAAACAAGTAAGGGAACGATTACTAAAGCCCGGTCGCTTCAACGGCAAGACCTCGGCCATGCTGTCCGAGGCCACGCCCAACCCCAGCTTGGAGCAGGGCCAGTACGCCTCCATGAACGAGAGCATCAATACCAACACCAGCGCACTCGTGTCTAAGAAGACGCATGCCGCCCGGCGGTACTTCGCCATGGTGGACGACTCCGGGGACTGGCCGCCGGACCTGCAGGCGTACAACCAGAAGTTCTCGCAGACCCTCAACAAGATCAAGCGGCGGCACGACGGGGTGGTGACGACCATGGCGCAGGGTATCCTCGAGTACAAGCGCAAGCGGCAGCGCATGCAGATCGACAACAACATCCAGTCCTTCCTCGACCGCTTCTACATGTCGCGCATCGGCATCCGCATGCTCATCGGCCAGCACATTGCCCTGACGGACCAGAGCCACCACCGCGATCCCACCTACGTCGGCATCATCTGCACCAAGACCAACGTGCGCGACCTCGCCCAGGAGGCCATTGAGAACGCCCGTTTCGTCTGCGAGGACCACTACGGCCTCTTCGAGGCCCCCAAGATCCAGCTCGTCTGCAACCCTAACCTCAACTTCATGTACGTGCCCGGCCACCTGTCGCACATGCTCTTCGAGACGCTCAAGAACTCGCTGCGCGCCGTCGTCGAGACCCACGGCCAGGACAAGCAGGAATTTCCCGTCACCAAAGTCATAGTCGCCGAAGGCAGAGAAGACATCACCATTAAGATCTCGGACGAAGGGGGCGGCATCCCCCGCAGCGCTATCCCGCTGGTCTGGACTTATATGTATACCACCGTCGACCGCACCCCGAACTTGGACCCGGACTTCGATAAGAGCGATTTCAAGGCACCAATGGCCGGGTTCGGCTACGGCTTACCCATCTCGCGACTCTATGCTCGCTATTTCGGGGGCGACTTGAAGCTGATCAGCATGGAAGGGTGAGTTATCGCGATCACATACTATATAACATACCACTAACAAGAGCCTAGATATGGCACCGATGTCTATCTACATCTCAACCGTCTTTCCAGCTCATCAGAACCGCTGCAATAGCAATCAGCAGTCATGAGGGAGTGGTTATCCCGAGGATTGGCGTCGAGACAGAACATTAAGCGGCTCAAGGCGTTTGCCACCGAAATCTCCGAACGTAAGCAGGTCGGCGATATTGCCTCCATGGTGAACGAGCGCTCTTCTCAACATACGCAGGATAAGATCGATAGTGGCCACCATTAGCGGCAGCGCCCATGCCATCTTGTCGTGAAAGTATCTTCCAATATTCGAGACGGTTATAATGTCCCCGACACGACTGGACCCCAAACGGAAATTTCTATTTTATAGCCGAGATGATGTTTCAGGGAGCGTCCAAAGGGGAGAAGAGAAGAGAAGATGTGCGGAAGCTTATTTATCATGGACTCTTATATAGAGAAAGCGAGAGAGAGAGAGAGAGAAAGGGGAGGGTTTATTCGACTAGCTCGGAGGAAAAACTCGAAAAACACACAATCCATTTGGTTTTGCATTGGGGGTGGTCAACAATGGTCCATCCATAGGCGGCGGGTTGTAGGATCATGGGTTTGGCGGGAGGTATAATTGAATTACATAGCTTCTGCTCGACGACATGAGACGATCGATACTCATGTTCGGGCGAGGCACCACACACGGGTGGCTGGCTGGATTCGGGATTCAGAATAGGAGAAACAAGTCATGTTTGCACACACACACACATACACACATTACATATCACACAAACGCACCGACACACTCGTACGGCCGGCGTCCTCGGGGGCCTAAAGGGGGCCAGCAGATCCAGGAAAGGAATGGGAGGATCGGGAGGGACCCCTTCTATATCTCTTCTGGTTGGTCTCGAGCTTTCCAGCGCATTTGCTATCACCATACCTAGGGCATCTTCTAGAATCGGGCATGCATTCCAAATATATTAAACGTATTGAATTATTGTCTATATTTCGCATTCGAATGCTTTGTCAGGCCTGTATTGGCGTACAGCCTGTACGGAATAAATACATGCCTCTTGAGGGTTTCCCACGAGTTTTATGTCACTGCAGCTAACAGCGTGTGATATAAATTATAGTCGAGGATAAGAGTGGGAGTAAGAGAGTGTGTTGTCTACTGTGTATAAACAAACTTCCCACCTGGCAACCTCCAAATTCAGTCCCAATGCTCCCCGAAACTCCAACGTACAAACACAGGTGCCCCAATCGAGGGACAAATAAAGAGATGTTTAAGCTTTGTACAAGAGATCCAAGAAGCCAGTCGCCAGATCGACAACGACCGTCTTGTTGGGCAAGCTGCCCGCGACGCCGTACAGCGCCGCGCTGTCGCCGGTGGCGGCGCCCTTGGCCTTGCCCTCGACGGCGCGGACGCGCTCCTTCTCGCGCTCGGCCTCGATGACGGCCTCGAGGTCGGCGACGAGCTTCTCCCAGACCTTGACCATGGGGCGCGTTACGGCGATGTGCATGGCGGGCGGGTTCTGGAGGGCGTTGAGGTGCCAGCCCTTCTCGGACATGGCGTCGGCGATGTCGTAGATGTTGAGGTTGCGCGCCGTGAAGGCAACGACGGAGACGAGGGGGCGGCCGATGATCTGCAGCTCGGCCGACAGCGGCGGCGACGTCGTCGTGATGTGCTCGGCGATCTTCTTGGCGCAGCCCACAATCTGCACGCAGGCGTCGATGTAGCCCGGCTCGCCCACGCGCATCATCGACGTCCAGCAGCCGGCGATGAGGGCGCCGGGTCGCGAGCCGGCAATACCCGGCGACGCGTACACGCCGCCGCTCCAGTCGGGCGACACGAAGTATTGGTACGTGCGCAGCTCCTGGGTACGGTAAAGGACCGTCGAGTTGCCCTTGGGAGCGAAGCCGTACTTGTGCGTGTCGCAGCTGATGGAAGTCACACCCTTGAGGCGGAAGTCAAAGGGCTCGGTCTCAAAGCCGGCCTTCTCGAGGAAGGGAACCAGGAAGGATCCCAAGCAGCAGTCGACGTGCAGAGGGATACGGCGCTTTATGGCAAGCTTGGACAGGGCCGAGATGTCGTCAATGATGCCGTGGGGGAAGTTAGGGGCTGAGCCAACCAGGAGGACGGTGTTGCTGTTGATAAGGCGGGATACACGGTGGACGTCAACCTGGTGGGAGGGTGCGGGGCATGCGACAAGATGAATCTTGATCTTGAAGTACTCGCCAGCTTTGTGGAAGGCCGTGTGAGCGGTTTCCGGCAGGATCCTATTTCCTCGTTAGTGAATATTCCGGGACATATAGTCTGTGAGTTCGCAACGTACATCTCAGGCTCTGTGACGCCCCTTTCTACATAGGCCTTCTGCCTTGCGCTCAGGCAAGCCATGAGAATACTCTCCGTGCCACCGCTCGTCGAAACACCAGCCGCATTGGGCGGCGCATTGAACAAGGACAGTACCATGGCCACGACCTCGGCCTCCATCTTTCGCACGCCGGGGAAGACGTCCGGGTGGATGGGGTTGGCGACGGTGAACTTGCCGTAGGCCTCGGTCTGGAGCTTCAGCAGGTCGTCCTCGCCGTGGTAGACGGCGCCCGAGACGAAGCCGTCCTCCCAGCGCGTGTGGTCCATATTGGCGAGGGTGTCGAGCTCGGTGCGCAAGGCGTCGTCGGTCCAGGGCTCCTTGGGCAGGCTGAGGTACCGGGTCTGGCCGGCGGGGATCATCTTGCCCTGCATCTTGGCGAGGGCCTCGTTGACCTGCTTGCGCACCTGGGTGCGCACGCCGGGGGCGCGCAGGAAGTAACCGTAGAGGATGCGCCGGATGTCCGTGTATAACTCAGCGATTGCGCCAAAGAGGCCACGGCCCTTCAGCTTCCAGAAAGTGCGTCGGATGATGCGCCAGACGAAGAAAAAGAAGACGACATTCCGGACCCTATAGCAGATGGGGAATGTCGAATTAGCACGGCGCATGGCATTTCCTCCTGCATTCGACACAGAGATAAACACGGGGGCAAACGGGTCATTCTACTTACAGATCAAGATTGAGAAGAGCCAGTGAATTCGCTGGCCGGTTTCGCTTCACTCTCTCGAAGCTTTCCCTTAGGCTGATGGGCATGCGCGTAGAGCCGGGCATGATTGCGACACTTCTCCCCAAATGGGGCCTTGACTGGAGTATGGCCCTCACTAATAGACTCTCGTTGGTATATTCACGCACGGGCAGGATGTTCTAACGGCTCGGATAGGCTCGTTGTGATGGCAGAGATGGAACCGACCGATTTCCGGTTCTTCGAAAGTGTTGTGTTCCGTGGAATCGGGTTTATTGTAGGCAATTGACTGGAAGACAAGAAGAGCTCGGCAAGTTCTGGATGTGGCCGTGGCCGTACATTTATCATCTCGGGGGTTCTGGAAAGCTGCGCTAACCCGCATCGCACCCCTGTCCTGGTCCTGGTCATGGTCCCTCTCTTCCCCCCCCAATCCACTGTATGTAGTAGGTACAATTACCGAAAAGCAAGTCTTCACATGCCGTGGCAAAGAACAGAGAAAGAAGCGGCCAATGACCCTGGAGGCCGTCCTCATGCCTCAGGTACAACGGGCAGTATATCCCAGTTAGGGGCTGGTCCCACGTTCAACGGCGAAAACGGGGTCTGGGGGTTGTTGACTTTAATGCTTTGGGATCAACAGCGCTCTAGTAGTAGGTTCATCGGGGGCCGCAGGTGACAGTGACAGGCTCCAACAGGCTCCAGATGCAGCAGGTAGATGGACTAAGCTCGGCTCGCGAGTGCGAGTTATCTGATCTTATCAGATCCGAGGTCACTCGGTCACACCAGCACACAGCTGACATTTCTCGACAATCTGACTGGCTACCATCGACTGCAAACATACCCATCCGTCGCATCTCGCATTCAACTTATCGTGAGCAGCAAGAAAGCCTGCGACTATCTCAAAACCTAGGATGATCTATAAATGTTAATATTTTCAAAGTTGCCAGTACTTTTCTCCAAGGTACTCCCTGTCGCAACAGAAATCTCCGGGGGTGCCGAAGACAGCGATAGTCTATCATTGTCCAGTCCACAGCATCGTACCACCTCGAGGCCGAGACTGACCCGCATCACGGACACAAGGCTTAGCAAACATCACATACTCTTACATATCTCATGTTTCCCACTTGATCGTCATCTTTTCATTCGCCCTTGGAGGTTGAAGCTCGCCATCCAGTTGTTACAAGAGCATGTCTGCGAGACTAGGGATTCGATAAATTCGCGGGTTATCAAGTGAAAATGTCAATATTTTATATACTTCCTACACTCTAGCCGCCTTGTAAATGCTATAATCCGCATGCCAAACACATTACGACCCCCTATAAGCGCCGTATCTAAATGTGTAGATCCCAACAGATGCCCCTAACGCATCAAACGCCAAAGTCGCTGGTTGTGCCGCCTCCAGCTACGTACACCCTCGCGTCGCGTTGTCTCGTCCGTGGTCTTCGTGAAAGAGTCAATGTCCCGTCAGAGCCGCCCTTTGATCTCATCCCCCACTCCGCCCTTGTTTGTTTGCTCAAGCATTTTTGAACGCTTGTTGCCACTTGGGCAGGAATCGCTTCGCCTCTTCCTCGCACTGCACCTCACCCGGAGATGAGCTAGTAGCGCAACCAGGAAAGCGCACAACAATATCAGCATCCTCGTACTGGGCACCTACGCCGCTCTTGCTATAGGAGTTGAGCAATCGCTGAGGGACGATGGCGAGCTTAGACAGTATAGTGGGATGCCACTGCACAATGTGTTCCTGTTTGCATGTAAGCGGCATGATCTCGTAAATTTGAGCAAAGGGGCTTACCAAGGCATGGGTCTCGGCCTTCTGGAAGTTGTAGCTTCGATATAATGGGTCAAACCAAGTGTCCAGGAAGAACTCGGCCCAGTCGCCATTGCGGATTATGAAGCTACCCGACGATAGTCCCTCCTTGTCCTGGGTGAGCACGAACGAAACGTCGTCCCCTTTCAGGTGAGAGAAAGTCTTGATGATGCTGTCCGGAGGTACGACTGGCAAGTCCTTGATCATGTTGGTCTCCAGTTTGCGGGCACTCATGATATAGTCTTCAATCTTGAGAGCAGGGTTCATGATCAACGAATTCTGGTCCAGGTACCAGAAGTACTTCGCGTTGGGGTACTTGGCCATGGCGTGCCTCATAGCTGGCACCTTTGCCCAAGAGAGAGGCGAACCGTTCAGGTCATAGTCGTTCGCCGATACAAGGTGGACTTTGTAGTCTGGAGTGCCCGTGTCAGTAAGTTCTTGCGCGCCCTGAGAGTTGGGTTTCGTCTTGCTCCGTACCATTGATTTTTGCGTATTCCCTCCTGTTCGCTTTGGCATTTCTTATGAACTCGGGCCCGACGGCCTTCTCCTCGAATGCGGTGACGATTACCACAGGGGGGGTTCCTGTGATGACGCGCTGCGGGCTGGATTTTGTTTTGCTGCCGGAAAAGAGCCACAACAAGAATATGATGCCCAAACATGCAAGCGCAGCGAGCTTTAATCTGTTCCTCCGCAGTGCTGGTATTCTCGAGGATCGTGGTACGAACGGCGGCGGATTCGAGCTTTTCCTCGGAGGGTATGCGAAGTGCATTGCGATTCGTGGGGGAGACCCGAGGCCTCGAGGTTAACCCGAAAGAATCGAAAAAATAGTGAAGTCGTTTTCGTCGGGTCGAGGGTCTCGGCGACTTGCCGACTAATCTATTTGATCGTGTGCGAGACTTTGCGCCAAGCCTGTCATGCAATTTCCCGTATCACACGGTAATCCGCAATTGAAAGATGCCCGCAACTTTGCGCTGCTGTCAGGTGTGTCGGGAATGCGATTGACTCGGATCGATTGTCTTGACGGGGAAAAGGTTGTAGTGATAGTATCCAGTATCCCCTTTGACTTGCTCAACAGATGGAGGAGCTGAATGATGCTGCTTGCTTCCGCGGGTGGTGGTGGTGGTGGTGGCCAGATGGACCCTTAGAGAGGCACTGCGCGCGCAACCGCAGGTGTGGGTGTGGGTGTAGATACAACAAAGGGGGTTGAGCGAAAGTCGATTGATAAAGTAAACGATGCAGCTATCTCAGCCGTGGGTAATATAACAGACAGTTTAACAAGGCTTTTCAGCGAAGCTCCATCACCTTTTTAAGGTTAAGTATCTTCAATTGTACTTTCAGCAGTGATGACAGAATGGTGATGATCACAACAGATCGCAAATGTTTCCACCCGACTTCAGCGGATGATCAGCCCGAACGTGTGAATGATAATTTAATTAACAGCCTGTTAGTTTGGGATCTGGACCCTCTCACTCCCCAAAGTGCCCAAAGGCCACCAACTTCTGCCAATGGGACTGGCAGAGTCACAGACAGCGGCAGCAGTAACCGACCCGCTTTGCGCTTGGATCCTGGCATCTTGATCGTGCTTTAGCCCCCTTTTGGTGAGATGACCCCAGTACGTTATTTGATGCACTGCATATGCCTTGCATTCAATCATTCAGGAGCTCATATGTAGAAATGTAATTGTACTCAATTCAAAGAAAAGTAGTAATTATGGCATCAGGTTCATTCGCGAGTACATATTACGGGTAGGTCGAAGAGGCGCATCATTGGCGCATATATGTATCGATCTGGCCAGGCTTCAGCTTGTATCTTTCCCATAAGGGGTAAGCTGAAGTCGTGGTAGCGAAGCTCCAAGGAGCTGCTGCCAGTAAGGCTACATCAACCGATGGCCAAGGACCGAGTCTGTAGAAGCATAGACAAGACGCCTAGCTAGAAGACAGTCACAGGGCACTCAATATCTGCACACAGACTAGTTGCCACGATATGGAAGAGCAGCTTCGTGGCAACTTAAGAGTGTGCATGGATGAGACAGTCACGCAAATCACCAGAGAATGCGGCCATGGCAAGAATAATGCCAGTGTAATGACTGCGAAGTAATCGGACAGAAAATACACCCAGGAGCTATTGGTCTTTCCTGGATTCTGAAGTTTCAGCCTGTGGCTGTTCCTCGTCTTCCTCATCCTTCTGCACATTCAGGACTTTTTGGCTTGCCATGTCCAATGTGCGTTGGGTCCATTTCCGAGTTCCTTTCCAGACAGCCTAGATATTCAAAGTCAGATATGGCGCCAAAATAAGGGAGTAAGAGTGTTTGGCAGTGCATGCTTACCCAGAAAAGGGTCACAACTCCGATCAGGACCAGATACAGGTTGATGTTCTCCATCCGATCACGCCCGGTACCTCCACGGCGCCTGGCGCCCCCGCCGATGACACCCGATGACCGCAAATTCCACCATTGCCAAGGGCCCATGGCAAAGAATGCCTTCACAAACCCAAGCAAGCCGAGGGAGAACATCCCCTTGACGAAGTGAACCGACCAACCGTCCTCATCGAAGTCTCCCAATGGGAATTCACCCTCAACATCCGAGTCGAAAAAGCCAATGCCTTCTCCAACAGTTGCTACAGGATCCAGCCACAGACTGATGATGGGGTCCGCGACGAAGCCGAGTAAGAAGATACTCAAGACGACGATCAATACGGCAAGCGAGAACGCCAGGAGTGGGCTCCGAAGTCTCGTCGCCCACGTCATTCTCTCCAGCTGATACTGGTATTTGCATGTTGGGCACTGGAACTGGTTATTGGTACCAGCCATGTTGTATCTCCACTGCTGCAGGCAGCCTTCATGGACATATCTTTGGCCACCTTTGCACATGCAGGGCGATATCAAATATCCATCTTCGTCGCTGTGATAGACTCTCCTCGGAGGGCGCTTCCCCAAGAGTTGACCAATGCCTCGCTCATATGTTGGCGATACATAGTCAAGACAAAAGCGGCACTGGCGGGCGTTAGGGTCTTGTTCTGGGTCGAGATGATCGCCCTGAGCTTGTGTGCCATCGCCGGGGTTTGACGTGTCAGGGCCTGTGGCCGCTTCAGTATATGGATCCATCGCTCACGATACCACCTTCAAAGGCTGCCCAAGCCAGATGCTCTGTGATTTCGGGTTGAGGGGGGGGGAATAGTCCTGCGACTTGACGCCTGCTTCTGTGTGAAAGGGAAAGATAAAGGCGATCCTCGCGGATTCGTAAGGTTGCCGAGAAATACACAAAGAGAAACAAACAGGCTATCAATAAAGCGGCTTTGTAGGGAGCCTATAAGGAATTCATCATACTATTGCGATGACTCAGCTTTGAGATCATGCGAAGTAATGGCAAGCCTGGTGGATAGCCAGATAATGGTTGGGCTAGGGGGTTTCGTTGTTCAGATCTCGAGGATGGTGGGATGAGGAAATAGGTGGCAGGAAGTCAAAGGAGCTTGTCGGGTCTCAGGTACCGGCAAACCGAGGACGAAATTGGTCATCAGCCTAGGATGCCAGCCTCTCATTGGTCAAACGATACAAGTTGACGTCGCAACGCTGGCTGTTATGGCAGCCTGCACACGCTGACACCGATTGGGTTTTCCTATAGCTCGTAAAGCGTATTTGTGAGTCTAGCTCAAAGAATCATTCTGGAATGCCCTCGCGAAGGGAATGTATCTCATGCTGAGGAAGAAATGTCGAAAATTGCCAGGACAAAAAGAAGAAAAAGTACCAATTGATCTTATTGACTTATATCGGCACGGATCTTAGCAAGCACCGGGGTGGGGGACGACGACAGCACAAGATTGAAGAGCAGTGGCAGAGCACTGTGGTACACTTGGGAGCTTGGACCCCTCTAATCGTCCGTCAGCTCAGTCAAGCCCGCCCACCTAACAACTAGCCCGTACCTAGGTATCCTGTAGCGTAGCTGGTTTGCTGGGCCAGGCTGAAGGTCCAGGTGTAAGGAAGCTCTCGAACGCGCAAACTCCACGGTGCCTGGTTGGTGTTGAAGCTCCCTCCCCAAACAACCCACCGCCCGCCAGCCTTGCCTTGCCTTCTTAAATCCCCCACAATCCAACGACGTCAACATCTGTGATCAAGATACCCCCATTACATACCGTCGCCGCCAACATCAGTAGTCTGTCGAAGCCATGGCGGATCGATACTCCTTCTCTCTGACCACCTTCTCCCCTAGGTAAGCTGCCCACGCATAGCTAACTCCACTTGGGAATCATCACTGACTTTGGTTGATAGTGGAAAGCTGGTCCAGATCGGTACGTCACCATCACAACGACAGTTCGAGCTCGAGCTGTCCGGGACAGAGAGAGAGTCCGTCGGGTAGTTGCTGACCATCATGTTTTATCAGAGTACGCCCTCAATGCCGTCAACCAAGGTGTTACTGCTCTTGGCATCAAAGGTACGATTGCATCCACTGGTTTATGGGACCGCACCTAGGCGTCCATGGGCATCTGCTTACAATGTGTTTAGCAACAAACGGTATCGTTCTAGCGACTGAGAAGAAATCGTCTTCCCCCCTCGCCGACCCGGCATCGCTGTCCAAGATCAGCCTCGTCACACCCAACATCGGCATGGTCTACTCCGGCATGGGTCCCGATTACAGAGTCCTGGTCGACAAAGCACGGAAGGTCTCTCACACAAACTACAAGCGAGTCTACAACGAGTACCCCCCGACCCGGATATTAGTACAGGATGTCGCGCGGGTGATGCAAGAGGCTACCCAGTCCGGTGGTGTTCGCCCCTACGGTGTCAGTCTGCTCATTGCTGGCTGGGATGAGGGCATCTTGCCGGACGAGCAGAAGGAGGTCGAGGGCGAATCCGAAGATATGGACGGCGAGAAGAAGAAGTCTGGAAAGACTGGTGGAACTCTCAAGGGCGGTCCCATGCTTTACCAGGTTGATCCCTCTGGCAGCTACTTCCCCTGGAAAGCCACAGCCATCGGCAAGAGCGCCGCTTCGGCCAAGACATTCTTGGAGAAGCGATACACAGAAGGCCTGGAGCTTGAGGACGCTGTGCACATTGCCCTGCTTACACTGAAAGAGACCATTGAGGGCGAGATGAACGGCGAGACCATTGAGATCGGTGAGTTAACCCCAAGCGAGTCGACGGCATTGCTTAAGTGTATGTAATACTAACTGCTATTAGGAATTGTCGGCCCCCCGGCAGACCACCTTCTCGGCGTTGAGGGTGTTGAGGGTGCGACTGGCCCTCGTTTCCGGAAGTTGACACCCCAGGAGATCGAGGACTACTTGACGAATCTGTAATCGTGAGCCCTTCTTCAGCCTGCGGATAACGACGACACTCGCATGTATAATAGAATAACATAGAGGGTCAAGATATGAATGTTGCTACGTGTGACGAAGCGTTTTCTGCACGATCATGAACGAATTGCGTGGGCCGCAAGCTACAGATATGATGGTTCCGTCGAGCCCAGGCGGAAGGGGCACTTTTGACCATGGGCTATCTGTTTCTGTAGTAATACCCAGCTGGCCGTTTGCGTTGGCTCCAGCAGTGTAAACCTCGCCGCTTAATGTGAGGATTACTGCGTGAGATTGGCCGACCGCACAATCGGCGACATCGTGATCTTCGATGACAACCGGTGCCGGACTATCAGAAATGCCATCTAGGAAGCCAGGTAAACCGGGATGGCCACCCCAAGCGTAGAGATCATTACCCTCTGTCAATGCCATTAGGAGGTAGCCGGCTGCTGCAAGCTTCTTGACCTTGCCTGTGGGCAAGTCTTCGAGCTCTGCCACTATTCTCGGGTCCTCTGCCGGGCTATGTTAGGGTTAAACGAAGCTTGGTTAGTATCAACAATTCCTAAATCATGGCGGCTTTGTGGGTTTACGCCTTACCTATCATCTGACACCTCTCTGCAGAGACATGCTTCGTAGCGCTCGTCGCCCCATGTCCATACCTGTCCTGTGGGAGACAATGCTGCAAAGCCGGTCTCGTATGCTACCAGCTGGGAGACATCACGCAGAGACGTAAATATTTCCTGGGCCTTTCCTTCCTGGAAATGCGACTCTGATCGGTATTGTTTCACGGCCTCACCGTCATATACTGTTCGTGGTTGATGTTAGCCAACCTTGAGCTAGGGGATCAAGTCTACTTGGATTCGGGGGTGGTGGATGTGCCCCGACCTGCAATTGACCCGTTGCCGGCAATAGCTGCCAAAGACCCAAGCACTTTGTCCTTCAGACTTTGCGATTGCATCCAATCCTCGGGGACGCCAGCTGTCCGAATTCCATTGGATGTTTTCACTGATTTGCAATTTGTCAATACTTAACGCAGGCATACTCGTCGATGCGACTTGCGGGAGGCCTACCCAATGTGCAGGCTAACGACGCGTGAGGCCGGTCTATGACAGCGTCCTCCAGGACGAGTTGGAAGCTTGTGAAATCGATCGGCTCACTCGAAGCATCCGCCTTCCCATCGAAATCGTCCAACTGGTTCCAAGCGTTGTTGCCTGCTGCATACAGTTCCATCTCGTTCTTGAATTGAAGTCTGTTCTATTGAATTGAGATTTGACTTTGAACATAGGATGAAATCAATCGTCGTGTGCAAACGATCCACGAACAGGCCGGCCAATAGAGATGGCTCGTTACCAACCTTGCCAAGTTGCTTCCAATAATATGAACCTCTCATAATACTGTTACTGACATCCTCTCTACATCTATTGAGCAAATCAAGGCAATTAATTGATTGCCTGACTACTTCGTTCATTCGCCGCCTGGGCTTGTTTATATATTTACATGGTCGTGAGGAGATAGTCTCGTTCTACAAACTTCCGTGAAGTGGCAGGCCTCCTGCATCGCTCAGCCTGTCGGCCTTATCCCCGGCAAACGAGGAAGGGATCAGGCTCGTTATAAGTCCAGGAACATCCGTTCTTTCTGCACTCCATTCTGCATGGTCTCGACAATGTCCCAAAGGTTGCATGCGTATTGACCTCCCGGCTTCAATCTGAACTTGGTGATATATTAATGGTATCGCAATTCGCACTTGCTGGCTGCTTTATTCCCACGATGGTTGGCGACATGGGTTATGTCTCTGATTCAAGCTCAGAAGGGTACCTCGAGATATGGGAATTGGAGGACCTGCTGCCTCGCGAGTCCGAGATCGACTCGGGTCCTGAAGTGACCGAGGAACTAGACAATGTTCCATCAAGCCAGTCTGAAAAGACAGAAACAAACAAGGCCACCAGTTTGCATGCTAGAGCTTACCAGCTGGAGATGCTGGAGGAGAGCTTAAAGCAGAACATCATTGTTGCTGTGAGTACTCACGCAAAGCCCCTGACCACTTCCACTTTGCTCACCAGCCGTACATAGATGGATACAGGAAGCGGGAAAACGCAAGTGTAAGAACATGCATCACCCAGCAGATTACTTGTCTATGTCTATTATTGTTGCTTTAAGCACACGCCTGATGATGATATCTCTTTAGTGCTGTTCTTCGAATCCAGGCAGAGCTGGACCGGACACCACCTGGAAAGGTAATACTTACAGTACCTACACATTCATAATGAGTTGACTAAATCTGTTGTACAGGTCATATGGTTCCTGGCCCCTACCATCCCCCTCTGTCAACAGCAGTATGACACCATCAGGGCCCAGATTCCCAGCGCCCAAGTCAAAGTCCTTACTGGCAATGACAACGTTGATGCGTGGTCGGATCCTTCGATCTGGAACGCCTTTTTGCAAAACGTCAACGTGGTTGTCTCCACATATCAGGTACTGGTCGACGCTGTTTATCACGCATTCGTCAATCTCAGTAACCTCACACTTCTTGTGTTCGATGAAGGTAAATACACTCACTATTGACGTATGATCATATGGCTGCTAATAACAAATAGCACATAACTGCACGGGTAAGAGCCCGGGAGCCAAACTTATGGCTCGGTATCGAGACTACAAAGCCAATGGCCGTCCCGTACCATTTGTGCTCGGGCTTACTGCCAGCCCCGTCATTGGATCAGACTTGGATGCCCTAGAGGAGCTCGAACACACTCTAGACGCAGTTTGCAAGAGTCCATCGCGGCACAGGGCAGAGCTTCTCGCCATGGTCAACCGCCCAGTCCTCTCTATCCAGCCATTCGACACCCAGTCGCCTTCCGGCCATGTTACCCCCACACCTCTCATGTCCAGCCTTCACGGGGTATACCACGGGCTTGACATCCGACGTGATCCCTTTATCTTGCGCAAAAGGTTGGAGAACACTGAGCGCAGTCGCATCGAGCTGTGCAACGCACTCGACAAGCATGACACCTACGCCTTTAGGCAGATGAAATCATTCTGCAGAAGGAGCGAAGAGATTTGCCGCGAACTTGGTCCTTATGCCGCCGACTACTTCATTAGGACATCTCTGGCTCACTTTATAGGCTCTGTTAAGACCAACAAGATACTATATTCGTCAGTGGAGTTTAATGAGAAGCACTATCTCTCCACGGCTTTGGAGAAAGCCGATACACGATTGTCCTCTTCCGAGACCACAGACGTATCTCTAAAGCTTCAGGCACTCAATGGTCTGCTACTGGGCTGCGAATCGGATACACTGGGCATCATCTTCGTCAAGGAGACTGGTACAGTCAATGTTCTCATGCACATGATATCAACACACCCATTACTTGGTAGCCGATTCCGGGTTGGGGTTATGGTTGGCACGTCGCGATATGCTGGTAGACGACGAGATATCGGCGAACTCGGCCAGGAAGCTTCTCTCACATTGGACAAATTCCGTTCCGGAGAGCTAGACCTGCTAATAGCCACCAATGTTTTGGAGGAGGGCATCGATGTTCCGGCGTGTAATCTCGTCATCTGCTTTGACCAGCCTACCCACCTGAAATCCTTCATCCAAAGGCGTGGCAGAGCTAGGATGAGGGAGTCCAAACTGGTCATTCTCGTCGAAGGTGGTTCGGACAAACAATTGGAATGGCAGCAGCTTGAGGAGAACATGAAGAGGAAGTACGAAGACGAACAGCGTACGCTGACAGAGATGGATGCTCTGGAGCATGTTGAAGAGGCATACATTGCCCCGTTCTGCATCCCAACCACCGGTGCGCAACTCGACTTCGACCAAGGCAAACCACATCTGGAGCACTTCTGCGCAGTACTGGGTTCTCGTCAATATATCGACACACGACCGTACTATGTTCTCGAAGAGACAATTTTGCCGAGCCAGCCTCCTCAGATCAGGGCCACGGTCGTCCTGCCGCCGATACTACCCCCTGAACTGCGAAGGGTCCAGAGTGCCAACATGTGGATTTCAGAAAGCAACGCTTTCAAGGATGCCGCCTTCCAAGCCTATGTTGCGCTCTACCGTGCCAAGCTCGTCAACGATTATTTGATGCCGCTTAAGGACCATGAGCTTCTCCGGGGAGTCGATCCGCGCGCGCCCATTATCGAGGTTAACGACCAATGGAGCCCTTGGCCAGATATCGCGGGTTTATGGTCGAACTCACCAACTTTCTGTCATCCATTGAGGATTAAGGGCCCGGGAGACGAAGTTTTGAACGAGTTTGACGTTATACTACCTATACGTCTGCCCAATATCGGAGATTTCAAAGTCTACTGGGATATGAACCCATGGACTGTAGAGTTTGGCGACTTCTACGAGATTGAACGAAGCGGTATCGACTATGAACAGACGAAAGCTCTGATCAAGTTGGCCTACGGCCACCGTCTTAAAGAGCGGGACTTCGGGCAACACGTCGTGCAATTCAGGTCGAAGCAAGGGAGTGTGTCCGTCGATGACCTCGGCCAGCATCAATTCACTCACGAGATGTCTCTTTCCGCCCGGGACGGATTTCCATTCCTCGTGAGAATCAACATCAACGACGCCCCTTACATTTACGACCAGTACTTGCCATCCAGGCCAAGCGAGGACTTGGTCAGGGAGAGGAACAAGTACGAACTGAAAGACTTCACGGGCGAAGAACCTTGGTTGGCTCTGAGGAAATGGCCTCGGCGCCGTGACTTCCTGCATATGATACCCACCGACTCTGACCCTGGAGCTGCGGTTTCGATCAAGCCTTACGGATCGGCCTGGCCCCTATCCTACTGCAAAGTTGATTCCACGCCCATCTCGAACGTGCAATTCGGCTCGCTAATACCATCGATTACGCACGTATTGGAGGTTTATCTCGTTGCTGAGAGGCTCTGTGCCACTCGTCTCAAGCTTCTCGAGATTTCCGACATCTCTTTGATTGTCACGGCGATTAGCTCCCCGCAAGCTAGGGAGGCTACTCGCTATGAGCAATATGAGTTTATGGGCGACTCTCTTCTCAAACTCCTAACCGCCGTCAATGTCATGGCACATCGTAAGTCATACGTCTTTATTGATTTGTTATCAATTATCCTCCTCCTCCTGCTACCTTGAATATCCGTCTTTCAGTTGCCAGTTTTCCGCATGAAACACTCTCTGACCATACAATAGACCCGTATTATCCCGAGGGCTACCTATCAAAGAAGAAGGACTTGATCGTATCCAACTCACGCTTGTACCGCTCCGCCGTCGAAAACGAGTTAGACAAGTTCATTCTTACCAAGCCTTTCACGGGTAAGAAGTGGCAGCCGCAATGCGTCGAGGACCTTGTCTCCCTCGACGGATTGGGCGGCAAGCGCATGATGTCCACCAAGACACTAGCCGATGTAGTCGAAGCCTTGATATGGGTCTCCTACCTGGACGGCGGCCTTCCCAAGGCTCTCGATTGCATCCAGCTCTTCATCGAGGAGATAGGCTGGCTGGACCTCGAGGCTAGTCGCCTCAAGCTCCGCGAGCAGATCCCCGTCAACCCGGCCACGTTGCCTCCCTTCCTCGAACCCTTGGAGAGGCTCATCGGCCACACGTTCGCCAACAAGAGCCTCCTGGTCGCGGCCATCACCCACGCGTCGTACTGCGTCGGCGCCTCGAGCGAGACCAGCATGGAGCGCCTCGAGTTTCTCGGCGACGCCATCCTCGACTACGTCGTCGTTACGGAGCTGTGGAAGCACGGCCTGTCGGAGCAGGACATGCACCTCCTCCGCACGGGGTCCGTCAACGCGGACCTACTGGGCTTCGTCGCCATGGAGTGGACCGTCGACCGCCAGGAAAGCAAACTCGTCAACGACATACCCGTCGAGGTGACGGTCCAGGAGCCCTTCTGGAAGTTTATGCGGTTCGACTCGCGCGAGATCGCGCTCCAGCAAAACGCCGTTAAGGAGCGGTACCACCAACAACGGGGCGACCTCCGCGACGCCCTCGAGACCGCCCCGACGTACCCCTGGACCCGCCTGGCCCAGCTCGCTACGCCCAAGTTCTTCTCCGACATGTTCGAGAGCGTCATGGGCGCCGTCTGGCTAGACACGGGCGACATGGACGCCTGCCGTCGCCTCACGGAGCGCGCCGGTATCATGCACTACCTCGAACGACTTCTCCGGGACAAGGTCGACGTCCTGCACCCCAAGAACCAGCTCGGCCAGATCGCCGGCGACAAAAAGGTCCGGTACCGAGTCCGCATGGATCCCGACGCGGGCCCGCTCCCGTACTCGTGCCGGGTTTACGTCGGAGACAAGCTGCTGGTGGACGTGGCGGGCGGGTTCAAGAAGGAGGAGGTCCAAACCAAGGCTGCGGAGATGGCGTACTTGCTACTGAAGGAGCACGGTTTGGTGTATCTGGATGGGTGCCCACTTCAAAGTGATTGTGAGGGTGCTGACGATGTTATGAAAGATGCGTAGAGCAGGACATTGTGATGAGCTTATGAGTCCTCGTTAACAAAAACGGCGCCATCCATAGGCACGTTAGGAAAACAATTGCAATCTATTAGTGAACTAGTCTAAAGCAGCGCGGCCATCTCGAGGCCTTCATAACGGGCTCATTATACTCATTAGAAGATGCATGTCTGGGATGTCTCGCTTCTTCTGAAATCCGAACATAACCTCAGTGGGATGTTCGTATGAGCAACATTGTGCTTTCGCCATATCTTTTTGGCAAATCGGAAGTGGCCATTTCCACCTCAATCAGAAGAGTCGCGAATGTAGTATTCGGAGCAATAAATCATACACAATATCTCGCCTTGTGAGCTTTTGGTCTGCTCTGAGGAACGAAGGATGTCGTAGGCTTCAGACCTCATCCTCACTTCCACTCTCATGGGTCTCTATATAATCTGCACCCGTGGATGCGAACTGGGTCTGCTTGCCAAAGTTTCGTCGCATGTCCTATTTGCAGTTAGTATGTACACTCATGAGTATTTGATGGTGATACACGTACAGGACGAGCCCATCCATTGCGGTCCGGTCGACGTCGGATGTGGTTTCTCGAATTGGAGGTCTGACTGGTGGCGCCAGTGCTTGTCTGTCCTCCCGAAGATGAGGCAGCAGGTCCGTTTTTTGAAGCTCGCGACGTGTAAATCGACGCATTGGTAATTCCTGCGCGGGAATCGCTGGAAACCACGGACGCTGTTCCGCTCCGGCTGGCATAGCTGCCGTTACCAGCACGGGCTGCTTGCAAGTGAGGCGGTACAAAGCCCGGAGTGCATCCAGCAAAAGCAGGTGCATTTGTTTGGGCACTGCGACTTGCACCGGCTGCTGGGTGATTCTGACGTGATGAACCGTTTCCCATGGACGTGACGCTTGGCGACTGTTGTCGGGTAGGTGTACTCTCGGTAACTCGGGTGGTTACTGACGTCTGTCCGCTGGGCCGCGTGGCCGCGGCATTGCTCGAGGGCGTACGAAGGCTCAAGTTACCAAGACGTTGATCAATTCCGGTAGAGTTAGACTTGCCAGGAGCAACGCTCTTCGCCGGCAAAACCTGGTTTTTTATTTATGTTAGTTGAAAAGTTTAATAAAAGAGGTGGGTGATTATCGACAAACCTCGTCGTCATCGTAGTCGTCGCCGTCACTGTCAGACCATCCATTGAAGGTAGCTGGCGCACCGGTGGAGTCATCGTCATCAAAGTCCGTGTCCATGTCATACGCGCCACGAGGGTCGTCATCTCGAACGTTCTCGTCCTTTTCATAATCAAAAGGAAACCGTGCCAGCAGAGCTCTCTCATCCTGGACTCCTGAAGGGTTGCCGGTCACGTCGATTTGCGACAGATCCTCGTTGGGATGGGCAACGGGGGTATCGCCAATGTCAAACTGCTTACGCCACTCGCAGCACTCAATGCACCACTGTTCCAATCGTTAGTCCCAGGTAAGCATGCCAGGGGCACTCGACTTACACGAAGCTTGTTGCGACGTTGATTCTTGCTGTACTTGTCTCTGTGCTTGAACAGAGAGCAAGGCCCGTGGCACTTGAACTCGGTGACTGGTTGACCCGAATGCAACTGGCAAACCATCTTCAGTGCCTTGATGGCCGGGTTGTTCAAGGGCAGCCGCGATCGTCTCAGGGCATTCTGGTACTTCGCTTTTTGATTCTTCGAGAACTTCTCTTGAAGCTCCCAGTGCTCTGCCATGTGGCACCATAGCCTGTGATATGAGTACTTTACAATGCGAAGGCGTTATCTCGATGTTCAAAGACTTACTTCTTGGGCAATGCATGGTCGCTAGAAAACTAGGTCAGTTGATGCTGTGTTGTTCTCTCGGAGGTTGTACTTACTGGACTGCAGCCATCTTGACCAATGTGCTCTTGCTGTGGCGTCCAATGTAGGTTATTGACTATGTGAGCTAGAAGATAGAACGAGTTGTCAGTAAGAAATGGCCTAATCGTTGACAGGTTGGGATCAGATATTCTTGAGGGGGTGTTGCGCAGAGACGCATATGTGTAAATGTGTGGAGGACCCAGTGTGGTGCCATGAGGGTGGCTTCTTGGAACAATATGGATGAAGATGATGCAAGGCGGGGTGGACTGTATAAACGTGCAAGATAAATTCCACAAGCAAAATGTTCAACACAGAAACCTGTGGGTTGAGGAACACACCACAGTGATGGTGTGCTTGGGGTGTAGAAGTTAGATGAGAAGAAAGAAATACACATACCTTGGAGCTGACAACAGTACAGAAGTCAAGTGAATGTAGCTGGGTTCTTTCTGTGATTCGGTTGAGAGAAGAAAACTGCGTGCACCTGTTTTAGATTTGAGGCCTGATGGAGTGGACAGGTAGACGAGGGAGTGATCAGATTCATGTAGATACCACTAGAAGTAGGTTCACATGTAGAAAGGTTGCGAGTTTGCAAATATTCCACATGCCACGGCGTGGTTGGGGATGGTGAGTTCGTTGAGTAAGATGGGTGCAGTGAAGGGAGTAAGATAAAAATACCTGATGATTCGGGCCGTACTTTGCAGCAGTACGTAGGAGGGAGGTATGTGGGAGGAGCACGAGTAAGAAATTTTGTCGAGATTTATGAGGCAAAGGGCCAAAGAGTGGTCAAGATATTGGGAAGTTTGACTTGTACTTACGTGGTTTGCTTGTGCTTGATTGCCTCTCTGGAAACTTGAGTAACAGAGAAGAGATCCCGGAGTAGGAAGTTGTTGAAGAGTAGGAATGGAGGGTGATCCAAGTGGAGAGATAGAGATCGATGAGGTTTGTTGCTAGTGCTACGAGAGGTGATGTTCTCAGAGGGGTTTGGGGAAAAGGCAGCTTCAGGTATGGAAGATTGTTAGCTTCAATAATGACTGCTGCTGCTGCTGGGGTAATTTGTGAGAACGGAGGGAAGAAATGGTTGACTGTTGAATCAGATTGGGTTGAAGGGTTCTAGCCCAATGTTGGCGGTTTGGTTGCATGTGTGCATACGCGTGAGTGCCTTCCTTTCCAATGTGATGTTGTTGTTGTGGGGAGCAACTGCAGGAAGTTCCCGGTGCTCTGAAGTACGTATACTTACAAACGGCCACAAACGCGGGCAGACGATAAGTTATGTGATGATGGAGGAGCTTTCTTCAATTATTTGGTGAGAGTGAAAGAGATATCTGCTGGTCCGGTTATATCCTGCGTTAGAAGACCATCAAGCAACATATCATTGAGTGGAAGAGGTGATGGGTTGTAACGATTATATCAATCTGTTTACCAATACGACTGCTTCATCTTGGCCTGCCCACATGATTACTTGACATACATCCAGTATGTGCTTACATATCCAGGCAGGTACGCCCTTGGGCGTAACTGAAACCATCGCCTGGGTCTCTGTAAATACGTAGACAGGAGTTACTTTGTCCATACAAGCCAATCCTTCTGCATGGTCTGGGTTCATTGTGTTGTGGTCTTAGAAAACCATAACACATGCATACAGCTCATCAGGTCTTCCACATCATGGAAGAACATGGAACATCAGAGGCAACAAATTGCAAGCTTCAAAGCAAAAAGCCCAAGTGCTTGGTTTCTCCTATCCCATTACCTAAGGTGTCCAGACATGGCAACGTGCTCTCTTTGTATGATAATCATGTTCTCAAATGTGAAGATATGCCCTGGTCCATACCCATCACCCAGAAACTGGCTCTGTGAGATGTATTCTGGTTCAGCTTAATCGAGTTTGGTTTCTTTATGGCAAAGCTGAATTTGGTCCTCGGGATGCTGACATGGCTTTATGGCTAGACAGACCCCTTGAACACTTCAAAGTTCCCCGGAGGTGACAGATATCGAGTGCCGTCCAAGAGCGTGGGTGAGTTATCGAGAGGGGGCTATCGACCACCGCAGCCAAGTACATGATGACCTCAATTATCAGAGTCCTCAAGTCATCATCATATTGTCGCCCCTTGCTCAAGTTCCATTGCCACCGCAATAGTGAACCCGGCAACGGACCATCTCGAATATCCTCCAGGACTTATAGCACAACAGCTCGGTGGCACAAAATACTCCAGCAGAACCGCCTACAGAGAACGCCTGCTAGACCATCTCCTTGAAACAAAGGCGGTGCCTTAAGTGCTTTCAACACAACGATGTCTGCCGGAAGTAATCCAGTCAGTAAGCACACAAGCCTTCGATGAACTCCCGACGCGACATGACACGGCAACCGCGGCCTCTTGGAAGGACTTTGGGTACCAATAAGTCCTTATGATACTCAAATACCCCCTCCCTATCACCACTGGTAAAAACACATTGTAGAAGAGGACACATGCCATGTAAACTCATTACACTACAGAGAAACCCGATCTGGAAGAAACTTATCATTGTATGGCAGAACCCGTCCAGTCCAACCTCTCTCCCGTTTTACCCTCATCTACCGGCCATCTGCACACCCGAAGGAAGCTGTCATCATTGAATGCACCATAAACCCGTGCAGAGTTGTCCGGGGTGCATACGGCACGGACCCGAGCTTCATCCACCTTGTTGCCATGCGACAGGAAACCCCTATCTAGCGGCACACCAGTCTCGGGGAATCCTGCCCAGCCAATCTTCCTTCGATCCGACCGTCTTCGGCTCCGAAGGACTGTAGCATTTTGCGATGGGCTCGCCAATACGGACACGTCTCGTATCCCCTCTATCCTGCCTGGAGCAATCGGCAACCGCCACCCGTTCGTGCCAACGAAAACACGTGCGACCAGACTCACCGCGGGGGCCACCCAAAGAAAATCTGGTTACTAGCAGGCATCTGACAAGATCAATGCGTTCGCCTCGGTCATGGCGGTCAAGAGATTCCGCCTTGTCGGGAGAACTGGAGTCAAACGGGCGTCACGATAATAACGTGTATAAGCCTCGCCCAACAGAAAATATTGACACCACGTGACAGGAGCCGAGCTTTGGCCCTATAGCAGAGCGCACCCAGCTACATATACCTAGGTGACAGCCGGGGAGCCGGCTGCTACAAAGCTGAACAGTTTAAGAGGTTAAAGCCGCCGAGAACGCCTCGGAAGACTTGTTTCATCAGTGGGGTCCGGCTATATGTAGGAGCTATGTATCTGGGTTAACCATTACGAATGAGCGTTAAGTTGGCAATGGTCCTCCGTCTCAAAGATATGTACATAGTTGATGGTTGGTAACCGAATATGCCGGGCCAAATATGCACAGCGGTCCAAGGGTAGACCTGTCATCCTATATCCGGTAAGGTTATCTCAGGCTAACCTAGTCAAAGTTGAGCAAACTTTCAGGGTCCATCTGAAAAAGCATTGAACTTTCTCAATGCGTAGCTTGAACCAGCTGACCATGGCGCTGCTTGGGAGTCTTATGATCTGCATTCAATTATTGTGAGGGGCGGGAAGGAGTGCATGGTCCGGACAGCTTCTGCCCATGGCAAACGGATGGATATGCGTCTCGGTGTATTCCATTCCATTCAGAAGTTCCAGAGGGCGAGTCGGCCCACCCAGTGCCCAGCTTCAATGCTCATGCTGCTGGATCCGGTCGGGGTGGCGAACCAGGGGGCTATAAGATCGTGCATTATCGCGTTCTGGAAGGCATCTACCGTGCTGTTGCTCGGGTATCCTCTCAGGTTGCTACGAGATACCATCAGCATCATCAACAACAAAGCCTGGGAGCCCGCAGGCCGCAGCGGTCTACGGATCACCTATTGATTTGTGCATATGTGATATCCTGCAGACAGAAAACGCATAAACACTCTGTCTCAGTGGCTTACCTGTGCCCCACCCCATGCCGCAAGACGCGCCAGCACCCAACCCAAGGCTTATTGCCATCATCATGCCATTCAACCTCGCGAATCAATGCCGTGCAATAAATGGTTTGTTAGGAGCATGGATGGAATTACACACCAGACGTGCAGACTGCAGACGCTACGCAACCAAAATCTGGCTATCTATGGTACCGACTCCAACCCTGGATCGATAAACACTGGACGGTATGCCCACCGGAGCCGATATAGGCAAGATCTGGCCAACCGCGAAGGTGGTAACGAACCACGAGCATCACCCACATTAGGCTACACCTTTACCTAGCGTACTCAGCCAAACCTGTGAGCCTGCGAAAGCTTACACTTTTCAGCTTCCAGAATATGCTTTGCATTATGAACGAGGTGAGATGAACTGAGATCAAGATTTCTTCTTCTTCATCATACACTCTGGGTTTGCCGAAAGGCTTTCAAGTTACAATGCATGGAAATTGAGTCAGGTTCATCAATGATGAGACTCCAACAAGCAAGTCTAACAAAGAATCCACGAATCCGCGTACGCGTTTATAGGAATCAACCGGGGCGCGACGTGGTTGGCTGACTAAATTTGGAGAACATGAATCAGTTTAAATGATGGGGATCCTTTCATGTCAAGAAATACGTACTGCAGATTACCTAATCTAATGTTCCATCTTCTTACGACCGACCACGATCCACGACTATCTAACGGCTGGAGGTCACTATAATGGATAATGGACTGTCGTCACGAGGAGATACTCCGGCTTCATATGTCTAATCAAACGTTTTTGCCGTAGAACCGCCAATGACCCAGCCATCGTGTCCCGGATCCCAAGCTCATCTGTGTCATGGCCGAATATCAAAACCTTGTCTTCGCCGGAGCCAAAGTCAATGGAAGTTGCCTCTTGAAAGCTAACGACATACCTAGATCTTGAGCAGCTCACTTGGGCGAGTTCAGCAACGCGAAGGGCTGGGACACAGACCTTTCGAGATTTCGGAGGCACATCAATGGTGAGGACAAGCGGCCGACGGTGGAAATTCACGATATGATTCACGTCCCTCGGATGCATACATCGAGATAGAGATGCGGCATCCAGTCGAGACTTGAACGAACTTGGAATTTGACAGCTATTGATTGTGGCATGTCAACCACTGCATCGCACGCCCATCGTCAACGAAGCCAAAAAAAACAAAAAAACCTTGTAGAGCCTAGACCTTTGACAGAACTGAGAGCGCCCTGCAGCTCATCTATAGTCCTTCGTGGGGAATATAGCTAGCATCACGAGGTACAATGTCCCCCCTGGATAGTCCGACTTGCCCCTCTCCTTCAAGCAGGAGTTGTGATGCCCGAAGCTTCGTATCCATGCCATCACGTATGGCATGTGCAACGATTGGGTGACGGAGACCACTCCTACAAAGTTGCTTCTTGCTCGCAGTCGCAATATGACTTCGTGGAACATGATGAACCTTCCGGCAGTATCGATCGTATACTGCACATAGCTAAACAACAAGGCCCATCTTCGGGAGCCAACCTGTCTCGGGCATGACGTCTAATGATGGTCTCGGCAGCAATAGTTAGTACCCGCGAATAGACCAACCCAGCCAACGTCAAATAGTCCACCTTCGGGAGGCGCGTTCAAGGTTCTGAGTCAAGAACCATCATGTAAGCGTCAAACTCACCCCAGGGTAGTCTGTACAAGCCGGATATGTAGGCCGCATTAGCAGCTCGGCCATCTAAGAACAAACGGGTGGTAGGGCAGCGCGCTGTTCACCATGGTCACCCTTCCCTGTATCGCCTTTTAGTTATGTACAAACCGGGAGGACATTGACCTCTTGTTCCTATCAATCTAGGTATGACCAATCACTCGGATGAGGGGTTCCAAGATTCTTTGTACGTACGGGATCGCACTTGCAGCATGTGTTGCCTATGCTGACAAACAGAACAGCACGGCAACGAACGACAACTAAAACTGGCATTTCACTCTGGGCCCCTCTGGACCGTAGGGCTATCAAGGAAGCGCGAAGTAGTCACTAACCATTGCGTCTGATCGTAATATAATGGATCGAATAGCTTGGGTAGGCGTGCATGTGCTTGCGAAGCTCCTACCATGGACGATAAGTTAAGTAGATAAGCTGTCGATGGTTGAAAATATAGTGCATGCAGATTTCTAAGTTGGGGGATCCCAAAATCCAAATCCAAATCTGGCTGCCAATCTTTGACCTTTCGGCTCTATCACTGTAGGCTCGGCAAAGTTACTAGTACAAGCGGGCATGCCACTATGGAGGGGGAGGTTGGGCATGGAGCGACGGGGCCACGCGAGTCTGAGATGTCGCCGGTACGCTCTCGGCGGCACGGTTGCCTATACGGGACGTCACCCCTGTGCCTAATCTTGCCTAGCTCCACCATTTCGGTTTGCTCGCTGGAGCTATGTCCGTTTTTGGAACTTGTAAAACTTGCAAAGGGGGCAAGGTGTCAAGGCCTCTTCAAGGAATCCGTAATGTTGGGCCTCGGGATCCAATCAAGGTACAGGTTGCTGTACAGTATGTACCAGTTGGAGTTGGGGTTGGAGTTGGAGGGCAGCAGAATTAGAGAAGCCTGCCCAATATCTTCCATCACCCAGTCACAACAAACAAAACATCTTCAGACACCGGGCCATTGATGTCACGACTCATGAAAAAAATTGCCTCTCATCATCCACCCAACGCCAATCGTTCAGGATGGCGTCGACGGGTAGGTCTTCCCGGTGGCCTTTGCTCGGCCACGGACCTCCCCCTTTTCTGCCATCCCATCTGCCTTGCCTTGCCTTGCCTGTCTGCCGCCTGTATCATCATGTGGCAGAGTTATGTGGTATGCATCAAGGGCCCATTGTTACCTGTGTAGCCCGTTGCGACGAGCTTTGTACTATTGAAACACCATGTAACCCGTGCGCGCTTTCGCATTAAGTGTCAATCCTCCTCCGGGGAAGCTTACCGTTCAACGATGTAGCGACAAGCTCGACGAACTTTGTACTATTAGTCAGGCTAAAAGCATCTACACCCTAACAAGACTCGGTCGTTACCTACAATCTGCCACCAGACACCGGGCGAGCGTGGTGGCAGACTAGTTGTGTCAATCACCAGTCAACCAGTCACTCATGACTTGCGTGAGAGACGGACGGGCATCTTTTCGAACCAGTAAGTAGCATCAAAACAGGTTGGAGACGAGATAAAGCAACCGAGGCGTCGTATCTCTGTGCGCTGCTTTGCTGCTGAAGTCGCGCCCCGTCGGAGCCATCAAACGCCTATTCGTCCCAAACTCAAGGCGATGGGCTCTTGGTGCTCTGTGCTGGTTTGGACTGGGCCTGCCCGAGGTGGGTTGGCTCGCTCATACTTTATCTACCTTACACAAGTGTTGGAAGATCTTATGCGCTGGCATTGATCAAGAAACAAGATGCATACGGGTCCATCATGCCGAACAACGTTTCTACTGGGTAGTCCCTCGCAGGCTGCGCTGCGTTTTTCTTTTGTCGTTACTACTATGGATGCGACAAGCTTGCCTTTGCCAGATGTATTAAAGGGCTGACTGTGGCTGAAGCTGGATGACCGCATCTGAGAGCTGGGGGCGATGACGATGTTGTTTTTTCCAACAAGACCAGAGACCGGACCACACCACACACACGCACACGCACACACCTCATTCATCACGTATCTCGTATGCAAGCACACTGACACACCATTATTATGTAGCATAAGAAGAGGGGGCCCGTGTCTGCGTGTTTTATGCTTTTCTGCTTCTTGCGCCCAAATGCCCACCCCTGGTGCCCTGGCAGCTTCTCTAGCAAGCTAGCCCTGTCAGCCAATGTCAGGTACGCAGGAGTTGGTACCTTGATTGACCAGAAACGTGGGATAGCAGAGAGCGTACCTGCTCTACAGTGCGAATGCTGCTTCCTTTCTCTATAACAGTTATCCGTATCGGTAGGTTTACTCCACTGTCAATCAAAGCAGAGTTCGATTGGAGTAACCAGGCGGCTTTGGGTCCCCTTTCTCTTCAATGTCATGGGCAGTCCATTGTGCCGTCAACGTACCGAGCCTTTGGAAATGCTTTGGGTTTGTTCGACCAGGACGATTGACGGGAGTTAATGAGTTAATCAAGCCAACATCCAGGCATCAGGCCAGGAACGCTTCCTTCCTACATGCCCTCCGACATTAGCCAGACAGGTAAGGTTGCTGGACCTGTAGGCACTTTAAGCGGGTGACATATTTCGACGTCTCAGGCGAGTGGCCCGGCATTACCATCACCATCATCATCGTCAGCACCGAGAACCATCAGTAGCATCATCATCGTCGTATCCGTATGTACTTCTTTCTTATCACTATCACTCACTTTATCAATCAGTTCCAGCAGCATTGAGCACAGTATGACACAGTATAAAACGCGGGCGAGCAGAGGTACATACATCCATCCTTTTCAGCCCACGGATGAAAATGTCCCATAGTTCCAGACATACATACGCATACAGGGCACTCACTCCACTACTGGAAGAACAGGAAGAAGAAGAAAAAAACAGGAGCCCAGAGGTACCTATATACAAGACGGTTAATTAAACTAATAAAAGTAATAACTGACAGCAGAATCCATCCACCATCCGCTTGAGTTGCAACCGCACCCAAGTCAAGTCACAGTGGGAGTTCCTCATCCCTCTCGCTCGCCCGCCCAATTGATGCCAACCCTGCCACCATCCCTTGATCCCCTGGTCGCGGTTCCCGGGCGCCCAAATTGGAATTGGGGCCCTTTTTAGACCAGCAAGAGAAGAGAGCAAGACCTTTTTTTCTCTGCCCCGAAGCACTAGCGAGATTGTCCCCTATCCCACCCCAGGAACTCTGTTCATGCTGCAATAACTGAGGTACTCTTGTCTCCCCCAAACATTTCTGAAATCAATCTAGCAACGCAGCTAATTCTGATGACTGCGTCTGCTGGATGCCCCCTTCGCTGGCAGGCATTGCTCATCTCATCACACTCTCTCCTCTCATTACACCTATTTTCTTTAGCTCCAACTCGAAACGAAAGAGGACAAGAAGTACCTACTCTACTCTTCCGAGGGACTTGACTCTCGAGTAATTGGCAATATCGTCCTTCGTTGTGGTACTTCCTTGATGCGCTTGTGCTTTTTTCTTCCGTTTCGCTCTCCCTTTTATTCCTACATACGATCAATACTACTCCCACTGCTACTCTCCCTTCAGCTGACGCTGCTGCACGTCCACCACCACCCACCACCGCTGTCGCGTATCCATCCTCTCGCATTTGAACCGCGATCGTAGTCCATCCATCTACATACCTGTCAGGTTGGATCACAACCAACCCACCAAAACGGAGAAACCATATCAGAAACAAAAAAAAACGGATTACTTACCTTATTCACTCATTTTCCCAATAGCTCCTGTCGAACATCTATGCTCCGATTTCCGCGTGGTCGAGTATCGTATCACCCAGGATCTTTCTCCCGGACCAGCATCTCGTGCGCTAAGCAGGGACCGCAATATTTCCAGAAGCTCTGCTGCCCAGCATAGCATCACAGACCAGGACCCGCACCCCGACAATCCGGTCCCATTCTCTCTCCTCCCCTGGTCCCCTAATTCACCGTCTTAATCAAAAGAGATCCTACTCGTTTCTTCTCCTTACTGTCATTATCTCGGGTTTCTTTACTTTAGTCACCTTGTCCTAGTTGCCAACGTTCGAAGACATACACACCACCGTTACATCTATCTCGGACGACTCCTGACCCATTCTGGTTTGCTGCCAACCATACTACTGACGTCCCGATCTCGAAACTGAATGCACCGATTCGCATCCAAAGCTCTATCATAGAGCTACTCGAGAAATCGAAAGCGTGGGGAAGGACAGACGCTGGCCTTCTACCTCGCCCGCCCTTGGTCAAAGCCGTGTTGCTTCGTTTCAACACCGCCCTCCGCGGCACACACCTATAGAACTCGTCGTCGATCACCACAATGACGGTCGCACACGATTTAACCCATCGAGGGTCGCATATACCCCAGAGCTCAGCAGGAATGGCCCTGGAAGATCGGTTCGAGGTATTGAAGGAGATTGGTGATGGAAGCTTCGGAAGCGTCGTCTTGGCCAGGGTCCGAACCGCTGGCGCCAGTGTGGCTCGACGGGGAACAGTGGTATGTTACCCTTGACACTTCGTGTGTGTGTTTGTACTCGACAGCTAACGTTGCAAATCAGATTGCTATCAAGACTATGAAGAAGACCTTTGAGTCTTTCTCCCCATGCCTTGAGCTTCGTGAAGTGGTATTCCTACGGACACTACCGCCTCATGTTCACCTTGTTCCGGCGCTGGACATCTTTCTGGATCCCTTCACCAAGAAACTCCACATTGCGATGGAGTATATGGAGGGGAACCTATACCAACTAATGAAGGCGCGGGATCACAAGGCCCTCGACAATTCCAGCGTGAAAAGCGTCCTGTTCCAAATCATGCAAGGTTTGGAACATATCCACGCTCATCATTTCTTTCACCGTGATATCAAGCCCGAAAACATTTTGGTTTCCACATCATCTCACCAGGACTCGAGCAACTCGTTCCGACGTTACTCAGCTTTGGTGACACCGCCATCAACGCCTCCGACTTACACGGTAAAGATCGCAGATTTCGGCCTGGCTCGGGAGACACACTCGAAATTGCCTTACACAACATACGTTTCAACAAGATGGTACCGTGCTCCCGAAGTACTTCTTCGGGCGGGCGAGTACTCCGCACCAGTCGACATCTGGGCAGTTGGAGCCATGGCCGTAGAAGTGGCAACATTAAAACCTTTATTCCCCGGAGGAAACGAAGTTGATCAGGTATGGCGCGTGTGCGAAATCATGGGAAGCCCCGGAAACTGGTACAACAAGGCCGGAGCTCGAGTTGGTGGTGGAGATTGGAGAGAAGGAACACGCCTCGCAGGCAAACTCGGGTTCTCCTTCCCGAAGATGGCACCCCACTCCATGGACACGATACTTCAACAACCCCAATGGCCGGCGTCCCTCGCACATTTTGTTACTTGGTGTCTGATGTGGGACCCAAAGAGCCGCCCGACGTCGACTCAGGCTCTCGCACATGAGTACTTTGCTGATGCCGTAGACCCCTTACGGCCAAGATCTTCCGCGTCCAAGATTCTCGGTCGGAAGCAATCGGATATCGGGCGTGGAAAGGAGTCGACCGCTTCGACCCCTACATCCTCCAAGCCTTCTTGGTTCAGGAAGTCACTCATTGGTCGATCTGAAAGCACCGAATCCACGCCTGTGCTGGCCGCCCCGAAGGAAGTGGTAGCCCCAGCGGCAGCGACAGCCGCTAGACCGCCCCCTGTTCACTCAAACACGGTCAGCGAGATATCCAACAACAAGACCAGGCCCCCCAACGGCAAGCGTACCACATGGACCAATGGCCCTTCGAATGTCGCCCCAATGCCAATTCTACCGAGTATTAAGCCCATTTCACCTTTGTCAGATACCGTGACAGCTCAAGCGTCCAACCGAAACCCATCTTACAGTGACTCGCAGGCGCAGAGGCAAGCTCATTTGGACGAGAAGGCTGCCAAGAAGATCGGGCGCCAACTATCAGTCGCATCAAGCACAAACAACTATGCCGAGATCCACCGTCAACAAGCAGAAAGGGCCTTGAATGGCAACTCCGGTCTTGCTTCGCCCCCTAGCGCTCATAAGGAAAGCTTCTTCTCTCATCTACGGAAACGTGCGCGGCGGTTTTCCGGAAGGCACCAAACGCCTGTGTCCCCAAACTACGATGACATAGAAGCTCAGGCTGGCTGCGGTCCGTGGGCCAGCAATCGATCATCTATGGTGATCGACCAACAGCCACCTGTCCCGGCTAAAGTTGACAACTACGATTCCTTAGACAGGGCGTTGAGGGACGCTCAGCATAACCATGAGCAGCCGAATGCTCCGATACCGCCTAGCCACATGGTGACTCCTAATAGCACACTGAAGCGGCATCACTCTCTTCCTCAGCACCAGCCTCGCTCCGTCGACAACCTGATTGGCCAGGCGCGTGCAACTGGGCCCATTTCGAGCCGGACACGACGAGCCCAAGCTGGTCACGGCGTCCCCCAATACGACGACCCGAATGAGGAAGATGAGCTTCTTGACGAGGAGCTCAATTCTACGCATCGAGCAATGAAGCGGTTAGAGAAGGATGGTAAGCCTGGTCTGAGGCAGTCCGTGAGCAACGTAGGACTGTCGAATCCGTACCCTACTCCTTCGCCCTCGGCCAATGGCAACCCGGTGCTTTTTGGCGATGGTCAAGAGGCTCTCGCTCCCAAGCCGCTTGACCTTAAGAAGACCCGGGATCCTCATAAGTGGCCCACGCCACCTTATGACGAAAACGACTGGGCGGCCTCGGCAGCCGCCAGCATATGGGCCGCTGGGAACCGATTCTGAGCTCGGGGCGCTCTGTTAGATTTGCGAAGGGTTTCCGACGAGCAGTTGGTTGTTGCTGTTGTGTTGTATCATTCTACATGGCACGGCGTTTACGGGGCTTTGCTTTTGTTTTGGGCGAGGGTTTTACAGGGTTGGCATCATTGTTTCGCGACGCTCGCTTTTCATGCTTTTGCCGAGTCTTTGTCTTGATCTGTGGACGTCGATCTCGGGCTTTTTTTGTTTTAAACAGCCCCTTCGGGTTCGGCACACCAATTTCAATACCCCTTATAGTTGAGCCAATTTCTTGCCATTTTCCGGTTCTTCGACAATACCCCAATTATAGATTTTTGAAGGTTACAAAAGGGTGTGGGATCCCCGACCAAACTGTTGATTTCTTTTGTTTCAGAGTGGGATTGGGGCATATATATATCTGCCTATACTTTCTTGCTTTCATCCCGTCATCTGGTGTAATGACTACTGCGGATAAGGATATCCGGAGTTGATGTACAAAGCTGGCATGTTGCACATGGTTGGTCGAGTTAAGGGCCGACATTCTCTTAACAGTCAGGAAGGTTCTTCGATATCCCTTTAGAAAAATTTAGCAAGGCTCATTCTATTGAATGAGCAGGAAGAAAAGAGAAGGGAGAAGAGAGAGAGAGAGACAGATGTCTATTATATATATATATACACACACACAACACACCGCCGCCATATCGAGTCAGGCAATTAGACTCCATTCACTACTACTATCTTCTTCAAGTCCACCGCACATTGAATCGTTACCCCTGAGATATTGATATCAGCACGTGAATGCACAATTGGCTACATGTAGTCTCACGAATACTTCTGCTACTACGATTTTGTTACTAGATTTGGCTCATACATATGCAGGAACAAAACGGGATGGTTTTAGCTCGAGCCAGTGACAGTTGAAGGATCCACCAAGCTTGGCTGATGGGATCAGCCTTATTGCATGTTGATGGGCTGGCAGGCAGCTGTAAACCCAAAATCAGAGCCAGCCGCAGGGAGACCGACCGATCTCCTACCGATCTCGACAGACCTAGCTTCGTCATGTTAGGTAGGTCTAACAGGCAACAGAATAACCAATGCAAGAGAAATATGGCAGCCTATTTGTTGTAACCAACTACCTCCTTCTACCAGCCCTTATTCAGATGTCATGAATAAATAAACCCCAGAAACTTCTCCTCAGGTTGCACGGGCAGTGCTGGTTCTTTTTCGTGACTTTCCAGACTCTTTCTTCGACCATAATCTCACTCTAGTTGTATGCGGCATAGCCTCTCTGCTGTGCCATCCCACGCTTACTGACCGACCGGCCTAACCTCCATTCATTCGAGCACCGCCCCTCCTTGATCGAATTGCGACGGTTCGCCCCGCCAGAGTATTACTTACTACTGATAATCGGGCTGTGTTACCAACCACAAGTCCGCCATATGGTGTGGTGATTGCCGCATTTCCACGAGCGCTGACCTGACATTGGAGGTTTACTTCATTCGTTACAAACCACCACTTGCCCTCTCTTTCCCCTCCACCTCAAATCGCTCTTCCAGTTCCTGGTCCAAGGGTATGCGCGGGAGTGTAAAAGTGTGAGTGTACTTGGAAGAAAGAGAGAGCGCGCGTGTGGCTCGCTATACATTCTCGATTCGACGACGTCTATCAACAACCTAATCTACCTAACATCATGAGTTTCAGCCTGCCTCTTCGCTCGACTCCGAGTAGGAGGAACCAAGAAAGTAGAGCCAATTCGCAAAACTACTTCAGCGGCTATACTCCACCCTCGTCTACAGAAGCCATCAACGGCCCGGTGCGCGAAGTTGCTCCAGTCAGTGATCGGCTTATAGTTGGCGTTGACTTTGGAACTACATTTTCAGGGTGAGTAAAATATTCATTCATATCCCTGGATTGCTTGGACGGCTGCATCATATACTTGAATAATATTGAATGCCCCGATGAAGCCAGACTTTCATCGTTCAACCCGGCTGACTGAAGACAGCGTGGCGGCAGTATATGCATCAACTCCAGATGACATAGAAATTATCAAAACATGGCCGGGCGGCAATGGTATCACATCGGACAAGGTCCCTACCGAGATTTCCTATGACATTCCTCCAGCTGCTCCTGCAGGGACCTCGCCCAACATCAAATGGGGTTTCCAGTTCAAACCAGAGGAGCCGCGGTTAAGGTGCATCAAGCTCTTCCTGGACCGGTCACAGAAGCTGCCTTTCTATGTCAGCCCGCAGGAGACCGCGACGCAGCTGAGAAAATATAACAAGAACGTGGTCGACGCCGTCTCCGACTATCTGACGCAGGTCTATGAACATACTATGGACACATTAACGAGGAGATACGGCGAGTCTTTTATGGCCTCTACCAAGGTCGACTGGGTTCTGACTTGCCCCGCCGTCTGGTCCGATGCCGCAAAGAACACAACCCTACAAGCTGCCGAAAGAGCCGGCATGGGATCGCAAGCCGACATCCAGATGATTAGTGAGCCCGAGGCTGCTGCCGTCTACACACTCAAGGCCATACAGCCGAACCACCTCAACATTGGGGACAATTTTATTGTGTGCGACGCTGGTGGAGGCACCGTTGAGTAAGAGACTCTCCGCAGCCCCTATGAGATGCTGCAGCTCGCTGACAATATTGCTAGTCTAATCGCCTACAAGATTATCTCTCTGAAACCCCTGAGGGTTGAAGAATCGGCTGTAGGCACTGGCGGGTTATGTGGGAGCGCGTTCCTGAACTACAGGTTTGAAGAGCATGTCAAGAGCCGGCTGGGCGTCAGCCGCTTCGACGAAATGAAGCTGAAGAAGAACAAAACGTGGCAAATGGGTCTACGATATTTTGAAGAATCCGTCAAGCGGAACTTCAATGCGGACGAAGATCAAGAAGTCAATGTCCCGTATGTCACCTCTACAGATGTATCGGAGACATGGTGCTAACTATTCTTTAGCTTCCCTGGTTTACCTGATGATGAAGAAATCGGTCTCGATTGTGGGTTTCTGGTATTATCCCCTGCACAGATCAAAGAAATATTCGAGCCGGTAGTCAAAGAAGTATGCGATCTCGTTCAGGGGCAGGTCGATACAATACGCACTAAAGGAGGTATTGTTTCCGGCATTGTCTTGGTGGGAGGTTTTGGCCAGAGCGACTATCTCTACCGCCGGCTCAAGTCCCATTTCACAAGTGCGGCGCCGCCGCCGTACACGGAACGGCCAACTCACTCGAGCGGAAATGCCATCACCGAAAGCGGCTCCATAGAGGTGATGCAGCCCCTCTATGCCTGGACAGCTGTGGTACGTGGGGCTGTTCTGCGAGGGCTTGAGGGTAATATGGTCATTTCACGAAAAGCCCGCAACCACTACGGTACGTCCTACGCGACTGTGTATGACGAGGACAAACACAGCGTTAGTGAGCGTTACTGGTCTCCGCTGTGGGAGCGTTGGATGGTGTCGGATCGCATGCAGTGGCACATCGCTAAGGTGAGTACCCGTGAACTCCAAATACACATCACCCTATATGCCCGGATCATGCCCAGGACATGAGAGTCCCAACAAGCTCTTCCCTAGTTACGATCAAATGGGAGCCCTCTCCACCTCAAGCTTGCGCTTTCTCGCAGTGGCCACTTGGATAAGCTTATTGACACGTGGAACCAATGCTTTAGGGCGAGGCCATATCACCACTCTCCCCGATAGCTTTCCATTACACGCGTAACTTCCGCCCGGGTCAATCGCTCGTGGTAACGGACGACCTTATAGCGTGCGAGGCAGATGAACCACCAGCCGCATATAACCGTGACCTGGCCCATGTTTGCACCTTGACCACGGACCTCAGCGCAGTACCTAGAAGTCTGTTCACAAGGCTCACGACGACGAGAGGTGTTGAGTTCGATAACCTCGACTTCACGCTCGAAATGATTGTGGACAGCGCTGGGCTAGGCTTCGAGCTGAAGGTTGACGGAGTCCGATATGGCAGAGTAGAGGCAGATTTCTCGTGATGAGGAGAAGAAGAAGATATAGTTATCAACTTAATAACAGAAGCCAACTTCCCACATGGGTTAGTATCATACACATGATATTCTTGAGCTATATGTTGATCTCTGGCCTCATTTTACTAAGCTTGATTATATTCTGCGTCAGTCTTGCATCTCTTGGAATGGAAATCCGATGATCCGAGTTTGCGTCTTGACGAAGCCATGATCCAAGTCGCCAGCCATACCCGTCCACTATCCGTCACCACGTCTATTTTAGTGTTACACTGCTGAAATGTCGTGTTGCGGACTTTGTTCCGAGGACTTTCGTTGGTGCACAAGCCCCAGGGGGGAAACGCCGCCCGACTCTTATGGCATCTTCACGAAAGCCATGGCTGCCTTCATCTGCAGTACTACACGAACTATGCAGGACGCAAATGGTAAATATCCGATGGCAGAGGCATTTGGTATCAGCCAAGCACACCCGACCATATCCATCCTGCTTTCCCACCATGTCAGATCATCCGTTGCTCTCTTCTCTTTACTAGTCTCGGGTTCAAGCAGAACTTTCCCGCCTTGGAGCAAGCAGCAGCGAGTGCATCAAGACGATGACCACCGATCCAAAGGGACAGCCTGTGAATGGGGCTCCCGATCCCAAGCTTACATTTGCGGACTGGGGAGACAAGGCGCCACAACAGCGCACGCACAAGCAGGCGGTGTTCGGGGAGGACGAGATTTCACCTCGCTCGATGGCCGTCGTTAGGCGGCCCAGCCTGAACCCGGCCGGCGTCCCGAAGACAGCGCCTACTACCCCTGGTTGGGCCAAGAAGGACGGAACAAGCCCGGACAATGGAACTCTGCCGGATACTCGTCTGTGCCATGTCCCTTTTACAGCCACCGCCCCTACAGTTGGGCTCACGGCTGAGATTGTTGCCGAGGTCCGTCTGGCTGTTCGAGAGGAGCTCTTCGAGGCATTGCGTAGAAGCCAGGGCGAAGAGGGCGGTGACGCCGCCCTTCAACGCCAGGGACATTCGCCAAATAAGTCCCTCGCATCCCCCGAATTCACCGCTGAATGGGGTGACTTATTCACCCCTGAGGGTCACGCCACGCCCAGATTTGGTCAGATCATGAGAGTTCTTTCTCGGCATGTTGTGAGCCCCCTTGATAAACAATGTCCCAGTTGAACCAGCTTTTATCTGACAATGCAATTCATAACAGATCAGCAAGTTCAGCTCCGAAGATAATGGTTTGGTCATGACGCCAGACGGGCTGCGGAAATTCTATGTTGCATACCGACTAGACGACGAAGTGTTTCCGTTCATCGGTAAGTTTAGTTTCTTAGACCAGGCTTGTTAATGCTTTCTTCCTTTTTCCATAGCTAAGTATATCCCACCTCTAGACATCTTCTCGTCGAAAGCTTCAGATGCATATGGGCGAATCGCGGATTTCTTGCACGACATGGAGTGCCAGCACCACCTGGTCCAGCCAAACGAGCAGTCGCGGCCGCTCGTGCCCGCGCTGACCGTCATTGGGTTCGCCCAATACTACATGTCGTGCGTCCTGGCATACACGGACATGGAGTTCCACCGCCTCCAGAAGGTTGTGGCAGACGTGCCATCGATCGTGGTGATGGTTGGCAGCGGCTCGAATACCAATCATGCAAAGGATGGAGGGTTGTTGCGTCCTGAGAGGCTGTCCAAGGCTATCCGGCGTAGCCAGCTGCCGTCCAGTGCCGACACTAAGTCGAAACAGCTTCTCGATGGTGCGTTTGAGAACTTGATGTACGACTTGGGGCTGCCACCTCCCTTGAAAAAGGAGATCCCTCACCATCCCCACTTTCAGACTACCTCCGTCACCCCTAAGACGCCGGTGACCGCAGTTCTTGGGCCCAAATCAGCAGCTACCGCTGTTACCGTTGTTGCTGCCACCAGCACTACTACTCAGAGGCCGGACTCTTCTCCCGCTCTCGGGCCCTCACGCTCGATGAGTCACCGAAAACATGTGCAGCCGAGCTCACTACACACCATAGGCGACGACGACGGCACTGACAGTGCGAAGGGAAACAACAGCAGCAGCAACTTAGACCGCGAGAGAGAACTGGAGAGAGCCTCCATGCCGGGGCCCCGTCCGGGTTACGCCAGGCAGCACTCGTGGCATCCCGAGCCCACGGCAGGCGGCGGCCCGGCTGGCGTACCCCATCACCATCGCCAAGCTTCGGAGCAGCAGCGTTACTACGCGGGACACGCGAGCCAGCCGCCCTCCTCCAACGCACCACCACCAGCAGCCCAGGTAAACGGTAGCAATGGTGTAGTTGTTCCGCTATCCTCGGCCACAGGACCCCCACGCGGCTCTATCTCCTCGATCGCTTCTTCGTCGGGGTATTGGGGCCATGGGGGACGCACGCCGCCGCCGACCCGGCATAACAGTACTTCGGTAAGCGACTTCCGGACACTTTAGCCCATCTTTTCTTGGCGTGTTGTCTTCAGGGTGTTTAAAACGTAAACTGCATATACGCATTTTGACCCTTATTTGTAGTTAATGACGCTAACAACAAGAGTCAATAGGTCCCAGACGTGTCAAGCACTGGCCCCTTTAGCCTTTCTTCCTCTTCCTCTTCTTCGGGCGCGGGAATGACGACACCAGCAACAACTCCCGCGAGCTCGTCCGGCCCCGTCTCGCCAACTGCGTCCATGGCGCACCAGTGGAATCCGCTCCAGTATCGCCCCACGGAATCCAGAACCGCGAGCTTCTCGGGCGGCGTGGAGAGACAGGAGCAGCAGCCACAGCAGAAACCCCCTCACCACGTGCGGTGGGAGGGAGTGGCCCAGCAGAAGAGCAGTGAACCGATGTATGCCGCCGCCACCGCCACTACATCAAAGACGGGGAGCGTCAGTGGTGGTGGCCAAAACACCAAGCCGGAACGGCGGTCTTCGCAGCGACATCATCACGGCCACCATGGTCACCATCACCACAGACGCTACCCTAGCAGCGGTGGCAGCTCCGCGGCGGGTGATAATGACGACTATGACGACGTTGATAACAGCAACGGCAGCAGAAAGAAAGGGGAGACGTGGGAGGAGTTCCTTCGAGCCCAGAGGAAGCGAGAGGGCTACCACCAAAGATGAGGGAGGGGGCGGGTGTGTGTTGCGAGAAGAGGGGGTTCGTATTCATCCCGGAGGGTGGCTGTGCTACTAGCGGCTCTGCCTTCTTTCACCCTCCATCTCTCTCTCTGTGGGTACACTTACCCGTGTCGGTATTTTCGCTCATGAGTACTTGGAAAATCTTGGTGTTTTTTTCTTGAGTCTTTTTCAATAGTCTCTTGGATGATGGATTTTGTTTCGGCAGGTCTGTAAGCAACTCAGGCTTGTTTCGTGGTGACAGAGAGAAAACATTGCCATTTCCTAACACATGATGGCTGGATTATCCCCGTGTGTCATGCCTGGAGGTAGAAATATCTCGGTGGGCTCATTGAGGATAAATATCTGCAACTCGTGGTGGTAACAACACTCTGGGAAGGTAGCTCGATTAAGGGGTAAGTGGTTAGGTTAGGTTAGGTTAGGTGTGGTTAGGTTAGGTACCCATACAGTATCATTCTGTCTTTACCGGCAAGCCGAAGCACAAACCAATATTGATCAGATTGACAGCTTCAGTCTACCCTCTTTTCATCCAATATCATATCTCATATTGTCGAACTGATTAGTAAATCGCATGAGTTAGGCGAGACGAGTTGTCGATATGAGAGCTGCAAACGCTCATCATACCCCTCAACATTAGGCTCAAATGGAAAAATAGACTCACCGAGGGCTTTCAGTCGGCATAAATCATCGCTTATGGGCTATCTGGAAGCCATTCGGCTCCCCAGCCTCTCCGGGCGGGGCCGGAAGCGCGGCGCGGCTCCATTCTAGGCAGAAGCCGCCTAGAGGGGGGGAAGATGACGCCAGGGCCAGATAATGTGATTTTTCCACGGAGACATTTCCTAGGATCTTTTTTCAATGTGGCCAGAAGCTAATAGGGAAGGTGGAGATTACTCCTGCGTATGTATATTGCAACCTCGAGGTTCGTGGTGCCGTGGTTCAAAAAGGGGGTCGGTTAGCCCAAGGTTGATAGGCCCGAGACAAGCTTGGGCATGTCAGTGCACCCCGGCTTACACCTGACAGGCTGCCACCACCATGATTCCAAATTGGTTTCATATTGACGATAGTCTCCCGTTACTGTGACATGATGCGGTTGCATGCATATGGGGGTCGTGAGGCAAGACACGTTTCCCCCGCGTTGTTGATATATGTCCACGAGGCTACCTGTAGAGACAGGAGCCGCTATACTCGTGGTCGGTACGTCAGGCGAACCACGCGGAATCCTCGCACGATGCATATCCCTAACCTCATGTGCGATGGGATGCAGCCATTTCCCCTCTCTCTCTCTCACAGGGGCATATGACATGCCTTGAGCCCCTCATTGGCCGCATCCACTACGCCTTACGCCCGGTTACTATGTGTGCCAGCCTCCTAAGGCAAGCTGCATAGGATCAGCGAAGCAAACGCATCAACAGGGCGACTTTTGTCAGAACGTATGCACACCCTGCCGAGGTAAGGGGTAAGGCTGAACGGCGGAATGCTGCAACGAATGCATTGGCAATCACAGGTCGATCTGATCTGGTGGCTGGTTGACCCTGCCCCAGCTAGTATATAAAGTTATTATAGTCCCACGTACGTCGTACCTCCTTCTCTGCCACTGCCGCCGCCCCATCTCGGCGGCATCAGCTTGTCGTAACCAGACGCAATTATCCAATATTTTGAAATGATTTGCTAATCTATTGACCACCCAAGGCGTCGCCGAGACTGATACCACAGGCGAAGAAACAAAAAGCTGGGCGAGTTGGCATATTACGAGTTCGATTGGCTGAGTCGTCATACATTTCCCCTCGTACAGAAAAGAAATTGCCACACAAGGGTGGCTGAGCAACGACAATGACAACGAACCGACCGAACCGATTTACCGCCGAGAGGGTGAGAGATTTGATTTATTCGGCTGCCCAAAGAAACTACAAGACATAGTATAATAGGCCAGAAAAAAGGCCATGTGATCAGCTGAGTGCAGCTTGCCTCATTGTATAGGTATTGTATTTCGGCCACTTCCGTCGGCTATCATCAAAATGGTTGGTATGGCCCTCCAAAGTAAAAAAGAAAAACACTGTAACCTACAAATCAAATCGATGCGACGCCCTCGGGCTGTGTGCAGGGAGCGGTCAGTGTCAATGAGTCAACCGCAACCGGGCAGTGGCGAATCGAAGCGAAAACGAGAAAGAAAAGAAAGGGAAAGAATCAAATCGATAAACTGTGCTAATGGCTGATATTTCATTTCCAATTCCAAAAAAAAAACCAAAAAAAAACCACCAACCCCCAAGAATGAGAAGGGAGAGAGAAAGGAATCCTTGTGGTGTTGGTTGAGATAGATCAATGTCAGTTGCCCAGTATTCGCCCTCGCCCTCCTTTGCTTGCTTGCACCTTCTCAACAGCAAATCAAACTCTTACACTTCAGCGACAGGTCGCTTATCACAACATCTGCCCACACCTGACCACATTAATACTTAAGGCCTTCCTTTTCCTTCTGCATGCCCCCGAAGAACACATCGATTCCTCTCCCATATGTGTGAAATAAGTCCTGCCGTTTCATAGGCTTCTCCAAAACCCCCTACTCCCTCTGCATACTATAAAGGTATCAACCATCATAACTCATTTCATCATAAAGGACATGGCTCATGAGAAAGGCAAAACAAAATGCTAAATCACCGCCCGAGAAACACTTAACCGCAAGGCCTGCAAAGCGCTGGCAGCTCCGGTTGCAAGCTGAAACGAAGCATACAACCCCATGGAGCACCACAAACAAAAGAACAGCTCGGAAGTGGAAAAAGCAAAAGAAACATCCTCAAACACCAGATAGGCTTTGTGCCTGCACACTCCGTGCTGGCCGAGAATACTTTGGTTTCCTCAAGCTTCAGACTAGGACGCCATGCCTCGGGCGGACCTAGAATGACGCCCTTGTCGACGCCGATGTCTATCTTCCTTCACATTGTCATGGATTACACGCGATCCGACCTCCCTTTGACGCATTCTCTCCGGGGGCTCGAAGTCATGCTTAACAATGCCAGCTATACTAGGCCCCTCACTACGGTCTTGCTCTTGTTGGTAAAGCTGTTCCGGAAGTAGCCTATGACGGTACATGTGCTCGAGGAGGAAGAAGTCTGGCCGCATATGGCTAGTGGTTAACCTCTGTTCGATGATGTGGTCTCGGATGTGTTCCAGTCGGCGTATGAAGTTTTCGTTCGGGTCGCCGTTAGTGTCCTTGGATGAGAATTCTAGGTCGCAAAACCAGCAAATGCAATGATGCGGCATACACCATTGGAGATGGGAGCCTGCAATGTGTTCCCACCAGACCTGGGTATCGTCGGGCCCGAAAGTTGCGACACACCCCAGCCGCGCGTGCTCACACGGCAGTACGCCACCTCCTGTGTTATACGAAGGAATGTTGAACACTGGGGCAGGCGGCGGCGGCGGCGGCGGCGGCCTAGAGCGCGGGGGAGAAGACGCAGTGGTGTGATGCGATTTATGCGATTTATGCGATTTCCGTGTAAAGACCGTCGAAGCACCCGTGGATGCCGTGCCTGTACTACGACTATATGTCGAAGGCGAGACAGAAGGCGCTTGTTGCATGTGGATCGAGGTTAGGTCAACAACGCTTGAAACCGAGGAATCGAATCCCCGGGATGGGTGAGCCCTAGCCTGTGCCCAACTTTGAAGGCGCGAGTCATCAGAAATGGAGATCCCTCCCAAGAAGGCGTATATATCCTGAGGATCGAAAGACATGTTGAAGCGATGTCCTGAAATCGGTGCAACGAGCTTCGAGGTGTGTGGCTGGCGGGGTATGTTGTCGCAATTATGCAGACGAGACACAACTTAGGGCGTTGCAGACCGTTGATGGGTAGAAGTCAAGCGAGCCTCGGAAGAGAGACGTGGAAAACGCAGTATGAGGCGATCAAGAGCAATCCCGTCGCCTGCGGGGTACGTGGGTTGAATATACTCGGCGCTCCCTAAAAGATGCTGTGGTTGCACAGTGAGATGTGCGCAATTAGCAGCTCAACTCTATTGGGAAAGGGGAAAAGAGAGTGCGGCCCAATGATGGAAGCAAACAGCTCGAGAAAATGGTCAGAAGATGGGATGGGATGGGATGGGATGGGATACACAGGTTAATGAGTTCCTGGATGGAAGATGGCAAGTTATCAACGACTGATCGATACTGAAGGTTGCAGGGGTTGTTGGTGTTTGCATTGCTGCAAAGCTGCAAAGCTGCGAAGGATCCAAGGTGAGAGAGGACCTCATTCGCTCGTTAGCAGAACGCATCCAACAACCCACCTAATCCTCCAGTGATCGATCACATCAAGATCCGTTAACGACAACCCCTACCCACCCTTGAGCGACGACCTATTTATTACAAGCGCATAGTTTGGGAAAAAGCAATATTTTCCAAACTTGCGTCTTCTTGATTCGAGTACTGATACCCGACGATTGGGTTACCTATTTGGCCGCATCGCTGAGAGGTAGGCCAAGGTCATCCTCGAGCAGAAGCATGGAGACGTTGTAGCGATGATCGACAAGCCATTTGACTCATGCCAATACATGGCATGCACCGCACGCATTGCAGCTGCAAGGAGCTCCCCCAACCTGACGTGATTTCTTCATGCTCCACTCCCGCTCCGACTAACACAACATATCACCATCGCCATCTTTGCATCAGCAGCTATTACTATTTCTCTTGATTTTACTAACATGGGGTAGAGAGTGTGCCGCAAACACATACCCCCGAAGCAGCCATAGGGTAGAACAGTCTACAAAACACCAAGAGCAAGCATGCAAGAACAGTCACTGCTTGCAGTAGTCAACTGGCTGAGGACGTATGCATGTTGGAAAGGGTGCCACACGGCCTAGGCTACAGTCCTCGATGCCCCATCTACCATTGGGCACGGCACCCAACCTCACCTCCTCAACCCCCCTCCATCCGTTTCACTTCGGAGATGCTTGAGTCGACTGCCCACGGCTGATTCGGTAGGTGGTAAGGACGGATCTAAACCCAAGTGGGGTGAGAGCTCGATATGTCTGTACGACATGTGGTTGCTGTTGGATCCCTGCCACTGCTCTGGACGTCGGTCGATTCTACGCCAAGAACACTACTGCGTACTGACGGTTTGGGCTCTACCGGGTCGCCATACTACGGATGCTTTGAAAGCCGTCTGGAAATGGGCAATTAGTAAAGCAAGCTGGACTTGTCCCGGAAACCAGCGGCTCGTGCCGCCGCCCGCTCGCTTGCATGGAAGGGATGGTGTGCATGTCAGCAACGTTTGTTGGCTTGTCTGGAGCTGTTGGTCCGCAAGGATTCCACGAACAAGCTCCCTGGATACACGTTGTATAGGTAGGTAGGTGGTGTACTATCACGAATCCTAACTGCTCTTCTGCTTGGCGATGTTTGATAATCAACTAGTCAGCCAGTTGTATGTATATAATAATTGCCGACCCGGCAAAGCTAACAATTCAAGATGCGTGGATTCGTGTATCATCGGCTCACTGCCGCGTGTGTACGATTCCAAGTTCGAGGGGCATATTCCCGCTCTTTGGCTAGCTGGAGAATGGCGCGGTTGGTGCTGTGAGCAGATTTGGCTATATATTCTTACAGGTGACACGTGCAGCAGAGGCGGTCAAAACATTGGGATGGTGGCGACAGCAACAAGCAGTGCAGATGTGATTGGGCGATCTCTTGTGCATGGTGCCCCCTCGAGGTACATGGGAACATGTAAGTATATCAGAGTGGGCAGAGCCTCATCAGTTTGGGGTTTCTGCGACCCCCCAGCCTGTTTGTCTGACTGTCTGGCTGGCTGACTGTCCGGCCGTCCTGCCCCATGCTCCAGACACGCGCACCAAGTCCTCATGCTTACAAGCAAACAAGAGCATGCACCCCGCGGTCCCTCGTAGCTACCCTAGGGTAACGTAAGTAGTAGCATGGTCGCCTGAAATAGATTGCACAGATACGTATACGTACAAGTGTAAATAGGCAGTCAACCAACCAACACCGAGTCTCTATCTCTTCGTGTTTCTCGGAGCTCTACTTCTATAGCCACGCATCCGATTTGCAAGATTATCCCTAGGTTTTCCCGCACAAGTGCACTGAGCCAGCCCCTGTATGTGTATAAGATAGCGCATTATATGCAATGAGTGCTATTCCATATAACAGTGGCATAATCCTGCCGAATATCTCTAGGGTATATAAATTCAAGGACCTTTGAAGGGTACGATATGCCAACTACCTGGAAACGCCCCTTTTCATGGCAAATAGAGCACAAAATGGTGAAATGTCCTTGTGCTGCGGGCAGCTTCTATACGACTCTGATCACTCCGGGCTGCAGAGCACTCGCGCCTTGGCGATGACATTCCGAAGCTGGGGGTTCCCCCCATGTTCGTCGCCAAACTTGACGATGCTCGGGTAGGTGACGCAGCAGATCTCGCGCGCCGTCAGGTCCTCCTCGTCCTCGCCCCCGATGTCTTCCATCTGCGAAGCGTCGAACGGGGTCTGCTGGTGCGGGAGGATGTACGGCATGGTGACCTTGAAGACGGCCTTCTGCACCGCGAGCTGCCGGGACAGGACGACGGCGCTGTTGACGAGCACGCGCAGCGCCTGGTCCCGCGCATCGCTCGCGCTCACGTCGGTCGTTGTTGTTATCGAGTCGAGAAGCCGGTTGGCTCTCGAGATAATGTTGCTCACGATCGCGTCGGTCTCCGATTGTAGGCTTTGGGACGACGGGTCTTTCCGTATCATGTTGAGTGTCATGGCCCGCCATTGATTCACCGTCTCGTCAGAACCTGTGTAAGACGTACGTCGCTGTGTGAGCCCTCATGAACAATACTCATTTCTACAACATATTCCGCTCAAGAAGGACCTACTCGTCGAGGAGAGATATCGCTCCATCTCGTTGAATTTTGAGGACTGCTCCTCCGACAGACCCACGAAGTACTGGGAGAATATATTGTCCACCAATATACTTGACACGATGGACTGTAGCAAGTGAATCTTGATCTTCGGCGCAAGCTCTGCGTACATCGGCACCAGTTTGGCAAGCTCGTCCACTTCGGACTGGCCAGTTTTTGCCAGATCTACCAACTTGTCCATTAGTAAAGACCTTTGGACAATAATCCACACGGATTTGGCTTGGCCTCTTCCTTACCAATCTTGGCCTTGCGAAAGTGCACAATGATCCAGTTCTGCAAGCCGTTGCCCAAGCGTGCCATGTCGTCGCCGAACTGGTCGTCGCTCGTCTGCTCATGGTACGCGCGCGTGCTCGTGCTGACCTGCTCCTTGAGCCCGCGGTTCAGCGCCTGGAGGCGGCGGACCTCGTCGTCGCGGTCGCGGAGCTCCCGCTTCAGGGCGTCCCACCCCTCCTTGAACTCCTCGCGCTCGGCGTCGCGGACGTCGACCTCGGCGCGCAGCAGCCGCAGCTCCGTGTCGGTCCGCAGGAACTGCTGGTTCAGCCCCGAGTGCTTGGCCTGCCAGAACGCGGCCGTCTCGCTCTCGTTCTGTGACAGCAGCTCCACCTGCCGCGCGAACTCGGCCTCGAGCTGCACGAGCTCCCGCTGCAGCTCGGCGATCTTGTCGTCCTTGTCCCGGAGCTGTTGCGCGGCGGCCGCGGCGTTCGTGGTGTTGTTCTCCTTGCTGATCGTACTGGCGATGCTCATGCGATCCGAATCGATGCCTCCTCCGCCGCCGGCGCCTCGCGAGCCGCTCGTATTGTTGGGTTTGCCGCCGTCATTGTCGGTGCCGGGCGGGGGCGAAGAGGGGCGGGAGCCGAGTTGCGCGCGCGGCGGCGGGGCGATGACGCTGCTGCTGTTGCTGCTCCGGGACGTCGAGGCGGAAGAGCGCAGGGTATTGCTGTTGGCGTGAGATGTGGTGCTACCACTGCTGCTGGAGTTGCCGCCTCTCCGCTTATCCGAGCCGCCCATAATTCGCGCCAGTTTGGAATCAAGGAGGATACGGACGGACTCGAGACTCGGATGGTCGTCAAGCAAGATACGAGAGAGGAGGGCTAGTTAGTAGCTGGCTGGGCACTGTGTTGCTTTCGTTCCTCAATTCGTGTACTACATGGTCCTGCAAGGAGTCGTTGCTTTGGGTCTCCGGGAATGGCTACCTGTGGCCACAGAGGCGAAGAAGTGGGTGCCTGGAGACCATAAGATCCAACAGAATGGATGATGGCGAAATAGGGAAGTTTAAGTGTAACTTGTTCTGACATGCAGATGCATCGACTCTCTAGAGGGCTCGGAGGGTTGCCTACATTGGAAGCTAATCCGGGTAAGGCTGGTATGTCAAATCGTGGAAGGGTCCAGGTCCAGGTCCAGGTCGAGGTACGTACCTAAGCACGAGCCAGAAGTCTATAAATATTCGGCGTGTTACAACATAGACCCTGACAGCCTGAGTACCTCATCCCGTCATCTTCCCGACAGTACGTAAGTAGTATATCTCATAGGGCTGAGCTGAATAGGTGATCGGTCCGATCCGTCCAATGATGATTTGTCGGCTTAGGTGTGTCAAGGTACGGTAGATGCGTAGTGTCGTACAAGTTCATAATGATCGGTTGCTTCTTAGCCAGAAATCCTAGGCTGCTCAGTAGATATACTGTATACCTACCTAGGTCTAAAGATGTGTGTACTGTATAGTTCATTGGCCGTTGCTCATATCGATTTCTACTTCCACTTCATAAGCCTCATCGCCGTCTTCCTGTTTCTTGGCGCCCATCCTGCATATCGCGATCTTCTCCACGGGCACGTCCTTCATCCAGACGAAGTCGTCGTACCTATCCAGCATATCTCGAGCGTCAATAGTGAGACGTTCCCGTCGTTTCCCTTGTGGACGGCGGCCTGCTCCTCCTCCCTTTTCGCCTTTGACATATATGGTGTTCAAGATGGTTGCGTGCAGAAGCAAGGGACGGTCTTCCTCCGCCATGATGCCAGCCTGTTGGAAGGCTTGCTTGATACGCTCACAGAACTTCTGCAAGGTCCCGTCAGGGTCCACCGGCGGGCTGTAGAGCACTGCCGCCTTGGAGAGGGATGTTTGCATCGAGTGTAAGCCTCTTAGAGTCACCGAAAGTGGTTGTGGTAGGGGTTTGGGTGGATCCTTGCCCTTGTCCTTGTCCTGGCTGTCGTTCTCAAGTCCCTGTACCCCAAGCTGTTGCGGCCCTAGAATACTTCCGAGGATCTGTCTGGGGACCAACGTCTTCAGCAGCTCGGTGGCTCTGTCGAGTCCCTCGTTCTTGGGAAAGCTCATCACACCCAAAGTGAGATGCAACGTCCCGACGGGCCGGATGGCCTCGGACGGGACGCTGAAGCTCTGAGGGCTGGTCACATCAGAACTAAAAGAGGCCAGAGCCGTGGCGAGCTGTGGGCGGGACAGGCTAGTCACAAGTGGGATGCAGAGGAAATGTGTCGGCGGAGGTCTTGGAGGCATATTTGGTCCGGGTTGGCGTATTCCGTGTGAAACCCTTGCCGTTGTCGATGTTGGACGGTTTGCAATAATTCGGACCCCAAAGAGTCCCTGTTTGTCAGTACTGCAACTCAGACCTGCAACTGCCATGCCACACTGTGTCCAACCGACACGCACGCTATGAACCTGGATGTGGCAGGAGAATGTGGCTGGTGTTCGAGGAACATCCGATCCAATTACATTCCAGAATGTACGAGTCAGAGCTACATTTGTTGTCCTGGATATTTAGTGCTCCCAGGTGGGTGTGCACGAGGCCACACCCCTGGGACTAACAGAACTGACGACTTCACGGCAATGAGACCCCAAAGCCGGAATCCCCCGCCAGTTGCTCATGGTCAATCAGACAACTCTGATCAATAACTAAGTAGATAACACTGCAAAAGTCACACCACATCTCCCATTTCAATTAGTCGTAGCTTCTCAACGGCAGGGAGGAACGTTGGTCAGGGTCTTGGGCTACGTCACTAAACGATACTTTCGGGATGACGTAGGCCTGCGGGAGCCATGTCACTGGGAAGACCATGTCGTCACAGGCCCGACTGCAACAAGCCCCAAAAGCCAAAAAGCATCTACGCGATATGCACCTCGGCCTTTGCGCGTCATCGCAGCACATTTTGGTAGGCACGTATTTTGGAAGATATCCATAAATAAAGTATCGTAAAAAAGGAGTGTATTTAATCCAATAGTAGTAAGCTTTCCTAGCTTAAAAGTTCTGTATGCAGTGTTTTGTTGAATGCTCTATATATAAGATGAAGCAACCCCGTCGCGGAAGCTCAGGGACATGCTGTGCGCGCAGTACAGAGCCCTCGTTCAACCATACTCGATTTCACACAACCACCCGGATACGATCTGTTCGAGAACGATAATAGAAGAAGGCGAAAAAGTAGTTTGGGTATCGTCGATTTCTTCCGCCCCAGAACAGTTGTTGACTGAAATGGAGCCCCTTAGGATTTCCTCCGGGTTACGCCAGCTGCAGTAGTCGCCGATGATTCCACCCAGGCAATCATCCTTCCCTCTCGACGTCGCACATGGGAGAGGCTAGCCTGGGCAACCATCGCGCAGTGCAGACAACGTCCATCGCCGGTCTCTAGCTTCGCCCATTGGCCCTTTACGGCGCAGGAGTGTTGAAGAACTTTTTGAGCGCGGTCTCAGCTTCTGTATATTCGGTCTTGAGACTGGCAAGGGTTTCGGTAACGCGCGACAGGCAAAGCTCCTCATCCTTTTCTGGTGTGCCGTCCTCGTTCTCCATCTTTCCGTACCGCTGGATTTTCTCACAGCTGTCCTTGACCTTGGTCAATCCCAAAGTGGCTGAAGAACCTTTCAAGAAATGGCCAAGTTTGGACAGCTCTTCCAGGTCCTTGGCATCCCTATTGAAGAAAAACGGACAATGGCAGTCAGTCACGGCTTGTTTCGAGCAGCAGGGGGGGGGAGGTCGAGCACAAGGGGTGCCTCAAGATGATGGCTTATGGAAGTCACCACGGGGACTAGAGAGTCTTTCTCCTTGGCACTTCTCGGGGGTTGTGGGCCAAACTCACAGGGCCTCATCCATCTTCTCAAACGTCTCTTCGGCCTGTTCGAAGAAGCCAAAAACAATAGACTGGCTAAATTCGCGGTCGTCTTCACTGTCGTCCATCTCCAGGATCTGACCAAAAGTCACAATGTCGATGGCGTCTCCAAGGGCTTCCAGGCTGGGGTCGCCTCCGTCATGCTGCGTCGGCCAGGCTTGGGTCAGCGGCCATGCGATGATGAGTTATATACGGTGAGCCTCCTGGTTTAGTGTTTCACTTACGTTGTCGGAAGACATTTTTGCCTAGTTGACTATGGGTGGAATGTGAGTGGTTTGCGAGATCTTTTTAAAATCTGTCGCGGGTCAGAACCAAGTCGGGGAAAAGAGCATCTGTCTACAAGACTTAAAGCCGACAGTAGTGGTAAGGGGAGGCGGCTAACCCTACAGTAGTGAGGAGTCGACGACGGGTGAGGATGGTTTCGGTTTAGAGGGAAAAGCCAGTGTGTATTCCCAACGGGGGGAAATAAGCGTCAAGTACTTCTTAGTCTTGGAATGAATGTGGAAAAGAGGACACCCCCAAGGCGACGGGTTTGATAGGGTGACGAGACAAAAGACTCGGGTGGGGTCAACAGTGAATGAATGAAATAATAGTCCTGCGCTCCCCCAATTGCAATTGCGTGTGCGTTGCGGGCGGGTGTGAGTGAGAGAGTGCGCGGTGGTGCGTGTGCGTGTGTGGTGTGTGTGTGTGTGTGTGTGTGCTGTGCAGTGCTGGTAGTGTTGTAGCGGGTGTGTGTGTGTGTTGTGTGCCTTACCTGGTATGTTCAAAAAGACAAATGCACAAGGATTGGCTGTGTTGTTTTATCAGACAGGACACAACACAGTACGAGAAGTCTGGCAGGCCAAGGTAGTTCAATATGGGTTCGCCTTGTTTTTCCCTTTAACCTGCAACTCGAATTGATTTTGATTTTGATTAGAGCGGAACTAGGAAGAAATAAAATGAATCACGTCTACAAATGGTCGGAAGGGGGGGGATGATGAGGGGGACGAGGATGAATGGATGGATAGGGTCGACAGAGCAATAAATGGGGATCTGACGGGTGTCCAAGGTAGCTTGGTAATGGATGTATGGGCTTGTTGGAGTGCTGGTGCTGGCTTTGTCGCCGGCTCTTGCAAGGTGAGGGATGAATTGATTGTGGAAGCAAAAGGCAAAAGAAATTGAAGGGAAAGTTATGAAGGACATAACCAAAGGCGGAATAGAATCAATCATATGGGCTGGCCGGCTGGCTAGGCAGGTTGAGCGAGGTCATCGATCCTGCCTACCTCACTCGCTAGGTAAGTAACCTACAGTGCACGCACTCAGTCACCACTCACTCATTCAATCACCTAACGACCCATTCTAAGTCAACGACGGGACATCATGTACGGTATGTAACGGGCAATAGAAGGAGGCTTGCAGTAATGCCACTCCATTCGTTTCACACAACCACTTACCTCTAGGTACCGAGTAAAAGATGCTCAGTGCTGCTAGGTGCTCACAAGTTCGAACCCTTTCTTAGGCGCAGAGGCCGGCTAGAACTGACAGGACCCTGGAAATGCGTTCGAGGGGTGGATGGACGAGGAGGACCCTTGGGAATTCTTGACGTCTGGAGGATGATGTAGCAGTATGCAGATGGATGCAGTATGCCGTTATCTGGAGTGGTGGGCAGAGGTACCGGGGGGCTACCTTAGGTTACATACATATAGGCAGGTCATGTCGGAACTCCAGTCGGAGGAAGAAGGCTGGAGGGGGAGGGGGAAGACAAAGAAAGGCGTCGTTGCCCCTCCTCCTCCTTCGTTTCGGTGATTAACAAAAGAATCCCTTCAGATCACCTACCTCACTATGCAAGTAGGTACATACATACATACATTAATACATACTGTATCTACATAGTATACAAGTCGTAGGAAGCATGAAGGCTCTACTACTATATCCATACGTCAATAACCTTCAAACAGAAAAAATTCTTACAAGTATGTACTACAGGCATCTGATATGTGGGGTTGGGACTAGCTATGTACATACCAACCTAAGGAGATCATCTCCTAAAGAGGGACCTTCCCTTCTAGGGGACGACTTCTTCCAGAGAAGTTAACCAATATGTAATCAATACCGACCGCGGCTAAGGGGGGCCCCCATGTGTTGGTCAAATATGTACTCAGTATCAGGGGTGAAGGAACGAACTGTGACGGGAGAAAAAAAAGTAACAGGGGAAAAAGGTTGAAAGGGAGGCAGGGAGGAGGGAGGAGGGAGAAAAGATCGGAGCCATCCGCCGGGGAGCATACTACAGAGCGGTCTAAAGTGACGAACAACGATGCTTGATGAACGCCGAAAACTTTCGTCTTCGAATATCATACATACATAGTCAACGCCGCCCACCCTACTCGGCCCATCTGAGAGCTGCTGCACTTCGGCACTGGCTGCGATGACGGATATCCCTTACAGTACTCCGTACATCAATCACCACTCACTTGCCTTTCAATATATGGTTCCACGATCCGGACCATCAACGCCCAACGTTTCAATCATTGCATTGGATCGGCCAGGGAACGGGGGCGGCGGCTTTGCGGGAAGCCATCCAGACTGTCTGAACCCTCACCGCGAGCATCATTCTCATATAAAACCCTCCGAACGACGTCAAGTGATCGACATTCCACCCTGTTTCCCTTGGGCTACATTGATGCATGCATTACCTCCACCATGGGTTCGGCCAGCTCTACAGCACAGCACAAGCAGACGTATGGATCCTTGACGTTTTACTAAGATCGCCATGACGCCCTTTCGACATCTGTGGCAGTATGGCCTCTTCTACAACCTTGTTCTCACGAGAGAGCCTTTAGCGCACATCGCACCAAAGCCCAAGATCATCGTAAGTCGACTGCAGATCAAATCACAGACATACATACCACATCCGAACAGGTGCTCGAGAGCGCCTCCGGGACTGTGGCCTTTCTTTACCTGCGCGAGGCCGAGGAGAAGTTCGTGAGAACACGACAACAATTAGTTGAGAGTTTCAATCTAGTGCCTCTCACTAGCCAAGCGGGAAGGCTCTCCCTGAAATCCCGTGATCCCGCGAACCAAACAGGACTCTTCGTGCATACAGACCATGCAAGCGGCACCATGATCCTCGACTTTTCCGGGTGGACCACCTCGAGTCTCGCTCCTGGTGAGATACGATGGACTAACTACATAGCTACCGTCTACCCCCTCACCTTGCCGTGGACCCCGGAAATGGTTCTCCGTGAGGTCCTACGGAGGTAACTAACACATGTTTATCCCGTAGCCAGTCAACATCGTCCAAACGGCTTCTGGAAACCCTGCCGTTGCCAGGCATCCGATACTTCTTCACCTAATCTTCAGTGGGGAAGGGGGTCCAGGCCTTCCGGCGCGTTATGCGACGTCATACTGCTTGATAGAGTAATCGTCATAGGCGCTACCAGTAGCACGTTCCGCTAAGTGAGCCGAGAAGCTCAGGGGTCCAGATCCAGACAGGTATACAGTGCGAGCTTACCACAACACCTCAGATGGCCTGGCTCAGCTATCTCGCTAGGGATCAGCCTTCTTTGCGTGATAGCTGAGAGATGGAGTCCGGCCATGAACTACACCATGTTCGCTTGCGGGCGACTAGTTCTAGAGCGTAGCGTCGCACTCATGCTAGACAATACAGCACGCCAACGACGAGTCATGGTCCAGTCCTCCCAATATGTAGAAGAGGCATGTTGGGGCAAGCGAGACCTCCGAGAATCCATGTCTTCTATCTGGTCGTTCCTTGTTCGAGGCTTGATGTTTGGTCGGCAAGTCGGCACCCAAGTGCGCTGGCTCCTACTCCACTACTTCTACGGCCTTACTGTTTCCTTCTATGCATACAGCGAGTTTATAGTCGGCAGCTTGGCTGTTGGGCTAGAATAATCAACCCTGTAAGTGGTGAATTGAAATCTGCATACTCCGTAGCATACTCATATCTACACAGACCATACACCTTGGAACGAACCCCGTGGCTAGCGAGAAGCTCATGGTTTCAATCACCGGCACTACGCCGAGCTGCCCCTGGCTACAAACCATGGCAAAGGGTTTTCTCTCTTTCGCGCTTCTCACAACATACATCTCTAGGGAACAACTGATATATTTTTGGTTCATAATGAAGTGCTAGAGTGTTGTTGCTGGGTCTCGCAACCAGATGTGTTTCCTTTTTCTATTACTAGGCGCTTCATCGTGACAGTCTAATGCGATCCTTCCACGTCGACGATGCCGCTAATTATGGATGACCTGATGGGCATCGTCGGTGGAGGGAGCCCTTAAACTGAAGGGCCGCAGATCGCAACCCAAACTGGAGACTATTAACGACTGACCGCATACCGTTAGCAGACAGCGGACAGCAGACAGCACACACCTGACACATGTAGGAGAGCCGCAACAGAGCTGGCTAATGCAGCATCAATCTGTGGGTTCAGTAACAGCTCCCAAAAACCTGTTTTCGTCACTTCATGTCGGTAAGCAAAATGTCGCGGACTCGGCCGACCTTATTACTTTACCACTTGGTGTGGTGTCTGATGGACCCCCCGCACATGAACCCTTAGCCATCCGTGCGTACTTATCACAGAAGTCTTTTTTTATTCTTCATTCCGAGCATCCATGCGTGCGGCGGGTGGTTGACTCTTCGGTCGTTCAGTCAACCCGCAGGTGACAGTAGTCACTTTTCTATCCCCTGTGGACCCTGCTCGCGTCTCGCGTGTAATGGCCTGCCTAGTAGTAGTTGCTCACTGCCAGTTAGCAAATGCAGCCTCGTCTAATGCGTTGACTGGACTAGGTAGCCTAGTAGCAGGTATATAAGTCCGGAATTCACCTATCGGACCGCCGATCATTTGCAGGCTAAATGAATATCACGTGGCTCATGTGGGATACAGAGCAGTACAGCCAGATACAACGGCCGGCTTGATTTGATTATATTTGATGTTTTATGTAAGTAGTACGGATATGGTAGGTTAACAGTATAACTGCCTGAAGTGTGCATGCTGTCGGAGTCTAGGCCAATCGACTTATTTCATTTAATGTGGCCATTCCTCCAAGCGTGACGAACAGGCAGACGTTCCCACCGGAAAGAGTAAAAAAACATTCGATCAACAACTCGCCCAGAATTACTATTAATGCACACCGACAAATGTGCTGACCCAATCAATGCAAGTCTTTGCGAGCAAATCCCCTGGTCCGGCTGCATGCTGCCATGCTCGAACTTCGGGTCTCGCCCGCATCCAACCAATCAGTTGGCCGCCTTGTCTCACACTTTAGAGTAAGACCTTGGAAGCAACGCTCAGCAACCATGCAGCATCCTGCCAGCTAGTGGCCCCTTCATTCGCCTTGGGCGGGGGTATTCGAGGTTCCGAGGCGGCAGAGAGATCCTCTAGATGCCCGGCACTGGGGCTGCGGCCCAATTGGCTTTCGTCTTCTTCGGCATCGGACACGTCGTCTTCGGCATCATCCGATTCTTCGTCGTTTTCCTCGACAGAAAAGAGGGAGATCCCAATCAGGTTGCCCATCCAGGAGCCCATGCCAGCGCTCCCGCGCTTCACTAGCCTCCGTACAGTCGCCTCGTCTGCGCGCGTGGTGTCCACTTCGATAGCCTCGAGCTTCTCGTCCAGACTTACAAAGTCCGGACCTTGCACGTATTCTGCCGTGGCAAACTCGTGGTGGACGAAATAGCCCTCGTCATGGTGTTGTCGGTCTAAAGGGGTCCGTAACATGGACTTGCTGCCCACTCTACTATGTGAACGGCTACCCAGGCGGCTGTTTGGTGACGTCAACGCTAGCAAGGCATCCTCGGGGGCAGTGAAGCTTCCACGACGGCTCCCCCGTCTACTGGCGAGCTCCTTCTCTCGAGCTAATTCACGCTTATAGGCTTCCTCTTCGGTATCACGCAGCCCCGTAAGACTTGTAGAGCTGATGCGTGCAGTGAGCCAGGCTTGGCCCTTCGACTCCCGGGTCTCGGTGCTGATCAGTGCCCCAGCGCGAAGCAGCCAGTCGCTGTCCTTACGATCTTGGGTGCCGAGCCCATTTTCGTCCTTATTACGGCGCCTCGCCGTAGGCGAGAGGGCGCCAGGCTGTCTCCCTGCCGCCAGGTGTGTTGTCGACTTACTCTTGGGCAAGGCGTCGGCCTGAGAGGCGTGGATCGAGGATCGGCGGCTGCGAGAGCCCGTCCTAGCTGGGGAGCGGGCAAGCAAGCGTGGAGTGGTCGGGGCGGATTTGCCTTGCAGGTAGGATGGGGTGTAGTGACTTGGTGAGGCGACAAAGTCAGGCAGGTCGTCGGGTAGAGCGTCGTGGTCCAATATAGGCATCTTGGAGGTGAGAGGGGCTAATGTCAAATGGTTCAAGTTTGTAGACGATCGGTTCTTCCGGCGCGCCTGGCTGGCATGCTGTTTATAGGCAACATCCATGGTGAACAAGAGGGACTTGTGTCCAAGTGTGCAGCAGCAGCTACGCGTATTCGTGTATTTGCCGTACTACACCGGTCGAACTGGGAACAAGAAGGCGATACGAAGTGTTACAGAAATTCTGGAGTTCGAGAAGAAGGACGAATCCACATTGAAACAAGCGAATAGTGAATCGATGGTGAAGATGGGGAAAGATAGAGGGTCGAGAACAGGTCGGTTACTTGTAGCCCATTTCAAAAGTCTGGAGAGTCTGGGGAAAAGACACTCAACTCAGTTTGATGGGGCATTTTCTAGGCTTAGCCGGCGGCCTGGCACCCTGGGCGATCACAGGCAGGGGTTCTAAATGTTCTAATCTGCAAAAAGCTTCCCCCCCATCGACCGTCTTAGTTCCAGAGCCGGGGTGAAGCTTGGGCCGCCCCCTCCTGCCCTCCCCACCATCTGCTTGCCCGCATCTTGCCCGCCTGCCCGCCTCGCACTCGAGCCACTGTGGTGCTACTGTGATGTGCGCATCGAACCAGGGGTCATTCCATATCGAGCTTTTTTCTCTAGGATTCTTAGAAGGTGTGTGTACCGCGGTTCTTGGTTCTTATAGTGTCCGATCAGTCCCGATTCCGTTACATCGGCTTACTCGTGCACTGTGTTGCTCGACTGTGGCACAGCCATCCTGCACAGTACGAGATAGCAAGTTTTATACACGGTCCCGCAGAAAAAAAAAGATCGGATCGTATCCGTATCAGATATCAGCTCCGGGGACTGGGACTCAAGAAGAAGCAGTCAATACTGACTTGAAGCGTGTCAAGCAATAGAGATCACACGATGCGTAATCTCCGCAACATATCATACAATTCCTGGTCGCCTCCGGCCGACTACGAGGGCGAGCCCATCACCTCGTCCTGTTGGGACCCCGCAAAAGATGAAATTCTATGCACATTCGGCCCCTCAGAGAAGGATGGCAAGCTTCGGCTGCTCAGACTTGCCGAGCATGTGAATGCTCAAGGCGATCCTGCTTTGTGAGTTAAGCTGCGCGTCCATTTTTGGCCTTGGTCGCCCAATTCTCCCCTTTCACTTGGATACCTGCCAAGCCTATTCGTCCTGTAGGAAGCGAACCGTGAGCTGATTTTTTTTGGCCACTTCCGCTCAGCAACTTCTTCGAGATTGCATCATGGGAGGCGCTAAGCCCGAACCCTGACCTGCCCGTCGATAAGGTTGTCAGCCTGCACCACTTCAGTGATAACCTCACCACCATCTTGGTGCTCGAGGGTGGTGACATCGTCCTCGTCAGAGAGTCTGACAGCCCCCAAGATGGCGTGCACATTGAGATTATGGGTTCCATCGACGAGGGCATCACCGCTGCGAAGTGGTCGCCTGACGAGGAGCTCTTGGCCATTGCTACTAAGGCGCGCACCGTCGTGTTCATGAGCCGTAACTTCGAGGGCATCACCGATGCCACCATGACTTCAGATGACCTTAAGCTGTCGAAGCAAGTGTCCGTCGGCTGGGGCAAAAAGGAAACGCAGTTCCAGGGGAAAGGAGCGAAAGCGCTCCGAGATCCCACCATCCCCGAAAAGGTTGATGAAGGTGCCTTGAGCTCCCGGGATGATGCAAGGGCTACCATCAGCTGGAGAGGTGACGGTGCCTACGTTGCCATCAACTCAATCGAGCCGGACACGCGAAGAGTGATTCGGGTTTACTCTCGTGAGGGTGTGCTTGATAGCGTGAGTGAGGCTGTTGACGGTATGGAGGGTGCTCTGAGCTGGCGCCCGGCCGGCAACCTACTTGCCAGTGTCCAACGGAAACCCGAAGGCGTTGATGTGATATTTTTTGAAAGAAATGGTCTCAGGCACGGCGAATTCTCCCTGCGAGCCCCTGAAGGTCGAGATATCTCTGGTGACCAGATAGATCTCGAGTGGAATAGTGACTCAACCGTACTTGCGGTTACACTCAATGACAGGATACAGCTCTGGACCACAGGGAACTATCACTGGTACCTGAAGCAGGAAATCAAGTCAGATAAGCTTCCTACGTGTTTGACCTGGCACCCAGAGAAATCCCTTCGGCTAGCTATGGTATTCCCATCACAGCAATATGGGCAGCTGTTACAGGCCGAGTTCATCTTCAACATCGCCCGGGGCTCACTTGTACCACCTAACGATCATGGCGCCGTTGCTGTTATCGATGGACAAACGCTCAAACTCTCACCTCTAAGAACCGCAAATATGCCCCCTCCGATGGCTATGTACGAGTTGCAGCTGAAATCTAGCATCACCGATGTTACCTTTTCCCCTGACAACGCATATATGGCCGCCCTCCACCAAGATGGTGTCGATCTATATAAGTGGCAGGTTAAGGGGCAACGTTCACTCATACCGTCTCTAGTTAGCACGCTACCGCTGTTGGACACAACATCATCGATTGGCATGCTTATCCCGCGGCAAGTGTCAGTTTGCGACAATGGCAATCTTCAACTCCTGCTTCAAAGCCAATACCCAGAGAGGCATTCTGTAAAATTCGATGCGGCTTCAAGTAAACTCCTTCGGTCCGATATTGCGAGAGCTGGTCAGGTATATGGCTTTGCTAGTCAATCCCAATCGCTCGACGCACAGTGTGTTGCACAAGCCGCTTCAGGGAGAGTCTCGGTCATATCCGCCGAACAAGATACCACTGAAGAACAAACAGTACGGCTACCTGTACAGCAGCCTTGGTGTGTTGTTACTGGTTCTGCCCAGGAGGGAACCATGTGCATATACGGCCTCACAAGGAACGGCCATCTCTATGCAAATGGATGTGCTGGCAAATCACGCCTCCTGGCTAAGAATTGCACGTCGTTCTTGGTTACACCAGATCACTTGATTTTCACCACTACGAACCATCTGCTCAAGTTTGTTCATCTTACCGAGATCGATGATCTTGAGGTGCCCGCCGATGACCCTGAGAAAGACGAGAGATGTCGCAGCATTGAGCGAGGCGCCAGGCTAGTAACAGCGATGCCGACCAATATGAGCCTAGTCCTCCAGATGCCAAGAGGAAACACGGAGACGGTATTCCCGAGAGCCATGGTTCTCGCAGGCATACGACAACTGATCGAAGACATGAACTACGCAAGGGCTTTCTCTTACTGCAGGACTCAACGAGTGGACATGAACGTTCTGTATGATCATCGTCCACAGCAGTTCTTGGATAATGTAACTGTCTTCCTGGATCAGTTGAAGGACGTCACATATGTTGACCTCTTCCTCTCATCGCTACGGAACGAAGATGTTACACAAACCATGTATGTCAACACTAAGCCAGCCAAAAACATGGAGATGCCCGTGCCAGTCGAACAAGGAACAGCCCCTGGAACGACCTCGATCATCGGGAAGACCAACATCGTCTGTGATGCTGTTCTGGCGAGTCTACGGTCTCGAAAGAATATTGGCAATGACACACTTCAGAACATCATCACTGCCAATGTTTGCAAGTCCCCACCTGCTTTGGAGGATGGACTGCAAGTTGTTGCCCAATTGATGCAGGAAGACGAAAATTTAGCTGAGAAAGCAGTTGAGCACATATGTTTCCTTGCAGATGTCAACACACTGTTCGATGAGGCGCTCGGGTTATATAATCTCGACCTCGCACTCCTTGTGGCACAACAATCCCAACGAGATCCTCGAGAGTATCTGCCGTTCATACAAGATCTTCACAAGTTACCGGACCTGCGCCAAAAGTTTGCCATTGACGATCATTTGGGTCGTTATGCCAAAGCTCTTACACACTTGCAGTCATTGGCAGCCCACGAGGAAGCTCAAGAATATACCGTTAAACACAGCCTCTACGCAGATGCGCTTCGGTTATACCGCTACGACGAAAACAACCTCAAGATACTCACGCGTCTGTACGCAGAGTATCTGGAGACTAAATCGAAAAGCCGCGAGGCTGGTCTCACCTATGAGTCCCTCCATGAATATGCATCAGCAACACGGTGCTACCAAGCTGCAGGCCTCTCGTGTTGGAGAGAAGCTCTGTTTACCGCTTCAGTACAGGAGCCGCCACTAGCCAAGGATGCGCTCAGTGACTTGGCGACAAGCCTGGCAGACGCGCTTGAGGAAGCAAAGGACTATACAGGTGCCGCCACCATCTACCTCGACCATCTCTCGTCTCTTGACACTGCCGTTCAATACTTGTGCAAGGGCTATCAATTTGCGGACGCTTTGCGCTTGGTGGCTCTGCATGCTCGACCGGAACTCCTCGAGACAACAGTAGATACTGGCCTCGCAGACGCTCTTGCGTCGTCGACCGAGTTCCTGGCCGATTGCAAGGCCCAGCTTCGCGCCCAAATACCTCGCATTGCCGAGCTCCGCCGCCGCGCCGCCGAAGACCCGCTCGCCTTTTACGAGGGTGAGGTCAACATCAACTTGCCCGACGACGTCAGTGTCGCAGCATCGTCGCGCGTTTCGGCCGGCGGCGCCTCGCTCTTCACTCGCTACACGGGCAAAGCTGGCAGCGTGGGCACGGCGGGCACGGGAGTCAGCCGCGCCACGTCCAAGAATCGCAAGCGTGAGGAGAAGAAGCGCGCGCGTGGCCGCAAGGGTACCGTCTACGAGGAGGAGTACCTCGTCAACTCGGTCCGCCGTCTCGTCGAGCGCGTGCAGAGCACCAAGGACGAGGTAGAGCGGTTGGTCTTCGGGCTCGTCCGTCGCGGCATGTTTGAGCGTGCCCGCACCGTCGAGGCCCTCATGGGCGAGGTGCTCGAGGGCTGCCGCCTCGGTGTCGAGGAGGTATGGGGCAAGCGCGAGGACAAGAGCAAGGCCGTATCTGACGGCGAAGATGGGCAAGCCGCCAATGGGAATGCTTATGCGCCTACAGGTGGTGAGGCGGTCCTGGCTGAATCGATGGAACAGGGCTGGAGGAAGCAGGAGCCGCCTGGTGTTTCGAGCATGGAGAGGCTGAGTCTTCTGGGTAGCTAGATTTGCGTTATAGTAGCTGCTACTTGATAACCAAACCACGACGAATAAAGTAAAATGGCGTATTTCGACTTAAGCTCGGCCGTGTGGGAATCGACGTGATGACTGGTGATATGAACTGTCTACTGATGCGCTGACCCATAGGAGAGGGACCTGTAAACCTTGCTGGTATCGCGGCCACCATATTTGCCTGCACATGAAATGCAACTCTGAGGAATACCTATATTTTTTAGTTGATTGGAAGCTTATCAAAGCGATTGTAGCTGGGCGTAATAGGGGTAAAGCTCAAGGCTTGGATCACGAGTCTGTGTTGATGCATTTCCCACATATCCACTGCCCTGGCCCCTTTTTCTCAGACTACATTGCACGGCGGGCCAAAAACGCACTTCATGCGATGCTCGTTGGTTTACTGTACCCAAACATTGACCATGAGAAGCTTGAGATGGAGAGTGGTAATGATTACCAGGTGGTTTTGATATTCCGATGCATGAATTCTTTTACAATATAAATAGGTAAACATGTTGCCATCACCTAACCCAGATGCAGATGCCAGCCATTGTCTATATACAGGTATCATACACACGCCCTCCAAGATGCAAGCTATACACGCATCTAAGCCGAAGGTGGAGGCGTTGCTGATTCCGTACTTGACGACGGTATAGGAGCAGAGTTGATCTGTTGTGTGGCAGCGTCCGAGATGCCGGCCGCATCCAAGGTCCGTTGGCGGTTCTTGGCGATGACCTTGCCGATCTCCTCGAGCATCTCGACCGACAGGCGCGGCTTGCCCTTCTTCTTCTTGTTCTCGCGCTCGGCGCGGTGCAGCTCCTGCAGGGGGCTGCGCATGCTGTCCATGAGGTGGACGCGGTCTTTGACGGCCTGGGTCTGCGCCTCGAGACGCTCGATGTACTCGGGCTCGTGCCGCGTGCGGAACTTGCTGTACTTGTTGCGCAGCTCGTCGATGACGGCCTCGGGCATGGGCGGGCGCAGCAGCGTCGGCACGAAGGTGCGCTCCTCGGCGTCGATGCGCAGCGTGTCGACCTTGTGGTCCACCACCTCCTTGTCCTCCTCCTTGGGCCACGGGATCGAGATGTTCAGGCCCGGCACCATGCGCGTCCACTCGACCTTTCCCGTGATCCGGTCGTGCGCGAAGCCGCGCGACACCAGCTGGTTGATGATGACGTCGCGGGTCACGCCCGTCTTGGGGTCAAAAACGGGGTGCACGAGACGGATGCCGGAAATGGGGATAGGGAGCTCGATGTTCATGACGGGAGGGCTATTCTCGCCTGTGAATGCCGAGGGTAATTTGATGTTTGACTAGTTTATTTCTCTTAGTTCCTGCTGAACGATGTGGCTTAATACATGGTGATTCATACCTTGTTGAGGCCTTCGATTACAACACTAGCATCTTCGCGATTGATATTTTGGACGCGGCCAATCTTGCCTTTGTCGGGGCCGTGTAGTAACACTACACGGTCTCCGGGGACGAGGTTCAGGTTCTTGTATCCTCCGAGCCATGCGCAGCGGGCCTCCTTCTGCTCATTCCGCAGGCTGGTAGGGTTCTTGTATCGGACCTCGGAAATGGCGCCATACTGAGCGGCGGCCTCGCCGGTGTGGGAGTTGGGGGCCAGGGGGCCGAGGTTCCAGTCGTCCTTGATGGCCTGTTTCGCGCGGCCAATGTCGCGGGCGACCATGTGGCCCTGGTTCTTCAGCCCATACTCCTCATCCTTGCGTTCCTTGTTGAAATGCAGGCGATCTCGAGTGGCCTTGCGCCTCGCTACCACCCGCTCGGCGGTAGCGACACGTTTGAGGATTTTCTGCATGGCTTCTTCTTGTGTGGAAGCTCCCCCCGCAACCAATTGACCAGACTACAGCAATAAAGGGTAGTATGTAATTGGGGGTTTCAATGGTGCATGCTGCTATGGCGGTTTCCTTTGTCGTGTGAGCCCGCACCTACTACTGCTGGACAACCAAAATTTCCCGGAGCTCGTGGTCTTCAACGCCGGGCCGCCTCGAGTGGCGCTAAGCTACTGAGGAGGTACCGAGATACTTTGATTTCCAAGCTGTCCGGTGCAAGTTTAATCCGACCAATCGGTTACTTTCCTAAATGGGCTAAGCTACAGCGTCTTATCAACCAATTTAACTATTTCCAAAGCACGTCCGTATGTTTCGATGTTCTGGTCGACGGGGAGGATTGCTACAGAGCCCCGATATTGCATTTTCTCAGGAATAAATCAAACGAAATCATGAGATCGGTATCATCATCCCAAGATTGAAGAAAGTCTGTGTGGTTATATCGTATCCTGGTGATATATTACCCGGTTCTATCCTCGCTCATGTATTGCGAAGACCTCCATGTTGGGTCTATGGCAGCATAACTACGTAAGGCGTGCGTACGGCGTACGGCAGTGTGCGGCATACCACTACCTTCGCATGCCGTTTGCGCTGGCGAAAGGTGCGAAAGATGTGTATGTCAGCTCGCCATTACATATCTAGATTACGAGTCAAGAGCTGGCTATGGCATGGCTACGTCTGGAGAGCGCGTGCCTGTTTGCTACATCCAGCTCGTGTTTCAGAGAAGTGAATTGCGTCAGTAGTCTCTGGAAGAAACGAGACACATCCTTGGGGTCTGGCTTGGAGCTAGCCAGGAAGCATAGCATACATACGTTGGATGGATCGATGTTGGCCGTTGGCCAGTCCTCCCTGGCATCCTTTCACTGACCGTCAGTATCCGTAGATGGATGTGAATACATGGTGGTTTATGTACGCGCATGCGCTGGTAAAACAGCAAGGGTTGCGGAAACATGGCTACGGCCTGGATTAGGGAAAGAGAGACAAGGACAAGAGTTGACGATACGGTATCTGACATCAACGTAAGGATAGCTGCAATGCACGGCTCCGCCTCCACAGTCCTGTATGTGGGACCGTCTGAAGTACATGAGATGCTTGCTTGTTTATTATTGTCACTCGATGATACAGTACATACTTGGACAAGCGACTGGAGTTTTACTGCATGCAGCAAGTCAGTCAGCCCCATAAGAACTCTAGATGATGTAGTTTATCAAGACCAATGCAGGGCCTCCTCCTAATAATACCTTATCAGGCCAACTGAAGTCCTGAGCGACTGAGACAAAACAACCTCTTACAGTTGCTTGTTTGTTCGCCAAACCCCGAAAAGAGTTGAGACCTGCTATCAAATGTCAGGCTAATGCGGACTGGAACTTGGCACCTACTACTACTAGAGCCTATTGGAGCTACCAGTAGGTCTCCAGTATATATATATGTAGGACAGGTTAGGATCTCATATATCATAAGCCCATCCATATATGTATATGCCTGTGTTATGTATGATGTAGTAATGCACAGTCAATAACCAGCCAGCTGCAGCACCTCATTTCATAGCATGTGAATGGAAATGAGCGGTGGCTTATGTAATGATGTAGCCAGGGAGCCAAGAGAGAGAGAGAGAGATTGGAGCAATTGCTACAGTAACGCTCGAACGCTCCCTGTAGTACGGCAAAGGTTCGGCGGTGTATCTTGTTGAGCCTGAGCCGGGCTGGCAGGCTGGGCTGCCTCCGAAAAGAGATAGCCGATACGAACATCATTCATTGATTCATCGGTTAATCAAGACTCTGCTACTATGCCACGGACGGTGCTTGATCCAAGAAATGAAAGAAAAGAAGGAACAAAGCCACAAAGGACGATACGTAAGTCGCTTGACAGATATGGCCAGGGAGGGCCTCTTTTGGGCCGTTGCCCTGCCTGCCAGCCTCCACCCAGTGTGGGTTTGCATGTACATGTGCCGCAGCGCGCTGACTCTGAAAAGTCAAGTGGTTCAACAGCGTTGGAACCGAACTGAGGTCCAATCCCGCGAATATCAAGCCAATAACTGTACCTAAGGTCAGAGACCGCAAGTGTCATGGAACATCGGCAATGTGTAATTACATGTTATGTGATGGCTTCTCCATTGCATACATCCCGAGCCTCTCAGGCCAACTGGCACTGTATCTATGCCCTGTCTCGGGATGCCGGTAGCTAGGTAAAAGTACATATAGTAAGTACGAAAGAGACAGCGAAAGAGAGGGAGAGAGAGAGAGAGATTAGTGGTGTGTTGGCCGCAGTCTTAGTAGACCGAAACCCGAACCCGCCCAGAATACCATAATTAACGGAACCTCTTATGGCTTTCTGCCAACACAGTACGAACGGTACTTGTGAGATTCCATCAATGATCAATGGGGCGCCCTTTGTTTCCCTGGACTACCAGCCCAGCCAGCCCAGTAACGAGCATGTATGTATCCGTACTCCGCAGAAAAAACATTAGAGACGGAGAAATGGGGGGAATAGACAGGCCGGCAGACGGGAGAACAGTGACAGTGACAGCAACGGAAAGGAAGGCCGGCTACAGGCCATGCATGCCATGTACCTTAGGTATTGCACAAAGTGAAGGACTTCGCAGGGCCTTTCGGTGGTTTTTTTTTGCCTTTGCCCTGCCTTGGCTACTATTGACTACAGGCCTAGCACCTAGCACCTCCATAGTACTTACTACATGCTGGCTAGGACCTGACGCTACTGAATTGACGGCTGCTACCCTGTCAGTCCTGTGTCTGTCTGTTTGGGTGTGTCTAAGGTTGTCTCTCTTCTTTGTAGTAGTAGTATTGAAAAGAGAGAGGGAGCAGAGTACCTTAAGGTAGGCAGGCAGAACAGGTAGAAGGACAGCAGCTAGCTAGGTCTATGTAGCTTAAGTCATTGATTGACTGGGCAGAGGGTTAAGAGTACATCGACCCAAGCCCAAGCCCAAGCCCCCAGGACAGACAGAACCAGGACAAATTGAACAGAACAGAAGGGCAGACAGTGATCACACCTACCAGTCTACCAGTCTACCAGTCTACCAGCCTACCAGCCCAGCCTACCACCACTTGCGCTGCTCTCTCTCTCTGCCTGCTCTGCCTGCTCTACCTACTCTGCCTGCTCTGCTTCCTATCTGTGCTTTCCACCGCCCTCCTCTTTAAACTCCATCCTCCACCTCCCTCGCAATCAACCCATTCCCAACTACGTACTACATACCCAATCCAACTCAACTCTTCTTCTTCCATCAAAAAGGAGAAGAATTCATCTCTGCCATACCCGACGACCCAGATCAATCTGCATCTAGGCCATTTGTGACTCTTGTTTCTTTCCCACTACTTCTTGCATATTTCTAAATACCCCCATTCCCCACGAAGATCCAAAGGGCTGCTTTTTTCCCTTTCGCTTCTTCCCCTAATCGCGACTTTGTTGTCTTCTCTCCGAATACCCTCATCACCACTACCCACCCACCCACACAGACACCATGGCTGAGATTCGCCGAAAGCTCGTCATCGTTGGCGACGGTGCCTGCGGTAAAACCTGTTTGTTGATGTGAGTTCCCGCCCGTCGACACCTGAGCGCGTCGTTGCATCATCATTCGCTGACAAGCCTTTGCCATCTAGTGTCTTCTCCAAGGGCACTTTCCCCGAGGTAAGAAAGAGAAGCGAAGCTCCCGTTATCCCATCTGCCTCTTGTCCAATCCATCTCTTCGCCAGATGCCCTCATCTCCGACGTCGACCTCGCTCGCAATTCAGCCAATCCAGCAACGTCTTTCGCCGTTTTCAGCCTGATTCTGATGCAGCTCCTCCGTCACAATCACCATCAACGACGCACTGCTGCCTTGTTGCCCATCCTTGCCATCACACATCAATCATGGCCACGCATATCAAGAGGAAAATGAATACACGCTGACAGCTTTGACTCTTTCAGGTCTACGTCCCCACTGTTTTCGAGAACTACGTCGCCGACGTTGAGGTCGATGGAAAGCATGTCGAGTTGGCCCTTTGGGATACGGCTGGCCAGGAGGACTACGATCGTCTCCGTCCTCTGTCGTACCCCGATTCTCACGTTATCCTGATCTGCTTCGCTGTCGACTCGCCCGATTCTCTTGACAACGTTCAGGAGAAGGTATGTGTTCATCGCCAATCCCGGTTGCCAAGATAAGCTGACTGACACGTGCTCTCCCCTATCAACAGTGGATCTCGGAAGTTCTTCACTTCTGCCAGGGTCTGCCCATCATCCTCGTCGGTTGCAAGAAGGATCTGCGACACGACCCCAAGATTCAGGAGGAGCTCCGCAAGACGAGCCAGAAGCCCGTCTCCGCCGAGGAGGTAAGCTACTCTCCAAATCGCTATTGATTGTTTCTTGCTTCCCCATTCTAACAACACGTCTACAGGGTGAGGAGATCCGCAAGAAGATTGGTGCCTACAAGTACCTTGAGTGTTCGGCCAAGACGAACGAGGGTGTGCGTGAGGTCTTCGAGCATGCTACGCGCGCTGCTCTGCTCTCCCGCAAAGGCCCCGGTGCCCGCCACAAGAGCAAATGCATGATCCTCTAAACGACCAACATTCCGAAACGGTTCGGGCCCCCCCTGCGCAAGCTTCTTACTATCACCAACAGTCTTGCACAATCTAGGCTGTGCCCTTGTAACGTACCGCAGTTCTGCTTGGTCCAGCTAGCGGCGGACCACGTTTGGTCCGCATGCTGCTGCTCTTGGTATAATGTCGGTGTGCTACAGCGGAGTGGCAACACAAATCTGGGAAGAGGGTGCCAAATGGGCTTTTGATACATCCGCATATCTGTTGTGCATCATGGTTTTCCGGCTGGAGTTTGATTCGTCTCGCCATCTGTCACTCGTCGTTACTGGTTCTCTCGGCCCGGCGTGCTACTTTGGATGGCTTCGGCACTGTGTTTTTTTCTCCTACTTCCCTTTCTGTTTAATCTTCAGGGAGGGGAAGGCTAGCGGCGGACAAGGGACTACTAGTAACGGCATTTGCTACCGTTACGCTTATGGCTGGCAAGCTGGGTGAATGGAAGATGGAGTAGAGCAAGGCACCGGAGAGAAGTTATCTATGGTCCTGTCTTCGTCTTGGTGGTAGTTGTGGTGTGTGTAAACACGTTCACATTGTGCCTCTATGTCTATGTGTCCAGAATGGCAAGCCAAGGCAACCCTTGAGAATACGGCTATATCATAAATCTTTCTTCTTTTCACCCGGGCTCTCTTCCCTTTCTCGATAACAAGCCCCCGTGCGTTAGACCGAACCCAGAGGGGGCCATAGTGTGTTTTGATAAGGCTCTGTTATTTTCCTGTCATCTTTCCTCTACCCGTATCTCTATAATCTTGTTCTATACTCTAGACCACTTACGCCTACTTGGTGTCACATGTGAAGTTGCCTAACTGTACGAGTCGAGTACAGCGTTGGTACATACAACCATTCAATGTGTATAGACCGTATAGACAACGGGGAAGTAGCTGCTGTTACCACCACGGGACTCGCCGGTACATAAAACGTTACAACACTGCTCAAGGCGCTGGGAGTTCATACATTTATGAACATGGAGACTAGTAATCGTAAGCTTGAATGTAGAAATCCAATATCAGCCCCAAAAGGGGTCATTGTTGTAGAAGATACATCACTACAAAAACTCAGGGGCATAACAAGCAGGTCATACATATCACCATGACGGCCTAGGAAAACACTAAGAACGAATGACCGAAGAAGCATATTTGTTTGATTGTATGATATTGCCTCAAAATGGATTCAATGATGAAGATCAGATTTACTCTCTGGCAGACAAGTTCATCATCGTTGGTCCAGATAAGAGACAGTAATTTCCCGCCGCAGAACGAGGAATAGAAATCAACGGCTTGGTCTTCCAGCCTCCATCGTCATCGTCGTCATCATGCAGTCGTCGCCGCTCCCTTCGGACTTGCGATCATGGAAAGACCATTGTACCGAATTTACTGGGGGCACGTCTAGAAGAGGAGCTCGTCAGCGATGGACACTTTACGTGGGAGGAAAGGGGGGCTAATAAGACTTACAGCGCCGCAAGAACCGCAGGTCTTGGTCGAGCCGCTGAAGGCGGTTCCACACTTGGGGCAGGTGTTATGCATCTTGTTGTTGGGGGGTTCTGCTACGTCTGGTGGTGTTAGTGAAATGATATCTCTCCTCTCAGCAGCAGTGTCTGTACGGGTATCGCCGTGGTTGGGGTTTGGGATCTGATTAGACCAGCAAGACAGGCAGCAGTAGAAGGCGTATGTGTATTGACCCCCTCGTCATGCGTGTTCGAAATCCACTGATCTACGATCGGCGCCAACATGTATCCCAAATGGAAGGGGGAGCAGGTAGGGAGACGGAAGATACGTAGGCCCTTGAGCAAGGAGACGAGACGTAGTATGTATAACTTACAGCTTGAATATCGATAGAAAGGCAGCAATGGACAAGAACGTGAAGTGTATAATTATTCGGAGAAAATATCGAATATGTCAATGGTTGGGGATGGGGCAGATGCTTTGCTGACATTTATATAGATTTACTTGGTAGAAAGAACTACTTACTACTACTACTTACTAGCTATGGCTGGCGGCTTCTTCTTTCCCCAAGAGAAAGGCGGGGTTTCCATCATCGCAGTGCCCGCTTCGGCTTCATCTTTTGGATATTAGGTTCTGCACCCGAGATGGATCCCGCCGGCCCCCTCCCTCCTCATCCACATGCTGTGTGTCTGTTTTTTTCTTCTTCTTCTTCTTCTTCGGCTGGCTGTGTACCTATTGCTGATTGCCGACTTACTGTGCATCGACTTGAGGCAAGCAGACGGACAAACTAGAATGATCACACATCTATCTCCTATGCCTTCCCTCCCAATGCGATTCGCTTTGCCTTGCTCACAGTTTGTCGTCATCTAACTATCGGGTACCTATCAGTGGAAAGGCGGACTAGTTTCCCTGTGTACACACACACCAACCACTGCAACTACAAATCACGAGGGTAAGCTCTTTTATTAGTTTGGTTCCCCCCCGGGGGGCTCCACCCAGCCTGCGGTGTAAATGGACACGGAGAGAAGGGATGGGTGGGTGGGTGGTCGTCAGATGGGAGGACGACTGGCTGGACCTCACTGATAGGCCAACGTCAGCCGGTCCGATACAAGAGGCTAAAATATGTACGTATGGAGGTATGCACCACCCTATTTGCTTGCATACAGGTGTGGTGGTGGTATGGTCGGGAGAAGAAGTAACCTAGTGGATGGGAGATAGATAGATATCACGATAAGGGAGATATGATTGATCCCCTTTAGCAAAAGTACATTTGCCGGTGTAAGTACTTAAGGCAGGCAGGTATGGTATATAATAGGTATGACCCAATATACCGAGCGCGAATGCGGTGTGCATTTGCCCTATACTAGGTCTCAGAGGCGGACTTCATATGACCCTCCCTTAGCCAAATTCAGCATCCGGATTCCCGTTTACTCTTTCAGCCACTGGCGACAGAGTTCTCAGATGACCACTGCAGCGCGATGGGGAAACATCCCTCGGCGCCTACGCATGTACAGCTTGCCATCCATGCACGAAGGGTCAGGCTGATCGCCTACCTTGACTAAGACAAAGAGCCAGATATAGAATAAAAACCCGTACACCCTCCGGCGGAAGTGGAGGCGGGCCTAGTATCAGTAGTTGGGTTCTGGCCAAAAATAAGTTTGGGTTTGATATTCATTAATGTTAGACATGTCCAAGCTCGCTGTTCTACATGACCTTTTCCTTTCTATACTAGCTCCTGAACTCGTCTAATATCTTTTATGATGATGATGATGATACTAGTACAACATATCCTATCTCTTTGTTTTTATCTGGAACTACATGCATTGCGCATGATCTCCGGCCCCTGGTAAAGAAGTCAGTCAGTCGAGTGTTTCACGGATGGAAAGCAGCCAGAATAGAAAAGGGGAAGGGAGGATCGGAAATCGAGGATTGACTTACCCGTCACTATCTGGACCACGGCTTGTATTATGCTGATCACCATGACCACGCACCCAAACGCCACAATGGCCCAGGCCAGATACGTCTTCCAGCTCTTGGAGCTCAGCTTGATGTAGCAGAGCGGTGGCAATATGTAGGCCAGCGCGCATGCGCTCGTGGCGCCCACCAGTTCGAACACCACCCCGAGGTCGCACGTCAGCAGGCTGATGGCCGTGGCGCTCACGACGAGGCCCGTGCTAAACAACAGGTGCATCTTCATGTTAAAGGGTTCCCCCGGGTAAAAGTAGTTCATCATGACCTCGCGGCAGACGAAGGCCTCGAGCGGGAGCGTCGTAAGCATGTTCAATCCAAAACAGAGGCGTGCGACGTTGACCATGGTGTTGTCGCGAGCAAAGTTGTTGAGCACGTTGCCCTGCGTCTTGTCGGCGAAGATCAGGAAGCCGGAGAGGGCCATGGCCATGCAAGCCACCATGGATATACCCGTAGAGTAGTGGGTAACTCGGGCAAAGCGGTCCAGAGTCGGTGTTCTCAGGGACCCGTAAATGAGAAGGGAGTTGTGATGGCAAACGAAAGCTGTTTCGTTATTGTTAGCCTGGCGAGCATGCATAGCCAAAATGAAGGGGCCAGATAGTAACCGTACCGAATGATATAACCCCGATAGCTTGGAAGATGCCCGTGTTGATCGTAAGCAACTCGGCGGTGAATTCTCCCCTATCTTCGTCGGGTGCCAGCACGCCCTGCACGACCACCGTCACGCAAATGACGCCCATGCTGATGAGGGCGAACGTGCTTGCTTTGGCCAGCTGTAGAATTCCTCTGGTCAGCCTCGTAAACCCCTATTGACGACTGGCGCTGTGGTTGTTTGCTTTGCTTGCTTACCTTGGCGATATCCCTATACAAAGTCAAGGGAAAGCTCACGGTCATGATGAAGAAGGCGATGACGGCGCGGCGATCCGCGAGCCACCAGATGAAGGGCATGTCCCGGAGGCCGGGCCAGATGGCCTCGAGGACGTGCGGTATGCTGTCCCCGACGACGACGCCGAAGGCGACCATGCCACCGAACGCAAAGGCCCACTGCGCGACACTGATGGCGATGAGCCCCGCCTTGCCGAAGCAGTGCTCGACGGTGCCCTGGAAGCTGTTGGCGCCGCTCAGCTTGGAGTTGATGACGATCATGCGGATGGTCCAGTCGACGATGACGGTCAGCCCGACCAGCAGGGTCACGCCCGCCAGCAAGCCGGCCTGCTTGAAGGCGTAGGGCTGGCCGATGATGCCGGCGCCGATGATGCTGTTGGCCATGTTCATAAAGGCCGACTTGAGCCCGGACTTGGGCCGCGCCCGCTCCGCCTCGGCCCACGAGTTCACGTCGCCGTCCTCGTTGCCCCAGGGGCTGCTGGCCAGCGTGACCGAGGGGGCCTCGATGTCGGTCAGCAGGCGGTGCCGCGACTCGTCGCCGTGGGCGCCGTCGTCGGGCTCGGAGTATAGGAGGTCGCTTTCTTCGTAGTAGATGTCGTCGTCGTCGCCGTCGCCGTCGCTACTGTTCGAGGACCGCCCTTGCGGGTGGCCATTGGCGGGCGCGGGAATCGAGGTCGGGGTCAGGTCGAAGCGCACACGGTTGGGCGTCCGGGGCGAGCGCATGGCGCCGGTGGTACTGATGGCGGGTGGCACGGCCTTGCCGTTGCCGTAATGTGCTTTGAGGCCGCCGCTTGGCTCGGCGGTGGCGTCGAAGAGGACGCCATCGTCCTCGTGGTCGTGGTCGTGGTCGTGGTCGGAGGAGTGAGCCAGCAGCCCGTGCTGCTCTTCGCTGTGGTGGCTCAAGTCTGTTGGTGCTCCCTCTCGAAGGGAGCCGGTGTTATGGGAGGTGGCCTTGGCCATTGTATTATCGCGGTAGCATTTTGCGAAACCAACCGAATTGGGGAAATGGTAATTTTTGACCAGGCTGTATCTCCCCGAAGCAAGGAGACAAAGCAGGGCGATATTGCGAGGAAATTTGGGATTATGTGATCTGTCGTCGCGTAGATCTGGATCTGACCACTCACGCAACTATATCACGAGTATATGCAACACAGTAGTAAGTGATTGATAGTCGTAGGTTTTAGTTAGGTAAAGTTATGCGGCCTGCAGTTGGAACTACACGTAGCTTGGCAGGTACTTTAAAGTCCTAAACATCAATTGGCCTTAAAGTAGGTACCTACCTACGTAAATTTAGATCCGAGGTACATCAAACCCCCTTGCATTCCATGATAAATGATAGCGCCGATGCGCCTAAAACTGACGCGTGTATGTAAAACCTACAACGTGTACATTTGTTTTTTGCGCAAGTACCTACCAACAGGGGCACATAGGGGGCCGGCACTGGCAGCTCCTTACTCGAGGTTTGTTTGCTTATGGCTACCATACCATTCCATCTCCTTTACATTCTTTTGCAGTAGTCTCAGGTGAACGAGAATTTTCGAAGGAGCATTGCATCCATGCAAGAACCAACCATGAACTACAAGCCTGTTTAGAAGGACTGCACTCCCAATGGTTGGTTAGCATGGCAAAAAGGTATATCACAACGAAAAGCAAGATGGAGACAGCAACGCTGGATGCGCCGGCTAGAGTGTGCATGTAAGCCTCTTCTCTTGAATCGAAGTCCTATGTTCTATTACATCGTGTACATAATCTTTAATGGCGCTGGCGGCTCATGCAGCGGCGGCGGACCCGGCGTTCTTCAGCCGGGCCCCTTCCAGCTTTCGTGCTCATGTTCCCTGGGTATCTATACAAAATACACTCCCCTCTCTTGGAGAGTGCTTGGCGTGCGCTAACGTACACGACTGTCATTGAAGACCCATGTTGTCCCCTCCTGCTCTTCGACACTGGAAAAAGAAACCCTGTCTGTTCGATTTGTGTTGTTTGTTGGTCGTGCTTGGTGGGGTGCGTGTGTGACTGTGTGTTTGGGGGAGGTGTTATGGCGTTTAGCCACAACTCTATAACGAATGAATATTAAAAGGACGCAAAAAGCAAGCGCGCTCTGGAGATGCAACGATTAAGCCATGATCGCTAGAATTGATGCAACGCTGAAAAACAGAACGTATGATCCTCGAATATGCAGCTGCTCACCCGCCGACCCGGGCTTGGACGAGTCCGTCTCAGCAGCTTTGGTGGGCCCGGGGGGGCCGCTTCCGGTGAGGCCCATGGAAGACCCCGTCGGGTTGGGCCGCGAAGAGGTCATGGTGGTAGTGACGACCGCCCCGCCATCGAGTGTTGTGGTTTTCACGACAGTTACCGACGCGGATGATGAGGTCACTGGTGTGATGACAGGCTTGGCGGCGAAACCGATTCGTGCCTGGTCCATATCAAAGACTGCATATACACTCTTCAAAAGTGTGCCGCCGAGCAGCCAAGCTCCGCGAACCACCTCCATCCCGTATATGTTGCCAGTGCACCGGTTCTTGTCGTTGGGCGCCGAGAGGAAATCTTTGGGGGAGATCTTGAAGCTCTTTCCTCCGAAGCTGAAGCTGAGCTCCGACTTGGTATCGCACGGCATAGTCCACGTCACTCCATCGTCGGCCGAGGAGGCATCGGGAATGGCTCCGTACATGATCTTGGCGTCAGCCGGCGGTGCAAATGCGAATGTCGTGCCGGTATCGATGTAGGCAAGCTTGTCCTTGACGCCAACCGGCTTGCCGCCGACCGAGACGTCGTCGAAGTTGATGGCCCAGCTGCCCTTGTTCTTAGGGTCGATAGGTGTGTAGGCGATATCCCCAGTGAATTTGTCCGGGTTGGGTGCCCCGAAAGCGATCTCACCATCGTTAAGCCCGTCAGCATTGCGAGAGAGCGAGACGGCAAACACGTTGGTGTCGATCACTTTGGCCCCCTTCAGAGCGACCAAGAAGTTCTGAGGGCCGCCGTTGCCGATCGAAAGACCCAGGATGCCGTCGAACGGGAACGAGGTGAACTGCTGGGACGTGGTTTTCGCCAGTCCAAAGTCCATGGTAACCGTCATGCCAGCAATCTTGACCGTGTCGGTAACCAGGCTGCCGCTGACAGAGCCGGAGCCGTATTCGACCGAAAACGGTTTCCCGGAATCCTTCAGTGTGGTGGAGCCATCCGACTTGAACGTGTTGTGCATGGAGCAAGCATCGGACGTGCACCCGGACCCCATAACCCAACTACTGCTGGCACCTGTATCGAGAAGCATGTACATCAACGATTCGTCCGATCCGAACTTCGCTTCCACAAAGTAAGAGTAATCGGTTCCATCTTGGTCGACGCCGGCGCTGTTGCTCTTCTCCGGGGGGTTCGCCTTGACGATGTGGTAGTTGTTTTCTCTGCCCTTGATGGCATGGTCAGAGGCTGCAGTCTGACCTGGCAGGTGCCCGTACTTTTGGGCGAGATCCTGTGCCACGCGGCTTATCGCATTGACGTGAGGCTCGTCTCGCTACATCCATGGTTAGACAAGTTATCATCGCGGAATACCTCAATGAACCTACTTGTTGGCTTGTTGGTGTCAGCTTGAAGGTCACAAAACCCATTGGTGGGACCCCAATGGCCCGGCTGTTGGCCACTAGTCCATCCCTGGTCTCGATATCCCGTTGTTGAAAGTTCTCGTTGGTGCTGACAGCATGTTTCCATAGAAGAGGGTTAACGGCCTGAGTGTTCGAAATCCATAGTGTGAGTTGTAGCAATCCGAGAACCCAATACATGATGGCTTTGATGTTGCTAGTAGGTCTCTTTCATAGCAGTAGGGCTTCCCGGATAGACGCTCCTCTTAACTATATTGTCGAGGGATCTATGTCGGTGGAGAGAGGATCGAGAAGTACCAAGCTCGAGCACTAGGTAGTCGAAGGGGGAGGAGGATATCCAGTTAGGGTATTAGCATTAAAGATTACGACGACAGCATCAGAGATGGTCGATCCGTGGAGCTGCTCCACCAAAGCAACTAAGAGAGTACAAGAAAAGGTGATTTATAGAAAGAATGCAATGTTTCCTCTGAAATCAAGGTGATGGCAGCATCAACATGGATTTCAAGACAGGAGCAACGCCACAAGAAACACAACTGCAGTGGGGTGAAACAAAAGCAGAGGAGAAAAGGAATCACTCAGTAATGACGAGGCTCCTCCTGTACGGCAACTCAAACAATAAAGCAGAATTACTCGAGGACAACAACGAAACGGCGTTGCTGAACTTGAGCGAAAGGAGGTAAGATCAAGAACTACTGATGATGGAGGAGAGCTGTATAAAGACAGCGCGTGGGCAAGTGGAGTTGGAGGGAAACGAGGGACTGGGTCGATCCCCGAAAAGCGCCTCATTGATTGACTCGAACTTCCCGCACAGCAGAGATTCGGAAGGGAAGCGCTGGTCAGGTACTACCGTATGTAGACCAAGCTCAGCCCCCTGTCGTTCCTTTTGGGGTCGTATTCCCTTCCCTACTGTATGTATGCTTATGCTAATGGGATGGGTGTCAGGTGTGGCAGAAATGCTGCATGCATGCTACGGTTGTTGGCCCTTTCTTTGTCTTGCTCGCTTGGCCTGCTTGTCCGCGCCTGGCGCCGTAGGTATCATCGCTCAATCTACTCTATATGCGAGGGGGCAAATGCGGTTGGATCGAATTGCATTTGCATTTCACCTGGGGGTGGGAATTGGTTCGCTCTCCTCTCGAATACCACCTTAACGGCCGTGGCCCCTCCATGTCCTGCTCCATCCCATCTTCATTCTTTGGGCGGAACTGAACATGGAAGGTGGAGGGCTCAGGGGTTGATATGAATTAGAGGGTAGCGCCATCTAACGACACCAATCAGATGACGGGTCCCCTGAGGAAATACCCCGACATGACCAGCTCGAGATAATCACGAACCGCATAGAGGGGCTTGCGCCTATCTCATGTTTTCCTTTTGACTTTGAGCCGGAGACCGATCGTCCTACATTATCTGTTCTTCTCACCACCAGAACCCTTGGATTGGTCGCCAGCTTTGCTCAGCTCAGCCATCGCTTGCAAGATACGTAAAGAGATCTGTGGCATAATCGAACTCATCCATTCCAAACATATTGCCTCCCTTTTTAGTTTATACGACGAGTACTCCGTAGGGAAGTGCATGTAGTCATGGTGTTTGGACATGCCGAACACAAAGGTTTGTTCTGAGGAGCAGAATCAATTGCTGCATGGGAGCTGTAAGGGCCCCCACAACATGTCGCCGCAAATTAAAACGGCAGGGAGTCCTAGTTGGCAGTCAATTGGTCAATCCTGATTTTGGTCTGAGCCAGCCTGGTGTGCAGCAGGGGGCGCCTGCTGAAAGTCCAGGAATCGACTTTCAACTGCCAAGCGGCTCTGGCAGCTTCGGGGTTAGAGTGTGCTGATCACTCTCCACAGATCGCTAGGTCTCCATATCAGTGTAATTGTGCGGCCGATGCTCAGGTCCTATTATCAGAAACATCGTACGTACTTGTAGAATGATGGAAACTGGCGAGCTTGCCGTGGGAGTGGACAGGCCTCATTCCGGTACAGAAGGCACGATAGATAGCGAAGTGTACTCGGGTAATCTTAAGCCGGTGATTTCAATGAATCTCTTATGGAGGAAGGAATTGCACTAGTTGTACTAGTTGCCGGCTTGTTGCAGTAGACCAGCAAAGTCAGCCAGCCAGTAATCCAGGCCCTGCAAACGCAAAAAGCACAGTCAATAGCTGGTCCGATTTGGCTTGCGCGTACAAGGCTGAGTCTGTTATCCTTGACTCCTTGACTCCTTGCTGTAGCTTTCGAGGCCTTGATTTGGGTGGTATGGATAAGGGGACAAATGCGACGAGTCATGAGCGATTCATGCCGTTCTCAACTGTGTACGTATGCTGGGCAGCGCAATGCGACGTCCGGACTTGAAAACCGGCGATAAACTGGAATGAGGCTGAATCTTTGTGGATAGCCGATGAATCTCGTAAACAGCTAAAACTCGTAACATGAAAAGCTGCAATACCATGGAGAACATATCTAAAACGATGGGCTTCGCCGCATTGATATTACCGACGCGGACGAAAATGCGCGTAGATATCGTCATATGTGGAGTGATCCATTTGTTTGTTAACTAGCCTGCCGATGCTCAGCGGCCCACTGCCTCGCGCAAGTCAATGTTCTAGATGCCGATGAGCCGCCACCATCCTCGGTGCTCGCCGAAGACAACAAGTCATTGACCTGCAAGAATGCCTCAAAGAGCTCGCCGCCGACAAACTCTCTTGCGACTAACATTTGCAGGAAATTCCAAACGGATGTGTTTGTCCAGTGAAAGGATTGTACGATATTCAGTGTGTCGCGAAGAACCAGAGAGCATTCCTGTTGCCTCTCCCCAACGTTCTGGATCCTCACGAGAAGCCATTGGAGATATGTCCACCCCGAGATATCATCATGGTGTTTGAAGCACCAGGTTTTCACATCGTCCACGACTGTCTTGTAGAACGAAGGAGGCCAGAACGCGTCCCTATTGGAAACGTCAAGTAGCCATCTAGCATGACTCCATGCGTAATAATTCCTGGGGTGTCTTTCGGCGGCTATCATGACTACGTTGGCGAGATCAGATCTGATGCGGTCCGACGACTGAAGAGACCCAAGGCTTTGAATCAACCAACGACGGTGACTCCATAGTGTGGGCGACTTGGTGTGACGGTGCAGGCGAGATGTGAGCAAGCTATCGACGAGCCGCCGCTCTGCTTCCAATATCTGCGTTGGTAACGTACCAGTCTGCAGCTGTGCGACAATAGCTCTCTTCCTGATATTTGCGGCTGTGAGATGCTCTGGGTCCATAAGGAGAACGACAGAAGTCGCGTCCACGGTTTCCTCCTTTGGGGGAGATGTCGACTTCAAGAGATGCTTCGACAGAATCTCACGAGCGACAAAGAAGGCTTGTACAAGCCTTAGCTTCGGTATAGCTATAGCATTCTCATCTTGAAGGAAATGCACGCCCGGTTCCAGCGGATGGCTGCTGCCCAGCAGCTCTATTTCCAGGAGACCATCGCCAGGGGGATGATTCAAGATGCTGGAAATATCCTGGTACACTGCAGTTGGATCCTCGGATTTGAGATTTGAAAGAATGTCATTGTCCAAAGAGCGAGACATTCTGCGAAACCATAATATCGTTGTAAGACCAGAACTTCATGGAAAGGCCCAGAGAAGAAGCTATTCCACTTCCATCGTACTCGAGGAATGTGATCAATCGTGATGTGTGTTGCGTATTGGCGGGGCAGTCGGCGAAAAAGTCGTTTTTCCCTCCGACAGTAGTGGGCCATCAGGTACCTATCCCACCAAAGCTCTCGGGCCAGTTGTAGGTAGGTAGCAATATGGTTCAAGGCCACGATTTTGCTTGAGGACACAACGAACCTCCGCATCATCGTCATCATCACAACCTCACCATCCCACGCGCAACCGCACGTACTGGTGGACAACATCATGCCGTCCCTCTTACTTGTTGTGTTCCTCGTGGAGCTCGCCGTGCATGTGGTCAACACCATCGGCGCGGCCACCATCAACAATCTGGTATATACACATGCTGCTTAGGCCCAACACGTCATACGTGGACTTTCTTTGCTGACCTCTGACACTATTGCAGCTATGGACCTTATACCTCATGCTGCCGACCCAGACATCACGAGCGACGGCTGAACGAGCGAAACTGCAAAACGAGTACCTGAAGATCCGTCGCGACTTGAATGCTACGAGCAGTCAGGACGAGTTTGCGAGATGGGCAAAGTTGCGCCGGCAACATGACAAGCTGTTGGATCAGCTAGAGAAAATGAGTGCGTAGCTCCCTAGAATACTTTCTATACCGCGCAGCTCGGGAAGACTGGATAATCTAACGCTGCCGTTCTAGAAAAATCCCACGAAGGAGTCAAGACGAATTTCGACCGCACCATTGGCGCCGTCCGCTGGACCGCCACCAGGGGGCTCAAGTGGTTCTTGCCTATGTGGTACTCGAAGCAGCCCATGTTCTGGCTTCCGCACGGCTGGTTCCCCTACTATGCGGAATGGGTTCTCTCCTTCCCCCGTGCGCCCTTGGGCAGTATCAGCATTGTATCGTGGCAGTTGGCCTGCAATGGGGTCATCATGCTGGCGAGCGACACCCTTACAGCTATCCTGGGATTGATTTTGGGAGCCAAGGTGCAGTCACGCGAGCAGCCGATGAAGGCGACGCAGGGAGCAGACAAGCCGAGATCAGCAACGGGATCCAAGAAGGATTCGTGATGGAGGCCAGGGTTACCATTATGCAATACGTATCATATCATTAGGTGAACGCATGAGAATTGCCATTACCGTCGTTGCTACGCAATAGAGATACTAAAAAAGCAATGGAAGAATTCATGAAATGTCTCTCATCTTATTTGACGCAGAGTAGACCATCGCCGTAGCTGGAAACTCTGTAACACGATTGAGATGACTCTTGGCAGAGTACTTGGGCTCGTTCTAGGCGTCTTTTTGACTTTAGCGACTATTGAGGAAGAAGATCGCGAAAGCTTCGAAAGCGCCAGACTACATATAATTCGTCTCCCCAAACAAACGACCTACCTCATACCGCTGCTGAAAGTATATATTGGAAAACGTAGCTCCATGTCCAACTTGGCCTTGGGTGATCCAAGACATAGATGGGGAAGTAGTGTTTCTGGTTCAGCAACGCGGTTTAAGCGTTCTTATTGTTTGTAGAGGGGAAAGTTGATGTGATGGTGAGTAAAAAGTTCTGCTGAGGTTGAGCTTGCATTGGGATTTTAAAGGATTGGAAATTTGCAGTGGATGGAACCGACCAAAGATTATTTTCAGCCAATCATCCGAAAGCGTAACTCAGCCACTTCCAATGTGGCTAAACGGGAAAGCTTGGGTTCCAAATTTAGAAAGAATTGAGGGTCCTTTCTAAAAGCTACCGGATGACGCCTGCTGATGGTCCCTGAAATCTAAATGGACAACTGTCAGCCTTGCATCGTTTGGCGCCTGTTCCTGTGAGCAAGGTTTCAAGAGGACAGAGTGAATAAAAATGTTTGGTCTTTGACACATGGTCTTTGTTTTGTTTCTTTCTCATACTCTCGAAACCATAACCAACAGGGCATGAAGACGGCAACATGGCGATTCCAGTCTCTTGGGGAACGTAAGTTGGCGCCTCCACGATTCCACGATGCGCGCGCAAACGCTACGGTGTTCACTAACACGCTATATGGCAGTATCAAGTCCCTCCTGATCTTCTTTGGTCCTATGCTCCTGCCCAAACTCATAGGATACTATCGCACCTTGCGCGCCGGACCAGCTGCCCAGGGACTCCAGATCCGTCGCCTCTCCCCGAAAGTAGCGCGCACTCTCTATGCGCTCGCCATCACCGTCCTTATCTATCTCGCTATATCCTTACCCTTCTTCGCTCCCGAGAACCTCTTCGTGCGGACCCAGAGCCGCCTCCAGATCCCCACCGATGTCCTCTTCACACGCCTCACGGCTCTGCGGCCAGAAAACGCCCTGACAGACGCCGACCAGGCCCTGCGCGCCAGATTCGTCAACCTTGAAAGCCGCCTGCTCTACCTCCAGTTCGGCCCGGACGTCTTGGCCGACTGCCCCTTCTGCAACTCGGACGACCCGCGCTCCTACTTCTACTATGCGCTCCCGGCGCTGCTGGCGCCGCATCTCCTGAACCTCGTCGCGCTCTCGGCTGCGACGACCAACTGGCTCGCGGGGCGCGAGGGCCCCCGGTGGCGGACGACGGTCGTCATGACGAGCATCGTGGTCGCGGCGCTCGACGTGTACATCGTGCACAGCTACAACTACCAGGCCAACTCGCGGGTGACGCGCCTACCGGACCTGGACCTGCACTACTGGGACATGCGGACGTACCGCGCCGTAGCGCTGGCCCTCGTCAACGCCGCCTTCGCGGCCCTGCTGTACCTCAGCGCCACGAACCGCGCCTTCGCCACGCCCCCCGACCCGGCCGAGCGAGTCGAGGCCGCCACGCGCGCCCTGCTGCTCACCAAGAGCAAGCTGAACGCCGTCGGCATCATCAAGAACACGTCGATCCGCGACGAGGACCTGCGGCACCGAGTCGAGGCCTACTGGACCCACGAGGGCAGGCTCATGCGGGATGTCATGGAGGAGCGCGAGGTCATTGAGGGGGTCAACGACGCCCTCGAGAACCGCATCAATATCGGCGCCATCTCGCGCGACGCTGAATCGTACGCGACGAACATGCTGCCACGTGCGCAAGAGGATGTGCACGTGGTTGAACAACAGGTTGTTGGGTAGGACTGTTTTAGCATGGAGACCTAGATTATATACCATTGACAAATAAATTGCTTTACTATCAAACCTGTACGCTACATTGCATATGCCTATACCTTGTGTAGTTGGCTGAGCCAATTGTGCTGACCGCGAGCCCCTTTAGCCAAAGTTTATAGCTTGATAATCACTTCAGGGGTCACGATGATACGCAGTGGTTTGTGAGTAGTCGCGGAAGACTTAAGATATCCTCCCTTCGTTACTTTGTAACAGCAGAAGCAGGCTGTATCGCTACTCTGGGAAATCTACAGTATCAACGAACTCAACCTAAATGTGTGATTTCGCGACATTCGATGCTATGCAATAGCTGTGCCCTTCGCCCCTTTGATGCTACAAGCATGCGTACATACATGCATTTCTTCCTCTAAAACGCCACTGGGATGCCAGCCTCTCCCCCTTGACTCTGTTTCTCTCCATGATATCCCCATTACATCTTTCGCGATAAGTCAAAACACGCCATCTCTGAGTGTATCTTCTTCATCTGGGTTGAATAACAATCCCCAGGAAACCTGGAATGAGAATACAAGGAGAACAACAAGAAGTAAGAAGTCGGATAGAATAGTCAAGACGACTGCTTAGTATTATTGGCCCGGGTGATTCCCACCTTTCGTATCTGGCCTCGTCGTCGACGTTGTCCCCGTTGCTATGCTCGACGTGCTATCCTTCCTCGACGTCCCGCCCGCCGAGGCCTCCTCGACGGACCGCTCCAGGAACCCGGCCCACAGGTCTGCCAGCGACTCCTTGGCCGACGTCGGGGTGGTGTCGGAGAAGAACTCGGTGTTCAGGGACGGCGTACTAGGCGTCCGGTGGAACGGCGAGTTCGGCAGCCTCAGGCTGTTATTGGAGGTGCCGGGCCGCGCCAGACCGGCCTGTTCTCTCTGTTCCTCGGTCCATGTCAAGAGCCCCGCGATGATCTGGAGAATCTGGAACTTCTTGGGATCGGACCGGTCAAGCGCCAAAAATTGTAAGAAATGATTCGTCACGATTTGCCTATTGCAGAGTTAGCAAAAAAGGGGCTCGTCAAGCTAAGTGTATGAGTGACATACTTGTCAATACTGTCCTCGGGCTTCGTCTTCTTGAGGTAGCGAAGCGCTTTGGTCAAGTGGTCGTTCAGGACAATAGCCTCATGCCTCAGCTTGCCGATTAGTAGGTTCTTCTCCTTGACCTCCTTCTCAAAGGGCGCCGTTCGCTCCAGCTCCTTCTGCATGGTCTCCTTTCCGGCCTCGGCCTCAGACGCTCTGGTGTCGGCCTCCTTTACCAGCTTCTTCATGGCTTGGAGCTGTTCTTCAGACGACTCGACCATTTCGCGCAACTCACGCCTCCGCGCTTCTTGGATCTCCTGAAGGGCCCTCTGGAGGCTGTCCACCGCCTGCGACTGTGTATCCCGTTCGGATGCGGCACGTTCGTAGTTCTCTCGCAGGCTAGCGATCTGCTCTTCCAGGGCGGCCGTCTTGTCGGCCAAGTTCTCCCTGATGGATCGTTCTTCCATTGCGAGGACTTCCCAGTCGCCCATGGCATCCTTGGCGGCTTCCGCTTCTTCCCTCAGATGCTGCATTTGCCGTGTCATGTCCTCCTTTTCCTTCATCGAGTTATGTTGCGAGAGGTTGTTGCGACTCCGGAGGCTCGATAGTTCCCGGTTGGCATCTTGAAGTTCTGTCTTCAGCCCGTCCATTTGTTCTTGGTAGGTCTCGGTGCCCCTTTGTAGTTCTTCATTCTGGGCCTCTAGTTGTTCTACGCGCTCCTTGGCCCCTTCCAGTTCCTCTCGGTCTCGCGCCAGCTTGTTTCCCAGCGTCTCCTTCAGCTTATCGACTCGTTCTCGGAGGGATTCGTATTCCTCTTCAGCGAGTTCCTTGGCGGCCACGCTCTCTTCCAGGTCCGACTTCAGCTTCGTCGTTTCCTGGGCGTGTGTTTCCTGTATGCCCTCTAGTTGTTTTCGGAACTGCTCCACCTCGGCTCTCAGGGCCTCCCGCTCCTGCGACATGGCTTCTAGCCTGGCGCTCGTGTCGGCGCTTGGCTCCGAGTTGGCCATGACAACCTGTGGCTCCTGATTTTGGGAATGCCCGTTTGTTGTTGGTGTCGCTATCGGTGTTACCGCGTGGCCGTTCGGGGGTTCTGTATCTGTATGTGTTGGTTTCTGGAGAAATCTGGTCAGCCGGTCCTGCTAGGCCAGGGGGTAGCACCCCCATGCTCGCGGATTACAGGGTGTCCATGACCTTACCACAGGGGACTCGGGGCCTTCGGATTGATCGTCGTCGTCTCCCGCTTCTACTTGGCGCTGCTCGCCATTCGGCGGCGTGGTGTCTACAGTAGATTTCTCATCCGGGGCGTCGTCTTGCGGCTTTTGCTTATTTGTATTGTTGTTCTTCTTCTTCTTGTTGTTCTTCTTTTTGTTGGCGGGAGCTGGACGGTTTCGAGTTAGCCTCAACAATGCTCTTGCTGCCGATGGGGAATCTGCGGCGACACGGACCTGCGCCCGCCTGTTGCTGGGCTTCGGGTGGAGTCATCCTCGTGTGTGGGTGGTCTAGAACGGCAATGGGCAAATGCTACGCTGGCAGCATGGGTGCAAGCAGAATTGGTCGATATACAGTCACAGAAGGGTAAAAAGGAAGCCGTCAACGTATTGGGAAGTGGTGTTTGCGATTCAGATCCCAAGGTTTGCTGTCGTCTATAAAGTAAAGCGGGTCGGATCTCGAAACCCACACGTAAGCCTGTTCAAGGCTCAAACTTAGCAGCTGGAGTTAGGCCTGTGTGGTGTGCGCATCCACTGGACTTTCTGGACTTACAGCGCTCATGTACGAAATTAATTGGTGTCACCCCGCCTAGCCTATGTTCCTTAGCTGTGACTGTAGGCATCTGACTTACCTGAAAGTTACGTACATGTAGGCGTGTGTTCGCTCACTAACTGGTCTGTCGGCTTCACTAGGCGTTGCCATATGTCACCTTACCTCACATATCAATTGATGCCTGGAAGACAGGTAAGAAGCATGTACCCCAGTGTAAGTAAGGACACCTTGCCTCGATGGTCGTATGGGAACTGGCTACTTACTCATCGGCTACTCTGGAGGACTCGTATTCAATCCGCTATCCCGAATTTGCGATATGATGCATGGCTTGTGTCTAGCATTGTCAGTTTGATGGTCTTAATACGAGGTTGCGTAGAGGTGTCTTTGAGACACAACTCTTGTGCAGTCGCATCTTGTCAGTCATACAACGGCAGGAATCCGGCTTGTACGCTTATCATTTCCACGGCAAGTAACACAACTGCACATGTCAGTATCGTTTCAGTTAAAAAGAGATATCAATCGAATGGGTTCACAAGGTTCAGTAAAGATATTATACATGTACTCAGACCATCTCATCCATTGATTGTGCCAACTGCTGTGGATATCTGAGGTCGTCTCAAGGACTTATTGATGCTCAGGTGGGCAACAAAAGCGCTGAGCCAATCACATGACCCTGCTGGTTTTGATAGTAAAGGCTGGGAATCCAGCGGCCAGATTTTTTCCTCTCTTCTCTTCTTTACATATTTTCCCTTCACCAGCTCAAATTTTTGAAACAGCCTTGCGCCTTCGTTGCGTATTGGTAGGCCGTGTCATTCAGTGCAGGTCGAAGCAGACCAATTAAATGCCTTTATAATCCTGCTGTTTGCTCGACTTCGTGTCCTTGAGTACAGTGGGTTCGCTATGCGCATACATTCTGCATCGTAGTGACAAAATTATATAGTTCTAGAGCTTCATGATCACGACTAAAGTACTCCATATGCCCGGTGTTCCTCATGAGTTGCTTGCATGTCGAGTAGCTCATACATTCATTCCATTTGATTACGCCAAGTCGCTAGAACAAGGAAATGACTACGTGGCTATGCAACTTGATGCCGACTAATCCAGGCTTTCTATGCCTTGGACTTCTTCGACTTGCCGCCCTTCTTGGCCTTGGCCTTGCTTGCCTTGGGAGTGACCACTTCTTCGGCTTCCACCTCTTCAGCCCCAGGCGCGGCTTCGATGGCCTTGGGCGCATCCTCCTCGCCTGTAGCAGCAGTTGGTGCCTTCAATTCCGGGGTATCAAACTCGTAGCCCAGCGCCTTCAGCTTCGCCGCCTGGTCAACGCGCTTCTTATTCGTCCTGGCCACCTTCTCTGCCCATTGTGTCTCCGTCTTCGGTTGCTTGAGCTTGTTGCCAGCCATCTTGGTATGAGGAATAGCCTTGAAGCGCCTGTTGGACCCTGTCCAGAGGCTCTCGTGAACTTGCGACTTAGGCACACGCTTCACCTTCAATATGCGTCCAAACACTATACGCGACATCGTCAGTAAGATCAATCCCTGAATATCTGCTTGGGGCTGATGACATACTCAAGTAGTTGTCCATGCTCTTAACGACGTAGTCGGCAGTAGAGTCCTCTGCGAACTCCAGGAATGCGTAGTGCTTGCTCCTGCCAGTCTTCTTGTTGCGAGAAACTCGGAGGTTCTGATGGTGCGGTTAGTCTCAATCCCGTACAAAAGGGGCTGCTAGCATTGCATCCTTACCAAGATATCTCCAAATTGGGTGAAGTAGCTTCTCAGCTGGCTTTCGAAGAAACCGTGGGGGATGTGGCCAATGTACACAACACCGGTCTCGCCATTTTCGCCATCATTTGACTTGGCGCCCTTCTTTGTCGGGGGTGGTGCGGGTATCGTGCCGACATCGTCTCCCTCCTGGAACTCCAAGGTATCGTCGGCCTCGTCTTCCTCATCGTCGTCACCGTCTACACCCGCGAGCTTGAGAATCTGCTTCTCCTCCTCCTCATCTTCCTCGGAGAAGGACTGTTCATCTTCCTCGGGGGTTGGCTCGGGCTCGGGCTCAGGCTTCGACTTTGAAGCCTTGGTCGCCTTCTTCAGGGCGGCTGAGGACTCGACGACCTTCTTCTTCTTAGGCGCTACCGGGCTTGCATCCTCGGCGGTCTCGACGGCTGATACAATTGTCAATTATGGGGAGGTCGCGTACTGGAAAGGGCGAACAAACCTTTGCGCTTGGGCGCAGCTGCGGACTTCGGTTTGGCAGCAGGCGCTTTCGCCGTACCTATGCAAGTTGTCAGAAATATGTCCAGTGTGATATAGCGATGCCAATAATTACCTGAGGCCTTGCGGGATCTGAGTTCTGGAGCCATTGCGATGATTTATCTGTATAGCACTGTGATGCGGCAGCAGAATCTCTCTCTCAACTTTTTTTTTTTTTAGAATCTCTCTCTCAGGTACCTTGCTCCTTATCGATTGCCTTGCCCCACCATAGGCTTGTAGCGTAGCTAGGTAACCGCTATCACTGGAACCTCCAGCTTTTGTCCACCCGTGCTGTCAACACGTCTTACGGCGGATCTCTCGAACAAACGTTTGAGCATTATACGTTCAATCAATCATCTATCACAGGGTACTCAACGCTCAGAAGCTGCCAGGTCTGAACTATAAATTCTCTCTTACTCACCAAGTGGATCAGCCCTGTATTTCTTCCACATCCAAGGCAGCCAGCAGCTATTGTAAAGCTATCACTATTGGCCAATCAGAGTGAGCAAAGGTGCCGACTTACAATCATATCTCCAGGTTAGGTAGGATACAGTCCTGCTGAGTCGTTCCAACTACGAGAGCAGAATCCTGGTCATTCCGCTCATTCTCGACGACTTCCTTTCCTTCTTAAACACAAGCCAGCTCTAAGTGGAGAGTACCAGTGTTGTATCTTTTTCGCACCATTCAAACCATAAGGCTGCTGTGGTAGCGGTCCCGTCCACGCCATCTCCAAAATGGCATCAAATCAACAAAATCTCACACATGATGAGGTTTGGGACGACAGCGCTTTGGTAGACTCCTGGAACGACGCACTGGATGAATACAAGGTACTGTGTGCTCTGTGATTACTACCAAATAGGTTACTGACTGACTGCTTCCAGAAATACCATAGCATTTATCGGCATGGTGGTAATGTCGACGACCTATTGAAGGATGATGCAAAGTGCGTACTCCTTGACTCGAACGAGCTTCACCACTTTTTGAGTATCATGACTGACAAGATGGTTATCAAGAGCCACTGTGGCTTCGGATGCCAAGCCCGAGATTAATGACTCCGACCTGCAACAGTCTCCGTCTGCAGTAGAGCAGATGCAGGTACAGGATGACAAGAATACGCGGGTGAGTTGCAACAAATTCAGTGGGATGGAGGCTCCCGCGAAGATCAATAAAGCTTGGCACGATAACGTTTCTAACATCCTGGAGAAGAATGTTGACGAGGCTGCTCCGGCTGCTCCGACCGCTCAGCCCAGCGCAACATCGACAAGCCGCCCGGAAGGTATTCCAGCTCCATTTCTAGGCTCAGGTAAGTGGCAAAGACTTCGCCTCCTCTACATATGGATTTGCGTAATCTGCACAGATGGTAGGGCCCCAAGATTTGCAATCGGCTAACCCGGCTCCAGTACAAGATGAGGGTCTGAAGAAGCTGATGATGTCCTGGTACTACGCCGGCTATTACACTGGGCTGCACGAAGGCCAGAAACAACAGCCGCAACAGCAGTAATTTGGTAAGCCTGGGCAGGGCTCGGATGGGCATTGGCTCTCATTGATCGACCAACAGACCAGAGACCCGAAACACGGCACGTTGCAGAACCAGATGATAGCGATAGCGTCTGGATCTTTACCTCGATCTCCAACAGGGCTAATTCTTCTCCGCCGCCCGCTTCACGAAGCTACCGAACGCGGGATGAAAAATGATTCATTGGGTCCGTATTGGAATTGCTCTTGATATGATGAAGTGTCACCGACTCACAGCCCCTTCACGATCTGCAATGTGGCTATAGATGGCCTTTTAAGACGCCAAGTTATACACAGCTCGGGGGCATAGTGCCGTGGAGGCTCATCGGAGCCAATTTACGAACGGATAGCCATTGACCGAGGGATAGGCCCTACTAAAGCCTAACATATTGAGTTGGCATGAATATACTATCACATCAGCTGTTGTTGAGTACTACGCTGACTACGCGGGTATCCATTGTAGAGGCCTCCGCGTGTCGTAGAAGTTCTTGGAAGAAGAGCGAGCCACTGTTTCTCCAGAAGGCGACAGGCAACAGGCGTAAACAGCATTAAACATAAGATTCCGAGATGCCAAGATGAGATGGGAATGACGAACGCCATGCACGTTAGCGATGAATGTGGTGCAAATGGTGGGCTGGAGTCACTGGACGACAAGGAAGCGGCTTCAGACAGAGCTTGTCTGCAACAAAGTTAAGACAGGTCCCCAAGAAAGGATGATGAACGGATCGAAACATGAGACAGCGATAGACAGGATGACGGGTCTACTGAACGGGTGAAGGGCATGCGGCTAGGGAGATTGGCAATTGGGGTTCGCCCCGGCTGCCGGAGGAGACATGCTACCCCTGACAACGTTTCTACACAGCTCTTGGCGTCGAAACGCCGAAATGGATAGCCCAATCGGAACCACCTGGCAGTTGTGAAGCGGTAAAAACGGCACAGGGACTTCGCGGCAGAGTAGCATTTATAATTACGTTTCCAGGTCTGCGTGTTGTGCCTAGTGACGAAAAATTGCACGATATCACAGTACCCGAGCGCTGCCAAGTGCAGATAGTCGAGTTACAATTATCAATAACGGGTCTGTAGTTTCCACCGTAAACGTGCGCAGGAAACGGTCCAAATTAGTTAGTATTAACGACATGGATCCGTATAAGCTTAAAGTCGAAAAGACCAATTGAACTCTTCAACTCCCGTTCGCTACCCGGCGGATGGGCCTAAGCCGTTCTCTTGGACGATGTGCAACACTCGTGGGATGACTTTGACACCGGTGGAGGCCGCAGCAGGAGTCAGACTGCTCAAGACTGACTGCGAATGACTTCAAGTGAAGTGTATACTGACATACTGTCATGGTCTTGTCACTGGCTGGCTGGCTGGCTGGCCGGCCGGCAGTCTTGTTCGTCCGAAGTAATTGCAATTGACTCCATTGTTGCTGTCTGGATACAGCGTTGCCGGCCAGCAATTTCGATTCAAGAGGGCAGGAAGTGGTATTTTCCGACTATACTTGGCCGCTAGAGCCCAGTGCGGTATAGGTTGGCCAGGGCCGGCCAGGGGCATGGACAGCAACCAAGTCGCTAGCAGGGGTGCCAAAACACCAGGCGAGACGTTTCTGTCACATCCGACCTCCTGCGCCAACCGGAAACGGCAATATCAGGTTGCGAAGAGCCGCAACGAACGTCCAGGCGAGCCAGGGACGTCGCATCCCCTTCTTCTTGGGCACTTGGCGTGGAGCAGCCCAATGACGGGGAGTGCTGAGAACAGCGTCTTCTCCGCCCAAAAAGGTTGCCCTTTGATCGGACGCCCCTCCACCCGAATAGACGACCCATGCTGTTGCTTGGCAATCGCGAAGGCAATGGTCCTGTTTCGAGACCAGCTCCTGGGCCGGGATAGTAGGACCCTGGCTCGGCTCTGACGGAGCAGTCTCCCTCAGACTGCGCATCCATCATGCTGCGATATAAGCAGGCGCCGCTGCTCACTCTTTTGGGAATCCTGCTCTTGTCTTTGTGGGTTCATCCTCTTACTACTATTTCCATTCTACAGTTGTGAGTTCGCTCTTTTCGCAACACTTCATCCGTTCATTTTCAACGTAATCCTTCTCTACGAGCAGCGCTCGCCTTATTACGGATCCCGCGCCAGTTCTGAGAATCACGGCCTTATTTCGAGCAATCTATAAAACAAGAAAAACCCCAACAAACCAACCAATCCCACCGAACGGCGACTTAGACAGTCACCAGTAATACTAGTTCATCATGAAGTTCTCAGCAGCTCTGTCCCTGGCCATCGCGCCCCTGGCTCTCGCAAAGGCCGTCAACAATGTCTACCCCGCGCGGAGAATGGAACACAAGGGTGCTGCTAAGGGTGCCGCTGGTGGCGCTCTCGCCGGTGTTGCCGTGGGTGCGGGCGGCGCTGCCGTCATCAACGCCGGCGCCGGCGGAGTGACGCAGATCATCCTCATCTGGGCCAACCCCGGTAACGGTGCTGCCACCACCACCATGAACCAGCAGGTCACCGTTACTCAGACCGTGACCGCCGGCGCGCCCCCTGCCGCTTCCGCGCCGCCTCCTGCCGCCGCCGCTACTCACACTGTACGTTTTATTCTACATTTGCTCCTTGGAGCATCTTCTCTACAGTCCCATTTCCAATGCTAACATTCCCCAGGTTACTGTTGGTGGCGCCGCTGGTCTCGTATACACCCCTGCCGAGGTCAAGGCCAAGAAGGGTGACATGGTTATCTTCACCTTTATGGCCGCAAACCACACTGCTACGCAGTCCACCTTCGACAAGCCTTGCGACGCTATGCCCGGTGGCATGGACTCTGGCTTCCAGCCCAACGCCAACAACACCGTCAACCCTCCTCCCCAGGTCGCCATGCAAGTTATGGTTGAGACTCCTCTCTGTAAGTTACCAGTCTGCCATTGAGCTCCAATTTACACACGAAAGAGAATTGTTGCTAACCATCTATCAATACAGGGTTCTACTGCCGCCAGTCCACTCACTGCGGCAAGGGCATGACCTTCTCGATCAACCCTACCGCTGAGAAGTCTCAGGCTATCTTCCAGTCCATGGCTATTGCTCAGAAGGGTACCGGTGCGCCCAGCGCCATCGTTGGAGGAGGTGCTGCCAACGGCACCGCTCCCCCCCCTGCCAAGGCCGCTCCCCCGGCTGCCGCTCCCCCGCCCGCTAAGGAGGGCGCTGCTCCTCCTGCCACCGGTGGCGCTGCTGCCGGCGGTATGGTCCAGGGCATCGGCCAGCTCACCCCCGGCGCCGGCCAGTGCATCTGCGCTGTCTCTTGCTCCCCTGGCTCGTTCCCCGCCGTCGCCGCGCAAGGCATCGGTGCCTTCGGAGGCATGCCCGGTGGCATGCCCGCCGAGATGGCCGAGGCATAAATGTACTCTCTCTCGCACATAATATGCGATACCTAATTCTGCAGCTATATTTGTATTTGCATGGTGGAGGGTTTTCTTTTTTCTTGTCCGGGGAGTGAGTGGAGGGTTAGGGCGTGGCTATAACGAAATGATATCCTGCTATTTCTTTCTTGATCTCACACACACATACACACACATCATGGTGGTTAAAGTTTCTAGACAAGAGAGTCCTTCACATGGAGGCGTGAAGGGTGATGATGGGTGAACGTTTTTTCTCTGTTTTATATATTACGCTCGATAGAAGCCGCGAAGGAGGTCTTCTTGAGTTTCCTCTCCACAGTTACTTGGAGGGGATCGGGTAGCTCCCCCTATATGACTGGGTCGTATATCCTGTTTTTTAAAACCTCAAAATGATTACTATTAATAATTCATTGAGTGACGATGCCCCTCTCCTTGATTGTTGTGATATTGTAGAGTAATTATGTGTTTGCTTGACCACGTTTTCTATATACTTTATTTCGGTTTGGTGCCTCGTTGCAGTACCACCTATGCTGATCTGAAACCTGTCAGACTGGGAGCGGCCGGGCCGGCTTCACCTTCGAAACCGACTGGGTCGACTGGCCACTTCCGAGGTTGCTGTAGAGGGTTCTGGGCTATCTCCTTCCAAGCCATCTATCCAAACCGTCTAGTATCGAGTCTGAGTCTGAAGCAGGAAGACAAATCGACAGATGGCTGCCCAGAATGACGAGATACGGCTTCACAGGCAAGTGATGCGAGACTAAGCACTACTCAAGGGACTTTGGATAGGTCACCGGTCGGTCAAGTATAAGTATCATTTTTGGCGACATCTACATATATACACAAGTCCAAGTATATAGCATATTTAGTATAGTGAACATAATGGTTTTCAAATGCTTCCTTTACTCCATAACCTCTCTGGCTAGGCAGCCATTAAGGGGTATGGTGACTTCATGCCGGAGATGCCAATGTCACCGTGTAAGGGTTTTTGTATTACATTTATCGTAGTTCTGAATGAGGGAGAGTCCCAAGTACGTTTATAATGAGCACAATTGCAGGCATCACATTACTTAATTAGATTTCACAAGCATGGTATTAATCACCATGCTCGAAACTGGAACGTCGCTTGCGCAAGTAATAGGCAAGATAATTGTGTGTAACTTTATTAACAGCGGGCTTAAAAATGATCTGCCTCTTTGACGGGTGCCTCTCGGAACCCCTACCCTCACAATCTTGACTCTCGCCGTTGTAGAAATCATAGTCGTGCAAAGCATCGCAACGCCGTGTATCCCGGGGGCAGGACGGAACAAGTGTTGGCACCGGGCGCTTGGCTTGCTGCTGCCGTCTTGGTTCTGCTATTATTTCGCCTCTGCCTTCTTCGCATCGGCTACATTGAAAAGAGGATATCAGTTTTCAGGTTCGGCAACGAGAGATGGGGGAATGGCGTCTTGTGGTGGTGACTTACCAGCAGCCTGCTTCTGACGCATCAGCTCGGCGACCTTGTCCTTGTCGCGCTGCATCTCGTTGCCGGTCTTTCCGTTCTTTGACTTCTGTAGTCCCCGAATGGCGTGTCAGTGATGCTCCAGAGTCCAGGCAGGTCAACAGTAATCACACATGGCAAGCACGAATTGGCATGCGTCTAGAAAGAAGGACAGGGCTGCCTATGTCTTGTCCTGTCTTTGAAGGTTGTGGTCGCGCAGTAGCAAAACCGAATGGCTATTGCTTCTTCCCCGGTCGGCAGATATAGGGAGAAAGAGGAAGGGGGGAGGGAGAGAGAGAGAGAGAGAAAGGTAAAAGCGAAAAGCCAAGATCACCAATGTGTGAGACCTACCTGTGCGGCTTGGGTTTTGAGGTTCTTCTCACGCGCCTTCTCACGCTGATTACCGCGAGCCATGTTTTCTGGTTTGCAGTGCTAGGACAGAATAGATACTTGCGTTGTTGCAATATGCTAATAAGCGCTCAAGGCAGACGAGAATAGATCGTGGTTGAAAGCAAGCCGCCGCGCGGGGTTTTTCGCAAATTGCAGAATCACGGGGGGTTTCCTTCTTCTGGAGTTGTTCTTTCTTTGGGTTCGTTAAGGTTTCGTTGGTTAAGAGCGAAGGAAATCGGTCAGACGCTCTAGCTCTGGCGCTGGGTCGTCAGATCGGATCGGAAAGGGATGGAAATGGATGGCCTTTGAGGCTGTGCTGGACAAAATCGATTCAATACTTCTATGGACGTCTATCTATGGGCTGCCGCTGCTGCTGTTGCCACCACAGCCAATCAATCTTTCTCACTTTTCTTCCGTGTTTTTTTTAACCGCCTGAAAACCCAGGGAACCTATGAGGTTTAGGCGCGGTCGCGCATGTTTCTCCAGTGTAAGTGGTCTCGATAGGCCTAGGCCCAAGTCGCCTGTAATAGACCCCCAACGATTGAATGAATAGGTAGCGATTGCAGCACTGTGAGATCTGCTACATGTGTTAAACAGGTAGGACCAACGTTACGAGGATGACTCGCTGCATCTGCTCCCGTCTCGTCTGGCTTCATGCCTATGTATTGTACTACAGAAGCAGACCAAATATGCCGTTCTTTATTTGTTTTGGGATAGATAGATTTGAAGGGTTGGGTGGCGTTACAGTCCTGCAGGTCAGAACGGTGGTGAGCATTGAAATAAAGTACTCCGTTAATGAAGGAGCACCCACATGCGTCAGACGTTTCTGCCCCCCAATGCGACATATCAGAAGGACATATTCTCCTCCAAATCATTGATCCAAATCATTGCTTCTCCTCATGACTCTTGCTCGTGTAATACAATTGTAACATAGTCTGGTCTCGTCAGGATCATCAAATGCTCTTTGCAAATGCAAGCAAGCCATGCATGATCCCTAAAACCTGTGCGGCAGGAGGATGGTGCTTCCCCTTGAAATAATAGGTTTGTAGGTTACGCCGGTTTCTCTGCTGCTGCATCTCAAGTCTGTCTGTGATATGGAATGTCTGAACATCACATCGAAGAGGGCCTGGTGGGAACTGGCCATAATCTAAAAGATGCTGAAACAAAGGTCGTTGAAGCCGCTTGCCTCAACAGCCAATCGAAGGTCGATCGGCTAGAGGTCGCGAAATGCCTTGGCATCAAGCCTTCAACGGGCCCGAGCACGATTGGACGACATTGCTCGCGCCAACTCAGAGCCTCCGCTGTCAACTCATGCGTTCCTCCCACACGCTCCCACGATCTGCTAACAATCCAGGGTCTATATGGGGCAAAAAATGATTGTCATGGCGAATGGATTAACTTGTAACGACCTAACGCAGCCGCCACCACACACTATGGCCACCTTCTCAACACGAGCGGCACAAGAAGACGAGGGCTGAGGGGCCTCTAGGATGAGGATGCTACCCGGACAGCTGGACGCCCTCCCAGAGGAGAAGAGCGTTTGCTTGATGCCAGAAACACGCGCCCTGGTGCTTGTTTATTACCTACTGTATAGTTGCATGTACCTACCTGGGGCACCGGGGGGGCTGCATACTTACCTTTCACGCTTGAGGGTCTTCATTCGGTCTCGAGCAGGGAGAACCATTGGCTGGAAACAACTGGCCAAGTCGAAACATTGCTCTGTTGAAACGGAGTCACCAAGGCCGAACTTCTTTTTTAGAATTGAAGAAGCTCCCCCCTGGCTTCGACTGGTGTACCACAAGTGTGTCCATACATACAGGATTGGATGGATTGGTTTGTTCATCATCTCGGCTCGAATCTCCACCAAGCCTATTCAATGGACCTTCTTTATTCTCTTTAAAACAACGAGGTGCGCCGGGTCACCAAAGTCCTCCTTGTTTTCTTGCTCTAGGCCGAGATAGCTTCATTGTTCCCGAGGGAGACAAACATAATGACATTGCCTTGACATGTCTTTCTTGCCCGCTTTCCTATAAGTCTCACTGTGAAATCAACCATCCTTCATACAAACCACCTACTATTCCTTCTCACGTTCATTTACGCCTTTCGGCATAATTCACTTCTCCATACCCGTTCAGCAACAGATCTGCGAGTCAGATAGTCGTCAACCTTCCCTGGAATCTCAGCATCTCCAGCAAGCGTCCAAAATTCCCACATCCCATTCAGCAACTGCAGGCAGTTATACCCGTTGGTTTGCCCAGATCTCATATACATGGATAGCACGAATCGGACCACTGATCATTTCGAGCCCAGAGACACAACTACTAAGCTCGATAAAATCCTCACCATGTTCAACTTCAGCAACTCGTCGAGCGTCAAGGGCTCGGCCTACATTATCCTCAATGTCATTCGTTCCATCAACATCTTGATTCTCCTGCTCGTCGCGGCCTCGTCCGTGATCCTCATGATCCCGGCCAAGATGCCCGACGGCTTTACCTTCTTTAACGACGTCGCTCTTTTCTTCATCCTCATGATTTGCATCTTTCTTGCCATCTCTGAGCTTCCGTCCTTCGGGGCTATTGGCTTCATTCGAGCATGGTATACTCGAAACTGGCCAGTAGTCGGACCTGGCCGCGGCCTGAAGTGGTTCGGCTTAGCCATGGTCATCTTGGGCTGCCACACCCTCGGCCGGCTCAGCGACCCCCGCAACGGTACCGATCATATGGATCTGGCTTTCTGGCGCCTCTGCCTTGCCGCCGGCATCCTGGCCATCACCTTTGGTGTCATCAACATCGTCACCTCGTGGCTCTACAGCAGCAAGGGCGGTATGACCGCTCGTGAGCTCCGCAGCACGGGTGCCGTCACCGAGACCGAGAAATACTACAGCAACAATGGCAAGTCCGAAAGCTACGACGCCTACTCGACGGATGACTACGAGAGCCACCGCAGCGACTCGGTGCGCAAGGAAAAGGGCAAGTCGTGGTGGAACAGGAAGAGCAAGAAGCCCAAGATCAGCGGACCCATGCCCCATCAGCCCGACCTCGAGAAGGGTGAGGTGATGGAAGACCCCCTGCCCAGCCGGTCGTCACCCGTCATCCCCGGCCTGCAGCGCCCCCCTTCGGCGCTTCACCCCATCCACGGACGCCAGCCCAGTCACGCACGGAAATATAGTGATAGCCGATACTCCGTTGCCTCCAACGTCGACCAGTTCTCCACGTATCACCACAACCAAATCTAGACACGGAACGTTAGTTTGGTTAGGCTCACAACATGCACTTAATCTACGAAAAGGCGGAAGGGCGGCGTTGGTGGTTTGATTTGCACGAGGTTATATACCCTGGAGTTATTTTTGAGGGATCAGGTTCCTTTCTTCATTTGATGAGCGCTTCTTAACAATCCTTAAATCAAAGCTTTGTTGACTTCAGTAACCTCGCCGACCCTCCCATGTTATCTTAAGTGTCCGACTCTACTTAGCGGCGGGGGCGGCAGGGGCGGCGGCGGTGGCGGCGGCGACGGCGGCGGCTGCTAACTCCCGTCTGTGTTTTTCCGATAACTTCCGCTTTTGTCTTCTCAAGCCTAAAAAATATATGCAAATGAATATACAGACTAATGGAATGACTACTATTAGCACTGTAGCAGTTATGAACCAGTTCGTGGTACTGGGGCTGCATGCAATGGGGTTGGGCGTGCCCATCGGCCCGCCGTTGTCACGCTGGAGTCGTTCTTTAAGTATACGCGGCATCTTGCTTGTAGGTTTCGCGGGTTCCTATTGTTTTGCAAATTTGGTTGCAATGCCTGAATAATGGGTTTGATTGAGAATAGAGTAGAACGCCGCCAGTACGCCACTATAAGTAGTTGGTTGTCGATTTTGCAAGTCCCAAGATGCATATTACTTGGTTTACTGCATGACTTATGTAGGCTAGCATAGCACGAATGCTTGTCTACATGAGTAGGCATCTCGTTTCAACCAGCTTCTACGACATCTGACCATGTAGGTAGGTAGGTTATCAGTTTGTCATCAAGTAGTGTGGCCTGTAATTTCGGTGTTTCCCACGTGAGCCAACTTATTGTGACCAGCTATGAATAATGAGATACTGTCCTGATACCATATTGTACCTATTGTTTCATTGCTTGCTTTTCAGTCAAGGTCCACAGTCATGGAGAAAGGAAAGGGAGAAAGGGAGAAAGGGAGAAAGGGAGAAAGGGAGAAAGGGGGGAGGATGCATAAGTCAGAGAAGGAGGGTGAATAAAACTGATTACCTAAGGTAATTGATGGTTAATGCAATATGGTGCGTGCACGCATAAGGTTAGGCTTGCTCCCAGCTTGGTTAGCAGGAGGACTCCATCCCCCAAAGCTGACATGAAGGTGTCTCTCTCGCAAAGGCATCTGCGTTCTTCCAGCCGCGCAACAAAGCAAACCTTTCAACTACACTACAAGAACACACACCAACCCCATCCAACCTCCGAGAACGAAACCCAAGTTGTGCGCCCTTTCGCGTTGGAACCTGCTTGGATTCTTATACCTACTTAAATAAATACAGCTTCGAGGTTTCCTTAACCACAGCTACTGCGCGCGCGCGCCCTCTCTCCCGACGACGACTGCCGCCACGCTTTTCATTCGTCATCCTCACACCATCAGCCGAAGTCACGTCACGCGCCCTCTTCCACCTCGTCCGTTGACTCGTAGAAAACAGAAGCTTGAACTCGACCAAGAGATCGCGCCATCCCTTTAGGCAAGTACGCCTGCCGGCGTAGTGGTCATCTGTAGCTCAGGTTGGGGACGATTTGGTGGGAAGATACAAGTCTTGGGAGGTGGCCTCCTGTTTTTTTGTCCGAGGCTACCTTTCTCGCGAGAATCATCAGTCGAGTTTGGCAGAGGAGTGCAAGTCTGTATCGTGGGAATGAACCACAAGATCCAGAATTACACATCTCAGTACCTATCCTTGATGAAGAGATCCCTCTAGAAGGGTTCAAGCCAGGCCATTGTGATAACTGTCAATTGACGCAGCGCTGTCTATTGTTCTCCTCATTGTGCAAACATTTTAAAGAAGAAAAAAAACAGAAGACCCGGCGACAATTTCCTCTTCACAGATCGTCCGTCTACAGAACTTTTTTCTCCGTCATCATCATTACTACTACCATTACTACTCCCCTAACACACTCTCGGAGAAGCAGAGAGGCTTGTCTGTCGTACGCAACATCAATTAGCCACCACCATGGCGTCGTATCAGGAATCTGAACACTTCGCCGAGGACTTTCGCGAAGCCCTCGAGGATCTCCAGGTGAATAATCGATATGATATTCAGAATTTGACCATGATCGCAAGAGAAAACACAGAACATGCCCTGGCCATCGCGCAGACATTACAAAATCACATCAAGAGGGTAGGTTGAGACTGCAGTTTTCATTTTTCTACTATTACCACCGCCGACCTGTGCTGGCTGCCCAGCAGCATGAAGCATGTTGAGCGTCGACACATTGTTACTATTGATGATTTTACCATGTACAACTGCTGACCAGTCTTAATAGGTCGCAGCACACAAGAAGCTGCCTTCGTTATATGTACTCGACTCCATTATCAAGAATGTCGGAACACCCTACACTCTGTTCTTTGGCAAGAGGCTGTTCGAAACCTACATGGAGTCCTATGCCTCCGTGGATATGGCGACCCGGAGGAAGATGGACGAGATGCTCAAAACTTGGAAAGAGCCTATCCCGGGTTCTATTGATACCCGTCCGGTTTTTCCGCCGGATGTGACACGACCTATCGAGAATGCCTTGATCAAGGCAAGGACCTCGGCAATGCAAGCCCAGCAGCAACATTATCGAAACGAACAGCAGCTTCTCGGCCGCGGAAGGCCCACGCCCCAGCAACAAACGCCTGTGCCATACCGGGAGACACCTACACCACCTAATGTGCGCCCATCCTCGCAAGCCAGTGGCTATCCTGGGAACCACGCGAATGGGGCCGGCCCGTATGGTCCTCCGGCACACGCCCCCGGCCAATACCCCCAGCATCAGGTAAGTTGTTGCGCCCATACGAACAAGCCTCGGCCGTACACTAACTCGTCCATCCAGAACATATCAATGCCAACACGTTCGACACCTCAACCAAGTGCAAGCACGCCTGCCTTTCAGCCGCCGTATCCTGGAGGCTATGGAATGCCACAGTCCGGAATCAGCGTAGATGCTTTGAACAATGACATTCAGCAGCTCATCGCAGCCTCTAAAGCTGAATTTGCACGCAGCCCACATGATCCTAGCATACAAACAAGACTGAAGGCGCTCTTGGATTTGCAAGCTATTCTTCAAAGCCAGAACCTGCCGCAGGATCAATTAGTGCTCATAAAGAATCGCATTGCTGAACTTGCTGTGACTATAAGGGCAACTCCTGCCCAAGCCCCTACACTTGTACCTATAGCACCAGCCGTAGCAGTAGCTCCTCCTTCAGCTCCTCCAGCAGCGCCGAAGGTTTCCATAGACTCTCTACTGGGTTCCGGTGCTCTAGCTGCTCTGTTGGCAAGAAGTTCTGCCACACCACAAGCATCTACACCTCAACCTCCCCCCGCAACAATGGCGATACGTTCGCCCCCGCCGCAAAGGGTCGAGCTTCCGAAACCTTCGGCCCCTGCAACTCCTGCGCCTTCAGACGCATTGTCATTGATGGATATGTTGCGCAAAGCCGGCATGATCCCCCCGCCCTCAACAGGTCCTGCGAGCGGTTCTATACCCGCCCCTAATCATACACCCTCTATGCCGCTACCCTTTCCCCTTCCCCGACCTGCGGCAACAGGGCCTCCGACGGTGGAAAACATGACGACCGATATCGCGTTTACGACACACTCGTTAAAACAGCTCCGACCTCATCTCATCCCGTTCCTGTTCGACTCGCTTGGGACACCGTGTACCCAGTGCGGGCGACGCTTCAAGAACGACGCCGAGGGCAAGAAGAAGAAGACGGCGCACATGGACTGGCACTTCAAGGTGAATCTGCGCATCGCCGAGGCGGACAAGGCCGGGCAGAACCGGGGCTGGCTCGTGGACGAGCAGGACTGGCTCAACACGCGCGAGACCATCGACGTCATCGGCGGCGTACCGACGGCCCAGTCCAACGCGACGCAGGGCGGGTCCGTGTCCAAGGCGCCCAAGATGCAGTACATCCCCGTCCCCGACGACCCCGTCCTGCTCAACAGCGTCTGCCCCATCTGCCAGGAGAAGTTCAAGCAGGTCTACCTGGACGAGGAGTGGGTCTGGGAGGACGCCCTCGAGGTCGGCGACCGCATCTACCACGCCAGCTGCCACCGCGAGGCCACGGGCGGCAGTAGCAGCGCTGCCGCGGTTAGGTACGGCGGCGGCGGCGGCCGAGGCACGCCGGAGCCGGTTTTGGGCAAGAGGAAAGCGGAGGTAAGCTTCCCCCCCTCCTTATGTAATTGTTCATCGGAGACCAAATACTGACTCGTGGTTTTTAAAGCAGGATGATCTGACCAGCCTCCGAGCTGGCAAGTTGAAGATGGAGGTCTAAAAGGAGGTCAGTGAACCAATGGACCGACCGACGCTACTCCAGAGATTCTCTATCTAGCGCCCATTCCTTTCTACGAGTCTCACTCTCGTCATGTTGTTGATTGCATCAGGAGGCCAGCTTCGAGCTATTGTAGCCTCTTCGGCGTTATCGAGGATTGCATGTCTGCTTTTCATGGGATCTGGGCATGCCTTGGTTTTGTTGTACATAGGTCCGTCGCATTAAGGCTGGACGAATACAATACTCCGAGTATTCTCCGCCTCATCAATTAAACGAACGCCCCTTCTCCTTGTTTGTAGGGAAGGAGAAAAGCCCAGATAAATCAATTCATCATCATCAGATGCAGTGCCTTTCGTGTTATACTTGTCGTGGATGATCACTTGGCCGGTCTGCCCAACTAATTCTCACCCGATTGCTTGGTTGTTTATTTCATTAATCGTCCAGCGTAGTAAACAATGCAGATATCATTATACCAGTCGTGCTAAAATTTTATGGTTTGTAATATGGAATAATCCCGTGATCACAGTGCTTTCGCCATTTTGAGGAGGCATAAGCTCACAAGAATGGGTGTTACCCCTCCTTTTACGCCATCCCAAGACGAAAATAGCCACTACTCCCAACTGCTAAGCATCATCCCCTATGAGTTGCTTGAAGCGCCTCAGATTCTCGTCCCATGCCTCCTTTCCCTCGCCGTCCGCCCAACGCTCGATCCGCCCGATGCCCTCGAGGTCCGCGCGCATGTGCTCCTCGCTCGTGGTGCCGTCGAGGACGGACGTGCCCCGCAGGCCCAGCACAAGCGCGTAAAGGGCCGCCTCGCGGCTGGTGTTTGTGCGCGCCGCCAGGTCGCCGACTACGTTGCCGCCGGACTTCTTGCCGTTCACGAGGTGCGGGTTGCCCGTGAGCGTCCAGAAGGTCTGGAACACGACGCCGCGCTCCCGGCAGAGGCGGCGCAGGTCCACTTCGTAGCCCGTCTTGCGGTAGAAGCGGTTCTGCACCACCGAGGGCGGGATCCGCACCCGGCCGCTGCCGTCCCCCGACAGGAGGTGCTCGACGACGTCCAGGGGCGCGTTGGCGATGCCCAGGTGCCGGATCTGGTGCGGCACGTAGGCCTCGAGGGCGCGCCAGACGGTCAGGGTGTCTTCGAGCGTCTGGAGGGGCGAGTGCAGGACCAGGCAATCCAGATAAGGAGCCGACGCAGAAGAAGAAGAATCAGAAGAGGCAGAGGGGACGGTGGCCAGGTTCGCCAGCGAGCTCGCCACGCTGGCTTGGACTTGCTCCTTCAGCGGCGCGGCCGGGTCGTATGGCAGGTCGTCAAGGTCCTGGCCGTCGACGGAGGTGAACTTGGTCTGCAGGTACAGGGCCTCGCGGCTCACGAGGCCCTCGGCCACGGCCCGCCGCACGCCGTCGCCCACGAGGCGCTCTTGGTAGTGGCGGGGCTGGGCGGCCGTGTCGACGGCGCGGAAACCGCACTGGAGGGCCAGGTAGACGAAGTCGCCCGTGCGGTCCTTCTTCCAGGCGGTGCCGTAGACGAGGCGCCGGGTGGTGACGGGGGGCTGCGAGCCGCCGCCGCCAAGCAGGGTCAGGTCCTGGGTCAGGGCGCAGGAGGCCTGCTGTGGTGACGACGGTGGTTCGGTGGCAGTAGTGGGAGTAATGGTCGCCATGGTTCTTGTTCCTTTCTGGTTGGTGACGTGAGAGGAAGGAAAAGGACTCGATATCGATATATTGCGTCCCAGCAGGAAAACGAGTGTTTGTGAGCTTGGGGAGCTGAGTATTCTCAATGCCATGATCCAATGGATTCGATTGACGATCGAGTCTAAGGCTCAGCCACGGTCCGTAGTCTATGATTGCCAAAGGTCACGTCCTGCTTCATTTGAAGTCATCAAATACCTGTATCTCCTCATCCTCCTTTTAGAAGCCAGTGTCGAGGAATTTTTGGTCACAGAGCCTCGAAGTAAAGGACGTATACCAGGATCGACTCCACTGACAAACTTTCGAGGGGAAAGGTGTATTGAAAAAGAAACGGATAACGTCGGCACCAGCACCACAAGCAACAAGCTATTGCTATATTATGTAATAATTTTCTTTTTGTAGTATACTGTCCGAAATGAAGTCAATAATGAGTTTTAGAGTTACAATTGGCTTTTACCCGGGAGGAGAACATTGAAGGGTGAATGCAATGTCGCTGTCGTCTACGGCGTCTGCCTACTACAATAGGTTCAGTTCATGTTCAATCATAAGTAAGTAGGCATCCATCAATTGGATGTCGTCTAAGGTTCAATAGACATGCCGTTACCCCACCTTCAACGTCCACGCGGGCCAACGACCGTTGAGAAAGAGGAAAGAGGAGATGCCGTCTAGTATTCTCTCACCCTCATCATCTTCCACTATTTGAAGTTCTTTCTTCCGGGCTCGTCACCAAGATATAAGTATCAACCATTTCCAACATTGACTTCCAGTTGTCTGTTCTCTACTCGCCCTAAGGAATCTTTTGTCTTAATTCTTGCTCCTATTGATTGCACCGCAACCATGGCTTCCCAACCGCATACTATTAGGTGGGGCATCATGGCTACAGGCTGGATCGCCGAGAGTATGTCCGTCCTACCTGGTTGAGATGAAGGAGTCAGCAGCTCATTCTGACCGTGAAATGCATAGTGTTCGTGCAGGACCTTCTCACCAACCCAGCTGCCCGTGATGTCCAAGATGTTGCCCACAAGCTGGTCGCCGTGGCTTCATCCACCTCCAAGGACAGCGCCACCAGCTTCTTGACCAAGGTCAAGGCACCCGACGGCGTCAAGACCTACGGCTCCTATGCCGAGTTGGTGGCCGACCCCGACGTTGACATTGTCTACGTCGCAACCCCGCACAGCCATCATTTCCAGAACACCATGCTGGCGCTGGAAGCCGGCAAGAACGTCCTCTGTGAGAAGGCTTTCACCGTCACGGCCGCCCAGGCCAAGAAGCTGATCGAAACGGCCCGCTCTAAGAACCTCTTCTTGATGGAGGCCGTATGGACTCGATACTTCCCCCTCAGCATTAAGATCCGGGAGCTTGTCCAGTCAGGCATCATCGGCCCAGTATATCGTGTCATTGCCGACAACTCATTCGGAAAAGAGGGTCCTAACGGGTCCCTTACCTTCAAGGACGGGAATCGCATGGTCAATATTGATCTCGCGGGAGGCGCTCTGTTGGACTTGGGCATCTACTCTTTGACGTGGTTGATGCAGATCTTGTACCACTGCCAACCCGAACAAGAAAAGGAGGTACCCAAGACGGTTGCCGCCATTAACAAGTACACGACTGGTGTTGACGAGATGACCAACATCATTCTACAGTTCCCCAAACACAAGAGCATGGGAATCGCCATGACGGGTCTCCGCATTCCCACCGACACGGACGGTCACAACAGCGGCGGTCCTGCCATCAAGATCCAGGGACCCCTTGGTGAGATCCAAGTCATGGGCCCTGCCTACAAGCCGCTGCAGTACAGAATCATCAAGCAGGACAGTGCAGGCAAGGTCGAGATTGTCGACTGCCCGATCCCTCACGACAAGGAGCGAGACTGGGGACACGGCATGTTCTGGGAGGCGGATGAGTGCGCCAGGTGCCTGCGAGACGGCAAGAAGGAGAGCTCGACGCTGCCGTGGGAGGAGAGCATTGTCATTATGGAGATCATGGAGGAGGCGCTCAAGCAGGGTGGTGTGGACTACCCGGAGCTGATCACGACGGATGTCTACGACGCCAAGAGCCCGCTGAACACCGGAAAGCGATGAAAGAAGGACTGCTGACTTGGAACGTGTGACATGCTACTGCAGGTGTAAATAGTTTTTATGGGAAGTGTGCAATAGTCGCAGATGTAGTATATCACGCTTTGCTTACTATGTTGATTGGTATTAACCACATGCCCAGGTCCAGGTCCAGGTCCAGGTCCAGGATGGTGGTGATCAATTGATTGACCCCCCCATGCATGTACTGTTGTACATGTAGATGTTAGTCTGAGCCAGATCTCGGTTGCTTCCGAACCGGGTCGAGTCAGAAGCGCTCATGCGACGGCTGAAACGCGAGTCATATTTTTTTACGGCTCGCCCAAAAGAATTGTCCGATGCAAGAGCCGAAGCGGTCGCATGTCGCATGCTGGCCTAACTGCTCTCGATACTCTCTTTGAGCTGCCAGCCATAGCCAGCCTCGAGTACCAGGTAACCTGCCCGATGGCTGGGCCGAAGCCGAACTGGCCGAGACATGTTGCTTCCAGGGTCAAGCAAGTCAAGACTTTGGTATGTAACCCCACGCCCGCACACACGCCAGACAGACGCCAGACAGACGCCTGTGTGCCCACAAACAGCAGAAACCATAGCGATCGGCTGTAGGGGTGTGTTAGTAGTACATAGTACATGCTACTACCTACCTAGGGTATTGTAGAAAGAACGGCCTCCACCACCACAAGCCACCAACTGGTACTGGGGAGGAGAGTAGTAGATACTTTGCATCTGCGAATGTCGGTCAATGGCTGACGAGTAGAAAAGCTGGTAGTAAGTAGTATTACTACTAGGTAGGACATATCACTGGTATTAGTGCGCTACGTAATGGAGAGAGGCCCAGGCCTCCATAAGTCGAGGTCGTCTGCAGTCGTCTCGTTCATGCAAGGCAACCTAACAGAGCGCCGCTCCTGTCGTCGAAACAAGGCAAGACACGAACTCGAGCTGGAACTGGAGCCGGGCGGGTTGGGTTTATGAGGTGTTTTGATGTACATAGCAGGTACCGCATGGCAAAGCAACCCAAAGTACCTCGCAAGTGCAGATAAAATCAGTTATTCAATATTTGCTTTCTCGTTTGGGCAATTTGTAATCATACCGAAATTGATCGACATGAGTTATCGCATATTGTCGAGATCAAGTGATACTTTGAAGGCAAGGCCAGGCGAGGCAAGCAGAAGCAGGCAAGTACACCTTTTTGAGCCGGTAGTGGCAGTAGCAGTAGCAGTGGCAGTGGCAATGGCAATGGAGGGGGAAACAAACCTTAAGCAGACCGCAAACCGTTTTCTGACATCGATCCCGTCCCATCCCGCGTTCAACAACATCAGACAATTAATTGATTCCATGCGACTGCAGTTGCAGTACGGTATCTTACATGAGCTCTCCAAGAACTTTAGACCTCAAACAGTCAGATTCAGCAGCCTTCCGCCTAATGTTGCGTATTGCCTGAGGTATCCCGTTCATGTAATATGATATGATGATATGACATCCGGATTGATTGCACATACAATGTCAGATCTCATTTACTTATAGCACGCACGCAGTACCATACGTACAGCACACCTGGGTACCTTCACATACTACCCCAAGTAGTGTTAGTGCATGAAATACGCTAAATTCTTTTTTCTCTTCGCGGCCTTTTACGGCAGCGCCCGTTGTGTGTGGGAACGAACCAAGGCCCAAAGCGAGGAAAAACCGCCACTACCGGGGTTTTGCCCAGCAAGTAGAACGTCAGATCATCCGTCACGTACTCTGTGTACACGCACACACACACTCTCTCGAGTCTACCGGCTCTACAGGCTCTACAGGCTCTACCATATTCCCTGTCCATCCATACTTGCTGGCCCTCTCTCTCTGCCCTTGTCAGCCGAAAAGAAAAGAAAAAAGGAACTTGTGGAATTGACGTGTTCGTGCCCGCTCACGCTCTCTCTCTAGCTTTCTAGTAAGGGACAGGGATCAAGAGGATCCTGGAGCGGACTCATCGAGTGACCGCAGCGAAAATCCGGGAACAAGACCCCAGCGTGTGAGAAAAGTTCGAAGTTGGGAAGCGGAGAGGAGGGGTCGTCGGTCCACGAGCCAGGACTTCGAGAACAGAACAGAAGGAAAGAAGGCAAAGAAAAGAAAGAGGCGGTGACCGCTCCGGACTCTTGGGTGCCCGATCAAACAGAACACAGATCAAGGCACTAAGTACATACAACCTCGTACCGTTAGTAAGTTGTTGGAGGGATACGTTGTCCACAAGATCGCCAATTGCGACACCGCCCTGTGTCCTGTGTGTGTCCTGTGTGTGCTGTGCTCAAGGGACGAAAGGAGCAGCTTACTAGGGGCTGGTTGGTTGGTCACTTAGTGTGTGAGCAGTGCCTGTGCTGTGCTGTGTGTGTCCAGGTTTGGTGCCCACGTCGCCAGTCCGTCCACTCCGTCCCAAAGATGCAACCGACGACACCGGCGGCCACTGGCGCTGCTGACGCTGCCACTGCTGCTGGTGCTGCTTCTGCAAGTCAACAACCAAGCAGCAGTGGTAGTAGCGCAGCGTCACATGCAGCGGCTCCCACCTCTGCTTCCGGAAATGGAATGCAACCTCCCATCACCGCTACTGCTGCCACCGCTGCTCCCATCGTGCCCGGGCCGCCGTCAGGCCAAAATGACAGCACCACCGCCACTGCCACCTCAAAAGGGATGTCGTCGTCGTCGTCATTGACAGCAGCTGCTGCTGCTCCGCCCTCCACAGCTGCCTCGTTGGCGCCCTCCTCTTCGTCCACGGAGGCCGCCTCGTACGAGGAGACGCACGTGCACGCCGTCTACGAGTCCATCGCGCCGCACTTTAGCGCCACTCGCTACAAGCCCTGGCCTGTCATCGCCGACTTCCTGGCCTCGCTGGCCCCCGGCTCCGTCGGCTTCGACGTCGGCTGCGGCAACGGCAAGTACCTGGGCGTCAACCCAGGCGTGCACATACTAGGTTCCGACCGCAGTGCCTCCCTCGTCCGCTTCGCCCGCGACCACGGCGGCGTCGAGCGCTCCCAGGACGTCGCCGTCGCCGACGGGCTGTCCCTGCCGTTCCCCGAGGGTCGCGCTGACTTTGCCATCTGCGTCGCCGTCATCCACCACATGTCGACGCGCGAGCGGAGACGCGAGGCGGTGCGGGCCCTTCTGGACTGCGTGAGGAGGCCGTCCGATGGCGGAAGTGGTGGCGGTGAGATCCTCGTCTACGTCTGGGCCCTGGAGCAGTCGGGCAGCCGGCGCGGCTGGGATGAGGGCTCCGAGCAGGATCTGCTTGTGCCGTGGGTCATGAAACAGAAGAAGGAGAAAAAGGAGAAGAAGACAAAAACAAAGGCGAAGGCAACATCAGGCGAGGAGGGAAAAGATGCAGCCGGTAATGCCGAGGAGGTGGACGGCAGCACCCCTGACCCTGCTGCTGCTCCCGAGACCACGTACCAGCGGTACTATCACCTCTTCCGGAAGGGAGAGCTGGAGGAAGACGTCGAGGCCGTGGGCGGCAAAGTCGTGAGGAACGGCTACGACAAAGACAACTGGTGGGTAGTAGCAAGCCGGTGCAGTTGATGACGACCAGGAAAGAATGCATATACGTATAAAATCAATGATATCATTTCGGCACTAAAAGAGTAATCGAAATATGAAAAAGTCATGACATCGTTATTAATATTGATGATGCTACTTATAAATACATAGTAGGTGATATGCTTCTACACACGCCCATTCTCGATTGCCCCCCAACTCCATGAAACCGATGTAAGCAATACCGTTAGTTCTCTCGTCAGATCTAGATAATCCTGGTCTATCATGCTGTTCGCGCGCACGCAACGTTCTTGTCTACCTTCCACACGCAAACACACACACACACACATTTCTTCTTTTTCCCACTCCCAGTTTGTCTTTTCAAGTATTGATATTCTTGCGGCCACTCTCCAACCGGAGAACCTAAAAGTTCGCCTTCTCGAATGATGTGGGTGTTTTGTCATGCTATGCGGCAACATTGTTGTTGTCCTCGTAGACTCAAAGTCCAACCCCTCCCTACCATGACACCTTGCTACATACGTACTATCCTCCCGTGAAAATATGGAGGGACACCGACACATCGTCGATGTCGTCCTTAGCCGTAACCTTCCTCTAGTAAAGTCATGCTCCGGAGAAGAAAAGAAAAAAAGGTGCGACTTTTTGTCTCCTCCCAGCAGGCGCCATGGATATTGTGCATGGTTAAAAGAAACAAAAACCAAAAAGGACCAAGAAAAAAAGCAAGAAAGAATTGTCAAGAGGGAAGCAAAACAATAACCATGATTGCCACACACACTCACACACACTGCATCCCAAACACTCCAAGCCGTGAATGTCTCCCATGCATTTCCCGTAAGCCATATGCTCGCTCCGACCCGATGCAACATGCGTTCTCTCCCCGTGTTGACTCGACGAGAAGAGGCAGTAAAACCCAAAAATTGTCACCAAGCGCAAATACCCCCCATGCAGATTAAATCAAACATTATTCCAGTCAACACCGCCAAAACTCCGACCGCCCTTGTGGATTTGAGCTCTTTTCGTGTCCCGTGTGATTATTTATTGTCATGGCATGTGCCGCGGCATGACTCGTTCCAGTGGTTGCGGATCCAGGTGCCTCCGTCGATTCGCCTCGGTCTGTGAGTAATCCGGACTTCTTCGCCGTTTTGACCCGGCCGGCTCGAGGGGCGGGTAGGCCATGGCGGGGATGAACGGACCCGGGCTCGCTGTTGCGCTCTGTGCAGGGCTGACGCTAGGGATCCCAATCGAGTAGGCTGGTGTGCTGTAGGGGCTGACCCCGGTGGTCAATTCCGCTAGGCCAGGGAGCATTCCGGGCCGCTGCTGGCTCTGCGCTTGTATCGGTGCCAAGGGGCCGCCGGGTGGTGGGTAATCGTAACCGGGGCCATGTTCGAGATGGGCCGGCATGTGAGGAGGCATGCTGTCTTTGCGTGTAACAATCGATCGCGCCTGTGGTATGGAGGGTGTTCGACCGTAACTTCTCGTCGGGCCGACCATGTCGCGTGGAAGACTTCCTTGTGAGTGCGAGTGGCTATGACCCCGCGGGGGTCCTCTTGCTTGTGCACTGTCCAGATTAACCGCCGAAAGTGCAAAAGGTACAACACCTGCTCGGCGCGCCATATCATGCTCGCCAAGTTGCCAGTGCATTGCCTCTGCCGCCCTCCAAGGAATGGCCATCTCTTCGGCAACCTTTGCCCACATCTCGGGTTTGAATCTGCGTCTGGGTTAGTGGCTTGCAGGTTACGCCAATACCCAAGGGTGGCCGCAACCAGGGCGTCGTCTTCGGAAATTGCCGTTTAATCAAGACACTGCTTGTGGACGTACCTTTCGTAAAGCCTTGCCAACTTATTCTTGCGCTCCTCATCCCATTCACTTCGTCTCTCAAGGTAGTTTTGGTAATGAAGCCGACAACTGATCGCACTCCGACCCGGGAGTCTCTTGGAGATGTCCTCCCACTTCATGCCGTTCCCGCGAAGCTCGATGATGAGAGCATCTTCCTCGGACGACCACTTGCTCTGTTTCTTGGCTGGTGATTCTGTTGCGTGGGGAGCCATCATGCGTCTTGTTGGAACACCCAAACCTGGGCCCGACTCCAGACGGGGTGCCGCATACACGGGGGGCCCTATGGGCACGGAAGAAGCTGTGGCCGCCACGGTTGTAGGCACTGAAGCTGCTCGGTGATGCTGGGAAGGATTTATGGAGGACTCGTACGAGTCGGGACCCTTGAGGAGTGAGGCGATATCCACGGTGGCGGTCTGTCGCCTACTGAGCCTGGAGCAGGCTTTTTTCCTCACAAAGGCGCTCTCCGCGCGAGTATCCAACGGAGCATGCAGTGTTTTCGTTACGATAGGAGACGGTTTGCCCCAAGGTGGTGTTATGTTGAGTGTCTGGATAACAAACGGGGCTCGGGGATGGACTTTTGTCAAAGAGGCCGGCAAGAGTTACCAAGAACTTTCGTAACAGTTAATCCAAATAAAGAAGGTTGGTAAAGAGGAAGAAGAAGTAACGGTTGCAGTGGTCTTAGTAGCAACGGTAGAAAGAGGTGGTGGTTGTCCGGCAGAGATGGGTGTGGTATGCAGATAGGGTAGCAGGGCAGCTTGGCCTGAAGGTGTTAGTCTTGGCCCGAAGATGAGACGAATGATTGACCGTTGTAGTGCTTCGTGGTTTGGGAAAGAATAAGAAGAAGAGGCTCCCCGGGTGCAAGATTCTGAATCAGTCCAGTGTGAGTCGCGTTTGGGAAGATATCAACATGATTGGGTGCTCGCCAGGCAACTCTTGGGCCAATGAGGGTATCAGTGAAGGCTCAACGCAGGCTCTAGAGGAAGGTACCAGGATGGGAGGAATACGTCAGTCGGCCTTTGTGACCTTTCCAGAGTCTTGCGGGCCAGAGTGATTTTATCGTTGCTCATGTCTCTAGTGGAGTGTCGTTATAGACAGGAAGCAGGGTAGTGAGGGATCCACGTCGGGAACTTGCGTATTGCAGATTGAGACAGAGGGAAAAGAAAAGCTGCTAAGGGAAATGTCTAAAGAGACTGGTAGACTGGAAGCTCTACAGTACTTCACGGATTGAGGGCGGTGGTAGGCAGTGGGGGAGCGAGTGCAAGGGTCAGGGAAACAAGTCCAGCAAGTAGACCAGGCCTGATGGGTACCGTAAAAGGAATGTTGACATGGGAGAAGGGGGTGTGAGTGGGTGTGAGGTGAGGTGTGTCGAAACATACAAAGTGTGGATCCGGGAGCCAGTTGTCTATATGTACATCGGTCAGCTATAGTAGCTCGGGTGAGGCAGAGTCGGTGGCGTATGACACTGCCAAAGAATGAATCCAGCAAACCCAGGCCAGGATCGACTCGGTTCCGTGCCGTGCCCAGGACGGACGACCGACAGACACAGCAATATGACAATAACAATTCCTAGAAGCATGGACTATTGGGGGCGTCGTTCAAGAAGCGCAGAAACGTGGTCGTGTCGATCAAGCAAAACCCCCGAACCTACACAATAATGTAGGTAGGATCAAGACACTCACAGGGGGGCACTGGTTCTTCGGTGAGATCGGACGTTGCTGAGAATAGGCAGATGGCCCTTCAAGTCTCAGATGTCTGGCTGGCTGGGAATAAGTTGAACAGATGTGCTTGTTGGCCCTGCTGCGGGCTATTATGGACTAGGGGCTGATGGCATGGCCACGAAGTCGTGCATGACCCTCGCGGTGAACAGTCCACCACTCTCCATCTCACTCGCTCGCCAACGCGCTAGGACCATGACAAGACGAGACGGCGACGAGATGATGGTCTGGCCGGCGCAGAGCGGATCGATTCCCTTTGGCCCTGGAGACTGGAGGTTGGTTAGAGTCACGACGGCGGCGACGGCTTGACGGGTAGCATGAACGTCGCCCGAACAGAGTGTGCCCAGTGTTCCATGGCGGTGCAAAGATGAGATCTCCCGAAGCAGGGTTCTGCCGGTAAGGCTCAAGCAGAAAGAAGGTGTGTCATGATCTGGGCACCAACCGACACGAACCTTTTACGGGCATGGGGTTCGCTTTGCAGGAAGTGGATGGAGTTTGGGATATTCAAGATAGATGTACATGCATACCAAGCATCATCCAGGGAGGGCTCTGAGAACCGATGGGGTTCCCAGACCATAGGGCAGACGGTACATGGCTGGGTACAAGGGCACGGAGACCCAAATAGACCCAAATAGGCCAAAAATGCCAGAGGGGGGAGGTAGAGAGGTATAGAGAGACGGAGAGCAGAGCAGAGCAGGAGTAGGAGATTTCCTTCCAATGGGATGATCAGGCGGTGGATGTTGAAAATGTGGCTGCCATGAAACTGCATACGACGGTGGAGACTTTGAAACCCGTTCAGCGAGCGATATGCGACCCCAATTGCAACCCAGGTTCAAACTTGTCGACGAGGGGGTACAGGCGCCCAGGTACCTTCGACTTCTTTCCCTTTTAGGGTCTCTTGACTGGTATTAGTAGGAGTATTAGTAGTGGGCATGGCATGGCATTCGTAGCAACTTGCACTGCCATAAACCCATCAAATACATTTGCCGATGCCGAGCAGCATGTTCTATTTGTCCTAGTCATGCCTTACCTCACCTTATCGTCCATTTTATTCATTCATCCAATACGTCGCAAACTCTGTATACGGCTGATGTAAGAGAAGCAATTTGGAATGAAGATGGGACGGATTTCACTTTTTTTTCTTTTCTTTCTTTCGCTCTTGCCTTCCCGCCTTTTCTTTTTGATTCAGACGCTGAGTGAGACATTTACTGGACGATAGGTTATGTAGGTTATGCTATGTATGCCGCTGGTGTTGTTAGTAGCAGTAGGATAGGCAGGCAACTACATAAGCCACAGAACTGATAACCTAACGTCTTGGTTACAGATCAAGCATCCAAGGTAAGCATCGCGTGTGTCCGAGTACAGGAGGTCACTCGACTAAGTTGGAAGATACTGCACTGCTGCACATGCACAGTACGTGTAGTGTCAGGTACATGAACAATGAGCAATGACGATGGGGGTAGGGTGGGAATCAGAATGCGTTTGTAGGTCTGTATACCGATTGGGTGTGTTCGTTACTTTGCTTATTGCTTGTTGCTGTCTATAGTACGGAGTATAGTTGATAGATATTGTAAGTAGGTACATAATTATTGCATTGTAGATATCCCAAAGTCACATCACATAGTCCTAGTTCTATGTACGGCGGTGGTCGTTGAACGTGGAAGGAGATGAGGTGTCAGATCGGTAAACCTTAACCGTAAGCGAGCAAAGAGACAGAGACAGGGTGACAGGTTCCAAGAAGAATGACCATTGTTGTATATTTATTGCTCCATTGGGAAAAGAAAAATCGAGACTTGTCGTATTTGACTGGATACAAATAAAGGCAAAAGAACAATCGCAGAAGGAAATCCCGCCCGGTCAAAAGCAAAAAGAACATTGAACACACAAGGGCTTTGTTCCTTTGGGGGGGGGGGTCCTTTGGAGGGGAGGAGCAGGAGCAGGCGGGAAAACGGGGCTCTCTAGGCGCAGGTGCAGGAAACTTGCAGCGCCTGTCTCCAACGTCTGTGCGGCATTTCAGCCTGTAGCCTGTAGGTTAGCCTGTAGGTTAGCCTGTAGTTTTCTGTACCTAGCATCCATGTAGGCCTGTAGGTACATGTTACTTCAATGCTTAGGGCCGCCTCCAAGTCTTCAATCTTCAGTCCAATTGAGTTCGTGCTACGGGCTAAGAATAAGCACTGCTCTCATGCTGTCTGGATTTGAAGTGAGATGTCGCAGGTCGGCATGGGAAGCAAGCATGTCGGTCCTGAACACATTTCCCAACTAGTAGTAAGGTTTGTTACATACCTCCTAAGTTGGTATGTCTACCGGGTATAGAATACAGAATGGGTTGAACCATTGCACAGCACAATTGCTGATTCGGATGGATCGATATTCTCGCTTGCTCGCTTCCTCAGCTCCCACAGCTGGGACTCAGCTGAGAGGTCAAGTCAAATCCGCTTCACGTGCTTCACCCACTAACACCCCTCTATACTTACGTGCCTTAGGTCTGGTACACTTACACGTTAGGTACCGCAACCGGGAAGATCTGAACGAACTCATAAATAAAAACGACCGATGGGCTGAACTGGCACGGATCCAAATCGGGCATCCAGGTCGGAGCCCTAGAAGGCCGCCTACCATACTAGCTACTGTACTTGTCGTGGTAGTAGCAGCAGCGAGAAATAAGTTGTCATCCATCGTCAATGCCTCACTGCCGGGACCAGCCCTTGGGGGGTTGATGAACTGGCGGTCAGCCATGCATAATGCTTTTTGCCTTTAGCATGTAAGGTACTTGGCCACATGCGTACGTACATTCACACACACACTTGATCATTCTTATTACTACGCATGCGATGTAGTGCGCAGCTATGCAGCTACGTATGGAATTCCAAGAGAAACCCCGGAGGCGGTGCCGTACCGCTCTTTCAGAAAGAGGGTCGATGATGGCGTGCGTCACGACACACACACGACTGCCATGAACCGTGATCTGCCCCCGCCATCCCATGGGAAAATGTGACTCTCTCTTACTCATGCAAACCGGGCCATCTACCTTCAAGCGGCCCAATCTGAAATTTTCTATATGTAAGGTCAAGGTGGACAACATCAAGCCACGCTGGGCCATGGTGTGATACAGGAGACCAATACTACTCTACTTAAACTAATAAGCTGTCAAACAGACGAACCTATACTACAGCACGCATGCAACTTAAGTATAACATACCACATAGCACATGCAACTCTACGTTACTCTGTGGCTGTGGCTGACGGTTCCATGGAATTGTTTCGTTTGTCCGTCTTTTTATTGTCTCCCAACTTGACTTGTTTGTCTTGTGTCTTGTCGCATACCTACACACACACACAGTAGGTGGCTGGTGATAGGATCAAAATCCCCGTCGGCTCGTCGCCTTCTTTTTCGGCCTTCGCAACACCAGGCTTCCTTGCTAGTCTTGCAGATTGTGGTGGATTGTTCGATCGACTTGATCACGTTTAGGTTCAGGGTCCATAACGACACATCCATGATGATGCAAAGGTGGAAGACTTGCGGTGGGCCCGCCAAGGGTAGCCGGGAAGCAAAGAAACAAAAGAAGAAGAACCTGACCGAAGCGCGCGCTCTCTAGGATTTGGCAATTGGTGCAAATCAGGCCTGTCTCCAAGAAATACGGAGTAGCTGAAGCGATTCTGTTGTCCGGTTCAACTGCCCACGAGAGAGGCAGAGAGAGAGAAAGAAAGATAGAAAGAAAGAAAGAAAGAGAGAGTACGACTCTAGCACTAACTGAATCGAGTCACTACAAGTTAGAAATCCCTTCGTCGTCACAGTCAAATCAAACCGACATCGATGATGTCGAGCATAGCCGCGTGGGGTGCTTTTGGCGGTCACGGTGTGTGATGTAAATAGATCAATTGTATTGTTGTATTTTCATCCCTCTGCTCTGCTCTGATGGGGTTGGTGGTGCTGTCGCTGCCCGAAGGAAAAGCGGAGTGACGAGTTTGAAGTCGTCGTTTTAAATAGCTGTCATATGTAATCATTAATTGAGGTCGCTTAATTATTTGCAGCCGCTATTGCCACGATCAGGATCCAGAATCCGTGCACAAGCATTATGGTTGGCACTCTATACTATGAGTAGTTCCCCCTCAAAAAGAAGGAAGACGTTTTCGATCGAAATCCAATTTCCTCCAAGCGCAAAGGGAACGAACGAACCACTACTATAGTCCGGGTATGGCCGGGCGCTCCGGTGACATCGACCACCCCGTGTTTCACGACTCCCTAGAAATGCAACCTACTCACCATGGAAAAGAAGACAGGAGCTGGAAACAATATGGATGTGATACTTATTGGCCCTGCTTCCTGGGTGAGTTGTTCCTCTCCCAAGAGTGACTGCTATGGGCATCGCAATATGACGAAGTCGCTCGTCAGCCTTCCAAGCCAGTCACGGTCAAGCCCAAGGCGTTGGGCTCAATTAACTGCGCTTTCATGCATACAGCCCTCCTGTCTAACCAATGGGACCGTTTGCGCCTCATATGACCCTGGAAGCCGTCTTGCCGAACTGTCTGTTCAAGCCCGGCAGCTTTGTTGGCCTTGCATCAATGCCTGGACCTGGCCGTTTGGTCGGATTCCTGATGCCTACGCAGCAGCCTCTTTTTTTTCTCCCACGTACTCATCGGATGAAATCGTGGCCCAACTGTCGCCAGTCTGGACTCGAGAAAAGCCATGAGGGCGTACGTCATAAAGCAGATCTGACGTTGTGAGACATCTGGGAGATCTGGCCATCATGGCGACAAGCTTCAATAGTACCTGGTTTTGGGACGATACCATACCACTACTGACCGATCTTCCCAGAGTCCTAAACACACACCCTGGCCGGGCAGGTCTGAATTCCAGATTTTCAAACAAAGAATCGGGATGGCACAGCCAGTGCAGTGCAGCCCAGTCAGTCAGGCCTTGGCAGCACACGGCGGTGTGGGAAGCAAAAGGACAGTAGATGTTCTACCAAGGCTTCTGGCAGATATCGAGTGACTACGAAGCGTGCCTGCTGGGGGTTGCCATGACTAGTATAAGGGCCGACCGTCCTTGGGGTCGGATAATAGCGCCGGAATAAGTACACCAGCAATGGTATTGTCCCATGTTCGCCCGTGAGAGACATCGGGATGCGCGTGGCGCAATGTCTCACATTATGATAAGTCATTATCCTCATTTGCGCCTGGAGCCCAGCATGATGAGTAGGGGGAACCATTCCGCGTGTTTGTAGTTTCGGACTCGCCATCAGCCGCGTCCCTGGCCCATTCCTCCCCAGCGAGGCGGCTAAAAGGTGGTGTCCGGATTGGGAATATCAAAAGGGTCGTGTAAGTGGTTACCCAACGTATGCGTTTGAAGATCATACCAGAAGGTATAAATGAAGATGAAAAACGCATGGCGAGAGGTATGGGAGGGGAGGATCAAAGAGAATACTACAGTTACAATACTAGAACATGCAGGCGTGCACATAGTATGACGCCCTGCCATCATGGTGTAGTGATGTACGCTGATGTTGTTTGACCGGATGTTGTTCTGCCAGTTGCCTTGGTGGTGTCGGTAGTTTGCCTAGACAAGTGACAAGTCCCAATGACCTAGGCAGAGAATGCGTAGAGGCGCAAACGGCGGCCCGCCAATAAGCAGGCTGGTCTCATTGAAGGCGGGTTGAGGTTTCATCGACAATATGGCCAGCTGCATACCTTGCAACATCTCCTTTCAGATGGCCCAAGATGTCAGGAATCGAGGCGGGAACGATTAACCGCGTTCGAAACCAGGTTGGGGATGATGAGCCTGGAGCCATCAAGCATGTGAAGCGCAACGGCGGTCCGATATGATCAATGAGGGTTACATAGAACCACGGCAAGCCCGTGAATGGATGGATGCCAAGGTAACGATAGCGACCCCCAGGCCCCACGAGATCCGTCTCGAGTTCGAGGAAGGAGGTGGCATCAAACGAACGGCGACCGATGCTTATTGTGATACGGAGAGGTAGGGTACTAATAATAATGGTTGTGGCTGAAAAGTGGCTGGCAGCCAATGACGAAGCGGTTAGGTAGGCGTAGATATCTACACACGACGCCTGTATTCACACGTGCAAGTTCCGATATGGAAGAATTGGGGTTTCGGCCTGTTCATTTCAAGTATTTGATTCATGGATTCAATGTCCGACTAGAGTTACTAATAACATTGACAGTACTACCTAACAAAGTGGCGGGCGGCTCTACTTGACAAGAACAGGAGGGACAGAGACCCATTATCCAAACCCAGCCTACCAACAACAACCCTGTATTAGTTCTGTGCGCCGCTTTTTGCGGAAGCCACCACCTCCGCAAGATCGCAACGTTCAGCACAACGCGAAACCAACAGGGGCCTCGACTTCTAACGCCCTTCTAGAAAAGCCATCCGTTCCGTGTCGCATTCAGGGGCTTTGTGTTGCTTGCAGCTTGGACCACACCCTATATCTTTCTTTTTTCGCGAACCCTGCCTCGGTTCACTTGCCCGCCTCGGCTCGCCTCGTCCGTCCGTCTCCAGTTCATCTCAACAATAACGGCTTGAACCACTACCAAGATGGCCGATGTTCCGCTGCAGGTCGTCTCCGAGAACTCGGCGTCGGAACGGCGTATCACGCCATCATGGTCCATCTCCCAGCTCAAGACAAAACTGGAACCCATGACAGGGGTGCCGCCTTCGGCTCAGCGGCTCGTGTTGAAGACGCCATCCAAGGAGACCGTGGCCATCGAGGCTGCCGATGAGGATAACACCTACCTGGCCAGCTTCCCGCTTGCCCCGTACGCTGAATTGCAGGTAAGTCTAGAGCAAGACCGCCAACCTGTAGATGACAAATGGGCGTGGGCGGCCATCGCGGCCCTGTAGCCTTTGAGCATCGTAGGCAAGATTGGCCACATACTCGACGGCGTCCCATGGCCCATAGTCTATGAAATCGAAGGACTGTCTGTGTAGAACAGGCTGGATATGAAGGGCCGGTGGCTAATCATCCCGCACAGGTCATCGATACTAGACCAGCTGGGCAGCGGCCAAACTATACTGACACCTCGGGTGTGGAGAAGTATGTTATGCCAGCTGATGAGTATGAGAAGAAGACGGACTCGGTCCTGGCCTGGAAGAAGGCCGAGAAACTGGGCCGCTTCAACCCAGATGCCCCCAGCATGGAGCAAGCGAAGATCGATGCCTTTCTCCAGGAGATCAAGAGCCGCGGCATCGAGGTCGGAAAGCGATGCCGAGTAGGCGGCGAGGACACGAAGAGAGGCGAGGTCAAATACGTTGGAGATGTCAGGGAAATCATCGGCTCATTGGGCGCCTGGGTGGGCATCCATCTCGATGAGCCGGTGGGCAAGAACGACGGCAGCATCAGTGGCACGCGATACTGGGGCCAAGAGTCAACCATGAAGCATGGTGTTTTCGTCCGGCCTGAGCGAGTCGAGGTCGGCGACTGGCCCATGCTGGATGACTTGGAAGACATGGAAGAGATCTAGATCCCGTCGTACGGTCAACACCAACATCACTGCAATGGTACTCTCACTCAGTCGGGGGACGCTGCCGCACTTGACCTGTGGTCCTCGCACTGCGGATTCCCCGGATGGCGAAGTATCTGAGTTAGTTCACAAAGCACAAGCCCGGCTCGCCCTGATGCTCTATGGGATGCCAGGAGTTGTCTGGCTTCGCAACACTTCTCCTGACGTTCACAATACAGCCACAATAGTGACACCACCAGCATGCTCATGTCAAATATGTACCAGTGTCAAACGTCCATCCCCGGAACTCCATTACCGTCAAGATCGCATCTACGTCTTATGAGCCTCGGCTGAATGGGGAAGTTCGTACATTCAAGTTTGCAACGTAGCAGCAGAACTTCTGACCTCCCGATGGGGTATGGGACGTTCTACCTATCCATATAAGTGTCTATTCTTCTAGTTCTAGTAGTAGTTAACATGTAATCCCGATATTAGAGGAGCATTCGTGCCTGGTGGCTGAGTTTCTAGATTTCATTCCCTCTGTTTGGAATATCCAGCTTTGCATTGGTCGACATAAACCATAAACAACCAGATGTATAGGTCGACGGATCCATAACTGAGAGACGCCATCTTCAGCCTGAGCCTTTATCTGAGCGACCGTTGACTTTGACATATACAAGATAATCGTTTAATTGCCCCTGGGAGGTAATATAGGGAATACACCCAGACGAAGTTCGAAATTTACAGGCACTTAGAAATACATCCTTTTCGAATCTCGATTCACTTATAGCTTGTTGCGGATGTGTCTAGTCTCTCTCGCCCCATTATTGCTTCATCTGTTCGCCTACAGGCAAAGCCCATATTCCTATAGTAGTTGCCTTGTATTCAGAATAACACAGCATCGGGGGCCGTGTCTACACGGTGGCGTGACGTTGGGCCCAAATCCTTCCTTTGATGTAGATGGCTGCAGCAAACCCGCGAGCAACAGCAATAGGGGCAGTGCCAAGGAACCCCTGATGGCTACCGCGGAGTGCAACACATTTACAAGAGGCAAAGAAGGTGTTCCGATGAGATAGAGCGACGCGTAAATCCACCGATATATATACAACACCACCGAGGGGCTTCATATATATTGAACCCGCACCCTTCTCCGGAGCTATGAGAGTCCGTAACTCAGCCGAATTAGCACAGCCGAAAATGCTTGGGGGTTGAAACGGCATGAGACAGTTTCAACAAGATCTCCAGTATCTATCGGAAGACGGGCGAACATCAAGTGTAATCCAACAACGCCTTTAAAACAATGTTTTGCGCTTAGGACTGCGAAGTTTCCATGTCTTTCTCGAGCCAAGCTGGGGGGGTATTGGGGGGATATGCTTGATTCCAACTAGGTAGCATGATCCAATGCCTGTTGTTTCGTTACGGGGTATGTGTGTGTAAGGAAGGCACCTGCCACGATCTGGTGCATCTTGCTGTCAAGTTTCATAAGGCTACCGAGACAGCTGTGCCGCTGATGACACGCGATATGGCACGATACTACGGGCACCAGGAATACTATCCATGTGATGAGATGTTGCTTATACTTTCATTATGGATGGTGTTTATATCCGCCGGGTCACGATCAGGGCTTGCAGCGTAGCCGGACTTGCGACACTCTACATCTCTGCTACTCTGGATGGATGCGTATGTTTCAGAGGCACCGGCGTGACCAGCAACCGCCAGCTATCCTGCCGATAGTCACATGGACTCAGCTCTATCACCGCCAGTCATCCCGGAACCAACTGTTCCAGATCATGGAAACGCTCGTTGTTGGGGCTTTACTCTGTGTGCTATAGATGAAGCACGAAAAGCCGACGTGTTCCCCTGCCTAGAAGCATCTAATGCCACTTGGTGATGGTTTCTGGGGCCTTTGGACTCCTAAACTCTATGCTTGTGTCCCCTCTCCTGGGTGACAAGTCTCGGGGCAGTGATGTGACGGGCCTTGCACGTGAGACAGCCTTAGACAAAGTGGCCGCCCCTCAAGGCGTGAACTAGGTCAACTGTCAAACTTTAGTGATGGCCCGAACTTAAAGTGTTTACCTAAACCACGGCCTGGGGGCCTGGGGGGCTGGGGCACAGCATATTGACCTTTTTAAGACAGTTCCGGCTGTCAAGAATGGGAGCTAGGTGCCGCTAAGGTTAACTGTCCACAGACTTGTGTCACAAGTTGATAGCCGAAGATATGCCATGTCTGTTCTTCACCAGCTCCCAGCATAGCCAGTGGCCAACGGCGAGCAGCAGGCTAGCAGGCTAGCAGGCCGGTCAGAACAGTGGCACGATTGAATGGGGCTCGGAGATCGGCTGGATCTGAAGGCTGGCTGAAGGGGGAAAGAGAGTCGTATCGTCAAGAAGCACACCGCGAGACCGATAGATATCCTAAAACCGACTTGCATTGAATCGTTCTGTCATGGGGATGATTCGAGGCAGTGCGCGAGAATGGGCGACGCTCATTGGCCCAAAAGACAGCAAAGACAGCAAAGCTACAAGGTGCTTTAACCACAAGCCGACGCTAAAACCATGCTGGTGTCTCAGATCCTCAACACAGCTCCAAGCTCCATTTCAGATGCGTCTCGGATTTTGTCCAGAGTCAGCCTGCCAGCAAACAACAAAAGAAGAAGAAAAGGGAATAGGGAATAGGGAATAGGAAATAGGAAATGGCAGCAACAGACCACAAACTGCCACGCACCCAGCACTGGCAAACGGCTAGCGAATCGGCACGCCAGTTCCCCCTCCCCGGTAGACAGCTGACGAGCGGGCTTTCGCCACGGCTTGGTTTGCCAGTAAATCACGACATTCATTGGCTCCTAGTTTCCCCCAAATCTACAAGCTTGCATGCCTAAGGTTAATGCCTATTGAATGCTGATCAAGCCGTCCATCCGTCGCTGGTCGAAAGTGTGTGGTGTCCGCCGGTCCCGCCAGCCCGCTAGGTTAACTGGAACCATCCACTCCATCATGCCTACGTAAGTACCGCGGGCATTGAATACTAGGTATCGGCCACCACCAATCCAATCCTACACCTTATCCTCCTCCATCCCGCCGTCGACTTTCTTGCGGCCAAAATAGTCTTATAACAAGCCAGCCCTACGAACTGCCTTTCTCAACAAGGAAACAACGGGAAACGCCAATCGCCAGGTGCCATTAGACGTCCTTTCTTCCCTTGGGCTTCCTCCCTCCAGCGTATCATTTGCCTGGTAGATCCGGAGCGAGACACAGCCGATCCCCCGCATTGTCCATATGTCTGCTTGAAAGTGAAGGGCGAGAGCGTGCTAGTGTCTGCGCGCGCGAGAGTGAGGGAGACATAATAACCTCGGAGACGAAATAAAGAGATTAAAACAGAGGAAGAGTCGGAGTCGATGCGTACTGCACGTGGAATGCGACAGTGTGCCTCCGGCCGGGGCTGTTCTGTTCAAACGTCCGGACTTCCTGTACTCCCGGGTCTCCACGATTATCGCATCAATCGTACCTAGCCTTTCGCACCTCGCCGTATATCGACAATGGTGACGTCGACCGTTACCTCCGTTGCCATGATGGCTTATACCCTGCTGGCCCTCGCCTCCTTCGCCTCTGCCGTGGTTTCTGCCGACAGGCCTACGATACGAAACATACAAAATGTTCCGGACTACTATACCAAGCCTGCCATGACCTGCGCGCTCACACCTTCCGACTCTGGCCCTCTCGCGGAACGAGTTCCCGTCTCGCCGTTGACGAGGCAAGTCGGATTGAACGGCACCGCCGTCCTGACCAAGGTACCAATGACACTGCCTGACTTCATCGAGTGATATATCTAACTCGCAATATAGTCAATCGCCATTCAGGGAAATCTGGTCAACGTTGATACAAAGAATTACCTTGAAATCAACGATCCAAATCTGATAGCGTACATGTCGTGCGACCCGAACACCGACGATTCTTTCATAACACCCGACGACATGTTCAACGCCATCACGTCGGGGCCGAACAAGCCGAAAGCCATACTTCTGTATAGCACGGCAGGCATGAGCTGTTCCCTAGGAGGAGAGCCCGCCTACACATCGATCTGGACCATGGTTAGCAACGACGAGGCGAAAAGTGCAAGAAGCATGGTAGTGAATTCGGGCGGGACTTTACGCGCAGTTATTACTGGTAATGATTCCCAAAATGACGTCACTCCCAACCCTCAAGGTGGCGGCAATAACTCGGCAGTTGCCATGAGTATTCTGTATAGCATCACGGGACTGATAACGTTGCTGTTCTTGATCATAATCGGCACTGGAGCAGTTCGGGCACACCGACATCCGGAACGCTACGGACCACGGCCCATGCAGAGCCGAGCTAGAGGCTTGGCCAGGGCCGTGTTAGACACACTGCCCATTGTCAAGTTCGGCGACCCAGCAGCTCCTGCTAAGGGGGACTTAGAACAGGAACTCGAGAGCGTCTCTGGAGACCGTCCAGGCTCGGCGAAGGTGTCACACACCGTGCAGTCAAGGGAGACCGTGGAAACACCTAATGTCCCGGCAGAGGCGATGACCAAGGGAAACAGTGGCACAGAGGCCAAGCCTGTCGTAGTAGGTACGCCTGCGACGCAACCAGAAGGCCACGCCAACGACGAGAATCTTGGATGCTCCATCTGCACGGATGATTTCACTGTTGGGGAAGACGTGCGAGTGCTTCCATGTGATCACAGATTCCATCCTGGTTGCGTTGACCCTTGGCTTGTGAACGTTTCCGGAACATGTCCCTTATGGTAAGTCATCTCCACATTTACAAAGCACTCACCCACATGATCGCTGACATTGTGAAAAGTCGACTTGACCTCCGGCCACAGAGTACACAAGATGGAGACAGCGGCGAGGGCGAACAATCCGAGTTGGCAGCACAGCTCAGTCACGGGGAGGGTGAAAGCAACGACGGCGAAGCAGGACACCGCCGAAGGAGATCCAGACTGCTCGACTGGAACATGCTAAGACATGCTTCAGTGGACGAGCGCATTCGTGCGCTCAGGCAGTTCCGCGAGCAGCGTGGGGCCTCGGAGAACGCGGCCTCGGAGGATCGGGCTGGCCATAACCTGGCCGATAGACTGCGCGACAAGTTCCACATTCGAACAAGAACTCAGCCACCACGAGATGCAGAGTGAGATTCGGTTCTCGACGACAAATGGAGATGCGCGGCTGTCGAACCTTTCTCCTTAGTACGTCATAAGCCTGCTTGGGTGACACAGACTGAAGAAGGGAAAACAACAAATTAGCATGACTCATACGACAGAGTGTATTCAGGTAGTACATACTCGGATGGCAGCATATGATAGTCTTTGACACAGGCGTTGGGTAGATGGTGTTGCGGGTGAGCGTGTGGTCTTACTGGGGACCGGGTTTGATGCGAGACCGCGTCCCGGAAATGCGCATTGGAACGGCGTTGGGGGTGAATTCGAACATAGGTTCTCGTCAAAGGCCTATTTACTGACGGAAGTAATGTTTTAGCTGCTAGTCCCGCTGCGGTAGTGACTGGCCAACCTGGGTTGCAAGGCAGGCCAAAGGAAGACTATCCAAAGCACAAACATGGGCCCGGTCCTTTGTAATCCTACTAAAATACAAATATTGCAACCATTATATCATTGTCTGCTTGGCCATCTGCTGCCGTACCACTTAAACTGAGTTGGCTTTTGCTTGCTCAGTGTGCGGTAGTTTCGGTAACAGTCAGTGCGGAAGTTTGCGCGTCATGAACACTCCGTCACAGCAGAACTTGGCCTCCGATCATAGGAAGCATACAAGTACTTAACCTACATATGCCTAACATGGGAAGTGTTCATGCCCCTGATGACCAGAGATACGGATGGGGTATAGACACGATAGGGACTAACAATACTCCAGGCTACGAAGATAGCTGCGGTTCTTCGTTTACATATTCTTGTCTCTCCACGACGAACGTCCTCGCTGCTGGCTTCTTATGAAGGAAGCGTGGGAACATACTGAGTTTCCAGGTCACCTTTCCTTACTATGGCCTCGTTATTACCGGCTGAACGAATTGAGGCTGCAGAACCACATAGTCAAACCACATGTGCCCCCTTTTTGGATAGACTTTGGCCCACGCTCACAAGCTTAGCATCTGCTCTCATATTTGAACTATAGTTTAGGCAGCCAGCAATATAAAATGGCAGCAACGACTACGCTATACATCAAAATGGCATAATATATTAAGTACACAGTACAAATATAACATTCTACCATTATTCCGTTCGATTACCCTATAACTCGAAATCACCGAGTTGGACTAACTATAGTTTGAATTTGCAAGCTAGTGGCTGGCCAGGGAAAAAGGGTTCGACATGCTGAGACGATCCCCTCACCCTCATTGGCGCGGTTTGGCTGATCAAACGGCGCGTGTCTCCAACTTCCTCATACTCTATTGTCGACACAGACACGAACAGGCCAGAAACGAGAGCTTAACGGCACATGTCGGGAGGTAAACCGAAAGAGAAAAAAAAACCTAGGGCGGGACGGAGGCTGCTCCGTAACCGATAGTACATACAGTATCAAAGATGCAGCAGCAGCTTACCTAATTCGTACCTCCTCTCCCGATATTCATCAACGAGATCTACAGGCATCTTCCATTGGTTCCCGGTTCAAGGCTCTCCTTGTACTCAGACGAACAGGCCCGCGCGTTGTTGGTGCCCTACTCCTCGCAGAGGCAAAATTTAGTCATGGTGTTTTCACCTCGCGGCCCCATTTGATTCATGGAGGTACTCCGGAATTGCCCAGCGTCGCCACGATGCCATCATCAGCTCTCGCCGCCCTGGAGGCTGGGGGCCGTTCGCCGTCGTCCCATAGTTGGGCGTCCGTCCATGTCAACCGATCGAGTATCTGCTGTCGTCAAATTGTAGATGATGCTGTGTGTGCCTGACTAAAGTTAACATCGCCGATCCCAAACCTATCCCAGGTGAGGGGGTCAGAACTTCTGCGTTTGCATATACACAGAGTCCGACCCCGTCCAGGAAGAAAGAGCAACCTTTCCCCTTCGATTCCTTTCCCAGCCCCCCTCAACCCCTCTTGAATCGCTCCTCTATCCCAATGCACATAGTCAAGATATACACACTGGCCTATGTTGGGACAAAGAGACCTTAACCCGTTATGTGAACGGACAAGCTATAGTAATATATTCTCACGAAGCGCTTACTTCCTGATGCGCATGCATAACACCTAGTCATGCCACCGCCCTCGCCCTCGCCTGTCTCTGGGCAGCGCTATCAGGCCTCCATCTTGCTGCACGCCAAGCGAGACCCGGGCGAGAGCCTCGCCGGTCAGGTCATGGGCTTGATCATCTCGCTGCTCGCTATCGTGGTCGTGACTGCCTTCCTGAGTATGTGTGCAGCCTCGACCTCGACCCTTCGACAGCGTTCACACATGGTTGAGGACACAAGTTGACTTGTTTTTTATTTGCAGCTCAGAGATACTTGGCCGTCAAGTCGTGGAAAAAGCTACCCTTTGTCATCTGGAGTAAGCCTTGTCCTTGCCTGGTCCCTGTGAGACAGGAGAGACCAACAGTCGCTGACCGAACCTGATTGCTGCCGGCCAGCTGTTTTCGCCGTCCTGGTGGACTCGTGGGCCTTCGCCTTCGCCACCGTCATCCTCCATCATGGGACTGGCCTCAGCCCGACGGATTGGAAGATCTGCTCGGCCGCCATCGTCCTCTGCTTGATCTTGTATGTCACCACAAAGGTGCGTCGAGTGACTTGTATCATCGTCCCGGAAGGTATGCCCGTATGTTGACACATGACACCAGATAGTACGAGAAGTCCCTGGCCAAATAACAAACGAAGCTTTTTGCTCGTGGCTAACTTGCACACACCTAGTCCATCTGTCTCTTCTTGACTGAGAGAGCGGTAAGCCAGAATTTCATCTCCCTCTGTGTTACGCTTGAGTTTAACTAACTGGGTTATTGTTGCAGTTCATCGTTCGAAACGGCTCCAAGAAGCGACTCGAGTCGAAGTTATACCTCTTCAACTCGGCCGGGTTAGTGTGTGGGTGACCTATGTTCTTTAATACTGCTCGTAGTGTGTGCATATAGGAGTAAAACCACTGACATCAAAGTAGGCGCTTATGTAATAGTGTTGACCATAAACTTCATACAGTAAATGTCCCTTTGCTGTCAAAGCATATCGAGCGATTTGCTCACAGAGTGTCTTAGCCGAATATCGCGCTTGGAGAACGGGAGATGCATCATCGGGGCACGCAGATCTGCACTTGTGCCTCTAGTCTCCTGTGATGTGTTCGTCAATGTGAGTCCACGCCCTGCGTTCATGGGTGTGATGGTAGCTGAGGTCACGATACTTATGATACTCTATAGATATATCTTACGACGTTGTTTTTGATCCCGCTTCGAAGTGAGTTGCAGAACCTCTCCCATCCTTACCTCACCAAAGGTGGGTTCGGGATCTCCAAGTATACACCCCCTGACACGAAAGCAGACCTCAATGCTTCCACGGGCATGCTGCGAATGCCGGCCAACATCCGGCTTCGCTCCATCGCTATCCGCACATTCATCGGCTCATGTTGCACAGCCACCTCCAGCATCGTGTATGTAATAACTTTTCTGCCGCCCCTGGAATGGTATGGCAAATGCTGCGTTAATCAAAGCTTGGCTAATACTCGAGAGGGTAGTAATTTCGCATTCCTCGTGGCCCTCAACGGTGAAGCGAGCTGGCTTTGCTTCTTGGCCTGCAATTGTGACAGTACTGCCCCCCAAGCCCAAACCCCCTTTTCGTCTTCTTTCCTCATTTCCCCATACCTCCTACATCCCAACCACCGTTACTAACAACCCCTTGTCGCAACCTCCCCAGTATTGTTCTCCGCCATAGTGATCCAGTGGGTCACCAGATGCGACGACGTCAACGGGGCATGCTCCAGCTGCGCCTCCTGCAATCCGGAACGCCGCTGCTGTTCCGTGTCCGAGCCCGGTCCATACTACGACGCCTCGACGGCCCGAAAGTCTTCCTCCGCAACGGCGGCGGGCTGGTGTTGCCGTCGCCCCAGCGACGGGGGCACGACGACCGGGGCGGCTAGTCTTATGATGACGAGGAGGGACTCGCTGGCCTCGGTGCACAACGGGAAGCAGCTGCTGGGCCACCACAACAACCGCGGCTCGAGCGACTACCACGAGGCGGTCGCGTCCGCGGGGCCGATCCACTGGGACAACATCTTCTCGCTGTTCAGTCACGAGGACCGGCAGGATAAGCAGCCGCTTCCCAGGGATACGGTGGCGCCGGGCACACTAGGGACTTCAACAGCAGGAGCGCCAGTGGTCGATGAGGGTGACGCACCGGCAGTCGCTTCTACCCATACAGCGACAACGACCGGTGCCACCGAGACCACCCCTCTGCAAAGGCCTAGGCCTTCCAGGGCACTATCGTCTATCCATTCTATTGGCAGTGTCGTAATGGGGGATGGGCCCAGCCATAATCCAAGTCCGGAAGAGGAGAAGAAGGGTTGCCAGGAGAAGGAGAAGTTCAAGTAAGATTGACGACGGCGGCGCTGTGTATTTTCTATGTTTTGTCTGTACCACTATTTATCGATCTGCTAGCATATATGCGCGCATTCAGGAGTTTTGGAGGTTCTTCTCAGAGATACATACCCCTTTGACGTTTTCATGCTTATTTTACATGGCGTCAAGGACTTAGTACAACAAAACGGGGGCGTTTTTTCTTCACGACTTGCCTGACTGTGTCGGGCGTATCATACTGCGAGTTGGATTTCATTCCCATACGTCTAGTACATGTATCTATCGAACTAAGTAGCAAAACTACCTAGCTTCAACGTTCATCCTAAGGCTAGCTACATGGACATGGACTTTGGCGTACCGTGGAAAGCTTGTTTGATCTGCCAGGGCCACACCTTGTAAAGGGGTATACCTACGTCCAAGATATTTGCATACTCGGATGGGTAAACATACATTCTATAGCTAACCATACTGCGGTAGGATAAGTTTGAACAAGCAAGTCACGTTTGATGCTAACTTGGGAGACGGGGAACAAATCCTCGAAGGTGTGGGTTTATTTTTATCAATTCATATTGGTTCGTAACTCGTGATCGGTTCCTGATCCAGAGAGTTTTGCTTCTAAATGACCAACTCAAGATTTCTGAAGGCAAGAAATCCAGGCGGGCGCTCTTCGCCAATTTGCCAGTGCAATACTATGTACAGAAGAAGTGAAATAAAAAAAGATTTTTGAATCCCCATACGTCATCGCAATGCAAAGTCCAAACAGATGCAAAGGCCTCTTTCCGAGGAACCATGTTTGTGCAAAACAGGATTTGTTTACTGGGTGGCGTAAATGTTGCCGAAGGTGCTGAGAGCGTTGGTGGACTGCATCAGGCTGCCGGTGGCGAGGTAGAAGTACGAGTACTTCTCGACGAAGTCGTAGGTGGCGTTGGTGTCGAGCTGCTTGAGGGCGTGCGAGATAAACGCGTCGGTGTCGCCGCTGGTGGCGGCGAACTCGGTCACCCAGACGTTGTTCTTGCCGCAGGCCGTGTTGACGTTGCGCAGGTGACCGAGGAACTCCTCGGCACCCGCCTCGCCTCCCGGGCCGTACCAGTGGGCGTTGCAGCCGTCCATGGGGCAGTCAGATCCGCAAGCCTGCATGAACTTGTTGAGCCAGTCGATGCCGGCGCCCTTGTCTTGGCTACTAGTGATGGAAGGGGCGAGGATCTTGGCCTTGCCGACGAAGGGCTGCATGAAGGACTTGTGGGCGGCGGCGGCGGAACCGGCGTCCATGTTGCACTGGCCGCCGTTGTCGCACTCGTTGAAGCTCATGAGGGTGTCAGCGCCGGCGGCGATGGCCTTCTTGGCGTTCTCGGCCCAGCCCTGGCTGTGGACGGGCTGGGGTCCCCAGAGGGTGGGGATGTAGGTGAGGTCGGCGCTGAGGCCGTCGGACTGGGAGCCCCAGTTGTAGGCCCAAGAGAACTTGTTGCTGTTGGAGCAGATGTTGGAGACGAGCTTGGGGTCGTTGTAAGCAAGACCACGCTTTCCGCCCTTGCCGGTGGAAGGTGCGGGGGCGATGGGGTAGGCCGAAGAGACAGCGGAGGAAACCTTGCTGACAACGGGAGCAGGGGCCTGGACAGCAGCCTGGGTAGGGATGCTGACAACGGGCTCGGGAGACGGGGCCGCCTTGGTCGCCGTCATCATGGTAGTAGGCTGAGGAGCAGGGGCCTGCTCGGCCGGGGGAGAAGGAGCGACAACGGGGGCAGCCGGGGCCGTAGGAGCAGCAGGCGACGGGGCAGCCGGGGCCTCACCCTTGTAAGGTTGGGCCTCAGCGACGACGGGCTGGGCGGAAGAAGCGGCGGTGGGAGCGGGAGCGGGAGTAGGCAAGTCACCCTCGGTGACGTAGACGGTCACGATGTCGGTGACGATCTCAACCTCAGTCGCAATGTAGTTCCGCTTGTGGAGGTGGCGGTGGTTGGCAGCCGAGACGACTCCCAGGAGGTTGGAGGCAGCGAGTGCCGGGACGATGTACTTGGAGAACATTTTTGCAAAGGGTTGCTCGGGTATCAGATACAATGAATGTATGGTGTAATTGTGTTTCTTTCGGTTTCCAGTAGAAGGAATGTGCGTCGGTGCCAGCGAGTTCAAAGAATGGGAGACGAATCGAGAGTGATGATATCGTCGGTCAAGAGTACCCTGGAGTATGTCTGTTGACGGGATATGACGCGGTCTATCAAAGACGCAGAGAGAATGATGCGATCTAGTTGACGGATGATCTGGTCTATCCTTTTCGTGGAGTTTTGTGGTTTATGCTCTTGAGCGTTAGAGATGCGTGGGAAGGCAGGGTAACTGTGTTGTTGTAAGTGTATCGTGAGACAACGTAACAAGAGTGGTTGCAATCACAAGTTGGTAAAACGCGATCGAAGCTGGCGACCTGCGGAAACAGAAAAAGAATGACTGGACGGAGAAGAGAGAGTGTAACTCGGTGAAGACCAGAAGAAGCCGGGAAGGAGGACGGGATGGACAATGAGGGTGGGAGCCGGAGACTATTTAATAAGTGATTGTGTCTGAAGGGGGGGGCAGGGGTGGGAAGAAGAAACATCTGCAGTTCGACTACTACTATTACTAGCAAGCAGGTGCTGCTCTGCTACGACTAACACCACTACGACGTACCTGACTACTTACATACCGTACCTTACCATCTGCAAGAGAGAGGGGTCCGGGGGGCCCAGGCACTCCTCGTTTTTGATAGGGCAAATACCTACTAATAGGGTGGCACACTGGCGAGGAACAGACGACAGACCCGGCCTAGACAAGGTACAGGGGTTGCATTTCAGGGGTCAGAGAGCCTCATTCAGCGATCCCATTGGAGAATGGCCAAAGTTAGTGTAAGCCACAGGGGCACACCGGCGCACGCCTCCATGTGAGCGAGTCGGGAACCCGACCTAAATTAGGCAAAAGAGAAAAGACCTACTTGTAGGAACAGGCGCATGCAGCAACCGGAGGTGGACCTGTAGTTAGGTAGTACTGGACCTGCGCCGGAAGCAACGCGAGCAACCCGTTTTTTCTTCTCTTCGGCCTTTTAAATCGGTCGCCAAGTTCTGGGCTGGCAGACACCAGCAGGCTGGCGGCAACTGGGTTCCTCGCCCGGTTCGGTTCTCGTACCAAGTGGGCATGATCTTGACCCAAGAACCAAAATGATGGGGCCACCACCGGTCGAGAACTTGATAGCCATCCCCCGGTATCTCTATTCGTATGGCAGATCGTTTTGTTTGTTGTTGTCACCTAGGTTGCTACGAGTCCGGGACGGCAGGGCTCTACTAGTTAATGGAAAGTGGTTATTAGGTATTAACATTTGTACCGCTGTTCCTCACAGACCTTGTTTTCGTCTAATATCGTCCTATTACCACCACCAAGCCGACCCACTCGGACTGGTGTTCGGATGAAACGAAAGGCTTGCTGAAGGGAGGAGGAGGATGAATGATTGTTTGCTTTTGGCGGCTGCGAGCTGCGAGGTTATCTGACAGTTGCCCTAACAATAGATATTGCGTGGCAACCGGCAACCCCCTTCCCTGTTGCAGTATTGGATGGAAAAAGAAGCTGGGAAGCAATAACCGATCTCACTAATCTTGGTAGTTGATGCCGATCACTGCGGATAGCTGCCGGTATTTAGAGTGGCACCGCTGAGTTTGCACTCACTATGATTATGTACCTATGCGTTGTAATGTAGTCACGGCGGAGTATGTGCGGCATCAATAAACACGCTCATCTCTACAGAAGGCAGATAGAATTGAACAAATAGTAGTAGTTCCTGTTGTGTGCCGGCATGCCCTCACTGCTGCCAGCTGCTGTTCCCCTCTTTCCTTTTGGCGATACCCACTCCTCATGCAGGAACAATAGGCTTTTTCGGCCAACCACACAACGCTGCACACGCGCATGCGGGTGCCAGGTAAAAACACCGTCACCGTCTTGGCATTGCGAGTAGGGTTGCATTTGTTTCCAACAGGCGCCAGGCGCTGGGGGTTTGTCGTTGCCCCCAAAGGCCGGTGCGTACTGGACTGACGTCGTCGTCGTCGTTTGTCGTCCGTCCCTGACCATCTCCCCTGGATACGAACGTCGCATTTGGTCTTTGCTTTTGCTATTTTGGTGACAACCTAGCGCGCTTGTATGCGAGGAAAACGTGGACCACTCAACTCTACGCATGAACGCTCGTCGGCAGGATGATGCGAACAAGAATAGAGAGTGAAAGACCAGATGACGGTGCGCGCGCATGTCTGTCCTTGCGCATCCTCAATTATTCATTTGTCATTTGCTTTTGGAAACCCAACGGGTATTGCAACCCCAGGTCAATATGTAGGTTACTTCTGCCAGCTCAACAAGCATCTATCCTGATGAAAATGTGGTGCACAACATGCCGTTGTTGAAATGTCTTTCGCTGACTTGTTCCCACACACATGACTCGTAAAGCCCAAGTGGGTGCTCGGCGAACTGCAATAACAAACTGACTGACTGACTGATCTAATGAATATATTACACACCACACCATACATTGCAAGAGGCGGATCACATGGGAGTATAGTAAGAGGTCGACAACTGGTGCAGCCACTCGGGACCGTTACCACACGCGCGCGGCTTCTCACGTAAAGGGCAAGCAATATGGAGGCTGTTTCGGACTGAATAAATCGAACTTTCAATTCATCAATCCACGTACTGTAATACCCGCCCCCCCAGGCGCCGGCTGCTGCTCAAGCTAGCTGTGTGCGTATCGCTGGACGGGGCCAAAGTAGACGGCACGACAGCGGACAGACAGACAGACAGACCACAGAACATTATTCAACTTGCAAAGACGGTGCGGTGCCTGCCCATCGCCATCGGCCCACACTGCCCACACACCCACGGTGATGGTCTTGGTCTAGTCAGGCCTAAGACCGTCCGTTACGTGGACGATTGAAAAAAAGAACGTGGAGGGTGGAGTGTGTCGGGAGGGGACGGTGGATGCCAGCAGGGGTTCATCGGGTTTTCAGCCAAGCCATCGTGGCCGTGGGGCTGCCAGGTTGGAAAAGAAAGAAAGCTTGGCGTAGGTAGTCAAATCGCCGGGGCTAAGCAGGCCAGTGGCCGGATGCTGTGGTGGTGGTGGTGGTGGTTGTTTGCGCTGCACAAGGAGACACGACAGCATCACTGAAACACGAAGTAAAATTACTCCCGCAGCCCCAGGATCGTACCGAATTGTGTCGGGTCTGCTCATCTTGTCTTGGCAAGCCTCTGTTCAATCCCTTGGGATTCTGGTGATGCATTCAATCCAGTATCCGAATGAGAGATGAGATCGATCCTTTTGCTTCTTCGGGGTTTCTCTCATCCAAGGACCGTCGTGCTGACGATTACGTGAGCCGATGGAGGATAAGGTAGAAAACCCCTCAGAAAGGATGGGGGGGGGGGGGGGGGGGGGGGGGGGGGCCTTTCCTCCACAGAACGATATCATGTACCTACAGTAAGACGGAACCGGTAGAAGAACAAAAGAAGACAGTGGAAACACCAAGACACCAACATCCAACCTCCGAGTAAAGAGCAAGGAAAGAACTCAGCGCTATCGTCAGCGATGCATAAGACATGTCTGTTGGTTTCCTCGCCTAGGCGTAGGTGATCGGCGGGCGACACTGCCTGCCTGCCTGCCTGCCTGCCTGCCTGCCACTGTCTTTGTCTGTCTCGAGCCATCTGCCGCTCTTCTTCTCCTTCTCCCACCCAGCGGGACGGCATCATCCGGTCCACATCCCACTCCGTCCCCTGCTTTTTTTTATCGCCAAGACAAATGCACCCAAAATATACAGAAAAGGTGGGCTTGGTAGAAAGCCCAGTTCCAAGTTGAGGTGCGCACAGCAGCCAAGATGCAAGGCATGCTTTGTATAAAACTCCCCCATTTGTACAAAACGACTGTCGATCCCCCCTCGTATTTGCTCGATACTTATAAGAAACCGGGTTGCGATCAAGCAGGCGCCGCGTAGCCCCAAAGCTCATATTGGGTATTCGCCCGCCCGAGACTTCGGGCAATGCTTGCTCCATGGTGACGAATCATTACTGACGACGGCCGAGCTTGAGTCGGCCGGCTGCATTTTGATATGGGATGGGGAGCAATATCGATATCCCGCAAACGACGATCCCCGATGACGATGGGGAAAGGCGAATGCGGCAACCAAGCTCAACCAAAACATGGCCTGTTTGTTTACGTCCAAGCTTCAGGAAGGCCTGAAGGCGTATACGAGCAATTATGGATCAATATCCGATCGCTTCGTGTTGGCACTATTGGAAAGTGACGGTGGTTCCGTGGCGACAAGAAATCCATCCAGCACGAGACTTACCACTCCTATCAATAGCAGCTGCTCTCGATGTTGGCCATATTCTGCCTCTTTCACCGCCGGAATCGTCTCCCTGCTTGCAACAGAGCAAGCCCACGATGCGTGCCGTTGGATATTGACAGTAGTAAGCGGAATCCGAAGAGATCTATATCGCCGGCGTCTGCTTTGGTGCCCGTATTCGGCACTGCGATTGGACCGGCCTAAGGTAGGTTCGGATGTGTACAGCCTCATTTAGTCGGTGTTACATGAATCGGCATCAATGATGACCTGCCGGTGCGCCTCGCCAAGCAACCACCTTGTTCAGCTCCCAGAGTCTAGGGCCTAACGAATAACAAACAGCGTTACCCTACAACGGGCCAAACTCTGGTTGCCAGCACCCCGAGACATTGCAATGACCTGACTCACAACGGGAGCATCTCAGCCTAATCGTGAGTATGGTTTTCCCACCCGTGCCTGAGGCGCTAGCTATGAGTAGGTAAGTATGCAAACGCGTAGTCCGGGTACTTATTTAATGAAGCGACGTCAGAGTTCGTTCAACACAGCCAATGCGTACTGCCATTCGAGTGAGCCGCTATTCAGCTCTGCGTCGATCACTCACTAATAGCACTGCCACCACGACTTTTCATTTGCACGTGACGTCTGGGGAGCGTTGTTCCTGTGAGAGGATGCTTGGCACCTGCAATACCTCATTCAGCTGAATGAGATGTCGACCGCCGGCAGCCTGGGATATTTCTTATGGTATCAGATCGGAAATATATACACAGATAAGGTTATGCTTTCGTAATCAATCGACTGAATAGACTCACATACACACATACCGCTTGACGAGGATATGAGCCGAAGCTTCTCCTCGGACACGGGAACTTGAGAGAGAACATGGAGCCGTCGGAGCTGTCAACTCAAGCCACGCTAGACTTTTCTGACGCAGGCGATCAGCTACCAGGAGCAGGGTCAGCTACTGTTGCCACAACAAGTTTTAACAAGTTTTTCGTGAACGACGGCGACGCTGTGGTTGATTATACCGTCGAGGATGTTTCTTCAAACCCTACTCTTACTTGGGAGGATGCCGCCGCCGATCCAGTCGCCGCCCTAGCCTTGAATAGCGCCTCGCTCACCTACAATAGTAACATCCGCAACAACAACAACAACAGCCACCCCTGGTCCGCAAGGCAGGCGGCAAAGAAGCAGCGGTTGGGGCGTAAAGGGCACACCAAGAGCCGCAGAGGATGCCACAACTGCAAGAAGAGGCGGATCAAGGTAATGAAAGCATAACCTCGCGGGTTCGCTGATACTGATCGCGGAGCAGTGCCCGGAGACGTATCCGTCCTGCGAACATTGTGCAAAGTCTGGGCTCAACTGCGAATACCCGGCAGTTCCCCAGGTCACTCACCAGGTACAAGAAATTGGAAGCATATCATCCCTCACATCTCCCAGTCGGGCTAACGTCCTGGCCAGCCTCAGCACCAGGTGCCCCTATTTAGCCTCCAGGACATGCGCTTCTTTCAGCATTTCCTCATGCAATGTGTCCCACACCATCCTCTTGGCAACGAATCCATCTGGACTCACGAGATGCCATGTCTGGCTCAGAATGTATGGTAAAGTCTGTTTGTTTCTTACTCGAGACTTGAATATATCGACCAAAGCTCACGGCAATTTCTACCCATCAGCATGAGTACTTGATGCACGCGATGCTGGGCCTGGCAGCTTCGGATCTGCTGGGGAAGGATGCGTCCCTGCTGCCGTTTGCCATGGCACACCGGGTCAAGGCCATCAAAGCTATCAAGAAGACGCTGGATGGCGTGCCCAAGCATCACAACAGTAGCAGCGGTAGCAGCAGTAACGGCACCAACAGCACCTTTTTTGAAGAGGGGAACGCGCTGATGGCCACTTGCTTCGCCCTGACATTCCAGAGCGTCCTGCTCGACGACGGTATGGCCGAGTTCATGACCTTTTGCCGCGGCGTCGTTCTCGTTGCCATCCAAATGTACTGCAAAGGCGCCCGGTTCCTCTTCACCAACTGGGTTGGCAAGAATGAGATGACGCTCCTGCAGCCCCTCATGGAGACGGTGCCGCCCATCCGACAGGATTGGGTCGACGCGGCCGTCGCCGGCGTGCGGGCGTTGGGGCCCCTTTGTGTCCACCCGGTCGATGCCGAGTACCACAAGTTGCTCGTAGATATGGTTGAGGCCCTGTACACTTCCCCATTCCGCGGTGAGTAGTATGACCTTGTGTGAGACCCTACTTAATGTTCACCGAAACGAAGAAAGGGGCGCGGGGGGGTATATCTGATGGCAATGGACAATGACGACCAACTGTTATCTCTAGGATATCAAGTCATCTGCAAGCACTACGGCTGGTGGCTGCAGATCCCGCACGAGCGTTCCCAGTACCTCATCGACCCCGCGAACCACGTCTGCAACCTACTAGCGACCCACTGGATCGCCATCAAGCAGATCATGGCCCCGGTCACCGAGAAGGAGCACCTCGTTAACCCCCGGGACAAGCCGCCCCGGGACAGGCACGCTGACATGGGGACCATCCGGTGGCTGAAGTACCTGAACCGCCAGCTTCCACCCGAGTACGGGGGCTACAATCAGTGGCCGGTGTGGGTCGAGGAGCAGTTGGAGCAAGACATAACCTGCTTTGGGAGAACCCTGGGTTGAGTGAGGGCCCCAGAAGAAAATAGGGCCATGGATTGGGGCGATAACATCTCTTCGTTGCAGCTATATCGTATTCACGCTCGTTTGACAGCAATCGATACCATGTGGTACTTTCTTTAATTAGTACGATTCAAAGTTGACCTTGGATGGACCACGCCCTGAATTGTTTGAATGCTTTACTATGTTATAATGCTTATACCTATTAACTTGAAACGGAGATAGCTGGTTATCCTCTTTTCAAGAACACGTCTTCAACTTACCTCCAAGCTTCGTTCCCCGGAACATATATTCCTGTAGGCGTCCAAGCCGAACGTATGTTTTCCGTTGTCGAACAGTGTGCTTTAGAAAGACGTAGACTTGCCGTGGTCCAGCTGACTACTACTTCCGGAGCATCTCATGTCATCGTCCGGTTTCTCGGGACGACTTGATCTGGCAGTCTAGAGCAACCCAAACAGAGCGAACCACACTGCCTGGACAAATGTCCATCCAGAACACTAAGGTACAAAGGGCACATACACCTCGCAACCATCTCGGGTTGTTCTTCATTTGACAACGTGACAGTAAAGGGAACCCGTCGATTTGAAGTTGGTGGCAAATATGTCCCCTTGGTGGGGAGCCTATCAAAACGGGACTTGTGTTGACTGACTGCATGTATTTAGGCATCACTCCCCCCCTTACCATCAACCCTCACCAACACTTCTCATCCTGGTCACGATATTGACTGAAAACCCAAGATGAAGTGGGTATTATATGTTGCTTTCCTGGGTATTGTCATGGGACAATGTACCTCTAAACTTCACACCAAAATTCCTACCACAATGTCTTCATTGCCGATCAGGATAGGCCGACCTAACACCATAGATGAGGTACATTCCGTTTTATCCAATTGCTCCAACGTGAAATCCCTCAATCTCCAGATCTTGGACGTCGGGAGTTGTGTTGCGTACAAGGGGCCGCTGGAGCCTGCCATTTGACCCGGCCGGCGCTACTCGATATCCATCGACGCTGCAATCGCTATCGTTGGTAGGCTACGACTTCAATGACACCGAATGGGACCATATTCGACCGCCAGGTTACTAATCTGACTACCAGACTTGGGATCTACTCCGCTACATGGAATGGATTCGATCTGGCACTGCCAAAGCTTGGCTTAAATGATTGTTTCTGCTCTCACCCGAACAAGAGGTTCTCTCGTGTTATAAGGAGAAACGCTTTACTGTCATAGCTATGAACTGTAAGCTATAGTACTCATGCTAAGCGAGTCGTGCGTGGGATGGTCGAGCAAGTTCTCTATAGATGCAAAAGCCGAGCCCCCTCCTCTCTAACCGTAAAGCAGCGTTTGACGCCAATATATGCTGCGTCGCCGCTCAGATGATTTAAGCATCGTGACACAACCCCACCCATGACACCAAACGCCAAGAATGACTCCGGCCATCTATAAACAAATATCCTGCGGCCCATGGCCAAAATGTGGAAGTGTTGCCGCCGTCATCATGATTTCTCCGATGTTTTCACCGGTAATAGGGGAAAGGAGAAGAGAGGTGATTCACACCATCGTAATGTTACATTGATTCGTGCGCCGCCTTGCTTCTTCAGGCATTTGGGTCGACGGTTTTGGTTGGCTTGTAGTTGGGAACTTCATCGAAAGAGCCAGCCGCCTCGTTGTACTTGTAGGCGTGGAACTCGATACCGTATGGCTTCGGCTCAATGGCATAGAGCATGCCGAGAGGGACGTCGAGATCTGCAATATCGCCTCTCGTGAGGTCCATAAAGTAAGCCAGAATCACACGGCACACCGACCGATGACCAATAATGATGAGATGGTCCTTGATTCTCTCGATCTCGCGGACCATGTCGCGAAGTCGGCTGATAATCTGGAGGTAGCCTTCTCCACCAACACCGGGATACACGTAATGAAGTTTGTCCTTCTTTCGCTTGGTGTATTCATTCGTGTAGTTCGTGGCAATTTCCTCATACGTCAAGCCTTCGAACTTTCCGGCATTCAGCTCATTGAGCATTTCCCAAGCTTTAGTATCGTAGTCTTCGTCAGCCTCAAAATACTCGGCCGTTTGAATACTCCGTTTCAGCATTGACGTCCAGACACAGTTGTTCTTCTCGTCCAACTCGCGGTTGAGCTCCGGATATGGTGGGGAAATGTCGCCTGGTAATGGTGGGAATGATGATTGGGCAATCTTGTTCTTCTGCTCAACCAACCACTCCTTGCGCTTCTGTGTAACGAATTTGTAGAGAGAAAGGCCATAGTAATGGCCCCTTTCGGTTAGATCGGAATCGCCCCCGATCTTGCCCGATCTGTTATCAATAGACTGGCCATGTCGCGTGATCCAGATTTGCCTCGGAGCCAGGTTGAACGAGGACAAGTAGTGGGCAATGCCGCCAGAAAGGAATCCTTCGGTTCCAAACTGTGTCAGCTTTTTGCCTACATCCACCATCTACTCGATTGTCAGTGTACGCCCAGTGTCGTGTAGTAGAATATTACATACCTTGATGTATTGCATGCCATGCTCTTCCTCATAATCGCCCAAAGGCACATATGCACTCTCATACTGTCTCACACGCTCTTTGAAATCTGCAAGTGACTGGACGGGGTCCTTGTCTTTGTAGTCAGGGCCAGAGAGCTTCAGGCGCATGTTCGCCTCCAGGATCTAGAGAGGGTTAGTACAAGTTAGACAGCATCTCGGTGCGGATTTAACAACTTACGTCAGGATTCTGGCAAAGACTTTCGATGAAAAGGATGCCAAGCTGGGGCTCACGAGCCTTGATTTGGTCGAACAGTCGTTGCCGGCGAGCAACGGTACTGTTTGTGGCATCAAAGATACCCACAGATCCACCTCCATGTAAGAGATAGTCCAGCAATTCATCCATGGTATCGTAAGCACACTGTTCACGAATTCTGCGAGCCTGGGCGTTGTTGGGGTCGAAGAAGCTGGCTGACTGATCTATGGACGAATCCGACTTGCTTGAATCCGACTTGTTGATGTCAAGTGCAGGCGGCTCACTCTTCTTGAAGGAAGACTCCGGAGGCGCTTGGTTGCCGTTGAGTAGAATTGTAGCGACTTGAGTGTGTGCATCCATGGGGTTCTCTTGACGTTGCTTGACCGGTGAAGTCAGACCAGCCAATCTTCGCTTATTGCCCACGTTGAAAATCCTCGTCTCGTGCTGCTGCCATGATAGGTAGCGCTTGAGCTTTTTGGTGATGTAGGATTTGCCACGGGCTGGTAAGCCCACCATGATGATGACAAGCTTGGCGGCAACATCTCGATCTGCGATCTTTCCATCGGGGGAAATGTTGGAGCGCGTCATACCAGGAATGCTGAGGGTGGTTGCATGCGGGCGAACTCTGGGAGTTTGGCTGCCGGAGTTTTGGCGTACGGGGGGGATTCTTGGGGACCCCGGTGCTGTGGAGGAGATGCTCTTGGCGTAGGGAGAGTCGCTGGGAGGGGCCGGCACATCGTGGAGAGTCAAGTCGGATGCGCCATCGTGGATGGCTTTCAAGGCGTTGGCCAGCGAGGTTGGGTTCGCAGGTCTGTTTTGCGCATTGGGAGTCAGGCTCTCATGGTGGGCGGAATCAGCGTCTGCACCCGCCCCACGGAACTTGACCGAGTGGGCATTGGGATTCGAGATGGAAGAAGCTTCTAGTGGTACGGGGGTTGTCGCATAGGGTCGACCGCCATCGTCATCAGGCACGGAGCGGGGGATGGATGGTGGTGATGTAGTGGTGTTGGATGCAGCAGTCTGGTTGGCCATCGCCGCCTTTGCAAGGACTGACTGCTGGGCCTGAGGTTGTGGGTTGGAGATTGCGCGGGCGCGTTGAGTATCTTCAGAGAGAACAAAAAAAAGACCCGTTAGCGGATGGTCGCAGCGTGTTGATAAAGGATAGGATGTCTCGGAAGTGCAGCAAAGCGAGGTGATGCGACGGAGCCTTATCGGCGCATAGTTTCGTAAGATAAGTGGTGCAACGGGTGAGAAGTGTCACAGTTCAGGAAAATGAAGTCAAAATGTCATATCACCCCACTTGAGATGGGGAGACGGTACGGAACAAAAACCTTGAAACTGGAAATGAGAAAGGAACCGCCGAGGAGAGGGGGGAACAACAACCGTCGCCAGATCCCTCTCCCTCTCGAGGTTTTGGGGGGGACGAAATTACCAACATTTTGGAGAACCCAACATGCCGTAGTTGGAGAATACCAAGAAGATGGAAGGAAGAAACAAGAAGTTGGCTCACCTGGTGTTGACGTCGTTGTATTGGCGCTTTGCTGCTGGTGCTGGTGCTGGTGCTCCTCTTCTGGCTGCTGGTGCTGGCACTGCTCAGCCCTGAGCGGCGTATTGGCATGCTGGGCAAAGGCATTCTCGAATGGCGATTGGACGTTGCTGTCAGCTGTTGTTGGGTGGTGGTTGTGGTTCTGCTGCGGCTTCTGCTGCTGCTGCTGCTTCTGCTGCTGCTGCTGCTGCTGCTGCTGCTGCTGCTGCTGCTGTTGCTGTTGCTGTTGCTGTTGCTGTTGCTGTTGCTGCTGCTGCTGCTGCCGAGACTCTCCTCGTGCAGTGGCTGCTGCTGCTACTTCCCCGGCCCCCCCTCCCCCTCCATTTCCTCCTTCCTGGTTTGTATACAGCTGCATATGTCTGGCTCGCCGCAAAGTTGTTAAAAGCTGAGGAGTCGACATTTTCCCCCAGGGTCCAAATTCTAATAAAAGGCGGCTTGCCTTACTTAAGTCGCCCTTGTGCTGTGTATGATGTGACTTAAGCTCCGCTTGCACCGGTAGCGGCCACTTATCGACAAGGATCGGTTTGGGTGAACAAAAGGTATTAGAGGTTGAATCGACTCAATAGCACCACTTTCCTCTTTCCTCGTTCTTCTTCCGACCAGCGAGACCGCGACTAGGGCAAACCAGCAAAAAGGAGCCGGCGAAAATTTGACAAGTCCGTCTTTCTGCCCCCTCTAGTATCTCGGGTGGCGTGAGGTCAAGTAGTCCAACTGTTGTTGCAGGCTGTTGCACTTTTCCTGACCACGGCAAAAAGACCCCTCTTATTCAATGTCTAGACTCTGACTCCTTTTTTTGCCTTCTGCTCACAAGTAGGTAACCTCTGCAGATGCTTGCAAGGGGACTTGTAAGTCGAGACTCAGGACTAGGGTTGTGTTGTGCTGTGGGGGGAGTGTTTATTTGTGATGAGAAGGATCCACCACCCAGTGTTGCAGTGTTGGAGGAGGAGACAGATAGACAGACAGAGACTTGTTGATCCCAGCCAATCCAGTCCTCTTCTATTTTTTATGTCGTTTCCACCTGGCTGTCGTTCGTTTGGTCTCTTGATGAGGCTGTCCAGGCAGTCAGGGCTTCTTGCTCCAATCTGCAACAGCCTGGGATCTGCCCGCGGGCCTCAACAGTTTGGTTTGGTCCCTTGCAAAAGTCTTGGCGAAACTTGGGGAAACACAAACGGTAAGACCCGGTTGGTGGTAGCTACTATTAGCACTCGATACTATTGAGACGTGAGATAAAGATAGACTGTCGGAACCCCCGGCTCAGGTTAAACACAGCTTGGTGATCGTCTTGGCTTTCCAGTGAACCCTCATCTGTTACGAGCCTTGTTTCCTCTCGCTGTTTATCTCTGGCCGAATGCCTGGTGTCCCACGCAAACGAGGCGGTTGACTTTCTTGGCGGTTGCAACACGTAGCCAGGGCTGTGTAAGTCGAATAGAGAACTGTGTAACACCCCCGTGGGTGGGCGGCTGCTGCGCTCTGGTGCCCGCGAATTGCGAAGCAGCGGCGAGACAATACTGTCGCCAAGAATACTGATCAGACAGACAGTGCGTGTGCAAAATCGCACCTAAGCTTTGGTTGGGTACAAGTGTAGAAATAAGGGTGGTGGTGATATTGATCTGGTAAATAACCCAAGAGTGAGTGGTGAGTGCGGAGGCTTGCAATTATAGCTTCCGCTGATGTCCTTTGAGTATAGCATCGGTTTCCGACAGCGTGGGCTTGCATGCATCTACATGTATATCTATCTGTCTATCATACTCACTCAATCTTACTCAGGTCCCAGGACGCAGCACATTCTCGATCCATCTTGGCGTGGGGTTCAATAGGAAGGGTGGTCCGGGGAATCTGAGAGGGTGTTTTGCGTCCAACGACTGGAAGGCACGGGTTGCATACCGGCACGAACGGGGGTGTCATAAAGCCACCTGCTACCTACCTTGGAAATAAGTATGCCCTATTTGAATGTCCCGTTGATCGGTGATGGGTACGTTATTCGGGGTAGTCATATAAAATGTCAACTACATACACCATTTACCGAACAATAATTGAGCAGGTCACGCTTCGAGTAGAAACAAGCCTAGCTGGCTTGTTCTCATAGGTGCCAAGTATAGTTTGGCTTTGCACAATAGGTAGACCCCGATTTCTTTCAAATGCTTTTATTACTGATCCATATGAGACAAACTTGGCACTCCTGCTGTCGAGGCGGCATTCTCACCAACACCCAATGACTGCACCCACAGCCCTCGGAGATCCGGTCAGGAAGGGGGGTTTCCTTTCCCACCGACATTCGGTTCAATCTAAGACATTTGCCGTGACGTACCTGGTGGGTGCCTTCCTAGCGCCAGCGTACTCAATCTTACATAGTCAAGTGAAGCGCTGCCAAGGTATGTACATGTACACCGGAGATCTTTCTGCTCTTTTACCGACTCGACTCGGCTCGACTCTGGATCCCCCGCACCGCACGTCCTGGGGATAACAGGCGGGGAACAGCCGTAGAACAAGATGCACTCATGACATGCTTGGGGGGCACAAAGAGTTGATAGGCGAACCAGCTGCTCCCACGGCGTCTCGAGCTGACGAGGTCGAATAAGCAAAGACGGGGAAGATATAGAGTTGCAGTCGCAACGAATCAGAGGCTTAGAATCAACAATGTGGTGCAGCAAGAGGACATGCGACAAGGATTCAGAATTTCCTAGTTCGGTAGTCATCCAGGCATGGTACGACCGGATCCTGTCAGAGTGCGGCCGACCGAAGGAAGTACCTACATTAGGTGCTCTTTTCACCAACCCTTCGGGCGGACTCTAGCTGCTTGAGGTGGTAAGCTTGCAGGGGCAGGTAGTATCCTCGTGCTAACTCAAAATCGACTTTCACAACTCTTGATAATATATCGGTTCAGTGGTGCCTAACGCGCGAATAGTCAACTACATCTTAGTACTTACCCACACGGGGTTACGGGAGACGACAGTGTGATAATACATGAAGATATTTCATATACGACGATGACCAGCTGACCAATGGCGTTAAGCCACCTGCGTAATTGTCTTAGAAAGAAACAAGTCAATGGGTGGTCATCATGCAGCCTGTCGGAATCTGCGGGCGTCGAGGACGGTGGATTGAGGCAAGGAGGCACTGTCGACTTCACTTATAGTGTCAGGAGTGTGGGTAACTATCTCACGTATGCACTATCGCATGCTTGGCACTCTTGGCTCACTATACTCAATATGTATGAGTAGACCTAAAGAGAACGGAGGAGGGGCCTGAGTGAGGTGTCGCGAGTCGGTCATCAGCGATTCGTCATCGTGGCCAAGATTGACAAGGTGTCCATCTCAGTAAACGTTTAAGCACAAATCACTCTTCGACAGGCTGAGGACCAGGAGGACTGTTGTAGTTACAAGTCAGCTTGAGATACTATCACTTACTTTTTTTTTTTTTTTTTTTAGTTATCTGCCTGGCTATTGAGTGAACGTGGGGGTTGAGGTTGGGCGTTACATCGCTAACTGTAGCTGGCTATGCGTAATGGAAGCGCCAGTGCCGAGGTTTATAGGTAATGCAGTGCCTAGAGCATACTTACCTAGGTCAACAAACTGACAGCAAGCTGGGATTCTGGAAGCCTTCATAGGTCAAGCCGAGATGCAGGGGTCCCCTATGAAATACGATAAACATTGATGTCCTGGAAACAGAACATTAGGTACTTAAAAACTCATTCAGAAAAGAAATATATTGCTTTGCATTGTTTTCCTGGCAGATTTTCGACGTAATCCCACCCACCAGATTGATTAAGCGTGGTAGCCAGGTAACAGCAACAGTAACAGCAATGCTCGAATAAATGTTCATGCAGGGACCAGAGATCCAGATTCCAGGCCAGAAGAAAGTCTTTATCGATAAGCCCCACCATTAGCTTATCAGATCGTTAATCAACAATCGCATACCTCTACAAGGCCTCATTCAAGCTGCATGATGTATCATAACTTCCCGGTTCCTATGGAAAGCCACCAAGTCGGATAACGACTTTGTTCTCACCCGTCTGCAATACAGCAACATCTTCGACATTTTATATCTCTGCCTCCGTCCAGATCCAGAAAGCAGATCTGGTGTGAGTTACGCCGCAAGGTTTTCATCTAGAAACAACCGACAGGCCTGGGTTGAGTTGCAAGTGGTCATTCTTGTATTTTCTTATACCCTACAGGTGAGCGCACCGTCGGCATATTCCTCGCATCTTCTTCTCGGAAAGGAAGGTTCGAGTGAAATAATTGCCGTCTTGCTTGTGATCACCTCACCGATCGCAAGCACTCGATTCGTCATTGAGACTGGCCACTATTTTGGGCCGCGTACAGAATCACACATACACACCTCCTTCCTAACAGACAGAGGGAGTGAGTGCCTACTTTTTGTCAAGAAGGCTTCGACGCCCACCCACAGCTTCACTCATCCTTCCTTCCTCACTGCTTCATCGCACTCTCACAATTTCCCTCGATTACTTCCCTGGTTTCCTCATGGCCGCAATGCAGAGAGCACGGATGTAGGAAGCTTAGGTACGTAGACACCGATATCTCTCCCTCGCTAGTTCACCTGGGCCATCGACTCGACCTCATCATCTACCGTTACTATCGGCCTGTTGCTCTGGAACTGCTGTTATATTTTGGTCCAATTGATTCAACGATTTGTTGTCTGAGTTGGTTCTGTTCTGCATTCTCATAAATTCGAAACCAAAACATTGCCATTGGCCCGAGGTCCCCTGTTGCTCACACGTCTCGACCACCACCTCGCGCGTCTCTTCTAACAGGCTACGATAAGGTGATTGTCTCACAGTCAACGATAAAACCCCAACACCCCTTTCATCAGCAAGACGCCTTGTCTCCTAACAGGTATCCGCTATGAGCGATTCCATGAAGGAAGTTGTCGAGACGCTCGACCCTGTTTCGCAGCGGCTCCTGCCACGAAATATTGATACAGGCACGCTGGTCCCGCTCAAGACAACCCTTGAGCTTCGAGACAATCTCTTGATTGGTCAAGCCTATGTCACAAGAGCACCAACAAAGCATACCAACGATGTTGTCAAGTAAGTGGCCGGATTGTCTTATAGTAGTTCGGAAAACCCTTTTTCCCCATCTGCGCCCCCTTGTTCGCTTAACGCCCTGCATGTTTGGTTGATGCATCCATGCTGATAGTTCGTCTCTTAAAGCGTTATCCGAGCCATGGTCGGTGATGATCAGGCTAAGAACCTTCCTCACCTGCGCCGATGCTCTAAACCGTCCGACCTACCGCCTCATCTGAAAAATCAGTTCATGAACGAGAGCCAGTCTGGACGAGGTGCCCACACTGGCAAGTCGCAGTATCTCTATATTTTACTGGGTCCCGAGGATGAGTTGGACTATGGAGAACTTGTACAGGGCTTGTCAGCGATTCCGGGCATTAGGGATGACCTCTTCGTTGGACTGATCCCGGTTCCTCTGTTAGCTCCCACATCACAGGTCCAGGCCAACTTGTGGTCTCAGCAGTTTTGGCAAACTGTCTACCGCAAGAACAATCCACTTGGTCCCCATCCCAGCAACATTTGCCGTACCACGAGTGTTGTATCTCGCGATGCTGATTTTTGGATGACCTTGGCGCACGATATTGCAAGGAAATCCCAGAAGGCCGGGCTGGGAGAGCCCATTGGTGCTGTGATTGTGAAGCGGACAATTCCCGGAAAACCCGAACACAACAAGCCGGATCAAGTCAAGGCAGAAGATGGCAAGATGGGCGGTGAGGCTCCGAATATCGATAACATGGACAACAAAGATAGCACCGGCGGCCTCGAACCGGCATTCGGCGATGCCTCGGACTCTGGATCAGGCAACGACTATGACAAGGTAGATGCAGCCGGATCGGACAACATAAATATCAACCAAACCGAAGAGGCTACCGTCGAGCAAAAAGAAAAGGTGGATATCGTAGCTCTTGCAGGAGATGCCCGCTGGTATCGACAAGAGCGGACTGGCCATACCGGCAACCCAATGGCGCATGCTGCACTCCGAGCCATCAGCATGGTAGCCCAAAAGCTTGTCAAATCAGAGAAGCGAGAGCCTGCGGCATCAGCGCCCATCCTGGAGTTTGAGGCTTTCCAAGACCGACCTCTTCTTGGCGACGAACAAATTGTCTTTGACGCCGACCATCCTTCACCCGATGGCTATCTCTGTCATGAGCTTGAGCTGTACATGACGCATGAACCCTGCACCATGTGTGCTATGGCTATTCTTCATTCAAGGATGGGCAAGATTGTCTTCCGTCACCGCATGCCTCTTACTGGCGGCATGAGTTCGGAGGACCGTAGCCAGGATCTTTGCGGTGGCCCGGATGCAGGCTGTGAGCATGGCCCATGTGGTGGCGGCCATGGTTTGGGGTTGCACTGGCGTAAAGAGCTCAATTGGAGCATGCTAGGCTGGGAGTGGGAAACAGACAAGACCGAGAGCCTCCCCGTTGATGCCCATCTGCATGCTTAATGATTAAGACCCTGCACTTCCGCTGGTGTTTGTTATTTCAGACTATGGAGGCAAGCAAGGGAGTTAGGTAGTCCCCTTGTCGGAATTGGCAACCTGAGAGGCATGCTTCTGGTGATTGCATTGGACGTTTATGGTTATTTTTTTGGCAGAGTATGGCGAGCGCAGCACTTAAGAGTGAGGACTCTGCACAAACATCGGCATCTTGATATTTGATGGTTCTTTGCATGGTACTAGGGATAAAGGAGATGATGCCGAACGATGAATGAACCTGGTCTGCTTGCCATTGTTACATGGACAAGCCCCCCGGCAGTAGAGAGAGCAGGTATTCTATCTAAAGAATCCTCCATATGTGCTGAACCCAGTGTGTTGCGCTTGTGGCCATCTCGTGAAGCTACCTACCTACACCTCTATCTTACATGCGGGTATGTAATAATCTGCCATAGAGGAATATGCGTTTAAGCTAGTGACGTTGGTGCTCGGTAAACGTTATCTAATCTGACATGCTAGCTCTGTTAGCTGCATATCCGCCTACAGCGAGATGGGAAAGTGATTATTGCCCTGTCTGCCTGGCAGCATACTTATGCAAGCTCCCCTCACTTTCTGCAAGCAAAGAAGAACAAGAAGGCTGCATGGGCTTCGCGCCAACAGAGGAAATCGTTGACATGTACTGACGTGCGTGTGTATGAATGATTCTGACCTGACCTTTGTCCCAGCCAAAGATTCCGTTGACGATGCGACTTAATTGAATTGGACGCTGCAGCAATCTTCGCCGGATCCACGCGTTCCCATCTGCCGATAAAGCGACCGTTCTTCCATATCAGCTCCCTGCGCGTGCGGGCCCTCAACGTGTTTCTCCCAGCTTAGCAACGAGCAGCTTGTCATGGACTACTGACCATTGCCCTGCCTTCCTCGACATAATACTACAGCGACTCTCGGAAATGGTTAGCAAGAAACGCAAGGCGGACGGCCCCACTGAGAAGTTCTACGCCGTCCGTTTCGGCAAGGCGCCTGGTGTCTACGGCACATGGGCTGAATGTCAAGCGCAAACAGCTGGCTTCAGTGGTGCTAAATGTACGTCACGCGCCGCCCCCTTTCGATGCATGTAAAGCTGACAGGCAGTTCTATAGATAAATCGTTCCTCAACTTCGATGATGCCGAGGCTTTTGTCGCCGGCGAAAACCCACCCAGCACCGCAACCGATGGGAGTAAGCAGGAGAAGTACTACGCGGTAGCCATCGGGCGGGACCCCGGCATCTACACCGACTGGGATGTCGCGGCCGAGGCCATCAAAGGATGGAAGGGACCCAAGTACAAGAAGTTCGACACGCGCACCGAGGCGGTCGAATACATACGCACTCATGGCAACGAGGCGGGCCAGTCATCCATCCAGGACGAAGACATCGAACCCCCCGCCAAGAAAAGCAAGAGCTCGGCTGCCAGCAACTCCAAGACCGGCACTTTACATATCTACACTGATGGAAGCAGCCTGTCAAACGGTCGCGCCGGCGCCCTTGCTGGCGTTGGTGTATTCTTTGGCGCCGGTGATTCTCGGTATATCCATCCGGAATCTGTGTCACTTTGTGCATCTTGAGAAGCTAACATTGAACTACTAGCAACATATCTGAACGTCTTGATGGCGAGTTGCAAACGAACCAACGTGCCGAGTTGGCGGCCATCCTGCGCGCACTTGAGCAGGTCTCGGACGACCAGGACGTTCGCATTTTCTCCGACAGCAAGTATGCAATTAATTGTGTGACTGAGTGGTATATAAAATGGGAGCGGAATGGCTGGAAAACAGGGACCAAGCCTGTGAAGAACAAAGATCTGGTTGAGCTTGTCAGGGAAAAGATCGATGACAGAGACGCTCTCGGCACGGATACACTGTTCCAGTGGGTCAAAGGTCATGCCGAAGATGCTGGAAACGTGGCGGCCGACCAGCTTGCCGTACTAGGAGCCCGTTCTTGACGTGCTTACATGGACTGAGCAATCACGCATTTCGAAGTTCGAGCAACGCAGCTCGGGGACGGACTTGATGTATACATGCATGACGACGACTATATGTATTTTCGCGCAATATACCCCTTTCCCAACGTCAATATGTTTTACTACAACAGGCAGGTTGGCTGCTTAATGGGGCTACCAACTGCCGTTAGGAACAGAATTTCGTTCGCCAGAGTTACGAGTATTGGTGAGAATGGAGGAAAATGGACATCAATCTAAATATCAAGCAATAAATATCTATATCTGCCTCTGGACTCTTGGCACCAACAGCCTGCACTGAGTTGCATAGTAGCCAACGAGCCCCGTTATTTCGGGAGAGAAAAAGAAAAAAGACAGACAGTGTTGGCTGACCTTGCGCGAATACGGCCTGGAACAAATGGCACGGGTAAAAGCCCAGGTCGAGGCAGCTCCTGGTAGACTTACTATTGTTGCCGCTGCTTTCGAGGTGACGGTGTAAGTAATACTCATTTCCAGATCGATAACGGGCTTTGCAAGTCTTTCCCAAGTCTCTCGAGACAGTATGGTCTACTAAAGGAATTCGTCACAGCCACGACGGCTCCCAATTTTAAAGTGAGATTAGACGGCGTCAAGTATCATGGCATCTTTTGCGAGTATAAATTGAGATAAAACTTGCTCTTTCAAGTCCTTTGCTTCTACTAGGCTAGCTTGCAATGGAGCTTCAGGGGGTAAGCGTGGTGGCTGTCTAAGCCGGTAATAGTATCTGGGCTATACAACAATGATACGGCTAGTTTGCAATTGTACTGACTTGTTTATAACTACACGATTTCTAACTTGGAAATCAGTAATGAGTTGCCCGTTGCGCCTCTGAGAATGAAACCGTTCGCATTCGAAACATGATATCCGTACAACGAATCTTCGAGCTGTCTTGCCTTATTGCTTCAGCTGCGTGAAGACTTGATAGTAACGCATTACCAGTGAGTACTAAGTAAACCAACGGCCCAAAAAAACCAAAAAACCAGAACCCATGCGCTTCCGCTTGAACGATCGTCCTAATGTCAAATGTAACCTAAAGCATCCCGCGCGACCTGTCGAGGGCCTGCAACTAACACAACCAATGACCCTCCCCGTTCTCTAGAGGCCCAACTTCTGCTTCTTGACTCTGGGATAGATGCCCACAACCATCAGAGCCATAATAAGGATCATGGCCCAGAGCTTGAGCCCGAGGACGTTCTTGTTGTAGTCGGTCTCGGTAGCACTGATGATGGTGGCCATGAGGAAAGGTAGCAGGAAGTAGCCAGACATGCGGTGGTACTTCCAGATCTTCTTCGCGTTGGCCTCGCCGCCGTAGAGGGCGGGGAGACCGAACATGGTGAATCCCACGACATACTGGACGATGATCCAGATGCTGGCGATGACGCCCAGGTAGGCGTGCACCGAGTGGAAGTGGGGGCCGCCTCCCTTCACCTTGTTGACCTCGATGATGACGACTCCAACGATAAAGGTCGCGAAGGCCAATAGGTTGAGCCCCGCATGGATCTTCTGGCCGACCTGCTTCTGCTGGATAGACTGTGTTGGTTGCAGCACCAAGATGGACTGCACCAGCACCAGGAACCCGAAGGACTGGGCAAGCGGATGACCTGAGAACAGAATGATGGGCTGGTGCAGGAAGACCGCGGCCCAAACTGAGGCCACGAGCAGGATGGCTGCGCCTTCGGCGAGGATGCCGGTGCCTGATGATTGTATGAGCTTTGCCATGGCTGCTGCGATGCTTGATTGTGATAAACGCCAGATAGATGGATGCAAGGTAGGTTTAAAGCTTGAGAGATAAATCCAATTGGGTGGATGTCAAGCTGCACACGGAAAAGTTGATAGAAAGTATAGGCAGAGAGGGAAGACAGGACCGGACGAGCCGGACAACGACAACAATGACAAGGACCAAGGGGGTAAGTAATTGTGGCAGCTCACTGCATTGCGAGCCAAAACCTCTCCGCTGTGTATCTAAGACGATGAAGATGAAAACGATGCGGTGTTGAAACACACAAGGGAACCATGCTCTCTTGACCTGATATAAAGGAGAAAGGGAACTGATGACAGGACACACAACATACCAAGAATGAGGTTTTTGGCAATGGAAGCATTGGCCTTTTGTGAGGCATCTCCAGGACGTCCGAGAAGCGGTTCCATCTCGCCGTTGCCCGCGTCTGGGCCCGACGGACTCTCTTGGGGGATGCCCGTTGCTGAGGCCATGGCTGAATGTGGTGGTGCTGGCTGCCGGCCGCCTCTGCCTAGAGTGAGACCTTGAGGGGAGACTGAGCAGAGGGCGCGACGATAAAGTGAGTAATGAATTCGTTATAGAACAAGCAGCGACGCAAGAAATGCAAATGGGAGAGAACCAAGATATCGGGATGTGATGTTCTGGTTCGATATATCAACTTTTGGTGTTTCCGTCCGGACTTCTTTGGGTGGATGTTCGAGCAATGAGTGAAGCTTGTCCAGGCTCGAAGACGCCATTGATGCCGTCATTGCGAAACTACTGCCTGCCTGGGGGGGTCGGTGTTCGGGGACTCTGGGGTAGCACTGAAGGCACTGTAGCACTGGGCCTATCACACCTCTGCGAATTATCAGCCGACTTGATTGGCTCAGGTTGCAAATAGGTGTTGTGTTACATAAGACATTCTAGAATACTCCGTAACTTGTACATACATTTCATGGATGGTATATACATATATCTGGCACGGAACATATGCTAAACAACATCTGTATCTGATTAATCTATGCATAATATTGGTATTTATAGCAGCTTGTACTTAGTCATAAGAACTGTCGGCATGAATCGTCCTCACTGATAGGCTTGTGTCTGATTTCGGCTATCGCCTGTTACCGATATGGTAAATTGGAGGCGAGAGCCCCTCCTGCATTCTGCCCCGCTATGCGACATCGCCCATTGCCGACTGCTCAAATCCTCTTGCTTTCGAGACACTCTGACACAGAATATAAATTAATACCAGGATCGAGCGAACATCTACTCTTTTTGGTAAACATTGTATGATCATTTACAGTCTACTTAAGCAACTAACTCAGTCCTTAATTACTTTGATATCACTTCACAATGCTCGAGGACATTGAGTATAAGCTTGAATCCGTCCAAGCGACATCAGTTGCTTCAGAAAAGATCGATGAGACATTTCGGTCAACATGTATAGGTGGGTAAGGATATGTATATATATACATACTAGAAACCCTATCTATCACCTATATGAGGATTCGTAAACTAACATCCTTCTTCAGATCTCGTCTCAGGCACTTTGGGCGGGAAGGTGCTCGGATTTTCAGATGAGTGGTTCGCCGAGGCCAACAACCTCGTCACCCCGACCGCCCCAATCCGGCAACTGGGAAAGATGGTCTACACCGGAGCTTGGTACGACGGTTGGGAGACCCGGAGACACAACCAGGAGGCCTTCGACTGGGTCGTCCTACGTCTCGGTGTAGCCTCGGGCACCGTCGAAGGCGTCGAGGTGGACACAGCTTTCTTCTCGGGAAACCATGCTCCCGCCATCTCCGTCGAGGGCTGCTTTAGTCAGGATGACGATGAGGTGCTGTCGTGGAAGGGTGGTAAGGGGAAATGGGAAGCCATCCTGAACGCGCGCGAATGCGGCCCATCGCAGAGATTCGGCTGGAAACTCGATGCACCGACGTCGAAGCAGTACACGCACGTCCGGCTGAACATGTACCCCGATGGCGGAATTGCTCGGTTCCGACTCTTCGGGCACGCGGTACCTGTCTTCCCTGAGGATACGGAAGCCATCTTCGACCTCGGCGCGGCTCAGAACGGCGCGGTTGCTGTTTCATGCAGCGACCAGCACTTCGGCACCAAGGACAACCTGGTACTTCCCGGCCGGGGCAAAGACATGGGCGACGGCTGGGAGACGGCCCGCTCGAGGACCAAGGGCCACGTGGACTGGGCCGTTATCCGCCTAGGCGCCCCGGCGCTGATCCAGAGCTTCGTTGTCGACACGGCCTACTTCAGGGGCAACTTCCCCCAGAAGGCGAAGCTGGACGCGATAGAGTGGAAGGGTAAAGGCGATCCAGGTGCCGATGCCGAGGGATGGACGGAGGTTGTGCAACCAAGCAAATGCGGGCCAGACCAAGAGCACGCATTGGACTGTCTGGTCCAGGATAGGCCGTTCACCCATGTCAAACTTACCATCATTCCCGACGGAGGCGTCAAGAGACTCCGCGTCTTGGCTAAGAGACATGTATAAGGGCCACGGGATCGAGCAAAGGAACCTATGTTGTACGTCGAGCTATCTTATATCTTAGTATTGCTATATATGTTGTATATACTCAGCTGGATTTTGATATTGAGGCCAATAAGTATCCCAGCCCCCAACAAATTCGGGGAAAAACAAATATACAGCAAACGATGCTCTTGCTCGCATATACAACGAAGGGCTGTGAAGTATGCATTGTCATGCAGTTAGGTAGGTTAGGTATGATGTGTCCATGGGGTACAGATTGAATGCAGCTGTGCACGGCCATTTCTAGTAGGAGAGTGCCCGCTTCAGCTGGACCTAGCAAGACCCTTGTAGGGGTACAAGTAGTAGGACTTGTACCACACGTGCAGGCTGCATTTGGCGCCTGGCGCTGGGGGCGTTCAATCCGTCCGTCAGCGTGTTCGTAATGCTCAACTGGGATCCATTGCATGGTGCATGAATGAACGTACCCCTACCAGCCCAGCATCCAGCAGCCTACCAGCCCAGGGCCTTTTGCTAGGTATTCTTACCTGCGGTACCCGAACTTGCCAACGCCTATGACGACCCACCCGCCAGATCATCCAGGAGTAACTTCTCAACCCCAAAAGTTGTCACCAACATATATCCAGACACCAGATACCCGCCACCAAACGAGCCTGCGTCCTTCCGGAACATAGTTGCCGGCCCCGAAATACAAGCATGATTCAACGGTACTGAGACGACCAAAACTCAATCTGCTCCCTCCAAGTCCCAACATTTCGCAGTCAGCTCAGCTGCCCGCTCCCCAGAATGGACATTGGCGACGCTGATAGCGGGGGGTTTGGGGAAGAGCCAAAGAAGACCAGGGAGCTCCCGTCAGATCTTCCCAAGTCCCTAAATGACCGTATTATCCCCAAGGAAGCAGTCGTCGAAACCGAGTACTACGACGGATGGCAAGGTATGCAGAAATGCCCCTGAACCAGTGGCTACCCTCCATCCCCTGAGTCCCGAAAAATGCTGACGTATAAGCATCCAACTGCAGGCCAGTCGCAATTCCTCACGAGTCCGATACTTGCGAAACCCCTCCAGTTCAGTGATTTGACCCTGGATGATACCGACTACAACCCCGGCATCACCAAGGGAATGCCCGACAGCGATACTCGCCTGATGGAGATGCTTGCCGCGCAAGCCCAGCACCATGGAGGAGAAGGCCTCGTCGATGCCGATGCGATCGCCAACGACGAGAAACGGTCCCGGGACGAGAAGGAGAACATCCTACAGAAGTCTCTAGCCATGGCTGCGAGCAATGGCGATCTCGAACAAGTGAGGAGAATCGTCAAGGGCGATGCGAAGAAGTTCGTGAACGTCAACGCTCAAGACGAGGAGGGAACACCCCCCTTAGTCTATGCTAGCTGTTTCGTACGTATTGTATGGTCTCTCAGTTGTCAGCGGTCAGTATGCTAACGATTCGAAGGGCCACGAGAGCGTTGTACAAGCTCTAGTCGATGCTGGGGCAGATGTCGACAAGCAGGACCGGAACCAGTGGAGTGCCTTGATGTGGGCTATGACGAACCGCCACAAGGGGATTGCGAAGATATTGCTCGACAACGGCGCATCCGCGGAAGCCAAGACGTCTTCGGGCAGAACCGCTTTCGACTTCGTACCCCCCGATAGCGAAATGTCATTCTACTTGCACGACAATGGCTACAGTATTGGCAATGCTGGCGTTGGCGATGATTTCTACAACCCGGGATTCGAGCAGGACCGATTCGAGGAGGAGCTTGCCGAGAACGAAATGCGGCGACGGATGATGATGGAGAGCGCAAGAGATCTTGAAGTCGACTTGGGTAACGTAGGGATGGATGACCAACCCGAGGTACATGCAGGTGATCACAATCTTGAAATACCCGACATTGGCTAACTTCTGGCAGGCTTCTGATGAATACGAGGAGGAGGCGCAAGAGTTCGACTGGAGTCGCTGTCTGCACGATCAGATGTTCGTCTTCCAGGAGAGCGACCTCGAAAGAATCCTGGATATCGTCATCACCAATATGCAGCCACAAAGGTCGCCTTCTCAGAAACCCGTCCCGGCCAATATGATATTTCTGAGCGCGAGATATGCACACTATCATGCCAGTCCCGACTTGCTAGCGAAACTTCTCATTAGCGCCCAGGACAAGATCAACGAAGTTGTGGAGGAGCATCAGTGGGACATGACTATATTGGCGTTTTGGATGTCCAATGCGACGCTCCTCTTGCATTATCTGAAGAAAGACGCCGGTCTCGTCGAGGCTACTACGGAGTTCCAGGCACAACTAGCTGAGCTGGTAAACGAGATCTTCATTCTCATTGTCAGAGACGCAGAAAGACGAATGGACAAAGTCCTGGAGCCCGCCATGCTTGACCACGAAACGATACCAGGTTTCGAAGACGTCACATTTCAACACGAATGGAAGATCTTCAAAAGAAAGAAGGAGGTCAAGGCAGAACCGATTGAGAAGCGGTACCGGCCGCCCTCTCCCAAGGCAAGGGCCAAGCCTGCTCCGCGTAACGTCACCTCGCTTATGTCTTCCACGCTGTTCGTCTTGGACCTTTACGACATCCACTCCGTCATCACATCACAAATCATTTCACAGTTATTGTATTGGTTAGGCGCCGAGTTGTTCAACCACATCATGGACAACCGGAAATTTCTGGCCAGGACGAAGGCCATGCAAATCAGGATGAACATCTCTGTCATCGAGGATTGGGCGCGGGCAAATAACAGAAAGCCCGAGCACTATGAGCATGGTGACACGATCGCCACCGGTGAAACCACTATGGACGCCGCGAGGCGGCACCTGGCTCCTGTCGTCCAGCTGCTCCAGTGGCTGCAATGTTTCTCATCACTAGAGCCGGATAACTTGGAAGCTTTGGTCGGAACCTTGCAACAGCTGAAGCGCCTGAATCCCCAGCAGTTGCTGTTCTCAGCCAAGTACTACCGCCCCGAGGTAGGCGAGAAAGGCCTCCCGAAGAGCGCCTCCAAATATCTCGAGGCGATGCAAAAGGAAGCAGATGTGAAGCGAGATCGCAGAAGGACCATATCACCTATGCCTGGCAGTGTTCCGTCCACTCCGATCAAGGACACGTCAAATGGCGTTGACATCGAGACACCGGGCAGCGCGCCGAATCCCGAGATCGAAGAGTACGAAATGCCCGAAGGAATCAACTTTGACCCTTCGCTGATGTTACCGTTCTCACTGCCGTCCGTTATGGACATGCGGGTGTCGTACGGCGCTGGGTTTGGAGGTGTTAATAGGGAACGGGAGAGGAAGTATATTCCGACCATACCTCCCGAGTTCCTCGAGAAGCTGGAAGTCAGCGGCCAGAAAGAGCGGCCCATGTTCGGCGAAAAGGATTGGGAAAACGAGGAAGTATGAGTATTTGTTGTACAAAAACCATCCAAGGAAGGTGATGCAAGATATTTGAAAGTTTCTGTCTGCGATTAACATGGAGTTGGCGCTTCTCAGCGTGCCACGTTCCAGCGAAACTGCATTAGCGCCGTTTGGGACCGTACTGTTCAGGGTCCACGGCGCAGTTGGTTGGTGATAGTTCTTTCTGGCCGAGAAATGGCGGCGAGAACAGCGCACGTACGATGCAAGGAACCAGGGGTAATTCACTGACGGGAGCTACGAGCTGCATTGCATTTGACAGACGAGGCGCTCAGGCACAGGAGACAGCAAACCGTGCGTCCCAGCGTCCCAGCGTCCCAGCGTCCCAGCGTCCCAAACGTGACCAGCTGAAGGGCCCAAGTTGCGCAGATCATTGATAGGGAGAAGGCGCACGAACCATAGTTGCAGGACGCATGAGACAGCTGTGCCCGTCTCATGGCGTCTCATCGAAGACCATTTAACTACATAAGTATCTACTACACCGAAAAGGCAATACATTTATATACTTGACCATCATCTCGTATACCTATGGTACCTAGCATTTAGAGTGTCATCTACACATACATGTAGTTGGTGATGGCAGCCAATGCCCATGTGAGCTGGGGGATTGGGTCAATAATGTTTGGCTGCCCAAACGGACCCTGTCCCAAGGACGGACGACTCGTTCAATACATTCAGTGTCATCCTGTGATAGACAGCTGGCAACGGTGAACCATCAAGTCACACATGGTTTTTGACTCGGATTCTCAAGCGTTGAACTCGGAAGCATGAGAGTCAGTTCGTCCTAGATCTTGACACACAAACTGCTCGCTCCCCGCATACTTTCGCATGGCTTATGTACTTACCCTATGGATGTGGAACAGAAGAGCAACGGAAGATCGGTTGGGTCAATAGAATACAACATTGAAGAATACCGACCAAAGAGGATGGCGCACCCGGGTCGCTCAACAGACAGAAGTAACTGCCCATGGTTGGACACGGGATGAGTTGGTTAAAGGACGCCACGTCAGATAGTTGATGCCGACGGCCATGGTCGTCAAGTGGCATTTGCTTCACTCGTACAACCCCACACTATGAGCGCGTTTACATAGCTAAGCTCACGTAATATAGTGTAGTCGTCGTATCAAGTAAGGGTAAGTCAGCAAGTAAGTGAGTTGTTGTGTTGTTGTGATTGTTGAAGCACCCCTCACCCGTGTCCAAGCCGGACCTTAAACCTTCAATAGTGTACCTTCAAGTGAGCCAGATGTCTTGGGTGGCGGGGTCCATACCTACCACTACTATTTGCCTACGAGCACCGTTCCGTTCCATCTCTGGATAGTCTTGGTCTGGGGGTCGATCCCAGTTGGCAGCTGGGAATAAAGCCAGACCAATGAGGAGTTAGCGCAAGCCTCTCTTCTTCCCTCCTCCTCTTCTATATATATTATCGCAGTGAGCGCGTTGCGCTGCTGCTGCATCATCTACACCACGTGAGGTAGGGACTCAGAAATTTCCCCTCCAATGACATGCCAAGTCTATCAAACCTCACTCTACCCACCCACACTAAAATATGCAGAGAAGCACATGGCGAATGCCGGGTAGGGGAAAAAGGAAAGAAAATAGCAACAGGCGGACGGAGAGAAGACAGCGGGTGTGACTCCTGGAGCAGCTTAGTGCGTAGATTGGTCTTTAGTGATCGACGCATTGCCGGCGGGAGTGGATTAGGGGACCGGCATTCCGATAGCGCGATCGCGGATCGCGGATCGCGGAGGAAGACTGAGCGCAGAAAGGAAACAAAAACTGGGATTTCTAATATGGGGAAAGAAGTGGTCACTGCTGCCGACAATCTTTTCGACGTCCAACTGGAGCGATCGTGCAAATACATAGGTAGATGATGTGAATGGTGTGCAACATCCATCCAACGGTATGTGAAGCCGCACTGAGGACTCTGGGTCTCAGATATTCCAACTCAGCTCGTACCCAAGTCGTGGAACAACACCGAGGAGACGTGTGTACATGCAGAGAGCATGTCAATCACAATTCAACGCTGACTCAACCTTATTCCGTGTGTCGGTACCCAACGGACAGGTATATTGATACCATAATTTTGAACCGTTCTCTTTCTTCTTCTTCTTGATGGGAACGCGAGCAATGCCGATTGTCCTCTCTCTAGCTTTTTGCCGCTCCTGTCAAATAGCCTTATGCAATGCAAGCAAGACAGACAGACAGATGTGGCCAAGAGGAGAAGGAGACTAAGAGTGATAAATAAAAGCAACCACTAACTTTTACCCAGAACGGAAGACGGGCGGAAGACGGACGTAGGGCAGCGCAGACCCAGCCAATAGGAACCCTTATGGTTGTTATAGGTTGTATGCAACGACTCAGTATGTACATCAACAGGCGCCTTTAAGTATGCGCCGTAATGTGTCAGTCTAACAGTCGTAGTAGTAAGACGCCCGGTTGGTCGACAGAGGAGGAGGACGACGTGTTCTGGGCTTCCTGGTGGTGAGGGAGAAATGGCCTACCAAAAAGAGGAGGGAAGAAAGTAGGTGTCTCGGAACTAGGGTTGCATCAGGTATGCATCCCTCTCTAACTGCCTCTATCTAGGTCGAGAATAGAACATTCCAACGGGTACAGCAGCGCAAACGAGTCATCGTGATAGCTTTTGGGCATAAGAAGATGGCCACATCCTCAATCCATCCCATCCCATCCATCCTTGACGGGCAACATGGCAAATTTGCCTTTTCCTTCTTCTTATTTTCTTCCCGCCCTTCACTATACCCCGGGTTCTGCCATTTGCTTCTCGGGATCTTGTAAGACATCACAAACAATACTGTCTCTAGAGCGGTATTGTCGGCATTGAAATTATATTGTCGCAACACTTTCCCGTCCAGGTTAACATCCGGGCTTCAAATATAACCTTTCTCTGCGCCTCTCTTCACAGTACCTTATCTTGCCCTGCCTTACTTTGCATACCTCTTACATACATCATCCCTAGGTACTCATCTAAGCCAGCCTGCTTCCCCAGATCTCCCCGAACAGCACGCAGGGTCGTTGTTTCCCGAGTTATTTGTGTAAGCCGGGAGGATCCGAGCTTCTAGTCTATATCCTACACGGTAAGTTTGTTATTCGGTTTTCTTTGAGCCTTCCACAAGATTTCTATCCCATCCTATCTCATCCCACCTTTACCTCCTCTCCGGCTTTGTTTCTATTCTGGGAATTATTGATTTGTCGAGTCGAGACGACGGTTTTTTTTTTCCCTCTTTCCAACCACCAATTCTCGGATGGCAACCCGTAGTGCCTACGAGATGGTGCTTTGCCCTTTCCTCTAGCTCCCTCACTCCCTCACTCCTCTCTCTATATCTCTCTTTTCAGCTCGTCTGCGTTCTTTTGCGTCATATTCCACCCCACGAGCCCTCCCTTGATCTTCTCTCTCACCAACGAGACATTCCGTCTCGAGCTGAGCTCAACAAGAAAGAGGGTGCTTCTGTCGAGAACAAGATTTTCAGTAAAATTATCATCGGACAGATCAGACATAATTGGAAGTCTATTGGATCCCATCTGACCACCACCGCACAGCTCTCCAGAAATCCGCCCAGTAGCTCAAGTACCGGCATTTCATTATCACCGGCCAGCTTCGCCCAAAAAAATTAAAGCCTGGCATTCCATTGACTGAATCCTCTGGGTCCTTTTTCTCGCTTGCTTGTTGACAAGCCAGACCCGGCCTCCTCTTTCTCTCTCTCTCTCTCTCTCACACACACACACACTCTCTCTCTCTCTCACTCACCCTCTCCCAAACTCGGATTGTGCATGAGCCCAGGGATTTGAAGGAGGAACAGGCTTGGACCCAACTCTGTTGCTGCACCATTAGTAAGGCACATCGCATCAGCCGACGACGCAACACCGCACCCGAAGCCGAACAAAGCCAACGATTCATCCCACCAACTTTGGCTACCAACCAACCGGTCCAACCAAACCGTTTGGTTTGCTGTTGACCCCTGGCGCCTTGCCTTACCTGGGCACTTACCTTGGATTGGCACGCAGCTCACTATTTTCCCCTTGCCCATCCATGGCGCCCCAAAAATACTCCAGCGTGCGCTACAAGAGCCGACCAACAGCGCTCGCCCCCTTCAGAGATGATACCAGTCTGATCGCTTTACGATACGACCAGACTGTTCAGGCTGAACCACCCATTCCCATTCCACCACCTCGTTCGCCTTTGCGTAACTACCGTTCTACTATTGCTATCGCCGCCGCCCCCGACACCCGGCCGTCTTCTACAGTCTCTTCTTCTTTATCCTCCAACCTCGCTGCTGCCCCTTCCGTCCGCACCCCTCCACCCCAGCCCAACGACACCCACCCTGCTCTAAGGGCCATCACGACGCCGCGCACAGTTGTGCCGGACCTGCAACGCCATTCAGGTCGTACGGCCTCGTCCAAATCTCCCACCGTCCACGAGGAGAGCGAGGAAGAGGATCCGTTTACTTACAAGAAGTTTGAGTCAATCGCGATCCGTGCTGCGCCGGACCCATACGTTAGCAGCGCCAGCGATAGCACTACCTTCACCATCCCAAAGCTAAGAGTCAAGACGGATGCGCATTCACCCTCGCTGCGCTCCGACTGCGAGATTACCCGGAACTTAAACGGCGCCAACGACCGCTGTAGCCAATGCAGCATCCCTCTACCGTCACCAGGATTATCTGAGGACAACAACACCGCATCGCCTACGTCTCCAACTACGCCCCCCTCGGCTGCCGAGTGCTTCCCAGAGAAGCCGGTTGCCCTTTTCTCCAAGTCCTCCATCTTCCGCTCTCCCTCGATACCAATGTCATCTATGAAGCCCAAAAAGCTGCAGAAGAAAGCGCATCTCTCGCAGCAGGTTCATCAAGTCGATGATCATGACATAGCGCTTGATGTGGAAACGTCCCTGGTGGGGAAGGACGCTACAGCCCCTGTCGTACGCCGCTCCGCGTCTAATATGGCTCCGATCCCACAATGGAAGTCACCAGCCCCTGTCCCAGCCCCTGTCGTTGACGTGCCCCCACCTCATTTAGCATATGGGGCCGCCAAGCAACCTGATACTGGGGTTTCGACAAACTTGAAGACCGCGACCATACCCAAGGTCGAGGATGACGAATTCTCCCAATTCATCACCCAGATGTCCTTTTCCAAGCGCGGGAGCATCATGCTTGCTGGGAAGAAACCAGATCTTGTCGCGACCGTCGATGTTGGCGCCAATCGCGACGGCGCCGCCGACGACGCGCCCGTCAGCGATCAGCCGTCACCTCCTCGTATTCACCCCCTTGGACCGTCCCTAATGCCCAAGTCGCATGTTGAAGGGACCGCGTTCACGAGGCCACGAACACCTCCCGCGATCCCAACCATCATCGCCGAAGAAGAGCCATCGCCTAGCCCAACACCATCGGACGCCGAGCAGCAGCAACCAATCCCCTCGCCGCCAGAAACTGTATCGACGCCGCCCGCGCCCGTACCAGCGCCCGTCGCCGCGACCCCCTTCGCCCGAAGCCAAACTCCCGCCGACACCCACGACGCCGCAGAGCCCGCCCAGCATTCGGGTGATACCAGTAGATATAGAAAGGGAATCTCAAAAGGTGAGATCACTCTATGAACCGGGGGTTGGTCTCATGTGGGAGGATGGTGGCAGGCATTCGGCTCTGAGTGCGCGCCTGGAGCCAACAGAAGAAGTTCCGTCAGATGTGGATGATAATGACGCGTACGGTTTCCTTGAACATCCAGTATATATCTTTGTATGACATTGCTAACATCCCTGAATCCAACAGGCCGGTCGAAAGTCCAAGTCCCGTTTTTTCCGATCCTCCACCTGGAAGTCCTATGCCGCAGGCACCTGGGATCCGAGAGTCCAAGGCGTCTACTGCGTGGCCACTCGTTGACGAAGTGCCGAAAGTATACGAACGCGCTGGCGGAATTGAAGATTGGGAAGATGTAAACGTGGAGGACGTCGATCGCTACGGTTTCATAACGAAAAGGCGGCCCGACTCGCGAGCAAGCACGCCAGCCGACTACGAGAGGCTTGGTCAATACTCTCCGAATAGGAAGCGCAATATCCTGCTTCGAAGAGGAGACATGGCCACGCACTCTGCTTACTTAGGATCTAAGCGTGGACCAAGTAGGAAGATGTCGGCGCGATCTCTCAACACACAAGCATCGGGGATGTCTACGGCATCCCGGAATTCCACTCGTTCGGCTCTGCGTCAAGCAGCCAACCTACTACCCCATAACAAGGATCGGAAGTGGATGGACGAAGCTGGAGATATGCTCGCGCCGCAATTGGGCTTGACGAGTATAGGAGACGAGAAGTCGGCTGGGACCATTGCGGATGAATCCAAATACAAGGAATGGGGGCGCACCGAGAAGTGGCGGAAGATGGCCACGGTGGTGAAACCCGGGGCAGATGGAGAGGGTTCCTTCTTCGAGTTCGACCTGAAGCAGCCCAAGCTGGTGGACCGAACATGGAAGGGCATCCCTGATTGCTGGCGATCGGCAGCATGGTGGTCCTTCCTGTCCACGAGTGCGAAGCAGAGCAAGGAGCGCTTCGCATCCGATGATGAACTTTTTACCATCTATAAGAGCCTGCAAGAGGTCCCATCGCCCGACGATGTCCAGATCGATCTCGACGTTCCGAGAACCATCAACCAACATATCATGTTCCGGAGGAGGTATAGAGGCGGCCAGCGGCTTCTGTTCCGAGTATTGCATGCTCTATCGCTATACTTTCCTGAGACGGGATATGTACAGGGTATGGCGGCCTTGGGAGCGACTCTTCTCAGCTACTACGACGAAGAAAGGTGTTTCGTGATGCTTGTTCGACTGTGGCAAGTACGGGGACTGAACCGTCTGTACTCGCCAGGTTTCGTCGATCTTATGGACGCATTGAGGAACTTCGAGACGAAATGGCTCGCCGGCAAAGATGTTGCAGGTAAGCTGCAAGAGTTGAGCATTGATCCCACCGCGTATGCAACACGGTGGTATCTGACGCTGTTCAACCTATCGATACCATTCCCCGCACAACTTCGAGTCTGGGATGTCTTCATGCTGCTCGGAGAGCCAGCCGACACCGCGATGCCGAGGAGTAAACCCGGCACGCCGGAAAAGGGCGCGACACACACCGACTCATCAGACTGCTTCGGTATTCTGCATGCGACCAGCACGGCCATTATTCAAGCTTTGCGTGATCACTTGATTGACGCGGAGTTCGAGAACGCCATGAAAGCCCTGACTTCGTGGGTCCCCATCAAGAACGAGGACCTGCTGATGAAGGTGATCCGGGCCGAGTATAGGCAACACCATACCAAGAAGAAGAAGACTTAGGATATCCGCCTTCAGAGTTTGGCACAGCGCAAAGGGGGGCTTTGAAGCTTGGTACTACTAATACCACCACTGCTGTATCGGAGGGCTGGACTGGCACGTGGAAGACATCCACTTCCATCCCTTTTGTGGCTTTCATTTCTCGATCAAATTTTTTTCTGGCCTATTGTCATCGTCACAAGACCGCGACAAGGGTCTCTGTCGCTATCGCTAGTTTGCCGGTTCTACCTTTTTTTTCGTTCTTTTTTTTTTGGTTTCCAGTGGGAGTGTCTGCTTGGGAAGGCTTCAAAAGCGTCATGCCTGCTGCATTGATGGCGTAACAGGAGGGAAGATCTTCTTCACACACATACACATACTGGGCATGTATAATTTGCAGACGCCCGCATTATACCCACTCATGCCAAGACGGCACTACATAATACCAAACGTCTTGGGTCGTTCTCTCAAGTGCTATTTTCTTTTTCACTACACATACTATTTATATGGGGCAGCATTTGCTCCGCGGAAGAGGAGCGAGAGTAGTAGCGAATGGATGGAGAGGCTCTATTTGAGGTCGGTAAGAAGATGGCCATTCGTTCGTTGTGCAAACCATGTAGGTAGGAAGTATGGTCCCCGTTGGGACTTGGGAGGCTGGGAGCGCTGCTGCTGTTGTTGTCCTTTCTACTACTACTTGTCTCTTCTCTCTGTGTGTGTCTTTCTCCTTGTTGAGCCTCTCTGGGTGTGAAGAAGCCTATGCGCTTGCGAGGAATCCGCGAGAAGCTCGCGACGAACATATAAAGTCTCGTTTTGTATGTATCATACTGGAATAGCGTTATGGTAATGTAATAGAAGTTGGGGCGCGCAGGCTCGATAAAGTCTATTTTTATTATCCTTCGTATTGCTGGCATCCTGCCCTGTTGCATGTGATTCGATACTCTTGCTGCTGAATGTGCATGTGCAGGAGAATTGGTTTGTATGCGTGTCTCGTCTCCAACATTGACATGACCCCCTGGCAATATTCGTAACTGATGCCGTTTGGTATTGAGCCTTGATGCTGAATGTATCTGGGGCTCCTAGCCAAGGCCCGTTGTTCAATATTCGTCCGGAATGCATGGACTACGATCTGCCTTGTTTTGAAATTGTTGGGTCAAAATAGGGGTAGCTTGTATATTTCAGGGGTAATGTGCGCGTGTGTCGGGTACCAACTATCCTATCCCCCCAGAATGCAGGGAACAACACAACACTTCCAAACGTGACGTGGCCTGAAATAAAGAATGCATTTCGCCCGTGAAAGGCAGCTGGTTATTCTCTCCTGATAATAATACACCCTTGGGTTTGTTTGACCCCCTAAAAGAAGCAGCAGCATCACCGGGTTATTATGCGCTATGCGCGAACAGTGGTTTCGCGTGATATCGATTTTTGACCATGAGTCTCTGTCCAATCATTCGTAACGCGCACCCGTAACCTGTAGATGCATACGTTTGCAAGCAAGCAGCCCCCTTTCCATTGGGCTGGGCGATATTTTGGCGAATCGCCCATCCGCTTGCTAAACATTGCGAAGTGAAGGTCCTTAGACATAGCAGCGCCACTACACTATTCATGCTACTGTGGGCCACATAAGCACAGAAAACAGATACCTGTAGAGGGCTGGTCGTATGATATGTGCTAGCCAGTTCATGTGCGAGGTCAGGTGGACAAAGTTGATGGAGAAAGGCTACGTTGAGAGATTTTGAGCCACTTTGAGCCACCTGGTATTATCTAGAACACACACCCGGCTTGATCCACATGGTGTCTCGGTAAAGGGGGGGGATAGAGACTAATAGCTACTACCTGTACTCGTTCATGAACGATGTACATACAACGCACAACAAGTTCTCCCCTAGAGCCAGGCGACATCGATACTAGGCACTGGGATGGCGATGGCGGACTACATGTGGCAAATTGGCATACGAAACGAGACGAGGCAAGACGGAAAACATCTGACTTGCCGCCGGCATAGTTGACGAAAACAATCAGGCAGGACATCGTTCGCCTTCCCAGGATGTGCTCATCCTTCGCGACAACAACCGACGCTTCTAATGCAAGTTGGGACCATCCAATGCTTCAATTGTTGATTCATATACGCATGCACTGCTTCCTGAGGCACCCAAACAGCTTCAGTAAACATATGTTCTTTGTTTAATAGGTGGATAAACTCGTCCTTTTACCAGCCAGACCTAGGTCCATTCATTCTCCCCTTCTTCCTTGGGCGAACGATCTAGGTAGCAGCAACCCTGCGACAGATGGATGTCACCAAGAGCGTTGTATCGCATCTCCGAGGGGAAGCCAAAAATGCGAAGGCGATGGCATGACCGGGTTTGGGCTTGCGCGCCCCTGTAGACCAGCAGCGGCACCCAAGAACCACAGCCTGTAAAAATCCCCATTACGGAAGCTGAGAGCTGGTCGCTGCATGGGATGGGACATGGCATGACAGCCCGTCCCATCCGAGTAGTACTAGTAGTAGCAGCAGCAGCAGCAGCAGCGGCAGCGGCAGTAGCAGCAATAGCATATGCAAATTACAATGCATGTATATCAGCTTGCTGCCTAAATATATGTACATGCATTCATAGAAGTTGACAAAAATAAAACGAAGAAGAAAAAAAAAAAAGACCAGACGAAGGATAAGAGATGCAAGCCATGGCATGGTTGTTCAGTTCAGTGATATTGGAAGACAAAAGCCCGGCCGAAAGGCAGAGCCCAGAGAGAGAAGGAAGACGCCAAGTTCGGAGCAGTCATCGGAGGCGACCTGTCATGTCGCATCCTGGATGGAGTCAGCAGGGCAGGTGGGTGGGTGAGTGATACTCTGACAGATTGTGGTTCGCGTGGTGGCGTAGTCGCAAATAAATGACATTGCCTACTTCTCTACATACATACAAGCTTCAATAATAAAAACATGCGCAATGTCGGTTGAAAAAAGGAGCGGCAAGGTGGGAAAGGGGGGAAAAGGGGAAAGGATCATCCATCGTATGCTGCATTCTGTGGCCTTTCCCCTCCTCTGCTCGGCCCCAGTCCCGATCCCAGGTCTTTCTTTCTGCTTTCTAAACTTGGCTACTCACAGAGCCAGACAGACAGGGTCAAGCAAAGGTGCAAGGTGAGGGGAAGGGAAGGGAAGGGGAGCCATCCAATCGAATCATTTCATGCATGCCATCATCCCATCGCATGGGCGCCTGTGCGAACAAATAAGAGAATCCTTATTTAGTTCTGGCTGGTTAGCCGCGAAGACCCTTCCTTCTTCTCTCCCAGTCACCCCCTGCTTTCACCCACACCATCCCTCCTTTCCGAATATGTATCTTGGTATGTACCTGTCGTATGCCACTACTGCAGAAGGGGAGTACGAGTAAGCAACCGAGGCGGGTTGGTATGTATGTAGGCAGCTACCTACACATGTAGCGACATGACTCTACCCTGCCAGATAGCCACTTAGTCATATGCAAACGCAAATCGCATGCGCATCTCTAAAATAAGCTGGGGAGATGGCTGATCATGTTCCCCTTTCGGTTCCTGACATGGGAAGAAAACAAGAATCCAAAGGAACGGAACTGCGGCCCAGATTGGCCGGGTCTCTCTCTCTAAGCTGAGGGGTCAAGTCAACAAAGGCAGAGAGAGAGAGAGAGAGAGAGAGAGAAAGAAAGCAGAAAGCAAAAGACAGAAGAAGGCAGAAGAGAGGAAGATGCTCTTCTTGTCTTGGACTCGATACTATCCGGACCTCCCCTACTCCTTCTCTCGTTTCCTTCATGTCTCGGCCGGGTAAGTAGCCGGGGTCGGTCGGCGGTTGGCGCGTAAAGTCTGGCCGGGTTGGGATGAAATCAGAAACCAGCCTATCAGAGCGAGCATATGCTACGGCTATTTTCCTTTTTTGGAAATCAGTATTTTCTGTTAGTGGCCCCTATCTTCTTCTTCTCTTCTCATCTTCCGTTTCTGGCACATATTCATTCAATATACAGAAAAGCTACTGGAGTGTATTCTCAATTTGTAAATGTCACAACCATGTCCAATTGTGGGTGGCGTCGTCAAGTCTCACAGAAAAAAACAACCAGGAAAAATAGCCCAGACAATTTCCTGGGAAATGATTTGCTATTCGTTCGTGTTTCAGCAGCCCAGAATAGTATCAACACGTCAGGTCATCTTTCTCCTACTTGGTACAGGTACCCCCCCCCCCCCCCCCCCCCCCCCCCCCCCCCCCCCCTTTCTCTACATAGAACCCCTGTTTGTTGTTGTCGTCCACTTTTCAGGTCAAGGTAAAAGTTAAAGCTCAAGGCCAGCCATCCGTTACTGTTACTGTATCCGACTGGACTGCCACCGCTCAACCAAATGCTGCATTTGTGCACCTGCTGGCTTTATCCTGGCGATGCTGCACGCTTATATTGCCTGCATTTCAATTCGCGACCCGACGCGGCACAAAAAGTCGAGGCCCCGTGCGGACATGACCCATCGGCATCCCAGTCGGCTCCAACCTGCCAATACTCTTCACACTCCTCACACTCCTCACACTTCTCTCACCACAACACTCACTGTACATGCCGCCACGCCATCTCAATCCAAATCAATCAAATATTCACTTTGCCCAGAACTCCTGGAGCCTGTTCGTCTCCCAGGCCATGCTTTTGTCCTAACCGCCCCTGTAGTTATGCAGGTAATAATTGATACACGTAGTAGAGGGGGAACAGAAATATACGGGGAATAAAAAAGAAAAAAAAGATACACATGTCGAACCGAAATCCAAGACGTGGGATATCCTGTCAGCTATCCCGACGTCGGCGCAGCGTACATCTGATAACAGATTTGTACCTGCGTGCCTCGGTTGGGAGAGCCTGGCAGTGTGGGCGAAACTCGGAGTCTGGCTGACTGTCTCGTGCAGTATAACTCCGGATGTAGGAAATCGCGTCTTTCATCTGACGTGGACAGGACATTATCGTTGGCTCGTTGCATGAATTCCATGACTTTTGACTTTTCGCCTGTAGTTGCAAGGAAACATGAGCTCCATAGTCGTATCGTGTCGCCAACGTTTTTCTCTTCTTATCGTTAATCATGTTCTCGGTCGCCGTCGCGCATTGGTGCTGATCCGGGCCCTCCACCCCGCGACCTTTCTTCCGATGAAAGCGGAGATTGCCTTCGCTCCTCTCCTGGTGGATGATTCCTCATATCGGACATGGCGTAACGCGGTGAAGGTTGATCCGACAGTAGACTCGACACTGAATGAGTGCCCCGAGGCTGCATTGAGCCACCCTCCGGTGCCACACCCTCCCGCGGGGTGCCCAGCCCTGGAGACATGGCCCTCCCTGGGCCAAAACTGTCTCGACCGCGTGTCGACCTATAGGCCGAGATGTCACTTCTCTGGCGTGAATGCCCGCGGCGCCGACCGGGAGGCGGGTTGCCCAGAGTGGAGGGACCGCCTGACTGGCTGAACGGTGGGGATCTGTATCTGATTTGGGAGCTTGGCCCCGGGGCTGCTGGCGGTGGCGGCCCCGTGGCCTTTCGTTTTCGCGGCGAATCCACTAGTACGAATAGCAACATTAGCTATGCCGATACTTACAGGTTAGGTTGGGCTTGGGACGAACCGGAAGGGGTTGGAGGCTGGTTGGAGCCAGCTTGCGAAGTTGGCGGTTGCCAGTGGTGGAAATAGATAGACGGAGACTGCGTTTCCTGCTGCGGGGCTGTTTGTTGCTGAGCAAGAGCATGCGTAGCATGCGATGGGACCCCGGACGGTCCGCCCATGGCCTCACCTGTACTCAGACGAGGAAGAGACCCGCCTAAGGAACGACCGGCGGGACCGCCTGCCATGGATATTGTGTGCGCTCTCGCTCTCGTGGGAGAGCCTGGGCCTTGATATGGCACAAAACCGCCCTGCGGGCCAGGTCCTGACCCTGGCGTCGACGGAACACCCACAGAGCCGGCATAGGGGGCATACTGGTGCGACTGGGAATCCCTTCGGTGCTCGGGAGATATGGGTCCTTGGGCCGGTAGAAGCTGCGGAGGCTGCGCATGCTGAGGAGCCAGATATTGCTGCGCCCATTCCAAGGCGGCTTGAGGAAGTACTCCCCCACTCATCCCCGCAAACACCATGGGTACCATGGGCGGAGGTATGCCCCTATCCAACGATGTTCGAAGCATATCATGCTCCAGTCTCCTTTGCTCCAGACGTAGCGATTCCTGTCGAGTCTTTTCTTCCTCTTGCCGCCTCCTCTCCTCTTCCGTTTTGGCCATAAGCCAGTTCCTCATGGACTCGTCTATGCCTGGGCCTTGCCATTGGGGCGGTGCAGGCAGCGCACCCAGCATCTGGCTTTGAGGGGGAGGGGGTTGCCCTTGAGAATGCAAAGGTGGCCCCGGAGCTTGGGGGTGACCTGGCCCCGGGGGCGGGGCCGTCTGGGCGATCGTCATGGCTGCCGGCAAAGGCAGTCCGCGATGCGGGGCTGACATCCCTTGAATGGATGGACTGGCCTTACGAGGGAACGCAGACAATGTTTTCTGAGAAGTTTCCTGAACAGTCAGGGGGGGCGATGGTCGGGATGTCGAGGGTGGTGTTGGAAGATCATGGACGGTATGGTAGCCGTGATGTACTGGCTGCTTGAGTGTGAGCATCATCGTAGCGAAGACTAGCCGGCCAACAAAGCATGAATGCACATAGGAAAGAGAAACGAGCGAAAGCAAGCAGGTATCGTGGTGGGCAAGCAAGCAAGACAAGAGGGGGGTTCAAAAAAGAAGGAGGGGGGCACCGAAGAGGATATAGATAGGAGCTAATAACCTTTAGAAATATAATAATAAGCTGGAGAGGACGGCCAGCTTAGAAGAGTAAGAAAAGGAAGCAAGCGGGGCTTGTGACTGTTTTGGGTAGCAAAGCCCAGCCTCATCTGATCGTCGGTGTCGCATACATATGGCAGGTAATATTGGCAGATTATTAGTTTGGGGGCATAAGGTGACGATGATGGTGCCTATGCGGGTTGGTAGCAGGTTGGTGGTAACTTGGACACACACTAGAAGACCGGCGTGGAGGTGACGGTTCGAGGCCCGACTAATGGCATGTAACTAAATAGGGTCCGGGAGAAGCAAGATACATCGATCTTTCAGAGAGAGCCCGAAAAAAATAAAACGGGACGGCAATTTGTTTGATGAGATGAATGGGTTGCGCGTGTATGGCACGCTGCGGCCAATTTAGGCAATGCCCGAACAGGAAAGTCGAGGAAGGGCGTTCTGGCAGGGTGGAGTAGTTGATGAGCCTGGCCTATTTTATTTTGGGATGAGGTTAATGAACAATATATATCCCAGGAATACCTGCTATACAAGCCAGCCCGTGGGCAAATTGCAGTATAGGTCGGGGAGGTAGTCGGGGGGGGATGGTAGTGGTAGTACGTTGTCGGATAGCAGTGGTAGTGGTAGTGGTAGTGGTAGTAGTAGTAGTAGTAGTAGTAGTAGCCGTAGCAGCAGCAGCAATCGACGGCCAGGGTTAAGAGAATAGGGCAAGGGTAGGAGTTGATAATAGTGATAGCGAGAGACAATGAGGGAAAACACTACATAAGGTATGTAGGCTAGTCCAACGGCTTTTGGTTAGTGGTGCCGCATGAGGGGGGGCGAGAAGCAGATCCGAACAAGACAACTATAGATGGGATGGGCAGCGTTCCAAAAGAGCGTGGCTAAGACAGTTTTAAGCGTGCTTGATATAACGGCGTGTGAATGGCCTGGCCATCGAGACGTAACGACTGTTTGGCGAGGCGCTAGGGCGAGCAGACAGACGAATAGGATGCAAGCGAGGGAAAGAGAATGGGAGATGGGGGAAAGAAAGCAGCGAGTGGTGAGTGGTAGGGAGAAAAAAAGGTGTGGCTCGAGAGCGCCGTCGGTTGACTTGGACTTGGACTGGCAAAGACGTTCCGCGATGGGGACATCAAATGGACGAGAGAGGGCAAGACGCAAGACGCAAGATGCAAGAGGAGGGGGGGGGGGGGGGGGGGGGGGAGCTAGGCTAGTAGTAGCTTTTGCTTTTGCACGCCACTGCAATGACGGGCAAGGCTGTTGATAGCTTATTATTCGGGTGGGAAAATGGGAGCAATGGGCAATGGGGGGCGTGTCTGTGTCAATCCAGCCCATCCATCCCTGGAAAAAGTGAGGTCGACTTACATATGGCCTGCAGTGCTGTGGTCAGGGTTCCGGGATGTAAAACTGCTTTGCACTTCTTGTAGTTCCCCATTGATTGTGTCCCATTGTCACAGCTTTGCGCTTTGCGCTTTTTGCTCGACCTTCCATGGGACTGGACCATCAAAGTGGGAAGGTCCCCAGTTTTCTGCACTTGCTGCTTGCTCTACTGTATTGTATGCATCTATCAATATGAACGGTCAATACATATTGTGTGCGTCTTCTTCCCCCGCCTCTTTTTCTACTGTCTATGCAGTACGTCGTTCGTGATCTAAACAAGTCCAGTCGAGTGAGGTGGACTGACTACGGTAACGGCAAGGAAATGGTCGAATAGTCGGGTCTCAAATAAGTGAACGCAAATATAATTGTGGAGTTGTCTTGGTATACCGCTGGGTTGGCAAAGAATACTGAGGATATATTAAGTAAATACCAATGGCCAGGAAAGCGCAGCCAAGCTTTAATCATCGACACAACTATACATCTCAATTAGCCAATATAGCACCAAGATCTGATCATATCATGAAGAAATCCACCTATCTCATGAATACATCTGTAAATGGGTCATATATACATACGCGTCTACAGTACTTACCTATGTATGTATGTGTTGTGGGTGGGCAAACATGGGCGGGGCTCACGTTGGACAGGCAAGGGATTGATCTGATCTGGGAGCCAGCTTAAAGCATGGGCTAGCCTAGCCATTCCGAACATCGTGGATTCTAGTTAGGTGACGGACAAGAAAGGCGTCCGATGCCTACATACATGTATGTACTTCACTTCATATATACAGTACTTGAAGTCGCGTGGCAGTATCGACAGTGGCAGGACAGTGCAGGACAGGGGCAGAGCCAGCTCTCGCTGCGCTGTGCGCGCTGCTGGATGCCGTATTGTCAGCCAGCTATCTATGTTCATACACACTATCTCTGTTTTGATGTCTCAACCGACATCCAAAACTAGGCCGAATGAGAAGACCGTTGCACTGCCCTCCTCGACTGTTGATATGCAGTGAGAGTGGACTTGGTGGAGGGTAATGGTGGGTACAGAAGCAAGTCCGTGGGAATGTGTCCGTAACCGGTCGCTCGCTTGGCGGGGCTGGCAGCGCGCCAGTTGCATGTAAGCATTGTGTTTTTCTTCTTATTTCTTTCTCATCTGGCTGTCTGGTGCATGTATACAGAGATGTACCATCTGTATATGCCTCAAGACCTCCATGCAATCGTGCTGAAAGGACGAACATGGGCCCAAGGTTCTAGGGCGCGTCTCCCCAGGGCAACGGGTCTTGTGGTCAACCACCACCTATCCCACCTATCCCACCTATCCCAATCCTCTCATCATATACGAAGACGACAAGCGACTTGCCAGGGTGCTCCATGCGTGCCCGTTTACGTACATAATGGCACATATTTGTTGATTCGTAGCTCGTCGCTGTATGGTGCACACTTGCAGATGCCCAGCCCGCGCCGGCAAGCGTACGTTGTGGCTCAACTTATCTCGCAGACCTCGACAGGGTTGCAACATACGAGCTTCAGGAGGAGTCCGAATAAACTCCAGGTCCAGATTGGGAATCATGGGACGGAGCTTATTTACTGTGTTGACGCAAAAGTTTCGTATGAGAAAACAAGCTCGGGACCGATCAACAGACGGCTCCCAAATCCCGTAGGACCAACCCAGCTGTTGGTGTGTATCCTCGTCTCGCTCTCCTCTTAGTAGAGAGTAAGTACTGGGTGCAGCAACGACGGCAGCAGTTAGGTTAGCTGTCCCAGGTTGAGAGAATGGCTAAGCTCTCTCAAGTCTCTCTATACAGGACAACCAGGATTGGGATAAATAATGAAGGACCTGGGCAGTAATAGCTCGGCACTTATAGGCTGTCAATCCCAGTGCAACTCAAAGGGCGGGTGTTTTACCAGGAACGACCCCCTGCCTCTGTTTTTTGGACCAGGGCAGCCGAGTTCGCGATTCCATGTCAAAAACCACCACACTTGCTGTCGGGATACAGTGACAGGGGATAGGTGGTACAGATAGCGCGCAGTAAATACGTATGTATGCAGCAAGGAATCTAGCACCAAAAAAAAACAGGGATATAATGATCAGCTGTGCAGCATGTAGTAGTAACAGAAACCCATTCCGGGAAATTTCTTCGTCGTGAGAAAGAAGAATGACGCGCCATGGCTCTTGTTTTCTTTTTTCCTTCTTACTGCTGCGGATGAGGACGAGGGGCAATGAGGGGCTCTCTCACTCCCTCTTAATGGATGCTGGCAATAATAGCAGTAGACCGACCAGACCTGTGTATCGTAGTATTTTGCCATTATATGCGCGCATGCAAGCAGCAACAAGATACGTGCTAGGACTAATACGTGGAAGGGGGGAAGAGGTGGAGGTGGTGGTCGTGGTGGGAAAAAAGGGAATAAGTCCACTTTTCAGGTCATTTCCAGAGAGAGAGCCCCCCAGAGCCCCAAGCCCCAGAAGACTTGCTACCGTCACATTGAGGCTCAATCTGCGACACGTTGCTAACGTCCGTCCCGCTCTTCCCAGCTAATCAAGGCCACCAAAAGGGCAAGACCTTCCTCATTTCTATATTCGCGCTAGCCAAAGACTACGCAGACGCAGACGCAGACGCAGACGCGGACACCTGAACTGACAATATACTCATCGGTCGGACGAAATACAGAATCGGGCAACTGTCTCGCGTCATTTTTTTCTCTTTCTCTCTCTCTCTGTCTCGACGGTCGTCTTGGTCCATTTGACTTAGACCTCAAGGTTCACGTGCGTCTACGACATTGATACGAGCTGGCTGTACGACATGTAATGTACATACATCATACAGCCCCCCCTCCCCCAAAGATCCAATCCAAGCTGGGAAACATAGAAGGGCAAACTAGCTGTATTCGGTACCTATCCGTATTGATTGCTTTCAACCAGCGGGAGGCAGATTCCCTAGCGGATGGATGATGCTTGATTGTGCGATTCTTTCATGCTCGCTATCCTAGCCAGGGACTGTTCCTTGCATTACATGCACACTTCGGGCCTGCTGTCGTAACTTGTGTATTCATGTCCGTGGCTTCAAAAAAAGGCCATTATCATCATGCAAGGTCCTATTTCATCACAACAGCTGGTCCCACTCCCAAGCACCTCGGACGTTATACAAGACCACCGACTGGACTCGCCAGCTCGCTCTACACACCGGACACAATTAATGTCAGAAGTCTCGAGGGCTCGTCTTGTAGGACTCACGGGACACAAATTGAGGATAGTTACATGCCGGTATCAGGCCTTGCGTGGAGAGAGGGCCGAGGTACTTACTTCGCTACTGCCTCCGCCACGGGTTCGCGTGCCACCGTCAGCCACCTACAACCCACCAAACCCACCAAGCCCACCCAGCGCGCGCTTCGGTTCGGACGTTGAGCGAGGGCACGAGACGAACGAGACTGCGTGACTGCGTGACTGCAGTAGTGACTATTAGGCCGTTGGCCTGGATCTATGATCACAGAGGACTTTGGGGGCTTGCCAGGAAAAGGAGAGATTGGCTGTTCTCGCACCTTGCCGGCTGGGTTTGTATGCGAACGGAATGCAAGCATGCAAACAAAAGTACCTGTCGGTTCATGTCCGCGTAGGCTAACCTATGTAGGACTATCTCAAAAGGGAAGATCGGACGATTTTCAACCAATCACGGCGCCTCGAAGACAAGCCCGATCATTGGTGATACTCGATTCGTCTGGTGCAACGTACTGCACTTGTACATACTAGCAGGGCATGGCATATGTGGCATGGTTCGGGCTCGGGTTGACAACACTTTGCACCAACTTTATTGCCCTCGACAAAGACAAAGGCGATACGACACGACGGCCCATCGGTCAGATCATCGCTTACTATCACGTACATGCACGGTGTGGGCAACACCCTCTAATTCGAACGCCGCCTAATCTGCCCTAATCTTAGCTGATACTGGCAGAGAGGTTCGGTTGGATGGCATATCTTGCTTTTTGTGCCGGACCAATTCCAATGTGGCTCTCTCCTGTGGCTTGGCTCTCTTGCGCTCTCGCTCAGCTAGAACTTGGGCAGTTGCCTAATGCAGAAATTGGCGGAGCCTCAATGGGCACTCTGAAACGTTCATCCCATCTGGGCCTTGTCTGATGGGGGTAAAGCAGTAAGCTTGCAAGCTTGCTCTCAGGAGGTGGGAGGCTTGGAGGGAGCGGGGGGTCCCCCCGAAAAGATACCCACCGCGCCGCCTACTAGGTATTAGAACCCATGTTCAGGATTTTCTATTTCCTGGGTGTGTTTTCCTACGATTCCCCGGCTAAGACCATCAAGCCATCCACTACCCTTGGTCCGTGATTAGTGCAACATGGCACGGTGCGCGGACGAGTACAGTTGTGGGGTCATCTTCTAAACATCTACAGTACAGTACATACAGTACTACTAAAACATCAGATGAACTAATAAGTTGGTGGCTTTACCGGATTCGAGTTCGAACCACGCAGCAGCACACATCAGCCACGCAAAAAGGCCATGTGGCACTGGGCGACATGATAGTTAAGATATGTAGCCGTGACGTTGGGGATGGCATTTGGGGCGCTTCCACCCCCCAAGTACTGCCCAAGGATGTTGATTGCGAGACAAACACCTTTTGAACATCCATTAATCAGAACGGACTTCCGACGAACTCTAATGCAAGGCCCAGCTTCTAACCCGCCGAGGATTGCATATGGAAGAAGCCTGTTTGGCAGAGTTGTTTGGCGCGGATGACGGCATGGATATGGAAGAAGAAGGTAATTGATTCGAGTGTCTGCACTACCATCTATTGCTAGCAGGACTAAGGTTCTGCCCTTTGCTGATATCCACAGAATCTGTCAGCTATCGCATCAGACGACTCAGCCTAGCTAGGGTTTCTTCGGATCAACTTCTTCTTCTTCATCATCAGCTTCAGCTTGCACAAAGGGGGTACATACGATATGACATTTCCGGTTGCCATCGTGTAATGACGGGATGCATCCATCTCATGATCCCAAAGCGGAGTCGATGGGTGTTGCCGTTCAAGCCACCACTACTTGCCACAGTCACCATTCCTCTCTCGCTGCCCAGAAGTAGCAAGACGACGCCACATGAAGTATAGCCAAGGCAGAGAGAGTTAGTAGGCCAACTGGGATGATTGGTCTTTCTACCTTTTAGCCTCGAAGCCGCATCCGCTCGCGCACTGCCAACCGTCCAATAGCTTGCTATGCTTTAGTAGCGCTGTAGGGCAAAGGAATAGTGGCTGGGACGGGAACCGTGGAACTCGTCCGATGTCAAGCTGGTGTGTGGCACTAAAACAGTAGCAGGCCGATCATCTTGCCCAGTCCCACAGGCCGTCGAATATTCTCATTCTCTTTTGTCTTCCAGCTGCTTCTTTTTCTGCATTGCTTACCCTTCGCAGATCAAAGATGCGGTCGTAGTGGTAGTTCTGAACGCTGAGATGGTCGTTTCAGACAGTCCACTCAGTGCACCCGTGGCAACCAATCAGACGTACAGCAGGCGTTATAGCCGGTTAACGAGCGGGTTTGGGACGTGGCCGGGCCCAAGAAGTGGTTGCTCGGTTCGCTTCCGTCCCTGGGTGGGATGATGTACCGCTCGCTATATCTGACTGGTGGACTATTCCCTTCAAGATGAAAGCTGAATACACAGCATAATACTAACTCAACACCACTTATTTCCATTAGGCTTTCCACAATACTACAGTAAGGTTACTGCCCTTCCCTTCCCCCCTGTGCCTTTTCCTGCCCCTTCTCATAAACCTTACTTAGCTCCCTCGGATGCGTCCCCCCAAGTGGTTCCCAAGCCTAAAGGCTTGCTTCTTTCTGATAAGCGCTACCCACACTGCCATGATACCCCCCCCTTTTTTTTTTAGTCCACTTCGGAATGTCTTTTTGAGTTACCCTGCCGGGGGATCCTCCATCGAGTTCCCTGGCCCTATTATAAGCCAACTTGGGCCGTCTCGGCCGATATTATCAACCGTCTGCAAAGTCAAAGCTTTGCTCTGTCCCGACGGTCCTTTTGCGGCTCTTAACCCGAAGTCACATCACCATGATTTGCGGTGTGCAGCTGGGAGTAAGAAGGGAAAGGACGAGGTAAAAGTGAAGGATATCGAACTATTCTAGGACTCTTCTCCTGTCCTTGATACACGAAAATGGGGTGAACGCTTGATCTGACACGAGTAAGCCACGCCCGATCTGGCTGCGTGGCGCTTCTTCCCCGTTGATTAATACCACTTCATTCAGCTCCGACTCGATGATCAGCCCCCCTGGCTGTTTCTGGCGCTTCAGCTCACCTTGATTTCAGGAACACACTCCCCGTGCTTCTTCGTTCCCACGAACCATCGGTGTACCATGACGAAATGGGCTGCTTGACTGCCGACAGCCACGCGTCGATTTGGACCTCGTCACTGGCCGATATACCCGTCCGCTTCTCTGAGTTGTTCGAAACATGCATGGCATATGCATGCACACTCTGCTGGTGACCACAGCGGTCCCGTTTCCATTACGGGACAGTTGATGACTCGCCTTGGCATCTCTCGTCCTCGCGCGCGCAAATATAGGGATCTGGCTGTCTCTCTCTCTTTCCATGTTGTAAGGTTTGTACTGACCAGGTTCCTGGATTTGGGATAAGCAATTCATGATGCCCTTACCTCCGTTCATCTCAGCCGCTGCTACGCTTCTGCGGCCCAAGTGGAACACGGGCCCCAAACAAGTTTGGCATGCGGTCCTTGTTGTTCGCTTACCGTCCCGTCCCGTCTGAATACTCCTATTGAATTCTCAATAGTGCGTCGTGGATAAAGCTGTTTCTCTCTCACTCGCTGAAATGAGTAGAAGAATCGTGTTATGTTCAACAGTGCGATGATGATACAGAGGACTGCCGGCTGCACGCCCGACACGGAGGGATCGCCGCCAATGGGTAATATCGCTTGGAGTTGCTAATGTTTGAGAAAGAGAGAAATCAAGAGGGAGAAGAGATGGGCTTGAAGGCGCAGATCGGTCGAGAACCTGGATGACTTGTCACATTGCAATTTACGATTTACGATTCGATTCTGACCCGTGCGCTGCGTCCCCGATATCGTTGTGGGACAGCGGCCCCTTGATGCCAAATGCGCGACATGTAGGACCAAGGATAGGTGAATCAAAATTGTTGAAGAAACCGGGTGTGGTTGGTCACTGTGTCAGCGCGAGTATGCAGGGCTGGCGATCGCCAGTCGGAAGATAATGTTGTATATATGCTAGTCAGTTAAGCGGCGGGTTCCCTACTCATGGCATCCCGAACGCCTGTCGCGATGACGATATAATCCGATCGATGCGTTGATGATACGGCTATTGTTTGTGTCTGGATCTTTGTCCGACTCCGGAAGCGGCCTACTGGTTGTTATTTCAAGACAATATATTGTACCGCGCGCCTCGCCTCGCTTTGCCCTGCCTCGCCTCGTCTACAAGCCGTTCCATAGCCTGGGCCGAGCTCTCCTATATGCTATCGTTTCTTATTTTTAGCCTGCGTATATGTGCTCCGTACATTTCCTGATTGGGAGGAGTTGAGGATTTGATGCCAACTACTACACAAGGTAGATAGGCGGACTCTATGAAATGCCGAGCAATGCGGTCTGTTACTCCGATGGACTACATAAAGAGACCCAGCTTTAGATGAGACTAACCACACCGGGGGCCAAAACAAACCTGCTTGCTTCTTTCGTAGAGATTGGGTCGCTTGGGGGACACATGATCAACAAGTAAACCTAAGCGATCTTGCCTGTGTAAGGATTCATCGTACTTTGCGGGGGCAGATACCCTGGCCGAGAGACTCACAAGATAACGAATACATACTAGAAATGCTCTGCAGCATCAGTGGGTGGGTGAACCGCCGTGTCAATCCAGCTTGGGTCGACGACTCCCAGGGATTCTGCGCATGGTTGGAACGTTGTATAATAAAGGACATAAAGTAGGTGAGGACTTGTACTGTCACGGATGTTCTAGAGTGCATATAGCGACGATACAAACGCTGTCACGTTTCCTGCATCGGTTGATATACTGCCTTGGTCATATTCCTTCGCTCCCGTAAGGTAAGTTGGTTTGATCTACAAGCTCTATGCGTCCAATCGTACGTAGTAGTAGGGGAACCTTTTGATTCACACACATAGTAGTCAGTCAGGCTCTAAGAAGCTCCCCCCCTATCTCTCTGCCTCACCACACAAAAAACACATGCACTCTCTCTCTTCTTCCTCCCCTAAAAAGGTTCACTATGCAATAATCTGAAAATGCAACACCGAGGAACACCCAATGAACACAAACACAATGCGATGCTGACTCCCCTTCCCCCTTCCATTTGCAACAACGGTCTATCCCCAAAGAATCAGAATCAGAATCAGAGTAAAATCCCTCCACTCCCCACTGGCCGGTATTCGTAGTCGTAGTCGTAGCAGTAGTAGAAGTCCCATGTCAGAAGTGCACAGGCGCCGACCACACCCGTCTCAAACCTAGCATCGCTTCTAAACGCGTGATAGATTTCGTAACATCGTGATATAACATAGCCCCCCAAAAATGCGGTTCTACCTAGTTCCTACAAACCTTTCCTCTCCCCACCCTCTCCTCTCTGCTTTGCTCACTCTACTATCATCTGTTTAACTCCCTCCTTTCGAGAAGAAGCTTCGACTTCCAAGACTGCTCAGGCTCGCCAGACTGGCACGACGCCCATCATCTTGAGGCGCCGAGCCGTCCTTCTCCTGGGATGTCACTTGCTCCAGCGATGTGATGCTTGGCTTTTGCGTCTTCTTCAATACGGCCTTTGGCTTTTCCTGTTTCTCCTGCTTCTCCGGTTTCTCCGGTTTCTCCGGCTTCTCTATCTTGTCCTTCTCTTGAACCTCACTATTGTGACGGCTCTTGGTTAGCTTCCGAGGCTGGCGCTTGGCATCTTTTGGTACTGGTGCTGCCGAGCCAGGAGCTTCGATGATAGAGCTTGAATCGGAGACGGAGACGCGGCTCTCGCTGGATGGCTGGTTAGGAGATGGCCCGGGCCGAAGGCTCTCACTGGATGGTTGGTTAGGGGATGGCCCGGGACGGATAGGCAGCTGATTCGTTTGCGCAGGCACCAGCGACACCGCGGAGCCGTTCATGTCCGAGCTGGAGATGATGGGCGGGCTGGGCGCGGGCTTTTCATCCCCGTGATTATTGGCTACCGTCTCTAGTGGCGGCGGCACCGAAGGCGTGGCGGAGATTCTGGACGGCCCCAGGGGTGGGAGTACCTGGCCGGTGATGTACGTGTCCAGCTTCCTTCTGAGCAGGTCGGCCTTGACAGGTTTGGCTAGGTAATCGTTCATGCCAGCAGCTAAGCACTTTTCTCTGTCGCCCTGGATTGCCGAGGCAGTCATGGCGATAACCAACACCTTTCGTACGATCTCTATATCATCCCTTCGCAAAAGCTTTGTGGCCTCATAGCCGTCTAGGATTGGCATCTGAACATCCATAAGAACGACGTGATAAGGGTTGCCTGATTTAGCTTGTTCTCGCAGGCCTTCCACCGCCTTGAGACCGTTCTCGTACGCATCTACCTTGGTATAACCCAGTTTGCGGACATACTGGATGGCTATCCGCTGGTTGATAAGGTTATCCTCGGCAATGCATACTCGTATCTCATCCTTGGGAATCCGGGTCAGGTCCATGAACGGGTTGGGAGGCGGATTCGTGCTGCTTTTGGATGTTTTCTGAGGCTTGTCGATAATCTGTGGCATGTGGATAGTCTGTGCATCGCCAGCAGAGACCTCTGGTTTCGCCTTGTCGAAAGTAACGCTGAACCAGACCGTTGTGCCAATAGTCTCCTCGCTTTCTAGCTCGATCCGCCCCTTCATCATCGTTTCGATAAGGGACTTGCAGATACTGAGACCCAGACCACTGCCACCATATTTTCTGGCGGTACTGGCATCTGCTTGGCTGAACGGCTGGAACAGCTTGATCAACTGCTCTGGCGGAATTCCAATGCCAGTGTCCCGGACCCAGAAAGTCAGCGTCGCGTTCTCGGCCGTTTCGGAATCGATCCTTGCCCCTATCGTGACAGCTCCGTCTTCTGTGAATTTGAGACTGTTGGATATCAGGTTACCAAGGACTTGGTGCAGACGGATCGGATCTCCGTATATGAGCATCGGAGGAAGATTAATGTCTTGAATTATCTTCACGTTCTTCTTCGACGTCTTCTCTCGGTTACTGTACGATGCCGCTCGGACGACTTCTTTGACCATTTCCTCGGGATGGAACGCAACAATGTACAGTTTCATCTTGTCTGCTTCGATCTTCGAGAAGTCGAGGATGTCATTGATAACGGCAAGGAGCAGGTCGGCCGAGACTCGGATCGAGTCGGCCATCTCAAGTTGTTCCCTGTTGAGGTTACTGTCCCTCAGCAGCTCCGAGTTGCCGATTACACCGTTCAGCGGTGTACGTAGCTCGTGAGAAACGTTGGCCAAGAAGATCGACTTGGCCTTGGCTGCCTCCTCGGCTATCTTGACATTGCGCAGTGCTTTCGCTTCGGCGTGCTTTGCTTTAGTTTCGGCTTCCAGCGCTTGTGCGAGAGCCTGCTTTTGAACCTCGACCATACCAACGTTTTCGGCAGATACCTTCTCTATCGCTTTCATCGACAGCGCATTCGAATAACTGATGCCGATTTGGTTGACCAACAATTGCAAGACTGTCACATTTCTGTCGGTGAATGCGCCAGGCTCCCCTTCGAGATATAGAACACCGAGGAGGGGTTTCGACCCGTGGCAAATGGGGATGGCGATAACAGCCTTGCTGAGCGGGTTCCTTTGAAGCCACATCTCACTCACGTTGCCGAATCTCTCATCTTTGATGAGATCTGGAATGAAAACCGCTTCTCGGAAGCGTGTGCAGTAGAGCACAACGTTTTCGGCAACGAGAGAAGTGCCTGCTAATGGTCTTGGAGGCATATGGGCAGCAGCTCCTTTGTCGGGCTCGCCACTGGCGGCAACACACCATGCCTCTTCCTCTGCCTCCTCGTCCTGTACAACAATAGCGGCCTGCGTAGCGGACCCGCCACAAGTCTGTAGAATGACATCGCACATGGTTCTCAGCAGTGTATCGACCTGCAATACGGATGAGATGACCTGGGAAGACATCAGAATTGCATGCAGATCAATCATGTCCAGTGTCGGAAGCCCGACACCAGACTCGGGCTGTACTGAGCCCCGCCAGGCAGCCATTCGGGTTTCTCTCGACTCCGCGATTGTAGCTTGCTGTGACCTCTGGACATCGTCGTCTTCAGGATAGGCCACGGAGGCAGTGTCGCCCGCAAAGTCTGTCTGTACGCCGGCCTCGACGGTTCTCATGTTCTGCGTAGGTCCGTAAAGGAGCAGTGCGTGCTCCTCCTCGATACGACGTGCAATACCAATAGCACCTAATTGTTGCCATAGGCCAACCGATTCTCTCAGCACGGCTCGAGCCGATCTCCTGGCTGATTGTCGAATAAAAAAGCCAGCCATCAAGAAATTGCCCAGTGCCTCTTCAAATGTGAAATTGTGTTCGGACGCGTGGTCCAAGCCAGTCTCGTACAGGCGCATTGCTTCTCCGTGATCCCGGGATAGTTCGGCGATTAAAGCATCCATGTATCTTGACCAAGATAGATAGTTCACATCCGACACTATCTGCCAGTCCTTGATCTGTTTGTTGTACCCTTGCAGCAAGGCCATGGTCTCTTGAACTTCATTTTGTAGGTCTTCGACCTTGTTGCGTGGATCGTCAAGCTTTTGGAACAAGAGCCCAGTCAAAGAAAGGCTGTAGAAGAATAGTACAACCCGAGTGTTCCGGCCAGACCATAGAAGATGTATCTTTTCAATACACCTCCGTCCGATCTCACATGCCCGCTCGTAATGGCCGTATAGGTACATGGGAATGATCTCGTTTGCCTCGTACAGTAGCAAAGATCTCCCATCATCCCTCGCGGCACCGCTCAGCCAATCTTTGTAACCCGTTGAAGAGTGTTGCGGATCGGACATGACTTCTAGGGGCTTTGTGGTCTGTGTTTTGCCTGCCATGGCGCGACAAACTTGCCTTACAGAGATAAGCATTGGGCCACCTCGAGTATCTAGATGCCAACCAGAGATCTCCTCGCAGCAGTATTGACAGATTGCTTCGAGGTCTGCATAGTTCTCGCTGGAGTACAGACGGGTTTGCGCAGAATAGCCGAAGCTAAGAATGACAGACATTCGATCGCCCGCAGCGGCAGCGAATTCGATTGCTTGCTCCAACTGACTGACTGTAACACCGATAGGGACACAGACGTGGGCCACCAGGTTGGTGTATATCATATAGCCACGCGCCGAAGAGAACGGGTCTCGGAGTCGGTCCAACAGCTCCATGCTCTGGCTCCCGAGCTCGGCCGCGAATCCCACCATGTTGAAGCGCGTCAAGGCTATGGTAGCCACGTATAGGAAGGCTGTCGCGGACTGTGGGTATGAGCCCTGATTTAGGTGTAGTCGAAGCATGGTCAAGGTTAGGTTGTAAAAGCTAAGGCTGTCACTCCACCAGGCTGCAGTGCAGGCATCTGCAAGTATGGCTCCAACAGACACAAGCTGGGGGTTGGTGCTAGGCAAATTGAGGAGTGATGAGCGATCTGTAGCCGCGACTTGAGCTGATAGTCTCATGAACTCGGCGTCTAGCGACTCAAATGTCACACTTGGGCCATCGTCGAAGTCGACCTGTAGTTGCTCGAGACTGCTTTTCAGGATGCCAAGCGCAGCATGCGAGTCGCCGTTTTGAGCCGAGATTCGCGATTGTATGAGCCAAGCGGACGCCTTGTCCCCGGCTGTTCTAGCATGGTGGAATATCGTATCCAGGAACTGATGGGCAGTGGTGTTCTGACCCATGTAGACGTAACACTCTGCTGCACGTAGATACAGTTGCAGTGTCTCTTCGTACTCAACATCGTCTTGGGTCTCGTCCCAGGGATCGGTTTCTTGCAAGAGCTCGATGGCGCTGGAGAAGTATTTGGCAGCGGTTGGCCGAGCGCCATTCTCAACTGCAACGGACGCGCGTTCGGTCAGATACTTCCTGTAGGGTTTTCGAGACTTCACCCGGCTCTTAATTTCAGACAGCGCTTCGCATATATGCGATGCCGTACTGTCCCGTGACCTTATGCCCGAATATAACGACTCCTTCATGAGGGTCTGCGCGATATGGAAATGCATGTTACTCTTGTTACACTCGCGCAAACAAGAAGCGGCCTGAATGTACCGGTCATGAGTGAACCGAAACCGGTCGTCAGTTTCCCCTTGAACAATGATGTATGCTGCAATGGCTGCTTGGAGTCCAGCAACCGCTTCTTCTTTCGTGTATCTTGTGTGTAGCTCAGAACCCTCAGCGCACATGCAGTCAACTGTGTTCGAATCAAGGTCGAGCAGTGTGCAGATAAGCTGGAAAGAGAACGAAGTTCCCACTAAAGAGGCCCATGCTAGCAATGACCGAGAGGCTGGAGGCAGCTCACTCAGTCTACGAGTCACGAAGTCGGTGTCTAGGAGGTCGTAATCATGCTCGCTCTTGAACTGGTCGAATAGCCTATTCAGATCATAGAGCCACCGGTTCTCTTTGTACTCATACCATATACACTTTGAACGGTAAGCGGCACCAAGCATTTCGCGCATATAGAAAGGGTTCCCCTGGGTTTTGGCCTGAATGACGATTGCTAATGGTTCGATTTCAGGGATAGGCCTGCACAGCGTCGATGCGACATAATGCTGTATTTCGGATTCAATCAGCGGCTCCAAGACGATTCGAGTGATGCGGGGTCCGTTGGCTTTAGAATGTTCTTCGGACTCAGATGGCTGCAGAACCTTCATGACCTTCTCAGCGGCAATCTCCTCGGGCCTATAGGTCACGATAACAACCATCTTCAGCCTTGCCCCAATCATCTGCGTAATGAGCTCTAGGCTTTCATCGTCGCTATAATGCAAGTCATCCAAGACAAAGCAGATGAAATGGTATGTGGTGAAAATCCGGAGTATATCCAGGAACGTGTTCATTAGGCGAATGGTCTTCGTGGATGCACCAGAACGAAGAAATTCCTGAGAGGTCGCTGACGGGACTCGCGGGCTTCGTGCTTGGGCGCCGGGAGAGCTTCCAGGAGATGAACCTCGTCTCCGAATAGTGGCTCGGATATTGTCGTTCTTGGAAGGGCTCTGGGCCGCAGATGCCGACCTTGCCACCATCGTTTCGGCGGGACCAAATAAATGTTCTGGAAGACCAAGCAGTTTGTGCAGCATTGGCCATATAGGACGGACATACTCCTTCAAGGCCATGTGAAGTGGCGTCTCGGTGTTTCTTTCCACGAACACTTGCCTGAAAAGAGACGAAACCAGCTTGAGAAGTGGCCCAAAAGCAGTCCTTCTGGCTGTGTCAAACTTGGAAGTTGCACAATAACCCCTTCTCTTGGCATCTGCGAGAACCTGCTGCGCGAGCGTGGACTTCCCGAGCCCTCCAGCTCCTTCGATGACTACCACCTCACAGTGGCCTCTCCTTCGGAACTTGGTAGAGCCAAGCTGCCGGGAGAGCGAGCAGTTGCTCTCGATGCCACTGTGCCTTGTTTGCCTGTCGCTGAAGTTGTCCGTAACACTCTTTGTCTCAAAGGAGACAGACTGGTGTCGTTCCCAAGCCCGCGTTATCCTAGGGGCGCCGGATGAGTGGCCCGACGAGGCGGTCTCGCCAGATATTGTCGTTGCATCATTGCCATTGAGCAGAGTATTGAAACCCGTTCTTGAAAATCGTGTATCGGCCGGGAGCGTCTGGTTTGTGAATGAGCCACTTCTGCGGCCTGCGCCACCGTCGACAGAGCTTGCGCCCTCACTCGAACCATCAGCAGCGTCTAGAAAGTCGTTCGATAACGCCGAGCCATCAGAGAACCTATTGCCGGCGGTAACAGTGCTCATCTGATGCGTTCTGGCCACTCGCTCGATCACTTTGATCAAAGCCTGCCTTTCCCTGGAGCGGCCGATCATGTTCGTAGGTAGCATAAAGAAGGAACTGACATCTCGCGATGCTATATTCCAAGACCTCAATGCAAGATTATCCCCCCTGGCGAGATGTTCCTTGACCATTTGAAAATCGAATCGCAAGCCACTAACTGAATGATAGCGGTCATGAATATTCTTGGCCGTGCACTTCTGTATGATCCGACCCAGGACGTCTGGTGCATCAAGTCGTGTAGTGGATACGAGAGGTATCCGTTTGCCCAACACAGATTGTATTATATCCAGCGGGGTGGGCGCATTGAAAACCGGTTGTTGGGTGAGGAGTTGCCAGAAAAGGATACCTATAGAGTATATATCGGTTCGAGTATCAGGCTCAGCGGGCATACGTCCCGTCTGCTCGGGGCTGATGTACACCAATTTGTGCTTTGCCCCCAGCTCTTTAGAAAGAGTAGACCAGCCGGTGCTGGTGAGACCATGTTCGAATGTCCGCAGGCCAGAGCCGAAGCCAGTCAACTTGACTTGGTTTTCCCCAATGTTATAGTGGAAAGTGTCGCCTCGTATCTCGCCATGTATCATGCCATGCCTGTGGTGAAGGATTTCTAAGCACTGGGTGGCGCCAATGGCGAAATCGAGGAAATGTTGCAGACTAATAGGCTCTTTCAAGTTGAAATCCTCACGCCGGTCGGCTTCCCATCTGTCTTCCACTCTTTTGGCATAGTAGTATGCAGGTCCTAGGTCCATCACCTCAGATAAATAGTTGAGACCAGGGGATTCGTAAATAGCAACTACGATCGGCCCACGATCGCTTGGCTGTGGGGGCAACCTGATCAGATCTATCGGCTTTACGATATGGTCTCCATTCGGGTCGGATGTGGCAATGAGGTTCTTGCAAGTGTGGAAAACTCGTTCTTCCCGCAAGACGTGGTAGGAAACCCGCGCAACGACGGGCTGCTCTTCGAGATTGGAAAGATCGGGGCCCGAGGCGTTCGGGGTGGACGCTGACGACCTATCGCTGCAGCCCGTCTCGTCCAGGGGAGCAGGGCTGGTGGAGGATCGTCCGGCGTAAGTAGGTGGGCTCGTGACATATTGAGAGGGGGTCGTCGCTGTCGAGTAGGGCGAGACGAATCTTGTGCCGGCGACATGCCAGTTGTCATATGTCGAATGGACCAAGGCGGGCGACTCCCAAGAGTAGCCGGCGATTTGACCTAGACGTTCCAGTATGCGCGCTGGCGGATCGAGCTGGTCGTCTATCACGACCACAGAGCCGCCGTCCATGGCGACGTGCAAGGGATCATAGGCCAGGCCGAGCAAAGTAGCAGCAGGTCGAGCGTTCAGGTGTGTCCAGCTTCAAGAGATGCTGTTGGCCCGATTCGAGATGTGGTGTTGGGGAACGCGGGTGTGGCGCTCATGAGTTCGTCGGTTACTGGACATAGCAGGGCCTCTTTTTCTTCTTTTCTTTTTTTTGTCCCCTTGCTCGGTTCTCGAAACTGGCAAACCGCAAAAAGCCAAAGGGTCCAAACGTGAGTAGTGAGTGACCGCCCTTGTGGAGATAGAATTGGTGAGTAAGTACAAGGGAGTTAAAGTAAAGTGCGCGAAGGGCGTCAATGTTGGTCGCGCTGGGGGGGTGCGGGCAGCCCAGGCAAAAGTGGGCTGGAGCTTTGCTAGGTTGGAGGACCTGGTGTCAGAACTGGCTGACTGGCTGACTGGTGTGCACAAATTACTGCGAGACTGCTGTGCTTAGTTTCTGTAACGGTCGATTCCCGAGGAAGTCGGCTGAGATAGAATTTAGAAACAACACAAGAGGCAAGGCCCGAACTACTCGGCCTCTCTTTTCTCGTCAAGGGACCCTGACCACTGCCAATACTTTTTGCTAGTTGCAGTCTTTGGCAGGACTTCAAGACGAAGGGCAACAAATTAAATTCGCATAATCCCTTGTCTGCGCTGCTCTTCGGGCTGCCATAGTGGATATGCCAGTGGATAAGTCGGATGGGGAATCCCCTACCTAACCACTAACCTCGCAAATTCAAGTCTTGCTTCCTTGTTTTCCTGCCTTGCAGCCATTCCATTTTCTATCTACATATGAGATATCTTCGGTTGAGCCCCCTCTGAGTAATTCCGTGCTCTACATCCATGGCAAATCCCGAACGTGCGCAACTCTCAAACTTGTCCTTTCGGGGAGAACAAAGGTATCATGACAGGGGGGGAGGCAAAGAGCAGGCAACGTGGAGGCAAAAGGAGCCAGCTTACAGATGTCAAGTATGTAGTAATTGGTAGGTGGGAGACGTGACCTACAGCAGCACTGACGTATGATGTAAGAGACGCCCCATCTGTGGCACATGGCTTCCGAGGGGCTCTTGGGGGGGTCCCTGGTCAACATGTCGACTTTCTCCTTGGCTGTGAACTGATATGCCTGGCTGATATGGAGCATGGCCACAAGCCCAAAAATCATACACAAGAGTCGATATCGATAAGTGCTTATACAGACTATGCGATGCTGAATTGCATCGTGCTCCAAATCAGGCGGGATTGAGGATTGCTTATTACTTGTAAAATACAGTAAGGGGGAAGTGTTTTCCCTACCTAACCTACAGTAGGTACCTAGCCTTTAACCTAGCATGTTGACTTAGACTTCCTTAGCACATGTACTACCACCATGATACCACGAGACGTCAATCAGCTCAGGCCAATCTATTCCCCTTCCAGCATAATTGAGTTGCATTAAGGTGCATTAATGAGCCCAGTGAAATAGTCGGTCAAGGACCCCTAAATATTCAGCGAATGATAACTGCTGTGCAAGCAGGAATAGGGGATTACTTAAGATACTTAATCAATCAGATGCACACGATACCTCGACCTTCGCGTCTGATCCGATAGGCCAAAGTCTGTTTGCTATACCGGTCTCAAGTATATAGCTAATCTAGTCCCTTAGTGCGCAAGACGGATACTACCTAAGTAGGTACCCATGATTGATGATTGCTTCGGTACTATAACGTGCTCACACAAAAAGAGTCATATGATGGGTGCCATTAAATCGTCAAATTTCGCTCAAGTCTAAAGCTCTATAGCGATACATCTACCCTCCCGTACTCTCGGGATTGCCTGTTTTGTTTTTTAAGCCAAGCACGCCCGCGAGACCCGTAGCCTAGTCCTCGTCAAATAGCATCTCGTCAAATCTCATAGCAGGTATATTCTCCCGAAAACTCCGGCTGCCATGCCTCGTCGTATCTAAGGAAGAAACGAAGCCCATATCAAATGCTTCCAACGCAAATGCAAATATACCATAGAATATTCCCGTCAAACCTACTTGATTTGATCAAAGATTCTACTTGCGGGGGTGAGACGCCAGATCCTTCTTCACGGAAAGAGGACCCTGGTTCAGACGACGCTCGCCGTTCTGTCGGCTGTTGACGAAGTCGGGGTAGTTGAGGGTAAGCTCGACGGCGCCGTTCACAATGTGATCGGCAGCCTCCACACCAAGCATGAACGAGTGGTCCTGGTTACCGACTTCGTATCTCCAGCTGCCGAAGCGGCCACGGGAGTAGATGTCCATATCCTGGAGCTTGGGAAGAAGCTCCTTGAGAACTCCCTCACGCTCCAGGGCAGGGGTAGGGTAGCCGTGGTCGAACTTGCGGTGGTAGGTGGAGACGATCTCGTCCTCGGGCTTGATCATATCAGTGTTGATCAAACCTTGAATACAGTCCTTGAGAAGGTTGGCCTCATCCACTGGCTTCTTGGTCGACTGAGAGACCTCGAGCATGATGGACCAGTAAGGGCCCTCCTTGGCCTCAGTGCTCTGAGGCTTGCTGCCGTCAGCCAGCTGCTGGGTGGCGAGCTTGGCGTCCTTCTGGGGCTGGTTGTAGGGGGAGTAGTTGGAGAAAATGGTGGCACGGTAGAAGGGGCAGTTGTCCTCGGGGAAGTAGAGCTATGGCCATGTTAGTAAGTTTGTCAAATTGGTCATAAATTTTGATAACGTACCCAGCACTTGTCGCCAATGCGCTCAGGGCGCTCGCCTCGCAGACCGACACCAATGACGTGGGTCGACGAGTAGTATAGGCCCTTGCTGAGATCGACAAGCTCCTTGTTGTCCATAGCCTCGACCAGGTGGTCAACGGCCATGGTGGAAACCAGCTTCTCGTAGCCGATGGTGGTACCGTCCTCCATGGTGACGACCTTCTTGGCAGCGTTCACCTTGGAAACGGCACCCTTCTTGCCGAACCGCTTGTTCTCGTTGGGGAGAGTGTCGGCGACGGCGATCCAGATACCACCGGTACCATCGCGGGCAGGGAACTTGAAAGTGGCGTTGGGGCCCCAGTTTCCAGCAACCTTGTTCAGGATGACGTTCTTGGTGACGGTCTTCACATCAGGGGCAGCGACACGCTCACCGAGCCAAGCAGCTTGCATCTGTCATGTTGTGAGAATACTATCAATAGATGGGCGGAACTGGCAAAACTTACGTCGGTGGTGGGAACGGCCCAGACCTTGTAGTTGTATGGCCGCATGAAGATGTTGGCAATACCCTCACCAGTCATACGGATGATCCACTCATCGAAGTTCTTGGGCTTAGTGTTGGCAACGCGGCACTCGAGGGCGGCATCGATAAGACCGTTCATGCAGACAACTTGGTCCTCCTTGGGCAGCATGGAGATGTTGTTCTGGAATGGGTAAGGAACCCAGAGGCCCTTGTAGCGCACGTAGGAGATGCGCTGGTGGGTGTACCAGTCCTCATCTTTGGGCAGAGCCTCATCGATGCAGTCGTCGAAGTACTTGTAGTGGGAGAAGATAACGTGGCCGCCAACATCGTACAGCTACAGAGAGACTCGTTGTTAGTGCTGGTTCTTCCAAGCTGGCCAAGGGGTAGAAGGAGTGAACTTACGAAACCCTCGGGGGTGACATCTGTGGAAGCAAGACCACCAGCCTTCTCGCTGGAGTCAACGATCAACCAAGAGGCAGCGTTGACCTGGTGCAGACGCTTCGCGGCACCTACAGCTTATTAGCACTCTCTACTGCTTCGTTCGCGGACCAATTTGTACTCACCAAGACCGGTAGGGCCGGCGCCGATAACAAGAACGTCAACGTTGCTATTCAATTGTTGTCAATACAAAATATTCCGTCTTCCGGCTCGACAATGACAGAGGGGGCGGTATGCAAGTGGGAGGCCAAGGCAGGACCTCTGACGGTCATGATGAGGGGCAATGGGTGAAGCAGCTGCTCCAAGAGGTACTTACATGTCAGCCATTGTGCTTTCTTCTTTCAGATTTGTGGTGGTGACTGGTATGAGAGGGGATTCTCGAGTTCTTGGGACAGGAGAGTCTTGAGAGAAAGTTGTAAACGTCGGACGGTGAGGACGAGCGGTATTAGAATAAAACAGAAGACCCCACTCCTACCAGGATTCCCAAGCAGCTTAGTATTCTTCTAGATTATGTACCGGTTTGTTTACTTCTTGGGTCTATTGGACGTTGCGACTTGATGGAGGTGGGCGGTAGTAGTAGTGGTAGTGGTAGGTAGCGCGAGCAAAAGGTACCTGGGCCCAGGGGGAGCCACAGTCACCCTAACAGTGTCTACCCCTCATGTCCTCCCACTTCAGCTCGTGCAAGGGGAAGTACCATTCCCTGACCAGTACTCACATAAAAGTCGCGGGGTCGATCAAGGTCGATCCAGCCAACAAATTCGTCAAATTGATCACTTTTTCTCCTACACCGCACCAAAAGTCAAGCTATCTAACCTACCATGTAGATTCTTGTTTGTACCTCCTTAGTTAAGCGAGTCCCCGTCTGGACTCTCGACTCTGGACTCTTGTCGAGAACACCCATCCATCTCCATCACTTCTAGTAGTAGTAAAAATAGGGGGGGTATTCTGGGGGGGGGCTATACTGGAGACAGAGACCGCCCAGCATGGAAAAGAGGAGCTGGTTCGAAGCGCAGATCTCGGGACAGGTTGCACAGGAACTGTCGCTCACTTGCCCGAACTCGCTATGTTGTTTGTCCCCCTTTTCTCGATGCGCGCGTTGCGGAGGAGAGGCAGCAGACATGCAGAGAGGATGGCTGGCAGTTGAACTTTCTGAAAGCTTACCTGAGGCTTGGCGACGAGCTTGGATATTCAATTATGTTGTATGTGACGTGCTGCAAGACAGAGCTCTCTATCACACACACACCTACCTGCCTACATGTATTCAATAATAATTCAATTTCATCATTGTTTCCACAGCAGCCACGACAGTCTATCTTATACCCTTGCATTTCAATTTTGTGTAAAATGAAGCAATATCCACCGCCCGCATCTGTCACGCACTTCTCACATGTCCAAGCTTGGCTTTCCTGTTTCAAGCTTCCGTGAGAGGTTTAGATCCCAGATGCTGTGCACACACACACACACATACAGAGCCAAGCTGCCCGCCGTGCCCTGTCCGCTACTACTGTATGGTGCCATTTTAGTTTCGCTGCGGCAGCGTTGTGCAACAAACACAGAGTACAGATTGGCTTCCTCGCCCGTTGGCGTGGTCGACAACATGCATGAAGAGCCTAAAACAGCCAACACTCCAAAAAGGAAACACTGATGAACACCCCCAGCCGCCGGAGATCAACAGATAAGCGGCGTGGCCGTAAGCCTTTCTGCTTGCCCCGCGATTGGTCGCCGCCCTTTTTTCTCTCTTCCTGATCGCCCAGCGTCCTCAACGTGAAAAGCCTGCCATTGGACTACAAAAGACTAGAATGCATAGTCAGGAACAAACATACAGTAAACCCCTTTTTCTGGTCGTTGCCACTAGCCTAATAATACTACTTACTCACTACCATCCGCTAACTAGCAACCTTTGTTGCTCGAACGGCTCAATGGTGCACTACGGCGCCAATACTATCCGTCTATTTGCAGTAGCACTCAGCTTCCAGCTTCCATCAGTTCGTTCTGCTATCTATCGACCAAACCAAATGTTCTAAGGCACTTACTATATGCTCGATATGGGTGTGGGTGGGTGGTGGTGTGGCATCCCTCGCCGGCTTTATTCCACGGACCTTGCTTTTTCTTGACTGACTAGTGGGCGAACGTCGAATTGACCACGGGTTATGGGTCTTGACAGATCATCTAATTTCGATAAGAGCAAGCAGCATCCTCAGCCAGTCGTCTGTGCATGCGTTTGCGGCGCCCATCAACGAGAAGTCTCAAGCTCTAGGCTCCTAGCACCTTTCCTACCTACTCCTAGCCTCCTCCGGTCGCCACAAACAATTGAGGCTCTCGTTTATGTAAGGCGTGTGTACCTCCATGCCATGTAAGCAGCCTCCGGTTAAGCCTTCGGCAAGCCCCCGTTGGACGGCGACGCTGAATAGGAGATCGTTGCAGTTCTAAATTTCGTCGCAAGGAGTGGGGCAGATCTACGCAATCAGTTGCTGGGAAGAGGCTGCGAAACCGCCGTCTCATGTTGAGGTTCTGGCAGCACTGTTTGCTCAGTTGCCCGTCCCTCCCTTGCGCCTTGTGCTGGGGGGCCGCCTTCGAAAGGAAAAGACCGGATCTTCTGTCGATCAGGACAAACTACCTTCAGGGCTTGGGGCTGCTAAGCAAGCCCTTCCCGGGAAGAGTAGCTCACGATGGCTTAGCACGATTCAGTTTCGTGCTAATAATAAGTCATTTTCTGCAGTATGCGGTTCTCGTCGACTTCTACGCCCATGACGAAAGCTGTCTCACAAAGTGAGCTACCGACGGATGCGACAAAGCTTCTTCCACCTCTTACGCGGCCGATTTCTCTGCGCAATGGAGAAAATTCTCGGCTGCTGGGGTCCACAAGCAGTCGCAATGCATGATCGAGTTTCTGCGTCCCACCAAACAGCTTGCTTGCATACATACATCTGGCCTGAACTTAGGTAACCAATACGAGCCGGCCGACACTCTTCAAGATGCAGAGGGCTGAGTCGACACACGCATCTTAGATCCAGGTGACGCTATCATCAACTATAACCATTCTCGTGTTTCGAGAAGAGCGCCTCGTCTTGCAGTTATTCTCTGCTTACGAGGTGCATGTAAATGATTGCGCTTGAGTGTTGCCATAGTTCGTAGGCGGCCCTTGTGGACTTACAAGTAGCTTTCTACGGGAACGACAGGTGGCAGACGGGATAGTAAGTGAAGCAGTGAGAACCTTTTCCAGGGCGCACAACATTGGATCCCAGCCGCGCACGTACACGGCTGACCTTCGCGATGACCCGAGTCCAGCCTCTGTTTGCTTCAAGGCCTGGTCCCTAATGACTAGACTGGAGCCTTTCAGCCAATTCCTTGGGTGCTGCTGCACACTGTAGTCTGTGGCACAGTCGCTGTCCCGAGATTTGGGGACGACAACGACGAACTGCTCTCGGCGGTGCCCCGCGATGGTGATTCATTGCAACGCTGGCAGGCTGGCTTATTATAACTATGGGTGCGATGACGATGTCATCAGCAACAGGCATGGAACAGGAAGAGGCTCTGGCGCTCGGAACAGACCAGCATGGCCAGCTTGACGATGGGGAAGCGGGTCGCTGATTCGTCACCTCCTACGCCTTGCGCGCTGGAGAGTGGCCCCCGAAGATTGCTGTTATCGTCGACATATGTCGATGACAATTTACCTCTTTGGATGTCGGTTCCCATTACAGGCAAGCAAAGCAGGCAAGAGCTTGCAAGAGCTGGCTGGTTGCATGTGCATGTGAATCTTTTGGGGGGGTATTAAGCGGTATTGGGCAATGTCGGGATCATATCTATAACCCTGTATAGTGCACTATACATCTTAGATATCTGCAGGGGGGCTTTCCATCAGCGGGAGGAGCCCCCACCCAACATTGTTGCGCGCAGGCATTACATTGTGATACAATCTCGTCCTTGCCGGGGAACGCACAAATAGGCCGTAATGACCGGAAGGGAAGGATAATGCAACATAGGCTTTCCTTACTCTATCAATTGCATGCACGACGAATAACGATGACATGTCATGGGTTTCAGGGTCTGAAGGGGGGGAAAACGTGCCGTCACGAAGGATTTTAAGTTGTGTTGTGTTGATTGTAGTTTGGTGTTTGGTGCGATAGGAAGGCCTTGAAGGATTTCCCGCCAAGGGGCATCCGAAGTCTAGAAGCTGGTCTCCGGGAATGGTGCCAAGGTCTAGCTAGATGTAGGTAGACAAGGCCTTGGGGGGCGGCGACTATTCGAACGACAGCACCTGAGTATGCGACTAGTAACATTCAAGTTGATGTTTACCTACAGTATTGCTAGACATAAAAGTTTATCAATGTATGGTTATTTTGTGAGGGATCAGCCGGGCTGGGCAGGGCATTAAACAAGCCAGATTAGGATTTATCCAAGCAAGACCAACAGCAAGCAGAGAAGCAGTCTCGCAGTATTAGGCCCGATCAGATACTGCAATAACTGTGCACATCTGTGACGATCTTTGGCAGAGCTTGGGGCAGGCTGGCGCGTCCACCCCTAATGAAGTACCGGGCCCAGATACTTGCCCCCACTGCGATTTGATGGGAGTAAATGCGTGCTTCCCAATGGCCATCAAGTACCAACCAGCCAACCTCCCTATGGGCCTATTGGCCTGTGCCGCAAAATCGGAGGGCGATTCAGTCTAGCCCAGCCTGCTGCTGTTGCTGCTGCTGCTGCTAAAAGACAGCCTGTACTGTAGGTAGGTAAGTACTGTGGTACTAATATACTCAATGTACCTAATGTAGGTACTTGCGCTTCTAGTTTAGGCTGTATGTACTCCGTTCTGGGGCGATTAGAAGATTAATCTGAGAGGTACAGGTCACCTCACCTCTCACCTCACCTCCCCGGGGAACATTGGAGTGTGAGAGGGAGTGCATGCGGTGCATGCGCTGCTGAGTGCCGTATGCTTGTAGCATGGGCAAATGTAGGTATGTGCCCCCCTATCTCCTCGTCCCCCCTCCGCCCTCCTCCCCTCCCTACCACCTGTCCTGTGTGTCCTGTCTGTCCCAAGTTAAATCATCCCAGATCAAACCTGCGTAGTCGAGTGGAGCCCCTGCCATAACTCAAATAATGCAGCCCTTTTTTCCAACTTCCCAGTCTGCCCTCAATTGATTTATCTCCTCCTCCTCCCCTAAACAAACAATCAATCCGGTTTCTTTCCTCTCGCGAACCTTTTCTGAACTCTTCAATCTTCCTTTGAAGCCGGTCCAGACAAGGTCAACGCTCAACGCGGTCTTGGAATAGTCATAACTCGACTTCCACTCAAATATATCCCGGTCCATTCTTGGCCATCTGCACTCGTTACATCCTTTCATTCTTGATCTGTACTACCCCCCTTTTAACAACCTTTTAATCTTTTCACGATACCATCGACAAAATGAGCGGCGAAGAGAAGCACCGTATCTCGGGCGAGATCCCGCGCCCTGAGCCCAAGGGTCCCATTTTGCCCGCCCCTGCGACCGACAAGTCGGATGCTCTTGGCCTGAGCCTGAACATCCACCCGGCACTCTATGTCACGTACGTCGATGAGCCCCCGTTGCTGCGCGCTTCACCGGTCGCGAAGGAATGACAATCGCTAACCAAGAGGCAAACGCAGAGTCTGGATCGCTTGCTCGTCATCCGTCATTCTGTTCAACAAATGGATTCTCGACACACTGAACTTCCGTAAGTCGCACACCACCCGCACCGATTCGCGCGCTCGCTGCCGTGAAACACAATACTGAGACTAGACAGGTTATCCCGTCATCCTCACGACGTACCACTTGACGTTCGCCACGGTCATGACCCAGATTCTCGCCCGCTACACCCACCTCCTTGATGGCCGCAAGACCGTCAAGATGACTGGCCGCGTCTACTTGCGCGCCATTGTGCCCATTGGTGTATTCTTCAGTTTGAGCTTGATCTGCGGCAACCTGACCTATCTGTACCTCAGTGTTGCCTTCATTCAGATGCTGAAGGCCACCACCCCCGTTGCTGTTCTCCTTTCCAGTTGGGTCATGGGTATTGCCCAGCCCAACATGAAGGTCTTGTTGAACGTCTCCGCCATCGTCGTCGGTGTCATTATTGCCTCTTTCGGAGAGATCAAGTTCGTCTGGGTCGGCTTTTTCTTCCAGATTGGCGGTGTCATTTTCGAGGCCGTCCGTCTCAACTTGGTCCAGGCTCTCCTCAGCTCCGCCGAGTACAAGATGGATCCCTTAGTCTCCGTGTACTACTTCGCTCCCGTCTGTGCTGTCATGAACGGTCTTGTTGCCCTCTTCTGGGAGGTGCCCAAGGTCTCGATGGACCAGGTTTACCACGTCGGTCTGTTCACGTTCTTCCTGAACGGTCTTTGCGCCTTCATGCTCAACGTTTCCGTTGTGTTGCTGGTAAGTCTTACAAACCCGCAATTCCCCTGAGGCCAGATGCTTACAAAATCAACCAACTATAGATCGGCAAGACCTCCTCCCTCGTCATGACCCTTTGCGGAGTCCTCAAGGATATTCTGCTCGTTGCTGCTTCTATGATGATCTGGGGTACTCCCATCTCCGGTCTTCAGGCCTTTGGCTACACCATTGCTCTTGGTGGCATGGTCTACTACAAGCTTGGTTACGAGGCCCTCAAGGGTTACGCTGCTGAGGGCGGCCGCCAGTGGGCTGAACTCGGCCAGTCTAAGCCTGTTCTGCGCAAGGTCATCGCTATCTCGGTTGGCCTGTTCGTCATCTTTGTGCTTTTCGGTGGCTTGGCCCCGACATACGCCCCTGAATACGACCCTTCCAAGTACATGTCCGAGGCTGCTGCCAAGTACGGCTGGAACTCATGAGGGAGTGAGACTCGATGAATGGGTAAAATACCCATTCATCATATGACATTTGATATTACGAGGCGAGGTCCGGAGTTCATAATGGCAACACCGCCACGATATGATGATGACGTGGTGGTTCGGATCACTGGGCAAACCCCCACCCAGGCTATGAAAAATGGGATCATAGCAAGATGGGGATTCTCAAATTTCCAGTACATAATTTGCACCTATCTTCTTTATTCCCATTTGCGCCCTTCTTTATACAAGGAAACCTCATGATTGGATCCTTTCTCATTCGTGTCATGGATTTCTTCTGCGGAAGGACCTGGCACTGTCTGATTGTACAGCTATAGAACACAGGAATGGCGTCGAGAGCATGATGACTCGGCTGGACGGAGATATTTCACGAACAAAAAGCGTGTCCGGATGTAACTTAGAACGGCGCTGGGCGAATAGACAAATCTTGAATGTACAACCACCCATTTGGCCTACTCTGAAGCGAGAATCTGAAGACTCTTTAACGTGCAGTGAAACCATACACTTGATTTGAACCGAAGACCATATTCTTTTGTAGTAGTACCTAATACATCACGAAGCTTATAGATAGGAACTAAACTGATAGCAGATAGCAAAATGCAGACGACACTACCTAAGTTAGCACGACCTGGATCTCGGTTGAAATACCCAGCTGTCCTGTGGCGTATAGAATGCATGACTACGCCGCATGCCATTGATAATTTGACAATCGCCTAATATATACCCATTGCCCATAGATGCCGAATACGATTATTAAGAAAGGTTCGGCCGTCCTACGTAGAGTTTCGTAAGATATTCTCATAGGCCTCAACAATGAAACCCTACCAAAAGGCAATGCACCTCACCTCGATGCTTTCCCTTGCTACTCCGTAGCCTGCACTCCCGGGATCGGGACTAGCGGGTGGCACTGCTGGCGCTTCTGCATCAGGCCCCTCGACACCCAAGGAAGCGCTATCAAAGAATTTGAGAACAATGACCTCGTCCGGCTTCTACTCTCTCCAAGGTAGTACCACTGCGGGCCAGCGGGGACGGCTTTCTGGGTGTCCGCCGCCCAGAAGCCCCGCGCATATTCGGTCCTCGGCCGCCAGTACGCCGGCTCGTTCCGCGGCCGCCCGGATTTCCGGCCGCCAGCTGCGAATCGCCCGCCGCGCCCGCAGCGGTGTGTAGTCGCGGTGCGGCGTTCTGGATGGCTTCACCTGGTCGGAAGACCCCACGTGGGTGGACTTGTTGTCACACAGGGCTTTGAAAGCCGAGTCCGGCTGGGGTACGGTGAGATCGCCCTCGCCTTCGGTCGCAGTCGCTCCTGAACCTCGACGGATGATGCTGTTGGTGATAAAGATGTTTTTGGCGCCGGTCAAGTTGAGCATGGATCGGACCACCTCAGGGTAGTATGTTTCCTCTGGCACTGACGCCCACGCCGAGCATGACGTCCACTCCCCCGAGATACTGCAGAAAGACACAGGCTTTTTCAAAAGCCTCATGAACAACCTGCACGTTATTGGCATCGGCATTTTGAAAGCCTTGGGCCATATCGCACGCGATGGAACGTCCAGCTCTCCCAGGGTGGACCTGACGGCCGTCCACCGACCCTCCAGGCCGTCCACTAGCTATATCGTGCTGCAGCGGTACCCCGAGCTCTCCCACGCGAGCCGCCACGCGGCGCACACGGACGTGGGGAGCCTGAAGGCGCTATTCTGCAGCTACCGGGGCCTGCAGGCGCAGAACCCGCGCACCGGGGAGTGGCGATACCTCGAGGCGCGGCCGGGGTGCGCCGTCGTCAACGAGGGCGACTCGCTGCGGTTCCTTGCGGGCCGACGTCTCCGCTCCGCCTTGCACCGCATCGTCCTCTACCCCGGCACCACCATTCGCGACCGCTTCTCGTGCGCCTACTTCCTGCGGCCCGAGCTGAGCGTTAAGTCCGTGACTCGAAATCACAGTTGTCGGTGCCGCAGAGCTGTTCGTACACCTTTCTAGTCACTTCCAGCCGGCTGGGTACAAGCTTCAGGCTGCATATTTTAACCATCCTGCCTTTCTCCCTGGCCCAAAACTTGATCCATACGCCGGTGCCTGGCATAACGCCTGATCCCAATATTCCTACTAAAGCTAACATCCGGCCCATGATGGCTAGGAGAGCGGCCCATTCCATCTTCAAAACGTGGGTGTAGAACTCATGGGTTGACGTGAATTTGAACACTCTGGAAGCTACGTATATTCAGGTTAGCACCTTTGTTCATGTCTGTCTTGTTTGGGGTATTGCCTGGAGTCACCTTCCGGCTTGGTCTCTGCTGAAGCTACTCTACCAGCCCAAGTCGTCTCCAAAGCCCATTTGCATTCCCCCATTACATGTCTAATATCGGACATAAGCTTGAGTATGGCGGGATGCTGAAGAATGGCGCCTACTAGCTCATCGTTGAAAGCCGTGGTAGAAAGTACCTCATAAAACCTAACCCAGAAAGCCGTGACTTCATCGGTCTTTTCGGGTATATCCAGAGGGCAAATCAGACTTGCGGCTTTGACGTTGATGATAACCTTGAGTACATGGATATCGACATCGGCACTCAAGTCACGGCAACCAACATCGGTTTCGAGTGGGAGCTGTGCGACGGAGGAACTCAGGTTTGCAACGGGGTATAGTTTTGCTTCTAAATCACGTGAGCAGGGATCTTGTCTCTTCGGCATGTTCACCCTGGCCATGATTGTTGCCGTTATTGTCGCGGTCGTCGACTGCGACGGAGTACCTGGAAGGTCACCCTTGCGCTTATCTCCTGCCTTTCGACGCCTACTCGAACGGGTAAACACACGAAAGCAAAACGTATGATTTGGCGGGGAGAGTAGGAATAAAAAGGGGTAATGAAAAAGGAAACGGAGGATGATCAATCCAGTCATTCTCATACCTTATCTTGAGAAAACCCCATTACACGCATGCCACGATATAAGTACCACGAATGTGTAGCGGCCTAGCAAGAGCGGGTTGTCTACATAACCTATAGATAGCATCGAATTTCAGGGGCAACCCCTGCTGCTCTCCTGTTCTGTCTTCCATTACCACCCCACCCCCACGTTCTTCTAGACTCTTTAGTATATCGGCACTATTTCAATAGCATGGGACCCCTTTTGGCTAGATGCATCTTCGCATGGGGTGCATCATTGGGGTTATTCTACAACTCTTCTACCATCTGGCTGAAGTACTGGGGCGACGATGTTGCGTCTGAAAAGCTAATTCACCCACTTGGCTACTGGGTAGGCATGTACGCCATGTTCAAAATATGCTGCCTACTGTCCTTGATCGGCCTTGGTAAATTTATATGGGTGATGTCCATCAAGAAATCTGGAGCTTACCTCCATCAGACCATTCTACATACCCTCGTTTGCGCACCACTACTATTCCTGACAATGACAAATCAGGGTACCATTGCGAACCTATTCTCTCGAGATCTGAATCTTATAGACACGGAGTTACCAAATGCTCTTTTCAACAACACCCTCTACAATAGCTTTGCCGCCATTTACCAAGCCGCGGTCATGGTCCGCCCCCCTCACCCTATATCGCAACCAGCTACCCCTTCTTGATGGCACTGGTGTGGGCATTACAGCAGTTCGATCTTCGTACCTCGAGGCAGCTACGGATTCGAACCTTGAAGCAAAAAGCCCCCTCTAGTAAGTCCACTGTTTGACTCCTCCCCATTGTTTGCGCACCCATTTACGATCCCATTATTCACACACTTCCTTAATACTACCAATAACATTATAACAATTTGAGCTTTCGGCTCCGTCTCGGAGAACCGACATAACAACCTTGGCTTTCTCAATACGTCACAGCGACCAGCCTAACTCCTCATTATGGTCCAGTAATGACTGGCCCTGGTAGGTCCCAGCTTCTAATGCGTATTCCGTGATTGCGTATTGGCTGGTTACAGGTACGTATTCAATATCATTGTCGTGGTCATGGCAATAGTACTTGTCATTCTGGCATTGAAGCTGAGAACACAAGCGGGCTTTACAGGAGCCTCGCTGGTGCCGCTCATGAGTTTTGGCGACATTCTCTCCGGTATTTCCATGCGCTGGATCTAGATGGAGAGCGCCATAGTAGCAGTAGGAAGACTTAAGACGTTGAACGAGATGGTTTCACCAGAAGATCGCCCCAAAGAGGATGTGATCCCTCCCCCTAAATGGCCTACCAATGGAAAAGTCGAGCTGAACCACGTCTCGGCAAGCTACGAGTATGTCTGCCTCTTTCATCATGATGCTTTGTGGGAGTCTAATTGTTGGAATTTTGGAAAATCACGAGGAAGGGTGTCTCACCAGGAGGTGGCGGGGGCAGTCGTGCCTTTGCCAGTACATGATACCTTGATGCTCCCATACAGAGCCAGTACTCTGGATAGAGCCGAGTAAGAAAGCTGTATGAATTGAATAGAATAAGTTATATATTCATTTTTCGTCTTTAGAAGCCCTTCGGAGAGTTCGGTGGGTAGTAGAAGAGGAAATAGTAAAGCCAGGTGTGTAATATACTCCGAACTCCCTGCTGGTGGTTGCGACGATATGTGCCCGAGGTAATGTCACGATTGGTGCTGCACTGTCAGCCAACAAAGAAGCAGAAGCGGCATGCAGAGTCATAAGCCAAGGTTAAAATGCAAGTGAAATGGTACATCCCACCGTGAAAAAGGGGTTGTGGTAGTTCTCGGTTCTATCCAAACATACCTCTCCCATCGTTGCATCCAGAGTTACGGGAAGCACCTCCAATACATCTTTCCTTATGACCAGGAGCCATGTGATCCTTCTACCCGCTCGAGATTGGGTGGATTGGGCAAACGAATATGCCTTTATTCAGTACGTTTGCAGATGTAAGTCTGAGTGGGCTGGAGGAATGACTAATACTTAAAAAATAATAACGTGTTACCTGACGAAAACGCGCGCCCAGATGTCGGCTGCGTGGTCGTCGCCATCAATTACCGCCACACGCCATCCATATCCTGCGGCCACGAACAATGTAGTACATGGCTACGAATGAGCCACGAGCAACAACGTCGCTAGCGAGTTAAACCTGGATGTCTCTAACGTCTTACTCAGCGGCCTCTCCGCGTACGTCATTATTAACACCGCGGCGTCATGTGCCCCTGGAAAGCCTCCTCCCTTGTAACTATTGAACCCCTATTTGCCTCAAGCATGCTAACCCCCGGGCCCCCAACGCCCCGGAAGTAGGTGCTTCTTAGCCCTGTCGTCGACAACATGGCCACAACGGACGGGGTGTTCGAGCGCCCGTCCTGTGCCCTGGCTGACCGCAGCCCGCATGACCATGTACCGGGACCAGTATCTGCATCCCGGAGGGACGAAAGATAACGCAGGCCGTTGGTACGCCTCCCCGTGCTTGGCGCCCGCCCACCTTCATAGGCACCAGCAACCTGGCCCCTGAGGCGAGGCGATATGCCGACGGCCTCCGCGCTGCCGGGGTTTCCACTGACCTCGTCGTCAACCGGGGCGGAACTCATAGTCTCCTGGTGATGGCTGCGTAAGTACTAAGATACGCTCCCGTCTTTCCACCAGCTGACTTGTTCAACGTTTCTTCCCTCAAGTATCCACCAAAATGGAAGAAAGATGATGCATGATGGATGCATGCTCAGCATTTGCTCAAGCATTTGGTACGAGCTACAGCCCTGCCAAGAAACCTATCTTGCCCAGGTTCGAGCCGGGTGAAGAAGTTGGGGGTTTCGTACTCTCAGGAATAGACTGTTCGATAGGGTCTTTTGGTAATTAATTAGTTATATAGGAGAAATGGAGTTAGTGTCGATAAGGGGTACCAAATGGACCCCTAGAGGTGTTTAAGCTACTTTCAGGAAAGGGCGCTAATTGCACCCGCCATGTCACTCTCGTTGACGTCTGTTAAAGTGTGTTACGGTAGGATCAGCCAGACGGACGAACAGAGGGCAGAGAGGCTTTGTTGCCCGCAACATGATGATTGCGATTCGCGCTCGTTCCGCAGCTTGCTCGAGCCCGCCGGGCCGACGACCTGGCTTTATTGGAAGCCAAACCTCAATCGTCATAGGTAGGTAAGTATGTCTCTTATCTCTATCCAGAGAATCGATTTTCCTGGCTCGGCAACTAATTCCAAGACATGGTGCGCAAGATGGTTGGTTTGGGCTGGTATCGTATCGTATCGTATCGTATCGTGGCACACAAAGATGAAGAAGACCGGGGCCAGCAACACCCAGCTTGTCGTCTTGTCTCGCGCGATGGACCGCAACACCGCGGACGTCCGTTCATCAGGGGAGAATATTGACTTACAGCATCTGTGGCACGCGCGACTATTCGCGAATTATTCCGAGACAGCTACATATGCACATACTTAACTTTCACCCCAATCACGTTGAGCTATTGTTCAACCAGGGGTGGTTGTTGCCAAAATGTGCTCACTCATACGTAAATAAGTACTTAGTATGCGTGGGTAACACGAAGACCGAAAAGCTGTACTAAACAATGCAAAAGATAAAGTGAGAAAGTTTTAATATCTCAAGTAGTTAAATCATTAACATCTACTCTCGGTGCAACAGGATGGAGCATATATTATGGTATAATACAACATATATCAATACCCATGGTTCAATACTGGTGCTTGAGGTAGGTTGCTTGAGACATCCAAATCACTGAAAGACAGTTGACCTATGGAGCCCTGCCCATGGCTACATCCAAGGCGGATCGTCAGCACGTGGGTTGTTCTTGGTCAGATATAGGTTGAGATCAATCATGTTGCAGCGATCAAGAATTCACCGTCACTGAAACCATGGTGGTTGTACGGGGTTGCTTTCTACCATAGTTAGGTACAGAAAGCGAGGGATGCGGTATCTCCTCTAGTTCATCCCAGTCATGCTCGGCCGTCTGTCGAATATGTAGCAGTTGTGAGTGTTGATCCAAGCCCAACACTATTCGGAACCTGAACAAAATGTACTAATATTGACTTCTCCGTGACCTTAACTCCTTTGAAGCGCCAGTTCTGTTCCGCCGTTTTGGGTCAAGCATCGTTACTCGTGGAGAACACAGCACACACGGACACACAAGTCGTTTTGATTGTCTTTGTCAATGCTGTCAATTCATCAAGAGCAATTCCTAATCCGCTCTAGACCGTAAAGGATGCGATATACATCCCCCATTTCCCTTGAACCCCGAGAACCGAACGACATGAGAACGTGAACGAGGAAATTGCGTTTTATTTAGAATCCTGCAGATTTGTTAGCCGGGTCGATCGAGGGAGGGATGGTGCGTAAGGACAACATACGGAGAGGGGTGAAGAACCATCGGTTCTTGCCGCTGGTGTAGCGCTCCTCCAGCACCTTCTTCACGTTCTTCTTAGCATCCTCACGCTGGCTGACCTCCTTGAAGGTCTCGGCGGTGACGGCACCCTTCAGACCCTCGAGCTCGAGAGTGTAACGAGTGGGCATCAGATGGTTGTAGTTGATGGCCTTGACGAAAGGCTTGATCTTTGAGCGCTTCTCCTGGCGGGTCTTTGACATGCGGCGGGTGATCTTGGCCGGGTATCGCTCAATGCCGGCGACAAGGGCGTGACCGTAAGGGTGCGTCTTGTTGCCGCTGTCGACGGGCTGGATGATGACGACCTTCACGAAGGCAAGTTAGCAATTGAGCTGGTCGTGTTTGAACTCCTCGTGCTCCAAATAGTCATCGTGGCTTCCAAGGCTGGATATCTCGTAGTTGCGGCGGTCGAATAATTTTCGTCTCCCAAGTCTGCATCGTCTCCCCTCCACACAAGCACACACATGATTCTCTGGGGCGGGAGTGCGGGCTGTCGAAACATACCTTCTTACCGGCGAAACGGCCGCGGGTGATGATGGCAACTCTGCCGACCTTAAGGAACTTCATTTTGTCGTCGGGTTGTCGAGGGCAAGTATGAAGTCGGAAAGAGGACGTTGTGTGTGAGGATTGGTGATGTCCTTTGGCTTCCGTTGACCTACCGTAGCCGGAAAAGTTCCCAATGAAAAATCGTGGATTTGTGTGTAGGGCAAAAATCCACGGCCAATGAGAAAAGAGAAATTATGGATCCTGTGTGTGGCCCCGGCGTCTGATTAGATAACAGCGCTTTCCCACTCCAAAAGGTACATGATTGCAAGTACCTACCGATTTGATGCCGACAACATATTGAGAGACGGAGCTTTGGGTTGCTTTGGCCGAGGGTGGAGGTGGAGAGATAGAATGAGAATGGAACAAGTCGGCGGGCAGCTTCATTTGATGAAGCTGACCAGATCAACACACCCATGCATGCACAAGGTCAATCGCAACATTAAAGTTGAATAGCCTCACCATCTTCCGTTAATAAAGAAATTACCCGACTGCCTTCAGACTTGCCGTGAGCCTTGTTTTACACCAACTATATACATCATGGCGCCTCCCACCTATATCATCTCCAAGGTGGCCGACCCCATCTTCGCCCTCTTCATTGGTCTCGGCGCAGCTGCTACTCGGATCAACCGCGAAGAGAAGGAAAAGGGCAAGACCTCGCAGCAGACGATTGGTTCTCTACAAAGGTAGATACTCTCTATTGTAACCCTCTAGCAAGACTGCTAGCATCCTATAAGATAGTCATACTGACAGGTGCCTAATAAGCCGTCTTGGGCTCTCTAAGAAATCTTCGTGATCCGAACACCAACATCAGACTTCGAACCCGGGACCATACTCCTTCTTCATAGCCTCGCGAACTATTTGCCCACACAACTTGGCTGTGGGGTTCGTGGCAACAGCTAGACCCTTTGCGATCTCATTCCCGTACCGTCCACCCAAAGCAAAGTCTCTAGATGCTGCTTCCTCAAAGTCCATCTTACTCCAGCCGATTTCTTTGCGACTCTCTTGTATATTTATTTGGGCCCCGTCCGACAGCCCTTTCGCCGTCATATGATACAATGCCGCTCTCTGGGTGTGGGAAAGCGCTAGCGTCTTGCTGGCCTGGGGGGAGATGGATGCAAAGAGGCTCTTGGGTGTTAACAGCTTGACTGCCTCGTCAAGATCTGATAGTACCATTGCTGCTGCCTCCTTCTTCTCCGAGGATTCCGCGTCTTGGGCAAGGGCTGTTGGGTCCTTCGCATGCGACAACATCTTGTCGCCATAAAGTCTTCTCAAAGCTTGAGCTCTGTTGTTCCGGACGCTTGCGTATTGGGGGTACTCGGCGATCAGTTGGCCAAGATGTGCCACACAAGTCTTGTATTCCTCAGTAGGGTCTGGAACTGGGGTGTCAGTGTTGAGCCCTGCGAGCTGCATTTCAAGCTGCTGCATTGCCACCACTATGTCGCGTTCTCTCTGAGACACTCGTTCATAGATAGAGGGCTGGTGAACGTTCGGGTCCTTGGGTAATGTCGAGTCTATCAGAACGGCCATCAGGGGGTTCGATTCGGGATCCTTCATCTTCTCCAGCACATTCTCGTCGCGCCGGCTGAGTGAGGTGGGATCCATGATAACTTGGTGGCTTGGGGTTTGAAATATCGAGCTGTTCGATATACCAATCACAGTACTCTCGGTACAGGGAAATCCTCAAGTACTGGCAACAGTGTTATGCTGGCTTAAGTTCGACTCGAATCTTGTGGTGAAGTAGACTGGGCTAAAGTAGAATGGTACTCGGATGATTTTGGTCTTCCCATGAATCGCAGACGGGGAACGATGGGGAATCCTAAACAACAAAGCACAGCACCACAGATGTTTACCAGGGTGCGATGGTTGTTTTTACGGCTAACTACCGATCCTAGGCAAAGCAATTGATAAGTATTTCCTCATTTTCTGGCAGGTGCATATGGCATTGAGTCGAGATGCAGTCCTTGGCGCATTGATCTGAGAGGATGACGCTATCTGAGTGGTCAGTTGAGGCGGCCCCCGTGGATGGCCGTGGGTAGCCGAGCGGGTTTGCGCGCTGGCCCGAGTCTATCAGAGGCGCGGCCGGCATTCCGCCATCAAGGATGCTAGGACAATGGGATATCCGCATCCAAGCTTTTTCCACTCAAAGGCAACACCAGAAAGCCGTTGCCCATTGCGCATTGTCTCGGGCCACATGAGCTAAGCAAAGAACCTCCAGTGCGGAATTTCTGAACCGGCATGCCTACCCCTCGGATGGCAACCGCTGGTCCGCTCTTGGCCGTTGCTGGTCTGTCTGCCTTGGGCGGCTTACAAGTCCATGTTAATAACATTCGGTATTTCACACAATGAACTTCGCTCATACTCATTGACGAATCTATCAAGGCTCTTTCTGACGTGAATTAAGGTGATATTCAACGACGACACCGGGAATTGACCATACTCCGGTACTTCGTGATACTATCTTCATTGACCTACGGACCTCCTTTTACAACAGAGCATCAAACCAAGCCCGTTTCAACACCACAAGAAACCAAACATGGCGCCATCCGCAGTCTCCGAGCTACCCGTCGGCCAGACTGCCGACATGCCTTCTTCTCAGATTGACAACTTAGCCCATACAGACGACTTCGCCGTGCAAGCGGGAGTCGGCAACTTCCAAGCCTACGACCATGTTACGTGGTGGGTGGGCAATGCCAAGCAAGCCGCGTCCTATTACAACACCCTCTTCGGCTTCACAACTATAGCGTACAAGGGCCTCGAGACGGGTAGCCGGTACTTCACCTCCTATGTAGTGGCCAACGGCGACATCCGCTTCGTCTTCACCTCCCCTATCCGGTCACATACCCACCTGCCCGAGGAGGAGCCCATCACCGAAGCCGAGAGCGCCTCGCTCCGGGAGATGCACGATCACTTGGAGCGACACGGCGACGCCGTGAAGGACGTCGCCTTTGAGGTTGACAGCGTCGAGGGCGTCTACGCCAAGGCCATGGCCGGCGGCGCCGTCTCGGTGCAGGCGCCCACGCGGGTCCATGACAAGCAGCACGGCGCTGTCGAGACGGCCGTTATCCGCACGTACGGCGACACGACGCACACACTTATCTCGCGGGGCACATACCGCGGCGTCTTCCTGCCCGGGTTCCGCGCCCAGTCCCCGCCGCCGTCGAGCGTGCAGCTGCCGTCCGTCAACCTGGCCCGCATCGACCACTGCGTCGGCAACCAGGGCTGGAACGAGATGGTGGCCGCCTGCGCCTTCTACGAGCAGTGTCTCTCCTTCCACCGCTTCTGGAGCGTCGATGACTCGCAGATCTGCACCGAGTTCTCGGCCCTGAGCTCGATCGTCATGGCCTCGGCCAACAACCTCGTGAAGATGCCCATCAACGAGCCGGCCCCCGGCAAGAAGAAGTCCCAGATCGAGGAGTACGTCGTCTACAACTCGGGCGCGGGCGTGCAGCACATCGCCCTCCTCACAGCGGATATCATCACCACGGTGACGGCCATGCGGGCCCGGGGCGTCGAGTTCATCTCGGTGCCGCCCGTCTACTACGAGACGATGCGGAAGCGCCTCGCCACCGAGAAGCGGTCCTGGGAGCTCCAGCAGGACTTCGAGACCCTCGAGCGCCTCAACATCCTCATCGACTACGACGAGGGCGGCTACCTGCTCCAGCTCTTCACCAAGCCCCTCGTCGACCGCCCCACCGTCTTCGTCGAGATCATCCAGCGCGAGCACTTCGAAGGCTTCGGCGCCGGCAACTTCAAGAGCCTCTTCGAGGCGATCGAGAGGGAGCAGGCAGAGAGGGGTAACCTGTAGTATACGGACGCAATGGAACACTAATACCGAGAAGAAAAAAACGGGGAGATGCGGAAAATATCGATAACGGCCAAGCTGCCGTCCGTTACTGATAGGTATGAAGTATGAAGGGCCCACACCACAGAGAATACCTGTGGGAATTGCAAAGTGTATATACTTATTTTTGAGGCCATATGGGTTGTCGGTTCACGAGCCCATGATGAAAGGAAGGCATTTGTCGTTATTAAGCAAGCGTGTACATATCCATATCAGCAATAAGAGGCTGTTCTTTATCATCACTGTCACTGCCATCATTATGTTGAATCAGTAATGAATTGATGTTCTCCGAAGTGCTGTTCTCCAAAGCACTCAGGCTCATCAGGGCTCTCAAGCCCTGTCCCAGTATATATATACAACTTGGAGGAGATGGAAAACCCCAGCTTCACCCAAACTGTACCCAACCAATAGAGGCAAGTATTCTTCCATATGGGGAAGCGTACGCGTCATTCGCCTCCAAACGCCTGTATCCTTTTCTATCCTTAAAATTGCTCTTGGCCGACTCGCATCATGGGCTTGTCCTCTAAAAGTCAACGAAGATTCTGAATGAAGACCTCACGAATCTATATCCATCGCCCCTCCCCCATTAGCGTCCCCATTGACATGAGCCGCTGGCGCACCCCCGTCTACCCCATTCATCACCAAATCCGGATTGGGATCATCTCTTGCCCTTGTGTCACTCTGGCACCCCGGGCAGTTGTGCAGAATTTCGTGCGCAAACAGATCGCAGTCTATGCAAAAGTGATTACGGCATACCTCACATGCGTATCGGCCTGACTCGCTTAGACCCTTGGTGTGCGGCTTGGTCGTTTTAGCCGGGGCAGCAGCACCCGCATTTCCACCAGCACCTGCTGCCGTGGTTTCGGATTTATCTTTCCCCTTGCCCTTCGCCTTCGGCGGTTCGGGAAACGGAGCCAAGCAGGCATAGCATGCCCTGGAGCGACTGGCTTTCGACCAGGAAATCTCCACCCAATTCCGTAGAGGGAAAAGATGGTGATATGAGCGAGCCAGATGGGTGGAGAGAATGAGAGTCAGGCCGCAGCCGGGGCATTCGGCTGGTAGGCGGCACACTCTTGAGCCGCAGCGCGTGCAGTCGTAGCCCTCTCTGGTGGGGCGGTTATGGCAAGCGCAATAGTTGATCGTATCCCCTTCTGCCAAGGTGCGTGAGGGGAAACCCATCATGAGCAGACTGGCATTGTTTTGCTCTTCCGTGCGTGTAGCTGGCGGTGTCGTAAGCTCGAGGAGTAAGTCGCGGAAATGCTGTTCGTGGAGTGCTATCCGATAGCCGGAATCGTCGCCTCCATTTGTCTTGCTGCAAAGCTCGGCGCAGATGGCTACTTGTGCTGCGATTCCCACCACTGATACCCGTACGCGGTCCTTGATCAACGAGCCGATTGTGTCGTGAATGTCGCCAGGATCGCTTGACATGAGGGCCCCGAAGACGATGAGAACTTCTCGTGTGCCATGTGAAGGAGTATTGCTGCAGGTGACCTATGAGTAAGACGGCCCGGATAAAACGTATCGATGCCGGGAAAGGCTTCAGACAAAGAAAAACTTACAATAGAGCACCTCTACACATCTCCAGCGCGTTCTGCAAACTGGGACTACCCTGAGGCTCTTGTTTCACCCATTCCTCCAGCTTTTCCAAGTGGTCGCCAGGGTTTCCGCTCATATCGCTGATGCGCACGGCGATGCCGTCCCTCATACCCACGATGCTGAGCTGTGAGATGGGATTTTGCTCAAAGTATTCTCGTACGAATTCCCGCGCGTAGGCCATGGTCAGCTCGTGTCGACTGGGCAGAAGGTCCTTCTCAAGCATGGCAAAGGACAGGTCCAGCACGAGCACCAGGTGTCGTATTATTCCTCTCTGGAGGGGTGTAGTGTCTTTGAGCAGGCGCGCGCGCTTCTGTGCCTCGGCCAATCCATCGATGGCGCCCTGCAGTGTACCGTCTGCGCCCTCCAACACGGTATCCCATGATCGCTGGAGATTCTCCCAGGCAGCCGTCTTCTGCTCCTTGCGCCCGCCCTTTTTGCCATCGGGTCGTGTTCGTCCGCGCGTGCCATGGGGATTTCCCGAGGTGACCTGGAATTCATCGTCGGAGCCATCGTTGCCGTTGTATTCGCCGTCGGAGTCGGCCATTGCGGAGGTGCTTTTTGCAAGTGAAGTTTGTGGAACGATGGCCTACGGGTGCACAAGTTGCGCAGGCAGTCAGTCACCCCCAAAGATGGGAACAGGTAGTGGAAAGGGACTCCAGGGCTGCTTTCCAGGTGCCCTTGGAATAGGGAGCTACTGCATGGAAATCAAAAGTTGTAATCAACGCAATGGATAAAAAAAGAATCGTATTTGGCAAAACCTAAGATCGGTAACGGTAAACCCAACCGCCAGGATTTCACATAATCTGCCCCCCAAAGAATGTGTCTTGATCTCCTGCACGTAGGAATAGAAACAACTTTGAAGGGAGGAAAAAGAATGAGAGTCAAGCGAGGCTGTCGTCAATTGTGACGCACTTTACTTTATCCTTAGCCTTGTCGCTTTGTCTTTCCATGTCTTTGGGCGGTTCCTCCCTATCATAGGTAACCTAGGTGCCAATTACTAGAGGTACATAAGCTTGGGTGTGGGGCAGTGGGCAGTGGGCAGCAGGCAGCGGGCAGCCAGTGGTTGGGTATATTATGTAGTGACAGCAACAGCGGCCCGTGACAGCAGCAGCGGCCAGGCGGCTCTGCTCAGTGCCCAGCGACTACTAAACTCAACTTTTCTCCACCATCGGTAATTAATATCACATCTCAAGTGAGGTAGGTATCCATCACCCTACATCCACTTAGCATGCTCTAAGGAGTTTGCTACCTGATGCACGAAATACATGTAGGTAGCACTTACATACAGTTGATCTACATTGCTTATTCCCACCTACAGGACTATTCCATTGTGAGAAATCCCATCGCAGTAGGTACTGCATCAAATTACCTGTGTAAACAGGCCCCTACTTCATGGCCCAACCGAAGATACAGAGCACTTTCTTACTCATGTTCCACCCAACGCCTAGCTGCGCTACTTGGCTTACGTGCTGCTCGAGAGAAAGCATTGCACAATCGGGCCCGAGATCGTAAATATAGATCCGAGTTGAGGATCGTTAGGAACGAACACGTGCGTGGGGTGGAGAGATTATATCCTGCAAGCCCCCTGCCCCCCTTGTATTAAATCATATTCCATCCGCATCACTATACCAAGTGGAATTCCCCGGTGTAGCACCACATTTACACAGTGGAACAGACTCGATATTGCTGTCCGGGCGAATGCCACTTCTTGTAGTCATCTCGGACACGGGCGGAACAGAGGCAAAATCACAAAATCACGGTTGCATATAGTTGAAATCGGCTGTAGCCAAGTTGGGAGTCTATCATACGACATCATATACATTAGCCGCGTAAATGGGGTATACTATCAACTATGCTACTAAACTCGCCCTCGCCCTCGCCCTCGCCCGTTTTCAATACGACCAAGAATATCTGCCATTTGAATCATGTTGTATGCCTGGACCAAGATATGCTGCTCCTCCTCCTCCTCTAGTCGAACTTCAATCGCTCGCGTATATCGTATAGCTGAACAGCTTGACTCATTTCCCTACATGCACCCCTGTCGTGGTACATGCTCTTCGATGGTCGTGTTCCGCGTCATTAAAAGAAAAGACCCAAAGTGGTCTTGGTAGAATGCTGCTTGTTGGAATGGGACGTGTCGCCGTGGATAGGCCAAAAGTCCGCCTGTAAATCCAAAAATAAATAAAATGATAACGAAGTGGTATACCCTGGGAACCAAAAACTCCAACTCCGTGGTCAAATGAGAGACGTGAATAAGATTAAGGATAGCCGGTCACCGGTCCCGTCGCGATGGGCCAGTCGTCCTCGGTTATGCTGGACCAGAAGACCCAGACCATGATGACGGAAAGCAGAGTGAACAGTGTCTCGAAGAGAGCACCGTCAATCTTGCCCATAGTGCCGTTGCATATATAGGGGCTAATCGTGTAGTTGAAGACCTGGCCGATGGCGAAGAGAACGGCAGCGCCTGTCAGGTAGGCCATGGGTCGGACCTCGCCCAGTACACGCAAGACCAGAATGGCCTCGAGAACGAAGAAGGCGACGAGAAAAACCAATGGCGCGAGCTGGTACAGGACGTAGAGCGCAATATGCCGGTTGCCCGGTTGGTAACTGCTGCTGAATGTTCCTGTCCATTGGAATCCGGTGTCCAGGGCAATATAGCCAGTGCCGACAAGAAGAACGGCGCCTGAGATTGCCATCAAACCAATGGAGATCGGCGTCCCGTCGTCAATAACCTGGTATCCAACGACACCGTTTAGCATCAAAATCCACGTCGTTGCGATCACCATGCCAATGTGAATGCCGGTAAATGCCTAGCTGAGAGTTAGTCCATGCGCCCAGGTCAGGTAGGAAAAGAACGGTTCAAAGCTTACAATTCGGACTGTGGAGCTCAAAGGGAATTCGCCCACGCTGAAAATCTCGCATACTTCAAGAATCATATATGCAACGAGGAACAGTTGCATTTCCCTGTCAAGAAGTCAGTTACACGCCGAACAATATGAAGTCGTGTGAGAAGGGGCGGCTGAGCTTACCTCCGGCCAACAGCTGCTTTCTTCCTCTCAGATAGCAACAGTAACAACACTGAAACTAAAATGGCGATTGCGCAAAGTAATATAGAGCCCAGGTTGCCCAATTGGCGGCCACCGCCCAGTGGGATACCCTCTAGCTTGCAGCCCTGCCATGGTCCCGTCTGTGTGTGCGAATTTGATAGAAGCTGCATCACCAGGTCAGTATTAAAGCGATAGCAGCGACGGTGCTGTATAAGTACATACATTGCACACAGGTAAGGTTGCATCTCGGCAGAAGGCCTGTTATCCGTGGAAGCTGGTTAGCAAGAATAATCGCAAGATGGCGTGGTGTAGAAGTCGCGCGCTCGCGCGCAACAGGATTAAACGCACCTCGAACTTTCCAAATTCCGTCGACCCCATTTGATTTGTGTGATTGGGCGTGCCAATTCGATATTATTGTGATATGTATGGTATTAAGTAACTTCGCACAGAGAGGCGCGCAGGTCTGTGCAATGTCTTCGACAGCTTATCTCCTCCCGCTGCTGGAGCTTAGAATTTCGGTTGTCGCAGGTGACGGAGCTTTGGAGAAATAGACGGAATGGAAGATTCGCTTGGTGCCGTCGGTGGTTGTTTGGTAGTGGTAGTGGTAGTAGCAGCAGCAGCAGCAGCAGCAACAACAACTCGCTTACTTGCTTCAGCGTCGAGCGACCGAAACCGACGAAAGCGGCGTTGGATACAGTATGTGTAGCGAAGATGGTGTGAGTATGTGAGGTGTGGTGCGTGCCTTGACTCGCTGCGACTGAAAGGGACTCGACCTCGATTTCAATCAACTGGGCTTGAGCCGTTCCTGGAACAAGTGGGTCGGTCGTCTGGGTCGGTCGGGTCTTGGTGCGATGCACTTTACTTGTAGCAGCGAAATATTGGTTTTCTTCCTGGTAGCCTGGGTTTTTGTTTTTGGGGGGGGCACTGTGACTCCTCCTATCTTCCCAGCCTCTCTTTGTATATAGAATGATCTTCTTTGGTCGTCCTGTTCTTCTGGCGATGTTGGTATCTCGGTAGCATCAATGACCAATGGTGTGTGGGCAGGAAGGAAAAGAACAGACGGAATGTAATCGAGGTGTCCAACTTCCAAGGCTCTTCTTCTTCTTCCTTCTTGACAAGCAAGAACTGCAGGGCAGTGGGTTGTTACGGCGACTCTGGGCCCCGTATAATTTAAAATCCAATGCTTTTCCCTGCTTGCTCCCAGCTCCCATTGCTCGCTTGCTGCTTGCTGTGCATCTGGAGGGGGAGAGCCGACATAATTGGAAGGTCGGGAATGAGGTACTAGGTCACTACGGCGTAGACAACACAGCCAGACCGACCTTCAGTATGGTAGTAAGTACCCAGGCTATAGGGAAGCTAAGCCTCTTAGAGGCCTAATAAAACATGCTAGTGGGGGATCTCTATCATTAGCCTGCCAAGCATGAACGCTCTGGGTTTAGCCTGGGAGGTAAGCAGGGTTCTTTAAACCGTTGTACCACTGGAAATCTTCACTTGTAATCTACCACCACTGCAAAACCTTGCCCGTTCTACCCGCCAACCAACCGCTGTTCAAAACGTTGGAGATGGCATGGCAGACCTTCTTGGGCGGGCATGGTGGTCCGACGTGGCCCATGCCATGTCACCTAGGAAAAATCCTCTTGCATTGTGGCAGACAGCACGATGAAGATGGAGACGGAAATGGAGATGGTGGTGGTGGTGATGGAGCCAGTCGGATTTGCTTGCTAGAATATCGTCCTGTGTCTTCATGTTGATATTGCTTACCGGTGATCACAGGATATGTCGCAAACAGTGACTAGACAGTTACATGCTTTTTCCCCACGAGGCATCCCAGCGCCCAGATAGGCGCATGCATAAACAGCAGTTGTTTCTGTCTTATGGTGTCGCGTTCCACATATCCAGCTTCTCCTCAGCTTCTCCTTATTGGCAACCGCAAAAGAAAAGGTACGACGAGGCGAGGCCGAGGTGGTTAATCGGCATTGAATGATCGACCTTAGGGTGGCAGGGAACCCGGAGACCCAGTTGGTTGCCCAGCCTCAAGTAAGCAATCTTGCCAGCGTTATGCATGATCCTGCTGATGAGCTGTATGACGGCGTGGACGGATGGGCCAACTCTCACCTTCTGGAATATGTCATCGGAGTCAGGTTCGATTTTGGTTTTTCTTTTCATAACCTTATACACAGCCTCCAGAGTGTGGGTTCCCGGATGCCGTATTCTGTCTTCTCAGTTGAACTCTTGAACAATGTATGTATGTAAGCGTAGATCCGTAGTCAGTGACATATAATGAACGGCTTGGCAGATTGGCAGATGTATGCAGGTAAGGTGACGGGATGGAAGCGTCGATCGCTGATTCGTCCTCAACCTCGATGCTCATCAAAATTGCTGGTCTGTTTCGGTCACTGGTCAAACGAGCTGAGTCCAACTGGCTGACCATTCAGGCTCCGTCCTGCCTGCACAATTTTATTTAATGTAGCATTACCCACACAGCACAATGAGCTTGCCACTTGTGGTGCCGAAGACGGTGATGATGTAAGTCGGAGATGCATTCCTACTCCAAGGGGATGCATAAGGGATGGCTGTGCCAATATCGCCACTGCAACGTGGGCAAAGATAGACTTCGTACCCCAGGCACCACCACCAAGTTGCGCAAACAATTCGTCTTAACGTACACGCATTGCTACCGAAATGCCTGAGGCAGAAGAAAGCTCAGGTTTTGGCTACCGCCGGAGAGCAAGCAGGGGGGTGTACGATCTCGCTTGCATGGATAATAGCGGCATCCATTGCAAGGGATCCCCAAAGTTTCAGCCACAGCATTAAAGGCGTCAGTCAACCTCACTGGCTCGCTGGGTGACGGCTATGGCGTTCGCTGTTGTTGCCACTACGTCTTGTCATCCAGTCGTGCCGGCGATGGTTTGCAGTAGCCTGTCTGTTGGTCTCAGTAGTAGTCCCTATCTAAATCTCAAGTGACTGACTGGTACGCGCTGACTGATGAAACCTCAAGCCTCAGTAGCCGCGTCAAGGTAGCAACGCCAAAAAAAACATGAAGCTCATATCTCTCCTTGATATGTGACGTGTGACGTCAATATTAAGGTTACAAGCTGGTTTGGTATCTAAGCTTGTCTTCGTCTCTTATCGTGACTACTTGTGTTTCAGCAAGGGCCATATCCAGGCCTTTGAGCTGGGCCGTGGGTAGAGTAGTGATGAATTTGTTGTATTTACTTCGGCACTGGTAGTCAACAAGATGACATCTTGGTTCGTTGTCATAGTACGCCTCTTATATCTCCGTAGCGACGACCCAACCTCCACCGGTAAACTAAAAGAAAACCCACGATAACTGCCACTACGCATTGACTCAATATCGATATCACGCAAGATATGGGCCGCTTCATAACGCCATCCCTATCAGCCTTGCGCGGCTGGGTTGAATTGCAGTAAATATTAGCGGTTTGTGGCTGGTTTTCTCGTGTGATGCTCTAAGGCGTCCCATTGGATACTTGGCAAATGTTAACTTTGAACAGCACCCACCGGTGATGTCCAGTATGCCACATAGGTCGGCTAGGCGTCTTGTTTTTCAATGCTTTCGTTTATCTAGTGCCGAGAGAAACATTGGTTTTCTTGTCGTTGGCCACAGGGCAGCTACTGAAACTCCCAACGTCTTTGGTCTAGTCCTTGGAGATAGTGCGCCATCTCTTATGAGCTTTGATCGGTGTTGGCGGTCCAATGATTGTATGGGAGTATATGGGATACGCCGAGTTCTTCAGCTGGGGAATATCAACGTGCTCTCTTGTCCATTGGTTTAGCTTGGCTTGCCACTTCTTAGATCAATTAGTTGATAGAGACCGTGTGAACCCCGGGCTCGTTCAGGTCGGGTTGGTCAGGCTTACAAGAATAAGTATGACTGGTTATGACTGGCACCAGTAGAATACGGCGGCCCCTTGCGGATTGCTTCCTCGAAACCACCGAGCCACTGATACTCTGCTGTTGGCGATGTGTACGAACAAACATGCACTGGTCACCGCTGTTTACATTGAAGAAGCCTCATTGCTTGGGTGTAAATGAAGTAAATAACTGTGAACACTCAAGTGCTCTCTCATCTGCATCACCGAGATGGATCTTCCGAGAGCTTCTGAGGCCAAGTGAACGGGTCTCTACGCTTATTTCTACACTCGAGAAGAGACTGTATCTAACCGTAAGATTTTATCATTAATATAAGCTTCTGTGTGATATCTAATAATGCCTTAACTATACACAGTCCGTAGTACGATAAAGACTTCGCCTAGTACATCCAGCTCCCCATATTGTCAGTGGTCGTTTACTGCTTTACCTGTTTCTTGAATTGCTGGTATTATTTCGCCTTCTTTTTTATACCCCTGAAATAATTGCCTCCTTGTACTTTTGTGTATCAACCGCCTCTTCTGCAATACAGTCTATTGGAATAGTCGAATCTTGCTGTAAAGCAATCGCATTTGAACCATTACCCCTCCCCTCCCTTATTTTTATCAATTACGTCTGAAGGCATCCTCTATGCGCATGTATGTACCATACGATCATGTCAGGGCACTGTGGACAGTACTGCGCAATATCATACATGGCTGATACGATCAGCAAATAAGTCGAAGGCGGGACAGTGAAACGGTGGTATTTGACTGAGCAGAGTCGACAGGAGTCTGACTGCCCATCGATTCTCGCGCACCATCGTTGTGTCTACAAGTAATGGTATGTTGCCCTTTTTCGGTGAATACGAAGCAAGGCCTCTTAGGTGGGTGGTATAATGCCGCCCACCGGGATGTGACGAGTATCGGATTTATATGCTGGAAGACTATTAGGAAAAGGGGTTATCTTCGTCTCTATGTGCTGTGAATTTAGCAGTTAGGGGATGTGGCCATATGAGAACACATCATTGTCTCCGAGGAGCTTTTATGAGGTAACAGCCATTCCCCAATCAAGGGAAACAGCAACTTGATTATTGCTCTGTGTAATATCATCTTAGCATATCGTTCTGGGTTGCTGGTTATGTAAATGAGAAAGGTTCACGGACTAAGGTGTTAAGACCTGCAACGCGGTTCCTTTACATCCACATTGATGCGAGGAAATACTCTGCCTATGATAGAGATACACTATTTGTCTAGGAACTTCCAAACACAGAGTGAGTGAAAGGGGGTACTGAATTCGGGGTTAATCGGTATTATCAAATGGTTGGTATTTTACGAGACAGCTTCCAATCATTAATGACGTGAATTCTGGACACAATAGGCGTATAGCGTACGACAAGGAACCATCACACCTCAGTGGCCATTCTGACATCGAAAATCTACAGTTCACTGCAACACCACGAGATCTCATGGATACGGGCCGGGTCCGGGTCAGGATGGCACACATTCCACGATGACTTGATCGAAGTTTTATGGGCGGTGGCTATAGCGTACACTGTTTAATATGCGGACACGTACGAGGCAATATTTTCCTCGTACCAGTAGTCGGAGTTCGATACTGAAGACCAATATATGCCCGCCTATCTGGACTTCCACGCAGGCGGTGCAAAGCCTCCCAAAAACAAGGAGCAGACGTATACGCTGGGACAGCCAGTAGTTTTAGAAGCGACACCAATGTATTTTGCACCGCAGTGAAAGCGAGTTGCCCTCTAGTCGCCAAAGTGTCGCACGTAACCTTGTCCATGAGGCCCAGTGCTACCATTGCCGTTACCGTTGGTATCCGGATCCAGGGGAGAGGTCTCACGGCGAACCATTCACAGACTAGATAAGATAAGCCTATTCAGCTGGGTAATAATTCCCTTAGCTCCAAGGCATCCTAGGCGCCTGAGAGTATTATGATAGTACCTGGAGCGTCCGCTCATAAGCGCGGGAGAACACATTATCAAGTTGTTTCGGCAGAGAAATGACTGACTCGCATCCCATTTTGTGTTCCCAGATGCCCTTATCAGTATATTGTTTGAGTATTTAGGTCGTTGTGGACGTATTTCAAACCCCTGGGAAGCATGTATAGCCCCAGCGCCCGTAAACACCACACACAATACGATGGCTTTTGGCGATGATATTGACTGCAGGTATATTCAAGTTAATAGTATAGAGATCTCGAAAAATTATGAGGTTGCCTAAGGTTTGTTTTTTCGAGAGTGTTGACAGATGAAACCAAACCTATACGTGTCAAACATCGTTAATCAAGTTGATTCATGCCCTTCTATTAGTTCAAGAGGCACATGTTTTGAAGACACCAAATACAGATCTTGGCCATCGAGCCAAGGACGACAGTGCTTAGTCAAATAAACTGGTGATTGGGCAAATACTTGAGGTTTTGGTAAGGCACTCTAGCTGATACTGGCAGGGCTTATCGACTGAGGAGAGCTGATGACCAGCAATGTTGGTCAGCAGGATGTCGAGGAGTTCCCTGTGGTATAGAAACATAATAACCAGGGGTGTCTCATCACAAGTTCCTACCACGAGGTTCGCAAAATATTCCTCGTGATATGGTGAGGGGCAGCAGTGATCTCCATTTATCCAGGTTGTTGGAGCCCATCTATATTCCCATGGGGAAAAGCGAGTTGGAACTTGGGGAAGTGGGGGGTTGGTTTGTCGGTGGCCTACTTTAGGTGGTTAGGCTGGTGTGAAGCCCCTCTGCCCCTCTCACGATAAGTGCTGCGACGTTCTACAAGGTAGACCGCCTCCAGCAGTATGGAGACGATGATGACACCGTGGGTCCTCGGTAGTGGGACTCACGACTATGGTAGGTTCTAATAAGCTTGTGATCAGGGCCTCTGGGTGCTTTGGGTTGCAAAAAGTATGTCGCTGTACTGCTACTTTGTAAATATGCGTTTGCCTACATGCCTATAGTCGAACATATCATACAGTCGCTCACATGGCCAAGACAGTTTACTGGGAAAAGGTGCATGATGCATCCAGGGTGAATCAAGAAATTGACGTCGGTCTGCATGAGGTGGATGGAAGCAGAATGTCAGAGCCCGAACTCGCTCTGTCCCGGCGGCTGTGGTGGGAACACACACAAACAGACACATATCGAGTTACATTTGGCACTTGCCGGGCCCAAGCCGATTGACTGAAATCCATTGATAGCACAGGCGACAGTGAGCCGCATCAATTCAAACATCAATCTTTGATTAGAGCTGACTCTGGCTGCCTGACTCGTAATCTGATGGGCGGCCGGGAGCATAGTGATCGACGCGGATTTTTGCCATGTTACTATGAGTGCAAGATCCGCCCGACCTATGGCGACGTACAAAAAAGCAAATTGGAAGGCCTTCCATGACTTGGCCGTTTGTTCGTTTGTCATGTTTGGGTGCTACATGATCGGACACTGTGCAGAACGCCCGTGGCCCCTGACTCCCTTAGATAAAGCTATCTGAAGATTGTCGGATTGTCTTACTTGTTCTAGATGAGGCCAAGCGAGTATAGCGGACACATAGTTTTGAATGTGACACAATGATATATACTAATACCAGTGCCTGAGTGCCTCGCATACGGCTACTCAACTCACTGCTCAGTGAAGAGAGGGATAAAAAACGACCCTGAACGGGGGAAATCCATCCCCTCCAAACAACTTTTACACGTGCTGAGTGATTGCCCCCCCACGATCGCAGCCAAGCGAAAGATGGGCGACTGAGATGCTGAAGAGGCGGGCTGTAGCGGGTCTAGCGGCCCATGCTGGAAAAAGGGGGCCTGACAAGGCGTCCGTACTTACAGCTAGCTAGCTGGACTTGATACTCTGCCATGCCTTCTTGTCCGCCTCTTCGCAATCTTTCCTCTTCAAATCCTACTTCCAGTGTAACAAGCAATACTCGTCGCTCATTCTGAAGAAGAGAGAAAGTACTCATGTCCAATCTGTAAACCATTAGCGCCAATACTTTTTATCCGTCAATTGATTTTTTGGACAGTTCCAACCGAAGTCAAAGTCGCTTTGACTCCAAAACCAATTGGAAAAACCACCCACTCTGCCACTGCTGCTCAGTGTACTCACAGGGTTAGCCTACCTCACGGAAGGTACCACCGCACTTGCATTGCGCTGCACTACCGGCCAGTCCCAGTCCCAGTTCCAGTCAGTCTGCATGTCCTGTGATCCACCCAGAAACCGTCATCGCACTGCAACAACACACTGAGGCAGCTCGAGCTCTCTCACCAGTACCTACCTCCTAAGGTTAACCCAACTTATACCCGGAATCTCGAACGAGAGTACCCGTGCCTGTACCGAACTACGCCAGACCAGATGACCCGGATTGCTTAAGCCCACCGTTCGATCCTAACCACCCCCCCAACTCTATTCCTATCTATCTTTGTTCTAAAGCGGAAGGGAGGCTGCTGCTCAACAGCCCCATATCCTTCAAAATTCCTTCCCAAACACACGCCCGTCTTCCATCCAACATTCCCCTCCGAACCCTCTCCTCCAGTCGACCCGACCACGAACGTGAACACGGCGCCCAATCGACGTCATTGCTGGCAGGCCGCGGAGACCGCCCATCCTCCCCCAGCAGGTCAGACTCCGACTCCGACTCCGACTTCGACGACTGGACCGACACGGGTGACATCGCCGAGCAGTTGGCCGATGAGGAGGACCCTCTGAGGTTGCGTCTGCAGGACACCTCGCTGAAGAACGACGGCTTGCTCACCGGCGTCCTCGACAACAAGAAGCCTAACAAGGCCAAGCGTGTCCAGTTTCGACGCTCTGTCTCGGCCCACAGTGACGCATACTCGAAAGAGCAGCACACTGGCGTCGTTAATAAGGACTCGATCGAGATACCCAACATAGCTCCTCGCCGCCCCTCTAGAGCTTCGCGATTACTCTCCCTCATCATGCCTGGCACCGGGGTTCACGGCCTCACGGGCAAGCCTCTCATGCAAGTACCCTTCCAAGGTATCGTTTGACCATGAAGAGAAGACGTGCTAACCCACAATCTAGTTACTTCACCAGTATCTTTGTCTCATTAGGGGTATTCCTTTTTGGATATGATCAAGGAGTTATGTCCGGTATTATTACGTACGACTCTTGTGTCTCGTTCTTGTCGGCTCTACAGTGCAGTATACTGATATGAAACTACAGCGGTCCTTACTTTCGAAGCTACTTCAACCACCCGTCTCATGCCGAGATTGGAACCATGGTCGCCATCCTTGAGATTGGCGCCCTCATCTCGTCCTTAGCTGTTGGCAAAATTGGAGATATTATTGGGCGGAGAAAGACCATCGGCTACGGCTCGGCCATCTTCTTTGTTGGAGGCGCTTTACAGACCCTTGCGACTAACATGCCCATGATGATGCTCGGCAGAATCATTGCCGGTCTTGGTGTTGGAACTTTGTCGACTATTGTGCCCGTCTACCAGTCTGAGATCTCCCCGCCGCACAACCGTGGCAAGTTGGCTTGTATAGAGTTTTCAGGCAACATCATAGGGTATACCACGTCCGTCTGGGTAGACTACTTCTGCGGGTACATCGAGAGTAACTATTCATGGCGTGCGCCGCTTATGATGCAATGCGTGATGGGTGCTTTGCTCGGGATTGGTAGCTTGGTCATCGTGGAGTCACCGCGGTAAGTTGGTTCCTTCCCATGTATGAGCATGCTGCTAATGAAATGGTCAGATGGCTCCTGGACCACGATCACGATGAGGAAGGTATTGTTGTTATCGCGAACCTGTACGGTGGTGGCGACATTCACAACCCCAAGGCGCGTGATGAGTTCAGAGAAATCAAGATGGACGTCCTCCTACAGCGCATGGAGGGGGAGAGAACCTACGCGGAAATGTTCCGGAAATACAAGACACGAGTCTTCATTGCCATGTCGGCGCAAGCGCTGGCCCAGCTGAACGGCATCAACGTCATCTCGTACTATGCTCCCTACGTCTTCGAATCAGCTGGTTGGATAGGACATGATGCTGTGAAAATGACTGGCATCAACGGCATCACGTACCTGCTCTCCACGATCCCGCCATGGTACATTGTTGATCGCTGGGGTCGACGGTTTATCCTTCTAACCGGTGCTATTGCCATGGCAATTTCGCTATCCATGGTATCTTATTTCCTATTCCTCGATATAGAGCTCACGCCTACTTTGGTGGTTGTCTTTGTCATGATTTACAATGCTGCCTTCGGGTACTCCTGGGGACCGGTAAGTCGTATTGTGTTTAGACCTAATTTGGTACGTTGAATCTTGTGCTAATGGTGGCTGCAGATCCCGTGGCTATACCCTCCCGAGATCCTTCCCTTGAGCATCAGATCCAAGGGTGCTAGTTTGTCGACAGCAGCGAATTGGACCTTCAACTTCATTGTTGGGGAACAAACTCCCATCCTCCAGGACTGGATCGGGTGGCGCCTTTACTTGGTTCACGCGTTTTTTTGCGTTGTCAGTTTTGTAACAGGTGAGCTTAATCAGGTACCCGACCACCAGGGATGAAAACTAACGGAAAACAGTTTACTTTATTTACCCCGAGACTTGTGGCGTTCGCTTAGAGGAAATGGGGTCTCTTTTCGGGGACAATACCACTGCAATGGCTTCTCCCAGTTTGAGGTCAGAAACCGGATCCATCTATCGGGTTTCGTCTCCGGATGGGTCGATCAGAGGACGGCCAGGCCCTACTGATGATATCCCACCGATGAGCATCGACCCGCCAGTACTCAATGTGATCGATGGGAAGCCCCATTTGCGATCGGAGAGTGGCTCGCGAGGGAGAGTTGGCGAGTGGCTCGGCCGCATGGTTGGCCGTGATCGAGGTGGCAGCGGCAGCCCGGCGGGTAGAGCCCAATATGCCCCGCTGGAAGACAACGAAGACTAGACGATTGCGGAACGTTACACAACGATGGCTTGTCATGGCAAGAAGACCGGGTCTTGTTGCAAATCATATAGATGGTGCAGGTTCTACGTGGGAAAGGTCAACAAATCTTTTGCTTCGAGGTGCATGACATCAGCCTAATTCCACTGATGAAGGACATACTACAACACGAGATACGCGCAAACCGGAGTAGAAGGGGACATGGTTGTGGTTTTGCGAGTTGTTTTAATACGTGGGGTTTCCTTGTATAGCATCACATCAGGTCAGTCCACCGCGGTGGTTGGACACAGACTGTTAGCGATAGACGGGGGCAAGTGTCCCTTTGCAGAGCGATGAGAATACCAGATACAGCGGCTGTGACATTTGCAACATTCAGAGGCACTCGTCTTCTGTAGGCACCAAACACATGCCACGATGTTTGTGGATGTGCATTTATTTGTGCTTGTAGCCCGCACTTCCTTCTTACTCCTGGCGCGTCACCCTTTGGCGAGGACACATAAATTGTAAGTGGTAGGATATACATCATTCCTAGGGCTCAAGTAGAAGCACTGCTTATGTCGAGAGTTTGAGCTACGGACACTTTTGAGATTCTATAAGCTCGTCTATTCTGACTCATTTCTTATTCTCTTATCAATGATTTGATTTGAGGCCAACAGCAACAGGAGAGCTGCAGCCCGGCGGCGGGGTCCCTGAATCCTGTCATGCATGTATTGGTGCATACCCTCGGAGTATCAGCAGCAGTGGGAGAGTCAAGTAATAGTCTTTGACAATGTAGGTCTAGATCACGTATCTGCCCTGCTATATAGTGCATACCTCCCATCAATATCTGGTATCGTAGTAATTGATCGATCCCATCGTCCCAAGGTAACCTAATGGATAAGCGGGAAGAACTGTGAACAGAGTGCACCTTGCAGCCTTGCCCCCCAGCTAGGCAAGCAAATCAGCGCTAGGCGCTAGGCGGACAGTGGGGGCCGAGCTTTTTGCAGGGCAAAGGCCGAGGAGCAGGACAGGCAGACAGGGGGGAAGCTTCCTTTGCTGCTTCCTTCCCCCGAGCCTCCTCTGGCATTTGCCCCTAATTGAATTGACAATTGGCCCGAAGGAGATCAGGACAGCTTGTTCTCGAAATAGTATCGCGTTTTTTCCCTGTCCACTTTCCAGGTCCAGGTCCAGGTCCAGCCAGCCAGCCAGGTCCAGGGTTGCACGTAGCAAGTAGCAAGTAGCAGCACAGCACTCAGCACTAGGTGCTTTTCTCTCCTATGGTGAATTCGTATTGCCATTATTTTTTTGCCAGACATCGTCCAAGGGGCCACATTGACATTGCGATTCTCTTGTGTCTTGGTGACCCAGAACCAATTAATTCCTCCTCAATTCGTCCTCCTACTTTACTGGAAGGGGGTGGTTTGACGCTGTTACACTTTCTGATTCCCCATTAGATCCGTTTCTTCCCTTTTACTTTATCCATTCCCATTCTCACACTCGCTTGAGGTTCTCCTTTTGATTTCTTCTCTAGCAACCCTCCAACCTTGCTCATCGACCCACCACTTTTGACCTTGTCTCCGGCCTACTTGCCGTGTTCTTGGATGCGAGCTTGATCGTCCTCGAGATTCTACAGCCATGGCCGACAACAAGGCCACGGTTGCCTCCGGCGCCGATCCGAACGGCCAAGGTCTACGTCAGCGAAACATCCCCGGTACGCCAGTAACTGTCCCAGCCCAACAGCTCGAAGTCGACGAGAAAAAAATACACGGGAAGAAGAAGGTATGAAAACTCCGAGCCCACCGTTTATTACTGAAGATCTGGCCAGCTAACGAGTGACTCCCCTCTACTACAGGAGTCTTCTTTCCTCGGCTTCCTTGACGAGTGGGAGTTTGTTATCGCACCCATTATCTTCACGGCCCTTGCCTTCTTTACTCGACTCTACAAGATCGGCCTGAGCCCGATCGTCACCTGGGATGAGGCTCACTTCGGCAAGTTCGGTTCGCACTACATCAAGCGAGAACTTTTCTTCGATGTGCACCCTCCTCTGGGCAAAATCCTCGTCGGCTTGTCTGGTGTTCTGGCTGGTTACAATGGCTCCTTCGAATTTAAGTCGGGCGAAACCTACCCTGAGGAGCTCAACTACACCTTCATGCGCGCCTTCAACGCCTTCTGGGGTATTCTGTGTATCCCCTTGGCCTACTATACTGCTCGCGAGCTGAACCTGAAGCGCCCGGCCGTCTGGCTGGTCACTCTCATGGTTCTCTGCGAGAACTCGTACACTACCATCAGCCGATTCATTCTCCTCGACTCCATGCTTCTGTTTGGCACTGTCGCAAGTGTTTTCTGCTGGTCTAAGTTCCACAGACAGCAAAAGTACAGCTTCGACCCGGAATGGTTCTTCTGGCTGTTCATGACCGGTCTTAGCTTGGGCTTTGTCTGCAGCGTCAAGCTTGTTGGTCTTTTCGTGACTGCTCTTGTCGGACTTTACACGATTGAGGATTTGTGGAACAAATTCGGCAACACCAAGATGCCCATCAAAACATTGACTGCCCATGTAGGTGCTCGGGTTGTAGGACTGATCGTTATCCCTTTCCTGGTGTATCTGTTCTCCTTCGCGCTCCACTTTGCCATCCTCACGCGCAGTGGTCCCGGAGATGCTCAGATGAGTTCTCTGTTCCAAGCGAACCTCGAAGGTAGCGAAATTGGTCGCAACTCGCCGCTCGAGGTTGCTATCGGGTCCAAGATCACTCTCAAGAATATGGGATACGGTGGAGGTCTTTTGCACAGTCACGTCCAAACCTACCCTGAGGGTTCCAACCAGCAGCAAGTAACATGCTACCACCACAAGGATGCCAACAACGAATGGTGGTTCTACCCCAACCGCCAGGAGCCCGACTACAACCCGGAGGAGGAGCCTAGATTTATTGGCGATGGCAGCGTTGTCCGCCTGATCCACACCATGACTGGCCGCAACCTTCACTCTCACGATATCTCGGCGCCTGTTACCAAGTCTCACAAGGAAGTTTCCTCCTACGGTAACCTTACAGTTGGCGATGAGAAGGATCACTGGCAGATTGAGGTCGTCAGCGATGTTGCATCTCGTGACAGGAGCCGCGTCCGTACCCTGACAACTGGTTTCCGCCTGAAGCACCCTTCGATGGGCTGCTATCTTCGTGCTGGCAATGTCAACCTGCCCCAATGGGGTTTCAAGCAGATCGAGGTCACTTGTGACAAGTCCAACAACCCTCGCGACACTTTCACCCATTGGAACATCGAGGCCCACACCAACGAGAAGCGTGAGTACTATATCTTGAAATCGGCTTGGCCAATGCTAACGCGAAAACAGTTCCCCCCGGAGACCCTGGAAAGTATAGGTCGCCCTTCTTCCATGACTTCATCCACCTGAACGTTGCCATGATGACTTCGAACAACGCCCTTGTCCCTGACCCCGACAAGCAGGACGATCTTGCCTCTCAATGGTGGCAATGGCCTATCCTCCATGTTGGCCTCCGTATGTGCGGTTGGGACGACAAGATTGTCAAATATTTCCTCCTCGGCAACCCCTTTGTTTACTGGGCCTCGACCCTTTCTCTTGGTGTTGTCGGTCTCGTGACAGTGTGGTATATCCTCCGATGGCAGCGAGGCTTCAGGGACTTGACGCAAGAGGAAATCGACCAGATCCACTACTCGGGTATTTACCCGATTCTGGGTTGGTTCCTTCACTACCTGCCTTTCATCGTCATGGCACGTGTCACTTATGTCCACCACTACTACCCTGCGCTCTATTTCGCTATCCTCACCCTTGGTTTCCTGGTTGACTTCTTTGCTCGCACCCAGAAGAAGGTCATTCAATATGCCGTTTACGGTACTCTGTACACCATTATTATCGGCCTGTACATCTTCTTCATGCCCGTCTGCTGGGGTATGACTGGCCCCAACAAGGAGTACAGCTACATGAAGTGGTTTGACACCTGGCGCATGACTGACTAAGAGGCTCCATCGCAATGGCCTATATAGACAGTATCATCACCACCATGCCATTCTGGGGGATACTTAGATCTATGATTCATAGACATTGAGAGGGGTGCTGACCATGGGCGATGGGAGCGTCACTTACGGTCTCCCGCATCCGGATTGTAACGATATCTGGTAGCATACCTCTGTAGTGATAACAGGGAACAACTAAGGGGTGGTGGGACTTCCGGCAGGGAATATCTAAACGGTGTTGGGTGTGGGCTTGCCGGGGGACCCAAAAAGTCCACCAAGAAAAGGAGTCATCTCGCCACTATCTACATAATAATGTGCACTTTTCTTTTTTCCATGTTGAAATCAATTGTCTGTCGCCATGCAAGTGACTGTACACCAGTTGTATCATGATGCTCGATTAAATGTGTGATGCCTGTCCGCAACCAAGTGCGTTTCATGGGCAGCAATGCTGATGACTATAAACCAAAGTCGAACTGCTACGGGTCCGAATAAATCTTGTGCCCCTTCTCCATGCTTGAATGTTTGCTTGCTTTGCTACCTCCACGGATTTTCCGTAGAACCTCAATAAGGGTATCATCCTTCCTTGCATTTGCCAATTCCCTGTTCATTGCGTCGGCAAAGAAAACTGCTTTTTCCTGTCTTATATACAGAGTTTCCACTACCTGTTGTTGATGTCTTTTTTGTGCTGTGCCCCTCTCTCATCACCATCATCGTCTCCCCTGAATTCATATCATTAATTCCATCGTTCATCGTCGTCAGTTCTGCTCGTTTCGCTCGCTTCAACAGCATCCTCCGCCGCTCCCCTTGCTGGAGTCGTTCAGCCGGACTTGGCGACCGGTCTGGCCGGGGCCGGGGCCCTTGACGCCGCTCCGGCGGTCGTTGAGGTCGTACTTGCCGGCGTTGATGTTGTCGAAGATGCGCTCGGCGACCTGCATGAAGGCGAGCTCGACGCCCTCGCCGCTCTTGGCGCTGGTCTCGACGTACTGCAGGACACCGTTGTTGCGGGCCCACTCCTGGGCCTCGGCGACCGTGACCTCGCGCTTGTTGTTCGCCTCCTCGGAGGACGCCAGGTCGGCCTTGTTGCCGACGAGGATCACGACGATATCGGGCTCGGCGATCTGCCGCAGGTCGGCCAGCCAGTCCGTCACGTGGGCAAAGGTGGACTTGCGGCTGATGTCGAAGACGAGCAGGGCGCCCGAAGCGCCCCGGAAGTAGGACCGCGTCACCGACTTGTACGTCTCCTGGCCCGCCGTGTCCCAGAGGGACAGCTTCATGTGCTTCTGCTGGTCCGAGGTCTTGGGCGGGTCGGGAAGCCCCCCGTTCTTCTTGCTGTTCGCGTCGTCGCCGGAGCCCCCTCCGTTGGTCTTGTTTTTTAATGACAGGGCGGCCTGCTGCAGGGCTTTGGAATGGGGCGGGCCCACGGGCACTATGCGCGAGCCGAACTCGACGCCAATGGTCACGTCGTGCTGGGGGCTGAAGCGGCCCTCGCATAGCCGGATGGTGAGCGATGATTTACCACAGCCCGAGTCGCCTATGCATACCAGCTTGGCGATGTAATCCCATGGTGGCGAGGACATGGTCGTCGTCGGGGGTGGGCTTGCTGGATAGCTGTGTGGAAAAAGAAGTAGGACGAGGTTCGGTTTCGTCGTCGTCGGGGTGGGTTGAGGGGTATTGTTCGTATTCGTAGTTTGAGAGCTGGGAGGAGGGGTGAAACCCAAGGCTATTCCGCAAGGAATATACCTCAACTCTCGAGTGGAAGTCGAACCGTCGTCGCCGTCGTTGGGGCAATGGCTCGATATCGAATTGGATATACTGTATCGAAGGACCTCTATGCTGTTAGGCACGTGCCGGGCGTAGGCGCAAGGTGTGAAGTGTGGGGGGTGAGGTGATTGGTACAATGTATAGCAACGGGCTGGCTTCGTTGCTGTGGTTGCAACTGAATGCACTTAGACAGTTGAGTTGTATGTACGGTATGCCAAACGTCTATTCAACAATGCAATGCGGTGGGTGTTCTCGAAGAAGCTTCCTCTGGTCACCGGGATATGGTTCGCCAGTCCAAGCAGTAATAGTAGAACTGTACTGTAGGTAGAAGCCGTAATATGGGAAGCTAGGCCTATCTGGTGAAGGAATATTGCGCCGGTACCATGTAGTTTCAGTAGCAGTAGCAACAAAGTGTCAACAGATGGATAGCTCAAGTCAGTTTAGCTCTGTCAAAGAATGACGGTGAGGCAAGTGTTGTTGCAGATGCACCCGCAATTTATTAGTACCTAGTCCTGTAGATAATGATAATAGGCACTTATTATCCGACAAGATCTACCTGGGATTTCAAATATGTAGGGCGAGCACACAGCACTCAAACATGGGGGGTCGGGCTTTCTTGGTGCTTGGTGCTTGGTGCTTGTCAGTGATGCAAGGTGCTGGCTGATAAGACTACCTATGTAGGTAAGTAGCCATTGTAGTATGTACACATGTACATAGGTGTAGGCGGGTGAGTGGGATAAGACAAGGGACAAGGGGGAAAGGATGACCTCAGATGCACAAGCCTCAACCATCATCTGCCACTCCCGGAGACACACAAGCTCTTGTGACTCTAGACGAATCAGGTCCCCCATCTACTTGGATATCGTTGTAGATATTGTCACAAGTAAAATAAAAAGGGTAGAATCCAAGCATGGCCAGATCCAACGTGATCATAGTCATTGATATACTGCCCATTAGGTACTTTTCATTCCTTGACGAAGATTGATTGATTGAAGAAAGTGCTATTGGTGGTTTGCATGTGCACTTTCCTCCAATGCACTGGTCTCTGGTCTCTGGTCTCAGTCAGTGGACACTGAAATGCTGCAGGGTCTATGAGCCTATGCGGAAGATTACCTAGGTAGTTGGTAGTTGAGAGGCATGCCCCGCAGTACCCGCTGCTTTCGCCTGGGGCCTTGTCTATCACCTTGTCTAACCTTACCGAAGCCGGCATTGGGAGGAATCATCCGCCTGCTTGCTACTGGGCAGCTGGGCATGGTACTGGCATGAGCAGTCCAGGCAGTCCACGGGTGCCTGTGGTTGTGGATTGATGGCCCAATCAATGGACCCCGATGCTGATAGAGTGCAGACCATCTGCTAGACTGCTACTTGTAGTAGAGCACCTGGAGACCTGGAGCACCTAACGTCGGCGTGACATGCAACAACAAACTCATCCCCATTCCCTCTTCCATATTAGCATTTCCCATCAGTGCAGCACATCCTCTTTCTTCGTCTCTGCTGCTGCTGTTGCTGCTGTGGAGGAGCCGTAATAAAGTAGCCGTTTTTTTGTGAGAAAATCAATCATCATAGCTGCTTCATTCTTCCCACATCCGCCGTTTGTATCACCTTGATGATCGCCTAACCTGCATATCGTCATCATCCCCCAAACCAAACCAAACCCCCCGATAAACCTACCCTTAACACTGTAACTCTCTCACCACCTCCCACCCGTCCATCATTTGTTTGTCTTCTTTATTCGTGACTTTGCTGCAACAAGACCATCTGCAACTTGTCTATCAAGGGACCCTCCATTCATAGCCCAACTAACAGAGAAACCTATACCCTTGACTGCTTCCGACTCATCCATACCTCTTATCTATAAGAGGCTATTCGCTCTGGCGCTGCCGATATGTTCTCGGAATGTAAGTTTCCCATCTCTCAAATCCCGCGTTTCCTCTCATTTGTCATTTTCCAAGATGATGCAGCCTATGCGAGATCCAGATCCAGATGCTGACTGGCAGAGTGAAGATGCCTCCAAATTCCTAGCCCAGTCGCAGTCGCGTCTGTCCAACTTCGGCCAGACAGATGCGACAGGCGAGCCATCCGGCCGACAGACCTCCGATCCATCCTCCCGCTTCTCTCGCCAGCCCACGCGATCCGCCTACCACTCTCGCCTTGGCAACCCTTATCAACCCTCCAGCTCGAGGTTCGGTTTCGGCTCGCGCAATCAGGGCGGCCATGACGCTGCGCCGCTCTTCCACAGCGCCCTCAACGAATTCCAGGATGAGGATGAGGATGACTTGCGCGAAGCGGCCGATCTGCGGGCCCTACAACGGTCAAGGCGTGTCTTTGTGTCCAACAGAATCGACGAGAGTTCCGCCTCCGAGAATGAGCAGAGCCGAGGGTCCTTAGACAGGAGCGTTGAGCGGGATTCGAGAGGCTACGAGGACCGGGACCGCCCGATGGGCATCAAGAGCAGCTGGAACGGTGATTCAAGTTTCAATAACTTCAAAGACCGCACGGCGAAGCAGAAACGTCCAGAAAAGACCGAGAGCGCAGGAAGGCGCAAGAGTGAGCGGGCCAACTCGGATAGCAGCGAGGGTGGCAAGATGGTGGATGTCGGTCTCGAATCCGAGATGCTGGACAACGAGGTTCCGGAAGATCTACTACAAGAAACACCAGTCGACACGGATCCGCCGGCTTTCCAGCAGTTCAAATCCAAATCCGGAGGCTGGAAAGGGTCGGCCCCGGGGAGAAGAGAACCAACCTTAGAGCATGACCCCAGACTGATGCGGCAAACCATACTAGAAGAGGACGAGCCGCCAGAAGAGACCATACCAGGTGCTATCGAGTACAATAACGAACTATTCAAGAACGACCAGTTCTGGGCTTGGCTCTACCTGATCACCATTGCCTCTCTGTTCGCAACATTCGTACTGGTCTGGCTGCACACGTCAACCCCGAGCAGGAAAAACCCCATAGGCGACACAGTCTACACCGTCTTATACAAGTCATACTATCTCCTGGCAGTCGACACTCTCGTGGCCGTCGTAGTATCTTTAGTGTGGATGGCGGCACTGCGATCATATGTGCGACAGCTTGTGGGCATTATCATCATTGGCAGCCCCATAGTTCTCATCTCATTCTCGATATACACTATGGTCTTGAGTTTCCAGGGGCCCGACAACGGAACGCGATTTCAGGACCGGGCTATGAGATACAGTGCTTTGGCGCCTGGCATTACAGCCTTCGTTTATGTTTGGCTGATGCTGAAAACACGCGATACGATATCTAGGGCCACCGAGATGCTCGCATTCACGAGCCGAGTGCTCAGCGCAAACCCAGCACTTGTGATGCTTGGGTTTTGTGCGTTGGCTTTCACTGTTGGCTGGACGTGGATCTGGTTGTCGATGTTCACGCGCGTCTTTCTCGGTGGCTACTTCTCGAAGTCGCTGTCTTCGTACGTCATTGGCGCCGCCAGCTGGTGGCTGGGGGTATTCTTTGCGCTGATGTACTTGTGGACAATTTCTATAGCCAGCAACGTAGTCAGGGCGACTGTGGCCGGTACGGTCTCGAACTGGTATTTTCATCGCAACAAGCAGCCGCCATCGCCGTCGAACGCCGTGGTGGGAGAAGCACTCCAGCATGCGACCAATTCGACATTTGGGACAATCTGTGCCGCCACGCTTCTCGCCTTGGCCATCCGTTTGCCCCTTATGGTCTTGCCCAACAGAGTCGCCAGAACGGTGGGGTTTCTCCTTAACAGATACACTCCGGCATCCGTGTTCCTTCTGACGAACCCCTTGGTCATCACGCATGCTGCGATTCATACACTACCCCTGATGCTGTCAGCAGCTCAGCTCAGCCGGATGCAGTTTTTGGACTCGGATAACCCAACGAATACACTGAGGCCATCCCACCTGTTCCATTTGAACAGGTACAGCGGCGGTCTCATGCCATACCGACTGGCCAAATTCCTTCTCCACGCCACGCGTACCGTGGTGGCTGCCGGGCTGGGGTTTGCAGGCTGGGTCATGACGGCACGTCAATTGGAGATCCAGCTGCCACAAGGAGCGGGGCTCAAGGGGAGCGCCTACGCCTATATTGTCGGTCTGGTGGCGGGTGCGATTGGTTACAGCATCCTGGGTGCTCTGGAGGGCATTATGGTTGGCATCCTTGACGCAGCTCTCATCTGCTACGGAAGCGAGCGCAGAATGGGGAGTGGTCGGATGGGTTACTGCATGGAAGCGGCGAACCTGTTCGGTGGCAGGAACGAGAGCCGCGATGTGGTATAGACAAGATACTAAATTGCAGCATTTCTGGTGTTTTTATTTTTGGAAACCCGGGCGCAATGGGCCTCAGGTTACTTTGGGTGGTGTTAGGGCATTTGCACGATGCAAACCGGTCGGTTCACGTTGGGAGTTTGGGTTATTGAAGGTTGTCTTTGTTCGTCCGTCTACTTTGATAGGGTCTGTATGGTAGTACCCCTCGTCGGATACCGTCCGTCTCTATGGGAGATGAACGACGTTGTTTTCCATATGACTTTCTGTCATCGCACCGGCTCGCATTTCGTGTCCTCGGCATGGTGATCAATTCCCTTTCGCCTCCAGAGTGTCGGTCAAGGAGAGTGGGTGGCTGTGTACCTGGTCTCTGGAAATTGACTGGCGGGAGTGGCAGCGACATATGTAATTTGCATGCACCTGCAGTAAGAGGAGGTATAGCCAACTTGATAGGACGCCATGATTGGTGTTTCAGCAAGCTCAGCTGCAAGTTCATTACCCATCTGCAACCCTACCTGGTCATATATGCATGGCAAAACGTGCAGTTTTCTTAGTGCGGTTTTATTTTTGGCAACTTCAGTACGACGTGCCGAATGCGAATGATATTGTCGAGGGAACCGATCAGTTTATTGTTGCCATATGTTTCAAGTTGTGAAAATACATACTTATGTAGCTTTGAGTAGCCGTGACTAATTGGGGCCGGGGGCGATCTTCAGTGATTGGCAGTCCGTGGTGGCTTATTCCCTTCGTATTCGTCACCTTCTAGAAGTTGTCCTACTGGTTGGGTTAGGCATCGGGAACATTCCTGAAGGCGATATAGATCCCGTAGAAGAGGAACACAGCCACGATTGTGACATGGCTGTACTGGCTGGCTGGCTGGCTGGCTGGCTGCTTGCTCAATGCCCGAAGGGGGTTGTTGGCCACCACTTCTGAAAAGTTCCAGCTGTTTTGTTACCAGGGCCGTCGGTGATAGCAGCAGGTGATTCCGGGACCCCGCGTGCTATTGCTAGCGCCGTGTTTTTAATGTTGGTTCAATGTTGGTTCAAGCGGGCTTTGGAGCGGGCTACCTCTTCGCCAAGATGGAAGCCAAGCTGGCCAAAGATCAATGGATGTGAACCATCATGTTCCTAACCTAGGTAACATGGCACTTTGCATAGACCGTGGGGCAGTGCAAGGACTCCAAAGCATCTAGATCATTCACCCAGCACCAAGGCACTCAACCTTGCGCCCACGTCCACGTACGTGGGAGACACCCACCCACGTGAGTGTGTCCCACCCTATCTGCATCATCGACATCGCCCCCCAGGCATGTAAGTCGCATCGCATCTGCTCTTGTATGTACTCCTGCTCCGTACGGCTGTTGAATTCGGGCACCTGTTACCTGTGAATCCCAATCCCAGTCCATATCCAATACTTAAAACCACTTCTTTCCTCCTCAACGAACCAACTCTATCTTTCTAGCTTGCGAGGCCCGGAAACAGCTCCTTCCCGAAACACATACAAAGCACCATTTCCCCTCCACATCATACCAGGGGGGCCAAGACACGACAAACCCCCACTTAGACAATCGTATAGAGGCAGACCCTCCGACAGCTTCGCTTCCATTGTAACCGACACATTTTCTCTCTTCACCTACTTACATACATACCAACTTTACTTTTCTCTCTCTCTCTCTCTCTCTCTCTCTCGGCAGATTAGCCTAGAAACATATTACGCATGGCAGACTTCGACGCTCCTTCGGGCCCCCCGCCTCCCAAGGTCCCTGAGGGCTGGGTTGCGCGCTGGAACGATCAGTACAAAGAATGGTAGGTAAACCCCATGCCCCAGCTTCTCGCAACACCGCATCCCTTGCTTTTCATTGCAGCTGCGGCTTGCTTGTCTTGTTCCCCAGCCGAGAAGGTCGAGGGGCCGTTTTCGTTAACAAGTACCCCACAGGTTCTACGTCAACACCTACACCAAGAAGTCGCAATGGGACAAGCCGACGGCCCCCGCCGTGGACCCCAACTCTGACGCTCCCATGGGCCCCCCTCCTGGCTACACCCCAGGCTCGACGCCCGCCCCGAGCGACAGCAAGACGAACCCCTTCGTGAACAACTCCACGAAGCCCAGCGGTGCTGGCTCGTCGCACGGCGAGAGCGAGGACGAGCGACTGGCCCGCCAGCTGCAGGAAGAGGAGAATGCGCGCGCCGGCGCGGGCTCTAGGGGAGCCGCCGGCTCCTACATGGGCGGCTCGCCCGGTCCTTCCCAGTACCCGGATCAGCTGCCGCCCCGACCCGGCGATGCTGACCGCGGCAGCGGCGATAAGTCTCGCGGTTTGCTCGGAAAGATCTTCGGTGGCAACAAGAACAAGCAGAACCAGCAGTACCCGAGCCAGGGAGGATACCCGCAGCAGCAACAGGGTGGCTATGGCAGCCCGGGTCCTCAACAGGGCTACTACCAGACCCCTCCTCCTCAACAGGTATGTACACACGCGCAAGTCCTCCACTGATGAGCCCTTTGACCGGTATTTCGTCCGTTGAGAATATACCCCTCTAAGTGAAGTGAGGACGGCGGTGACGATACAATATATGAAACGTTCGCTAATCTGAATCTACCATGCAGCCCTATTACGGCGGTCCTCCCCCTGGCCAGTATGGCGGCGGCTATGGCCAGCCTGGTTACGGACCTCAGCCTGGCTATGGACCACCTCAGGGAGGCGGATACTACGGCGGCCAACCACAGTATGGCGGCGGATATCAACAACAGGGGTAAGTACTAGGAGATGGGGCGACAAACCCATTTTTCTCGAGCCATCCAGGTCTCGGCTATCAATATTTTACTACAGAAGACGATGTTGACCATTATTTTACAGTAGGCCCCAGAAATCCGGCGGTGGCGGTATGGGAATGGCCGGTGGTGCCGCGCTTGGTCTCGGTGCTGGTGTGATTGGTGGTGCTCTGGTTGCTGATGCCTGGAACGACCACGAGCAAGATGCTTACGCCGAGGGCTATAATGATGGCAACGGTGGCGATGACTTCGGCGGTGGTGATGATTTCTAAGCATCGCAGCAACCAGACTGTCTGCGGGGAAACGGCGGCTTTTTTTTCTCCCCCTTTGGAGTGGTGAGATTGATTCCTCCCTGGACGAATTACGATGATAAGGCGTTACGGCAATGCTCTTAATGGGTCTTCTGAGAACCCCATGGGAAGACGGACAGATCAGTATGAATGTATACAGACAGAGGCTCGGGGTAGTTGTCAACTGGCCAACGACGCCCATGCTGGTGAGCAGATGAGCAAGCATGGTTTTCGTACATACCTAAGTTTCGCGACACAATTCATAGGGAACTCACTGCGTATTTTCAGGGGTGAAACTTATTCTCGTTCAGTGAAATAGGCTTGTGCATGTATGACTAGACTCTACGTGTGACTGTTACTCCTGCTTCATCTTCAAATACTGACATGCAGATGGTTATGGTCTGATGAGTGATAATTTGGCGAAACCCAACTGCATGCAATACAATAAGCTTAGCCATGTCATGTGTGTTAGGTGTATGGACGGATTACTTGGCTGCCAATCAAGGAGGTAAGTATGAGTTTGATCAGGAATCTACATACGCTGACGCCGCCTGTGCCGCATATCCCCGGCGAATATGTCGTTTAAAGCCCTCTCCCACCTGGCGAAGCAACTGGCACATTATATATAGCAATGTTACATCATTCTCTAGCCAGGCTATGGCTTTCTTTCTATTGACGTACTTGGGCGTGATGAGTGTATTAAGACTAGTAGCCACGATTCAAAGACCTCATCGCAGAGCGCTTTCTTATCGATTCGAATGCAGATCTAGGCTGTAAACCCACCCGCTATCCAGTTGCAGATGATGGTGAGGGCATCTCTTCTCACTGGCCGAGTCTAGATATTCATATCATCGAAACCCTCATCCATCTCCAACCGGGGCTAGCAATCCATCGGCTCAAAACTGTATTATATGTATGTATACATCAGTGGTGGCGGGCGCTTTTACCACCAGCCCATTTACTTCTTTCGCCTGCCGCCACCGTTGCCGCCAGCGTCCGATGCAGGAGCAGCCGCAGCCGCGCCGCCCTCGTCTTTCTTGCTCGGCGCGCCGGCCAGGAAGGAGGCCATGTCGAAGTTGCTCAGGGGGTTGGCGGCCTGCTGTCCGCCGCCGCCCATGAGGCTGGCCATGGGGTTGTTCTTCTGTTGCTCTTCGAACTCGGCGCGCATCTCCGGGTCCACTAGTAAAAGGGGCGTGTGTGTCAGTAAAAGTTGATATGGTGTATATGTAAGGGCGGCCAAGAGAGGGGGGGCGGGGGTGCAACTTACTGTTCTCGACCATCTTGGGCATGACGAAGAAGATTCCCATGCTCACCATGGCGAGCAGAATCATGGGGTTCTTGAGTATTCCCATGATGGAGACTGTAATGTAAAATCTGATTAGCAAATTTGTTCTTTAACCCTCTCCTCGTACTCCATTATTGAAGTCATCCTTGGTCGTCCAGGAAGGTATAGTTTGCCGTGTCCCCATGCGAGCAGGTTTCCTCCATCCGTGCGACCGAGACAGAAGAAAGATATATGGCAATGGAGAAGAAAAGAACTCACAAGAACTCCGTTCCATAAAGTACTGCTTAGGAGCCAAGCACCGCACCGGCAGCGCGGCCACGGTCGCCGCTCCAGGCCCGCCGGCGCCCGGCAGCGCCATTTCCTTGGCCTCCTCGCCCTTGTTGTCCCAGTCGTTACCGCGGTACGTCTCCCAGGCCTGCACGCTCAGCAGGCCGAGCTTGTCGGGGGCGGCGCTGGCGACGACGTCGACGCGCAGCGGGGCGAAGGCGTGGGTCGCGCAGTGCACGTCGGCCAGGTAGGACCCCGGCGTCACGTTGCGGAACACGAACGTGTTGGCCGCGCTCAGCGGCGCCGAGTACGTCGTGTACAACGTCGTCAGCGTGGCGTGCGTCGCGGGCGGCAGGACGGCAGGGTTCGGCAGGGCGGGCTGCGCCGGCAGGGCCAGCGTCACGGCGGTCGTGGCTACCAGGGCGCTGCTGGCGGCGGCTATGGATTGTGGCAGCAGGCTCAGGAGAGCCGCTGCGGCGGATAGTGACACTCGCATGTTTTCAATTGGGAACCCCGATTTGGTCGGTGCTGTTGAAAGTCGTGGTGGTGCTTGTGGTGGTGATGGGTTGAGAGGTCCAATTGGGGTACGTATGAGGGAGCTCAAAGCAGCTTTCGTGGTGTTTGACGTCGTTGCGGAGCCGAGCCTGCTGATTGGTCAGTCCCTTACATCCCGGCGTAGTACGAGTTTCTACGACCCTCCGTGCATGCCAAATTACTCACCAGACTTGCCCTCCAATTGTTCCTCGGTAAGGGATTTAAATTGTACTCATTCCAATTACAAGACCCAAACGAGCACTGTATCAGTATCTATTGTTACTACCTCCCCGAGTCGGGATTGGGTAATCTGGTTGCGCGCCTGCTGCCTTCCTTGGATATAGTAGCCGTTTGTCTAGCGGTGGCTCCTTCTCTAAGGTCGAGTCCCTAACCTCGATCCGTGACCCGTTGTCACCATGGCAGGCTTAGCAAGACCCTGATAGTGAAAGTTGAGAAGGTAGAAATTGGATGGGCCATCGCCTGCATACAGTCATGGGACTCGAACAACTTACTCTAAATCATGCAAAGGAAGCGGCCCCAAGGAGCATTGGCTTCCAAGGTAATATGAATATATTTTACTGGGTCAAAATTTTGAGCACGCTTTATGGCTGGGCTAAAAGATGCATTTGATGCATCTGACACTTTGAGGTTGATGTCTCCAATGTATGGGCTGTTTATCATTGTAGGCATGTAATGGGTATTTCATTGCAAAACGTAACGACATGTAACTAGGAAGACCAGATGTTTTTTTTATCCAATCGCTCTCTCCTTTTTTCTTTTCCTCAAACCACCGTAGGCGCCACCTCGTCCTTCTTACCAGCCTCGGGCTCGCTCCCTGAGCCCGCGCCCCCTTCCTTGGTGGCGGCCGACGCAGCCTTGAAAGACTGCTCGAAGTCGGCGACGATGTCGTCGATGTGCTCGGTGCCGACCGAGATGCGGATGAGGTCCTCGGTCACGCCTGAGTTGATCTTCTCCTCGTCCGAGAGCTGCTCGTGCGTCGTCGTCCAGGGGTGGATGGCCAGCGTCTTGGAGTCGCCCACGTTGGCCAAGTTGGAGATGAGCTTGAAGCCGTCGACGATCTGGCTGCCCGCGGCGCCGCCTCCCTTGACGCCGAAGCTCAGCACGCCGCCGAAGCCCCGCGGCAGGTACCTTTTCGCCAGGGCGTGGCTCGGGTGGTCCGGCAGGCCCGGGTACGAGACCCAGCTGACGTAGGGGCTGGCCTCGAGGTGGCGCGCGAGGGAGAGGGCGTTCTGGGCGTGGCGCTCGGCGCGCAGGCTCAGCGTCTCGATGCCGAGCAGCAGCTGCTGGGCTGCGAAGGGGTTGAGGCAGGCGCCCATGTCGCGCAGGATCTCGACGCGGACGCGGATGGCGAAGGTGAGGGGCCCGAACGTCTCCCAGAACTTGAGGCCGTGGTAGCCCTCCGACGGCTCGATCATCTGCGGGAACCGCGCCCCGTTGGCGCCCCAGTCGAACTTGCCACTGTCCACGATGACGCCGCCGATGGTGGTGCCGTGCCCGCCGATCCACTTGGTGGCCGAGTGGACGACAATGTCGGCGCCGTGCTGGATGGGCCGCACGAAGTAGCCGCCTGCGCCGAAGGTGTTGTCGACCTGTCATAACCTCAAAGTCAGCTGGGCTGCTGCCGTCTCATAATCGTCATCGAAACCCAACGCGAACTTACAACCACAGGGACGCCCTTCTCGTGTGCGACTTTGGCGATAGCTTCGAAGTCGGGGACGTTGTACCTAGGGTTACCAATGCTCTCAATGTAGATGGCCTTGGTCTTGTCGTCGATGGCCGCAGCAAAGTCCTCGGCCTTGTCGCCCTGGACAAACTTGGTCGTGATGCCGAGCCTCGGCAGCGTTACCTTCAGCTGGTTGTACGTGCCACCGTACAGGTTAGATGTGGAGACGATGTTGTCGCCAGCGTGTGCCAACGCTGTGATGGTCATGAACTGGGCGGCTTGCCCAGAGGCTGTGGCGACGGCCGCCACGCCACCCTCCAAGGCTGCTAACCTCTTCTCGAAGACATCAACTGTGGGCTATCGAATAGATAATGATGTTAGTTTAGCGATACTGAGTATAGCCACAACGGTGTGTTACGCGGTGATGGATATAAGTACGCACATTCATCATACGGCTGTAGATGTTGCCGAACTCCTTGAGGCCAAATAGCCTCGCGCCGTGGGCCGAGTCATTGAAGGTGAAACTCTAGTATCTATTTGTCAGCTAATATCCATACGGCGTTGGCTTATTGTACGAACCGTTGTGGCATAGATGGGAACGGCTCTGGAATTGGTAGCAGGGTCCGGCACCTGTCTGTTTCTCTCATTAATGACCAACTTCTCATAGACCGGAGACGGAAGGGAAGGGAAGGCGAGCAAACAACTTCAACAGCAACGCCATACGTACCCCGCATGGAGCTGGAGCGTCTCAAAGTTTTTGCTCAACTCTTCGGCCATGGCTTTTTTTTACTGTTCAGGAATGTAGTTGGTAGGTAAATAGTCCAACGGGAAACGCTGATGCGTTATCTCTCGGGTGCTTGTATGTAGGTATATAGAGGCGTTAAGACTGCTTTACACCATCTGTGACACGAGGGCGGACTATTTATACTTAACCTGCTCTAAGCCGTGCCATTGATATGCAGGCTGGGAAGGCTTATAATGTCATCCCACTCCTCCGGGTCAGGACCCTAGGTTACTCATTCTCGATGAGACAATATGCAGTCCTGCCCACTGCTTCCCAAATCCCAAATGGGCACCTTGTGTCGCCCAGTGTGGGAAGTGGGGTTGGGTTTGGCAATAGTCGGGATTGCGTGCTCGCCATGGCTTGATGTTGTTATGTCGACACGGCATGGCCTCCCCCATAGAAGGGCCTTTCTGCCTCGCAAACAGCTCCGAGTCGGCCTCGGAATGGACAGCACCTCGTATCATTTGTATTTACATTACAAAGCCGCAGCCATACGGATCTGATCTCCATCTTAGAGACATCTACGTCAGATACTTACGCACAATAACCAGCGATTATTATCGGACACCTATCCACGATCAATGGAACGAATAGTGCACGAGTCATGTACGTAGTGTATTCCTCTTCTTGTCATCCAGGTGCATGGCGGGGTAGTGGGGGGTTCGCGTGGCGGCGTGGGAATGCGCCAAAGTATAATCACTCCCCGAACCCAAATCCTACCTAGGTTCGCATGGCAACTGTAGTGAGGGTGGCAGGGTGGACACCAGCACGCTCATTCGGGATTTGGCAAACAAAGCAAGCCATCTGCCATCATTCCATGAGTGGGGGCCAGTATCGCTTAGAGGATGCATTTATGTAAGCTCAAGTTGTCCTGAACGAGCACGTCATCTTGAACCATTCCAGGCTCGTATCATGTCACGGCTGAGAATAATTATGAGCCGTCTCCTCAGCTGAAGCCGTGGGCCAAGCCTGGATGCGTCCGTTGGGTATTTTGTAAGGATACGAATTGACCTGTTCCGTCAAGCACGTGAGTTTTGATACGTTGTCAAGGGAGTGAGTGGGTGGTTGTCACACGGAGATAAAACTTCATATATCAAGGATTTACTTGTTGTAAACATGAGCAGCTGTCGTCGAGTCCAAATTGACTATAAAAGCGTAGAGTATCACTTCCCGATCCCATTAACTCCCTTTCCAAGTGTGTATTGAATTTCATTACCAAAAAATGAGGAGCATCCCAGCCGACTAGTCATCTAGACCCAAGTCAAGGCTGTACGTGCATTATCACGTCCGTATCCAAAGTCGCCTCGTGACCACCGCCTCTAAATATGTTTTAGTAGTAACTAAATGCTTTTTGGTTTCTTTTGTTATTTTTTCACGGCCCGCAAGTTTGTCGTCCTCGGTGTCCTCGGCAAGCAAAAGTCGAAGACACCAATTTCCATGGACGACTGGCCAAATGTGCACCCCCCCTTTATTTCCACTCAACGCCCGCAAAGCATGTATATTTGTGGGATCTTCTCACTTTTCTTCCCTTCCCCTTCGCATCCTCTCACACATGAAGGAGCTGAGACGAGGATCGGCGCGGCTCCCAGTTGCTTTCGAGCAGCCCCGGGCTCTTCTTGTCGCCGTCGAGGGACGGCCGGTAGAGGTAGGGGCTGAGGGGGATCTCGGTGTAGGCCGAGTAGGTCGCGGGGGAGTTGGTGCTGTTGCGGCGGACGGCGAAGCCGTTGGTGGTCAGGCGGGGCAGCTGGACGACGGGCACGCTCAGGCGAGCTGGGCCTCCTTCATTTGCGGGCCGGCCTGGGGGGCTGACCCCGAGGACGACGCCGCGCCCGAGCCCCCCAACTTGAGGCCGCTGCGGAACCCCGACTTGAACACGTCCTTGCCCATGAAGACGGCCGTCGCGCCCCACAGCGCAAACTCAAAGGCCCCAAAGACGACGTCGGCGCGGGCGGCTCCGCACACGGTGCCGCGGCAGAAGAGCAGCTTGGAGATGAAGACGGAGAGGGCGATGAAGCCGGCGAAGTAGAAGATCACGTTGGTGAGCTCAAGGGCGATCGTGGCGTAAGGGTGAACAACTATTTCTCACATGTTAGTCAAGAAGCCCTCCCATGGTTTAATCCCTTTCTCTCTCCCTTTTGGGGTTTGTCAGACGTACTCTTGGCCATGAATCTCGGGGCCAGTTCGAGGTAGGCGATCGAGATCATGGTGTAGATGGAGACAAACAACAGCCAGTTGATCTGAGATGGTGACGTGGTCAGGGTGTCCACGTTATACCAGTTGGCAACTATACACTTCTTGTTAGCCATCTTGTCCGGACTATACCGAGTCCCAGGTGGTATCACTTACCATAGGCGGAGAGACCCATGATGATGATGGCGAAGACGAGCTGGGCAGCTCGCAGGCCCAAGACGATCATTGAAGGCATGTTGGATGAGCGGGACAAGGCTGCTTGTCGATTCGGGAAGCGGGAGTCGAGATGGGAAGTCATGCAAAGCAACTTCTTCGGTCTGAGGGTAGTAGCGGTAGTTCGGACACCTGAATATGTGATGAGAGAGAGTAAAGAATGTGAAGATGGATGGATGGTAAAGCGTCTAGCTCAGCAAATAGAGAATTATACACACAGACAAGACACACACAGGTTTAGAAGTGAATAGCGGCACCAGGCATGATAGGAGAGACAAAAAGAGAGGAGAGGAGGGAGTATGATTCCACTTTATGCGCTGCGGACGTCGCGACGGTTCAAGCATCGACGTATAAGAAACAAGAGGCCGGGGTATCCTGTCCAGCGCCAAGGCGATCACCTATGCGGTGATGCACACCTCTGAAATCCATCTGAAACGGGCAGCACATGGGATGCCACCATGCACGGATGTCGATGCTACGGGCTAGGCCCAATCATGTCAATGCAAGGGCAGATTGCCCGCGATGCTGGCCTAGACAAGAGCTTGGCCTCGGCAAATAGGTCAAGTTTCGATCTGGCTGTCTTTAATTAGTAGCAGGCATCTGCATGTCGATGAACGATTTCGCGGAAAATATTCATTACTGTAAGGCAACCGACTAACACGAACGACAACCGAGAGAGAAAAGAGACGAGCTAAGTCGGATGGCCAACTCTATTAGAAGAGCCCAAAGTCCGCTGAAGAATTTCGACGACGGAGAGAGAATCTTCCCTTAGTCGTTTCGAGTTCAAAGTAGGTAAACGGGACCCCCCAAGTATCGTCGCAAGCCAATCTCTGGCGACTGACACATATTTCAGACGAGGTGTTCTATTCTTTATTTTTCTTCTGGCTCTCCCCGCTCCGAGTGGTGGTAGCCAGTGGTCTGTTTCAAACATCAATGACATTTTTGTTTCTTCTAATTCTTGAAGAGGCCTAGGTAGCCGAAGAAGCAGTCAGGCCTTTCCTGTCTTGGCAGGCCAGGCCAGCATTTGCCCGGCACTAGAGACGAAATGAGTTGTTGGATGCAACAAGAAACTACCGATTGAAACAGCGTTCCGTGCGTTCATCGCAGCGATGAAGAAATAAGGACCTGGCGCGAGCCCTGACTCTCCTCTTTCGACATCTTTCAAGGTCGCCTCTGGGGAGGGTCCCTGGGGCCCGGAGGGTTTGGAGAAGTCTTGGTAGTCTTGGGATGGTATCAGAAAGCCCTTTTCGAGATGGCTTGGCTGCCGGGGGCCCGAGTTCCATCAGCCGAAACAGAAGTGGATTGGATTGTTGGATGTGCCCCTGGAATCGAACCCGAAAAAACGCTAGCGTGTAGTATTCGGTAGCATCGCGCAAAGGACTGGGAAGTGGACGGTAGAGTCTAGACTGCCTAGCTGCCCGCGGAACTGGCAGATTGGAGTTGTAACCTACTGTAGCACGCACCGGGAGAGGAGACTGTTGAAGACACCAAAAAAACAAGCAACCTTGGCAGACACGAGGTTATTAGCAATGGAAAAGTTCCGTCGTCTAATCCTACATAAACAACCATGAACTTGTTTACTTGGGCGTGAAATAAGCTTCGTTGACTATATTTCCCGGAGGCCGGAGCGTGGACCAAGATCCTCTCCCGTCCTACCTTACTGTATAGTAGGTAAGAACAAGTCTGGGCAGCAGCAGCACAGGCCGGTCGAGTCAGTTGAGCCGAACTTCTTAAAGCCAACCGCGTCAGTACCGCGGCAATGGCCTGCCAGAGTTGTTAGAACGACTAAGGGACTGACGTTTATGTCTACTTGGCAAAGAACGTCAGCGCGATGATGATGATGCTGAACAGAGGAACAACGCCCAGAAGGCTGAAGGTCGACTGCTTCGGTACATCTCACGCCCGTGTGGATGTTCTCAACTACAGGACGGCATGAAATCTCACTCGTACTCGGCTTGCACGCTGAAGATCAAGCGGGAGGACGCAGATGGCCGAGTACCTATTCCAAATGCTACGAGGTAGTATCTACTACAGGCGCACAGACAGATAGCACCTTTTTACTCGTTCTAGTAGTACAGTAACTAATAAGTTGGCACGTGAGAATATCAAAGACCACCATCACAGATTCCTTGGACTAATGATGCAACTTCCCCGGACGGCATCTGCTGGGCACTGGGCAGACAACTTCCCCGGGCTTGTCGCGAGCTCCGCTGACGTCGAACCATCCAATCGTATACCGGAGAATCATGATTCGAGCGAACATGCGGCTTTTTGATTAGGGGCGTGACCCGCTAGCAGCAAATGGTCTGGCTTGACTTTCACGAGCGCCGAACGCCTCGGCAACTGTGGAGCTAATCGGCTATGGTACGTGATAGCTTGCTGCTCCTATTGCCTATTGCCTCTACCTGACATCCTACACATTTACTCACCTCGCTTGACAACATAGTATCCTACATAGTAAAAGCATTCATTCGTATCGAAACCTGTCAACGCTTCCTCGTTTTGATTCTTTGAGTGACGATACACCCCCAGTAGCCTCTACCTCCCTTCCTTTGCCATCGCGCGACATCGGCGCTGGGCTGCCGGTCGTTTCATCATTGCGCCTCCAACTCTTTATCGATTAACCAGCTTCAGACATCCAGACGTCAGCTTGCATTTCCGAGCCAGACTCTACCCCCGTGGCACACCACACAACACGCGTCTGCATACATACATATCGCATTTCCAACTGCCAACTGCCAACTGCCAACTGCACATTTGCCTAAACTACTGAACCGTTTGCTGGCTTGTTTGCGCACCCCGAACCAACCAAAATGGCACCCAATCAAGAAGTCAAGGCGCGTATCGACCTGTTGGCCACACCGCCCCCTGCTGGCTCCCCCTACGGTGTCCCGGTTCCTGGGTCCGAAGTCGAAGGTCGCAGCGCAGTCTATCGCCATTGGCGCTTCAAGGACGGCCCCTTGCTTGAAACATTCGATCCCGAGGTTCGCACATTCCATGAGCTTTTCCAGGATTCCGCAAAGCGCTTCCCGGGCAACAGGTGCCTGGGCACTCGCCCCTGGAACGCAACCACCAAGAGCTGGGAGAACAGGTACGCGTGGCAAACCTACGAAGAAGTCGCGGAACGATGCAAGAACTTTGGCTCCGGTATCCTCAGCCTGCACCGGAAGGCTGGCGTAACCGCCGACAAGTTCGGAGTTGGTCTGTGGTGCCAAAACCGTGCTGAGTGGCAGATTACCGGTAAGCGAGCCTTATCCCAGCCTGCTGGGTCATCTTGGCAAGCGCAGGTCACTGACGTAATCTAGACATCGCCTTGGCCGGCCAGTCGCTGTATACTGTGTCGCTCTACGAAACTCTCGGCCCTGATGCGTCCGAGTACATCATCAAGCATGCCGAACTCGCCTGCATTGTCACTTCTCTACCTCATATCCCGACGATTCTCGCTGTTGCGAATCGCCTTCCCGACTTGAAGCTCATCGTTTGCGTGGACCCTCTAGACGCCGGGGAGCCGGAAGGCTACAGCAAGCTGGCCCTGCTTAATAGCATCGCCGCTGAGCATGGTATCCAGATCTGGTCCATGGAGGGTGTCGAGGAAGCTGGCAAGAAGGCGGCACTCCCGTATAGGGCGCCCCGTCCCGAAGATGTACTCACGATTAACTACACGTCAGGCACCACCGGCGATCCCAAGGGTGTTGTTCTGACGCACAAGAACTGTCTGGCAGCCGTGAGCTCGTCACGTACCTCTGGCAACATGTCCCACAAGGACTCATCCATGTCGTACCTACCACTGGCCCACATCTACGGGCGAATGGTTGACCAGTCGGCTTTTGCCGAAGGTGCCGCCGTGGGTTTCTTCCATGGCGATATGATCGGCTTGGTTGAAGACTTGAAGATCTTGAAGCCGTCTGGCTTCATTTCTGTGCCGCGCTTGTACAACCGTATCGCTGCTGGCATCAAGGCACAGACGGTGGAGGCTGATGGCTTCAAGGGCACACTCTCGCGCCGAGTAGTTGATACTAAGATTGCCAACATGAAGCTGCCACCTGGCCAGGCGTATAACACACATCTGCTATACGATCGGGTTTGGACACCCAAAGTCCGTGCCGCTGTTGGTCTGGACCGGGCCCATTCGATGGTCAGCGGCAGTGCGCCCTTGGACCCAGTCGTTCACGAGTTCTTGCGGGCTGCCTTTGGCAACTTCTTCACTCAGGGTTACGGCTTGACAGAGTCGTACGCGGTGGCATCCTTCCAACAGCGGGGTGACTTCACCACTGGGAACATTGGTGCACCTGCTGGCTGCGTAGAAATCTGCCTGGAGTCAATCCCCGATCTGGATTACCATGTCACTGACAAGCCTCTGCCGAGAGGAGAGCTCTGCCTGAGAGGCCCTTGCATCTTCCGCGAGTACTACAAGAACGAAGAAGAGACCCAAAAGGCCATCGATTCGGACGGGTGGTTCCACACTGGCGACGTTGCCGAGATTGATGAAATGGGCCGTATCAAGATCATCGATCGTAAGAAGAACGTGCTGAAGCTGGCCCAAGGAGAATACGTCTCGCCCGAACGCCTGGAGAACTCGTTGATGGCGAACTCGAACCTCATGACCATGGCCTTTGTCCACGGCGACTCGACCCAATCAAGTTTGGTCGGTGTCTTTGGCGTAGACCCTGTCACCTTTGCCCCCTTCGCTAGCAAGGTTGTTAAGAACACGATCTCGCCCGATGATTTGGCAGCGATTAAGGTTGCCTGCCAAGACAAGAGGGTGATTAAGGCCTTCGTCAAGCACCTCGACGGTATCGCGAAGAAGGCGAAGTTCAACGGGTACGAGCGGGTGCTGAATGCCGTGCTAGAGATCGAGCCCTTCTCCATCGAGAATGGCCTCTTCACACATACGTAAGTTTTTACCCCCCAAAATGACGACACCCTCCGTCTATCTTTAGATGAAAATTAGTACTAACATCCTTGCAGTCTCAAGCTGAAAAGACCCCAGAGTGCTAAGAAGTACCGGGCTGAGATCGACCGCATGTACGCTGAGATCAATGCAGAGAACCCGATCAAGGCGAGGTTGTAGAAATACTATATGTATATAGATATTATAAAAATATTTATCTTAATTTTTAAAGTATTCTTAAATAAAATCCCTTTAAGTATAATTAATTATTAAATTCTTTAAAATAAAATAAAGATATTTATATATTTTTAATATTAAAGGTTTATAAATAAAATCCTTTAAATTCTTTTATTAAAAATAAACTTTTAAACTACTTTTCTTTATTATTAGGTAATGGAATTTAAGTTTAATCCCTTTTAAGATTTAAAATTAGATCCCTTTAGCTACCCTAGAGAACTACTGCCACCTTCCACGATGTGTAACGACCATGTCGCTGCCGCCGCCGACAGATGTGGTGGATCTAACATTGGATGACGACGAGGCTACAGATAACAGCAACCTGCAATGTGAACAGCGGCGCAACCTTTTTGGAAGCAATCACTTCCCCCAGCCACCCCGCCACGCGTCACATCATGTATCGCATCACGATCGACCATTTAAACGCCAAAGGACCAGTTCGGATTCAACAACCGACTTGAGGAGGAAGGAACGCGGTAAAGCACAGTTGAAGCGATGTCTAGACACGCAAGTGTTCCCACATATCGAGAATGCTCTTGCCGGTCTAGAGCCTTTCAATTACAGCAACGACGAGCGGAAGAAATTGGACGAAGCTATATTCGAGAAGATCGTGAAGAAGGACGAGCGTTTCGAACACGACTTTACGCGCAACCACGGCCGTTTGTCCCCAAATTTCGAAGAGCATGTGCGACAATCGGCAGAACGTCTTGTGCGAGAAGACATTGAGGTTCGTCTACCTACGCCAGCGTGCCTCGAGCCCAGGGATGCTGACTGTATACGTTGCAGAGGAAACTATCCGCACTACTACCACCAGCACTAGCATTAACACCAGCAGCAGTGCTACCCTCAATCGAGCAGGAAGAAGGACGACTAGCTGCAAATGACCGATCCTTTCACGTCTCTGCTGAGGCCGGAGCGTACGAACATTACGACAACTACGACGACGGTAATGACGATCACCAAGAACTAAAACAGACCTCGTCTAACGAATATAACGACCCCTCGCCGCCACTACGACCAAAGTCTAAGAAGAAACCGGCCATCCCCCAAAGAACACGGGCCCGTATCCAGGCCAAGCAATGGCAGTCTGGCAAAGAAGTCGATACTTTAAAGAAGCCTGTTCCGGCAAAGCAAAACAGCACATGGTTCGGTTTACGGGAACGACCATATTTGCCATTGGTCTATCGGGAAGGTTTGCTGGATCTTCAAGGAAAACTGGCACGAATACCCAGCCCCGGACTCCCAGAAGAGCCGCGCGTGGTACACGTAGATTTCACCCAACATGAGATCGAGTACGTCCAGAAAGTAGCTCGATCTCTTTTCGGCAGTCTTACGGCTTCGTCCCGGGATGCCCTGGAAGACCTCCGCCACCTGCTCAAGAAGGCTAGGAAGCAAAGAGTACTCGACCAACTCTACGATGCTCACGACGCGTGTTACAAATCCACGCCGGAAAGGCCGCCCGACGCTCTGATGAGCAGATCTTCACAAGACTTAAAGAACTTCGTGGCCGATCTTTACTTCCGCCGTACCAACATGGCGTCGGCAAAGATCTTTTCCATTAACCGCGATGACACGGACGCTTATGGAGACGCCCGCCGTACGTGCGTGGTTCCGTCCCTCCTGTACACACGCGAGATCGTCGGACGTCGTCCCTTCGGCCCTAGGTCTATAAGGAGATTTGAGAGCTTCCGGACGGCCTTCACGGCTAATCGAGAGGATTGTTTCGAGCCACGTGTCGAGTGGACGAATTGCGCCGGCGACATCATGACGCTTAGCTGGATCGCCCCGAGAGACCATTTTATTTGTGGCACTACCACCCATTCGGACTCCCACAACCAACAATACAACAAGCCTGGTAATCTCCTCCTAGGATCATCGAAAGGGACCCTACGGGCGTTCGCAGACCACCGCATCCCGCGGCCAGTCGTGAGTACCGGGGACAATTCCTTAGAGTCCATGGTCGATAGCCAAGATCCATGGCTGTACACCTCTGTCGTGTCCTCCGATTACGATAGGCACAACGACCTTGCCTTCACTTCTAGTTTTGATAGAACCGTCAAGGTCTGGAAGGTCCAAGACGGTTCCATGAAGGCCATCGATACATGGGAGCACGGCGGTCGTGTCAACTTCGTCCTGGCCTCGAAGCATAGAGTCATGACCGACACCGGTGTCAGCGCGGTCAGCATGGTAGCCACGGGTGCCGATGTGGCAACAGACGCTGTACGTGTATACAAGCTATGTGTCGATCCGACGGGTGTGCGTCACATGTTTGATTCATATTCCTGCACGAAGGTCCACGATGAGGATTACGTGCCCTCGGATAAATGGGCGTATTTTCCGGCAGCGATCCGATGGGGCCTCGCACCCGAGGTGCAGCACTTGCTTCTGATCGGATACTCGCCTCGGAGCTTGACGGATCTTGAGGAGGATATACCCGAGGACAAGCAGAACAGCGGCGAGCTGTGTTTATGGGACACCCTAGAGAAGCGGCAGGTCAGCGTGAATAGCGCCGCCACCCAAAACGTCTTCGAAGTCGCGTGGCACCCCTCGCAGAATTGTTTCGCGGCGGCTACGTCGAAGGGGACGGGAATCGAGACGGCCGAAGGTGATGTTAAAACGCAGATTCGTATTTTCCAGATGAATTACGACGGCCAGTATACCTCTATTAAGGTCCTGGACTGCCGCGCTCTGGATATCAATGAGCTAGTCATCAGGTTCGTACTATGCCATCACTCTCGTATTAAGACACTAACGCTCTGTTCAGGCAAAACAGTCCGCAGTACACGTACGTGGCCGCTGGCTGTACGGATGGCAACGTCTATGTTTGGGACACGGCTGGCACCGATCGACCGATATGCGTTCTGAATCACGGCGAACCTGTGGAGGAGCTCTTTGGGGACAGAGAGATGGAGGACGTAGGCGTCAAGTTCGTGGAGTGGGCGTCGTCAACGGACCGGCTCTACACCGGCTCCTCGGACGGAGTGGTAAAGGTCTGGGATATTCGCCAAGGAAGAGCGATCCTGGTACGCGACCTTATCGAGTGCGCCGGACCCGTCACCTTCGGCGCTTTCTCCCCTGACCAGACGCAGCTTGCGGTTGGCGATGGCAGTGGCCGAGTATACCTCCTAAGTCTCGACGAGGGGACGAGAGAAGACGTGAAGCCCATCGCGACAACAACGACAGGTATCTGGAGCGTCCAGCTGGATGATGGGCAGAAGAAAAGCATACGCCGGCCGCGGCCTTTCATACCACACGCGGAGGTCCCGCCGCCGGCCTCAGAGTCGGCACCCGCACATAGCGATGCGATGGAAGGAACCGGCTTCATCGAGCAACAAGTGCTACGAATTCACCCGGACCCTACTATCGGCGCTGTCCAGGGTCCAAACTATGCAGCATGCGGATATTACCGCCTCGAAGCACACGTGGATGGCGATCCGAGTCAGCCACTCGTAGAAGCCGTCAAGCAGAAGCAACAGGAGCACACTGCGAGGGACAACTTTGAGAATCCACAACAGAATACCATCACCCGGCTAGGGGGAGTCACGAACAACTATTCTTCTTTCACCGCTACCCGGGAAAACCATTGGCGGAATAACCTTTTAGATCTAGACGTTGAAAGTCTCGAGGTGGAAGATAAGGCTGAACTAGACATTAGAGAGCCTGACTTTGACCTACTGTACGAAGAGGACGACGACATGTGTGCAGATGAGCATACAATGTATGACTAAAGTGCGAGCGAAGCGAACAGCATTTGTATTTCTAGCGCCGGCGAGGGGAGAGAGGCAAGAGCAAGCATGCGATGAAGAGACATTCGATACCATACTACAGGTGTAGTAGAGCCGTTGCAATTACAATTACAAGTTCATCATCTTTCCATACATATGTTTGAACCCCATTGCAAGTATTGAAGAATTTGAGGCACACATGCGAAATCACGAACACGTGGATTAGACCAGCGTGATTTGCCAGGTATCAGGGGTCTTTTTATTTCATAGGAGTTGCTATGACTCGCGCATCTTCTTTGACGTGGACGCAAATCGTCGTGGCGAGGAGGCATGACCGCTGTTCGACCTCCCAAATAAGAGAGAACGCCATCCTGGCAATGGAGTAGTGCAACTTCTTCAGCTGCCTTGTGTGGTTTGAATAGGCATCTAGTACTAGGATGTCGCTCAGATTTAAAGAGGACACCCGGTGAAGGTCTAGAACAGGCTGGCCGGCGACCATGATGGCCTAGGGGCATCGAACTACAGCAAGTTTCGGTAGGAATGGAAGTAAGCAGGTAGGTGGTCTGCAACGCCAGCCGGTGGTGATAATAGGTAGGGCTTACTATCGAGCAGTCTACGGAGTATTGCAATGCTGGATCCACGAGAACCTACCTGGGTAGGAAGTATGCAACCAGAGCCAACAAGAGAGCAAGCAAGGCGAGGCGAGAAGAAAAAACCTTCTCGCCTCATTGTCTACAAGCCGGCTGGCTACCCACGCAGCCACGGGGCGCGGCAAGCAAGGCCAAGCTGGCCAAGTTGCGTTGCGTTGCGTTGCGATGCGATACCATGTCAAAGTTGACAAACGACAAGACACTCTCTTTCTCCTCCCCCATGGGTGAGTCGGTCCTTTCCTTTTAGCAGGTTTATTGTACGGGGGATCCATCCTCCTTATCGGAACGCTTCGGCCAGTTGGTGGACAATTCTTCTCCTGCACCGAGAGAGGTACTTCCCCAGACCGAAAGGCCAAGAGTGGAAGAAAGAAAGAAAGAAAGAAAGAAAGAAAAAGGCTGGAGTATACTTCCTAGGGTCCATGCCTGGCAAGCAGGGCCGGGCCACCGCCTTCCCCATTCCATCAATGTGTCTTTCTATGTACCAGTAGATATGTACGCCAAGGGCAAGGCGAGCAGGGCGGGAGAAGGGGATCGATGGCATGTCGTCGAATCAATCATCTCAGCCGGCCATTACGTCGTTGTCGCCCCATTGCTCTCTCTCCCATGGAGAAGAGGGAAAGAGGGAAAGAGGGGGGATAAACGTTTACGCACGACTTACCTAATAAACTCATGATTTCTGTATCCCGGGAAACCAAGAGAAGCAACGTCTTTACGGGACCAATAGTAGCCGAGACGAAGCGGTGATGGGAATGCATCGCTACATACGGCAAGTGAGTGGGTGCGGCGTGGCCCTGATCGACCAATATTTTCCACCAGAGTGCATCTGTCTCTCTTGTCTCTCCCCATATTACCTAAAATTGCCAATCATGAATTCCTGCAGAGATTCCTGCAGCTAGACGAGTAGACTTGCAGCAAAAAGAGCTAGACAGGCCCCCAAAATCTTACCCTATTACTACTACCCGATCCTTGCCCCTGGAGCCGCTCCAGATGGGGTCCCCCATTCACGATTTCTACAAACTGTGTGGAGACAGGGAGAGCACAGTATCGTCCACTGTGCACCCCGTGCCGTATCCAGTTCCTGCTTCTTGTTGTTGGGGGCATCTGTTTCTGCGGGGAGGCCAGAGTGCTAGTCACGCGAATTCATGGGCCAGTGAGGTGATGGTCCGTCACTTGGCCGAGTCAGACTATCTACTAACCGAACGCAAGTCAGGTATGGGATGGCATGGCATGGCACAAAACGCCTTTTTCTGTTGTGAGGTACCGAGTATTATGACTATCTCTCCTAGTGGACGTATATCCATCTGTCCATTGAACGCAACGCCGTGTCCATCGGCATGACGATGAAAGGAAAACCATTGGGCTCGCGCAAACGTGCCTCGCTAAATAATACAACAACATGATGCTTCGTAAAACAAGTCAGAGCTGGCCAGCAATGACTGCTCCGTGCTTCGTAAAACCATGTGCCACAACGCCACTCCATGCTATGCTGTGCCGCCAAATCAACCGAAATATCAAGACGCATAATATGCCGCCCTGCCTGGGTATACAATGAGATGCTAAGGCAAAGAGAGGACTGGCATCCTTATAAGGCCAACTGGCCAACCTGATCCTATGTGAAACCCCCGGCCCTGGTCGACCAGGGAACTTCTAGCTTTCTTCAAGCATACTCTTCTCGCACCGCCATCGTCGGATTTACTGAGGCGCCGGGAATGTGAAGCCAGGCGGGAACACGGGCATGCCGTTGGGGCCCGTGGCGAGTCCGTAAGGGAACTGAGGCACGTCTGGGTCTTGTTTCACACCAACCGGTTTCTCCTCGGGTCGTTCATCTCGCCGGTCCTTGTTGCGTCTCCAGCGTGCCAAGTTCGTATCCTCTTCATCACCCCCGCGGCTAGACTTGGGGCCATGGCGTCCCCCTTTGTCCGTCTGCATCCGCCGGCTGATGGCCTTGCTGGACACTCCGGCTCCGATCTCAATATCGGGTTCCTCGACAACCATTCCTGATTCGATGGTCCGGCCGCCACTGCCGCCGTACTCTGCTGACAACATCCATTTGCGATCGGCCTCGGTGAGCTTGTTGATCGGAATCACGCTGACGCCTGTCGAGTAGTCACTGCAATCACGAGGGCCGAATCCTACACCCCAGCGAGTCTTGGGAAAAGTTAGCTGGAAACCTTCAGTGGTACGTGACAAGAGCGTTTATTTACCCGGTATTGACTGCTCTCCATAGCCTCTTTGGCAGCGACTGCATCTCGGCGAGTCACCATTTTGACAAAGGCATGTCTCTTGTCTTTGTTCACGATACAAGTCTGGACTTGCCCCTGTTGACTGAATAGGCTGCGAAGTTCGGCTTCGGAGCATCTGTAACATAGAGATTAGTCGGGCCCAAAATGCCAAGAGTTAGAAGCTTCAACTTACGTGACTCCACCAACAAAGAGCGTCCTGCTGAGAACTGCAAATCGTCAGTATAGTGCCGACCAACTACATCCAGTGGGGATCATACCTTTGATACTTCCTGCGGGAATGCTTTGGTCAAATTCAATCCACTTGACATTGGGGTCCCGGTCAAAAGGAGGTTGCGGGCTGTGGCCGCGACGTGGGGGGCTCCGCTGTCGGTAATCCGGGGCTCGGCCTCGGCGGTCGTCATCCATTGATCCGCGAGCAGGCGAATCATGACCAAAGCTGCCAAAAGTACGATCATTACGTCCGCGAGGCGAGTCACGGTTATTCCATCCACGCCGAGGCGACCGGGAACGCGACCGGTTGCGATACCTATTGGGGGATCTCGCACTCACACCATAATCAAAGCGATCACGTGATTCATCCGGTCTGGGACCAGCTTGCGGCCATGCGCCTACACCACCATACGGAGCTTGACCAGAAGGGGCCGCTGCCATACCACCAGCAGGGGCCATGGATTGTAAACCGCCCTGCATTGTGGCTAAGAGAGCCGGGATTTTATCATGAGAAATACCCTGATCCATCAAGAGCTTTATCAGCTGCACCTGCTGAGCAAAGGCAGGGTCCAGGCCACCCATTGCTGGTGCCATGGGGGTTGCAGATGCGCCGGGGAACCCATTGGGCTGACTACTGGCAGTCACTGGTACAGTAGGTGCTTGTCCTGGCAGAGTAGACTGAGGATACGCAAACGGCATCACAGAGGGGTTTACAGGCGGCTGCGCTGCCGAGTACGGATAGGCAGATGGCTGGCCCTGAGTTAGGGGAAGGGACAGCTGCGGAGCCTGAACGCTCTGGGGTGCTGGCGCACTATACGAATGATCCGGCATGGGGAACCCGTTGTTGCTAGGGGGCACAGAGGTGTTCTGACGGGCTATGTTGGCAAGTGCCTCCATGATGGCGTTAGGAGCCTCAGTGGTCGCCGGCTTGGAGTTGTTAGCTCCATTGAAGCCCGGCAGGCCAGGAAGGCCAGGGCCAGGAGGAGGTGTGCCTACAGGAGTTGTCGATTCATCTGTTAAGTTGGTTCATGGTTAGATATCCAGCTAGGACGGGTGCTGCAAATGGGGCGCTGGGCAACATACTAAGTACGGGCGCGTTAAGCTTCTGCTTGAATGACTCAATCGTATGCGGCGGGAAGGTCTGTCCTTTCTCCCAGATATCAACGAGCTTCTTAATTTTCTCCTGCAAAGAACAAGTCAGATACGTGCAAGTCATTGATGATTCGGACCACAGTCGCTACGCAGAGGCGGTCGATGCGAACAGCCTTCCGGGGTGGTGGAAAGTCCCTTGTCGAGCAGGAGCGCGAAGGGACCCCTACAACCAGGCCTGCTGCTGGAGACTACGCGCGAGTTGCGACGGATATATATATGAATAGCGTACCTTTTGTTCTGCTGGGGCGGACAGAAGAATGTCATTCATCAAGACGGGAATCAGTTCGGTTACTCTATGCACGCCGGCAGCGTAGGTCCCGTCTGTTGCGGAGCTATTGATGGGCTGGCCATGTTGCTTGGCCTGTTCAACCCAGCGACGAGTTACAGAGTCTACGACGTACAACACGCCTAGCTTGTGAGTTCCGGGTGTTTTCTTGAAGTGAGTAAATATCTTCTGAATCAGGACAGATTCGGACTAGAAGTGAGGTGAGGTCAGTAAATACAGGCCTAGACAGACAGAGCATGATGCCGAGACGACTTCTAGCAGAGGCACGACCTACCTGGACGTTATTGACGCATAGTCCTGTGAGGTTCTTGATCTGGGATCCCGAGACTCCAGGAGGCTTCAGGCCGAGCATGGCGTTCAAGCCAGCCTCAAGCTCTGCTACTGGTGATGACATGTTTATTTCCGTTGGAGCAGCCAAGGTATATAGTGGTGGCTTTTGCGGCAGCACAGATTTGGACACAACTACCCGCAGTTGGCGAGGAAATAGGTAAATGACCAGACCAGAGTGCGATCAGGTGGGACACTTCTATCCTCGACAATCACCAAGTACGAGAATGGATTGCCCCTTGTGGTGGCTGACTAGGCAGTGAACTGAGGGTCGCGTTTTCAAGACTACGGCCAGGTTTTCTTTCCAGTCAATAAATCAGACCTTTCAGCGGTTTGGACTTCTGATGGAGATTTAATGTCAGATGTACAGTGTGTGTGTGGATGATGTGAGTAGAATGGATTTGCGCTCTGGTGTGATGCGACGCAATGCGATCTGATTTCGCAGGTAGTGAGTGAATTGAGTGAGGGGAAGCTGGTGCCTCTCCGACCGATGTTGTAGATTTTACGTAGGTACGACCACGAAAGGAACGTGAAGTAAAGCGCGCCCCGCAGCCAGCGGGAAGCCTTGGTTGCCTTTTAGATTCAAGTATCAGTAGCAGATGGGCCTTGCGACACCAGAGTGGTTGGGTCCTTGGGCTATTCGGAGAAGGCTACTTTGTATACGTGATGCTGCGTTGGGTTGGTCGACGGTCGTTGATGATGGATGTTGGTAAGAGTAGGAGGAGGAGAGAAGAATTGTTTCAAAGCAGTCGCAGAAATGAGAGGGAGAAAAGTCGCGGGGCTGCTGGTCCTTAGTCCTTAGCTTAGTGTGAGGTGTGCCTGTGCAGGATTTTCCAGGTAGGGGGGTGGTTTGGGAGGGGGCCTTTGAATTTATTTCCCTTGGCACTGCGCCTATGAGAAAGTCCAGTCAGAGAAGCAGTTGGCAGTGGCAGCTGGACGGACAGGCGCGAAGGTTTCGCTTCGCTGCAATTTTCTTCCTGGCGGCTGAGCGGGGTCGTCTACTGATAACTTGAAGCTATTGGCTAATGAGGTAGATTACCCTTGAGTTACCTACCTAAAAGGGTGGGTCATACTGATCAATTGATTACATAATGCTGGATAATCTTGTCATTGAATTGTAGCACCTGTAGGTATTTCTCTCTCTATCCCGAAATGAGATCGTTATGTGGCTTGCCGCTCACTTAGCAAATACGACACGGGTGGCATTCTTTCCTCGTAGCCAACAAAAAAAGGGAAGAAGAACAATAGGGAGTGCGGGTCTTCCCTTGTCCGACTCCGGACTTTCCCCTAACTTCCACGGACAACCAGAAGAGGAAGTTCGGAAGGCTGCCCGGATTTGAGCTTTTTGGAGGCACGCCCACACAACATGCGCTCGCGCCTTTTCAGCCTCAGCCCTCGGGGATATTTGATGGTTAACGTCTTCCTAGGATTGCGCTACTTTTACTAGGGACGATCGATTGGGCTGACTGGTAGCTGGCCATAGCCAAGTAGGGGTCATACACTCACTGACTGGACTTGATAGCATGGAAAAGCACAGAGTTGAAGATCTTCCCTATATTTCTCTTTTTGTCCACATGCCACATGCCACATGCAGGTATGCATGTAATGCAACCCGTACCCAATGAAGACAGTAGGTGAGCACAAGGCAAGTGCTTTCAGACAAGACGGTTTAACATATCCTAAAATAAAACCAAGAGCCGAGAAGAAAAAGAAACTGTACTACATACATACGTACCTGCATATGGAAAAGTCCAGCGCGGAAGGAAGAATTAACTTTGTCTTCTTTCAAAACTCCTGTTGCACGCGAAATGGAGCTCACCCCAAGGTATTGCTGCTGTGCTGTCACCCTGCCTTGACGTCAGTTCTTTCCAAGCTGGCTTGAACGGCAGCAGTGGGAAAATGGGATAATGGTCGCTTCTTCGGGCTTAGCAGACTCCAGTTAGAATTGGAATTGGCCAATGGGGTTGTTCGGTGGGGTGATTGGGGAGAGCGCAATAGCCGTAGGCATGGCGTTTCAGTGGCTCCGGTGAACCGGTTGGTTCTTTTGTCCCAACGATGCCGACGCTGTGAGGGAGATGGAATGGAAGGGCCAAAAAAATTAGAGCTAGCTTGCCGGAACTGAGGTGAAGCCGCCAACTTTTTTTTTTCCGCCTACACGACACATTGGTACAAGTACCTCGCCCTCATTGCAAAACCCGACCAATCTATTCCCGATTGCGGATCCCTGACATCTTCGGACCCATTGCTGTCCTGAGGTATTTCCTGAAATTTCGTCAGCCTCTTCTTCACTCCTTGTATTCAGTTGTCCATTCCTTTCTGATACCCCATTCTCAACCGAATTCTTCCTCAAGCATACATCACATCACAACATGGCTTCAGCTCTGAGACTCGGCGCTGCCGCCTTGAGAACCTCTACTAGAGCTCCCACCTTCACAGCTCGCCATGCTGCTTTCACCGCGGCGCGATGCTATTCTTCCAAGAGCCAGGTATGAACCCGTTCGGCGCTCACCAAGAAGCCCCCCAAGCCCCCCGGCTTAGCCATTGGATGTTCTAACAGGCTGCTATAGACCTTGAAGGAGCGCTTCGCTGAGCTTCTGCCCGAGAAGATCGAGGAGATCAAGGCCCTGCGCAAGTAGGTCGACCCCGTTAAGAAAAGAAGAAAAAAGAAAACCATAGAACTTCGAAAATAACCTTCATAACAGGGAGCATGGCTCAAAGGTCATTGACAAGGTCACTCTTGACCAGGTCTACGGTGGTGCCCGAGGCATCAAGTCCCTCGTCTGGGAGGGTTCGGTCCTCGATTCTGAGGAGGGTATCCGTTTCCGCGGCAAGACCATCCCCGAGTGCCAGGAGCTTCTCCCCAAGGCTCCCGGTGGCAAGGAGCCTCTACCCGAAGGTAACTACTATCTAGCACTGCTTGTGGAGAAAATTGGCTAATTTGGTCTCCAGGTCTTTTCTGGCTTCTCCTGACCGGTGAGGTCCCTACTGAGCAGCAGGTCCGCGACCTGTCTGCCGAGTGGGCCGCTCGATCCGACATCCCCAAGTTCGTCGAGGAGCTCATCGACCGCTGCCCTACCGACCTCCACCCGATGGCTCAGTTCTCCATCGCCGTCACTGCTCTCGAGCACACCTCTTCGTTTGCCAAGGCTTACGCCAAGGGCATGAACAAGAAGGACTACTGGGGCTACACCTTCGAGGACTCGATGGACCTGATTGCCAAGTTGCCTACCATTGCCGCCCGCATCTACCAGAACGTCTTCAAGGGTGGAAAGGTCGCCCCTGTCCAGAAGGACAAGGATTACTCTTTCAACTTCGCCAACCAGCTCGGCTTCGGCGAGAACACCGACTTCATTGAGCTGATGCGTCTCTACCTCACCATCCACACCGACCACGAGGGTGGTAACGTCAGCGCTCACACCACCCACTTGGTTGGCAGCGCCCTCAGCTCTCCCTTCCTGTCTCTGTCCGCTGGTCTGAACGGTCTCGCTGGTCCTCTCCACGGCCTCGCCAACCAGGAAGTCCTCAACTGGCTCACCGAGATGAAGAAGAGCGTTGGCGACGACCTTAGCGACAAGGCCATCACCGATTACCTCTGGTCTACCCTGAACTCTGGCCGCGTTGTTCCCGGTTACGGTCACGCCGTGCTGCGCAAGACGGATCCCCGTTACATGGCCCAGCGTGTCTTCGCCCAGGAGAAGATGCCCAACGACCCCATGTTCCAGCTTGTCAGCCAGGTCTACAAGATCGCCCCCAAGGTCCTTACCGAGCACGGCAAGACCAAGAACCCCTACCCCAACGTTGATGCCCACTCTGGTGTCCTCCTCCAGTACTACGGTCTGACCGAGGCCAACTACTACACGGTGCTCTTCGGTGTTTCGCGTGCCATTGGTGTCCTTCCCCAGCTCATCATTGACCGTGCCGTCGGTGCCCCTATCGAGCGCCCCAAGTCCTTCTCTACCGAGAAGTGGATCGAGCTTGCCAAGAAGGCATAAATAACGAGCAGTGCTTGGTTATAGGAGTTTTGTCTTGTGCGAGTTTCATAAAACGGATAGAGTGGTCTTTGTCACAAAAGGCAGATTCCGTATCATATGGAGGTGTTAGAGGGCTTCTGATGATACCACAAAAGCTGCATTTGTACAATATTTTCCATTTTTTACGTTCGACGTATCGCCCTCGGATGTGATAATAATGATGATCGACTACGGTCACACACAGACAAGGACTTTTTCCATGCACCCCTTGACCAAACTTGACCAGCCAACTAAATTTGGTTCGCAGTCTTCACTATGTGTAAATGTGCTAGGTCCTGTACTTGCTCAGGCCGGAGCCGTTGTATACTTTGCGACACACAGTGGAGTGCGGCGCTTATTAGGTTGTATTAGCTCATCCATCATTCGGGCAGATTATTCCCAATGGTTTGGGACGGCAGATCCATGAGCTTGGCGGTTAGCTGCGATATACTCCGTAGTCAGATTTAAACCAAAGTTGGTCGGCAATGTTGAATGGCAGCAACAAACATATCTATGTATGTACATATATATCCAAATGACGCACTCAAGAAACTGCGCGTTGGGGAAATGTGCATAGAATTAGATAAACACATTGAATGTACAATAGTATTATTCTAAAAGCTGGTGCATGCCTTCCTGATGGTAGGGTTTGAAGACTGCCAGCAGTCATCCGAAGTGAGACAGGGTCTGACAACAAAACCAACATGGGAGAACCAACACAATCTGCAGCGTGGGGGGTCAGTCAGATTCTGTAAAGTCCGACCGGAGCAGTCGGGGCCTCAAAAAGGCTATAGAGTGTGAGAATGGCGGAGTGCGGGAAGGACGAATGACTACAAACAGGCGATGAGGTGAGCGGATCAATTTGGAGTCAGGGTAGGGAAGGGCCAAAGATGTTTACGGAGTCCGGACTTGGTGTATACATCTCGGTTGTTGGGTGGTGTATTTTCCCCAAGCTCCCTGGGGATCAGCAAGGGACAGAGCAATGTAGAGCTGGGGTGGGGTCAAGTTCAGTGGTTCCATCGGCGGTTTTATTGGACCTTCTTGGCTTTGTTGAGATTGAGAAAGAAAACGCGCCGACTGGACCCGAGTAGTCTCTCTAAGGATGTGGGCAAGATCCGGTGGTGGCTGGCCTTATCGGGAGACAGAGACAGGTGGTGTACATAATCATCGTCTTGATTGGGCAGAAGCCAATTGAGATTCCAGCAAAGACCGAACCATTGAGGGGATCGAGTTGAGCGAGAAATTGTCCCCAGCGGAAGAGTCCCCGGAGTGGTGGTGGTGGTGGTGGTGGTGGTCAGGGTCTATAGAATTAACCCAAACAATCAAGATGTATCCTTTTCTTTTTCCCGTGTTGTTGTAGGTAGTACTACTACTTTGTGGCTTGCCCTCTAAACGATTGGTCTTCCCCCCGGTGTCAACGTGTCCGCTCTGTCCCTGCCTCCTCTGCCTCCTCTGCCTCTTTAATACCAATAAACCACCGACCTTTGGCAACTGTCCCCCAAACCTACTCCGATAGGATCACGAAACTTCTAAGCGTCAAGCAAATAATCCACAGCTGCAAAAGCAAGGTAGGTGCAAATCGACCCAATTGCCAATTGATGCCGAGTGCTTATTAACCTCGGGCATGCCATGCCGACGTTTGGACTTGGCTCTTACACGTGCTGTTGCCGCTGTAAGCTGCTGAAGTAACGTCGGCCGATAATGCCCGAAACTCTCCGGCCATGACAGCTCCCCTAGTGCTGAGCCCATCATCCCAAGCATCCCAAGCATCCCAAGCTGACATCCATCATTCCGAACAGAACAAACCATTTGAAATCGCACTCAAATCCCGCTTCTGACTACCTCTCTCCCGACTCTCGACTTCATCCTCTCTCCGCGAAGAAGCACCCGACTGCCTTGGTCAGGCCCCCCTTTCTCGAAACCCAAACTCCTGCCATGTCCGCCGCCAGCGCCATGCCTCCCTTGACGGAGAAGAAGCCCGAGAAGAAGCCCATCAAGTTCTCCAACTTACTTCTGGGTGCCGGTCTCAACATGTTCGAGGTCACCACCCTCGGTCAGCCCTTGGAGGTCGTCAAGACCACCATGGCCTCGCACCGCGGTGACACCTTCGGCCAGGCCCTCAGCCGTGTCTGGGGTCGTGGCGGTGTCTTCGGCTGTAAGTATAGCAAGAATCGATGATGTTCACCAGTTGTGCTTCCCTGCTCGCCACGGGGTCTCTCTCCAACTCTATAAGCAAGCACTAACCTTGGATTTTTCGTCGTCTAGTCTACCAGGGTCTGATTCCCTGGGCATGGATCGAGGCCTCGACCAAGGGCGCCGTCCTCCTCTTCGTCGCATCCGAGGCCGAGTACTACGCTCGCGCCGCTGGTGCCAACGACTTCGGCAGTGGTATCATCGGTGGTATCACTGGCGGTGTGGCTCAGGCGTACGCTACCATGGGTTTCTGTACTTGCATGAAGACTGTTGAGATCACTCAGCACAAGATGGCCGCCGCCGGTGTCAAGCCCACCAGCACCTTCACCACCTTTGCCAACATTTACCGACAGGAGGGTATCCGCGGTATCAACAAGGGTGTGAACGCTGTGGCTATCCGCCAGATGAGCAACTGGGGTTCCCGTTTCGGTCTGTCTCGTCTCGCTGAGCAGGGCATTCGTCGTGCTACCGGCAAGGAGCACGGCGAGCAACTGAGTGTTGTCGAGAAGATCACGGCTTCCGCCCTCGGTGGTGGTCTGTCGGCCTGGAACCAGCCTATCGAGGTGATCCGTGTCGAGATGCAGAGCAAGAAGGAGGATCCCAACCGTCCCAAGAAGATGACGGTGGGCAACACGTTCCAGTACATTTACAAGAACGATGGCATCAAGGGTTTGTACCGCGGAGTGGCTCCGCGTATTGGTTTGGGCGTTTGGCAAACGGTTTGCATGGTCGCCATGGGAGATATGTAAGTCAAATTCCCTCCCCTGAGCTGCTCTCTACTGTGGAGTATTTGCCTTTTTCATTCTGCCATCATCACCACCAGCTGCATGATGCAAAGTAAGAATTTCGCTAACGATGACGAAAACAGGGCCAAGACCTACGTTGAGAAGCTGACCGGTGAAAAGGTCACTGCTAAGCATTAGGCGGCGTTTTATGGATATCGGCTGTGATTTGTTTCCTGGGACATGGGGTTCTTCAAGAGTAATGGATCACGACGAATCCTATATGGGATATCATTGATTATAGACGTGTATGCTGCGCTGCTCCGGCATGCCAGTTGTTTGGTTGTTTCTTGTTACTTTCTTTCATTGTTGCTCCGACGTGATTGCTGAACTGGCTTCCTCGTCGAAAGGAGATATAAGCCGCCAAAAATCTAATAGAAATACTACATTGTTGCACTTGGTGGGTTATATCCACCATAGCAGTCACCGGCACGGCATTCTTCTTTCTCAGCTCTTCTCAAGTCCTTATGTAGGGGAGCCCACTTCACCCGCTATGTCTGTTCCACTGTTTGGGGTAGAGTCGGGCTCGTTAGGTTCTCCAGGTATGCCCCATTGCTGCCGGACATCCATCCTGGCAAGGTCTGGGGAATATGCAGGGACCGCGCTGCGGCTAGAGGAACCCACAGCCTGGCTTCGTGCCTGGCTTGTGGTCTCGTTTTGGAACGATGTCAGAAACGAACGTTATGGCGTGGTGAGCTATCTGCCTACCAGGCTCAGCTGCTCAGCTCCCTAAGGGGGCGGTTGGACTTGTCGTATCCGGGCTAAGCGTCCAAGAGGTAAGTAGGTAGGTAGACCACTGTAGTTCCGCCGTAGTAGGATGTTGCTAATAGCGCAAGAGCTTCGCCGTCTCGTATTCAAATAACATGATGCCGGTATAGCCCTGACTTGTTAATATTACTATTTAATTAACCATTTGCTGCAGGGACGGCTTGGGTATGTCGTCGTTGTCGAAGAGTGGTAAAGTTGGTCTTGTCTATTGTACGTAACACTTAGCTCGCTGCTTCGCGACGGAGTCTTCTCCGTTCTGGTCGGTATTGGCTGTGGGTTAGCTTGGCCGCCCATGTGTCATGTGAGTCCATAAGTCAGTACGTCTAACCCACTTGCTTGCCTTGCTGGATGGAGGCGGCTCGGGTCAGGAACCGGTATCCACTACCATCTACAGGTAAGCAGCGTTGCTAGTTGCTTACTTAGTCATGCTGATGGGATCTCCGCGTTGGATGTTGGATGTTGGATGTGGTTGCTTAGTTACGGAATGGGTAGAGATATCTTATCGACTATAGAGTGTATATCGTTGGCTTGATGCCACGAGAGCATATATGGCCACGTAGTATGATGATAGGAGTCAGGTGGTTCGATATGGCTTGTTGACAGACTTCTATCTTATATATCATTTTCGATAGTCGAAGGGCTCCAGTGTTGGGATTTTGATCTGCACAGAAACGCCTGGATCAGTCTGGACTCTTACACCTGCTAGTTGTCCCTATCTGGCATCCGCCCATAGTAGCGCGTGATGGCGAAAATCGTATAGTTTGCCGATAGCGAGGATATATGGTTTGATTTTCGCCAGTAACAGACACCATAAGAGGTGGGGTGGCTTTCACGTTGTTGAATGTTCCAGTTGTACCTATTGCCTACCCGGCAGAAGACTTCCAGGCACAGCTGCCTCCATCTGAATGCATTATATTTGATGGATACCGTTGCCGGTGAGCCTAGATGGCTTTTCGGGATGTGATCACTTAGCACTTAGTCTCTACTTCCGCAGCCTAGGTCGAAATATGGTTCTCTTGTTCTTAGCCCTAAGACCAGTTATGGAACTGGTCACATCCGCGTCTGGGCATGCTTACCAGTGATTACTATCTCAGTCTCAAGAATCAAGGAGCGTCATGAGCTACAACTTCGAGTGACTTGTAAGGGTCACTCCTGTGTCAGGCACTGCTGGGTGGACAAGCATGTTCTATAGCGCGCATGCAGGATACAATAAAACAACACTGGTAGGACGTTATGTTATCTCAGACTTGAGTCTGCTTTGCTTTGCCTTTCCCGGTTGAAAGGATTAATATATGGACTATGCCTTTACTACTTTTGTTACGTACTGCTTACCGTGGCTGACACCTGTTCCTGTACGCCAGATAGCTACGCTGGACAGACAGTAGGTACTAGCAACTGCCATAACCCAAATATGTAGATTAACTAATTCGGCAAGGTCTATTATTTATTATAGTAAAGCTATCTATATATCAAGTCTGTATTAACGAGATTTGCGTTTCTAAAATGCAGCTATGACCTCTATGTCATGCATAGTTCTTTGGAAGACCTTTGCTGGAATTATAGGTACCTGATTAAGAACACAGTGGTAATGTATTGAGTATAATGGCTGTATAGAGCGAGTACTCTAGATAAAATACATTATTTACAAATATTCTATAAGTCGATGGCAATACCGCCAGTCACAGGTTCTTCGAGTAATTTGTTTACACGTAATGCAAGCTTACAAGAGCATGGTAATGGAGTGACTTAGTACAACCTGATATTACCTCCGCATGTACGAAGTCAACCAAGCATTCAAGCCCTGCTAACTAATAACTCGACTCTTTACGGTCAGTGTCTGTCTCGTTTACATGTTTCGACCATGTGAAGATATGATAGCCAAGCAACACAGCTTGCCACTGAGCAGGGAATCTTCAGTCGCAATGAGACAAACAAGTTATGTAAGCCGTCTGGTTCATCCGAGCGTGACCGCGACTTCAGGCAAACAGGGGGGAGATTGCCATTACAACATTACAAGCTATGTTTACCTGAGACAAGATTGCTTAGCGCTGCTATCACCACATGTTTGCAGTCAGACCACTTCCGCCGGTCCCGCTAAGTGTCGGATCGTCATATTTGACAGGACAGTTGCAATCAACGTAAGCCAAGCCAAGCAGGTGCAACACTTACCACCGAGGTATGGAGAAAGAATGAAGGTTGTGAGGGAAAAGAAAAGAGCCAACAACAACGGAAGAGAAGGAGGACCTGGTGAAAATACAAGTCGAGTCGCACCGCGCGGATGCAGCCAAGAAAGGGAATCGAACAACGAATTCCCGGATAGCGAGTTGTGTCGTAGCGCACGATCAACGCCAAGCAGGCGGGAGTAAGCACAGGATCGACGGCACCGACATATGTAAGAGATGCATCAAATAAGCCCAGTCGGCAGATGGTTATTTCTTCTATTCCTTCCGCACGAGCCTGCCAAGCGAGCGAGGAGTGATCCAGTGAAACCCGGCATGCCTGCCTGAGGTGAGGTTATATCATGTACATGTAGTCAGCAGTCATCATTGCATCGCAGTATTGTTATCTATCGTTGCTAGCTATATATGATTTCCTAGGACAGACCTATGAGACACATAGGCAGGGAGCCGCCTGGGCATCCAACCGAGTGTCTCTGATAGAGAGGACCATGCTTACCCTATTATCCTTTATAAAAAAAAAGGAAAAAAAAGAGAAGAAAAACGGTTCTAACCAACATGCCCGGAGCGCGGAATTTTTGCTGCTTACGGCGTCAGGTTAATCAAGTAGACATGCGAACACCCAACGTCAGATATGGTTACATACTTACTCGACTGCCCCCCACCGCCAGATGAAAGATGCCAAGAGGACGATGTCTCGGAGCGATATTCTTGTCTCCCTGTGCCCAGGCCCCAGGCTGGAAAAAACATCGAGCGGCTCAGCGGATCGCCGAATTTGGAGGAGATAAGGCGGCATCGTATTGAGTTTCTGCCAAGCCACGATTGACTGCCCCCTACTGGCGGACAGGAATGTCGAAGGACTCGAAGGCGCTCAGCAGGTCACACAGCCAAGCCGCCGAACGGGATGGACTCCGTGCGCGTGCGCCGCCTTCTTCATCACCCGAGCCCGAGCCAGCAGCCGCCGTTGCAGGCCATGGCGGCGTAATGCACGCGCCAGACAGTGTAAGTGACCACGCAATGGTCAATGAAGAAAGAAAAAGGACCAGCCAGCCCCCAGCCAGCAAGCCAGTCCACCCGCCGCAAAATGACGGCAAGTTGCGCGGAGGCGGAGCCAATCCAAAAACGCCAAGAAGGGGAGACATATGGGGGACACCTTGGGGAAAAGACGATGATCGTTATTTGGCGGGCAGTCTTGGCCATCAATAATCGCACTTGGAAAGCCCACTTGGGGGCAGACTGGCAGGCATTATCGCATCACATCACATCAACTGCGCAGTGCGCAGCGCGCGGCGAGTCGACGTAAGTAAATCCAGGATTCCGCAAAGCTTGGAAAGCTTGAAAAAAAAGGCACAGGTAAGATGCTTGCTTTGACTTGATCGATCGGAAGAGAATGACGACGATACGAAGTCGCCATGTTCACCATGTTCACATGTCTTCCGACACCGTCGACAACATCCGTGGTGACAGTCCTAGCATCTATTGTCATGGGATATGGGCCTTCACTACCACCTACTGACTGCTATACGGAGTACACGTAACTGTCTAATTGATTGTCTATCGGTTAATCGGCTTCGCTGCTTCGGGAGGTTGTTCTTTTCTAGAGCCGCCACAATCCCACAATGCCTCGAGAGGGTGCCTTGCAACGTCATTCGTAGGGCTGAGATAGTGTCTGCTGCTATTCACTCGGGGATTCCGATTGCACACACCTGGATGGAGAATATGACTGGCCGGGCCGGGAACGACGTCTTTGCTGCATGAGGCCAGAAACGGGGACAGCTTTTTCCAGAAAAACCTTAATGCCGGATAATCTCTCGCCCCAAGCGCATCGTCGAAGCTACCAATATCCCATAGTTATGTACTTACGGTTATCGGAACACTTCCACGTAGTTTGCCCAAACTAGATCAGCCTCCTAGCTTTTCTACGCAGTAGAAGAACCTTGACGGGCGCGTGCAAAGAAACCGGTGCAGACTTCACAAGATAGCAGACACCTCTAAACTCTGTATTGCCAAGTGTAGAGAGCGAGAAATGCGCAAGGAAACCTTGGAAGAAATGAAGGGTCGGCAGGCAATGAAAAGTATTATTGGCCTCATTTATCATTTAGTAGTAGATCGGAAACACCCAGCAAGCGAGGCTAGAAGAGGCAAGCTGACAGATGACAGAAACCGAACATTGGACCGCTGTCGCAGATGAACTTGATAGCTGCCCATTTAATAACAAACATTGTTTATTGTCCAACGGGCAGCAACCGAATGTTTCGACGTCGCTTAGTGGTAAATAAGCTTCAGATGCGGGTTTCACATCATGTAAGAAAGGACTACCCTGTCATTAGCAAGAGTGCTGGGACGAGGCATCCTGCCTGCCTGCCTTCCTGCCTGCATCCCATGGGGCTTCATCTGATGCCCGACGGGGTCGTTGTCACAGCCCTTCTCCTTTTCACGGGAAGGCACACGCGATCTCTGGATGCGCCGGAGTTTTACACACCGCATAAGTAAAAAGGAGATCGTCGAGAGGTTAACTATAGCTATTCCAATGGGGCTTTATTGGTTGAGGTGTTCGATCATTGTCAGATACGGAGGGCGGTGAGCAGAAAATCGCGCGCGTACGACCATGGCTGTAGACATCCCACATCAGTCTTCAACGCATTTAAGCAATCAGTGTATGTAATAAGGGTGGATGCCAAGCTTCTTTATCGTGGGTGGGCGTAATATCCGAACCATATGCAAGGCACTCCATACTAATGTACAACGTAGTATGTAGTAGTAGAGCATACGTACGGGCTCTTCCATAAGCGCCGCTCCAATCAACGCCCCCGACAGAAAACCCATCTGTTCAGGCAGGCGGGTGACAAAGGGCAGGCTGGCTGGCTGGCAGGCTGGCAGGCAGGTTTTTGTCACCAGCTGCAGGGCTCAGGAGCAGTGGGTACACACGCGGTGAGGCGGGAAAAGGGTGATAAGGAGATACTGGAGACCGCTGCTGCTGGCACCGAGGTACGGCTCAGCCTATCATTAGTGCCGAATGTCCGATTGCCGGTTCGCGCGCGCGCGCTGGCAATTCGCAACGCATTATTATGTTACGAGCATTGCATCCGGGGGGGGGAGTTGGTAGCAAGCACGGTCATCGTACATACGTCGAAGGCCACGGAATGTTAAAAGTAGGGCCAGATATGCGCCAGATGTAGGGCGATCGCGTAGCATGCGGCTGGAGATTGATTTTTTGGGGGGTGGGCAAGCAATGGCGAGTAAATCCCGCGCAATGCCCGCGATACGTGCGAGGCGAAATTTCCGTTGATAGAGAGAGAGAGGTCTGTGGTCTGGTCTGGCCTGCTGTTGGCCGTGCTGGCAGATGGGCACTCTCGGAAGATCCCTGCCAGCCTGCCAGCCTGCCAGCCACGCAGCCTGCCAGCTCAAAGGAAGTCCCTTTCCTAATCTTTCTTTAGGCCCGATGTGATTGGTGTTGGAAAGAATGGGGTTCCTGTGGGGTTGCAGTCTCTCCACGGAGACGGAATCCACGATGGTAAGCTGGTGTTCGCTTGAGCCTTGCCTTGCCTGCTTGCCTTCTTGCCCGCATTACGCTTCCTGGATTGTATGGATTCCATTGGAAATTGTTCTGTGGACAAGACCCTGGCTATTGGCTGTTCAACAAGTACATGCAGGCCAAGGTATGTATGTATGCTAGGCAGGCCAGATCGAGTCGCTAGTGCTATCAACGACTCGGGGAACTGGAGTCGAGATGCTCTTAATTCGTTGATTAGAACGGAGCCACGACAAGCACCTTCGGCCCAAACGTCGGAGAATTGCTGTCGTTGGTCAATGCTAGCAATAGTGAGCTGTCACTCGGCTCGCTGATTTGTTGGAAATCACTTTCTATCCCGCGTTTGCCTCTCTGTTAGTAGGTCGCGAGACCGAAGAACCCTTCCAGCAGGTCTCCAGAAAAAGTGCAATTGTGGTTGCCGGAGGCTCGCTCGCTGTTAGCCGATATATCGCTCACACCCAAGTTAAGAGCCAGCGAGGCAAGGCAGGGCAAGGCAAGGCAAGGTTGTTCCGTAATAACAAGAAAAAAAACTTCAATTTGACGCATTCACACCAAGCAGTTGCGGTGGCGGCGGCCGAAACCGGGCGGCAAGGCCGACCATGGCACACCTCCAGCTAAGCCTTGACATCCCGTTGGCCAACACGAAAACGCCGGCACATGGAATAATTCCTCGCCTGCCTCACTCACCGTATCGAGGGATTTGGATTTGACGTGCGGTCGGTCCCCTACAAGTTCCCCCCAAAGACCAAGGCCATTGAGCCCACTAAACTCCAAGTTCGGGACGGAACGATTGGCATTCTGGAGGCGATATCCGGGGTTGCTGTGGTGGTAGCCCACTACATCTAACTATTTGACTGGGCAGCTGGGTTGTTTTACGACCCGATGACTGATTGTCCGCGGGAAAGAGAGCCTTTTCTCCCAGGCACAGGCCATTATACAGTCAATGTGAATATAGAGTGATGCTGATCGCACGTAATGACGTATCTCACCCGGCATACTGATTAGGTAGGTACAGTAGGTTTTCTATCGGATGGGGGATTTCCCATTCCCAGCCTTTCCGATTCGTCCGGCAAGGCGAGGCGGTGTTGGTATCTCACCCAAGAAACAGGCCAGCACTGAGGGATTTGTTCAGATAAATTGATAATATGTACGTACAACGAGGGAAACATGGAGAGGAATGATAGATAACAATCTTGGCGGGTTCTGAATAAGGGACTATCTAAGGGGTTATGGTGATACATAGGGCACTTGGTATGAATCTCGTGGCTTGCAAATGCGAGTAGGGCGCGGGCGATCTCTCGAGCCACTGACACTGACTTATTAACACTGACTGGGCCGTACAGTACGACAAATGGGCATGGCTCCATGTGCAAACGGGGCCGACAGTGTGCAGCCGATAGTTCACACTTGGAGAAAGCGTGGAGCGTGAGCTATTTTAACGGGAACAAGCAGGATAGCTCGATAGGAACCCATGTGGATTGGGAGCTAATGTAGGTTGCAATATTGTACTGTATGTAAGTACAGTAGATAGATGGGGAGCGCTCGACTCGGCATCTGGGCACAGGAAGAAGCAGGGTCAATAGCTGTGCCCAGGAACAGGGATGATGCATGCCCACGGCATGGGGCAACGCAGCGAAGGTCGTTCTTTCGCAGCAACCGGAGCTGGGAGCTAGCTCGGGAAGCTCGAATTATGGACACGACCTCTGGAGGACTGGATGGGGCCGAAGAGACAAGAATGGAGAGAGACGAGGACGACAGAAAAAGGGGACAAGGATAGGGATAGGTGAGCAACCGTACGAGAAAAACAATAACAACAACCGACCCAAAAGTCGACAGTAGCCGTCGGTGCAGATTCTGGAAACCAGGATGGAAGCTGGAAACACCCAGTAAACAGACAGACAGTTCCAATGCCGACCCTCTCTTGCGCCCTTACCGTACCCAACTTAACGCATGCGGAAGAGGCTCACGACGGCTCTCACGATGGATGCGTTCGGGATGGTCGGTAAGAAGGGCAGATAGAACTCGTCCAAGCAATTGATCGATCAAGGCTCCATCCAGCACCTGCTGGAGCAGACGGCAGACGGCCAGGGTTCGGCTCGATTACCTGCCTATTATTGTACATGGCTACGATGATATGACCGAGCTGCAAGTAGTGACCTGCCACTCGTACTACGCTCGACATTATGACCGTACATTGTAGAGAGAGCACCCAGCACCGTCGCATTCTGGCGCCATGACTTCTTTTCCTTGAGGTCTCCTTGAGGTTTCCTTGTCCGTCCGTCCTAGGCCGTGTTCTGATAATCCCATGTTCCTTCGCTCTTCCGTCGACGTCAGAGTCAGATGCACCCAGGGCTTGCGCGATTTTGTTTCCTTACCCTTTTCATAGGATCGGTACGCTCGCGCTGAGCAGGCATGAGGGCGAGGCCGATGATTGGCGATGGCCGCTAGAGGGGTGGGGCCCTCGGTGGGAGCTCCAAGCTTTTTTTTCTACAGGCTAGGCCAGGTCGGGATGGGAACGGACGGATGAAGGAGAGAGAGAGCTATGTCAGGTACGTACAGAAAATACAGTACCCGTGCTGAGCCAGGAGCCGACATGAGCATACCTATCGTTCGTCTTTTCTCCAGTAATTCCAAACCCAATATTCACAAGTTATTCACAGTCGAGAAATAACGGAGAAAAGGATAGAGATCAAGAGAGAGCAGAGGAGAGATCAAGAGCCAAAATCAACAAATCAAAAAAGTAGAAGCCGTCATACAATCGAACCGCAATCAGCTAGAATTGGATGTTTTCCGGGGGAAATGGCAGTAATTCTTGCATCAGAAAGGTAAGGCCGGCCCCATTACGCCATTGGAGCTTTGTTTGGATTGAGAGATTACCCTGGCTCTCGCAGTGTTTATTTTCCAACCGGGGTAGCAATCTTACCCTAGCAGGAGGTATCTATCTCCTGTAGGCATGACCGCCCAGGTACAAGATCGCGCAAGCAAGCAACAGTAGCAGTGGCAGAAAAAAAAAAGACATCGGTTGTACATGCTGCATTACATTCAATCACTCACACTCACCCACAGCCCACACCTCCCACATTGACCACACTGTACACTGTGCCCAGTAGCCGGTACCTCCGACAACAACGTTCGTTCCGTGCCTGAGAAAGTAACCTCGACGAGGAAAAAAAATCTCCACGCTAACCAATTGCACTGGCCACTTACTGCTTGAGCAAGCACCTTGGGAACTTTGGCAGCGCGGTGGGAAGGCATTCTACGCTTCTGAGCTGCTTTCTCCCTTCACCAGTGCTCCACCTGCCCTCGTCTTTTATAAGTCAGGCCTCTTCCCTTCCTAATCAATTCCCTCCTTCCTTTTCCCTTACGCGCCTCTGTCAGAACGGACGACTAGGTTGACGTGCCTCTCCTCTCTTCTCCTTTGGACGTTATACTCCTGGACAACAACCCTAAAGAAGAACCTCTTCCAGCATCTCTTCAGCATTCCTTTTGGGATTTGCCGACTCTCGTACACACCTAGCATCCTTGGATCGCAACCTAATCACAATTGCCACCACCAGGAAGCTCTTCAGCTTACCATAATAATACACACTCGCCAGCCATGGCTGAGTCACAACCTGCCGGCGCACCGGCGCTGAACACAAACATTGAGTCCGGCAAGTTCGACGAGAAGGAACGCCACGCCGACCCTGCCCCCACCAAGGTCAAGGCCGAGAACGACGAGGACGAAGATGAAGACATTGACGCCCTGATTGAGGACCTCGAGTCCCAAGACGGCGGCGATGAACTCGACGAGGAGGAGGGCGAGGTCAACCCCGCCGCCGGCCGCGTTGTCCCCGAGGACATGCTCCAGACAGATACTCGGTAAGTTACTACTACCCCAGACCCTCCCCCGCACAATGCCATCGCATATGCTAACACCCTTTGCAGCATGGGTCTCACAGAAAGTGAAGTCACAAGCCGCCGTAGAAAGTTCGGTCTCAACCAGATGAAGGAGGAGAAGGAGAACTTGATCCTCAAGTTCTTCTCCTACTTCGTCGGCCCTATCCAGTTCGTCATGGAGGCTGCTGCCGTCCTGGCTGCTGGTCTTGAGGACTGGATCGATTTCGGTGTCATCTGCGGTCTTCTTCTCCTCAACGCCTGTGTTGGTTTCGTCCAGGAATTCCAGGCCGGTTCCATTGTCGATGAGCTCAAGAAGACCCTCGCCCTTAAGGCTGTCGTCCTCCGTGACGGTACCCTGAAGGAGATTGAGGCCCCTGAAGTTGTCCCCGGTGATATCCTCCAAGTCGAGGAGGGTACCATTATCCCCGCCGATGGTCGCATCGTCACTGAGGATGCTTTCCTGCAAGTCGATCAGTCTGCCATCACTGGTGAATCTCTTGCTGTCGACAAGCACAAGGGTGACCAATGTTTCGCTTCTTCCTCCGTCAAGCGTGGTGAGGCCTTCGTGGTCGTCTCCGCCACTGGTGACAACACCTTCGTCGGTCGCGCTGCTGCCCTTGTCAACCAAGCCAACTCCGGAACTGGTCACTTCACTGAGGTCCTCAACGGCATCGGTACTGTGTTGCTGGTTCTCGTCGTTCTCACCAACTTGGTTGTCTGGGTTTCTTCGTTCTACCGCTCCAACCCTATTGTCGACATTCTCCGTTTCACCCTGGCCATCACGATTATCGGTGTCCCCGTCGGTCTTCCCGCCGTCGTCACCACCACCATGGCTGTCGGTGCTGCTTACCTCGCCAAGAAGAAGGCTATCGTTCAGAAGCTGTCTGCCATCGAGTCCCTGGCCGGTGTCGAGATTCTCTGCTCTGACAAGACCGGTACTCTGACCAAGAACAAGCTGTCTCTGTCCGAGCCCTACACTGTCGCTGGTGTTGACCCCGAGGATCTCATGCTTACTGCTTGCTTGGCTGCCAGCCGCAAGAAGAAGGGTATTGATGCCATCGACAAGGCTTTCCTCAAGTCCCTCAAGTACTACCCCCGCGCCAAGGGTGTCCTGTCCAAGTACCACGTTGAGCAGTTCTTCCCCTTCGACCCCGTCTCCAAGAAGGTTACCGCTATCGTCCGCTCTCCCCAGGGTGAGGTCATCACCTGTGTCAAGGGTGCCCCTCTGTTCGTCCTGAAGACTGTCGAGGAGGACCACGCCATCCCTGAGGAGGTCGACCAGGCCTACAAGAACAAGGTCGCTGAGTTCGCTACCCGTGGTTTCCGCTCTCTGGGTGTTGCCCGCAAGCGAGGTGAGGGTGCCTGGGAAATTCTCGGAATCATGCCCTGCTCTGACCCCCCTCGTCACGATACCGCCCGCACTATCAACGAAGCCAAGGGTCTCGGTCTGTCCATCAAGATGCTTACTGGTGATGCCGTCGGTATCGCTCGTGAAACCTCCCGCCAACTCGGTCTCGGCACCAACGTTTACAACGCTGAGCGCCTTGGTCTCGGTGGTGGTGGTGACATGCCCGGTTCTGAGGTTTACGATTTCGTCGAGGCTGCTGATGGTTTCGCCGAGGTCTTCCCCCAGCACAAGTACAACGTCGTCGAGATTCTCCAACAGCGTGGCTACCTCGTTGCCATGACTGGTGACGGTGTCAACGATGCTCCCTCCCTGAAGAAGGCTGATACTGGTATTGCTGTCGAGGGTGCCTCCGACGCTGCCCGCTCCGCTGCCGATATCGTCTTCCTTGCCCCCGGTCTTGGTGCCATTATTGATGCTCTCAAGACTTCCCGTCAAATTTTCCACCGCATGTACGCTTACGTTGTCTACCGTATTGCCCTGTCCATCCATCTCGAGATCTACCTCGGTCTCTGGATCGCTATCCTGAACCGCAGCTTGAACATTATCCTGGTCGTCTTCATCGCCATTTTCGCCGATGTCGCTACCCTGGCTATTGCTTACGACAACGCTCCCTTCTCCAAGTCGCCCGTCAAGTGGAACCTGCCCAAGCTTTGGGGTATGTCCGTCCTTCTCGGAGTCGTCCTGGCTGTCGGTACCTGGATCACCGTCACCACTATGTACGCTGGCGGTATCTCCGAGCAGGGTATCCACGGTGGTATCATCCAGAACTTCGGTAACCTGGATGAGGTTGTCTTCCTTCAGGTCTCTCTCACTGAGAACTGGCTGATTTTCATCACTCGTGCCAACGGTCCCTTCTGGTCATCGATGCCCTCTTGGCAACTGTCGGGTGCTGTCCTGATTGTCGACATCGTCGCCACCTGCTTCTGTATCTGGGGTTGGTTCGAGCATGGAGACCCCACCTCCATCGTCGCTGTCGTCCGTGTGTGGATCTTCTCCTTCGGTGTCTTCTGCATCATGGGTGGTCTCTACTACATGCTCCAGGACTCTGTTGGCTTCGACAACCTGATGCACGGAAAGTCGCCCAAGGGCAACCAGAAGCAGCGATCCCTCGAGGATTTCGGTAAGTTTATAACCCTTTGTTCCTCTCACTTTAGTACTTTACAGTTGACTAACATGTTTCACAGTTGTTTCGCTCCAACGTGTCTCCACTCAGCACGAGAAGTCGCAATAGACAGCCCCGCCATGAGACGGGCAGCGCAAATTGATCGCCAGCACCGTTGGGGAATTCTTTCATGTGACGGGCTCTTCGTATCTCGGGGTATTATGATGCTTTCGGGGCGCGCTTGAGGACGCTCACACTCCTTCTTTTGTTTACTGTATACCGGCCACGTAACCTGCCTAATGACGCGGGCACGTGTGAGCCTGGGGAACCTATACCCACCACCTACAGATTTCCCTAGTTTCTAGAAGACCTAATGAAAAAAGTATAAAATAAAACCTCTCTTGTGAACGTGACATGATTGCCTATTCGATGAATTAATTGTATGTATGACCACTCCTGAGGGTGTGTCGGTGGCATTTGTCTTAGGACCTTGACTTTTGCACAGGAGGTATAGTCTTGGCTCGCGTGGACACTCCTGAGTTGCATCCCCAATGTGAATGGCGGAGTATGGTACGTTGTCGCCATAATTTCTGGTGGTTGGTAAGGTAGGTGGTATATATTTATTTTAAGATAGCTGTTTGTACATTTCTATGTATCCTGGCCCGAGTTAGGGAGTAGTCATATCATATATAGTTTGACAGTTTACTGAGGGACGACGACGTCCTTGCTGGTATCCAGCTCCTCGTGTCGTCGCAGGTCCATGTCCTTGGCCAAGAGAGGAATGACGTAGGGGTCAAAGGTCTTCCAGTAAGGGTTCTCCAAGTGGTACTTCTGGCTCTATATTCGCAGCAAGTATTGTCTCTGATTAGCCAATGTTTCCCTGAAGAAGAAAGAGAAGAAGAAGAAGGGAAGCAGGACTTACGGATTCCTGCTCGAAGCGCTCGACGACGGTGAAGGCGCGGGGGTCGTGGACGTCCTGCATGACGAACCAGTCGACGGTCTCCTTGTCGTTGCGGTAGACGCGGGCGGCCTCGATGAGCTTGAGCTTGAGCTTCTCGATGCACTCGGCATCGTCCTTGGCGTACATGTGGACGGTTAAGGTGTAGACCATTTTGGCGGTTTGTGTGCTGCTGGTACTGGTTTCTAGGTGTGTGTGGTGTGTAATAGGTTAAGTATAGTATAGAGTAAGAGTGTCGGAAGGAGTTGGAGGAGGATCAATCTGATGGAGGGGTTGCAACTAAGTACCTAACCTACTCACTCCCTTACTACATAAGTAAGTACTTATTACTCTCGCTCGTTCGAGCTCGAGCAACATACGAACGACGCGAGTCTCTCTCTGCATTCTCCAATTTAGGTGAGGGGTAGCTAGCTAGAGAGGAGCTGCTGCAATGCACACTGCACACTGCACGCTGCACGCTGCACACTGCACACTGCACACTGCAAACGCAGCAGCTAACCTAGCTAACTAAGTACTTAAGCTAAGTAACCTAGGAAGCTTATTATCTGCTGGCTCGCCTCACTGGTCATACATGTACGAAGAGCTCCCAGATTTAAAATGGCATAATAAGGTATTAACTAGACGGTATAAACCCAGCATTATTGCATTATTCCACTCGATTACACCGTACCTCGAAATCACCGAGTTGGACTAACTGTAGGTTAGATCTGGATGCTGGTGCAACAGTATAACAGCTAGCCAAGTACGTAACCACGTCATACTAAGTACCTACCTAGGTTACCCCATACAAAAGTTATCGCGACAAGCATCACGTGATTGTTCTCTGCTTGACTTCTCCCAAAGCCAAATTTGGAGTCAACTGCATCCAATTCCATGAGAGGACGGAGGGATAATACTGTCCCATGGTCATCGTCGCAGAGTTTTTCCAGCTGGTCTGTTACATCTTTACTTGGCGTCACCTGGGGCTCCAAAATAGACCATCTCTACCACCTCAAGTTCACATTTGCGATGCTCTGCAACAGTGCCAGTGACAATGAGGGAGATCCCAGGCTACTTCTACGGCAAGTCATCGCCCTCGTCCGGGACGACCGCTCTAACAACTCCGCGCAGATGAAGAGAAGAAACGCTACTTCAAAGTGGAGCGTAGCCAAACCGCCCCCACGACACTCTACTCCTCGGAAAATGTCAAGAAGCGCCGCCTCGAGAGCCAGGAGGCCGCAGCCGTCCTCCAGCGCCTCAGCTTGGACAAGGGGCGGCTGAAGCGCTCCCCCCTGATGAACGATCCTCTGATAGGTGGGCGTTACGCTCGAGAATACGGCCTCGTCCGCCGCGACGTCCAGCAAGCCGGTTATGCCAAGGGCATCGTCGAGAAGGGCATGATCCCCTTGGCCGATGCCCGCTGGCGCTCGAGTACCAACATCCAGCAGTTGTGTGTTATTGGCGCCGACACTAAGACTGGACTTGGAGTGGCCTATGCAAGTACGTCAAAAGACACTGGCCGCTATGCCAATAACCACTACCTTCTAACTCTCTCTCCAGCCTTGGACGAACTACAGCTTTTCTCTACATATATCCCTAGAGATCGCAATGGCAGGGTTCATCGACAGCTGCTTGCCAACTACAATACGCCCCGCGGCAACCCATACAACGAGTTGGCAGTGTCACAGTTGTCTGATATCAAGTTTCACAAGCCATCGACCAGCGTTTTAGTTTCCAGTCGTGCCCCTGGACGGGAGATGTCGCTTTGGAGGTTCAAGCCTATCGAAGCACCCGAGAACTCGACAAAAACGACACCCGAGTGGCTTTTAGGATGGGGTGAGCTCCGCCTGTAGACTCCCGGTCTAACCCCCGGTCTATACTGGTATATGTTTACTAATTGTCGGCGAATAGGAGTCGGAGACTCAGAGAGCCCCTTAACCAACGTCCGCATCCCCGGCCACAACAGGAAGATCACCGACTACCAGATCAACGTTATTACCCCTGGCCCGGCTGCGTCGTCTTCCACGGTGTGCGCCATTGGGTCTAATCGCGGCATCCTGCAATGGGATACCGAGAGGGACCCCCGGTGGCTAGCGCCTTCCCCCAATGCCACCACGTACGCAGAGATATACCGCGACATCTTCGCCCTCGAATTCCTAAACGAACACCCTTCCATCTTGTTGGCGGGCGGCCGCCCCGGCCATCTCTCCATCAAGGACGTCCGCGACCGCAACGACGATACCCGGAACGTCTCGAAGAGGCTCGGGGCCCCCATCACCCACATCAAGTCCCTGAACGAGCACCACGTCCTCGTCAGCGGCCTCAAGAACGCCATGGCCGTCTACGACATTCGCATGCTGCGGCAGAAGACAGGCGACAGCAATAAGAACAAGAGCTCGCGAGCGAATCGCCACCACCCCACCCTTGCCCACGTTTCGCCCGTAGTCACGTTCCCCGAGTACCGGAACGGACCGCACATCCAGATCGGGCTCGACGTCGACCGGGACAGCGGCATCGTCGCGGCCGCCCACGACGACGGCAAGGTGGCCGTCTACTCGACCCAGACGGGCCACCGTCTCAAGTCGCTGGACATCGACCAGATCCGGTCGCACCGCGGCGTCATCCAGTCGCTCCAGTTCGAGACGATGCCGCGGGACAGCCATCCCACGCTCTTCGTCGGCAATGGTAGCAACCTGAATGCCTACGCGTTCGGCGTGAGGAACCTAGGTGATGAGGCATAATGTCACACTTATGAGAGTAGATGTCGTATTCTCTTACGAAACTCCACTCTTACTCGAGAGTCCTAATTAGATTATTCCCGTGTGATAATAAGTTGAGAAGTAATGATACCTATTGAAATAGAGAAGCGAGACTATCTTAACTAATTAGAGCCATCAAATAAGGAGTAGGCTACTCGTCGAATCTCGCGAGAGAATACGGTAGATACCCGCGTCAACAGCGCATACTAGTAACTTTGGTCAAGCACATACATACGATGGCCAAATAGCTACCATTCAACCTCCCCATATATGTCATGTCAGGAGAACCCTTCTCCAAAGTGTCTGTACAAGTCAACTCAAGAGTTCACCCATCCATCCTATAATCCACGCCCACCTTGGAAGTCAAGTGTGCCATGAGATAGGTATATACACACATTAAACCCGTAAACCGTAAATACAAGAGCCTGCCATATCCCCGCGTTTCCGTCGCCTAGGTCCTCGCTCGGCCAATTCCGAGCTGTGTAGCCCGCCATTGTCCGTTCTTGCACCCATCCGTCCGTTCCCAAAATACCGCCCCGTGAAACAACAAAACGCCGAAAGCAAGAACAAAAGGCAGACGTCCAGCACACCAACTCCGGCGCCCATGCAGTAAAATATGCACTGATACGTTTTTTCTGTACGCAGTATGATTTGTGGACATCGCGAACCTTTTGCCCATCCTTAACAAACCAAAAAGGAGAAATATATATATCGAAGCGGTTCGGCGACCTAATGGCGAAAACACATCAGCCCGCGCCGGGTCTGACCTCCAAGCTGCCGTCGCGGTTGTTCCGGGCGACGCTCCCATCCCGTTTGAGGTTATACGACCCGTCGAGCTGAGGAAACGTCTGGTGGAACGCATCTCCCAGCGTCCAGTTCTCGAGCCGCCGCATGTGCCGCTCGAAGACGGGGTTGATGAGCAGCTCGTCGCCGTCGGGGCTCTGCAGCAGGCAGTCCGTCTCCTCGTACGGCCAGTTGAGGCTCAGCGTGGTGGTGAAGGGGATGAAGAAGTTCTCGAAGAAGTAGTCGGCCGGGTTGTAGTCCTTGGCCATGCGCTCTCGCATGTGGGGGAAGGGCAGGTGGTCTATCCAGGCCGGGTGGCTGATGTAGACCTGTGACGGCTGGGGGCGCGCCCAGGGCGGCAGCAGGTCATAGTTCTCTTTGGACGGCGAGACCTGCCAGCGCATCACCAAGAACATCACATACAGCACGGCAACGCGTTCAGGCAAGCCGCATATGCCCGGGAAGGTGGCCAAAATGTCGGTGAAGACCTTGGAAAGGGGGTGGGAGTAGGCGCTGTTGGAGGGGTTGAGAAGCGACGAAACAGACGGGTAACGGGGACCAACGATTTCATGTGCCGAGACCCCTTCGGCCGCACGCTGTCGCCTCTCGTGAAGGAAGTCGAGGAGGAGACTATCGAGAGGGCACGTCGGACCACAGTTCTTCGGCCCCGACAAGGCCATCCAGGAGGAATCCTGATCGTGTCCAACATGCACCCCATTTTCATACGGATGGTGAGATGAGGGTTGTGCTAAGGGCTGGGCCAAACTCCCTGACCGCGCGGCGGTTGGAATCGGAACGCCATTCCAATCATGCTTCATAGGTAGGTGGGTATAGGCTGGCGAGTCTTGCGCTCCATTGACACCAGTCTGCATCCGGTTCAGCTTTTGTGCAGAAGACGGATCCAACAGGAAATCCAACCGCAGCTGTTCACCGGCGCCCAGCTCTAGGGCCTGTGCGCGTTGCTGACTGATCAACTTGACCTGCGCAAAGTTGGGACTGGCCTGCACCGAGGACCCTGTGCTGTGCGCGCCCGAGGCCTGCCATGATTGCTCTGCCGAGGTGGGAGAAGCTGTACTCGGCGGCGTGGAAGTAGTCGGGGCAGACAAGTGAGTCTGGGTAGTTGGAGCTGCCTGCGCATTTACGAATGGCTGCACAGGAGGGGCGCTGTATGACGATCCATCCTGTGGGGTTCTCAATACGGGCTGGATCAAAGACACGATGGAGGCCATGCGGTTCTTGAGATCGGCATTTTCAGCCTCGACTTCCTCCTTGGCGCGTATCACAGCCTGAAGCTCCTGGTAGGGCTGCTGCGAGGTCAACTCGCGAATCTTCTTCTCCAAGGCCTCGATCTGATTCTTGGTCCGCTCACGGATGGCTCGCTGGGCCTCTCGGTCTACGTAGCGAAGCACCAGGCGGTTAGCAACATGAAGGGTAGATCATAGACAGGCTCGAGTAAAGATGTCACAGCCAAAGACACACACACACATATGCACACATAGGAGCCAATAGTATGTGGAGTGGGTATAGGACCTGGCCAGCTGGGACGCAGGCAAGTGGCACCACACCCACCGACCAAGGACAAGGCCGGTATGGCAAGAGACCAAAATAGAAAAAGAAAAAGCAGCCGTGACGACATACCATTGGCGCGTTTCTTGGCGAGCTGCTCGGGGGTGAGGTTTGCTACGCCTCTGGAGCCCGGACCCGGTTTCCGTTTCTTGGCCCTCTGGTCATCGGGGGCTGAGGTGTTGTCTCGGAGGGGATGGGGCGACGAGGCGTTGGACTCGGCGGGTGAATGGCCGTCGAGGGATTGTGACAGGCCTCGCTTGTGGCCAGCGGTGGTGGGGTGGTAGGCGGTGGAGGGCGAGCCGACGGAAGTGGCGGGAGTGTGGGCATCGGCTATTGAAGAAGCGGGATTCGTGGTGGTAGTGGTAGTGGTAGAGGTGGTAAGATGATGGTGATGTGGTGGATGATGATGAACTGAAGAGGCGGTCGCGGGCGACGGCATTCTCTTGCCCAACCGACGGACCACACAGGCGGCCCTGACCCCAAGCCCCCGAATCGGCGGTCGCGAGAGAGAGAAATACGAGATCCTATTGGGCTATACGGTATAGGCTGTTTGAAAATGGAATGGGTTGGTTCAGCAGGCCGCCGAATCGGAGGATGGCAGCCGTAGCGCTCGGCGCATTGCTGATTGCTGGTCGTACTGCAGTGAGCGCGAGTGATAAGCATCAGCAGGTAATAGCAATTGGCAATCCCGGGGGGTTGCAGTGAGAGCCGGAGAAAATTCCTGGTTTATTATCGACTGGGGGGGAGATGGTGAGATCGATCTGCGCCTGACTCACGCTAACTTTAAGTGGGTTGGTTGTTTTATGTAGCACTACCTACTTGCCTACTATATACCTACCTAGACCTACAATAGGTGGTGTATTACTTACCTATTACAGGTACCAAAACACGATACGATACAATGGGCATTGACAGATCAGTTGCTACAGCCAAGAAAATCTAAAGTTTTCCTATTCTTCGCCTAGGTACTCGTGCTCGCCGAATCTCCCTAATTATGTATTCCCTAACCCTCACTGTCCTCCAACGTCGTCCGGCGTCAAGAGTGCTGCAGCTAATACCTAGTCCGCCGAGGCTCTGGCCAGTGCTTGGTGGATATGAGGCGGGAATCGGTATTTGAGCTGACTCGTGTACGTCGTCAAGTCCATGGTCACCTGCTTGAGTCCGCCAAACATCATCCGCCGCGTCCCTTCGTTGCCGCTGTACTGCCCGCTCATGAGCCGTTCCTTCTGCTTCATGCAACATGCCAAAGTCCACATCAGCAAGTTGGGCACGTTCATCGACACGCTTTGCGACAGCCCCGAGAACTTGGATGCGTAATGTCGGATAACCGCCGGATCGCCGACGGCGTCCAGAGGAAGAATCTCCAGCACTCGTATTCTCTGTTAACAAGTTAGTTAGCCAATTTGTTCATTTCACAATCCGTCTAATCTTCATCCCGTGTCACTTACGTCTAGACTTTCTGGCCATTGCCCGGCTTCCACCATGCCCTTGATCTCGCTCATCTGCAGCAAGAGATGGCAAGCGGTTCGGTTATGTTCCTCGATCTTGGTGTAGAACATGGCGTCCTTTCCGTACATCCCCATCATGGTTCGTGCGAGGTCCACGGGGTCGTCGATAGAGGCCAAACTAAGGCTGCTACCGGGCTGCACCTCAACCTCCTTGCCATCCGCTCGAGGCTTGACTGGTTGAAGTCGCATCGGATCTTCACCAATGTCAAGTGAAATGGCCTCGCTCAGCGCCCGACTCACAATCGTCACCACGCTGTCGTAGTCCTCGGCGAGATGATACAAGAGCACCGCATCCGTCGTTCTTCCGTTGTCGTCCGCATATCTGGCAGCTTGCAGAGTAACCGCCTTGACAAAGTCGTCCTCCTCACGAAGCCCAATGAGCGGGCCACGCTCCTCAACTAGGCCCACGATGCGACGTCCGTCAGGTCGGATATCGCCAATGAGCTTGCTGAACTCTCGTGTCTCGAGTATGAGCTCACGAAGGGCAAGGTGGCATAGCTCGGCCTGCTGTGTTCCGGCCTCGCCGTCTAGATCTGCGTTGAGGCACATCAATGCCAAATAGTCAACCGCTGACCCGACATCAGCCGCCCTGAAGTCTCGAGTGTAGTAGCCCAGCATTCTGCCAAAGCTGACCTGAGCTTGGTTTCGGGTGTTGAACGTGACAAGGTCGTTGGGGTTCGCGAAGGGGTCGGCTGGCCGCAGGAGACCGTAGAACTCAAGACCGATCGCGAAGTGGACGGCATCAACGTAGGAGAAGGGATACAAGTATTGGATCGCCTGCTCGAATTGACCCGACAGGACCTGCAGGAAGAAGTACATGCCAAAGGTGCCGTTTGTATCGTCAGCTGGTGTCTTGGCGAAGTGCTTGGCTCCGATATCACGAATGGTCTGTTGCAGATCTAGTAGCGTGAACGATTCGCTCTGAAGATCCCCCGACTTGTCGGATTCACGAGCAAGGTTGAACTGGAGCCATATCCAGTCGTTGATCTCCGTGTTCAGCCCCTCGAGTTGGCGGTTGTTGATCTCGCAACGACCGATAATCTTGTAACAAGCCATGCGGAATGGGTCGATGCTGTTTTCAGGGGCGTTGCGGGATCGCTGCGTGTATTCGTTGTTGCAGCGCTCTTGCAGTTGGCGTCTCAGCCGCCTATCATCGTTCGACGCATACTCCAGTAGGTATGACGAGAAGGTACGGTCAATTGTACGGAATATCGTCGAGTTTGCTTTGACATACTCGGCCGCCTCAGTGACATGTCCGGAGCGGAGAAGATAGAAGATCAGGGCCCAGATATACTCGCCACCAACTTGCTGGAGATCGGTGTTGTCTGGCACAAGATCCCTGCGCGCATGGCGCAAGCGAACATAGGCCTTGATTTTGCTTACAACATCTGGGCGACCACCAAGATTTGCTTCGCGGGGGTACTTCGTAATGAGAGTCTCAATTTCTGAAAAGAATTTGTTCTCCAAAAACACATTGGCGCCTTTGAGAATCCTCTTGCGCATCTCCACGGTTTGTGGGGTATTGCTTTGTGCTTCCAGGTATATTTTGGCAAATTGGCGTTCCCTAGGGGTGGCATTACTTGTGAAACTTTCTGCCTCTGGATTCTCGCCAACCATGGAGATCAAGGCCTGGTATGCCTCCACAACCTGCTGAGCGTGTCGGTCGCCTGACCTGCTCTCGACATCGCTCAGTTCGTGAAGTAGAGGGTAGGGTCTTTGTTCTAGTCGATAACGGTTGAGTTCCCGGATCTTGTCGGCGAGTTTACCCTGTTTCTCTCGTAAGAATCGGTCATCCACAGAAGACGCGCCATGCATCGGCGTGTTCTTTCCAGACTGGTTTTCAACGTCTGTGAACTCGGGCTGGTGGGAGCCAATCTTGCTTGGTGTACCGATAACGGACTTCTGTAGGACCGATCTACCAAAGGTGCTGGCGCGTTCACCAGTTGGGGTTGAGCGTGCAGCCTTGGATCGTCGAGAGCGGCCGAAACCTCCCACCGACTCTTTGGGGGCGCCAGCATTGGTGTCCGGGCCGCTATCTCTCGTTTGGATGCCGAAGTGTTCGTAAATTCTCTTCCTCTGCGCATCCCATTCCATCGTGATATTATCCTCGAGGAAATTATCGAATTCTTTGGCCGACCTCTCCAGTCCCTCGGCAATCATGCTGAGTGTTGTCTTTGTCTGTAGGTTGGCAAGGTAGGTATCGACGTCGAGCTCAGAGGGCCCGGCACCAGAGCTCGGTCGTTCGACGCGACCAGCTTGGATGTCGAAATAGTTCAGATCTTTCACAGCTGCGCCTGGGTCGACACCCGAGGCAGCAAGCATGTACTGCGCTCTGTTGCTCTGAAGGGGGTCTTGTGCGCGTGGGCCTAGGTTTCGGAGCTTCTGGCGCAAATCGCCCAAGCCAAGCTGAAGGCTGGGGAGATCCTCGAGAGCGGTCTCTCCATTGGCCTGCTTCTTGCTCTTTGCCAGTAAGCTATCGAAGTAGCCAGTCGAAGGGCCCTGCGATTGCGCATTGGTGGCATTGCCTGCTGACTGTTGCTGGGAAGCAGCGAACAGACTCGAGGTTCCTTGGTCGTTGGTCGAAAGCCCCAATGAACCAAAGGGTGACGTGTTACTCGCTTGGTTTTGGCCCCCCAGCAGTGAGCCGAAGGCACTGGCACCTGCTTGAGGCTGGGTTGTCGTCGTGTTCGCGAAGGGCGAGGGGGATTGCTGCTGTTGGTTCGTCGTGCTACCAAGAGTGCTGAAGAGACCTCCTGGCTTGGGCGTCTGGCCGTTCATATTCTGCATTAAGCCGGGCCCTGTGCCCATTGGGTTGGTCGTGTTTTGTGATGGCTGCTGCGCCGGCGTGGTCGAACCGAACAAACTGCTACCCGCAGTCGGAGTAGAAGATGCGGCAAAGGGTGAGGGTTTGCCCCCGAATAAACCCGACATGATGGTGTAGGGATCGTTCTGGTTATCGCACAAAAAATACACGAGCGACCGTCACAGCAAGGCCAAAGCGATGCTGGTGATGTTATTTTCCAGGTAAAATCTGGTTGCAAAGCTGAGAAAACATCGGGATGGAAATCAACAAGGCAGGAACGGGTTGTAGCTTGGGTGGGTCTTTTTAGTGGAACCGATACCCTTTCATGTACCTCCCCCTAAGATAATTGCCGGCAAGTACATGCCTTACCCAAGATAACGGCGCCATCCAGCTTAACCTTAGGTACTCACTTTTTATACTACCTACTTGTTAAAAGGCGGTCGGTTGAAGTCTGTAATAGAAGTATTTGCCTATAAATTGAACAGCAACCAAGAAGCCTGCCTGCATGGGCCTAGCCAGTGTGAGATTCCGGCTTTGATTTATCCCTGAGTCTAGCTAGCTATGTGAGACCACAGACGAAAGCTGATAATCGACTTTGGGAATTTATAAAGAGGATTTCAGTACGGGAGCCAATACTGCAAGCAATGGCTCACATAGATCAAATGTTTAAACGTGGTGATACAGTCAATTATAGTGCATTAAATCGTATCACTAAGTTACAAGACCATCTGCTCTGCTCTTTGGGGTATATCATCGTCAAATCGAGCATCATTCATGAGCATCATAAGCGTCCTCCTCTACGAGAATCACCACTGTCAAGGTCGCCGCATACGCCTCTCGGATCGCACAAGCCATGCTTTTCCGCCCAGTGTCAGCTTCTGCTTTTTACAAAATATTGGCTGCTCGGGGATGAAGGGGAGACGTAGAACTTACCATGTCTTGCTGAGATCGGCAACCACGGCGCTGTGACCCCAGTGCGAGCACCAGGCTCTGGCCAAGACCTCGTTGTCTTTGGCCCCGAAGGCTTCTATGACGAGAACCCTCTCGTCGTCGTCGTCCGGTATCATCGGCGGTCGGAATGGCTTGCTGCCTCCGACCGGTGTCGAGTTCGCGCTCCGCTCGTTAAGCCCGGCCAGTTTGCCCCAGTCCTGAAGGTGGATGATCTCGTCCACCTTCCATTCCGTATAAACGAAATCAAAGAATAGAGGGTGCGGTCCCTCCGAACAAGGCCATGCGTTGATGAAGCTTACATCGTACGTGAGCTGTAGGGGCCAGGAGATACCATCAATCATAAACTGGATCGAGGCATTAAACCACCTGGGACCCCTATCTTGGTGGTGTTCCGCAAGTCTTTGGAGACTCAACATCTTGACCCGCACCGCGTCGACGTCATCCTTGACATATGGGGTGAGAAGTTCGTATTCCTTGACCGGAAAGACCTCCGCTGGCGGTCCTAGGGGATCGGATCGTTCGCTCATAGATGCTATGTCTTCGACCGTGATAAAATGTCGCGGCCGCTTTGAGCGGATTCGGGCAATCTGCGAGGAGCCGAGATCCGCACAAGGCTGGGCTGGACCAATCCAGCCTGCTACCTCGAGACAGGTCGGTGCAATGACCTTTCCCATAATTGAGGACGACGACCAATATGTATAGCTGTTGCGATACTGAAAGCCGCAATGTGGGTGGAGGTGCGTTAGAAGCGCTAGCGAATCTGTGTCTTCATCTGGATCAACATCGACCAAGGAGTTCATAATCAGAAACGGGAATGTTGGCTGAAACAATATCCATTAGTGGTTATTTCCGAAAATTTACGTCTCTTTCTTGGAGAAGATGGTGATAGTCACTAAACTTACGCCGGGCAAAACCAGACCGCTGAAGAAAGACATCGTGTCTATATTTGTAGCCGTTAGTGGACATTACGTGAATAGAAGTTTGGCTACATTGCGACCAGATTCAAGCTCCACTCGTCAGAGCTAGAAGTCGTAGGTATTCCAGGTACATTGGAAGGCGGTCGCAAGATAGGGGGCAGAACAGAGGAGATTCGACTTACGAGAACTGATATCCAGCGCACTTCCATCAACGGCCCTCCTCTTCAAAGCATCCAGGGTGTCGCCCAGATTCGGCCACTTCATCATCTGCGCAAACCGCTTCAGCATCCTTCCCTGGCGCTTCCTGAGCTTGAAACGAAGTTGCACTTCATCGGCCGTTTTGCCGTATGCCTCGATGCGGACATTGTCTTTCCATCGACGGGATAGAGCGAGGTTCCACTGTATCTTAGGGGGTATCTGCTCCATAAGCTTCGACTTGGCCCCATCATTGTGCATGCTCGAGTTTATCCGGAGATCCAACTCAAGACTCAGCAGCAGCTGGTGGAAGAACTTGAGGTATTGTGAGTGATTCGCGGGGCTGGTGTCGAAGATGAATTTGGTGACGACTTGATTCTTGGGGACTGTAAAGTCCAACCAATCCGGTCGAGAGAGAACCATGATAAGATCTGTGATCTGGCGGTCCATCGATCTGTGCGGGCTTACGACCTTGTCTGGGTCCTTGAGAAGCCGCTTGTACAGATTTCTGTACATTAGTTGATCGTTGTCGTCTTCGAGTCCCACCTCTAACTCCTTGAGGCGCTCAAATATCTGAGCCAGGGTGACCTCTCGTGGACTTATCCCGGGGTCCCGTAACTCCATAACGGGCGGCATCATGCTGGAAATATATGCCCATTGATTGAGGGTGATGGTTCCTGGCCTGCTGCCAATGCCGAAGGCATAGCTGGGTTGTTCCAAGGTGTCCCAAGGGTAGGCCGGCGCACCGGAGCCCTGAATGCGAGCTGTCATAAGCTGCGTCATCGAATCATGCGCATTCGCCGCATCGGTCTCTTCACCATGGTTTCCCGCCGTCGTGACGTAGAGAGCGTAGTAATGATCCGGCCTGTGAGGAATAGGTCGTTTGTGTCCCCTGTGGGCTGGGACACCCCGGGAGATCAGCTCCATGGCATGGCCAAGCGTCAGCTCTTCCCGGCTGGAAATGCCCGGCGGCGGCCATTCGGAGAGGGGCGACGACTCGTAGCTGTGGCCGTTGGCTTCTTCGCGGCCCTTCCCCTTGTCGTCCCTCGGGTTTGCACGGCGCGGCCTACGGCGTGCGCTGGGCAGCTCCGGGTCTTTGGATGCCCGCCCGCGCACCACGGCATCTCCCTCGCTCACGCGCCTTAGCGGCGGCTCCTTTGCCTGCATGCACGTCAGTCGCAAGCCCCAAGTGGGATGATTGAAGATGGCGTATGCGAACCAATCTCCCATTAGGCGCTCGAGCCTTACTCATCGATCGGCGGAGCCCCGCCCAGAAGCCTTTCTTCTCATCGTTCATCTTCTATCGCATCTACTCCCTGTTGGTGTCGCTTTTGGTTTTGGCGAGTGGAGGTTGGGTATTTGCGCGGTGGTTAGAAATATACCGAGGTCTTCAATACATTGAGTCGGATGAATGAGGCTGAGTCAAAAATACGCGTTCAATGATGTGGCGATATTGGCTTTGGTGTGAAGGTCAGTCAATCAGCAAATCAGAATCGCCCACGATTGTGCCTGATGCAGATGCCTTCATGTCACTTGTGAAACGTTTGAAAACGTCAAGGTGTGTAGGGTTGGTGATATTGTTTGGTTGTTGAAGCGACCGGGTTCGGTCGGGTATGATTTCAAAACAAACCGGCTGATTGACTGCTATCTATTTCATAGGCATTGATTGATTTGTCCGTGCAGAAGGTTGACGAGATCAAATCGAAATTGAGATTAGGCATGGAATGATGGAAGGTAAACGTTAACCCACCACTGATTTATGTGCATCACTTAGCCAGCCGCCTCAACGGGGCACGATGCTGAAATCAGCGCCGCTACATTTTGAGATTTCTTTGGAAACAAGACTTTCTTTAGTGTGCGTAGAGGCGTAGAGGCCGTATAGTGAAACTGACGACGAGGAAACTATGGGCGACGCATTTGCCAGTGTTCCTTCTCGGCTATTCTGTCCAGCAGGCTTACTTACTAGTAAATCGGTATGTAGGATTTGAGTCACCTACAAGCTTAGGTGTTCCTGTTCCAAACGATGGGAGCCTCCAGTGAGTGAGTGAGCGGTCTCTCAAGGTATCTGTATTCAAACACATTTACAAATATCTTGCCGTAATACCGAACCTACTTATATAATCTTGTAGGGTTTCAGCTAAATGAAATAGCATGGCGTTCCCTTGGCACTTGGAATGTCTTAGCAAGCAGCGTAACGCAGGCAGGTGCTTTCGTCCACAGCTCAACCTACCAAAGTCGTTCAGTCACACATATGTAGGTCAACTAGGTATCTTCAGCTCTGTCAAGCAGGGTCAACGCTGATTGGATCAAGCAGGTTGGCCACGTCCAGCCATGGTACTCGGCCCAAGGCAGAAATGTTCTCATGACCATATATATCACCAGATGTTTTGCGGTGAAGGTCTGCGAGAGAACATGCTTGACCGGCAATGCACCTGGCAACCCTGGAGCCATCCAGCCATCCAGCCATCCAAGAGTCTCGACCTCTTCAACTTTCAGTTGTGCGGATGCGACGGATTCCATAGAAGAGTCTAGCCCACCCCCGGATGGGCACAAAGATCGACCATATCCTTACTATACTCGACTGACTATCAAGCTTGGCAGCATGTAGAAGGGATGAGACTATATGGTCATCTACATATGTACATGTAGGCATGCCTGATGATGACGAGATTCCCGGTGGCAAACTCACGATACGCACTTGGTATGGCATCTCAATACGATCGTTTGACGAAGAACCATATCTCAGTCAACATATCATCATATCGAGACTGCTGGCTGCACCCATCTTGCCTTGAGTTGCCGCAGTCTGGCTACTAGACCTAAGTGAGAGGTGGCAAGAAAAGGTAAATATACGAGGGGAGATGGGGGTGCAGTACGGCACACGTACTGCAATCGGGCTCCTTGGCCGCCCTGCAGACAACAGGTCAGCACAAGAAAGTCACGATAGTCGGTCAACCCGGATCACGGTCTTATGTCGAGGGAAACCCCCAATGTTCTCCAACTAAAAGGTTCGAGGTAGCCCTATCGGAAGACCCAATTCAGAGAGCTTACCCCACCCCCGTATGGTGGAAAATGGGGAGACTATCATTACCCGTTCGGAATCCTGGGCAGTATACATACCCCAGGGTTTGCCCCTCAGGCCTGTCTGCCCCGCTGCGCTGCTGCCCCCACCCCCAGCTGCAGGCTAGCTTCAGGCCTTCTGGCCAGCTACAGCCAGCTCGGCCTGTGAAGCCTGCCTTCCCTGATCGGTGATCAACACCAGACACTTGCAGACCGGACAGCAGCACTGGCAGTCGGGATGCAATCCCCGGGCAAGCTAAGTACCTACGGTATGGACAGACAGACAACCTACCTTGGCTTCTTGGGGCAGCCATGATACACCGGTGAGGTCATTCGACATGAGGCCATATGTCTTCCATCAAGTTCCCCTGTCTGCCAACCTACGTATGCTGCAAAAAGTAGACATGTAAGAAGTAGCCGGAGCCTACCTACCCTCAGAGACCAAAATACCAGAGTAACCCCCGTGCAACTAGACTTTCTTTTCCTGCTCCAAAGGTACATATTTGTCTTACCTTGCTGTGTTGCATGATCTGATCGATTCGGATTGGTCCCTGACACACACACACACACAGCACACACTCCGGGACACCCTGCTGTACCTACCTATCCTACCTATCCTACCCTACTTACGCAACAGCAAAGAAGAAAAAGCACACAAGCTCACCCCGTCATCGAGACAAGCCACCCACGCAAGCCGCGTGCAGCTACCCTCAAGTCAGCTTCCGCCACGCCGCTATTCGTTCGCTTGATCACACCTCAACCGTTGAGCTGAAATACCTACTATCTGGTAGTGGTAGTGGCCCTGTTACTGCCGGCATCGGATCACACATACACGATGGAGTACGTAGCCAGCCAGCCCTGAGCCCTGCATTAGACGAGTGGTGGTGGATGGATCAGCACCTGGTGTCTCGAACCTTAGGTTGTGTGGTGGTTTTGTATTCACCACGCGGGATGATGGCCGGTACTTGCTGACATAGGACCCATTGCCTCATATAGTACTCGCAATGTTATTCACATTGAAAACAATGTACGTTTGCTTGACCTGGATCATAAACCCCCCAAGCAAGGAAAAGACCTGAAGTGCCCTCTCTCGCCCTGTCTACTCTCATCCCAAAGCCCCCCATTCTCCAAACCCATTACCACTTCGTACAACATCAAACATAATGGATCCTGAAATGGTTCACCTGGTGCAGGATTACTTCATCGGTATCGACGTAGGTACTGGCTCGGCCCGGGCCTGTCTCATCGACGCTACCGGAGACATCAAGGCTTTGGCTTCGGAAACCATCAAGCTCTGGCAGCCCCAGACTGGCTATTATGTAAGACAACAAGGTGCCTAACCTACCTCCAAGCCACCCATGATAATTAACACAACATTTACCGCCAGGAACAATCGACCACGGACATCTGGGCCTGCATCTGCTCATGCGTGCACAAAGTCCTGCACCAGTCCAACGTCGACCCCTCCACCATCAAGGGCATCGGGTTCGACGCCACCTGCTCCCTGGCCGTCTTCTCCCACGACACAGACGAGCCCGTCACCGTGACTGGGCCCAACTTTGAGGACGATGGTAATGCCAGAAACGTCATTCTGTGGTTGGACCACCGCCCCGTGGAGGAGACGGAGAAGATCAACGCCACCGGCCACAACCTGCTGCGCTATGTCGGCGGTAAGATGAGCATCGAGATGGAGATCCCCAAGGTCCTGTGGCTCAAGAACAACATGTCGCCCGAACTCTTTGACCGTTGCAAGTTCTATGACTTGGCCGATGCTCTGACCCATCTGGCCACCGGCAGTGAGACGCGTAGCTTTTGCAGCACTGTCTGTAAGCAGGGCTTCGTCCCCGTGGGCGTGGACGGCAGCGTTAAGGGCTGGCAGGAGGACTTTTACGAGACCATTGGCTTGGGCGACCTAGTCAAAGATGACTTCAAGCGCATGGGAGGAGTCAACGGGGTGGTGAGCCTTTTTCTTTATAAGTCAGATGTGTTATCCCTAAACGAACAGAACGCTGACAGTTGATCCACACACAGAATGGCAAATATCTGAGCGCCGGTGAGCTGGTCGGAACGCTGTCCGATAAGGCCAGCCGAGAGCTTGGGCTTCCCGTTGGTATTGCCGTGGGAAGTGGTGTTATCGATGCCTACGCCGGTTGGATCGGCACCGTTGGTGCCAAAGTCGACACTGAATATGGTCAGTCTGACGAATCCCTACCCGCGAATGATTTGCCCCAGGCCTTCACCCGACTCGCTGCCGTGGCCGGCACATCGACCTGCCACCTGGCCATGTCCGAGAAGCCCGTCTTCGTCAACGGGGTCTGGGGCCCCTACCGCGACGTGCTGCTGCCGGACTACTGGATGGCCGAGGGCGGCCAGTCGGCCACGGGCGAGCTGCTGCGGCACGTCATCGAGACGCACCCGGCGCACACCCAGGTCCAGCCCCTCGCCGAGGCCATGCAGCTTAACCTCTACGACTACCTGAACCTGCACCTCCGCGAGCTGGCCGAGAAGGCTCACGCGCCGTCCGTGTCGTACCTGGGCCGCCACTTCTTCTTCTACGGCGACCTCTGGGGCAACCGCTCGCCCGTCGCGGACCCCAACATGAAGGGCGCCGTCATCGGCCTGAGCCCGGACTCGAGCGTCGACGGCCTAGCCCTCTACTACTACGCCACCATGGAGTTCATCGCGCTGCAGACGCGCCAGATCGTCGAGGCCATGAACAAGTCAGGCCACTCCATCGCCTCCATCTTCATGTCGGGGTCCCAGTGCCAGAACGACATGCTCATGGACCTCATCGCCACCGTCTGCGACATGCCCGTCCTCATCCCCCGCTACGTGCACGCCGCCGTCGTCCACGGTGCCGCCATGCTCGGCGCCAAGGCGGCCAGCGCCGACGCCAACGGCGCCACCGAGAACCTCTGGACCATCATGGACCGCATGAGCAAGCCCGGACGTCTCGTCAAGCCTGGCACGTCCAAGGGCGAGAAGACGCTGCTCGACGCCAAGTATGAGGTCTTCTTGGAGCAGTGCCGCACGCAGCAGGAGTACCGCAGCAAGGTCGACAAGGCCACGGCGGCTTGGACCGAGGAATTTGGTGGTAACAACTAGGTTGCTCTTATATGCGATAAGACGTCCTCGGAAGCATGGCAACCGTAATCGTTGTAACGGAGCTTTTACCAGCCATGGTGCGTCTTTGTAGTTTATAGGATCCGTAGCATTTATTTGCCGTACAGCCCGCGTTCAGATCAGAGCCGAATCAATGAATTTCATCCAAGTTCTGTAATTGGCAGTGGGTCTCGCGATCAACAGTGACCGCCATCTTTATTTCCCAAAGGTCCTTATATATATATGGTTGCTAGCCGGGCATCACCAAGGACAAGCAAGTATTCATCTAACCGCCGGAACTCAAATCCACCAACTAATGTAACAATCTAGCCTATATAGAACACAACGTATCCAAGCTGCTGGTGATATCTGACCTCTCCATCAAATTCATAAAGGCACGCAATGCAGTCAATATGATACAAGCAAATTACCCCCTATTCGTATCTTCCCGTTCTCCTAGGTTTGGAAGTTGCTCAAGTGTCCTGTTTGTGTTTAACAAGCACAGTTGCTCCCCAGTTCCCCGTAAAGTATTCAAGTATATAGCATCAAGAATCAAGCACCTTACAGCTCGCCCATGACATATTGCGGGATGGTCGTGTTGCCGACCTTAGATGAGCCATCCTCCTCACCACGGGCCCTGGCAAACGCGGCGCGGTACGCGAACACAAAGTTCAGAATCAAGGCAATCATGAGCGCCACGCTGACGCAGAGGGGACCGATGAAGTTGTCAAAATCCTTGCCGGAACGCTCGACAATCATGCTGCGGCGGCGGTGGAGCATGTAGTAGCCCCAGACGCCGGCCATGACGGCGATGGCGATGTAGGCGATGCCCATGCACTCGGCCAGGAAGTTCTCGCCGGCCGCCGTGTAGAGGCCGACGGCGAGACTGCCGAGCAGGATGCAGATGTGCTGCCACTTGAGGAAGGTGCGCTCATTGGCCAACCAGACCTTGGGCTCGATCTGCAGAGGACCGGCGTTCTTGAGCCACGTCTTGGGCTCGACGACGCCCTCGGGCAGCTTGGCGCGGTCCCGATCCCGCTTGAAACGGGCGTAGCTGGCGATGGAGAAGCTGGGGAAGACGGACGTCGAAGTCCCGTAGTTACGGGCCCCTTCCGCGGCATCGTCTTCCAGGCTTTCGTCATGGACCACGTTTGCAGGACGTGCTGCATCAGCCTCGGCCGCAACACGCTCAGACATATATGACTTTCCTACGGGCGAGCTAGCAGCTGGTTTGTACGAGCTCGACCCAGCCTGCTTTCCAAGAAAACTGCCCACCACCTGCTCATTCTCGGCTCGGTGGGCCTTTCTCTGCTCCTCTTCTTCGAAGGCCTTATGGGGGTCCTTGCGGATATCTGTCTCCAGATCACTCAGCCAGAATGGTAGGTTGTTGACATAATCCTCAAACAAGGACGCCACACCATGGGCGAACTTGGAGAACCTAGGGGCGGAATGAACCAGATGCGAAGCCATCAGGTCCTCGACCCACGCCGGCCTCTTGCGGTTTGCGCCTTCCTTGATCTTGATCTCCAGGACGGAATAGGGGAACTTGGAAACCTCGCTTTGGTTGATGTTGGCGAAAGGATAGGTCATGTTACTGTTGTCGATATCTGTCCTGTGCCATTGCCGAGGATCGCGACAAGGTCGATCCTTATCCAGGGTATCTTCGCGGATGAAGGCAATGTTGGAGTCGATGGAAACCCTCACGCGGTCGTCGGCAGGCTTCTGGAACGCAGCTCGAGTGTAATTTGCCCTCACGGCTGGTTCAAGCTTGTTCTTTGTGACAAATTCCTGAAGTTGTGAAGCGATGTTTCGGAAGGACTCGATCTGTTCAGCGTCCTGGCCTTGACGCTCCATCTTCTCCACCGTCTTCTCCATTTTGTAGTTGCCATCAATGAAAGACTTGATGTATTTGTCCTTGATGCTGAACTTCTTCTCCTCGCTGCTGCCATTTTCATGGATGATCTTCTGTTCTATCAGAATCTCGGGCTTCGTGCTCAACTGGCCATACCAGCGGAGCCGCAAGGACGAAGTATCGGTTTGACGCTCTACCTTGCGGGTGTAGAGGTCGAACTTGGAGTTATCAAAGTAAAGAGAAGTAATGCTGGGGTCATCGCTGCCGTCAACTTCCTTGGAGGACGAATCGCTGTAAACGAGGGCAGGAAGGCGACGCCCGATCATAGCCTTAACTTCGAGTAAGTTGTCGGGGTGAATCCAAACTAGAGAGATAGAGGGTTAGCTTTAGATACGAAACATGCTTGCGTGCTTTCTGGGGTGCGATAACTTACACTTCTGGGCTGTGTATTTCTCGCCATTGTGGACCTCCTCCTGGTGCTCGAGGTCGGGAAGCTGCAGCTGTTCGCCCTCTTCGAGATGGGAGTCGATGATATAGTACATGGTGGATAGCTTCCTGAGGAGGGGAGTGTACGCCGACTCGGAGTTGAGACCACGGTTGGACAAGGTCAGCCTCATCAGAGGTCGCACCTTGTAACGGTCGCCCCGTTTCCGGTCGTGTTTCTTCACAATCTTGAGAAAACCGGTGTAATTGGCGCTGCTGTACTTCTTCAGCTCCTTGACTTCGTTGTTGATGGCGTCGAGTTCGGCCTTGAGCTCCTTGAGTCTCGAGTTGGTAATATCGCTCTTGGGCTTGTCGTCGGTCGGGGCCATTTCCTTGAGCTTCTCGAAGGCGACCTCGACGCGGTCCTTGAGGGTGACCAACTCCTTCTCCTGGAACTTGGCGACCTTGTCGAGCTGGACGTTGAAGATCTCATCGCAGAATTGGTTCTCGTCTTCTTCGGTCCATGTCTGTTCGTCATCCTTGCGATCTTCTCGGAGCAAGTTCTTGAGCTTCGCATAGTCCATATATTGGGCCTTCCATGGCGCGTATACAGACTGCTGCAGTGTCTTGCCGAAACGCATGGTGTGGTCGGGTTGAATCTTAGTATGTCATGTACTGGTAAGACAATTCTGCGAAAAATGAAGGCTAAGGTAGGTAGCCAGCCGAACCTGCCAACGCCCGGAGATCTGCGAGACAACAACCGAGTTAATTATACGCTCGGTACACTTGAAAAAGGCAATAGCCGACGATGATTTTGCGCTGCTATCCAATCGTGACAATATTAAGTCGGTCGCTCGTGTGTGGTGTTGCTGAGCCGGGGGGGAAAGAGATGTAGAGCTTTCTTTCCACTACCCACCCGTCCCATGTAAACATTGACCATAACTCGCTTGGCAAAGCTTGCGGGCACCAAAGGCCTCGATCGTCAAAGCAACGTGCAATGGCCTAACCGTTGCTTAAGTTTCGTCACTGGACTCCAGTTCCGACCCATGGCTTCCCCCACTATTGCCACTACTGCCCCTACTAACCCCCATCTGCCACCTGCGCCCATATTAGCCCATATTTGCCCATATTTGCCCGAGCTGCTTGCTGCTGATCCAATTGACCAATCAGTACCCTGCACATGCGACACGTGCTGATGCTGCGGCAAAACTGCGCGCAACACATTGCATACAGAATAGTACCGACTTCTACAAGTAAGGGAATATCGCGACAAAGATATCACTTGTATAAACACGGCTAAGCGTCAAAGGAGAAGGACGGGAATATGTTGCTCAATTATACACATACGTTTAGAAGACGTCTTGGTATTGGTGTATCAAATACTCATCTACTATCATTTACTATCATATACCATAGACAGTTCAAAGACCTTAACCATCACTATATACAGGGGTAATGGCTCGATCTGTATCGTGAACAAAACAAACGAATGCAAAGAAAACGCAACCAATTCAACCATGCTCTCCGTTGCCAACTGCCATTTTTGCTCCCCCCTTTTGCTCATGGTATCATAAATCAGTTCTGCTGAAGACATTGGTCTCGCGTCGCCCGACCTTGCTCCAAACACCCGAAATCTATTTTCTCGTCATAAGCATACACCTGTCCTAATCTTCTGCCCGCTGCCGATTATGCTTAAACTTGCACCGTATGCGTGTGCTTATCGCCATGAACGGCTTGGAAGGTTTCCTGGGCAGTACGTTTGACGATGCCACCAGTGACGGGCAGGCTAGTGCACTTCTCAAGGTAAATATCAATCTCACGAGCTGCTTGCCGGCCCTCGTTAATACCCCTGCAGTCCAATTGTTAGTAATGGAATCGTATGGTTTGAAAACCGGAGAATTAATGGGCAGAACTTACCAGACAATCAGCGACTGTCCACGGCGACAATCACCCGCGGCAAATACACCCTCGACGTTCGTGGCGTACGAACCAGCGGGGGTCTTGACGTTCTTTCGGCCGTCCTTCTCAATGTCATCGCCCAAGACACGAGCCTCGGGACCGAGGAAACCCATAGAGAGGAGAACCAGATCGGCGGGGAAGAACTGCTTGCTGTCTTCCATCTTCTTCATGTCCCAGCCGCCAGAAGCAGACTTGGTCCACTCCACGCGGATCGTGTTGATACCCTTGACGCGACCACTACCGTCGTCAACGAATTCTTCAGACATGATGCAGAACTCACGCGGGTCCTTGCCCATGTGCTGCTCCACCTCGCTGTGGCCGTAGTCAACACGGTAGATACGGGGCCACTGGGGCCATGGGTTGTCGCGGCCGCGCTGCGGCGGAGGCTGGGGCAGAAGCTCGAAGTTGATAACCGACTTGGCACCATGACGGACCGAAGTACCAATGCAATCATTACCGGTGTCACCACCACCAATGACAACCACGTTCTTATCCTTGGCAGACAGGTAAGATCCATCCTGGAGCTCAGAGTCGAGAAGGGACTTGGTGTTCTTGTGCAAGAACTCCATGGCGAAGTGGATGCCCTCAAGGTTGCGGCCCTTGATAGGCAAGTCTCGGGCGACAGTGGCACCGGTAGCAATCACAACAGCATCGTTCTGGGCCTTGAGGTCCAGCAGAGTAACATCCTCGCCAATTGCAACTCCGGTCTTGAACACAATACCCTCGGCAGCCATGAAGTCAGTTCGTCGCTTGACGATGCGCTTGTCGAGCTTCATGTTGGGGATACCGTACATAAGCAAACCACCGGGTCGGTCGGCGCGCTCATACACGGTAACGCTGTGTCCGGCCTTGTTCAGTTGATCGGCGCAAGCAAGACCAGCAGGTCCAGATCCGACAACAGCGATGTTTTTTCCAGTTCGCACCTGGGGCGGCTGCGGCACCATCCAACCCATTTCGAAGCCTCGGTCAATGATGGCGCACTCGATCGACTTAATACCCACGGGATCTTCGTTGATGCCAAGCACGCATGCACCTTCGCAGGGCGCGGGGCAAACACGACCAGTGAACTCGGGGAAGTTATTGGTCATGATGAGGCGGTTCAGGGCGTCTTGCCATTGATTTTGAAAGACCAATTCGTTCCATTTGGGGATGATATTGGAGATAGGGCATCCCGTCTCAGACTGGCAGAACGGTACACCACAGTCCATGCATCGTGCCGACTGATATTTCAGCTCATCCTCGTCAAGGCGAGTAGACAGCTCCTGCCAGTCCTTGGTTCGGGACTTGGCACTGCGGTACTTCTCAGATCGACGCTGGTATTTCATGAAACCCTTTGTCTTGTCAAGAACCAGAGCTCGCTTCTTCTCTGCGGCATTGTCACCAACAGCCTCCTCCATATCCTGAAGCTTGTTGGACTTGTCGTCCTTCTTGGCCGGGACGCCGGAGACGATGGGAAGGTTGTACTCGGCACGCTTAGCCTCGGCAGCCTTAGCGGCCTCCTCCTCGAGAACGCGCTTGTAGTCAACGGGCAGAACCTTGACGAAGCGGCGAAGAGCACGGTTGAAGTCGACCAGAATGCGAGCTGCGAGCTCGGACCCGGTGTAGTGGTGATGGTCTTCAATGAGTCCTCGCAAGTAAGCGATCTCACTAGGTTCAGACACTTCAGACGCCTCAACCATCTCCATGTTGAGCTTCGAATGGAAGTCACCGTGGATGTCGAGCACGTAGGCGATACCACCAGACATACCAGCAGCGAAGTTGCGGCCAGTGCTACCAAGAATAACGATGCGACCACCAGTCATGTATTCACAGCCGTGGTCACCGACACCTTCGACAACAGCGGTGGCACCCGAGTTTCGGACCGCAAATCTCTCAGCAGCAATACCTCGGAAGAAGCAAGTGCCAAGAGTAGCACCGTACAGACAAACGTTTCCAATCAGAACGTTCTCCTCAGCCTTGAAAACGGCTGATCGAGGAGGATAGACAATAAGTCGACCGCCGGAGAGACCCTTGCCGACGTAGTCGTTGGAATCTCCTTCCAACTCCAAGGTAACACCGGGGGCAAGGAAAGCACCAAAAGACTGGCCTGCGGATCCCTTGATGTTGACGTGGACAGTATCCTGAGGTAGACCAGCCTCGCCATATCGCTTGGAGATCTGGTACGAGAGCGATGTACCCATTGCGCGGTCAGTATTGACAATGTCACACTCGATTCTTGAGGGGAGCCCCTTGTCCAAAGTTAACTCAGCCTCCGAGATCAGCTTGTTATCCAGGCGGACGTAGAGTCGATGATCCTGCTTCCTCACGTTGAAGGTGGCGACACCGGGTCTCAACTTGTGGGCAGGAGTCAGGATAAGTGAAAGGTCGATATTGGAAGTCTTGTTCGTGCGCAACTCGTCACGGGTCTTGAGGACCTCAACGTGGCCCACCATTTCGTTAATGGTGCGGAAACCAAGCTGGGCCATGATGGCTCGAAGCTCGTTGGCCACATAGTAGAAGAAGTTGATCACATGCTCAGGGGTACCGGTGAACTTCTTTCGCAATTCTGGGTCTTGTGTTGCTATGCCCACGGGGCAGGTGTTCAAATGACACTTGCGCATCATGATGCAACCCATCGCAATCAACGGAGTCGTGGCGAAACCCCACTCCTCGGCACCAAGCAAACAGGCGATGGCAACATCGCGGCCAGTGCGGAGTTGACCATCGGTCTGTACAACCACACGGCCACGGAGGTCGTTCAGAACCAGAGTCTGATGAGTCTCGGCGAGACCCAGCTCCCACGGAAGTCCTGCGTACTTGATACCCGTCCATCTGGACGCTCCGGTACCGCCGTCGTGGCCAGAGATCAGAATGTGGTCGGCCTTGGCCTTCGCGACACCAGAGGCGACAATACCGACACCTGTCTCCGAGACAAGCTTCACGGATACACGGGATCGGGGGCTGGCGCACTTGAGATCGTAAATGAGCTGCTTCAGATCCTCAATGGAATAAATGTCGTGGTGCGGTGGGGGCGAGATGAGACCGACACCAGGGGTCGAATGACGGGTACGAGCGATAGACTTGGAGACCTTGTGGCCTGGCAGCTCACCACCTTCACCAGGCTTAGCACCTTGGGCCATCTTGATTTGGATCTCATCGGAATCGGCCAGGTAGGCAGAGGTGACGCCGAATCGTCCGGAAGCAACTTGCTTGATGGCAGATCTCATGGTATCGCCATTGGCCATAACCTGGGATCGCTCGGGGTCCTCACCACCTTCGCCTGTGTTGGATTTACCTCCCAGCCTGTTCATGGCAACGGCAAGGGTGGAATGAGACTCCATCGAGATTGAACCATAAGACATGGCACCGGTGCAGAAACGCCGGACGATTTCAGTCCATGGCTCGACTTGGTCGATAGGAATTGGAGTGCATTCGTCAAACTTGAAGTCAAGCATTCCACGAAGGGTGCAGGCCTTGATCTGCTCGTACTCGGAACGAGAGTATGCTTCGTAAGACTTGTCATTCTTGGTACGCACGGCGTCCTGGATGTTGGCAATGGAAGTGGGATCGTTGATGTGAGGTTCGCCACCATCACGCCAGTGATACTCTCCAGACTCTGGGAGACCAGTGGGACCGACAGTGTATCGGGATGGGAAACCTCTCTCGTGGAACCGGAAGGCATCCTCGGCAATCAACTCAAATGTAATACCCTTGATGCGTGATGCAGTGCCTCTGAAGCAGCGATCAACAACGTCGTCATCAATACCAAGGGCTTCGAAAATCTGAGCACCCTTGTAACTGGCAAGAGTTGAGATACCCATCTTGCTCATAACCTTAAGGATACCACCGTCGCAGGAGTGCTTGTAGTTGGCAATCAAGGTGTCGTCAGAGAGCTTCTTGCGAATCAAACCCTCTCTATTAAGCTTGAGGATGCACTCCATGGAGAGGTATGGGTTGACAGCATCAGCACCGTAGCCAAGAAGCACACACATGTGGTGAACCTCACGAGCCTCGGCCGTCTCGAGGACGATAGCGGCCATGGAACGCCACTTGTTGTTAACTAAATGATGGTGAACCATGCCGGAGGCGAGGAGACTGGAAACGGCGACGCGATCAACGGAAGTCTTTCGGTCAGACAGCACAATGATCTTGTCCCTGCCCTCGATGGCGGCCGTTGCCTCATTGCAAATGTGGTCAAGGTGCTTCAGGTATCCTGCAACGCCCTCGGACTTGGGGAAAGTAAGATCGATAACCTTGACAGTCCACTCCGGGTACAACTTGGGCAGGTTCATGAGCGAGTTGAACTCTGGGATAGAGAGGATGGGGCTGGGCAGATGAAGACGACCGCACTGTGAAGAATCCATTTCCAACAGGTTTCCTTGAGGGCCAACGTAGCAGTCAAGCGACATGACGATAGATTCTCTGATAGGATCGATAGGAGGATTGGTAACCTGGGCAAATAGCTGGCGGAAGTACTCGCTGAGAAGGCGAGGAGCGTTCGACAGGCACGCAAGAGGAGCATCGTTGCCCATGGATCCTAGAGCTTCCTTCTCATCCGAGGCCATGGGGGCAAGAAGAAGGCTGACTTGTTCGTGGGTGTAACCGAAAGCTAGCAGAAGAGGATCTTCCTGGAGCTTGGACGCGTCGGGCTTGGGGGACAGGTCCATAGACTCAGACACCTTGCTAAGAACCTTGGGTAAAGAAATAAGCTCGTTGTCAAGCCAGGAGCGGAAGTCGTGGCGGCTGGAGACCGCAGCCTTGAGCTCCGAGTCGTCGATCAGCCGGCCAGCTTTGGTATCGACTAGAAGCATACGGCCGGGCTGTAGACGGCCCTTTAGAATAACGGACTCCGGCTCAACGGGTATGGTACCGACTTCGGATGCGCAGATGATACGATCGTCGTCCATGATGTAGTATCGGCATGGTCGGAGACCATTTCGATCGAGGTTAGCACCACAGTAACGGCCGTCGGCAAAAGTGAACAGTGCCGGGCCATCCCATGGTTCCATTTGGCAAGCAGCCCACTCGTAAAATGCTGCCTTCTTGGGGTCCATGGCGGTGTTCCCTTGCCAGGCTTCGGGGACCATCAGCATGACAGCCTCTGGCAGGGACAGAACACCGTTTATGGTCAAGAGTTCCAAAACATTATCAAAGGCAGCGGAGTCGGAGCCACCATCTTCGACAATGGGGTATAGGTGCTCAAGCTCATCGCCAAAGACGTCAGATTGCATAACACCCTCACGGGCGCGCATCCAATTCTTATTGCCACGTAAAGTGTTGATTTCACCTGGTTGATGCGTAAGCGACGATATCCTTCATTGGTCAGAGTTAGGCTATGCTTACCGTTGTGTGCTGCCCATCGCAGAGGCTGAGCACGATCCCACGACGGGAAAGTGTTTGTGGAAAAACGGGAGTGGACTAGAGCGAAATGTGCCTGGTAGTCGGCATTGACCAGATCATGGTAGTATTGATAGACCTGGACCGGTGCCAGTTGTCCCTTGTAAACAATATTTTTGTTAGACAAAGAGCAGAGGTAGAACCAATTGTGAAGACCAATGGTGTGTGTGGCACGCTTTCGCAGGACATATAGTTGTCTCTCGAACAACCTTTCGTCAAACTTCTCCTCTGTTATTTCAGGAGCATTTTCAGCACCGTAAGCGGAGGTGAGCACCACAAAGGGTTGCAAGATGATGGGTTCACGAGAACGCGCAGCAGGACCAAGCAGTGTAGAGTCTACGGGGGGTTCTCTCCAGCCAAGAACTTTCAAGCCCAGGGATTCGGCAATGTCTTCCAACTGCCTCTTTGACTCCTGCAGCGTCTCCTCGTCTGGCTTGAAGAACAAGTTTCCCACAGCATATTGACCTTGGGGAGGCAATCTAATGCCTTGCTCATTTTGGAAGTTCTTAATGAAGAACCTGTGGGGGATCGATGTCATGACACCAGCACCATCACCATCGCGAGCATCTGAACCAACCGCTCCACGGTGGGTCATGTTGCACAGCAAGTTCCGGGCTACAATCACCAAGTATTAGTGAAATTCCTCAAGTGGCCTCAGCTAATCAACCAATTTACTCACCATCGCTGACAATCTTGTGGCTTGCCTTGCCCTTGATGTGGCTATATAGGGGTTAGACAACGTTACAGCAAGCTTTCTGTAGCCCGGGAGAGGGTGACTTACCAGGCAAAACCAACACCACAAGCATCCTTCTCCAAGTCAGGGTCATACAAACCCCTATGCGAATACGGTTAGCCTTGTGCTACATTCTGACAGCCAAAAAGTTGCGGGGACATACTGCTTCACAGGAAGGGCACCGGCCCAAGAGCCATTGTTCTCCGTTTGATATTCATATGGATGATAGGCATCGGCCTCGGAGTCAATGTGTGTTTGTCTGTCGTCGAAGTCGGAAGGTAGGCCCATGCTAGGCAGCTAGGCAGAAGAAACCGGATTGGCCGAGGGGATGGGTATCACAAAGACAGAGAAAAGTAGGGCGGCGATAAAGGCAGCTAAAGCCGCTCAACGTCAAATCTGTAGGGGGAGAATGATGATATTAGTAAAGTAACAGATACAGGTTTTGCATTTAGAAAAAAAAAATCAATGTTCCCAAGTCGTCCTAAATTCGCAAAGGGTTTCTCCGGTTCCAAGAGTTCTGTATAGTTTCGTTGTATGAAGCTACCACCCAAGAAGATGCGGGGTGGCTCCATCCGAACGTGGGGTTGCGAGTGCAGCTCGAATTGGCTCCATGAGAAAGTTCCGTAAACATTACGAATTAACCCTCTCTCAGTGGTAGATTTGTGGTCCTGTTTGGTCGGATTATCCATCGATAAGAAAGAGTTGCCAGATGGTATTCCTAGGATGCTGAGCTGAGCTTTCGTCGCCGCCCGCCCGATCTACATGACTCTTGCTCCAAGAGTCAAGTAGGGTTGCCCCTCTTTGAGGCGATCGAGGCTGCAACCACCAGAACCTGAGCCTGCTGCCTTTTGTTTTCTGGATGCGATCGCAGATAATGCTGTCATATATATGGTATATGCAACATGCATGGCTTTCGGCGTACCAACTAACGTTGAGTATTACTGAATGGCTAAGCATTTGCGTCCACATCTGACATATTATCTGGTCGAATCACAGGACAGCAGGTAGCAGGGGGGTTGCAGCAAGAAGCGTGGGGAAGATATGATGTCGACCAATTGGAGACTCGCTGTCATAGTATGACCATGCGGCTAACGATTGGAGTTGTGATAGGACGAAAACCCAATCCATCTGGGCAGCCAACTTGGGGGACGTTCCAAGTCTGGCTGCACCTTGTTGTAATGTAATATATGCGCCGAAGCGAACATGTATTCTCCAAATCCCCAAGAGGTCGTCGTGTGTAGATGGTGATGGCCCCGTCCATATAGCTTCTTCGCCTTGGTACAGTCTCATCGCGAGGCGACTGGAGTGGCAAGTTGGAGAGCCTGGAAATTGTAGGATTGCAAGCTTGACCAGGTCATTTCGGGTACTCGCATGGTCGTCGTTCCAGGTGGTCGCATTCAGAGTCGTGCGCTGTTTTTTCATACACAATTGGGTTGTCGGATCGTAGGAGGCTGGGTGGTGGTCGCGCACCGCATATAAATGTATTTATATTACTGTGTTGGGGTTGTCCTCTCTGTCCAGGTCTTCCAGGGTTCTTGGTCGCTATCCGGCAGGCGCAAACATATCAAACAAAACACTTCAGAAGTAACTTACAGTAAGATGACACAGATGTCTGTCGCGAGGTGGTACTTCGGGAAAGACTCTACTAAGATAAGTCTTGACACGGAGTAAAGGATATGGTGAGCAAGTAGGTAGAGTGGTCTGGCAAGAGAAGAGAGGAAGGGTAAAAAGAGTGGGTGAGAAGGAAGGAGGTAGCAGCCTCGCTTTTATGGATGGAATGGGACGGACGATCAGTTCAGGCAGCGCAGGCGAGGGAGAGGGATGAGAGGGGGCCAAGCCGGGTAGAAGCAAGCACTACTCAATATGGTCTCGTCCGACTGTAGGAGAGGAGCAGGAAGGCAGAAAAAATATTCAATACATACTCGTAAAAGCATCTAGGCCAGACAATTAATTGCATGTGGCAGAACCCGGCCTTTCTGCCCACCAAAGTGGGGGGAGGGGAAGATTGAGACGCTGTGACGCTGCGAGCTGGCCTGCCTGCTGCTTGCCTGCTAGGTTAGCCCCGCTGCTGGGCCCTTGTGGCCCTTGCTGGGGTCCTGGCCGAGAGACGGAACCCAATCCTCTGTCCAAGCCAGAAGAATGCCCACCTCCAACAACGGGGGGTCCACCACTCTAGCAATCTAGCAAGCTCTAAAGCAAGCCTGGCAAGCAACAAGGGCTTTGGGGCCATCAAAGAAACCAAAGAAACGGGCCTAACACTTTCGGTGACGTTGAAGGAGCCCTTTTTTCTCCCTTCTCCCTGATGAACACTTGGGGGAATTGACAAACGCTTCACTCTCATTGGTTACCACCAGCTAGCCTCTACTTCTAGTTTAGTGGGGTTTGCGTTTCCTTAACACACCAGCAACTGACGACTCATGGTTGCCGTAATGGCAGTAAGCAAAGCGATCCATCCCCAAAGCAAGATGGGTTGGGCATCGTTATACAGTACAGAAACAGTACTTGGAAACCGATATTTATACAACATGGTATATCTCTTGAATCCTGCTAGAAGTTTGCTGCTTCAATCTAAACAATTGCGAAAGGTCTGCCGAACTTCATTCTGTCACTATGCGTATAGGCCTTGGTGATTGCACTACGCCAAAGTCAAAATAGCTGTTTGAATTTACACGTCTATGCAATGTCACACTCGGCACTCCATAATGCTTTAACTTCGCACATGCAGTAATAGCACCCCTTATTGGTTGTTATATGGAATATGGAATTTTTATCTCACCTGTACGGTCAACACCAGGAGGAATAGTCTGTTGGTAGTAATACATATCACTTGCCATTACCTTTAGATTTACATAGACCTATAGCTTGAGTGTGTGTGGCTGACAGAACATGCATGCATGTACTGTCATATCTTCTCCAGCTTGCGTGGCCGCGTCTTCTTCGGGACTCAGAAGAAGTAATTATGTCCAGTGTGCATCTATGAAGATCATCTTCCTAGTCGGTGTCAAATACGCGGTGGTCACAGAGAACCTAACGAGTGCCGGGCCACTCAGCTTCATCCAAGAACGACATGAGGTGCGAATCATCACGACATGATTCCAACTCTGCCGACTCTTACCCAAAAGCTCAGTCCAACCAGTAAATAAGGCTGAAACACGACACGGTTCCTCATTGTGACGAGTCTTCTGGAATGCATAGGTCCTATTTGCTTGTCGGAAATCACCAGGGCTTGGCTCTCGATCTGCAGATTCTCCTCAGGTGATGGAGAGGGGAGAATGGCGAGAGTAAGCTGCAGCCCGAATGGTCCGGTTTCGTATGGCGCTTGTGTAAGCTCATTGGGATGAGCCATCATAAAACACGGGCTGGGCGTATTCGAGCTTCCTCTCAGCCATGGAGAAGGCGAACGAAGACTTTGAATGCGGCTGATGAATGTGAACACCCAACTAAAAGTGTAGTTGTAGTTACTATTGCCTATCAAAGTAGGACTGTTTCGCAGCTTGAGTGAAGCACTTTGTACTGGAGGTTATTACCAAAAACGGGCATGCTATACATCGTACTCTTCTTACATACCCCACACTTGCTCCCGGACGCATGTGACAGGGGTCCTGCACAAAGGCTATGGTTTTTTTTCTTCTTTCCATCTTCTCCCAATGACATTCTGTCAGGATAGTACCGAGTGAAAAAGCAATGCTCGAAAGAGAAAAGCTGTTCCGTGTGGGGGGTTTGAGGAAACCTAACTTTTACATATCCAATAAGCGAGAGGCAACTTCGAGAACCTGGCGTTCCTACTGCACATTCGCCGATATCGCCAGTCCGTGTACGGCACGTAGATATCGGTGGTGCAGAAACAGAGCAGGGGTGTCATCGTACATCATCATATTGGTTTTCTGTAAGATGCAAGAGTATCTAATTGTATACTGACCCCCACCGGGTGCTAGGTAAGCACCTAGGCAAGCCGAGGCCATGGGAGCGATTATGCGAAGTCCCCGGACTTACTGCATGCTACTCCAGAATCGATGAGTTTTGAAATTACGAGCAGCCAGTGAGGGGTGAGCAATCCCCAGTCGGGGTCGCTATTCTTGGGCGCCCATGCCAGATTGGGCGAGGCGAGCAGCGCAGTACTGGCTTACGCTGTTCCATTTACCACGACGGATGGCGTTGGAAGTGGGCTGCGGTGACTCTTGTTAATGACAATCATTAATAAGGAGATGCATGCTGCTCTATTCCCCATGGGCTTATATGGGCCATACCGACATCCTTGGCATCGTTGCTATGTAGCTGGGAGGAAACGGCAAGACGTCCGTAAAAGAATCATCACATAGACTGATATAAAGCAGCCAATCAGAGCGAGGCCAATGACCAGAAAAGGCTTATCTTACGCCATCCATGTTTGACCTCTGCCTCTAAACGATAGTTTAGATCTGGGTGCATTAGGGTCCGCCACCCCGACCTTCTTGTGCTGTGCTATGTTGCAACCGCACGTCACCATGGGGGGCGCATCAGGCACCCTCCGCGTGAATGGGAGAGGTTTCCTTATTGTATGCTGGGGACGTTAGCTAAGCTACTGCGTATGTGCGTCTTTACAGAGGGTGGCAGGAGGTTATCGTGAGCTTAATGAACTGCTGGGGCGAATGGGGCCACTCAATTGGCCAGAGTCCACGGGTCCTTCTGTCAAAACGGAGATCTTGCAGGCAGGGGCAGGCAAGGGGGGTGGTAGACCATCCTGTGCACCGCGCGACACACCATTTGTCGGTGCTTTAGGTACACTCTGCAACTCTCGATATCTTCCATGTATTTGCCCGTTACATTTCATGACCCGGACTTGCATGCTACATGCGAGCTCGCTACAGGCCCTTGCAGTCCGCACTAACGGAATTATCACTGGAGGGGTTGGCAACGAAGTCGGGTGTTGTGTGCGGTACAGTCGGCACATCCAGAAGCCGCACCGAGATCGGATTCCGATCTGACCAAACTCCCATGTCTCTCATGTCTCCCATGTCTCAAGCCGGGGGCCAAATTTCCGCAATCTTTCCTTCTTTCCGTACTTGGCAAGCATCGCTTGCCTCCAGATGCAGCTGTGGACCAAGAGGGCCAGAGGACCAGTGGATACCGCCATGGAGGTCAGCTCATTCCAACGCCAACGAGATACCTTGTCCAGAACTGCCTCCGTGCAAAGCGCCGAAGTCCTGTTGGTCTTCCGATATTTCCCGTTGTTCGGAACTGCACAGTCTCGCTGACCGCAGCGCTCTCGCAGCTTATGGCCTTTTACCAAGGCATTGGGACCAGTTTCTCCATATCCGTTATTATTAGTCAGTAAACACACATGCCGCATTAGCCACCAAGGGCCCTACCCTGCAAGCGAAGAAGTCTGGCCGTGGTGGTATCTTGTCCCGCCAACGGGGTGAGCAGGACACTGGCTGCTTTGGAAAGGCGAAGAATGTGAGAGATGCCAGTAATGGGGCCGAAAGGCTACAGGACACATACGTACAAAAAACACAAAAAGTAACTCACGGTATAGCCCGCATTTCAGCCTAATGTCTCTATTCCAGCTTGGCGACGTGTCTGGATATTGAGGCTTGCTGCGTCTATCCTTCGGGCTTCCGTGTGCCGCATTTCTGGCTGACCACACACCGCTTGCCGTTCGTGTACCTACCTATATGAAGAATATACTACCGAATGTCTAAAGACTAGTGAATCTGGAATCTACTAATACTGTAAGCCCCATGTGGTCCCTTTCTATAAGGTAATGGAAACGAGAAGGAAATTGGATTCTGTCTTTGGTAGTCGGCCAGCGAACGGGACCGTAAAGATGCATGGCATTTGATCGGGAACAAAGCTTCAACGACACGACACATCACTACTGATCCATTCACTACGGTCACGGCGCATACTTTTACGTCTTACTTATTAACAGACTTTCTATTTACGTCTTATTTATTAACAAGCTTCTACAGGCGTGCATGCTAGAGTTGGCAAAGCCAAGACGAGCTCGGGTAATACGAGGCGATTATACTAATACATTATCCATACCGCATGGACCAATCATCGTGAATATAGTAAGCGCTCCAAGTGTTGTCGTCTCCTTGATGGCGTATCCCTTCGACTGCCGAATTGACGTGCAGGCTAAGGCAGGCAGGGTACGGGTAGTGTTAGATACCATTGCTATTAATTGCCATGTGCTTGGCTATGGATTCTCTCTTGTGTTTGACATTGACACGAAACCTGGCTGAGTAAGTAGAATCGTGGCAGTTTCCTGTAGGATATGTACGTGCTCGGTACGTACGTAGAGGTTGCATTTTCCTTACCCCACCATCGTCAGGATGTGACCCCACACTCATCCCTCCATCCTTGACTTCAACTTGACTGGGATCCAAAAGCTTGGACTATCACTTTTAGATCCAATCAGGTAGGCGGTCAACTTTCTTTGGAGGGGCGCATGTAACGTCCACCGCAACCAGAACATCAACAACAAACTACACCATAACTGGTTGATCACAGCAACAATATACTGCAGGTGGCGCGTAACAGATATTAGGGAGGCATCTTGGATGTGAACCCGCACACATCATCATCGCCGCCAAGCTTCTTGCCTTCTCAAGCATTGCCAACGATGCTGTCTCTACTTCCAGACCTGGCCCCGGGCGATGTAAGTCTATCCATGCCCATAACCCTTACTTCCCGCTAACAGCGAATGTAGTCTCATTCTCTATGGTACACTTCTTCTCGGAACCCCAACGCCGCAGCATACGATGCCTCCCACCAGGAGAACTCGCAATCGAATCCTCACAACCCGAACCAACGCCGCAATGTCCAAGTCATAGAGCGATCTCCCCTGGCACGATTGCGAGCCGACGAACAACTACTAGACCGCCGCCTCCATAACGTCTCCAACTTTGGCAGCACATGGCTGAAGCCACCCGGCATTCCTAAGACCCTGCATCAGTTGCGCGAAGAGAGGCGCGAGCAAGAAGAGCATCAGGAGGCTTTGCGACGCGAACAACTGGCACAGGAGCTAGCGGAAGCGGAAGCTGCCGAGGCTGGTCCCAGCGATGGCATCCTGGAGGACCAGGGCCAGGATGGCATGGATGACGTGCAGCTTGATGGCGCCCGTGACCTGGACGAAGACATTCCCGAAGCCGAGGACGCCGACTTTGGATTGAGCGTTGATGAAGAGGATGAGGATGATAGTGATGAGGACGATGAAGACGATGAAGACGACGAAGACGAGGGCGATGACACTGAGGAAGATCCTGATCAGCGAGCCGCTCGGGCGCAACAGCTGCTGATGGCTCAGAGAATGCAACAAGTTGCGAATCCCTTCCATGGAAATACTGCCAACAATAGCCAGGGCAATAGTTTCTACGGCGGTGAAGATGAGGTCGATGACGAAGACCAGGCGCACATGATTGAGGAAGAGGACCTGGATGGTGACACTGCCGAGATGGACATGGAAGCTGATCTGGATGACGATATCCCCGACGCCGAGAGTGGTATGGGCTACGAGCACACAAACACCGACGCGTCGGTAAGCAGCAGCGACAACGAGGGTCCTGCCGAGGTGAGTTTCGCTGCATCGCGGGCTCCCCAGAGACCCAGGTACAGGGGCAGTTTAGCTCGTTCGGACGCGACACGCAACAGCATCGCTATTAGCGATCTGTTATCAATGGACGGAAGCAGCATGCTGTTGGAGAGCTCCCCTCAGCTGGCGCGCCATATGGGTCCATGAGAAATCTCATGAAGATTATTGACGAGGCCAGATTCGGGTTTCACCGACCCCCTCCAATAAAAGGAGAAAACATTATGATACCCTTAGACGCATTCATTACTTGCCCACGAGCCGGTCGCGTTTTGACGATAGATGAATAGAAATGAAGAACCGGTATAATTAATAAGCTACGCATTTTGCGATTGCAAACCCTTGACAAGAAATGTCGTTTTCTTCGCAGCGCGTCTAACGTTCCAACGTGTATAGTATGTACGCTTCCCTTTCGTATTCCCCTCATCCCGTCATATTCACAATCAGGCTCGCTCTGTGTGCAGTGAATAAGCCATGCCTTCCTTCCCAACGCCCAAACTTGCGATGTTATAAGGAGAGCACCATAAAAACAGCCACCAAAAGGAACACCGGGTTCCTTCTCCTATATCAGATACGTATGCAGTCGACACAGCACAAACACGTGAAAAGTATAGGGGAAAGGACAGGTTGTCGGGTAGTTTTTGGACCAGTAATGGTTTCGCGGGTATGTGTGTATGTATGTATCGTATCGTAATAGGTATCGTATCGCTCCTTTTCCCCCTTCTCAGAACAGCCAGACGTAGAGGAAGATGACGATGACGGCGACGAAGAAGCCGAGCCAGACCCGCCAGCCGACGCCCGTGCGGTCGGCCATGATCATCATGCGGTTCATGGTGCCGCGCACGCGCAGCCGCGTGTTGTCGAACGTGTCGTTCATCTTCTCCATCATGGCCGTCGAGTCGCGGATCTCGTCGCCCATGGCTACCGACATACTTTTGAGGATGCCGACCTTGTCCAGGATGCCGGACACCTGCGAGTCGTTTTGCGATTCGAGCGATTCTATCGTTGCGGAGTCGTATTGGCCTCTGTAGGGTGAAAAGTTGGTTTGTCAGTTGGAAGTTGTCCTTTAGAGATTCTGCTTATGACGACGATAACGATGGTGAAAGGGCGGCCTTTGTATGTAGGCATATCTTGCAGTTGCGATGAAGAAAGAAGAGCTCCGACAGAACGTACCTCGAATTCGGCGTCGCTGGCCTGAAGCCACCCCGGCTGCTGTTATCCACGCCCAAGTGTCCCCCGTTCCCATTGCTGCCCGGGTATCCGCCGCCGTAGCCGTAGCCGCCGCCTACGGAGCCGGGGCTGGGGCTCGGGGTCTGGAACTGGCGCCTCGTCGTCGTGGCGTCGCTGCTGCTGCGGCCGCCGCCATTGTAGCCCTCGAAGAGCGCGCTGCGCGAGTCGCGCTGGTGCAGCGTCGAGTTTGGAAACCTGCTGATGGTCGGCAACGTCTCCAACGTCAGTACAACAAACAGACGACAATGCAGAAATTAGAAACTCCTTTCTTGGTTGACTACAAGGGATGAGGTATTCGGAAAGAAAAAGGCAAGCGATCGGTAGGCCCATCCGTTCCCCCCGGAGGAGGGGGCGCGCGCGCGCTTGCGTGCTCGATCGAGTTTGCCGGAATACGAGGTGCTCAGGTAGTTCTGAATGCCTGCCTGCCCCCTTTTCCCCATAACTGCGGCCGGCGCGGCCGGGTCGAGATTACGGAGGCGGGTTTGGATTGGGGGGAGGCGTTTAGGTTGGCTTTTCTCCGAGCAGCGCATCGCATTCGATCCTCGGTATGGGAAATAAAACACATATTGCACTCACCTGGACGCCATCTGTACTGTCTATTTGCCGGTACACCACGGATTGCTCTGGGGAGGTTCCAAGGATTGCATCCAGGTTCGTTCGATGGACGGGAGTTGCGTAATAACTAATTGCCAGGTATCGTGATCCCGGTCAGTGGCTTGGGTGGATTGTGGCTTGAAAGCACTAAATTAGGTACCCGATCGTCACCCCAGATGCATTGAGAATAGCAGACCAATTTCCTTGTTACTTGTTGTTCAAGCAAAGCAATATAGATGAATGGTTGAGTGCCTAAGAGAGTAACCTGGAATTGTGGGAGAGATGTTTACATATATTACACTTCACTCATTGTTGGTTGGATTCGTGGCCTTCTTGGTTGCAAAATCGCACGTGTGCCATTATGGTTCGTACTCGTACTTCTCCAGAGCTCTATTCAATCTCAGTGCCTGCCTGCTTGTTTCCATCCCAATCCCCGCCAAATGTGATAAATGACAATACTCCAGTAAATGCTTCCCCTGTTACGTTTGGTATTACCTAATAGTACCTAAACGTTCATAGTGGTTTCAAGACTCGCTTTCTTTACTCGTAGAATACCAAGCAGCGCACTTCAATGCTCTGTCGGCCTGGTGCATCCTCCGGCGTCGCCGGATCGATGAAAGCCGTATGCGGCGTCCGGACCGCCAGCCCCTTCTTGCCCATGGGTTGTCCCTCGCCAAAGGAGTCGTAGCACTTGAGTAGCAAGACCTCGTCGGGCGTCATGTCCTTTTGGTAGTAAAACTTGTGCGCCGGGTTCGGCGACACCGACATGGTCTCGCCCTTGACCTCGTAGCCCTCGGTCGAGTACCACTTGGACTCGTCCGGCCGCACCTCCTTGCCGCGGTCGTCGTCGTCTTCCTGCGACGCCGCCGCGTCGACGCGCTTGGGGTACATCAGGTCCACCGGCTCAAAGTCGCCTGGCTGCGTTGTCCGCCAGTCGATCACGGCGAGCGGGAAGTCGCTGGCCGGGTTCTCGATCGGCCGCCACACGTTGATGATCTGGTACCGGCCCTTCAGCAGCGCCTCGGCCTCGTCCGCGGGCAGGTGGCGGCGCACGCGCACCTCGGCCGCGCCGGGGGTCTGGTCGACGTGCACCTGCTGCACGGGGGCGCGGGGCGAGTCGGGCGCCCGCCGGCGGATCGTGTGGTCGAAGATGGCCACCTTCTTGATGCCCGGGATGTGCTTGCGCAGTAAGGCTTCCACCTCGCCGTAGTAGCCGTTGCGCACCGCCGCGTCGTCGGTGAACTTCTTCTCCTTGGCCGGCTCGTTGTAGACGGCGAAGCCCGAGTTGTCCGTGGTGAACTCGCTTTCGCGGCCCCGCAGGTTGTGGACGGAGCGCTTGTGTTCTAGCAGCTTAAAGGAGGCGGCGTCGGCATCCACTTTGGACCATGGCTTGACGTTGGGCGGCATCGCTGCCATGTCTATTTGCTTGAAGATACCAGTCGTCATGTTGGCTGTTTGTCGGGAGGACGACGAAACAAGTGACGTGGTGCTCGTGCGTATTGCTGTAGGAAGTGCTCTTCGGGAAATAGTAGACAATGAGAGCATAGAGTGACGAGTTAGTTGCTGGAGTTTGTTTTCTATTTGGTGTGATGAATAACACTGTGTTTCTTCGTCTTCTCCTGTCGATATATCTACACAATTAAATAGAGGATATTCCTGTCTTATATAACGACGCTATGCTTGCTTGACCGTGGGGTAAAAACATCCGACCGGTAGATGGCACCATCCAAGGATTATTGATTACCGACAAAAATTACATCATCTCGGCATTACAAAGCACTCCACTTAGGCGGCGCAATGCCGAGTCGACGCCCTGGATTTTGGTTCCCGTAGGGCGTAGTGGCAATTACTAATAGCAGATCCCGAAATACGGGCGGACAGCTTATAAACATGATAATTGATTGATGCTATTTCTACAGCAGGCTGAATTATCTCCCGGGCAGAAATCGACATTTTGCATGTCACATTCCATCGGCCCCCATTATTGACTAGCGAAGAAACAGTATCCATTCCAAGTTACATCTTCGGCGACCAACAGTGCATCATTCCAATCCCATTGTAGAAAATTTATAAAAAAAACAAGTTAGTCAATCCATCATCAGTCCCCAGCCGTATCGCTTCCTCAACCGCCGGCCCATGGCCCGGACCACCTTGAACGACACCTTGCTGGAAGGGTGCGGCTCGTGGAAGTGTATGGCGCGTGCCGAGGGCGGCGCGAACTGCCAGACCGACCCGTACAGCTTCTCGCATTGGAACCCCACGGCCGCCATGGTGCGCAGGAAGTCGGCCCACTTGACCTCGCCTGGGTGACCGTGTGGTCCTCCGTGCCTGTAGAAGAGGGCGTCGAGAACGTCGGCGTAACGGTTGTCGACCTTTCCGGTGAAGAAGGGCGGCAGCAGCTGTTCTCTTTCCTCCTCTTCCTCTTCCTCCTCGTCCTCGTCCTCCTTCGTGGCCGTGCCACGCGTCTTGATCTTGACCCTCGGCTCGATGAGCTTGAATCGCCTAGGGCGATCGCCCCCATCGGCCACTGTGAGTGCATCGAGGATGTCTGTGGGAAATTGCAAAGGGGCCGAAGGAGGAGCAGAGACGGCAGGTTTCCAGTCAGGGGTTCGCTCCACGCGTCGGTCGAGAAGAGACTGTATATATTTGCTAGCCTCCCATCCGTTCTCGCGCAGTGACTCTAGGTAACTCTCCTAAAAGTTGCCTAGGTTGTCTTCTGCTCTCTGCAAAGACTTGACGACGGCGCTGTCCCGTTTCTCCTCCTGTTGGACGGGGTAATGGAGTTTTTCACTCGTGGGAAGGACGTGGTTCGCCGTCTCTTCAGACAGGTAACCAGGGAACGTCTCCGTGACACTGGTGAAAACCTCTTCGAGCTCCTCGTGCCAAAAGGGCCAGGCTCCCGCTTCAGTCATGGGAACGTAGTACTTGTGGTATTGCTGGGCCCACGGCTGGAAGAGGGCGAGCTGGCGTTGGCATTCGGCCACGATGGACATGTCAGACATCATGGCGGCCACGTAGGCGTCGATCCAGGGAGTTTCCATCTCCTCGTTGAATTTGACGCGGTATCTGTCAAGCCTGTCCAGTATGACGTGGGACTTTGATACTCTACGTATGCGAAAGTTGTCGAGGTTTTCAAACCCATCTAACACAATGTAGGCATCATACCAAACGTCCTCGACCTTGAAGTCTGGATCAGTTCGCCAATTTCCGACAGGCAACCAGTCCTTGAAGAAGGGGCGCACGCAGGGCGTGGATACAAAGGCTGCTTTCAACTCCATCGCAATCAGGACTTCCACGTCGTGGAGGTAATGTAGCACGTCCTTGTAGGCAGCGTCCAGCTCCAGCGGGAGGTCCTCTTCGACCTTAGGCTTATTGCGGTTGAGACACGCAGCCAGCTTTTGGAGCTTCTGTAATATTTGCGACCACGTCTCCGGCCAGAACAAGGCGTATGCTGCAGGGTAACTGGTGACGACCCGGCCAAAGTTTCTTAGCCTAACTAATGGATCGTTCCCCTCGCGCTGGTAGAACCACTGCATGTCATGGGCCTCATATTCCCGCAGGGCATCGGCAAAGTAGGCCGGATCTTCGCGCATCGATTGTAGGTGGTCTTCTGCGGCATCGACTTTTGCAGTGACCATTTCGAGCATTCTTCCTGTATCCATCTCGGCAGGGATTCGGTATGGTGCTCGAATGGCAGCGGCCTTCAGTGACCCCAGACAGGCTGGCATCTTGATATCTTCGGGGGGTCTCGGGACGGCCGGAATATGGCTCCCAGTCAGGTCATTAGGGTCTTTATCGTGGAGTATATTCTTGCAAACTTCGACCAGGAAATTGTATACTCGTGCCTGTACTTGGAGCAAGAGAACGCCGTTCCCGGCAGAGTATCCGATGCGACAAGGTGCAAGCCCCTTGTGAGTACAGTTGTTGTCACATCGTTTGATGTCGCCGTATGTATCAGCTGTCTGCTCCGCGCGGAAAACGGGGAAACCGTTGTCGAAATGCTTCGAAAAGGGACTGTAGTCACAGACAGCTTCGCAGACCACACCATGAGTACATCTATCAATGTCGACATCGGAAAAGTAACTTGGGCCATTGACTGAGGACCGGGCGCTCAACATTAAGGGGAGAGGCTCGGGCAGTGCGAGATCCTCGAGGTTAAGATCCGGCCACATGCAAGACTCGCATCTCTCTCCTATCCCTTCTGCATTCTTAGCCTTCAGCCAGAGGAACGCGAGCGAGGCCGCAGCGATATTTGGGTGGTGCTCCACCGGCATGAAAGGCCAGGTCTTCTTGAGGCACTTCCTTCGTTCGGAGTGAGACTTCTTCTTCCACCTTCGGCGGATCACGGCCTCATGCCGGTCCATAATGGCTCGCAGGGTGTCGTAATCCTTGAATATGGCGTTGGCGTATATATTCCGGAAGTGGGAGTAAAGCTTAGCGGCGGCCTCACGCTGACGGTCTGGTTTGTGCTCCATTATGAGGAGGGGGCATTGAACATATTTCTCGTTCAGCGATGGGGGAGTGCCCACGAAGCCTATAGACAGGTTGCGAGCGTCGGTGAATTGGGGTAGCCTGATGTTAGGCAAGACCCTTGCGATCTCTTCCTGTGCGAGACGCTCCATTTTTGGAGTGAACGCACAACAGTGTCAACGGAACAGGAGGTGATAAGTAGATGATAGATGTGAAGGGGATTAAGTTAATATTCGCAGCGAATAGTATGGTAAGACGGGGGAAGCAGACGTGTTGATGAAGGAGAAACAAAACATTTAGGAAAACGTGAGGCTGGTATGATCGTCGACTCTTTCTCGACGACTGATTGCATTCACAAGAGACAAATCATGCGGGTCTGTACACGAGAGAGGGAAGGAAGTAAAGAAAACATGGAACTGGGGTCTAACAAGGTCGTCCTGTGTACATACGTACGTACTTACGGGGCAAGGTTAGCTGTACTTGCTCATAGCACGACAGGAAGGCTGGCATAAAACGGGGGGGGGGGGGGGGGGAAGGGGCTGCCCCAACCCACATCTACAAACCAATCCATACTTTATATAAACACGAGCATGGTTAATACCGTTGATAAGATTCGTATGTACATAAAGTGTGCTTCCTGAAGTGCAATGGTACCTGTTCGTAGTATTATATTCGCCCCTATTGCCCCAGAGGGTTTGCTATCCTGGAATGCTCACGTTACAAACCTGTCCATGAGATTGCTCCCTTCAGACTGACAGACCGGATAAGTACCATGGGCACAAATAACAAGAAAAAAACATATAAGTAAGGCGTGTGTTATTGTTCAGTGTCGACCATGCGGACCTGACCCACGCCCCCCTCGTGTAAGTGGTGGGCATCCCACTGAATAAGCACACTTGACCAAAACAGAGCATCCACAACAATCAAGAGATCAGACAAGCCCAGTGGACGCTGGAACGATCGAAATAAGACATCAAAGCAGAAAAGTGACCGTTGTGTTATGTGTAGGCAGATTGTCGGTATAGTACTGTGGCGCAAGCCTACCCTGTGTCGTCCGGGTCCGTCCGGCCCAGGACGGACCCCACCCGGAATTTCCAAATGAAGATACATCCAGCCACACTTTTCACCTACGCCACACCCCATGGGACGATATCCAACTCCTCCCGCTTGCTCCCCCTCCCCTCCCAATGAATGGAGATTGAGTGCTGTTTTCCCCTTTCCTATCTGTCTAAGTGACAATGCCATCAAATTCGGACAACCACCACATACACGTAGTCCACAAATAGTTTACATCAGGTTCTTGGCTGCCAATATCCGACTCGCTTTTGTTCGGGCCAAAATGGCATTGCATGTCCTTCATCAATATTGAAACTACGTAAATATTGCCCTTACAGTGAGTGGGCACTTGTTGAATTCGATTGACATGGGCAGACCATTAGATTACATTTAGATGTTCACGTTCTGAGCAAGAATTTTCTTTGGTATGTTTGTTTATTGCCACTTATGCATTTGCCATTGGACCGTATCCATCTGTGAAAAATCCATGATCACGCCGCCTGTTTTGAGGGGGTATCATCAACGCCCAAAAAGCAGAATCCTAGCATATGTACTTCTGATGTAGGTTCCAGATGCCCAAGGAATCTTGCAGAGGGCCTCATCTCTATCCATAAAACCACCGATCTTTTCTATCCGAGATGAGTCTACACCAGACCATGAGAGTGAAAGACGTGGGGTTTCGAGGCGATTCAGAAAGACGACAATAGAACCAAGGAATGCTGTGAAAGCAACACAGGGTTCGGCTTTAGACTGAGGGTCGTGATGAGAGGAGGGACTGCATTTAGTCCTCGTCCATCTTGTCGTCCTCCTTCTCGCCCTCGGCCTCGAAGTCCTCGTCATCATCCTCGTCCTCCTCGTTGGTGGGGACGTTCTCGGCAGCCTTGGCCCAGTCGATGACCTTGCCTCGGGTGCGGCGACCGCCAGCAACAATGTTGCTCAGGTCAATCTCCTCCAAGTTGTCATCGTCCTCCTCAGCGGCTTCTGTGACGCGTAATAATGTTAGCGGACTGGCTCTTTAGGGACCGTGTTGCAATAGATCGCGTGTGCGTGCGTGTGTGTGCTTACCATCGCCAGCCTGCAGTAGCAAAAAAGGTAGTCAGTATAAGTGATGCGACGCAGATGGAGCCAAAGCATAATGGGGAAATAACTAACCTCTTCGTCATCGTCGCTGTCCTCGTCCATGGACTGGTCAACGGGCTCCTCGCCAGTCGCAGCCTTTCCCTTGCCCTTCTCGACGGTAGCCTGGGCAGACTGGTTTGTCTCGTCGGGGACGGTTGCGCCGTTGGAGGTCGACATGGTGGATGGGTGTGGGGTGGTGAAAGAAGTGTGTTGGTGTTTTGGTTTTTTGGTTAGAAATAGGAAGCTGGGACTTTTGGCGAGGTGGTGATCGCAAAAGTCGCAAAGGTGGGAAGAAGACGGTGAGAGGGTGTTTTTGGAAAGAAGGGAAGAATTGGGTAGAGGAGAGTTGCAGTTCGGTTGCAGATATGCAGGTTCGAAGTGCAGGTTGCGAAGCAAGCGACTCGACTGGACCAAATCAAATGGAGCTGCCACTGCAGGTGTTTACTAGCGCCATCGATAAACACCTAGAGCTTCACTTTCTACTGAGTGCACACTGAGTGCACACTGAGTACAGTGAGTGCAGTGCTGTTAATCCAATTGTTGGCGGGCGGGCAGCTGCTAGGTAACCGCTGGCAAAGTGGGCTGAAGGTGGGGCTTCACGTGGAGATAGGCCAGCTAGCAGTAACGTAACCCAGCTATGTACACATATGTTACCTACATTAATATTGTTTCTTCTTCGTTTCCTATAGATAATTTATTTAATATAGCTGGATTAATGTGCTATCATTAAGCATAACGATGACATGGAATACGGCAAAATAGTTATGTTAACTGTTAATAACTGGGTGACTGTGTGTGTCATCAGGCGGGAGCCCAGACAGCTTGCTGCAGGAAGCCATTGCGTTTGCCACTCGGACTCACAGGCTCACATTGAAGCTGGATGAGTGTGCTGCTAGGTGTGCCATTGGGTAAACCAGGTGCTTTGCCAGAGTTCAAACATGGCCTCGCAGCAAATAGGGAGAACATATGGACATTATCTTAATAAGCTGGTCCCTGGCTGTAGCAATGATATCCCCTGGTGCATGGTACTTCCAATGAAGGGGACGTCCCAGATCCCAGATCACTGACACGATATAGAGATTTAGCACCGCAGGCGTCACGAATCGGGGCCTCTATCACAAGCACAGTAACTACCATGTCGTGTGAAGTGATCATACACAAGTGCTTATGCACAGCAGCCATTAGCTGTGACTTGACTCCTGGGAAGTGCACCCGCTCGCCTCGAGAGCGTGTGGTGTCAATGCCATTAGATCTATCTGACTTCACGGGCAGTCCCCTCTTGGCGGAGTCTCCTTTTCCCTTATATCGCTCACTTGCTATCACCACCACCAGTCAAGGTAAGCACGAGTACGATACCAATTACCCACCAGTACCTGTAGAAGAAGAAGAACAGTATCGTTAGCAATCAGGTTTCAATAGCACAAAGAGGCACTCCTTGCAACCATAGTAGTACACCATAAGTATTTGCGGGAGGGTGGTAGTATAACAATACGTACTTCTGCAACAGCGTCTTCTCCGGCTCCTCAGCGACCGTGCGGCCCTCGGGCGACAGGACGATGGGCTTGTTGAGCTCGACCTGGCTGCCCGGCACCGCGGTGCGCAGCACGACCTGGGGTCCGAAGTCGCGGGTTTGCCCGGCGTCGATGCGCACGCCCTTGAGCACGACGCCGACGACCTCACTCTTCCCGGCGGCCGAGGGCGCGTCGAGCGTCACGACAAAGTGCGGCGCGAACCCCTTGTCGAAGTTGGCCGTCGACGCCAGGCTCGTCGACGAGGCCCACGACTTGGCCACGGGGTCCCAGGCGCCGACCCGCACGTGTCGCGGCGGCGCAGCTCTTTGCTTGTCTTCGCTGTCATCGTTGTTGTTGTCGGGCGATAAGAGGTCGGACGGGTACTCGAACGAGGTCACCTTGGGAGCCAAAGCAGCGTCGGCGGCACCGCCCCCAGAGAGCAGTGTGGCATCGTCGAAGACGACCTCTCCCAGCAGCACCGGGGCCGCCGGTGATACGGTGACGGGCTGGATGTAGATGGGGACTGTGCGCTCGACGGCGGCGGCGAAACCGGTGAGGGCGGCGAGGCCGGAGAAGAGGGTTATGGTAGACGTCCGCATTTTCGTTTTCGGGTGTATGTGTGTGGTGTGGTCTGGTTGGAATATGTAAGGTGGTAGTTTCGCTACCCTTGGCGGTTGTCTCCGTCGCAGAACCCAAGCAATTCCGCTCTTGGCAGGCCGTGAATGAAAATAAAAGAAAGGAGAGAAAACAAGTCTCGCGATGACCCAGGCAAGTTAACTTTGCCTTTACTCTTGCACAAGAAAAATGCGACAACCCAAAAGAATGATGGTTTCAAGTATTATGTATTCGCGGCTACTCAGCAATTGGGACGGACAGAAGTCTGGCTGTGACTTTAGCGGTGGTTCGGCCGAGAACGAACCCCCAAGATGCAAGGCTCGAGCTTCTGCAGGGCCCAAATTGAACCTCATCTGCCAGCCATAACCCATAGGGCTGCCCAGGATACAAGTACACACACGTTTATGAAACAAAACAACCAATCATACTCAGGAACAGGTATAGTTTGATAGTTTTATACTTTCTTAGCAAGGTCGGTTTCTGTTGCTTCTCAAGTCATATGCATATACAATAGGGTGTCGGTGTTGGTTGAGGTCATTGCATTTTCGTTCTCATTGCCCCGTCTCTTTGTCATGAAACCCCGAGGCTACCTACTTAAGTATGCTCGAGTGCCTCTCCCCCCTTACATCGTTCACTACTATACAGCCAGGCTCGAACATAGCTAACATTGAATTCCAATCATGGCCGTAGAGTAGCCGTTTCTCTTCATCATAAACGTGGCAGCCGTGCGACATGAGTATGTATCTGCTCTCTTTCCTTTACCAAGAGCCCTACCCACTTGTGCCATGCCGTATTTCGCCTTGTAACTCCAGAAACTCATTCCATTCCCACCACATTTCCTCATTAGCTTGAGTTTCCCAATTTAGGGCGCTGATGGCACTGCAATATCCTCGCCGCTGCCATCTTGATCTGACATGTCGTCGCTATCTTCATCCACGTCGTCTGACTCGTCCTCGCCGTATCCGTCCGCCCCTGGGATTTCATCTCCTTCCAGAGCGTACCCCCCACAGCGCTCAACCAAGCCCTTGTAGTACGCGACCAAGACTTCTGGGTTGGGGACAATCTTCCAGTCCACGCGATACAGAAATTCGAGCTCTAATAACTTCAGCTCCGCTACCTTCACTCCCCCGACCTTAGCATAAAACGTATTGTTCCAAAATGAGTCCGACAAGCCCTTGCCGGCTACGGTGGCAGCGGTAATGAGGAATCGATGCACGGTCAGTGTATTTATAGTGAAATCCGGGTATAATGCGCACAGGCGGTCAATGTAGTAGACCATGGAAAGAAGTAAAGGCGGCGAGAGGGTGGCGTGTTTCGCAAGTCGGTGTAAGTAATCCAGGACCGAAATCCCAGGAGCGGTCCTACAAAATGAGATTAGCAGTGGTCTCCAAGTAGTAGGAGCGGGTTATAGTCACTCACCTTGAGTGGAACCTGGTGAGATGGCTGTTCTTCATAGCTATCGAGTCATTGGTCTCGATCAGCTCGCTAAGCATATTGGAGATCAGGACAACCATATCCTCCACATCGCATAACTCGTATCTCAGAGGTAGTACTTTGGGAGGGCCTTCGGACGGTCTTGACCGCTTAGGTGAATTCCGGCTCGACGTGACAACTGATGATGTGCTCGTGGAGCCGGGGGCAGTAGAGGGTTGAATGAGTTCTTGCGAATTCCTCCTCTTGGCTGGTGAGACAGGGTTTCTTGTTGCCGCACTCGCCTGTTTGACCTCCTCGGCCCTTGTGATAGGTTCGATATTCGGCTCGGGCGGCGCTTCCGGGATCGTAGACTGGGGAGTCACCACCGCTGTCGACGCCGCCGCTGTTGCGGATGTTGGTACCGCGCCGGATGCAGACATGGTTACGTCATCAGAGGCCTGGGGCCTGACGCCCTGGAGCATCACCGTGGGGTCAAAGGGCTCCATGGGTGAGTATTGTGTCGCCGCGTCGACTCCAACATATTGTTTCGGCCGGGACTGCGACGTCGATTTGTTTGGGCTGATTAAGGAGCCCGGTGGCGAGTGCAAGATGGTATGTTTCGAGTGCCGCCGCGGCAGAGCAGCGGTAACCCTTGGCGACTGATGGGGTGAGCGGTTGGGCGCATAGTGGAAAGTACGAGGGGATGCGCTCGTGGGTTGTGGTGCTATGGGAGACGAAGTCAACATGGTCCCCAAAGCATCCTGCTGCGATTCTTGTTGCGCTGCGATTGCGACTGGCTGCTTGCTTCTTCGCTTCTTCGCTCCCTTTGGAATGCGGCCCCTCCTCCGATATACTGTCGCTGCAGAAAAACGACGGGGGTTCCCAGGTGATCAGGAGGAAAAGCGGCGGTAATGTCGAAAACGGCTTTGACAATCCTATACTGCTCTTTCTTGCTCCAAAGAAAAAGCTTTGTTCTTTGGAAACCCGAGCGAGGCAGACCCAATGCTATTATTGCCTGTACAGTCCAATCACCGCCTATTTCCGTTTAAAGGCGTGGGAAGCAGGACGCTATCGATCGGATGTTGCTGCGACTAAGGACCGGGCGATTAGGTACCAACCAGGACCAAGTTTGTTTTGTCGCGCTTCTTACTCGATGGCAATTTGGTGATTCCAACCCAGCTTTTCTTGGCGAGCGATACGAAAGGATTTGGACGAAAGTGATATAGTCGTGCGAAGGTAGGTAAGATGTGAGTATAGGATATAGAATGATGTAGTGATGAGTCCAGTCACGTCCAGCCCAATCTGTCTGTCTTCTTTCGTCGGTCCAGGTCAAGTCAAGGTCAAGATCCGTGGCACGCAATCACATACGAGTTCAATATTTCAAAGAGAAACCCCAGCAAAACGATGATGCAAGCGCAAATCTGGGTGTGTGTTACTTAAGTAATAAGTAAGACAAATGAACGCCTTCAGGTCTTGGCCGTTCAAGGTCCAGGTCTAGGTCCCTCCGCTCCATGCAAAATGTCTAGTAGTACTGCAAAAAGGTAGTCCGCTGTTTTGCTCAGTTCTTGGTGTGGTAGGCAGAGTTGCAGGTCCTGCTGCCTCGTGCAAGGTTGCCCCGCTGGCGGGCGAAGATTTTGTGGGAAATGCTTGCTCAGTAGTGGCTCTAGTAGTACCTACCTCTCACAAAGGACCTACTAATCCCCCAGGCGCCAGTCAGTTAGCGAGCGAGTCCAGCCCCAAGCAACGGAACGACGAGGCAACGAGAAAAGAGAGAAGGAAAGAAAAAATTGCTCAGTGGCCTGACCTGACTCCAATTCCGGTGGATGGATCATGGGGGTTCGAGACTCGTTTTGGCCTACCGAACGTTGAGATTACACACCATGCATGCATGCTTGCTTGTACATACATACATACATACATACATACATACATACATACGCAGATGGTACAGGCTGGTAGCAAAGATCGGTGAATGGAATTGGAGGCTGACAGTGTGTGTGTGTGTGGTGTGTGCCTGGTCCGATGCGGATGTACAGGTCAATGCTATCCGGCCGACATCCAGTCCGCCAGTATCAGATCAGGCCGACTTGCCGGGTCAGTCACTTGTCACCTGGGCTGGTCGGATGGTTCTACTGGTGCTTGGTTTAAGATCTTCGTCAATAATTCATCGTTCAATGGCCCATGTGTCCTACGATGCTGCAGCACATTGGTTCAAGTTACCAGAAAAGTAGTACATTTACGATAGTGCAATTGACGAATTGACTTAACCTACTATCCTACCTACCTAGGTACTCAAGTGCACTGCACACAGCATGGCTCCTGTCGATCGCGTCGCCCCTAACCCCCGGTAGCGGCTACAATACTACAAGCGAATATCGCCGCCATCTTCAATCAATCAAGCAAGCAAGCAAGCAAGCAAGCAAGCAATCAATCAATCAATCAATCAATCAATCAATCAATCAATCAATCAATCAATCAATCAATCAATCAACCTGCAGCCAGTCAATCGCATCGTGGCAGCCCCGGTTGTTAGAGTTCCGGCTAGCTGCTGCTGTAGGATGCCACATTGTTGGAGGCGGCATCCTCGTTCGCCATCCATTCATGGTGGTGTCTGGCTTGACCGAGCTCTTAAAAAGGTTAAGCTTGCGCCTTGGGTGAGAGGGATGGATGGTAGTATGCAAACTTCCAGACTGACACCTCCTCCCCCTCTGCAACAGCACACCAATGGCTTTCCATTTCAGGCTCTTCGATAGGCACACACACAGCAGCAATGTGGAACCTGGGATAGATGCTCCCAGGAACATGATGATGATGCCCAAGATGCGCAGGGTACCCGGCCACGAGTTACAACAAAGACCTTTTGTTGGCTGGAATCGCCGCAATCGTGCTTACCACGACTCGTGCAACATGGGGGCTTTCCCACCTTTCAACAGAGCGATGATAAGAGAGGTATGTGTTGTATTCTCGTCACTTCACTGCTCGTGTAGGCAAATTTTGATGGCTCCCAACTTCCATTGGAACTTCCCCGGAATGGCCCTTTCTCTCGACAGCCCAACATTTGTGGATCAACGGTGGTGATTGCCCGCCCGCCGGTTCTTCGCGGGGTGCAAGATAAGCGGCGCTGGCGTGACCGGAAAGGGTGCAGTCACTTGATGCTGGATTGGGTTGTCTGCAAGTCATCGCAACTATCATAATCCCGTCATCGTGTTCTTCACTTCGCACGCAATAACTGCGCGGGGAACCCCCTCATTGGGCATTCCCCTCCAGGGGCACCTGGCCTCCGAGGAGGCACGTGTTGGGCGTGTGTCTTGAATCCTATAATATATTGATCTACCTGATGATACATATCCGCATCGCATCGCTTGGCGGCGGCCGAACGAGTCTCAACTTTATCCCACCTCTAACCTCTCACTGAATTCTGAATTCACGCAAGCTTGCATTTGCAAGTCCCCTCTACTAAAACTATTTATTAATATCATTACGATAATGGCTCTATAGTTCCTAATACCGGATGCTTGGTAAATGGGTTAACCAGCGTCAAAATCGCCGGCAGTACTATTCTGCCATTAGGATACCTGGCTGGTAACAAACAGCTCGTACAATGAAGAGTTCTTATAACAGGTCGAGTGCGCTTATTAGAAACTGGGATTAGATTTTGTTAGGGGGGTTCAAGACTAATTCTGTTTCTCTTCATCGTACATCTACTACTGTGGATGCTTCATCTGCCACACCGCAGTCTTGGCCCGCTCCCGCACATCGAGTTCCTCGTCGTTTTGTCCCAAATTCTCCAACTTGTTGAGAAAGCCCAACTTCTTGAGTTCGAAGGCGCGCTGGGAGCAGGCCGGGGCGTCGCTGTCGTCGTCCCGCCACGTCAGGTTATTAATCAGGTGGCAGAGCGCGACCCTGACCTCGCGCTCCTGGCTACTGGTCAGCCCCGCCAGAAGCTTCAGCAGTTCCTTCTGCGAAATGACGAGCTGGCGGTGGCGCGGTATGCTGGCCGCCAGATGAACGAGGATGTAAACGACGGCCTCGATGATCTTGGCCTGCGGGTAGAGAACCCGAGTGGTGGCTTCACGCCGGCCGAGGGGGTTTAACGTTTTCGCTTTCAGCTTGGATGCCAGTATGTCGAAGAAATGATCCTGGCCAAGTGTGTTGAAGAGATGGTCAATCATTTCTGTCGTGTCATTGGCCGAATCCGCGCCGTTCAGGTGGGGTTCGCCGATCAGATTTCGGATGAAGCCAAGCCCTTTCTCCTGGATTTCGAGATCATCCTGTCTGGCTTTCCGCACGGGATCGAGTTCCATCTCACGAAGTTCATGTAGTCTTGCACGCGTCAAGCGGATTAGCCGGCTGTGGGTTATGGCCTGATCATCCAGAGGCTTGTAGGATGGTTCGCGGTTCTGGTCATCGATGTCCATGTCGTCGTCCTCATCACCAGTATAGGCTCCATCGCTCCTTGCTCTGTGCGAAGTCAAAGCCGCATCTTCCATATCTTCACAGATGATTCGATCTAACCACCCTGGTTGCAATTCGTCTAAACAGCTCTTCTTTAGCTCTATGCTGCTTGCATGCACAAGGTGATTGAGAGCCCATATCGCATTCAGTCGCAACGCTGCGTTCTGGGATTTGGCGTGTTCGCAGAGAGTCTTGACACGACCGGCGAGGATGAACGACTATAGTAGCACGCACATTCGTTAGTGCAAGCCGAATTAATGACTTGATAGATTAAAGCTCACCTCCTTCATCGGGCTGAAGTCCGTGACCATGTTGCAAACCACTGCGGTTGCTGCAACTTGAACCTCAACCTCGCGATGCAAAAGAAGCTTCTCTATAGACTTCTCTACATCATTGTCCATCAGCGAAGTCCGTAATATACTCACCGAGCGGGCTAGCATCCGCGTCGCATAGCATGCAGCAATAATGACTGAGGTCGGGTTTTCGCCAAGTTCCGATTTCGCTCTGTCATCTTGCCCCCTTCCCGTACCATCGCCGTTAGGCTGCTCTTTGGATTGCCTTGGCCGAACCGGAAACTGATAGAGCGATTCTTTGATATACGGGATCATATCTTGCTCAACAATTGCTTTGCGAAACTCTTCCCTGGAGGCCCCAAGTGCGCCCAGAGCCTTCAACAAGCTTTCTCTTAATAAAACTCGGTGGACAAGCTGTGGATGCTCACCGAGGTCACCTAACTGACAAGCTGGGTTGTTGTCACTCATCGGCACCGGTTCAGGGTCTGCGTTCGGTGACCAGAGTTCGGTCTGGGTGCGCGGAGGTTCGGCATCATATGTCCCCTTGAGCAGTTTACATAACAGCTTGACGGCTCCGGAGTCGTAAGCAGCCTTTTGAAGACTATCACTATCCGTAATCAGATGTGTCAGTATATCGGGTACGCGTTCGATAGCTGCCCAGATAGACTGGGTCCTTGGGTCTAGTGGCGGTGCCTCTGTCTCGTTCGCCTTTCGATCAGCTACTACAAGGATCTGAAGCAATTTTGGCACAACCGAAAGACTGAAAGTAGTCTCCCTTGACCTATAAGTGAAGCCACACTTGAAGAGAGAAGCCAGGACTGATGCTGCAGCCAGCGCATCAAGTCCATAACAAGATCGTACCAGGCCGATAAGCCACGGGACCAAAGGGCTTTCTGGATTTTCTGCATCGTCTCGGGTTGCCTCTGTGGTGGTCCATGGGGAGGCTGTGCCCGGTCTTGACGGCTGGTGGTCGTATCCTAGCGAAGGGAGATACGGCGCATGTGATGATGGACCCCGTAATTGAATCGGCGTATATGGCAAGAACAGATCCATGGGTTCGTAGTCCCTGTGTTTAGTCGTGGGTCGTAACCCTGCCAACTTGCCTGGGGTATCAGCATGATTCTTCCAGTATGTGTCCCAATCGCTGTCGGTGTTTGGGAAGACCGCCAGGATGGACGGTGAGTATATAAGGCAGCAAGTCCGGTAGGGCGAGTCTGTAATGATAGCAGCGATAGCACCAAGTACATCGGACAGATCCACGCCTGGTTTAGCGGGTGCTGGAAAGAAGTTTGAAAGCCCGTTCGAACTACTCATCTCCTCGGCCCGCGGTATTACCTGCCCTTCAGCCACTGCAAAGCTTGCCAGTCGTGTAGCAAGAGCGTCAAGGACACCGTACTTCACAAGGGCAAACTGGTGACGCTCTTCTTGGCAGAGTCTGGTGACGAGTTTCGCCACAACAGATACTTGTGCTGAAACATCGCCCTTCAGGATAGAAGCAAAGGAATCCAAGTGTTCGTCCGCAAGAATGATGTTTGCCAGAAAGCTGGAATCGAGAGATCGTTGGGTGTTGCGGATCGCTTGGTCGGTCGGTGTAATGGGCGCAAAGGCGGCAGCTTCGGTGACACCGCGCAGTATCCTCAGTGCGGCTAGGATTATTTGAGGTCGCGGACTTCGCAGGCAAGAGCGATGCAATACGGCTTCGATGGCGCCCGAGGCACAAAGAGGCGATAGGAAAAGATATCCGGCGTTGGCAAAACTCGCAAGGAGCTGCAGGGCGTAGAGCTGCACCGACTCATTCTCATCGAGAAGCGCGCTGTCGGTGGTCGGTACTGATCGTGTGACCAGTCGGACAAGCGATGGGAGTATGCCTAGCTGTATCCATTGCTGCTTCTTGTTGATATGGCCGATAATGTCATGCTTCAGAGCCCGGAGGGCAGCAAGTTGGTCAGCCGGGGCTCCGCTGTTGAGCAGCGAGATATCGACTGCCATGATGGGGCGTGTCACGCTGGACGATGGGATGGGCTGGTCGGACAAGTTAAGTAAGTAGTAGTAGACTGTACTGATTGACAGATATTGGGGTTGGAAACGTCAACAAGGTCTCCTCTCCTTCTTCGGATTCGAGTGCTGCTGTAGAATGGTTGTTTGATCATATGTAATGTGCTACACGTACATTGAGTTTCGGGCAGCTGGCGCCACTGGAAATATGACGTTCAATTTGGGAGGCGTGCCGATGCGCATCACCAAGCAACCAGACAAAAGTCCGGGGCACCAGTGGGCTGGGCTAGCGCCATTGGTGGGGGGTTATTGGGATAATGGATAATGGGACCACCTGTACATACTACAGGCGGGACAGGGGTGTCTACTTAAATCCCCGAGGTCCCGTCTCTCTGAACGACACCGAGATTTATATAGTATTAGTAGCAGCAGTAGCGAAATATTAACTGCATGTGGCTGTCGGCAGAGTTCCTGACAGCGAGTAGCAGTGATTACGGTGCTTATAGTAAACAATGTTATAGAAATTCGAACTCCTTCATGTATATTCTAAGCCCATGTCTTGCAACTCACTCCATATCCACCATCCTCTGTTCCCTTCACAGTTCTTTGTCTGCTACCTTGGCTTTTGGCGCATGTCGAGGTAGGCCAACGCCAAGAACAAAGAGGATCTTGGCCAGTAGGGGCAAGAGAGTCGTCACCACAGTGAAAGCGTTGGCGGCATCCCATTTCAGAGGATTGCAAAACCACGCGAGGCCCATGGACTGCGCCAAGCCGGCGGTATAGCCCAGATCGCTGAATATCGCCGCGCCCAAAATATGCTTCCATATGTGAACGTCCTGGTAGATGCGGAGGGTGACGGCATCATGGAAGGCGAACATGAGCCAGGCGCCGCACATCTGCGGGAAGAGCGGGTACATTGCCGCCGTGTAGGGCACCGAAGGCAGGCTCAGCCGGAGGAGGTCTCGGGGTGCCACAACGGCTTGGATGGCGCCGAGGGTTGCCAAGATAGGTTCGGCATAGTTGAATATGACGCGGTAGGTCAGCGGTATAGGTGATGTATTTGCCATAACTCGGACTTGACGTGAAGACGATATCTGTAGAGCACTGGCTGGACAAGCAGCTGAGGCTTTACTGAAGTAACACATCCAAAGGGATGGCTTCCTATTAAGCACGCATTTAATAATTTCACGTATTCTGGAATGCGGGACTATCTTCTCTCGGTAACCTCCGCCTGGACCTTCAATGTTGCATTCTACTCGAGCTAGTTTAAAGCATCAATTACTAGTCGCCTACGTGGTAGGTAAAGACACGGACACGGACACGATGATAGCCGAAGCCCTGGGATAGTAAAAGCTGGAAACTGCGAACCTTATATGACAGACATCCTAGCAAGGCCAGCCTGTTTGAATACCACGGCGACTTCGGATATCACCAGCTTTCGACGCGAAAGGCCGAACCTCATGAGAGTCAGTTGGTTCCAAACCCAAAGGAAACCCTGAATGGGCAGCCACAGCTCCCGGACTTGTTTCGAAGAAGATTCCCCAATTGGTATTCCATGATCGACACCGACAAATTGCAGATGCTACGCTACTCGATTGCCAACACCTCCACTAACACCGACGTCAGGTAGGCAAGCATCGCGGCCTCTAACAAGCGGGCTGCTGCGAGATATTAGAGCCCGAACGGATATACGTCGATAACCTCTGCAACAAGCTAACTATACATCCGATTTGTATTAACAATGAAATTGACACATCATACGATCAGTTGAGCTTCGCGTTGCGAACAATCGTCAGGTTTCCCACCACATGGCACGATTCACTTGGTAGCCAGCGCCAAGAGGAAGGGCTTTTATGTCAAGGTTGACTAATGCATCGATACTGCGACCATGACAAATTGGCTTGCATATGTATGAGCTAATGAGCTTAGCAGAACTACCGGGCGTGCATATTAAGGTTGCATCCCCTTGCCTATTCGCTTCCCGGGTAACCCGCCCCTCGTCCAATCGCCTGCCGGTCAGGTCGTGGGTAGGGCGGCCTTCATGGCCTTCCCTACATCTTCAACACTCCATATCCGAGCCTACCGGTGGGCCATAGAAGGTGCTAGGCAACCCCTCACGTTTTTTCTCAGTCGTATGGATGGACGCCATTGTCCAGTTGCATGCGTTTTGTTCTAGTGGGAGTCGAGTGTAAGTGGCCATATGAACTAATACCATGGAAGTAAAAGTCGACTGTGTCCCCAAGCTGCCCTGGAAGCCAAATCTCTCAGTAGTCCTCGACCTAGGCGAAACTGTATCGGGTCGAGTCCAGTAGCGAACAGAATTACAGGCAGCATACAAACAAACTCCCAGCTAAGGCTCTCTTTAGGGCGTGATCACGCCTTGACGTGATGACAAAACGGGTTGGGGCTTGATGGCCAATGCCGTTCAAGCCCGGCCTGGACGTCGTATGACCGACTTGAAATGCCGAGCAGACCCGGCCAAGCTCCGATCACTGCCCGCACCCTCGATTGTGACCAGGAGCTTCTACCTGCATCTGCACGAGTGTAACCCTGGCATTCCAACTGGTCAAAACTGGTCAAGTTGTAACGACCTATCCCGCATAGGGTTGCGATGGGGCACCAAAGCACCAAGCTCTGCCGATATTGGGTGTCGGCTAGTCGGGCTTGGTATTCTCCCTCCAATATGTGATTATTCAATAGATCGCCGCTCTTACCGGTGCATTCTCAGTGTGAGGTTGGAAGATTGGGGGGCTGCGGTTCTGCCCCATATCATATTCTTCCTAGAGCCCCGACCTATATAAAGTGTGAACTCCCTCCCCTTCCCCGGCCGACGACCGCACCCTCTGTGATACAACTGCGCAGGATAACTTGCTATAACACCATCTTGACCAGTAATATTGGTATACTCTTGCCTTGAGTCGACTTAGTGTTCTTTGTAAAGCTTCCTTGACACCATTTTTGCTACCCCTATCTCGAAGTCTTCATCCATGTCGCCTGTCATGGGTCTCCTCATCCGCAGCAACCAAGCTCTAGACATCAACCCCCCAGCTGGAGACGAAGTTTTCAGTGTTCATGGGTCAGATTGGCTCTGGGCGGTCACAGCTGTCTATGTCCTTTCATTCCTAGCCTTCTATGCTGCCAGCTTCAAGCCCTTCTCGGGCGAGAAGATTTTCCACTACATATTTTCCGTCGCGCTGCTGGTGGGATCTGTTTCCTACTTTGCCTGGGCATCTGATCTTGGGTACAGCGTTGTCGAAGTCGTCAACAGCAAACCTGCGGGCAGCTGGACGCGCCAGATATTTTGGGTGAAGTACGTTTATGTAAGTGACTCCATCCTCTGCGAACCGCAAAGGACATGGGTATTGACGGGCTCGTGCCAGTGGGTTGTGGAGTTCCCTGCCATCATCCTATCTCTCGGTCTTCTCAGCGGTGTCTCATGGGCGACTATTGTCTACAACATATTCCTGTCTTGGATCTGGTGAGCAGTCGAGTCTTTCTTGTGTCGCGTGATGCATTAATTAAATGTTGGGGACAAGGGTTATTTCCTATCTCGTTTCTGCCTACACCACCAGCAACTACAAATGGGGCTTCTTCGCCTTCGGAACCGTCGCCTGGCTTATGCTGGCCTTCAACACTCTGGGTCACGGTGGCACCTCCGCCAAGCGTGTTGGCCTTAGTCGAGACCACTATGTCCTATCTGGCTGGGTGAACCTCCTTTGGCTTCTCTACCCCATCGCTTTCGGTCTCTCCGATGGGGGCAACGCGATTGGCATCACGCCTAGTGCCATCTTCTTTGGAGTCCTCGACGTACTGCTGTTGCCAGCTACTTCCTTCATCATCCTTGGTCTTAGCCGCAAGTGGGATTATGGCAGACTGAATCTCGGTAAGAACGACCTTGGGAAAATTCAGGGCCGGCATTGACTATGTATTGTCTGACCTCGGTATAGCTTTCACTCGATATGGTCGAGTCCATGACGCAGGCTCGTTCCCTGAAAAGAACGCCCCAGGAGCTGCACCTGCCTCTGGTGTTACTGCGCCGCCAACTGTCTAAACGATAGCCAGGTTTCTCCCATGGACTGGTATGAGCCCATATTAAAGCATTGGACATTCCGGTAGTCTTACGCCCATCGACATGATACCACTGGAGTTCAGTACCAGGGCGCTGTTGACGCTCAACCCCTTTTGGGGTTGTTGGAAAGGGCGGCTGCGTTCGAAAACAACATACACTGCGTTCACTCGTTATTGATTTGAAATGATACCCTACCACTCATTGAACCTGACGACATATTGTTATTGGAATTCCATACCACCCGTTTATGATATTTAGTTTATAATAGTAATACAACGTGATTACCCTTCGTGTGTTGCTTTTTGATTACTGGTCAATTTTGTTCAGGTGCCTTCATGTACTTAATTCTCCATTACCTAGGTCAGTCCAGGAAAATGCTTAAGTGAGCACTCCAATGCCAATTTATCCAGAGGAGATATGAGCTCATAATGATTGGTCATATTGCCCTGTATCATTATGTATTGCCCCGGATAATGATATAAACACTTCATGCTGCACAGTTACCCAAGTGTTATCACTGCAGCCTTCCATGGATCGAAAAAGGGCCAACAGGGGCTTCCGCAGTCATGCAATGATTCTGCGAGATCTGTGAGATATAGGCTAGAATCTAGACATATCTCGCCAATGCCTATCTCTAACCAAGTTAGTCTGCAAGATCATGCCCGAGGTCTCCCAATGTCGGGTGACGGGAGATGGTCCCAGCAGAGCAACAAGTGATGATGTAAACAACCACCAATATTGAGCATGTATCATTAGCGCCCATAATGTCGGCCTCCAACGTGCCACATGGGATCCTTCCGCAAGCTGACGCCGACTGGGGGCGATGACTCCTAGGCGGACTATATTAGCCCAGTACCGTATTCGGCCCGCTGTTCGACCTTAGTCACCGGACATTCGAACTGCGAAACATGCCCTTCCCCCAATGAGTATCGTGGATGGCAGGAGATACCGTTCATCTACCCTTCTCCGTGTTGGCGAGCAACGGATACAACGACGCAACAACGACCGAGAGCCCCCGTGGAGCTCTCGGATATGCATATACATGTCGAATCATCGCTATCCGTAGACTACGGGTCATCCTTCCTCATGCCAACGTCCACTGCCAGTAGCGCCGACGCGACCACTGTTGGGGTTTCCCTTACATTCGCCATGACGGCTTTGAGTAACGTCGTGGCCATAAGCGCTGGGTTCGTGCGACCACGAGGTTCCCAAAAGCGGACTTTTTGTCGTCGTACGGGTATCGTCTGCCCGTGAGACCCTTCCGCTTCTACTTGGTTGAACACACATTCCCGGAAACCGCTGGCTGACGCTGCTGCTGCTGCTTCTGCTGCCGTACGAGGAAACACATGGGACTGCAAGTAAAGGAGAGTCCGACCATCATCTTGTTCCCACTCTACCGGTCCTCGGGCAGATCTAGAAAGGAGGAAGAGACAAGTCTTTATTACGACACGCCCGTACTATCAAAAGTCATGGGACAAGATGCGTGGCACAGAAAACGGAGAGTGAGTATTCTTCTTCCCCTTGGTGAACGCAATTGTCAATGTGTTTTATCGTGATTATTAATTACATACTCTCCTTCACTCCCTCCCTCGGCTGTCCAACACATCGGGTATATGATCTCCCAAAGTAGCAATCGCCACCACCATAAGTAAATTCCTCTGCTGCACCGGTGAAACGTCTCACGGCATCTCTCGTCACCGATCGGCTACCCGCAGGCGCCACATCTTATTTCACTCTCACTCTCGGGGCGGAGCAGCAGCGAGCAGCCGTCCCTCGAAAGATTTGCTGGTCGAACTCCCGGGCTCGGTCACCGCATGTCTCAGGTTCTCTGTGCAGGGCGACCCCACGTGGTGGCACCCATCCAAAACGGCCTCTTCTGCTTTCTCTCGCAGTCGTTGAGCCCAGCCCAATGGGTTTGCTTCAGACACGCAGACGTGTACGCTATCGGTTACGTTCTACGGTAAGATAGGACGGTATAGGGGGGCCGCCAGCTGGTGGGGACTCTAGCGTGGGTGCGTCCCGGGTTCATGTATGACTGGGTTAGATGACATGGCAACGAATCGTGGTCACCGGTGGCTTGGGATCCCAGTCCCTGGCCCAAATGATTCACGGATGGGGGAGAGGAGAGAGGGTATTGGATACCGGTATGCGGGATTCATGCCCGGCCCAATCAATCGATATGGGTATAGCAACATATACCACCTCTATACTGCCGCCTCAATGTACAGAAAATAACCCAAAGAGCAGTGTACTACTAGGTTACATTCATGTATGTTCGATACTCAGGTCCCATCATCCACCTACCATAGGCAAGGTAATCATCGTGAAGAACATACACCGAAGCGCTAAACACTGTTGCCATCTACTAGGCTGTTGTGTTTGTTCACGATCGATACCCTGCCGGCACTGGACCAGCTCCGCATCATCATAACTTTACCGCTCCGAGGTCATGCGTGCGTGGTCTCATAGTCTTTACGAAGACGGGCTCCCAAGCTTCCTTATCGAACGATGAGCTCGAGCCAGCACGTAGGCAGGCAGGCGGCGTTGAACACTAGGCGAAGGAAGGGCACAGTCAGGCAAACAATATAATCCAGCCCCCCTCCTTGCGTTACACAAGCGAGCCTAAGCAGCAAACCGTCAGCGGCAGGTTAAGCAATGGGTTGTTCTAATTGTGTGCATGAGGCTGCTGCTGCTGCTACTTACTGAATGACTCACCGACTTTTTTTCTCTTTGATCGCCCCCTTTTACGACCGCTAGGTGTAGTACGAGGCAAGTTGAAGCGAATATACAAAGGAGATACGTACATTGAAGCGACCGACTTGACTAACTGGCACCTGCCATCTATACACACACGTGGGCATGGAACTGGAACAAGAGATGCTTCACCTTTCCCCGAAATGTGTGTGGCTTTGCGTTTACTGGCACTGAAGTCGATTATTTAGACCTTCTTCTCCACATACAGTTCGGTACTCCCCAGAGCCTACCAGCTTCGGATGAACGAAGAATTGCTTCATGTGGTTTAAATTACCGGCGAGAGAGTTTTGACGGCGTCCCGAGCTGTTCACAACCGGTTGGACGCCGATATATTGGGAAAGTAAGCTTTATTTCTCGCTGTAACAGACAGAAATATACACACCGAGAGGCAGCCTCTCCTTTTCGCTCATAGTATCTGCATAACAAGATCTCGTCCGCCCCTCTCCCGGACCTGTACCGAAACCCGGTAGCTCGGGTTAGCAACCTGCCGATTGCCGGTTCTCGGGGGGTTTACCAGTCTCGTGGGAAAGCCTGAGAAAGAAAGTAAAAGGATAGAACCATGGTGTGAGATCGCGCCAATTTTTAGATCCCTGCCTCCCCTTGCTTCTTTACTTGCTATCCCATACCAGCACAAACTATGGTGCAGCGGGCTGAATCGCTTTTTTCTCCCACCTTCGATCCAAGGAGGCGGGGTGTACAGCACCTCCCCCAAGAGACGGTCTCGCAAGCATTTGTCTGGAAAGAACATATGCAAATTACGTTAGTGTGTCCATTCAGCCTAATGGACCAGCTACATTTCCTTGATCACGCGAGTAAGTGTTATCGTACGACCGACTAAGTGACGCAGGTGCGCTCAGACGCAGCCATGTTGGTTATCGCAGGTGTACGTATTTAGTAAACCATTGATGGTGGATTGAGTACCATCACTGATATGGATTTTTGGTAGTAGCCAGCAGGCTCGTACGGGCGAAGCAAACAACGGTCATTGGGAGGAGGGAAGAGGGAGGTCTTCACCGTCGAGACCCAAACTAACAACCGACTAACAAGGTGAGGCTTTCGAGCTGTACTATGATGCGCCGGTCTACTCAATCCAACCAGAAATTGTCATTGATGGCTGGCGAGGAGAAAATTCAAAATCATGCGATGACAGTTGGAATAGGGTTGAGACAAATCGAGATGGTTCTGTCTTGTACTGTTTCGAGCCTGGTGACGTCCCAGAGTTGTGGTTCATGTGCATGGAATGAACCGCCGCTTCGATGCTGCAGCAAATCGGGTTGGTTCATTGTTGTTCGAGCAAAAGCTTCTTCCCCCTCCCTTTGGAAAGAAGTTGTTTGCTTACTTGGTCCAACAGACAAACATGACACCCCAGAGAGTTGTGTCGGGTGACTCTGATGGCCCTCAGGGTCAGGGCAGGTCACAAGTAAGAACCAGGAACACTTCGAAATGGTTCTTATCATCATCATATGGTCACCGTCACCACCAACCCACCAAACAAAGTGATACAACAGGGGAGTGGTGTTAAACTCAAGATCGCGCATGGCATCACATCGCATGGCATCGCATAGAGAGCAATGCCCGTCGTCGAGATGCCCGGCAGGCTGGGAGCTGGGCTTCGATCGTATCTCATATCGGATGATAGTGACATAGTGTTCTCAGGGTTCTCAGGGTTCTCGGGATTTGAGAAACGTGAGGTCGGGCAATTTTCCCGCACTAGCGACCTTAGTTACGTACGGTAAGTACGCCGATCATTTCATCATTTGATTGGTACGGTAATTGACGACATCAGTTATGGTGGTGTGGTGGGCAACGATCGAATTGCCCAAACCGTCTTGGCGCTGGGGTTTGCACTGCACTTCGAGACTTCGGCAGCAGAAAGGAGGGATGGTGGATGGCGTGGGATGGGACGGACACCGGGACCAGTACACGCTCTTTTTACGTAGTTGTGCATGTAGAAAGCGTACTCGGTCCAGGAGCCACAGCCCAGGCATGCAGCATGCAATTACATTTGGTACACAGCACACAGTAGGGCACCACAGTTTTAGCCCAGAATTGGTAGCACTTCCCGTGCATGAAACGGCAGTTGATGCTGGATAGAGACCATGGTTCGATAAACTGAGATGAGTGTGGGGTAGGGACGGCTTGGATATATCGACACACTTAAGATGCTAGAACGGCTCCAGATCGGCGAATTAAACTGAAAAAAGACCTATTACTTCGTACCTTACAGAATCTAATAACCACCACCTTAATAAATAGAATAATATTTTAAAATAAATATAAGAAAATAAAAGATTTAATTCTGTATTATTTAGTATTTTTTAAATATTTATTAAGTATAAGATACGGTAGGTCTATGTGAAAGAATAGAAGTTGGCCAATTGAGGTCTTACTAGTTTAATTCGACGAGGGGGTGAACGGGAGAGTAAACCGGATCTTCTATAGCCCTGGCAGCTTGGGCTGGTGGATTGACTCAGGACTGACTGAGGCGAGGCCAGTTGATCATCAAACTATAGGTCTGTGTGTTTCTCTCTGCCCCCTCCCCCCTGGTTTACTTCCCCCCAGTACAGTGTGGGTGAGACTGTAGTTTATAGGGAATGCCTATACTTGACACAGAACAGAACCCCGTCAAAGCCTACTCCTGCTATCTCAAAAACAAACGACCCATGGCAAATGAGCACACATCCTATCCTATACTCCGTAGACTACGAGTATATGCACAGGAACGGATAGGGCGGAGGCATCGGAGGCTTTTCCTACTGGTGCCATCGAGTCTCGAGACATCTGCAGGGCGGTGGATTGGATTTTGTGTAAGTGGGCACCGGCTCTCACAAGCTCCGGGTATACCACTTATACTCGCCAAGCATGTTAGCGCGACAGCCATGGCGTACATAGGTGGTGTATAAACTCGTATGAGCCAGAGCCAGAGCCAGAGCCGGAGCCGGAGCCAGTCTTTGCTTCTGCGGATGCGTCAAACAGAGCAACAAGACAACTTAAAGTCAGCCAGCCAGGTTCTCGTCATGGAGAGGAGAAAAGCTGGTTGAGTTGAGGCGAGGATCCAGGAAGAGAAACGGACGGTATGTAGGCTGTAGCTATGATATTGCAGTAGCATTCATATGAAATGATGAGCTACAGCCCTGAGAATACCGGAGGATACTGCGACACGCTCCACAGTGCCCTCAACTCAACCGCCTCCAGGTACTACTGCCCATGGCCCATACATACAACAGACGACTGTTTATAGTAATAGTAATCTCGGCTCTTCACAGGCGCTACATATTCAAGCATCTCCATCTCCATCGTTTAGACTACTGCGCAATGCAAGGAGATTGGGCGAGGATGTTTCAAAGGCATTGTGTTCGTCGGAGAAAAACGCCCAGGTTTCTTCACGGCTATTGAACAGTACAGATCTCCAAGACGAGGCCCGACGATACCTTGTCCAAGGGGAGTTAGGAGTTATGTACATGTTAGCTGCTTTGGTCAGTCAGGTCGGTACCTGATTGCTTGCCCTGCTTCCCCAGGCAGTCGAGGCGTTGCAAAGCTGCCAGAAGCAGTCGGAGCGAAATGTCAGTAAAAACGTGCTCGCTCTGGCAAAAAGCCTAAGGCACGCATATGTGTCACCACCACGTGTACAACACCCATAGCCCGGGCAACGACAGGAGCGAGCGTCAAACAACCAAACAAACTTCGCAAGCGGCGCCGCCATCACGGCGCTGGGCGCCCCAGCTAGTCTTTCCACCATACGAGTAGAGTTCGCATACCGACGTAACCGGCACGTTCGTGCGAGGTGAGTTTGTGCCTGCACGACAGAAGTGTGAGCAGCCGTGAATGTGAAGATGAAGATGTAAACCAGTACACCGTACGTACACACATACCGACTAATTCAACCAATCAATTCGGAGTACCTGCTGACCTATTTCCTACCACCTAGCCACCACACCTAGGTCGGGGTCGGCAGTACTGTATGTAATACGTGGAGAGTACCCCCTGCCGGTCTACGCTTAAGCGAACTCGACAGGTTGGATGGCGGTGCTCAAATAACCAACACCCACCCATACCCATCCTGGTGGCTCGGGGTTTTGATTGGCACCGACATGATATTGCTATGCAATCTGTACCAACCTGGTGGTGGTGCGTCGAAGCGAACCGGCCTTATTGCTTCTTCGATAAGGTGAGCACGACAAGAGGCGAGGATGATGACTCTTGACCCTGCACAACCCTGCACATCTTCCCCAGCACAAAAGCACAGGGCTAAATCAAGCTCAGGTCACCAAGCCGCTTAACCCAACGACTTCTTGTAGAAAAGCCCACTTTCCAGCTCGGGGGCGTTTGAGAATGTTGCGGTACCGTAAGAAGTAAAAGATACATCACCAGGATTTCCCACTTGAATCGCAACCGTCAGGTACTGGAGACCGAGAGCTGGGCTGGCAGGCTGGCGTGCTGGGCTGGATAGGGATAGGGATAGGGAGAGAGAAAAAAAAAAGCCTCCAGCATGCCGGTTACAGGGAAATAAGCTCCACCGCGGCGGCGCTACTACTAGCCACACCCCAGTCGGAATGTCTTGCTTGCTCGCTGGGTGAGCCCATTACCCACCCAACCAACAAGCTGGATGCCGGGATTGTAGTTGGATGGAGACGAGGTACATGCGCATCGCATACTGGAGTATTTGTGCGCGTTGTACCAAGCGGAATAGAACGGGAGCGACTCCCACAGATCTTGTGCGGGTCTTTGTTCTGCTGAGCCCAAAGTCCGTGCATCGATGAGATGTCTGTCGTAGTACGGAGTATTGGCCTTTGTATGTAGGTATGCACATATATACAAGCAACCGTTCGAGCAATCAATCATCGGCTAATACCCAAACACCACCTGTACTCCAGAGGCAGCCCTCTCCCAGCAATGGATGGATGGATGGTAACATGGCAGCAGAAACAACGCGACCATGGTCCTGGAGACACTTGGCCCTACTACTCTGTATCATAAGCTTAGCACCAGTACAAGTTGTGTGACCAGGTCTGAATAATGAGCGAGCGGGATGACGTGCCGGATTTTCACCTGTACCTAAATTCTCCAATGTACAGTACACCACTAGACTGCTACGTGATATTTACTAGGGGGGCTCAGGGTTTCGGACCGAGTTGTTGGTCCTTTGCGATACTAGCGGCTATTCCCAAAGTACGTAAGGATGCCTTGGTTATACGACACGACAATGGGCTTGTATCGAGCGACTCGTTTGCAGCTTTGGGTAATCTGGGCCGGCAGGATGGATGAGCAGAAAGCAGCCCGGATTGAAAGACAAGGAGTCAGTTGCAGAAAATCCGAACCAGCACCCAGACATCAGGTTGCAGGGCCAGATGCCCACTACTCCCCACTCCCCCTTGGCTGCGATCCCTGTAAGATTGGGTGGATGCTTACCCTGCAACCCTGCAGTCGTCTTGGGTCTGGGTCTGGGGCCGGGGGGTTTCGGGCGTTGTCATTGGCTGGCGTGCTGGAGACGGGGCCGGGCTCTTTCTCATTTGACGGGAATTAGACAGAAGCGGGGGCTGTTATCCCCAAATGGTCAACCCTCCACCCCCCAGTATCAAGTAGGTTTTCTGTACAGTACGGTTCGTTCAGAGAACATGAAGAAGTAGGGTCAGATTCTTGAACCACCCACCCAGCAAGCAGCCCGACGGATGGTCAGTGGTTACCACTGATGACTGACCCGGCAGCCAGCATCGCCCATCGTCCATCGCCCATCGCCCATCGTCCCAACTCCTTACCTACTTTATTAATGGATCTTCATGTATGTATGTGCGTGTGTAGGCGTGCAGGTCTGTGTGTGTGTGTGTGTGTGTGTGTGTGTGTGTGTGTGTGTGTCAAGGCGCCTGTACTGCGACTGGCAACTGGCAACTGGCTGTCGGTATAGCTTTAGGTACACACACAGTGTATCGTTCAATACCTTACATATGTAGGTATTGAAGGTACTGTAGCATCTGGGTTCCAATGACACGCCCCCTCTTCTCTCTTCTGGATTGTTTCGCTCGTTTCCCTCTTTCCTCTAGCCACACCCTTAGTAATGTACTTGGTTTCTCAAGTTGTTTGGTTGTACCCTCGCGGCTGAAGACTGTCATTATTGAGAGTTGACGAAATCCAAGAAAGTGGCTGACGATAACCACAGCTTTGCCTTCCAGAGCTCTGGGGCGAAAAGAAAGAGAGGGTCGAGGGTCACGTCAGTCAGCGTGTGAGCGTGCGAGTGTGTGAGAGAACAAGTGAGATCTGTTGCCGTTGGCCTTGGGGTCGCAGGTACCATAACCGCGCAAGCCCGGACAGCCGGGTCCAATCAAGCAGGTCGCTCGAGTCAGTTTGCGGCACCAGCACTCCGGGACTGGGGACTCCAGTGCAGTTCTTACCACTGATCTGATTTGTCTCGCTCAACTCTTGGCTTTTCTTTTTTTGCCCATTCGCCTTTCTTCCTCTCTTGCCTGACTCTGCTGCGAACCCAAGAACCCAGCTGCCCGGCCCCCCAGTGCAGTGCAGAACAGTGCACACCACCCCTCCAGAACAGCCAGGACAGGATAATACCTTAGGTTACCCTTACAGGCCAGTCCCCATAAGCATAACCCACCCACACCCCCCGACCCGTCATTTGTTCATTCGTTCGTTCTCATACCTTACCTGCCTTCCGACCGATAACCTTCGGCCCAAACCTACGGATCACTTTCTTCTTCCCTTCACTCCTCATTTCTCCCGATACATACTTTGTCTGTCCCAGAGCCTTGGGTCCTCGATTCGATTGTTGCGACACAGCTGCCATTCGCACTTTTCGCCTTTTGAGCCGCTATACGACCACTTATCGCAGTTCGCCTCGATTAACGATCTGATACCACCCCATTGGACGAACCCGAGCATCTGGAGACGGTTTTCGAAGTTGGAAGAACACGGAGGCCCAGCGAGCCGACTTGGTTAATGTTTGCTGTTTAGCTCGGACCTTTCTCACAGGACACCTGCTGTAAGTTGACTGCGTCAAATCTTCGTGGGTTTTATTTTATTTATAATACTCGCTTGCCCATCTTTTGAGCGCCCGGGGACTTGCCCCGTGTAGAGCACTTGTAAAGCACCGTGTGCTGCTTACTTGGCAATTCATGAGCTTCGAACAACCCAATTTAACAAGGGCCACATACTGATAGCAACATAGACAATGGCTGGCCCTCCTATTATGAACGCGTTCATTAGTGACGGACCTCTTCTGAGACATACACGGAAGACGGTTGGTGGCAGGACCTTGCATTATGTCCTTAACGTAATACAACAGCCCGATCGCGCCAGAGCCTGCGGTTCCGGACCAAAATGTAATTTCTTGTCCCGTCATGAGTTTTCGGTCACTGAGGAAGTTGAAACTGACTGCTTGCAGCATCCGCTGACCGCCGACCCGTGGATCCTCCCCCGATTGTGAAGCTGAACGTCTTCGAGGGCGACAACTTTGAGCAAGCCAAGGATATTACCTTTGATTATGCCGCCGAGTTCTTCGTTTTTGTTTCGCTGGAAAATGCCCGGCCGATGGCCCACGGACGAGTGCAAACTCAGGCAACTACGACACCGCCCGTCTTGACAGGGCTGCCTGTGTCGGCCTGCTGCTACCTGGACAGGCCTGAGCCGGCTGGCTACTTCCTCTTCCCGGATCTTTCTGTTCGGCACGAGGGTTTCTACAAGCTTATTTTCCGTCTTTACGAGAAGAACAAGGACCCTCAGGACCTGACGCTTGGATCGGAGAAGCAGGAGCCCGTATCAGAAGAGGCCGCCGATGGCTTTGTCACTCACATGATGGAGGTCAAGTCGGTAACCTTCCAAGTCTATAGCGCCAAGAAGTTCCCCGGTCTTGGGGAGAGCACATCGCTGAGCCGAACGGTGGCAGAGCAAGGCTGCCGCGTTCGCATTCGACGAGATGTGCGGATGCGCAGGCGTCCGGAAAAGGGTGGCGACAAGGCGGACCGCCGGTCACAGTCGCCTAACGCATTCCGAGCGCGGTCTGGCAGCCATTCGAGTGCCGATCGGGGTGTCTTTTCGCGAAGGACTTCTGCGTATGAACATGCGCCGCCGCCGCCGCCGCTTGCTGCCGCCCGCCCGGCGCAGCAGAGAGTCCTCGATTTCGGCACTCCCAGTAGCTCATACCCCGCGCCTCCAGGACCGATTTCTGAGCCCAACACGCCGATCCGGGCATACCCTCGACACGGTTCGCTGAGCTCATATCCTCCTCCGCCACCCCCGCCCGCAGCGACGGGTGCTCGTGCGTCCCCATACCCGCCGCCTCCGAGCGGACCTGGACCCTATTCCTATGATGATCGCCGGCCATCACTGCCGCACATCATTAACAGCGCGCGGCCAAGCGTGAGTTACACAACATTACCGCCAATTCAACCGCGCCACAGCATCGCCTCGACGGACGGCAATACATCGTCCACCAAGACGGAGTCGTCACCTGTGTGGAGTCCCAACAGTTCCATGTCCCCTTCATCAGGAGGCAAGCCTTTGTATCCCACACAAAGCAGCCTATCAACAAAACGGGGTCTGGTCGAGGGGGAAGCATATACTGTGGAAAACAGCATCTTGACGGGATATTCATCGAGGCAACTACAGTACAAGAGGTCATCTGGCGACGTGGTGGAAAAGTTCTCGCTGGGCGACGCTGCTGAACGTGGAGAGAAGCAGTATCACCCCGACCACCCGACGATGCCTATCGATCCGTCACTACTGAACCCCATTTTGCCTTCGGGAGCGGAAGAACGCAAATACCCAGAGCCGGAGCAGGAATCGTATGCCCGGAAACGACTCCAAGTTGGACGCACCCACAGTATCGGCTATGGGCATCCCATAGAACAACCGGTCTGACAAGACTTGGGGGCGGGCCGACAGACAGGCTTGATGTAATGTTTTATTTTGGTTGCTTGTTTGATACCACGGGTTTGGGTTCTAGCAGTTCTTTTTGCTGTATATACGCACTACGTAGCGACATTTTGGGATTTCTTTTGTCATATTTGGAGAACAGGGTCTGTGTGGGGCGGGCGTCAACCGCGCCCAGCTATAACGGAGTTGAGGATGGCGGGACTCGCGGCATTAGCGCGAGGGCAAGCATGTCTACGTGACTGGGCTTGGTGGAAACAAGTTGTTACTTATTCTGGAGGACGGCAGCACACATGTATGAACATAAGAGGCAGCACAGGCAAGAGCGCAGTGCTGGTTGGCTGATCTAAGACCGTACGAGCAAGGCTTTTTTAAACTGGTATATTTGAGGGCGTTGGCACACATACTTGGAGCCTTTGGCCACTGTAGATAGCAACCGCAACCGCGCAGGACTCTGTATAGCAAATACCAGTCTTATCATGTATAGCCATTGAAGCGTCTTGTGAAGCAAAGCGGGTATAATATTGCGCAAGTAGTAGTAGATTATGGGGTGGCACTATCGGTACGCTATGAACAATCTTGAAGGTGGTTTTCAATTGGAGCTCCAAGCACAGGCAACAAACATATGACGGGCTTTTTTAGCTTGGTTGCTCTGTGATACCAGCAGGTGGGAAGAGACACTTCATTCACTAAGAGAAGCCCCATGTGCCGCCCAAGCTTCACCCTCACCCGCTTTTTCTAGGTACATGTACAGGCGGCCTGGAGCTAGTATAGAGAGTAGTGTGGTAGAGTGGTAGAGTGGTAGAGTGGTAGATGGTAAGTCTGGCAGGTCAACTGTGAGTTACATGTAGCCGTCAAGACGTTCCTTCCATTCCACATCCATCGAGATGCAACGAGACAAGAAAAAACAAATGATTCGTGTGTATGATGAGCCAAAGCAGAATGATTTCGATTGTATTAATCAATCCAACACTCAATATCCGATACAAGCTGTCATCCATCGACAATTCCTTGGTTGATCGATCAATGTACATACGTATTGACGACAGACAGACAGACAAGTCATCAGTGCCCCCCAGTGCCCAGTCTCCAGTGCCCAGTCTCTAGTGCCCAGTGCCCACCCAATTCACCAATTCACGGACTTATCCCCCACTTTAGGCAAGTTACTCCTCCTGCGCCCCGGCCAGCCGTGCTACCCATGTCAACAATGAGCTGTCTGCTGTCTGGGAAAGAAAGTAAACAAAAGTTGAGTTGAGAGCGAGCCTGAGCCTGAGCCTGACCGACTCGTCCAACCAAACCTATACTTTCTGCAATAGCGGCTCTGCTGGCAACCACCATACCATACCAAACCAAACCAAACCATACCGCATACCTTATTTACATACACACCACACCACACTCATGGGATTCGCACAGTTTGCTTCATCTTCCCGCCTAGTTCCCTCCAGAACGTCGTCAGTCACCTCTTGACTGGCGGTCGCCCAGAATGGTCCTCGAACCACCTCCGCGACCGTCTGTCGATGGCTCGCGCCCCGTCTCGCGCTTTCAAGAGGGCTCCATGAACGACAGAGTCAGTGCCGCGCCACCCGTCCAGTTCCTCGGCCCAGACCAGCTTGCCAGGTTCGAGAGGCAGTTTTACGCCGCCTCCGCCGCCGCTGCCGCCTCCAACGGCACCACCCAACGGCGCGACCGTCCCTTGTCCGCCCAAGCCCAGCTGCCCTCCCAGCAGAACACCGGCCTGCAGCGCTTACGAACCCAACCCCAAGACCAAGGGCACTACCAGCTGGAAGATGATCAAGATGTACCGCACAGGCAGCTCAGGCATAAGAAGTCTATGGGCTTCCTGCACCGCGTACGTGATGCGTTCGGCCTGGGCCGTAAGGAGCGAGAGGCCGCTGCGCAGGTCAGCAAGGTACAGCTGGAAACCGAGAAGCGAATCAGTCTGCAGCACGCACCGACCACGAGACCTGTCCATCATATGACCAAGGCGCATTCGCAATCCCACATTCCTCAGCTCCCTCCGGCCTTTACAGCTTTGTCGAATCCCGTACCCGGTGGTGCTAGCACTGACCGCCCGAGCCGAGAAGAGATCATGGCCTCCTACAACGAGTTGATGGCCACTGGTTTCTTCCAAGCCCATGCTATCCAGTCCGCAAGACAGCCCCCGCCGGGAAATAGGCCACCGAGGGAAATGGCCGGCCATTCGATGCAAGCGCAGCCTCTGCCTCGCATTCCTTCGCCCGGCGAGGCACTACAGTCGACTAGCCCACCCAGGCCCAACAAGTATTCTGCCATGCCGGACTCGCCCGGCAGCACCAAGAGCCCACCGAGGCAATCGTTCCATATGCAACGCTTGGCGCCGCCTCCGTTGTCGCACCAGAAGCTCGAGGCCAAAGCCAAGGCCTCCCGCGAGTCCCTTCGCTATAACCTTAGGGGTCGGAAGCGTTCCCGTGCTGAGGCCGACATTAATGTACTGGCCACGGACATTCCTATACCCCCGCAGATGCAGCAGGACAAGTCTAGTGGTATCCCCCTTAGTGCCACCGGTGGCAGCTTTGGAAGCATTTGGCCCAGCGGCAACCACACCAGCAGCAGCAGCAGTGCATCAGGAATCATTAGAAGAGTTTCCAAGAAACTGCGCAAAATGCCTAGTGGCGCTGCTAGTGGTGGCGACAGCTTGAGGAACGAAGAGGTACCCAAAGCCATCTCACCTTCCAAAGGTGACAATAGCAGGGTCCCGTCTAGCGCAGAAATGTCGATTCGAATGCGTAGCCCGAGCCCCGACTCTCCTGGTGTGCGGCCGAATAAAGCGTCGCCCAACACGAGAGGCGAGCGAATGCCTACCATACCTCCACGATCGGGTTCGGTCGCAGGGGCTGGCGGCGCGAATCGACTGCGCAAGAAAAACCCTCAATACAGCCCTCAGGCCAGGCGCCAGGCCCACACCAATAACATGAGCTACCCGCCCATTACACTGGACAAGTATAGGGGCCTGCCGATGCCGATGCCGATATCCAACCGGCCCTCTGTCACTGCCTCTGCCAACTGGGCTGTTGCCTCCCCCAACTGGTCCATGGATATCGATGTTGATGGGGTGACAAACAGTGAGAGCAGCAGTGGCCGCAGCTCGCTCGACAAAAAGGCTCGCGGCAGCACCCTCAGAGATGGAGGAGGCGTGGCCGAGCCCTTGTGTGTCGTGCCCGATGCAAACCGAGGTATCCCCATGGTGCCCCAAATCCCTGATACTTTCCTTAAGAACGGGCACTTTGGGCCCAAAGGAATCCAGGTGGAGGTGGTGCCGAGGAACGAGAACCATCGTATGGACGTCGATTGGCAGTTCGGACAGGCTCTATAACGTGGGATCAAGTAGATCGAGCTTTGCTCGTCTAGCTTGTTCGACGCGAATATTGCGTCGATTCCCCTAGAGACTAACTCGACGAGGGTGAAATCTGGGAGTAGAAGCAAGATATTGCGCCACAGTTGACCGCCGTGAGACCCCCCCATTATCGCTCGATACGAGCGGTGATGGCTCACTGGTGTTCATGGATTTAATGGCTTGGATTGTCGAGGCCTTGCGGGGTGCGCATCTTGCATGTATATCATTGCTTGCTGCTGGCATCGTTGATTTTGGAGGATTTCGTGTTTTTCCCGCCATTTACGCTCTCCCTCCCTATCCACCTCCCTCCCCCCTACCTATTTCGACTTTCTTCACGCTACGAATTCATGAGTCTACGACGTTATCGCAAACAACAACGAAAAACACCCGCCGGTATCCATGTACGATGATGATTCTCAATCCCCCGTTGACGTTTTGTTTTGTTTTTTTCAAACATCAACGGGGCGGATACCCGCGGGTACGAAAGGTGTTCCAGGCGTTTTCGTTTTAAAACTCGTCCTTACTTCAAAAGGGGGTAAGGGACATGTTTGTTTGTTGATGGCTACTTCACCTATTTGGGCTGTTGGTCTATTGACTTTGCTGTTTTCTCCTGCGCCGATGGAGTTTCCAATCGCTTTCATGCCAGAAATTTTGTATATATCTACATATCTATGTACTAGTCGAATGGAGATTAGTCATATGAAGCTCACGGAGCTTTGCGTATGTGAACTGGCGTAACGGGAGGACATCATTTCCCGGATGTATGTGGTCCTTCCTGCCATGAGGTGACGATTTGCATGATGATCAAATTATGGGTAAAACATGTGATACCCGTTTCGTTGCGAAGTGGTTTCGAGAAATCGAATACAGACCTAGCTTCGCCTTATGACACTGGCATCATAGCAAAGCAGATGAGCTTGACTTGGTCAGGGTCTCCCCATCTATGACAAGAATGGAGATGCTGCTGGCGATGCCGCGTTCGAGGCCACAGAGAAACAGACAGAGCCGCATCCGGCGCAAGCCAAATCCTCCCCCTATCAAAATTGTTTGCCATCCACTTGTCAAAATTGCAACCAGAGCAGGGCCAGGGGAAGTGCAGTAGTCAAGCAGCCAACGTATTGTCGTCAAAGGGGCGTCTCGCGGTGCAAGCTGTCGGGGTCACAAGGGGTCAAAGGTGTCTGTATCCTTCAACCACGTTCAGCGTTGATAGATTTGGATTGAATTGGATTTGGATCTGGATTGAGTAGTCCATCGTCCGTCTTATCACAAGACGCATATATGAAGCAAAACACATCCTCTCTCTATCTATCACCGCTGTGCCGACGTCTCCCCCATCCCCTCCCAGCGTCTAAATACAAATAAAAAGGAATAGGCGTTGAATTACCAACTCGTCTCGCCCAGGCGAGCGTTTTTCTGGTTTCTTCATTCGTCTCCTTCGCATCCCTGCTTATACGATATGCATGTATACGCAACACGGGATCTAACGTAAAATAATTCCCTTTGCCCCCGAACCAAACCCATCGTTGGTCGTCATAAGTTGACAACACCCAAAATAGTAGTTCCCAAAAGACACTCGCATCACGCCTGGGAGCGGAAGAGACGACTCTCTATCGATATCCCACCGACCAACAGTCCCTCTCCCCAATACCCGGTGGCCTGTAATCGCCACCCCCTAGCTTCCGATGACACGCTGATGAAATGTTGGAGGAATATCAAGGGTGTGAAAGGGAAACCGCCTGATTACGCCAATGTCCTTAAGCGATAGTGATGAGCCCGTCTCTGTTTGTGCCCGAGCCTATGGACAAAATAGTAGACTCGTATAGTAAGTAGTATGTCTACTATCCCTGTCCCAAAAAGGTGAATGCTATACAACGAAAGACGAAGAAGAAAATTAATAGGTGTGTACATGGTACTGAAGTAAGAATCAGAATTGTATGTCTTTGTCTCAAAGAAGGTCTGTAGTAGTCGAGGAAGAAGCAGCGCATCACAGTGCTTCTACGACCGCTCTGTTGTTCAGTTGTTCCAGTGTTTGTTGTGGTGTGGCAGCCGTCATTTCGACAACCACCTGGCCGAATTTCGTCACCCCTTGGATGACAGCTGGTGCGCCGTTGAAGATCATCATACCAAGGATGAAAATAAGAAGAGGAACCTGAGGCGGACAATTAGTAACGGATGACTCAAATATTATCATTACAGGCAAAACACTTACCCAAACGAACCACAGCATCTTATCACTGCTGCCAGTCTTAAGTCGCTCGGCATGTGCGCGCTGGAGATCCTCTTGCTGCTCCTTGGTGATGGCGTTTTTGCGCCCGATCTGCAGAAGGTGCGGCACTTGTCGTGTCTTCGAAGACTCGGCTATCGGTTCTTCCGTCTGGGCCTGGGCCTGGGCCTGGTCGTAAAGGGCCGCGCACTTGGCGTCCGCCTCATACTCTGCCGCGGCCGCCGCAGCAGATGCTTGCTTGGTGTCGACGCTTTGCTGGTTATGAGGGAAAAGCTCCTCGTATGCCGGCGGCGGCGAGTCCTTGGCTCCGAAGAGCGACGTGATCTCCCACCACTGCTTGTCTCCGTCACGGGGCCCGTGTTCATCTGCGGACCCAGGCCGAGAACCTCCAATGTTGGGGACCAAAGACGCAAAGCGCTGCATTAGGTGTGCGTTATTGAGCATGTTATGGTAGTCATGACGTCCCGGAAGTTGTGGCATTTGCGGCATCTGGAATTGCTGCCAGTTCTGTAACACGGTCTGCCATTGTTGCAATACACGCCCTTGCAGAGCTGTCATCGCAGCGCCCGGCGATACCATGCCTGCTGGGATCCCAGCAGGGGGAGGAGAAACGATCTCGGGAAGGTGATGATTGTGAGGCATGCTGCGTCTTCTCATGTGCAGGTACTCCTTTGGCTCACCAGACTGCAAGTCGAACTCCTCGGACGAGTCCTCGTAATCGTCATCGCTGGAGTCGGCAGACATGGAGGCATCTGTCAATGATTCGTCGTGATAAGCCGACATCTCAAGAGGTTCTCGAGATCCCCACAAGGAACTGAGAGATGTTGCACTGTTGACTCTGCTATGAAGAGAGCCCCGGCTATGAGAGCGTGCGTTGCGCTCAACGCTTCTGAGAGCTCGGAGGACTTCTCTGGAACCCTCTGCCCTCGGGCAAAGATCCGCGGCTGTGAGACCAGATAAGCTTCGCATAGTCGGGTCAGCACCGAATATCATCAGCCGACGGACAATGGTCGCATGGTTGTTCATGGCCGCGAAATGCAATGGTGTAAAACCCCCCTTGTCGCGAGAGTGAATGTTGGCACCTCGTGACAACAAGCCGGCGACAAATCGGGCCATGCCCAGTGAGCAGCCTAGGTGAAGCATGGTTTGCCCTGTGGAAGACTTGCGGATGTTGATCCTGGCCTTATTGACACTATCGTCCAAGTCAATCAGGTCGAGGATCTTCATGAGACCAGACTCAATGCATTCCCGTTGCGCTTCACGGAAGTTGTATGTGCCAGACACTTGGTTTCCGCCGCCAGGGGAAGGTCCCCAGCCGCCAGGGTTTGACCTCGAGTTGATGATGCTCTTTGCAATTTCCGTAGCATCTTGGATAGACCCCCCCAGCTTGTTGCCAAGACAGACGAGAGCTGTCCGCATCAACTGTTCCTCGCTATCGTCGATGTATCGGAATATGACATGTTTACCGCCATAACCAGGTTGCTGATCTGGCAATTGTGGATGCCGGATGCGTACCAAGACATTGCCTGCGACATGCGACGGGGGCAATAAACAGACCAGAGAGCTTTCACCCCAGTAAGTGGTGGTAAGTGCTCTCTTGTCGCCGAACATTACTTCCAAGCCGCCGTTTGTGAAGCCACTTCCGAGAACTGTAACCTCTATGCCTCCATCCTTGGGGCCCTCGCCAGGAATGATTTTGTGGATGGTGGGCGTTGGACTCCGGATAGAACTCATACTGACGGGTGTGTTGTTGAAGATCGCTTGAGAGAGTGGTGTCTGCTGCTGAAGGACATTCATTTCGTTGCGGAGATGGTTGGGGCTCGGGGCCCTGCTTGGGTGAGCCGAGGCTGGGGCTGAGTACATCGGCTGGGTAAGAGGCATGTTATCTATGCTCATGTTCCTGCTGTTTCCTCCAGGGTAAAGCTCATTGTTGTTGCTGTTAGGGGTGAGAGGGCCAGTGGCAAAGGGTTGTTGCATGCCGTTCATAGGAGGTTGCGGCTGAAACATTGGACCAGTCGTCATCGGGAAGTTATTGATAGCCGGAGAAAATGGCGACGTTGCAGGAGCCACCATCGACACGTCATTATGTGAGTTATTCAGCGGCGCGCCTGGTTGCGGAATAGTTTCGAGGCGCGTCATGGCCAATGCTTGGGGCAATTTGTTAGTTGAGCTGGGCTTCCTCCTTTTGGCGGCAGGACCTGCGGGAGAGGTCGGCGACGCTTGTCGCGATAGATTACGAGGTGTCGCGGTGGTCGAGGTTGTCTGAGAACTGTGGTGCTTGGGGGCAGAGTTTTGTAAGGCAGCGCCGTGCTGGAGGCTTTGGAGATCGGAAGATGATTGGGTTTGGCGGAAGGGCAGTGGTGCCTCAAGGGGCATGGCCTCTGCCTGTGTCTCTGCAGTGTTGGAGGATGTGTCTGTAATTGTGGGGGGCAGGTGTGTTTTGTGGTCATCCGTGATCATAATAGCATTGGACATCTCCTGTACAATGACGTTGTTCTGGTAGTCCTTGAGGGTAAAGATAACTTGAAAGCCCTGCTTCTCCTGGTGGTGTCGACAATAGCAAGCGATGCGCATGGGTGCATCTACCTGCATAGTCCCCGGAGGTGGTGTCATGCCAATGCCAGTATCCGTAGCGACCTGCCATTCCTTGACCTCCTGCGTGTTGAAGACGATAGCCCGGTAATTTTGATACCTGTCCCATAGTTCATCCTCTTCCGGCTTTTTGTTCTTCTTGCGCCCCGCCCTTTTGCGTTCTCGAGTGATGCACCCATGGCAAATCCGGACTTCACCACCATTTTGCGGCTTGAGTTCATCAGCCTCCGGGCCAGGATTCGGGGTGGGTCGGGAAGCTTTTGCAGCCAGCTCGAAGGCTTTGCGCCTCGTTTTTTCATCATGCATAGCGCTTGTGCATACAAGCATGGTGTAGAGTTCGAGCATATCTGGCGAGGAGTCGACAGGCCCTTTGTGCAGCAGCTTCGCTTTCGAGATGCTGTGCCTAGGCAAGTGCAGGCGCCTGATGCTCTTTGGGAGGTTGTGGAAAGTCAACTTGATAGGAATCTGCGTCTCCACCCGCGACTTGAGGGGAGTTGGCTGGATCCTAAGCGTTGCTTTCCCATCGAATGCCAGGCCATTGTAAGCCACACCCGGAGCGGACGCTGTTAGAACGCCCGTGTGGATGCCCTGCTGCATTCCCGCGCCATGCCGAGTGGAAAAGGGGACCTGGGCAGGCCAGCCAGAGTTCGGCCCCGGCTGCCTAAATTGAAACATATTGTTCTCGGAAACAGGAGAGTCCTTGAACATGCCAGCTGGTGACGATTCATGGCTCGCAAACATGGGCGAGGCTTCCCTAGAGCCTACTTTGACACCACTTATGCCATTGGTGAACGCATACTGTTGCTGTGGCATATAATTTAGCATAGCGAGGCCAGTAGGGTGGAGAGTACTGACCGATGAAGCCTTGCCGTGGCCTTTTCTGTGAAGACTCGGGCTCTTGACTGAGACGGCTGAGTGGTCTTCGGGAGATAGAGACGTATTGCCATTTGTCGGCGGTGCGCTCGGACTGCTTGACGCACTCACAAAGTCAAAGAAATTGTTGTCATCAAAATGAGTGGAGGGATCGACAGACTGGTCTAACGAGTGCCCCGAGAGCAAATCAATATTGGCGTCATGGCCATTTGTGAGCGCATCGAATGGTTTCCACTCGGCAAACGAGGCATCCTCAGTCATCATGACGTCTCCCGAGGTATGGCTCGTCTTGGGCGAATTTGAATCGGCGCTCCGCCTCGACGATCCCGAAGATGAAGAGTCGCGGTGAGACGGCGGTGAGAAATCTAGCTCTTGCTCCGGACGACCAGGGGTGACGAAAGGGTTCTTGGCTTCACCGAGAGCGGCCGGGTCGAAAGTTTGCAGAGCGGCGGAATCACCAGCATCTAGACCGAATAACCCAGCGTTGCCGGCGTTCAGATCATCCGTATCGAATATGAACTCGCCGTTATACGCCGTAGAAGGCATTCCTATATCAGGGTCGAACGCGCCACCGAAGACGGTATGTCCATCGGCTGGCATGGCCTGCTAAATACCACCTCCAATGTCTATTGGCCCGTATGCCGTGCAGGCGAAAGGTCGCTAAAGTGGTATGGTATCTGTCTGCCGGTGTTCGAGTGTCGGCGCAGAAGCGGATGACTTGTCGTCGATAAACGTATAGCGCTGGATTTAACAATGTCGTCTTGTGCCGTTCCCACAACTCCTATTCGCTCACAGTTCGGATGCCAGACGCAGCGGGGGATGGAGGCGGTCGTTGATTGCAATGTAGCTCGGCGGTGATCTTAGTCTTCCGGCAGCATCGCGCCCAGACGAAATGAGGATAACCGAAACAAGTATATCTCCAATAGCAAAATTATTTGAGCAGCAACGGATACGATGAGACTGAGTAGAGGCGACGTTTGATGCTAAAGACAGAAGTTTGACGTAAGCGTGATTTCGTTTTGAGGTCGAAGTGTCGAATTGTCGGGTTGTATGTGATTGATGACTGAATGGATGGTGGCCAAGAAACGGGACGCGTATATGGGCGGGTAGGCAGCCTTTCAGGGCCTCGTGCAAATTGAAAGGGTCGAAATTTGCCGCTATGCCGATTATCGTGGTTCCGTTATCGGGTGATATGTGCACTCAGGCCCGGATGGTAATAGCTGTTGGTGATGGTGTGGTAAGAGACGACTTCTTTCAATCGCAGCCAAACGTGAGTATTGTCGGGTCGGAGGGGGGGGGGGGGTTTCTCCTCCAGAGCGCCCGAAGAGTAGGTAAGTACGGAGTAGGTAAAGCAGCAGGCAGCGCACTTCACTTTGCTCGCACGCACACACAAAACACATACACACGCACACACTGGAAGAACGCGGCTGGCAGCTGGGCTGGGGTGTGGTGGGTTAGGATAGCGTCGTCGAGGAGGAGGATGCGTGGGCTAGTGCCGCTGCTCTCTGCGAACGAAAGGACCTTGAAGGGGGAGGATGCTCCACCTACTATCGCAGGGCCGAAAAGTGGAGGTGGAGGTGGGACGTTTGATTTCTAGGGATTGGCAATTGGATTTCACTGAGATTCCGTCGTACTTAGTGAAGATTGGATGGGATTGGACACTGGTTGGGATGGGATGGGATGGGATGGGATGGGATGGGATGGATGCGGGCTAGCGGGTGCAACAGCTCGGCAAGAACTATCCAGAAAGTCGAAGAGTCTAGGGAGTCTCCAAGAGAGTCCAGAGAGTCTCCAAGAGAGTCCAGAGAGTCTCCAAGAGAGTCCAAGAGAGAGGAGTCGTGGTGCATCCAGCGCATCCCCAGTCCAGTTCCCAATGCCAGTCGGCTTCGTCTGCTTTATCAGTTGCGTCTTTTCTGCAGGTTTTTGCTTAAGAAACTAGCGAGAGCAAACAGTCTGCATTATAAGTACTTAGCTAAGAAGTATGAATGGGCCTTCAGTATGAATGAGAGTGTGTGTAGTGACCCATACCTACTCTGTACATGTAATTCCTTTCCCAAATACTGACAGAATGCTACATCGACAACATACTACTTATTTGTCTAGTTGTCTAGTTGTCTAGTAGGATAAACTAGTAGTAGCAATTCGAGAAGGATGTAAGCGACCGGTGTATGATGGCTTCTGCTATACATGATCAATGGCTTGAGAAACCCTGTTCGGGGCGTCGGGGGCCATCTATTATGTGAGGACCTCTGAGAGGGGGGGTTGATTTGCACAGCTAGCTATGGATTTGATTGAAGCTGCAATAAGGTGTCGACTGTCTTGAACTACAACGACTGTGGCCGACCAAGCTTCCATGGCACTACTGCTGCTGCCGCTGCCGCCTCCGCTGCTTCATCGGTCTGTGTCTATTCGCCATCGCTACTAGCTGCTTGCTGGCTGTCGCTCCGCTCTTCCTGTCGGATGGCAAACATTCGAAGCCAGGAAGGTAAATACACGAGCTCCCGCCCTGAAGTAGGGCGGAACTTAGGTGTGCAGGGTGCGCAGGGTGTGCAGGGTGTGCAGGTGGGTGCAGGTAATATGATAAGCTCCCCGGCTCTCGGAAAGCGAAATCCAATCCTCGAGGGGGGGAGTTGGATACGCACGCACGCATCGATAGGCGGCCAACCTCGAAGTTCGAGACACTTGGAGACACATATTAGGTTGGCCATGTAGAAGATTGAACTCAATTCAGATCGCTTCTGCGCTCTGCCTGCACGATGCCTTACTCAAGCGGTCTCGGCCACTTGCACCTACCTTGAGATGTACCTGTCTGCCATCATGATCCAAGGAGGAAAACCCCCCACGCGCCCGTTACCTTGAACGGCAGATAGCTGTTGGAGCCAGTAGATATGTATTGCGCTGAAACTCTCGTGGCCGTGTCAAAGCTTCATCAAGCATCGGCACTGGCTGCTATTGTGAAACAATAACTATCCATGTGCGAAGGGCAAGCGGGCTGGCGGGCGGCCGTTGGAAGCAAGTGCAATCAGCGTATGTCACTCGTCCGGCCTCCGTCTCCGGTTTGCGTATCAAACCCGTATGCCATAGGTATACGAGAGAGCAGTTACTCCATTGCCCACTTCAGTGATGTAATTTGCTTTATACCAAATACTCGGCATCCTTGGGATTGACTGCCAGGTAGGACCGACTGCAGCAAGCATGGTTGATCTTGGTGGTCATCATCCAACCGATGTCAGCAGAAGTTATAGATCCTTTCCTCGATCCAGCCGCCGCCTCTTGCGTCCTGGCTTGCGAGCTGGAACTCAAAACTCCCATCACATCACCCTATGCTGCTATAGTTGAAATCTCCGAGCAAATAGTTTCGAACACTGTGCGCCATACACCATCATTATCCCCCGACCTGAAGGGGGGTAATGGGATATCATCTATCCGTATATGGCAAGCCAACCAGTTTGAGTACGTTAGGTAGCTGTGCATTATATCGCTCAATAGCCAGACCCGAGCCGACCAACTGCAGTATACCTACATAACATATACATATACGAAATTATCTGGATGTAAGCAAGAAGAGGAGGATGTGGGTTGGGTTCCAAGGGCTGTCCCTCTTACATGAGAGGTGGAGTACGTAAAGCCTGTCGTTGAGAAACATTGCGGCGAAACTCTGCATGGGCTGCATATTGGCGCAGCAGCCAGCAGCAGCGTTATCTTTACAACAGCCGCCTCCTCGAACTGAAGTCGGTGCTGCAGCGGCTTGCAGCCACCACTTTGCGCTAGCCTGGGCAGTCCGGTTCCGCATCCTCAAACATCATGTATGGCCGGTATCCTCCTGCAGGACGGACTGGGTTACGAAGCCGCTTCAAGGATCTCAGCTACTGCCTGCTACATGGAGGGCAATATGAGAAGCATTATGCGCAGGAAATCGCGAAGCCAAGAGTGTCGAGATTTTCATGGTGGGTTGATGACGACTATACTTGCCTCTCCATCTCCTTCCTTCGCTCTATCTCTCCCTTTGTCGCCTCGCCAGGCACATCCCAATCATACAACTTGGAACACTTGCAGCTGCGTGGTGATAATAACGCACCATCTCCGTTTATAGGGGGGCTGGCTGCATGCATATCCAGCTAGTAGCATCTAGGCCTCTGTCTGTCAGGGCTGTCATTGTTCGCCGAAATTATCGGCTAGATGCACAGGCTCCTCTAATCATACTTTGTTCCAAAAGCTTGCCTGCTGAGTTACCATGCACAGAGTTGGAATCGCTCCCGCCAATCTCTATGATGTGATCCAGGTACGGAAGTCTGTGTCTCACCCGATTAGGTAGACTCCAAAAGACTTGAATCGTTTGGGGTCAAGGACCGTTACACGGGCTTAGGCAAGGCAATAATGCTGAACTACCCTTGTATCACGCAGTTATTGCCCGAGCCGAGTTGAATCCGTGCAGAAATGAGTGACTTGATTTACTGCTTGAGAAATCTAGAAAGCTATGTACTGACAAGTATGGATCGACTTGCCATGGACCCAAAGCGCAGTCCGTGGACTGGTCGCGAAAGATAGTGCAGCTTGATTTGCCAAAGTGAGTATATCTAGTCTGCAGATATATGAATAATACGATAAGGACAGGTTTTCTTGAGCCGATGGCTAACGTCGAACAGAGGATAAACAACGCAGGCCTTGAAGCTGGCTGCACGGCATGAAGATCAAGGTAGATATTCGTTCGACAGACATAATCTGTCACTGCCGACGAACATGTTAGGACTCATGTACGTCAGAATGTCGGGCGAACGTAATTAGAAATGTAAGGGGACCCAAGGCAGGTGATAAAGTCGACCTTGGATAGCTAAAGATGACGATTGGGTAAACTAGGGCATACACCCAATCGTCTTCTACATGCAAGGTGCTGTTGCTGCCCTCGAATGACGAGACCCAGAAAGGTCTTTGCGTACAACGGTTGTAACATAACCTTGGTAGGATATCAGGCATATCTAGCTAGGGGTTGACTGTGCGTGCTCGTAGGCCTGAGGCTGGGCAGCGGTCGCACTCGGCAGTTGGGTGTTGTCTGCAACCGACTGTGTCCGTTCCGCCGGTCGGCCTTGGGTGTGACCTTGTTCCGATAAGTCTTCGTCGGGAAAGCGAATCGTACGATTGGGTAAACTCGACGTTGCCACATGCCTGTCGATATCCTCGGAGATGATACTGCCACCGATTTGGTAGAGTGGTCGTGCAGATGTTGTTGATCTTGAAACGGCAGGCGAGGCCGGCTCACTGGGATTTCTGGCGGTGTCCTTGCTGCGGCTGAAAGGGGGCAACAAATTGCCGACTCTCCCCCGGATACGGAAAGGGGTTTCGGACCTGCCGTCATCGCTGGGCGAATTGAGGCTCCGTGAAATAGTCCGAGGAAGTTGCAATCCAAATTTTCCAAGGGGGATAGTCAACCCGTGGATGACCTGAAGACGACTTAGTATACGGTGCGGGCCCAGTGGCAGTAGGAACTTACAACGCTGCAAATTGTGACAAACCATACAACGACCTCCACCGTCTCTCCTAAGGCTGCCACATCTTCTCTCTGCTTTCCGTCGACTTTGAGACTGTCCAAAAAGTGAAGTGTGATGTATAGATAGAATATACCAGAGACCCCCACAGGGCCAAAGAACCCCATGAAAATAGCGTGGCGGAAGCTTTCAATCTGAGGAATAAATTTGTGCACACCCAGAATGACCGGCGGGCGTCGGAACAATAGGATCAGGATACCAAGAGGGATGAGTCGATAAATCGGAATGACATCGTTCCTGAGGAACAGAGACCATGGGCAGACCGCGCCGTACCACATAAATATGGCCACGTTCAGAAGCATATCAATGGTGGGTTGAAGCGTGCTGTTGAGATGTTAGCCAGGAAACGAAGCGTGTATTTCACTGAATGGCAGATCACATACTACATATTGTCAGCACGCCTATCACCCCAGGATCTGTAGAACTTCACTTACCTCATCAAGGGTTTCAAGTCGGAACCAGTCGTCCCACGTGAACGTGTTCCCAGCAATAAAGCATGCAAGAACATCGTCACTGCCGATCATGCCGCACGTCCCGGTTATGAACAGAGCCAGTGAAAGAGCGAATACTATAAAGCTCTCACGGTCCACCCATTTCTTCTCCTCGGCAAAGTGTAGCAGGTGTAGGAATACCTTACCGACCACAGCACCGTATATGAGGCTGAGCACGATGGTGTAGCCCCAGGTCTCGCCGAACCATTGTCCCATCGCCTCCCGGGCCCCTCCCCTGGCAGCATGGCCGCCATCGCCCGTGTACTTGATCAAGTACAGAGCAAAGAACAGAAAGGGGTATCCAAGTCCGTCGTTAGCACCTGATTCCGCAATGATGATCTTCTGGAGCTCTTTCGGCACGTTGTTATCGGCGAATCTACCCTTCACGATCACATTTGATAGAACCGGGTCTGTCGGTGTGACACATGCGGCTACAGCAAGCGCATGGAGATAGGGTAGGCCAGGCACCAAAGCCCATATGAGAAGGCTAGTGACGAGCCACATCAAGGTCATGACCGGACCTAGCAATACGCTCAGGGGCTTCCATTCCTTCTTAAGGTAACGGCTTGGCAGCTGTATGCCGGCCAACACGAGCTGTACCCCAAGCACCAGCCGCGAGAAGGCCAGAGTGATATCATTGAGGTTATCTTGATTGCCACGTGCGTAATCCAATGGTCTGATGAGGTTGGCTGCTGCCGGTGAAAAGGCAACGCCCACCAACAAGGATATCACTGAAGCAGAGGGTCAGCCTACTCCCATTATGGTTATTGGTCGGTCAAAGTCCTTACATGCTTCCGATAGGTAAAAGTTCTCTTTCACAAGGTATGAAACTAGGCCGAAGACGCTGATGAATCCTCCCAGCAAAGCGGTCTAGGACATATTAGGTCAGATGCCAGTGGTCAAGAATATTAGAGCATATGTTATATGGCGTACAAGGATATTGAAATCTGTAAGATCCAGACTAGGCATTATGTCGTGGAATGAGAGCTTCTGCTCTCTGGTGGCGGTGGGTGCTGTCAAGTCACTCCAGAGTCGTCCTTACAAGTCCGTAAGGCAAGTAGGCAATGATAAGCCGTTGAACGTTCAGCAAATGTTATTGAATCATTTGGAGCTGGTCGACAGATGACAATACGCGCTCTTTGAAGAGCCACTTTGATGGTTTCTCTTCTTATCAGGAATCAATTCGAGGAGACGAAAATTGGTTCGTCCTTGATGCAAGAATGTCTGTCAGGTGCTTCGGTCGACGTTCCAAAAAATTGCCGGCAGCTTGTATCACAATGGCAATGTACTGCTGCGTCTTGATCGCAGCCCAAAAGTATTAGATTAAGCAGAACGATTTCGGTTGAGGGTGCAGCAATGGGCAACGAAGATGGTGACTCGTGTGAAACGTGAAATATAATGGCCATTTGCTGTCTGTCCGTCCGTCACAAGGGAAAATTATCAGATTTCCCCGTCGGCACTGACGGGTTTGTAGCTTGGGCTAGCGTCGTCCACCCTGCGGATCTCTTTCCGGTGCTTGCCTGTCCAACCAAACAATGTTCGAGTCGATTCCTTTCAATGAACCTCCTTTATTGGAATCTCTCTAAGTAGACATAAAGCATGCCGGTAAAAAGTCGCAACTCGCATTTGATATCTCCATGGGGCCCTACGATATACGTCGATTTTTCCTGGCTACCCACTGGTGATTTTCTACATTCCACAGCAGCTCTGGGTCTAGTTGGGGATGGATATCCGGGTAAGGTGACATAGGTAAACGCCTGGCCAGTATGCCATACGCACGCTTTGTAGTTGAACAAATAGAAGTCACAAATAGAAGTCGACGAAGCTAGTTTTTGAGTATAGCAACAGAAGTAACAACAACATAATTATGGCCATTGCCAAGCTTGTCACACGCCCTGGAAGGTTCAGGGCTTGAGGGCGGTTGTTGTGTTCTTGAAACGTTCTGGTAAGTGCAAGTACAGGTCTACAAGTCTGGGCGTATATATAGACCGACGTGAAACGAGGATATCTCCAGTCTCGTCCATTCAACTTCCGTGTCCCGGTCAGCAAGCAGCGCGCGCATTAATATGTTCAGCTTACATACTTCCGGCGTTGTGCTCAATGCTATGGATTTGGAGTGACTGTGTATAAATCGTACCCCGCACTGTTGCAGGGAGACGGCCTAATACTTACAGCATCCTTGTGTAACGTAACTCGATATCTTCATCGGCACAGCATAATCATGCGGCTGAACCATGTCCTACCTGGGATTTACAGCTTCAAGGTTGGCGAGAGAGTTATGACTTTATTCTGGCTTGGTTCTTTCCAACAATTAACCGCTTGTTCTTCATGCAATACCCAATCCACGAGAAGCCATGGACCCGAATAGGCCATCTGGTCCGATAACGGCAATAGGAGATATCGCGAGTGTCTCGTAAGTTATCCTGGCGTGTGCTCCTTTGGATACATCAACACGTATTGGCTGACTTTACTACAAAGCTGTGAGAGATGCCGAAGAAGAAAGGTAGCCCATGTTTCCCCATCCGCACTTGGATATTCAACAAGACACTGACGCAGTTTCTTAGATCAAGTGCGATCGCCAACAGCCTTGCTCGGGCTGTACTAAGGCCGGTACGCAATGCGTCATCTCGGGCTCCGGGGAGAAGCAGAGGTAAGTTATATAGCCGGCCTGTCCCAGTATGTGGTGTTTACATGACGTCCAGACCAGTGCCCAAGAGTTACGTGCAAGCGCTAGAACGACACGTTGCCTCCCTAGAGATGTTCATCCAGCAACTGGCCAAAGCAGACGGCAATAGGAGAGAACAAATGCTGTCTGGGTATACTAAGAAGCAAGAGAACCAGGTGGATGCGTCTTCTCCTGTCTCCCCGGGTGCAGATAACACCGATGTCGTTCTAGCCAAGGCACGAGCTGGGCAGTTGAAGAAGACTCGCTCCGGAAGTGCCGCTTTGCAATACTTTGGCTCTACTGGACTATTCCACGCATATACAGGGTCCAACGAGCCGTCCCCAGAAGTTCAGCGGTCGATACGCGATGAAGAACTAGCTGCTTCCTCACTCAGTGAGTTAACGGGCCTGCCGACCGCGTCTACGCTAGACTTTGACTTCTCTCCTCACGACGAGACGTGTCAGAGTTTGATGTCTACATTCTTTAAAGAACAATACCCTTATCATATGTGCGTCTACCGAGAGTTCTTCCTGCGCGACTACGACACCGGAGCGGGTCGATACTACTCAGATGTGCTATTGTTCGCGATCTGTGCCATAGGCGCACTGGCAACCGGCGACTCTTCAATGTCATCGGCGTCGAAAGCGTTCTACAACCAGGCAGAGAAGCTGGTGTATATCTCCCTAGATAGACCAGACTTGACACTACTCCAGGCCCTGATACTGTTGAGTTACTATGCTATTGGCCATGGAAAGACTTCCAAAGGCTGGTTGTTTCTGGGCATTGCACTAAGAATCACACATGAAATGGGATGTAGGTAATTTCTCGAGTTAACTGCTACCCACTCAAGCTGCTTTCTACAGATTCCAGAAGTCCTCAAGAGTTGTCGTTCTTCCTTGGAGAATCTGGGAAGTGCAAGACTTCGAGGGCACAGTATCAGACCCGTCATACCCCTGAGCAACTACACTTGTACTCCTGTGCGCTCCCCTGGAAGTACGAGATACTAACCTGTTATATTGAAGTGCATCTTGATCCAAGCAACTGGTCGTCTGACGAGCCATCGGACTCGCAAATTGACCGAGAGATCCTTCGTCGCGTATACTGGGCAGCTTTCAACTCGGACAAACAGATTAGCATGTACTTCGGCCGGCCTCCGGCTCTGTACCCACATGAATCTGATGTACGCAATACAATACGAATACCCTACCCCGACGACTGGCAAGGTCTTCTGGACACCTATATCGCCAAGGATACCTCAGCGACGGCGTACGAAGATGGAATCGCCCTCTCGGGGAGCTTTATCTACCGAGTAGAGCTTTACAAGATCGTGCACACGATGATCACAGAACTGTTTGAGAACCGCAGGCACAATGCTGACCGTGCAGTACTCGCCGCGACTGCGCAGCAAATTCATGTGCAGCTTAACAAGTGGCTCGCTACACTCCCGAGCAAGCTATATTGGAACCAATGGAGTAACGGGAAGGTCCAACCCTTCGTCCTTCATCTGCAGTACGTTTGCACACCGCTAGTGGACCATCAGAGAGACTGACTGACATTCTTCTTAGCATGGTCTTCCATACGGCAATGATCATTCTCCACCGACCTCCTAGGCATATCTATGGCAGGCCAGGTATCAGCCAAGGCGAGGACGTGGAGATATGCTATGAGTCACTACAGGCCATTATTCGACTGCTTCGCAGTTATTCGCGCTATTACAAGTACTCGGCTCTGCCTCTAGATTTTGTCCATACTCTCTCTGTCGCAGCTGGCACGATCCTGATGCGGCGATCGCTGGAGGACATCCCTCCAGACGACTCCAGCGTCGTTAAATCCATGGAGACCATACTGGATGCCATGGATGGGATCAAGCACACGTGGCCTTGTATAATTGAAGTAAAGGCCAGTGTCGTTCAAGCCATGGAGATCCCAGGGACAGAAGCCGACAGCACACCACAGAACCCCCTTCTAGATTTCAATTTCCTTGCGGACCTTGGTTCTGGGAACGACACAGGCATGGCCGACATTGACCTCCATATTTCCGATGCTGATTTGGGGATTCTTCTCACAGACGACTTCCTGATGGATCCTGCTTTTGGACCAACGCTAGACGCTGGAGGCGCTGTGTAGGAAATGTATTAGATCTCATTTCTATACGTTGAGACTCCATCTCATTGTTATTGCATTTACTGGATCTATCTTAACTGGAGTAGGATTGGACCAACGATGAATAAAACAAGAAAAAAAACCCATCCACGCCCTTCCATTACCTGGTTGGGTATGAGGGGTACGATGGCATCTCGACATACTTGTCATTTGTGCACCAATCGGAGACTTTGTGGGGAAAGTTGGAAAGCGCTTTATGTAGTAATGCGAGTCATGGCGCGTTGACTATGTCCTGGTCCTTGCAGTCCAGAAGGAGCATGTGTCCAGGGGCATGTGCCATCACCGTCCCCTCTATGTTCGCCCTCATCACCGCCTCCTGAGGAGTCACCCCGCAAGCCCAAAAGACGGGGACTTCCTCGTCCGAGCCCTGCAGTTCACCCATGGGTCTCCTCCCATCGTCGGTGACGGGCGCCTCGCCCCACTCAGGGGTGTCGATGTTTAGTATCCCCAGGCTGCGTACCGCGTCCCACCCCCACGCGATCGGCTCGCCATGGGTTACGATGTAGCCCCGAGTTATGTCGCGAACCCTCTCTACGTCGCCCGGCTTGTACGGCCGCATCGACACGACATAGGTGCCCCCCGTGAACACGCCGGCAGGGCACAGTGGCAGCCGCGTCCGGTACATGGGGACGTTGCGGCCCAGGACCGTGTGCCGCGGGGGCAGGCCTGCCAAGCCGAGCGCGTTCTCGAAGCTATAGGAGCACCCGAGCAGGAAACCCACGTGATCGCCGCCCCATTCGTCCTCGATATCCAACGCCCCGACCTGGACGAGCTCCGAGTCGCGGTACACCATGTACCGGGGTACGTCGTGTCGCAGATCGACGCCGCCGATCTCGCCAGACGATGATAACACGTCTGTCCCGGTCATACCTGCCACGTACGATTTGACGGAGTCGTACCGCCCGGGGGCTTCGGACTCCGCAATCAGGGGACACGGAACCGGGTTCCGGGCGCAAAGGAGGCGGAAGTCAGCGGCGTAGCGCGACGGCAGCACGATGAGGTTCGCTTGCAGGTAACCTGGGGCAAAGCCCGACGTTGGTGTCGTTAAAGTCTTGGCTCGGGAGGCTTTGCGGACTTGCTGTCCAGAATAAAGAAGCGCCATTGCTCTGTTTGAGCCTGGTCCTTCCTCCTCATTCTCCTTGGACGGCATAGACAACAACGTGCCTGGCGCCCACTGTCCCACAACCACTGCTGTGGTTGCCATGTCAGGTGATTTTGGACAAATAAAAAGGGGCCTTCGGTAACGAATAGATTGCTATGAGTGTGGCTTTCTTAGACTGATGCCGAACTCACTATTTGCTATTTAAGGAGCTCGAGCTAGAGAGTTGAGGTTGCACTGATAGCCAGAGCTGAAGTATGGGCTGATCGACAGACGGACTTCCACCTCCGCAAGGCTCTTTTACTTCCTTGAGATAGACACTTGTCCAACACACGCATCCCCAAATGTGACCGCTCCCCGCGAAGTCAATTGCCAGTCTTGGGCTTGTTTGCGCTTCCTGTCTTGGTGCCCTTGTCTTGCTCCAGATAAGAGAAGGACGATCGTCGTGACTTGCGTAGCTGCTGTCTTGGCTCTATCACGACCGAGCCCTCCTTTGTCACCGCAAACAGTCAGCAACAAAGCGTACAATGGATCGGTCTTCCGATCCCGAGTATCGCTGTTAATGAGGCAAGCACGATGGCTTTCCGATCGCCCACCGAACAATAACTAGCGCATCGGCCATGATTGCGGAAAGCCTTTCCGTCGTTTCTCCGTTTTTGTGGATGGGGATCGGGGGTTGATGGTGGGTGTTTTGGTGCCCAGCCACACGAGCTGGCAACGCATACACGTACAGATAACCCGAAATCTTACCTGCTGTTTCGAAGTCCTCGTAAATGGGCCTGAGGGCGTCGGTGACCTGTGACTATATTGTGGTCTAGACCTGTACTATTTATTCTCTACTGGCCTCAGCTAATGCTGACCAACAGGCGGGCAGCTCGTTCTGGAGCGACTGGGCGAGACTGGACTAGAACTGGACCCCCCCTTCGCACGCGAGAATGGAGGGGCAAGCCCCCCCTTGGCAGTCCCGATTAGCGTACCTTCTAAGCCATGTTGGCGATGGCGTAGAAAGCGGCGTTGCCCACCGCATGCCAACTCTTCAGCTCTCGCTATCCCTCTCGGGCCTCTCTCTCCCTTTGTCTCTCCAGTCGATTTCGGCCTTTGAAGCTCTTCGGCGTTTGAAAAATAGTTAGCACTAAACTTGTGATACAACACAGCGCACAATGCTGAAAAATGATACGACATATACTGGATTCCCGAAAAGAGCTTTCCCCCCTCCGAGTACGCGTCCAGCTGTAACTGGGGTTGTTAAAAAACCGGCCGACGAGTGCCGACGAGTCAATAACACGCTCCTCACTCGGTACGGACGAAACCCCCATGACGGAGCTGAAGTGAAACACACGCAACAACTCACTTTCATGTCCAACCGAATACAGGATTTCGACTGTCCAGCTAGCTACAGACCCTGAATCTAGTCGCGAAACAAATCCAATGCGCGACAGTCACATTACCGCGAACTCTAAAAGGCGTGTGGTGAAGTGACAAATCCGTCAAAGCCTGAACCTTTGGAGCTAGAATGACCCTGAAATATGTAGTGTTACAAGCCCAGACAGCCGGGACCAATCGGTACTCGTGGTTGCCGTACATGATATACTCTAGATTTTGCGATAAGTGCTGTATTACAGACCGTCCAATATATAAACATGCCATTGCCCGAGTCGTGGCTCCGGCAGGCGCCAAGGCATTTGCAGCTGACGGAGGGAGAGAGTAGAGATGACATGCACGTCATGATGCCATAACAGCGATCGCGATATTTGCGCCGGAACTTGCCTGCATTAGGGGAAAAGGAAAGAAAAAAAAAAGACGAAAAAGATCCTGCCTGCTGTATCCTGATGAGCGGAAACATACAACCGTGCCGCCCCAGGCCCCAGGGCGAAACTATTGAGCAGCAATTGCCAGCAAACGTCGTGTTAAGCGACGGGCTCTTATTGGTACTTCCCTGCTGGGATGGCAGTTCTTCCTTCGGGAACGAACCGGACCCCTTCCTGTATCGTGGCTATTGACGGATTGGGCGACACACTACTCGAAAGTCGAAAGTGCTAAAGATCGAAGTCTCGTGGACATTCTACATACATAGTCAGGCCGCCCCGGGTGGATACGCTGACGAGTCACGCTGCAGCGAGAAAGCAGCTCAATAGCCAAGAAATCGATACACGGAGATGCCTTACTCGAGCCACGAGCGTTGCTGTCCTTCTAGAAGGCCTTTCAGGGTATGGCCCCCGATTTCAGCCCGGGCCATGCCATGGCAGCGTTGCCGTAGTACCCGCATGAGAAGATCCAGCTTGATCACCATCGTCGTATCGTCCCAATTGACTAAAGAGAGCAATGGGGCGATGCATTCCTGAGCGGCCTTGGTAGATGGTTAATGCTTAAAAAGGGAAAACTTGGAATATGGGGGAGAAACACGAGATGCTTCGACCGAGAAAAAAAGATGAACGGTCAGGGAGTTTTCCCAGGGTCGGTATCAGTCGGGTCCATCCCGGTTCACCGTTGGACAATGGGGCTCGGGGCCACGTTGAAAGCAACATTGGCGCATGAGACGAAGCAAATAAATAAACTCCAGCGTCTCCTACCCAGAATTACATACATGTACCAGATGGGATTGAAATTACCCACGCCCATATCCTGCGTGCTGCCCTGGCTGGCGAATGTGATGCGAGCAAGCGCTGTCGCCGTTACATCAAGGGGTCTTTGGGCAGTAACGTAGTCGGAGGAAGAGCCTTGTTCAGTCAGTCAGGTTCAGTGCGTACCGTCTCATCGGACCTCTCACTGTCAGACTGGCTGTCAAAGTGCAAAACACAACCGCTGCGAGTGGCAACGGCGGCTCAACTCAACCTCGGAATCCGACCCCAGCTTGCAGACAGCCTAGCAAGGTGTAAGGCGTGGCATGTTGGCCCTCGTCCTCACATCTCGCATTGAGAGCATAAGGTATGTACAATACTTTAGCGAGCCGCCGCATCCCGCTTTCGCAAATGCCCTAAGGTTAAGTCGTTGGGCTCATCATGGGCAATGCGTCCTGTTATGGGAATCAGATAATAGGAAAAAGAACTTCCCGAACTTGAGAGCCGGTCCAGATTGGTATCGTGGTCCGGTGCTGTGCTAAAACCGAACGTTCGTTGGTGCCGCCCAATGCTGCCAACATACAAACTGGCGGCGTCCAAACATGGACTTGTTGGAAATACATGTATAAAATGGGGTATTAATGCCCCCGTGGTAGCCTGTAGCGCATCAAATCCAAGGCAATTCCGGATCGCATGGCATACTAGTGGTCAACCCCTAGCGACCAGAATAGGCCTACTAGGACGGTCAGCCATGGCCAGACTGCTGTCAAGCAAGGCCGATAGGTAGACTGGCAGAGAGTAGGTACTTGAGAGAAAGTACTCCGTCGAATGTCGGCTTTCGCCAAAGAATGGCTGATGGCTGATGCACGTGATGAAGGTGGTAGACGACAGACCGACCGACCGACCGATGATGATGATGATGATGATGATGATCAGAGGGGCGCAGCTGTGCGAACCTAGACGTTTTCCGAATCAGTATGATAGAAGGCTCGATGATCTTGACATGGAAAGACGTATGTTTATGTATGTAGTCCATTGAATAGATGCATCATCACAGCGCTGCATGCAACAGATCTGGATTGGTAGGATGTATGCAGTACTTGCCTACATCTGTACATGTAATTACACCCATACATAGGCGTGGTTATCTAGTGGATGGGGAAAGGATTAGCGACGGGCCTGATCGCGAGTAACCCCAAACCAAAGAGCAAGCGGGTAATTCAAGTACCTGGCAGAAGTAAAAGTAGGTAAGGTCAATAATAATAATACATAATGAGTATTGATGTACACTTTTATTAGATCGGTTCAGTAGTATCAATGGAAAGGATGAGGCTGTTCTTGTTTTCGCATCTGCTTCACTCTAAACAAGGACAGGTCACCCTCGTCTGGCCTCGACCACCACCCGCTGAATAACGTGTTCGGTAGTAAGTAACTTAGCTGGTAGCTGGTAGGTAGTAGAGGTAGTAGTAGTATGTAGTAGTAGTCAGTCAGTCAGTCAGTCGTATGCTTCAAGTTCCCGTCACCATCAACGGTGGCCTGTTTCTGCTTACTTACACTGCCTACTGCCTACATGCGACAGGTACTTTATGCATGCATTGATTGACTTGCCATTGCACACGACTCAGTTTCCGTCCTGGCCAGAGAAAAGTGGCCTCCCGTGTAACGCAGAGCCTGTAGGAGCCTGTAGGAGCCTGTACTGGCCTGTAGCACTGATTTCTTTTCCCGGGGCTTGCCTGCCACAGAAAGATCAGAAGCCTGGCTACGTCATTCGGAAACCGAACCTGAACCACGAAACGACCACCACGCACACACACACACACACACACACCTACGCTCAACTCATCATACACACACACACCACCACACACCAACTTCACACTCTTCCATTCGCTTCCGAAGTCGACGCGAGCGACAGCTTCACGCCGCCATTTGCCACCCTATCGACTCCTTTTTCCGACTCTATCAACCCATCGGTCCAAAATCCTTTCTCGCATCTCGCCATTCGATATCACCGCCAAGGCCTGGCCATGATTACCCCGTAGACGCACGACGAAACTACCGGAAAATCTCACCTCCTGACAGAAGCGAATGCGGCATCCCTATCGCTGGCCTCGAAGTGCATGGGCGCGCTTCTACTTGGAGGAATGCCAATGCCAACCTCTCAACTGATCCAACAGCCGAATGATGCGCTCGATGCTGGTCACGATAATGCAGTAAATAGCGAGGTCTCGGATAAAAATGTGGAACTCGAGCGCCAGCTGTTACCTATCCAAAATTCAGATCCATTACCTGGGCATGACTTTTTCCAGGAAGACGTCATGTTGAGTTCGTGCAGGCAATCACTGGCGCCGGCGGACGCTCCCGAATGGACGCCGAATTCTGAAGACGCGAACGGCAGCGATGCTCTTCATTTGCGTGGCGGTGGACCAAGCGCAGGGGAAGGCCAAGAGACGCCACAGTCGAAACCCGAATCTGACGATACCCCCAAAGGAAATACATCGCCAGCAGAGGCACCCCCATCTATGGTGGATGAGGCGAAAAAGAGAAAAGCGAAAGAGGTCAGCATTGCGACTGGCGATCCCGAAGTTATAGATTCCCAGTCTATCATCAACCAGTATCGAGAACGCCTTGCCCGGGACTTGGAGCGACGCGAGCTGCTATCCCGGAGTCCTCATCTCGCTCATTTGAACGAGAAGCGCCCCTCGCCAATCCGCGAAGAGATGTCGTTTGCCTCAGTCACGGCATCCACTTCCAGCTCGGATCTGCCGACGGCATCCACCGAGTCAAACAAAACCGTTCGGGGCGGCAACACCCCTGCCTTCACACCTGGGCTGGCAGCTCGGACGCCATCCTATCCGTTTCCTAGGATGGTAACGCCTAGCCATATGCCGTCAGCATTGCACCGAGCCTTCAGTGGGCAGTCTAGCATACTCAATGCAGCAGGGGATCAGTTCGATAATTTCGGAATGCACGATCAACTGCGGTCTGACCCTTCTACACCCGCGTCGGCCATGACCTTCCAACCTTATGGCTCAACACCAATCGTGCAAGATAACTTCTTGCTTCCGACGCCGAACCTATACGAACTATCGTTGATGCTTACAGCGGAGCCCGGTTTGGATGCTTGGTGGAGTGCCGTTGTCCAAATAATGAAGGAGCACTACAGGGCCGAGAGGATGACGTTATCCATTCCAGCCGATTCGACAGACCTGGAGAATGTGCCTTGGGGCCAGAAGGCGACATATAACAACCTTGAAGGAGATGGGTACAGTATGGGATATATGGGCCGAGGCAGCAGCATGGTACCGAGCAGCCGGGATGACGTATCCGAACTAGCCTCGCTTGCCGACTTCCCTTCGAGAGGGGACGGACCGACACGCCCAGCAATGCTCAGTCGCCATTCCTTTACCTCTTTCGAGGACAAGAAAAACACCACCCGCCAAAGTCAGCCTGCTGGAAGTGCCAGCCAGACGCCTTCGAGGCCGACGGCAATACCCCGCAGCAAAAGTTATTATCCAACTCCTCGACGGGCTTCCCCGACCACTCCTTTGCCCCAACTTAACAAAGAGGCACTTCAGGAGCATGATGCGGTGGAGGAGCAGCAGTCATCTGTCCCGACTTGGGAGGCACCTCTTCCAGTCCGTTCAGAAGTCAAGGGGCGCGTACTGCCAGTATTGCAAGGGCTCGACCTGGAGGCCGATCCTTTGATTGACCATAACGGTATCCAACGGGTGATTGAGAGAGGCAAAGTGATTGCTCTTACCCGCAGTTACCCCTATCTCGACGCCACCACGGAAGACCCACCGCAAGAGAAGAGGAATCCTCCGGTTGAAGAGAAGAAGAAGCCGAAGAGACCAATCCGAGCTAGTTCTTCTAGCAAATTATCTTCTCTTCTTGGCAACGCTGCCAACCCAAGGGGGGGAGGTCGGCCTGGGAAATTGGCGACACGAGAGAAGTCCAAGATTTCCAATGTCATGTCGGTGCTAGACCTTGATGACGAGCCGCGGCCTCCAACGCCAAAGTACGAGGAATACGAACAGACCCCTCCATCCCCTTGGTCGCAGTCCCCGGCACCTTCGCCAGCCGTTCGTGCTGATCCCTCCGAGAACCCCTTTTTCACAGATGCTATGGTGGATGAAGACTCGTTTAACCCTGGCCCGAGTCCTCACGATTATACTAATATTCAAGCCCCTGAAACAATAGGCGTCGATAATGCCTGGACCGTTCTTCATATTCCCCTCAAGCACATACTTCTCTCCAAGCCAGCCGCCCAGACCTTCAAATTAGACCCCGCGGTCCTAGAGCACAAAGGGGGCCTACGCAATCGCTACGATCAGAGTGGAGAAGGCAGCACTTTTGCCGAACGACCTTCTTCGGCCAGTTCACCAAATAAGGATCAACAAAGTCCGATCGCGATTCTGTCAATCTTGACTCCCGTGATACCATACCCATCCAACCTCCGCTACTCCCTAGAACATCTTGCTCCCCATCTGGCCACGTCCTTCTCCCTCAGTCGTCATTACTCTAATCTTGAAACGGAGCTTTCAGGTGTTCACCGCAAGAGACCTACGACTTCTGGATTTGGGGCCCTTGGGCCTGATGGACGGCCTATTGCAGACCCTTTACTCTTCGCGCATATGCCATGGCCACCCTCGGAGGATCCTTCGCAGCGATCGATTGCAGGAAGTATGACAAGCCCTAGCGATTCAGGCCCGTCTCGAAGTGCCGCTGGTTCCCCTGGTGGTACACCTAATTGGGACCCTACGTCTTTCGGCCTTGTTGTCGAAAGGCGGACAACTGGCACAAGCCCAGGGAACTACGCAGGAGACGGCTACTTTGCGTCTGTACCGAGGCAATCTGGGTCTGCAGAGAGCATATCCGCCCAAAATGGACGAACCAACATGAATTCTAAAGAGCTCTCTCTAGCAGCGCAGGGCCGTTCAGGTAGCTGGAGAAGCGGGCGGGTGGAAACGTTGCCTTCTACCCCAGAGACTGAAACCAGTGGTCAAAATGCTGGTCGGGCCGAAGAAACGTTACAGAGCGTGTTGAAGAAGAAAGGTGCGACAACAGACGATACGGCAAGGCAGGATACACGGCCAGCCCAGAAAGACACCGACGAGTTGGTCAAGCAGATCGCGGCACAAAGCCTGTCGGATCAGACCGGGCATAAGCACACGAGGCTTCACTCATACGGGGCTGAGTTCTCATCCACCTTCCAGTCCTTGCCTTCGGGGGCAATGGTTCAGACCCCTTCAGTGTCGACACCGTCGCTACAACGGCAAAATACCATTACGACTGCACAAGTCAGCATGCTTCCGCCAACCGATAGACTGAAAGGGCTTATGTTGGACTCTCTACCAGCCCATGTCTTCGTGGCTATGCCTGTCAACGGGGAAATCATGTGGGTAAACAGCAAATATCTCACATACCGCGGACAGACTATCGCGGATCTCGTCATGGATCCTTGGGGCAGTCTCCACCCTGAAGACCGTGATGCGTATTTACGGCAATGGACCACTGCTCTACGTACCGGTGATCCTTTCGCCCACGTCGTCCGGATCCGTCGCTTCGACGGCGTTTACCGATGGCACCAAGCTCGCGCCGTTGCCTCGAGAGACAAAAGAGGCGTGATCATCCAGTACATCGGCTCATATATGGATATTCACGACCAGAAGGTCGCAGAACTCAGAGCCGCTCGCCAGGAGGAAGTCGAAGCATCGGAGGCCAAGCATCGTTTACTGGCCAATCTGATTCCTCAGATTATTTTCACGGCCACTGAGGAGGATGGTATCACATTTGCCAACCAGCAGTGGCTGTCTTACACTGGGCAAGCCTTCGACGATGCAATGGGAGTCGGTTTTATGGACTACGTCCACCCTGACGATTTGGCCAAGTGTAGGATACCGACCGAGAAGTTCTCGTCTACACCTACCAAGCAAGGTGGACCTGGAACCTTGTCTCGTAACACGAGCTCGAGCAGCAGTTCCACATACGATTTGCCCGCAGGTCGACTCGGAGAACTTGCAAAGAAGCAGGGTATAGTAAAGGTTGCCACTGACAGTACTGGCCGGCTCTCTTACACTGCGGAGCTGCGGTTGAGGTCTAAGTCAGGGGAGTACCGGTGGCATCTTATCAGATGCGTGGAGATTGATACCATCGATTTTGGCACTGGCGAGAGCTCATATTTCGGATCGGCAACCGATATCAACGACCACAAACTTCTTGAGGAGAAGCTGAAGGAGGCGATGGAGTCGAAGAGCAGATTCCTCAGCAACATGTCCCACGAGATACGCACACCCCTGATTGGCATATCTGGTATGGTTAGTTTCCTACAAGATACGACACTCAACGAAGAGCAAAGAGACTACACCAACACAATCCAGACGAGCGCCAACAGTCTCCTCATGATCATCAACGATATCCTCGATCTTTCCAAGGTGGATGCGGGTATGATGAAGCTTAACTTTGAGTGGTTCCACACGCGGTCACTGATTGAAGATGTGAACGAACTGGTTTCTACCATGGCAATCGCAAAGAGACTGGAACTGAATTATGTGGTCGAGGAGGACGTCCCGTTCTGGGTCAAGGGTGACAAGGTTCGCATCCGCCAGGTGCTCCTCAACGTCATCGGCAATGCAATAAAGTTCACTGCTCAAGGAGAGGTCTTCAGTCGCTGCAAAGTCCTTGTCGACCACAATCCAGACTTGGGCGACTCGGAGATCGTACTCGAGTTCTCCATCATTGACACGGGCCGCGGATTTAGCAAGGAGGAAGCAGAGCTCATCTTCAAGCCCTTTAGCCAGATTGACGGCAGCAGCACGCGTCAACATGGTGGCAGTGGTCTCGGTCTCGTCATTTCCAGGCAGCTCGTTGAGCTTCATGGGGGCAAGATGGACGGCACCGCAGTTCCTGGCCAAGGATCAACCTTCACGTTTTCAGCGCGCTTTAGTCTACCTAGCGATACAGATCACCCAGATATTGTCGTTACACCGCCAGTAGAGAAGGTACAGCAACCGTCCGAAGATAGCAGCACACGGACTGTTCGGCCGCTGGTGCTTGACAAGGTGGCGGCAGATTCTCAGGCAACCTCTAGTCCGGGTTCCGAAACTGCGGTGCGGTCTCCCACGCTTGACTCATCGGCGAGTTCGGACCCTTCAGTTAAATCAGTGCCGTCGCAGGCAACTGCCAGGTCATCGGTATCATCGGTCAATGTGGGCTTAGTTCACTTCAGTGAGGCTGCCAAAGCAAGCGGGCAAGACCTGTCACAAATGAAATTGGAGATGCCTTCGGGACGGGTGTCACCAAGCGGTTTACAAACACCCGGCATTGCCAACTTTGCCGGCTCCTCGGATCATTTCCGACCCCCGATGTATTCCATTCTCATTGTCTGTCCACAGACCTACAGCCGGGAAGCAACCGCCAAACACATTGAAATGACTCTGCCCAAGGATATCCCCCATCAAATTACAGCATTATCTACTGTCACCGAGGCCCAAAAGCTCATCAGCGGTGAAGAGGCGGTGATATTCACACATATTGTTCTCAACCTTGGATCTCCTGAAGAGATCATTGCCTTCATCGGTCAGATAATGGCGGCAGCCGGGGAAACGACGTCTATACTGGTGCTGACCGACTCGGTGCAGCGGCAGTCGGTACTGAAGCTCATCTCTGACAATGGCCACCAGAAGCTGGTGGCGGACAACAAGGTTTCGTTTGTCTACAAACCCGTCAAGCCCTCTCGATTCGCTGCAGTGTTTGACCCTGCGAAATCGCGAGACCTCAGCATTGACAGGAACCGGTCAAGCGCCCTACAGATGGTGGAAACCCAGAAACAGAACCTTCTCGATGTTGAAAAGCGCATTGGCAATAAGGGATACAAAGTCCTTCTCGTCGAGGATAACCCCGTCAACCAAAAAGTGCTCGTCAGGTATCTGAAGAAGGTTGGCATCGTGGCAGAGATAGCTGCCGACGGTGTTGAGTGTACAGAAGCCGTCTTCTCCCACTCTCCTGGCTTCTACTCTCTGATTCTTGTAAGTGGGAGAAACTACCCTCATCTAACCACCCTTGAAATCGGCAATCTTACTAACAAAACGACTATAGTGCGATCTACACATGCCACGCAAAGATGGCTACCAAGCCTGCCGCGAGATTCGCGAGTGGGAGAAAGAGGGGAAGCACGGCAAACTTCCCATCATCGCCTTATCGGCAAACGTCATGTCGGATGTCCAAGAGAAATGTGTGGCAGCCGGCTTTAGCGACTACGTCACGAAGCCTGTCGACTTCGCCGACTTGAGCACCGCCATGTCCAAATACTTTTAAACAAAACCTCTGATACCCTCTTCTTCGATTGCGTTTCTTTCTCTCGTCTCCTTTTTTTTCTTTCTGTCTTTTTCATTTACTTTCGCTACTGCTTCCAACTGCATAAAAACACAACAAAGCCAAGCATTGCTGCATCTACATGGCGTTTTCTGTCCAAAAAGGTGCCTCCAGAAAAGAGGATTTTGCCCTTGCACGCGAAAGCATTATTGGTCTAATAGAGACTCGGCCCGGAATTTTCGATGCGAATTGTGCACAACAAAGGAGTCAGGTCACGGGGGTGGTTTTTCATGGTCATAGATGGCGTGTCTTCTGTTTGTATGATTCTACACGGATTCTTCCAGGAAGGATTAGGGGGGCAAGGGAGGTCTTAGACACAAACGGGAAACATTTAGCAGGTTCTTCCAGGGGCCCGAAAGGCTAGGCTAGGCTGGGTCAGGTCGGGTCAGGTCAGGGTCCGGTATTGGTTGGTCTTTCTGGAAGGAGTAAATATACCTCGCCCTTGGATTGTTATATTCATGATGGGTAATGAATGGTGAAGCATTTGCGTCGCGTCGACTTGGGGCGATGGGTTTGCTTGCTCGGCACAAATGGGTTTGCATATATTGTGGTTAGCCAAGGGAGAAAGCAAGCAAACACACTTTTCGAGAGTGACCCGACAGTCTTGTTTTCGTTGTTTCGTGGGCTACGTGTATTCCGGGTGGAGGATGGAATGGAATGGCATGGCATGGCGCACAGTCAAGCCAAATGGAATGAGAACGAGGATTCTGTGTGTGTTGTCATCTGGGCGTTTTGATTCACAATTGACATGAATACCATATATACCACGCCCTCTCGCCGAGGGAGGCGGCGCTTCTAATTCCATCAATCTTTTTTATTACAATACTTCCAATGATGTATGTATGTGCCTGCCAAACTAGATGGGGCTCTGAGACCTTTCCTTTCCTCAATCCTAGGGGTCTCGATTGTGATCCTATCGATCTTTTAATTCCAATTCTGCCACTGATGTGCTCGCCAAATTTGATGCAGGCTGGCTGTGCGAGACTTTCGCTTTCCTCAATCCTGTGATCTCGATTCTGATCATATTGATCTTTTAATTCCAATTCCTTCCAATGATGTGCCTGCCAAACGATGCGGCTGTGAGAACTTCCCTTTCCTTAATCCTCGGGTCTCGATTCCATCAAAAGAAATCCCTTCCTGTGAATGATGCCTCTCTGCTTTTCTTCCGAGAGGTCTTTTCCAAGACCAGTAAGGCCAGCTGTTCCATACAGCTGTTCCAGGCAAATGTTGTGTGTACGCACTGGACTCCTTGCTGTAGAATGAGGCCTTTGTCCTTCCAAGAGCCTTGCCAAAAAGAAATTGATCGTGTGTCCGTACATGTGGTGATTGTACAGCCTCAATGTTTGGCTGCAAAGTGAGGTCCGTCTCCTTCTGAGGACCCTGTGCAAAAGAGAAAAGATATCACGTATCCGTACAATCTCCTGGGTGTACAGCTTGAACTCCTTGCTGTAGATGAGACCTCGGTTCTCTATGAGGTCTGTCCAAAAATAAAGGAAAATAATCATGTATCCGTACAAGTTTTTCGTGTACAGCCTGAACGCCTTGCTGTTCGTGATGAGGTCTCGTCTCGCCAAGAAACCTGTCTAAAAAGAAGAGGGGAGAAGAATTTGTGTATCCGTACAATCGTCATGTGAACAACCTGAACGCCTTGTTGTATGTAGTGAGGCCTCATTTTGCTGAGAGGCATGTTGGAGAGGAAGAAAAGAAGGAAATCCATGTATCCGTACAACTGTTGTGGGTGCCGTCTGAACGCCTTGTCAAAAACCAAAGAGAAAAGAAAAGAAAAGAAAGCCGAGAAATTGAACCAATTCATAGTGTACAGCGCCCTTGGCGCTTCAGGTTCGTATGGTGGGTATTCGTACATTATAATCCAACAAAATGGAGGTGTAGAGGGGTATGTGTGCGCGCTTGTGTCCGAGCATGTGTATGTGTGCTGAGAAGACCCTGCAAATTTGCGTATAGGTAAGTACTGGAATCGAACCAGTACAGAAATACAGGGTGCTAGTGAGGTGGTCAAGAAGCGAAACCCAGACCCTTGTTGAATTCCGAGTCGAGCGAGTACCGATGGTATCTTGCAAGCATGGTATAGTGACGCGAAGCGCGATTACCGTTGGAGCCATAATCAGTTCTGGAGTCTGTTCTTCATGCTAACTAGTCTGGTCCAAATGAAGGCCATAAAGGCTCATAGAACTGCTGGGATCGAACCAGCACAAGAGGACCAGGACTAGACTTCATAGAAAGGTGTGGGAATCGAACCCACTCCAAGAACAGACGACGCAGAGCTGATGTAGATCCCAATGGAAATAAATTCCTCTCGTCACGAGTTCACCACACGAGCTTGATGAAGCCGGCACAGGCGTGAAACGAATTAAACGGTAAAACAAACGTTGGGATCGAACCAACGTAGGAGAGGGTTGGGCCGGGCCGGGCCGTCGGGTCCAGTTGGCATGCTGGGGAAACGCGTACAGATAAAAAGTGCTGGGATCGAACCAGCATAAGAGAGAAGAACCAACCATCGTGATGATATATGGGAATCGAACCCAATAGAAGGAATATGTAAGGTTGGATCATGCAGTCCTAACAGGCGGGTGGTGTTTTCTCGTCTCAGGGGCTGAGCTAAGCTCCGCTTGCCGTGCGATGCGTGATTAAATATTGGGATTGAACCAATGAGGGAGAGTAGACGTGAGAAGTAGTGATGGCATGGGGATCGGGGATCGAACCCATGAAGAAGAGAGAAGAAACCAGACGATCCAGCTCCAACCGCAATAGAAGCATGCGAGTAACATGGTATGATCATGACATAGACGTCCCAAGAAGTAAGGCCGCCTAAGCAGCCCAGTCGTAACGAGGTCGAATGATAAGTGACTGGTGCAATAGGGGAATCGAACCCCTAAGTAACTCATGAGGCTGTATTCGTTGTTGAGGATTTACTGTGAGGCCGGCCCTAGGTTGAAAAATGATGTATTTCCTGGGCTGTCTGAGTCTGACTCACTCTCAGAGTCATCTGAAAAATCTGGTTTGAAGAACCTGCCATTGTGCCCCTGTGGAATTCGAGGATCAAAATCGTGAGTGATCGGAGCAGGTACAGCCGGAGCAGGGACAGCACGAGAGAAACCAGCCGAAGAAGAGATTGCCGGAACAGGGGAAACCAGAGCAGGGACAACCGGGGAAGAAACCACTGGAGCAGTAATGACTATAGCGGGGACAACAGGAGCAGGGGCTGCGCGAGAAGGACCTGCGCGAGAAGGACCTGCGCGAGAAGGACCTGCGCGAGAAGGACCTGCGCGAGAAGGACCTGCGCGAGAAGGACCTGCGCGAGAAGGACCTGCCGAAGAAGAACCTGCCGAAGAAGAGACTGCCGGAGCAGGGTTTACTGGAGCAGGGGCAGTGCGAGAAGAACCAGAGGAGGAAGAGATAACCGAAGCAGGGACAGATGGGACAGGGACAACCAGAGACGAAGCATCAGCTGGGATGTGTAAGTCCCAGTCAAAGTCATCTTCAAAATCTGGGACGAAGTACGTGCCATTGAACCCCTGTGGACTAAGAGGGTTAAATTTATGGCCCACGTAGGCATTGCCCACCCAATCAGACGAGCCGTCAGGCGAAGAAGACGATACGTGAGGTGAAGAAGACGAGTCGTCAGACGAGCCGTCTTCGCTGCTTTCGCTGTCCGACGACCAATACTCGGGAATGAAAAATCTGCCACCCTCACCTTGGGGGGGCTGTTTGCGCGCCCGGCGGACTCGGCGACGACGAGCCAATGGGGTCTCCTCCTCTACCTCCATCAGTATGTTGAGACGACGACGGCACTCCCGCTCTTGCCTCGGCGACCATAAAGGGGACAAAGAAGGCGAACGTGATCTGCGACGATGAGATCCTGCTGGCCCTTGTGAGCCGCCAAAGACTTGCTGGTTCTGGCGAGCAGGTGTAGCCTGATGCTGCGACACGTTGGGCGGGAGGATATCTGGCCCTTGTTGCTGTTGTGGCTGTTGCGGTTGAGGTGGTTGAGGTTGGTGCACCTCTTGCTGCGGCTGCTGCGGCTGCAGCCCCTGTTGCTGCTCCGGCTGCTGTTGCTCCGGTCCCCACTCTTCCCGCATCTCGGCCATCCGGGCCTGGATGTAGGCCTGGAAACGACCCCGAATAGAAGCCATGCGGGATCGAATGGCATGGCGCCCGGCTTCGACCATGTCATGGAAGAAGTCCAACACAGCCCTACCTCTGTCACGCCATGTCCTGCGGCCGTCGATGGCGCGGTGCGGGTTGATCCTGCGGTTGTTCCCGTAGTTGCGGAAGATGGGGGACGTGGAGCGGATCATCAACGGCGACGAGCGCGGGGAGCGGTGCTGTCGATTTCGGTTCTGGTAGAATTCGTTGCGATTCGACTCAACAAAATCCAAGGCAGGCGAAGTGGGCTCTGGACGAGGGTTGGCGCTAGGACCAGGATCGGACGTGTCAGCGGCGGCACCATCAACAAGCTGGGCGGCGGGCTCCTTCTGGGGAGGAGAAAAGGCCGATTTGAGGCGATCACTCTTGGTTCGCCCGGCCGGCAGAGAGCTGGACACGGTTTGGAAGCCGCGGTCGTTACGGTAGGGGTAGTCCGAGACCCGGCCCTGTCGGAATTTGACCTTCGAGGAGAACTGCTTCAGGCTCTCGGAGTGCCTCGAGGCGGCGATGGTGGCGGCAACGAGGGGACTGGTGGTGGCAACTGGCAGGTTGGCGGCAGTAGCGGGGGGGCCAGTGGTAGCGGCAACGTTGAAACCGGTAGCGGCATTGGACGAGCTGACGGCAGCAGTGGTAAGGGGGGCTGCAATGGCGGCGGGAGAGCTGGCAGCGGCAACGGGCAGGCTGGCAGCGGCAATGGGGGAACCGGCGGCGGCGTTGGTGGCGGGAGGGCTCGGCTCAGCAGGGACTCCTGCTCGCTCAGGGCTTCCAACTCTGTAGACACAGACTCGCTTACCGCGACGAGCCTCTCTTAGGGCGGCAGCATGCTCGGGGTCTTCCTCTTCCTCGTCCTCGATATCAACAGCTCGGCGGCGCTTCTCGCTGCTGCTCGGGCTGGGAATGGAGGCGGGGCTCTGGTGAGGGGTGGCGATGGGGGTCGGGTCAGCAGCTACTACAACTGGCTCAGGGCTTCCGACCCGCGAGACGCAGACTCGTTTGCCGCGACGAGCCGCGCTCAGAGCGGCGGCGTGCTCCGGGTCCTGGTGTGCCTCCTCCTCGTCTCCCTTGTCGTCAGCATCCCGGCGGCGCTTCTCGCTGCTGCTCGGGCTGGGGGTCAAGCCGGTGTCCGACAGGTCATCCGTCGGCTCAAACCAGCCAGGGGGGTAAGAGTCGTCGCTGGGAGTTCTGGGGTTGCGGTTTGTGTCGTCGACAGGCGACGGCGACGAGGGGAAGGGAGAGGGGGACGGAGTGCGAGTGCGGGCCTGGGCTGAGGGACTGGCGACGCTCTCCTCAGCTACATTTATTGTTAGTTGCCACTGACTTACCAAGGAAAAGAGGGAAGGAAAGAAGAAGAAAAAGATGAAATAATCTGTGATTATTGCAAATGTCAAACTTACGTTGGTTGGCCGGGCTGGTGTTGGCACTGGCAATGTTGACTGCTGGGGTGTTTTCCACCGAGGCGGCAGCGCGCTTCTCGGGGACGTGGTAGACCTTTCCAGATCTGGTCGGCATTGTGGTTGTTGTTGTCAGTGATGACAAAGAAGAGAGGGAAGATGAAGGATGATGAGTGGCAACGAAGGCGCGAAGCTGTTGCGATGATGATGGTGAGAGTGTCTGCAAAATGGCAGGATATCAAGTGAGATGATGGGATGGAGAGAGTAGAGAAAACAAGAGGTTTCCGAACACGGTTGGGGTAGAGAGTCACAAGATTTGTTTGACTTCCTCAGAGAGAATGTGTAAACAAAATCAATCGAGAATAAATCCAGACCTGCTCAAGGAAGTGGGAAATAACTCGAGGTTCGGTTCTGAGAGCAGCAACAAAATGAATCCTTTTGTAGCCTCCCCACCAGTGCTACTGATTGGGAATGGGGGAAAATGGTAGGCAGCCCAGCATTGAATGCAATTGCAGATAGGTAGGTAACCAAGTACCTTGTGAGGACTGCACTCACCTTGCATTCACCTATCAACTACTTCTTGACCACCAAGCCAAATCGTTATGGCAGGCCTGTGTTGTCATAACTAGACCTCTCACGATGGTAGAACTGCTGAGTGGTTATGTCCGCTCTCCCCCCTATCTTTGCCACTAAGCCGCAGGAATTTGTCCCTTCGACTTTTCCCTGGCTCACTGGTGCAGCTTCAGTCTGGTCAAAGACCAATGATAATAGTAACATCCTCATACACGACTGACCCAAGGTAGTTTCATATGGCATAGATAGACACAGGTATCTTCTTCTCAGGTCAGCCCGAGAACATCGTTTATTTGCCCCTATTACGCTTTTCGTCAAGGCTAGCTACAAGTATGGAAGTAAGGAGGGAGCAGAGATGGGACAGACGCTCTGTATGTAAATGGTAAAGGGACATAGTTGCCATTGACTGTGTAACCAGTCTTCGTTCGCCCCTAACCGCCTCATTGCCATAACCATGAACTGAAAGGCTGAACGCGTACAATCAGCAAGTTGGACTGGAAGTAATAGTAGTGGCGCAAAGTCCCTCCCGCCAGGGCAGAAATGACGACCACATAGCCTACTAGACACATCTCGACCTCACACTACGTGTCCTGTAACATACTCAGGCCACTCGCTTCTGGCTGGAATGTTTTTGATGACTTGGGTCAGGATATGGAAACACTTAGCAGACTCTGCCACACAAGCCTCGATATCGACCAGGAAGATGCTGTAAGATAAATTATCCGCCTAGCTATCTCTGAAAGCGACAAGTGATGTTCGCCAAAGAGAAAGTTTTGGTTGCTATGATCTTCAAGTCCTTTCGCTGGGCTCCTAACACAGGGCAGACCAAAAACAGCACATAAGAAAATCTAACGTCACATACCTGTACTGGAGCTGGTAGTATCCATAGGCAGCCACTCTCCTTTCTGGCGCGTAAGCTGGAGAATGGACTAGAATCAGGGGAAAGAACCCGAAAGATCCAAGCAACTATTTTCATGCAAGACTGTATCTCAATGCTCAGGTCAAGACGATAGGAAAACGACAAGTAAAATATTGGGGTAATTTCATATAGATCATGAACATACTGTATTGGGGTATATCCTACGTAAATAGCAAGAGGCGTATGTGCCTTTCAACCTATACACACCGTTTCGTGGTGGAAAGCGGCGACACCATCAGTACACTCATTCTAACCTCGTTTGTCTCGTCTTCATATCTCGTTCGTTTCCCGTCCCGTTCCCGGGGTTTTATGAGGTTTACGTGCACCTTGTTCACAGCACGCTGCCCCTGAAACTCTTATCTTCCCTCTCTGCCTTTTCCAGCTCCTCGTCCTTTTCCCGCTCATCGCTGGCACCGTCCTCATCCTTCTCTCGCTCATCGCCGCCATCCTCACTGCCGTGGTCTGAAGATGTTGCTGGCGTTGGCGCATCACCAAGCCTGTTAATGTGTGCTTGACGGCCAGACCCGTTGGTGTTCACTTGTTTGCCGTCACCTTTATCGGGCTTCTCAGATTTGCTGGTGCCGTTAGTGCCGTTGGTTGGTGTTTCTTTGCCCTCTTTGACTCGCGCCGCTCTATCGGCTAGTCGCTTTCGAGCGTCATCTTCGCTCAACTCGGCATCGCTATTAGCACCGGAGTGTGTGCCACCGAAATCGCGACCAATATGAAGCAAGTTGATAGCCTTGTTTGAAAGTGATTTGTTAGGAGGGGACTTCAGCGCATAGCGTAAACGGTCTTCCACTGTAATAAAAGATGGCGTACCATCAGGCGAGGATACTACATCTTCGCGAGCCCTTGTCACGTCAATAGAGGGCGCTATCAGTCCACGAGGATCGTCCGAGTCGTCGTCTGAATTGTTTGGGCGTCTGATCGAGTTGGTTCGGCGACTGGCAATCGTGCCGCGAAGACCGTTGACGCCGTTCGAGTTGGCGGGCGTCGCGCTGGCTTGGGCAGCACTTTTCTCATCCACTAGACGTAACTCTGCCAGATCTCGTCGGATCTTGAAGTGCTGCCCGTGGCTGCAACCTTCTGGGCAACCACCCCATCGACGCTGAACGGCTGGGGACGAAACTTGGCCCTCAGCAACCTTAATGGTAGGCACATGGCCGTCCTCTTTCACGGACTCGCGCTCTGCGTCTTCCTTGGCCTTTATCGCCGCCCTTTCCCGACGCAATTCGGACCAGGTCCGCAGTTTATTTTCCAGTATGTATTTGCCCGACTCCTCTTGTTTCTTCATAACCAGGAACTCGCAATGGTTCACGTTACGCAGATCCTCAAAGTACTCGACACTGAAGTGGTACCACTTCATCAGGAAGACACGGCTCATTAGACCGTGGGTGACGAGAACACAAACACTCGGGAAGTCGTCATCACCGAACTGGCGCCACAGCGACTCATTAAAACCCGAAACACGATCGTACGCGTCGGCGGCGCTCTCGCCGTCGGGGATGCGGTAGAAGAAGTGGCCGTAGTCGGCGCGCTCCTGCCACATGCGCTCCATCTCGGCGCTGCAGGGTTGGAAGTTTCCGAAATCCTGCTCGCGCAGCCGGGGCTCTTCGTAGACCTTGATCGAGTTGCGCTTGAACGGGGAGGGGGCCGGGTCGTCGGCGGTGAGCGTGGTCAGGATGCCTTCGGTCGTCTCACGTGTACGTCGGTAGGGCGAGGTGAAGAACTGCACCGTGTCGTCGGCGCGGAGCAACGAGCGCAGCCGGCGGCCGGCTTCGTGTGCTTGGGTCCATCCTTCGGTTGTGAGCTTCACACGGTGATCGGGGATGCTTTGGTGTATCTCTCTGTTTTCTGCAGTTACAAGCAAGCTCGGTTAGACCTATGCGGTGCGATGGGGTATTTCCTTTAAAAAGGGCATGGTAGTACTTACTGTTGCCCTCCGACTGGGCGTGTCGAATCAGGATGATGAGGCGTGGTCGTCCCATATTGTGGCCTCACCTTGGTGTGCGTGATGTCTCAGAGTTGTGTGGATGGTGTTGGCCTGTCGCGTGAGGGAGATCCTGGTATGGTACAGGAAGAAGGGTGCTCAGTTACACCCGAAGACGAGACAAGAACAAGAGCTTTAAGAGGGGGCTCGGTTGCTTTCGCTGTCAGTTCCCAAGGTTAAGTTTCTCTCAGGTCAAGATGGAAACAAGATAGAAGCTTCTGAGTCACAGGTGATATTGAGTTTTTGATCGTGGACTTGGAGGCCGTATGCAAGGCAAGGCAAGGGTACGGAGTACGGGTACGTAGGTATGGATAGAAATAGCAACTAGTAGTAGGATCTATATTTGGCCACCAAAAGTCTTGGGAGGTAATGCAAAAGTCGCCTGGACCGAAGAAGACAGAAGACAGATGACGGACAGATTGTATGTAGCATCGGCAGTGACAACCGTCTTGCTGGGTTTTGCGTGTTTCTGGTTTCAGAGAGAGGAAACGGAAAGGCAAAGTTCCAGCTTCAGTTCTTTGAGCAAACACTGAGGGTTTCATATGCAAGACTCTCGGTCCCCCTCAATTTGCCCCTTGTAACGCTTCCCACCCTCACACGCCTCAGCACCTTATCGACTAATTCTCATGGTCAATTTTGGAGGGGTAAACCGTTTGATCATTGGCTTATCTGCAGCGTTGACGGCTATCAGGATGTTTAGTGGCCCATCTGACCGGCAAGCCCAGCAGCCCAGCAGCCCAGCACACGTTAGGGGGGGTTAGGCGCTGAAGGACGCTAGAAACCCCTGCTGTCCGCGCCGCATCTGACGAACCAGGTGTTCACGTTACAAATCCCGTCTGCCCGTCGCATGCAGAGTGGCAGCAATTGGGGAAAAAAATCATTCAAAAGTTGGGTGAGGCTGATGACCCAACTGCAGCCAAAGGGACGTGGGGCATCCGCGATTGCGAGTCTAGAGCCCATCAGCCTCAGCCTTATCGTACCATATTCGCATGTTGACATCTCAAATGAGTTCACATGAGATCACATCATTAGATTGATCCCTTGCTTCGTCACTTGGCGGTTACATTCAATACCTTAACTTTACTCCAAAAGATTGGTGGATAACGAATCACGTCGAACGGAGATAACCGCGCGGTTTACTTGCCTGCATTGGTCATTTTGCTCCATCACCAACAACATACCATCCCATTCACCCGGCTGCAAATCACCAACACTACGGCCCAACAGAAACCCGGTTAAACAAACATACATATCTTAGCGGCCCGACAAGCCAACCGTTGTCGCCATGTCCGGCGAAGGCCCCGAATCCATCCCGACGTCGGCGGACCCGCGCTCGAAACGCCCAACCAAGAAGCGCGCCCTGACGCCTGTGTCCGAGCAGGCCGCGACCCTAGACGCGCTGTTCGCGCGGCCCGAGCAGGAGATCCGATTGCCCTCCGATGGCAGCGGGCGATCGCGCGGCGGTCTTGCGCCCCCGCCCGAGATAGTGACCAACGTGCAGGGCTCCTCGGCCGGCGCGGGCTCCGGCGAGTTTCACGTGTACAAGGCGAGTAGGCGACGCGAGTACGAGCGGCTGCGGCTGATGGACGAAGAGGTCCGGGTCGAGAAGGCGACCGAGGAGTTCGAGAAAACCCGCGAGGAGCTCGAGCGCCGGGACGAGGAGAAGACGCGCCGCAACCGCGAGAAGCGCGACAAGATGAAGGCACGCAAGGCCAAGGCCAGGGACAAGACACAGGGAGGAGGCGCGGCAAAGAGCTCGGCGACAACGACCAACAACGGTGGCGTGAATAAGGGTCCGCGCATTGTTGTCAATAAGGGAGACGACGATGGCGACACCGATATCAAGGATGCTCCGGCTAGTGCCACTCGGGAACCACAGGGCATCGTCATCGAGGAGGATTGAACATATGTACGATTGGCGGAGAAAGATACCCCATGGGCAAACCAGAGAGAGCTCATTATGTAGGATATTGGAAAACTGGGAGGCAAAGGAGTCATCGCCGTCTGTTGGCAGAGCATAGGCGGTATCATGAGATAGCATATTTCACTAATAGCCTTGAAATGCATCAGGATTGGCTGCAGAGCCGTCATATTCATCTATCTCATCAGAACTTTGCTAGAACCAATTATTGGTACAAAGGTATATGTATGACTCTTTAATGACCAGCCTTCAACGCCTCTAAATTGTCTAATCATCTCCTCCGCCAAGACCAGCGCCAGCCTGTTGCGCCTTCTTGGCACTGCAGATGTCGTCTACCCTCAACAGGAGGCAGGCAGCCTGTATAAACAAGTTAGCATGGTAAAACAAAAATTGGTTGGTTCTGCATGGGGGCTTACCTCGATAGCTGTCTTGATGCTCTGCAGTTTGATAGCTTCAGGCTCCCAGATGCCGTACTCCTTCATGTCTGCAAGGGTACCGGCCTCGCCATTAATACCCCAAGAATGGTTGCCCTCAGCGTGCTTTGCGCGCAGCTCGGTGAGAACCCTGACGGGACTGGCACCGGAGTTCTGGATCAAAGTACGGGGGATGACCTCGAGAGCATCTGCCACGGCCTTGTACGGCCACTGCTGCACACCCTCGATGCTCTTCGCCAGCTGGTTCAACCGAACCGAGACTGCCATCTCGGTAGCACCACCACCAGGTGACAATCTCGGTTGGAACATGACGTTACGGGCAACTCCCATGGCGTCCTGCAGGTTTCGCTCGATCTCGTTGAGGATATCCTTGGAGGGTCCACGTAGCAGGATTGTGCAGGCCTTGGGCGATTTGCACTTGGTCAGGAATGTGAAGTACTCGTCGCCAATCTTCTCGATTTCAAAGAGGCCGCACTGGGTTCCAACATCAGACTCCTGAAGATCCTCAGCACGGTTGACGATGGTTGCGCCGGTAGCACGGGCTATTCTGTTGTTGTCGGTCTTTCGCACTCTTCGGATCGCTGTGACGTTTGCCTTGACGAAATAGTGCTGTGCCAGATCGGACACACCTTTCTCCGTGATGACAATATCCGGCTTCAAGGCCAAGATAGACTCGCACATGGCCTTGATCTGCTCCTCCTCGATCTGCAGAATGCGGTTCCAGTCCTCTTCCTTGCTGACTTCGATCTGGGTTTGCGACTCGCCCTTCTTGTACTCCAACGGGCAATCCAGCAACACGATTCTGGGGTTCTCAATCTTGCGGCGCATGTTGGGATGTGTGATATCTTTGTTGAGCATGACTCCGTCCAGAACACAGCTGTCCTCGATCTCGCCACCCGGTACCTTCTCCACACGTGCGTAACGCTTGATGTCGACTTCGCGCTTGCCATTTGTCTCCCATGTAACCGTCCGCACGGCAGTCAAGGCCAACTTGCACATAAGTTCAGTCCATCTTGACACAAACTTGGTACCGATGGAAGTCGAGATCAGGCTGTTCATGGCCTCGTCGTCGTTGATATCAACCGGCAGGGAGATCTCGTCGATAATCTCGAGGGCGTCCTTCAGGGCCCGCTTGAAAGCGGAAATAATCACAACGGGGTGGATGTTTCGCTCCAGTTGGGGAAGAGACTGAGCCAGGATCTCACCGGCTATGGCATAATCAGCATGGGGCTTCAACTTTTGAAGGCTTGGGTTTTCCTACCAAGAACAATAACCGTTGTTGTACCATCACCGACCTCCTCGTCTTGTGTTCGGCTGAGCTCGATCATGCTCTTCGCGGCAGGGTGGGATACTTCGATTTCTCGTAGGATAGCATGGCCGTCGTTGGTAAGCACGATGCCGCCCATGGGATCTAACAGCATCTTGAGCATGGCTTTCGGGCCCAGACATGATCGAATGATATCGGCGACTCTGCGGGGTCCTGTTAGTTGAGTCGAGGCGAGGCGATTATCGAGCGTGGAGGGTAACGTACGTCTTGGCAGCAGCGATGTTTGACATCTGAGCCTTGCGGCCAGTCTGCCTCTCACCACTCTGGGTGTCTATCGAGTCGGGGTCAGTTCCTGCGTTATGCCAACGTCCATCCCATATCAGGGTCCTAGCTTATGGAGGGGCTCACTCATAACAACAACCGGGGCCTGCATCTTGAGCGACGCTTTTTGACGGGCTCTGGGGAAATCTCGTTGTCGGTTCGGCAGTCGTGGATTCTCGATAGAAGCTCGAAAATAACCAAATGAGGGGCTAGACGGTCGAGTTTCGCTGAAATTACTATCCTCCTGAACGGCCTTCTGTTGACTTCCACAAAAACTTTTGGGAGAGCTATCATCAAGCTGGAAAATCAGTTTTACCGCCTGTTTTTCTGCCTGGTACCTTACTTTCGGGTCTGTGCGCTGGTATCTCTTTGGTGGGGGCGGGGAAGTTCAACATTCAAGGCTGTTTCTACTCTATGGAAGCCATTAATTCTTTCCAGACATCGTTACAGGCGAATATGGAAAACCGGGAATATCGGATTGGAGAGAAAATATGCAATTGCAATTCATGGGTTGCCCAAGACCATCTTGCCTTTGCATGGAAGCAGTACACTCCTCCCATCAAGTTAGGGCGGCCCAAACTTGGGAGCCCCTCCATCTTAGCAGCTATCACATAGGGACGCCATAGGAAGGCCTGGCTTAAAACATCAGATGCTTCTAAGGTGTTAAGGAGCCTTTAAGTTGAAGTATCGTATGGATGCCGTTTCTAGCTCTCTGAAAAACAGCATTGTAGATTCACAAGAGACGGTTGTAAACTCATTGATCGCCCGGGTCGGATCACACCCGACACCGGGCCGGCTAAGAGCGGCAGGACCCGGCTCCGATAACCAGCCGGTGGCATCGGTATGCTTGCTTCGAAAGCCCCTCAGTATCTGAGAGATAAGTGTCGCGCGAGTCCCGACCGAGTGCCGTCGCGATTATATCTTCATCTCACAATACACTCAAATACTTATCCAGCTCTTCCCATTACTGATTTTTGAAAGTGCTACTTTGCTTACTTAGAGTGGGTGAATCAAATAAGTCCAGTCACTTTCTAGTTCGCGAAAGGTCGTTACCCCCTAATCATGGCCCCGTCAGCGATCTCGGAGCTCGCTCCAACAGTTGTACCCCAGGCGAAGAAGACGGACGATATAAAGGCAAATGCTACAGCTACTGCTCAGAAGGAGCCGACACCGCTCGAGGCCATATCTCATGGCGCGGTGATGCCAGGTACACGCAATGATCTCTCATCTTGGCATCCTCTTCCAAGTCCGTTCCAAGGCTGTCATTAGACAGAACAAGGGACGAAATTACTACGACTTTTAAGATGAAACCATCTCAAGTATCATAGACTATGTAGTACGTGAGCTGATGACCAATGACTAGGCATTCCAACGTTTCCCTCGTTCACGGAGCACCGCAAGCACATCTTGGTGCACATGGCCGCGACCTTCCGTTACTTTGCCCGTCACGGCTTCACTGAGGGCCAGAGTGGGCATATCTCGGTAAGCACCATCCAGCCTTGGGCCTGCCCTTCTCCAGTGTGCCTCGGAGGAATAGAGTATGCAGTTTGTTCTAAACATGCATGTATCACCTCGTGGGATATGTAGCTCAAATATTGAAGCCCATGCCCATCTACACACGCCCGCGCCTTGCCCGGCCACCTCCAGCAGCAACATCACTACCACTATGGAGTTGAGAACTGACAACGAGAATCGATAGGTGCGGGACCCGGAGCACCACGGGTACATGTGGATGAACCCCTTGGGCGTGCACTTCGGCCTGCTGACGGCGGGCCACATGATCTGTCTGGAGATCGAGACGGGCAAGATCGTAGGCGGGGGCAAGCCGCCCGGGTCCCTAACGGCCAACGCCGCGGGCTACCTGATCCACTCGGCGATCCACAAGCGGCGGCCGGGGGACATCCACGCCATCTGCCACGCGCACACGGACGCGGGGCGGGCGTGGTCGGTGTTCGCGCGGCCGCTCGACATGCTGTCACAGGACATCTGCAACTTCCACGACGCGCACGCCGTCTACGCGAGCTACGGCGGCATCGTTTTCGCGGCCGACGAAGGGGAGCGCATCGCCGACGCCCTGGGGGAACGCAACAAGGGCGCCATCCTCATGAACCACGGCCTGCTGACCGTCGGCGCCACCGTCGACGAGGCCGGCTTCATGTTCGGCCTGCTCGACCGTGGCTGCCGCCACCAGCTGCAGGTCGAGGCCGCCGCCGCCAACGGCCACCTGAAGAAAAACATCATCAGCGACGAGGAGGCTGCGTACAACTTCAAGATGGCCAGCGAGGAAAACGCCCTCTACCGGGAAGCCCAGCCGGACCTCGAGTACGAATTCGCCATGGCGGGCGGGGAAGAGGTTCTCGCCAAAGGGTTCGAGAATTTGCAGTTCACATCATCATAGAGTCACCACGGCGGAAACCGGGTTGTTCAGCCCCACCTCCCAACCAGTCATGTCGTCGCCAAGTTTGACGATTTCTCAAGTGTTATGCGTTTGCCAAACACAAAGGGGGACTGTTTGGCGCCATGCTTGCGGCGTACTGTGTGCCAAAAGAAAATTGCATAGGCAGCTGGACAGCAAATTCTACCACTCTTCCTCCTCCAGCTTTGACGTAACTACATAGCGCACAAACTGACTGGGTTTACCCGTTTTCCCCATATCCCCCGTATCCCGACGTATCCCGTAACTGCTACCGTAAAACTCGGCGGTCAGGCCTCTGAAGAACATTCGACCGCCATTCTTCTCGTGGACCCTGGAGGATAACTATTACCACACTACTACGAGTTGCACTCGACGTAGGGCGGGCCAACTCGGGAACGGGCCGCCCTACGTTCCTTTCACGAGGACGGTGTCAGTCTATTGAACATGCCAGCTCCGTCTCCCTACAATCCTATGAAGACCCCGGGTGTGAAAAAGGGTGAACAAGAGGCCCCATCTTCTCTCTCTCTCCTTAGGTTCCATGCTCCATCTTGGGGGGGTTTCTGTAGCGCAGTAGCCCACCCAAGAAGTCCAGAATCCATCTCCAGCAGTGCATGCATACTGTACAAATCGTACGTGGTGAAACAGCCGCCCAATGGCGTGTATTGACGAGGATCAGGACAAAAGAAACTACGATTGGCCTCTTTAATTGGCAGTCGTTTTCAGTCAGCCAGATCTCACCCGATATAGCACAACTGCGGCACAGTATAATACCTATCTAATCCATCTCGATTTGGGCGTGTGTCAATGTCCGAGAAATGCTTAAGCCCGAGTCAAGTCTCAACATGTCTGGCTTCCTTCCTCTGGCGTGCACCCCTGGCTACAGAAACGAAAAGAACATACACGCACGCATATTACGAATGCCACTGTTTTTCTATTTTGATCCAAGGGAATCTATAATCTGTCCGAAACATAAAAGCACGTAGTACCACGTGGACCAAGCTCTGAGCACAACGGTGAAAATTTTCTCTTGACTCTTTATAAGAAAGTACAGTATACCACCTCGTCAAAGACAAGGCACAATAAGGAATTTCAGTGTGTAATAAGATCGATCCATCCAACCATCCATCGGATTCTCGTACCTGCTTTGCCAAACACCCATACACACGGTGTGGACCTCGGAATCCGATCCGGACGGGCATTTCCATCAAGATTGCTGGGCTGCCCCCAGCCCAGCCAGGCAAGGTAACAAGGTAAGGCAACAAGGTAAGGCAACACGCACGATGTTCGGTGTGGAATGCAGCCCTGTGTAGGATATGACAGCCTATGTACAAAGGAGAGAAACAATGGAGTTTCCTAGGGACGGATGGTGTCCCTATTCGCCTATTTCGTAGATGAATTGAAAACTTTTTTTTCCACCTTTGCTGAAACGGCCATTTGAGTCACTACGGTGGGACTGTCGCTATACTGACCAAGAAGCCGGTCGCCGGCGACGATGACTGACATTACAGACCCAAGGTCCTAAGGAGCAGTCGGGTATGCAACGCACAGATGCACAGTACTATGTTGGTTTGTACAGTAGGACAAGCAGGAACAGGCAGCAGCAGAAATTTCTTCTTCTCACAAACTTGACTTCATTGTTGGATACGTTTAGTCATACCATAGCTGACACTTGGCATCTAACCTGACCATGCACAGCCAAAAGTTGGAAGGGGGTGAAAGACAACATTTTGAGGCCCGTTTCGCAAGGGTAAGCCGTTGAGGCCGCCTCAGCTTACGGAGTATTGAGTGTTGTTGTAACTTGTAGGTGAGAGCTGTGGTGCACGTAGTGGACACACAAGGCATCAATGCGCCGTGTGCGTTGTAACTTTGGTGAGCTTCTGGACTTCTGGAATCTTTGTAGTTTGTTCGGGGAACGATGAATCTGCTCGTCAACCTTGGTACGGGTGAGCCTTCCGCCTGATTACCGGCTCCACATCAGCCTCATACATACTCTGTTGAATACTCCGTCGAATATCATGCGTATGGCTGATGCGTACCCTAAACCTTAACAAGTCCACCACGAAAGGGGGAAATCTCTTCACCCTGAGTCACTACTGTATGTTGGCAGAGAGAGGGAGAGGGTCTGGGTAGGAACTACTGTAGGTACGGCAAGCAAAGCTGCCTGTTCCTGCTCACACTACGGCACAATGTGTGCCTTGCGTCTTAGCCCCCCGGAGAAACAGTAAGATGCAGTGATGCCTCACTTCTCGGTAGTCGGCGGCGGGCTGAGACTAGCAGTGGCCCCTTTTGGTCTCCGTTATTGGTATTGTTCTAGATCAAGTGATACGGACAAGATCTCGGTGGCACCTGTCCCTACAGCAATGGGTGACGACAATGCCGTTGCACAACATGGGAATTACGGTTTCGACAGATTGATGGCAGGACAGGGCATGTAGAAAGAGCCCATGATAGTTCAAGATTGACGTCGTCCTTGGAAAGCCTTAGGTACGCACGCTGCTGTGCTGGCCAGCTGTCTTGGATCGAAGCCCCACCAACGTCGCACGAATAGGAAGCGAGCAAAAAAGCTTTCCAACTTAGCGAACGACATCCACGAAGGTCTGGAACGGTGTAGAAAGGTGAGGCAGGAGGTTAAGAGAGCAACAGGCAAGGCAAAAGACGCCAAGGCGTCATGGGCCATTACCAATGTTTCGTATGGTGCTGAGACAGCGAGACAACTGTAGAGCGTGGTGAGAGAATGCTCCCTTCTCTTTGGAATGCATCAGGGCTTCGGTCGAGTGGGTTCTAGACGTCCCTGTGTGGAATCCGTGGCTGACACGTTGGAAGCGTCGTAAAGATGGACGCAAGCCACTCTTTGTGGGTGTTTCTTTTTTGTTGCAGCTTTTGATTGAGTTCGGCCTGCTGGCAAGGTGGGCACAGTGTCCGGAAACAGACAGAGAGACTGATGAGAGAGAGGGGGGGCTTGGGTGTTGCACAGAGTGTGTCGTGCCACTTTGAGACCCGTGGCGCTCCAGTAGCGCAGGTATCCAGCCAGGCATTAGCAGGGTGCATCCGCGGAAACCGTCGTGGAAACGGCACCTCTGGAATGGCTTGACTGACAGTGACGATGAAGAAGGGGTGGCGCCGGCGCCGGCCGCAGTCAACGCCAATGCCTGCCTACGCCAACGGAAGAATTGGTTGCATTGCATCGCTTGTCACCTCGTCCTCATCTCGCACACAGGCACATCATATCGGAAAACATGCGAGGCGAAAACATGGTCGTCCTCTATTGCTTGCTGCTACTGTTGCTGTCGCTTACTAGTAGTACTTGTCGCGACGGGAAACCTTGACACCTTCCGCGTCTGCTCGCCGATGGATACAATCGTCAGTAGTATCGAATTTTAACACCTTGATGGGAGCAGAAGAAAACATACGATGTTTTGTCTGACTGGATCCGGTAGATGTCATTAGTAGCTTTGGGAGGTGTTTGCTGCTGGGTGATCACCCATCGAGATCCAATACCGCTGTAACTGTACAAAGTCCAGGCTGTCCAGCAAAAACCAGAAAAGCCCACAGCGGGAGCGGGACTGATCGCGAAACTGACAAGGGCTGCCCCGGCAGATCAGGGGTCTAGTAAAAATTATCCGACTCCTATTATTGGCATACCCGGTCAATAAAGAGCCTTATGCAACTTATGTAATGAAGGCTTCAGCATCTCATTGGGTCCTCAGCCCTTAAGTGAAACCAACAACACACTTGGTGTTCATTCAACCCGAGCCGTCCTGCGATCGTCCATGGATACAGGCAGCAAATCATGGCGATGCAGTGCAGAGGGCCTTCGGCAATTTGCAAATCAACCCATGCCGCATAAGGATGGCAGGAGAGGTTACCTCGACCGCGTTGACGTGTGCACTCAATCTCGGAATTCCAGATGTTGGCCGAAGGACTCGTCGAGCGTCGTATCGCTCTTGGCTCCCCTAGCTCCCCGTGAGGTGAGAGCAGTAGTGAGAGCTCCTCTTGTTTGCCCGCTGTTACATCAGTCCCCATGCTTACCTCTCTCCCGGCTCTCCCCGTTGTTTCCAATTGATGGTCGACTGGGGTTGAGTCGGGGGGGAACCCTCTCGAGACCTCACAAGCTCTAGATCTAGACAGCAGCCGGGCGGGGCTAGCTACAGGCGACTGCATGTTGCGTATTGTGTGTGTGTGTGTACGGAATATGTATGTGTGGTGCTTGCCGACATCATCCTACGGTGGGTCGGCAAGGTGAGGGAGGAGGAGGCATGCATCAAACAAATCATCGATCGTTTGAGGGACCAAAAAGCCTCTGACGTTCTAGTGCTGACCTTGATGTCCCATTGTTTTAAGGCTCGCAGACCGAAGGCGAAACAAGAGCGCGGCGCCGACGACGTCCGTCGCGCATAATTGCTGCTGGAAAGCGCCGTCGTTATCCCTCCCCCTCTCTGCTCCGTCGACATGCAGCAGAAACATATTGCGCAATAGGTGTCGTATTCGGCCGGAGGGAGACGGGATGAGACGCAACAATGTTTTTGCTATTATTTCCCTCAGGAAAGAACGCCGATCAGCGCCTGTTCATGCCGCTACTAGTAATTAATTGCATACAGCAGCATTACAAGTTGGTAGCAGTAGGCCAGCATGTAATGTAGCCATGTCGGTTCCTACAGGAGCAGCCAAGGTCGCTCGCTATGTGCAATCCATGTAAGCGCCTCCAGGCGGCAAACAGGATTAGAGGGTATCAACGCTTAAGCGAGGATCCTTTACTGGGAACACCCCCTACCGACCGATCTCAAGTCAAAGTCAAGCAAATCACGGCGGCAGATGAGGAAGGCCGAAGACGAGGTGAAAATTTTCTACCAATCGCTGAACATCAAGGGGCAAGTTGCCTTCGTTCGGTCAAGTCAAGGCCAAAACCAATGCAGTGCGCGTCCCCCCCAAAAACGCCCGAGTTGACAGTGTACCTGTATCATAGTGGCTAAGCCGTATGCGCGCTCACGCAGATGAGATGAGTTGCTGCTACCAGGTCATGGAAATTTCATGTCATGTCCAGAGCATTCCCGAACCGCGGATCCCGCCCAGGGAATAACACCGCCCAAACTTAGCGATTGGTTGGCATGACAAGATGAAGAGAACAGACGAGAAATCTCTTCAAACTTTGCATGAGGAGAGATTAGCAAATGGAACTTGCAGCTTCCTACAGTACGCTGCAGGCGAACTGAGTCCTGAGTCCTGACTGACGGCAGGCGGCAATAAAAATAAATAAACATCGAGACGGAATTTCGGGGTCCGGAAATTTCTGGAGCGAGCAGAGAGAGTTCATGTCGTTCGAAATAGCATTGGGCTAAAATGCCAACTACTAACCCAGCTGGTTTTAGTAGAGAGGGGGGGCACGGGGGGCGGTTTGGGGGTCGATCGATGATGGACCATGTTTTTTTGTTGTTGGCAGAATGGCAGTGTTGTTGGATCTTTGACTTTGCATATTATTTTCATTAGCTAACAGGTGCATAATCTTACGACTTAGCAGTCTGGTCACGACTGTGCTCCAAGATTTGGGATGCATTTAGCCTTTGGGCTGAAGAAGTTCGGCTGAAGACTTCTCTCTCTCTCTCTCTCTCTCTCTCTCTCTCTCTCTCTCTCTCTCTCTCTCTCTCTCTCGCGGAAGAAACTGACCTCTTCTCCCTGGCGGCCTGGCCTTCCTTCCCGAGCCTTCCTGAACCTTCCTCGAACCTGGATTGCGGGATATTGTCCCTATAAGGTTTTGGCCTGGCAAAGTCAAGGCCCCTCAGGCTTCAGGGACACACGATGCTTCGATCGGATGCGTCCACGTCGTCAACAACACAACGCACGCAGCTTTCAGCCGGGAACCCATTGGTAAGCGGCAGAAGAGGAGGCAGTGCCGTACTTGTAGCACAACTCATTAGAAGGATATTTTACGTAGCACCATGCAGTATGCAGGATGGCGTGCTGCTAAAGGGATGGGTAAAAAGGATGCTTCGGGTATGCCGCCAATAGAAAACTATGTATCCGTACCTACATACGTCTACTACTATATGTCTGTCTTTGTCTGGGTTGGTTCTGGAAGCCAGCCACGCAAACACATAAACCACCGCCCAAGGGGGAAAAGCAAAGCAAAGAAAAAGACAGGAGCAAGGCTTGAGTTGAGGTCCCAAGGCTCGATCGGGATTGGTTCGGCCTCTTCAGCACGCCATTGATGGAATTGGGTGATGACCTCTCTATCCTACGTTCTGACTTTCGACTAGTCCTCAAGCTCCACCCAGCCGTTAGAGGGGATGATGATAAAAGAGAGGAGGTCGTGGTTGCTGGCGCTGGGTTGGCCCGGCTGGGCTGGGTTGATCCAGATGCATGGATGTATTTAGAACAGAGGTAGAGTTCGCCTACTGCTGAACCGCCGTGTGTCGGCAAGGGCCCGGTCTGTTGGGTAGTGCTATGAACTGTAATAAGAGAGACGAAGAGACAAGTGAAGAGTGAGGAAGGAGGGGGGGGAAACCTCTCAAACATACAACTATCTAAATGTACCTCAGAAATAACCTTAACAAACCGGAGGCACACATTCTGCATAGTGTCCGTCTGGTGGTTGGTCGCACAGAATAAGGCACCCCCTGTGAGTGCATGAGCGCTTTTTCTGATACATAGCCGTCGACATGATTGCCACGCCTCATAGACTCAAAAAGAGCCCTACGCCGGAGCCAGCGGGTAGACCCTGTGCCTCACTCAAGAGCAACCACACTACAGGCCCGATCCCTGGAAGGCCGAGAGGGAATCGCTTCAGGCTACGGCACAATGCAACGAGTGGGAAAAAGTTAGATACACAGCAAACATTGGCAATCACTGGGAATGATTCAATGGGCCATTCCGACGTCCTGATTGGTCTGGATTTCGGTGCTGTAACCCAGAACCTTGAACGTCGCCGTCCCCATCGTGGGAGCATGATGAGAAATAGACAACAAAACGTGATAAATATTGCTGTGACACTCTACTCCGTACGGGCAAGCCTAACTACTACTAAGCCTCTGCCCGTATCGGCAGTGCCCGATAATGGGAAATAACGAGATCGACTTGGAGCCGACTCTGGGGAAAAATTAGGTTGGCATACCCAGTATTACTTCGTGGAGCCGTGGGCCTTTGGGCCAACATTTGCCAGCACACTATTTAGGTATACCCCATAACTATGCGAGAACATCTCCACAAACGCGAGACTCCCTACTGAAGTCGGGCCATTTGGGCGCTGATCTGGGGAGAGCTCCTGAGTTCCCCATCGTCACACGCATAGCTTGCATGAGGAGACTGCAGAGAAATTAGTCATGATCAGCCAGGCTCTGAGCTGGGCGTCGTTCCCCCAGTGCGTTCGTGACATGATCTTGGGGAGGGGGCTGGCATCTATGTAGAACGAAAACACTGGTCCTAGTAGCAGTAGTGTATGAAGGCGGGGACAGGTCACAGCAGTAGAGGAAGGGCTTTGAGATCAAATGGTTCTCATATTGTTTGCTTGCCAGCCTACCAATTGTCTCTTGACAAGGTAGGCTGGTGATATATCAAATAAGCTAGTCTAATCGCCAACGAGCAGCTAAGGTTCAGAGCAATGCTCGAACTTCACAAAAGCGTGAGTGTGCCAATCAGGCACGCTGCGTCGTAGTCCACCGTCTTCATGCCGGATTCCTCGCGATTTTCCGCGTTCCAGAATCCGCCAGTGTCCAAAAGGCGTCGAACCGAGGCCAGGTCGCTTGGGACCTAAGCCTCTTCGACAGCTCTTCATGCCGTGTCGCTAAAAATCACAATGATACTCCAATCTGTATCATAGTACACCATGATCCCAAACCCCGATATCCCAGAGTACGCCGCTCTTGTAGAACATCAAATGGCCGATCCCATGCCTTCCCTAAACTTTTTATGATGCTGAGCTCCGGTATATGCTTTTATACAAACAGCTGTTCCAGACCCTCCTCGGGCCATGGCCCAATGTTCAACTCCGATGTAACAAAATGAAAGAAAAAACAGTAGTCGTAGTAATGAGTCGTGTCGTTGGTTGAGTCATCCGGGATGCCGAGATGGGGTATAGTGATGAGTGACGAGGTAAATCCAGATTAAATGACAAATTGATGTAAAAGAAGTTGGTAGGTATGGTTTGGTTTAATATGAGCGGCGGCGTTGCACCTTAGCATGTTCGAACGAGCTGGCGTAATCTCTCAGCTGCTTCTTTGCCTTCTCTGAGAGACGTTTCGAGTCGCTGCCGGTTGACGAGTTGCTTTGCAAGGAGCACAAGCTGCTATGCGAGCTGGAGGGTGTAAGGGCCCGGCCAGAAGACGTTGATGCCATTTGGGCCAGAGGAGACTGAGGTTGGGGTGTAGAGCCATACGGCTGGGCATTGGTGAAGTCGTAGGCTGGTGAGAGGTAGAATTTGGTGGATGACTTTGAGGATGCCCACGAGTGTGACGGGGCAGAAAGGCCGGGCGAGCTAGTTCGAGTGTTCATCATTGTCGAGGAAGCTGATGACTCAAAGTCTGAAAGTCTGCAAGACTCGGAGCAGTAGGTAGCACCGTCTGTTTGTCTGTCACAGGACAGGCAGAACTGGTGGTCCCAGGACTGATCGAAAGACATGGTGAATGAAGGAGGGGTTCGAATATGGTAGTCGTAGGTAGTGATGGTTCGAATCGATCCTCAACTACGGATAGTCGATAACACAACGTTGGCTAATAGGTCGACCTAAGCTGTCCAATATCCAAATACGGCGTTGGCTGGTAAAACTGAGTAACAATCGAGGTCTTCAGTTCCCAGGGCAGATCGTAGGTATCGAGCAGGGCAGAGCAGAGTCGACAGAGAGATGGTGGTATGAGTCGGTTGGGTAGTAGCAGTCTTGTACGTTGTGTGCCTCTTTGGGGTTTGTGTTCTTTAAAGGTATGGTAGAGTGTCAAGTTGTAGAGGTGCAACGAAGGTGGTGAAGAGTAGAGCTATATCAAAATAAATCGAAAGAAGATGCTTCAGGAAGTGGAGGAATAGAAGACTCATATGTATTGGAAGAGATTCAGTCACTGGACGGAGGCTTGTCTCTTGGCCCATCATGTACACGGTCTATGTGAATCAGGGTGAAAAGATACCTCTGGGCTTTGATCTTCGGTTATCCTTCTGCAAGATTCCCAAAAGATGGTGTGCTCAGCGCTGAGGAGGACCCAGAGGGCCAAGTGACATGGAAACCGGCGACAAAGTGGGACCAGCTGCAGTAATGGTGAATTCAGAGCATGCGCTACTTGAAGTAGGGTGTGCTTAACAGAGACCAGCCCAAAGTCACAGGAGGGTACATGGCCTCCGGCGCTGTTCTGCTCACGCCTTGGAGGTACTGTCCCAAGTGCCTCCAGTGAGTGAGTGCTTGCCTGGAGACTGACCCTGATGGGCACTCGCATGAGAAGACTCATCAGTCCGCAACAGTTCTCACAACACGCACACCCCTCCCCTTCGCACCCATGCCCTGTCCACTGTATCATCCAAAGCCAGTTAGCGCCTGCAGTAGCTTGCTGGTAGGGTGTGTGGGAGTACTCAGCAAGGGGTATGCCAAACATTGGGAGGACACCGGCGTGCGCCGCCTAAAACAACATCGAGCCTCGAGACAGAAAAGTTTTCCCTTGTCTTCAGAGGTCATCAGGGGTGGCACGGACTAGCGCCGGCTCAGAGCAGGGGTCTTGAAGGGGGGTGTCGATCTGTCAAAGCCGGCCCCATGGTGTGCTGGTATGGCTAATCTCCCAGGGCAAAAAAATCCTGCTCAGGGTGTGTCGACAGCACTCCAAAACTGCTTTGCTCTGCGCTCTGAAGCTCTCTCTCCTCTCCTCTCTCTTGCAGTCCACGTTGTAGCTGCCCCCAAGCAAAGCAGGCAGGGATACTTGCAGAGGGTTACGTCGGTAGCCAAGAAAAAGACGAAGCAGGCTCCAGAATACGTACATTCCTCTGGACGGACAGTCACGGACTCCCTCGTTCACAACACAGTGTAAGCGAGCCGCTGTCTCTCTGGGCCATACTGTGTTTAGGACTCCCTTTCTGAACTGTGGACGGTGGACGGGCGTGCCTTTGTGCACGCCTTAGACGATACCGTGCCGTTTCTGTGTGAATCACTAGTAAAGTGACTGCTTTCGATATATTGCCTTTGTTGCTTTTTTGCTTTCCTTCCCAAGAGAGAAAAAGCTGCATTCATGCTGAAGAATGAAGATACACAGCAACGGTGCCACCGAATACCTGCTCAGTGTTTCCTACTCTACCAGGTTGCAGCGTACTTCATTGTCTCTCCTGCATGTAACTTCTCACCACCACCACCACCACCACCACCACCACAGGGTTACAGAGGAACCGCTCGTCCCACAACTGTATGATCAGAACGGAAATGGGAAGTGGACTGACGGCTCACAGCGTGGGGGTTTCTCCTCACTACCCCAGCGGCAAATTGAATGATGGTCTGATATTAACTATTGCATCTCGCCATGAAACTAGCAATTGCGAACCACCTGACAATTGATTGATCGCTGGGGGAGTCTAAGATGACTTGGGGATATGTTGAATAGTATGGAGTAGCAGTAGCAGACAGTGGTTGGGGTGGAGTTTGGGCTGTCGCTTCTCTCAAGGCGACTGACTATGCTATGTATGAGCAGTGCAACGCCTGGTGCAGCGTTTCGCTGGTAGATGCATGTTTTCCACCTGTGATTGATCAACAAGCCTTTGCCTTTTGCCTTTGCCTTCGTCTCTGTAGGCTGTCAAATCCGATGGTGGTTTACCCGCCAATCGTGGAGCGAAGAGTGCTGCTAGTCATGGGCTTGGTGTCTTAGGGTACACGACACGACGCAACGAGGCCAGTTATGAACTGCATGCAATCACACCATACCTGTGGATTATTATTGCATAGCAACTCTAATATTACAAATCTGGTACGAGTATCACGAATGTGAACCTTGGCCAGTATCCGTCCTCGCAAGAAACCTCGAAACCGTGCCTGGCAACTCCCATCCTCTTTTTCTGGTTCGTTTGGTACGACCTTTACCCCCAGAGCCGGCACCAGCCCTCTTGCTCTCTCAGCTATCCAGACTTCGGTGTGATGACTGCGTACAACATGACCTATAAGTCCAAGTCTTGGGGGCAAACTTCGAGGTGATAACTCTATAATCGGTTAGATGTCTAGTAACCTTAAAAACAATATCCACCCAGACAAAGATACTGGCTCATCGCCTGGGAGCGATCCGTCACGTTTCCATGTTCCTTCATGATGCCATTGTGAGAGGCTGCAGCAGTGTTGCTGCTGCTCCGCCCGGCTCCATCATCGCATGGACGAAGGGAACTGGAAGGAGCCAGCCCTCATGTCTGCCTCAGAACTTGCGTACTGTGTGCCTGCTGTGTTCATTAAGCTGTACCTTGCGTTGGGGGTCTTTTTGGTCCCAATCACCGAGCAACCAATGGGCACCCGGAGGAGAAGCAGGACGACTCGTGATTGGCAAGGCCTCCTCCCGGGTTACCAGAAACAGAGAGTGTAGAGAGATAGGGTACATATGCGAAAAGGTGTGGCCTCCTCTGGCTCTTTGTCTCTTGTCCAATGGCAGGGGATGACGACACTCTGTGCTACCCGACGATACAGGTTGCATGTATGTAGGCAGGTAGGTATGTAGGTATGTAGGTATGTAGGTGGACGGGAACGAATTGACTGGACAGCAGAAAAGAAAGCAACAACTGCAAGTGGTGCCTGTCACCCCCGGACTCTTCAGGTTCTTTCTCCACCTTTCCATCGGCAGCGCTAGCTGGTAGGTGGCTAAGTGGCTACCTTGGAGACCGCCATGCCCGATTCGATTCCTCCGGCATACACGCCGAGCCGAGATACTCTCCTCTTTCTGCTGCTCTGGCTGGTTTGGTGAGATGCAAATGCAATCTTCAAACCACCCATCCCATCACCCGCTAACCTCAGTTGCATACTACTATCTCTTCACACCAACTAGGGTCTGCATGAAGCATGGCTCACTAGTCTCCTCTCTCTCTTCTCTCTCTTGCCAAGGCCTTGGAAGAAGCATATCTACACGTACGAAGACTGCGACTGCTAACCTGTCTAGACGATCTGTATGGATGATAGTGAGCCACCCATACACACACACACACACACACAAGCACTTGCACAGTCCCACACACGCATACTACACACACATATTCCCGAACTCCTGCCTGTGCTACTGTGCCAGGGTTGGTTCTCTCTCCCCATCGCCACCTGACCACATGTTCCAATCACACTCCCATGATCATCGGACAGGAAGGAAGCGATGCATTGCGGAGGGTGCATACTGCGGAGGCTAGTGGACGATGTGGTGGGTTGTGAGAGGGGCGCAGGCGCGCCTTGCTGTTTGCGTTGCCTACGAGGCGTGATTCCAGGAGCAAATCGACGGATATCTATGCAGGACCCTGGATCGTTCGGCTTTCCATGACGCTTTCCCTGTGCCCTTCTTCATACGTAAACCCACACATGTCAACATCATCGTGGGATGATTCCCGTCGACGCACTAGCAGTCTGACTAACTAGCCTCCAGAGCGTCGTGGTGGTGGTGGTCATCAGTTGATTCTTTTGGCAATGCCAATAAGGCTTCTTGGAAACAGCCGATCCGTTATCCCCAATCAAGACGGTGGTGGATAGTGTGTGGTACGAGTGATGTCAAAGAAGCAGACGACACGGGGTTGTCGCGGGTACTGAAAACCTATGTGAGACAGAAGAAGGCTGGCAGCTGCGTTTGCGATGATACTCGCAAACTCGGACTATCAAGCCCCTCCAGAGATAACATCTTGACCAATGAGGGGCCCCGGCTTGGCCAGATCTCGGGACAGCTGAGGGATCAACCAACTCGAAATTCGAGACGAGATGTTCGTCGATAAGCGGATATAGCAGGCTACGTATGTATATAGTGTGTGCTATGGATGCCCTATACTACATCAGGAGTGGGACATAGCTTACTCTACATGATGCCCTCTTGCCTCCTACTCCTGCGTCTGCAGGCAGTTTCGTTCTCCATCGTACCGAGAATGATAACCACTCTCCACTGAAACAGCAGCAATACTGCCGAATAACGCGACAGTCGTTAGAGCGTGAGTGGATACGTGTATTTACCTACTGCCTGCGATTTTAGGCGGCGATATCGTCTTTGCAATCGCAAGATGACGGCAACGGCGGAGACTCGCACGCGATGCGACAACCACTGTATTCTGTTTGCGACTATGCATGTTTGCGGTTGTGGCGGCAACAACAATAGCAATCACGTACTCAGCTCCAAGCACCGCCGGATATTTGCAATCATCGCCTATTATGGTGTACACGTCCACGGCTCTAGCGGGTTGCTAGGCATGTATGGAGAACTACTGTGTAGGTTGCATATGGTGATATCGGTAACGAACCCTTCTTACATTAGGTATGTATCTAGGATCGCTAGGGTCGCTGATTAGTCCAGCAGTGAAACAAGGGGCTGGCTGGTTGTGGCTGGCTGGATAGAAGCACGAATAGGTGGACGCCAAAAATATCATGACCATCCATCATCATTCTTATGCAAGAGGCAAAGATGAAGATGTGCGTGTCTGGGTCTGCGACGTTATCGTAGGTCTCGCGGGAGCCCGCGCAAGCGCTAAATGCATGGGCGACCATCCCCACCTCCGAGCTCACCTCCTCACCCAGTACAGTAGGTGGTAGATAATGCGCAAATATAGTATCTACATAACTACCTGCGCGAACGTCATCGATGCCTCATTGAGTAGTATTATCCATATTGCCGAGCCATATCTCATCACGCCCAGCTTGGTTGACGACACGATCAATACGACCCCCCATTATGCCATTATGCGGGAAACGGACACCATTTCTGACTACGAAGGCAATGATATGCTATCTGCTGTGAATTAAGATAGGGGGCGAGGTTGCCAATGAGATGGCGCATACCTATTCTAACGATATTGTCGACATTGATTGAGCAAGCCTACGTATGTTCTAGCATCTCCCGAGAATCGGACCCTTGACTGCCGTAGCGAGATGTGCATCGCACAACACACTGTCATGTAAGGGCGACGCCAGTTTCCCAACTAACATTGGGTTTGAAGCCCGAAGGGAAGGTGAATCTAAACGGGCTCACCCATAGACGGCCCGTAGCTCAGTCCACTCAACCGGGTTCCCAGCGGGGTTTGCGTTGGTTGCTTTGGCTGCTTTGTTTTCCAGGGTTGATCCCTTCCATGAGACACACAGCGAGTCAGAGAGCTGACTGAGTCGGCGACCTTGGAAAGGTAACCGCCAACGTCTATCTATATGTTCTTCTTCCTCGTCTTCGTCAATGCACCACCACCACCGGCCAACCAAAAAAATCAAAAAAAAAAATCAAAAAAATCGGCTAACAATAGACAATAGTCTGTCTCGATCAGACTTCCCGAGCCAGCTTCTCGGGAAGACGTGTCTCATGCTCGGGCTAGGTCTTGAAGCAAAACCGAGCCCCCGGGACACGATCGTGATGGCTATGCCTACTCTAGGGGAGTGCTGCCCGTAAGACACCTATGTCCGGGCACATTCACCTCCCGGATATACACTGTAAAGATATAGAGATCGCTCAGCAAAAGACTCCGGCACTGTGCAGATGGGTATACGCAACCAACAAGGCGCATCGATCCGAGCTGATTCGGGTCGGGAAGGAGACCGTCGGCGTTTGGCGGGAGCCAAGAGGTCGAACTTACCTACAGCAGTACCTAGCCTATCGTCGTCGTCAAATACAGCAAGTACGAACGTCCCGGTGATTCAGCGTGCGACCCGACTCATTAACGCCGCCAACGCTTTCATGCCATGAGTCACTTTCGCTTACTGAAGAGCTAGCGACCGATGGGCTACATACTAACTATCCGTAGTCGCAAGTTGCTGTTAGTCTAGGTAGTCATCTCTAAAAAAGACGGACGAGATAAGATGTCGTTTGATTCTCTCCCCCCGGTCTTATGTTTGTGACCACTGACCATGCTCCGCCCCATGGTGGTATCGTCTCCTCTCTCCACTCCGCAGGGGACACTCATATCCTTGATTGCTGTCAGTGCGTGCTCTAGTGGCCCTATTGCGAGCGTCAATGGCGCATCCGCCAAGGAAACTACCAACGACCTCGTTATGGTCGCAATATCGGATTGCATTTCACAATGTTGAAATTTTGAGATTTGATCATGCTGGTTGTATGCGGTTAGGGTGCGAGACGTGGTCTGGATTGATGAGCTCGAGGAACCAGGTGTGCACAGTAAGAGGATGCCATTTGCCACCAGCGGTTCATGCAGTTAGAAGTGCGTGCAGGAGGTGCCGCATATTGCCACGACGATAGTATGCTGAAAAGGGTTTGGTGTTGATGGTATGGTTAGCCCTCAACTGCTCACCCCCTTCAGATGCTGCAGGTCAGGCGTTTTGTCCAGGTCCTGTCTATCAATTTCTCCAAGCCCCCTGGGTTTAGTCAGATGTCGAGAGGCGTGAGTCTATTCAGTTGGGATTGCCAAGGGGAGCTGGGGAGTTCAAGTGTTTTTTTCTCCGTATATATGCTAGTCGAGCCTCGTAGACTTGTAAGGGACCCTGGCAATTCTACTAGCTATTTTGGAGTTGGCCGACGATCATTACAATAACATAACACATGCTGGGGGGGGGTCGCCAACAAGGTGATTCGGGACACGGACTTAGGTCCGCAATCATTACCGGCATGTATAAACGCTACGCTGCGGTTTGGTTGGAGATGCTGTGCTTGCTAACAAATATCCCAATCCAGAAAACAAAGTTGAAATAGCCTTTGATACCACATTAATACATATACGAGATTCCCAAAGAGGGGATCAAAGTCGGTCATCCCTCGCGGAGCCCCCAGGCTTATGGTAACATCGTTCGCCAACAGGGTTTTCTCACGCCATCGGCTTGCGGCTGCAACGACATTCAAGAGCCCTACCAGCGTGCCAGGAACGCGAACGGCGGCGGAGGATTTTCTCGATTCGCTCCAGCCCCGAAGGTCCTTCAAAAGGATTGCAGTTGGTCAGAAACTGGTCTCCTTTCGTTGCCATATCGGCCGAGTACCTACCTACCTTAACCCCGTTCGTGACCCCTGATACACAAACCGTCCACGAGTTCTGTGCCTGTTCCTGTTGAGACTTGGCTTGCATACAATTACTGTAGCCCATGGCAAGAACATGCCGTGAACGTCTGATCCCTGTTGTTTCAATATGCTACACAACTGATTCTCTACGTTTACAAAGAGTCCTCTTGGCGACGGAGTTGCCAAGCAATTAGGAGCAGTATCTCACTCCAGAAACCCTTCCAACATGTAAGAGCTTTCGAAACTTCCAAATAATTACACCATACCTCAGAAATTAGTCGTCGTTTGATAGTACAGTCAGCCGCCAATAGTCGCGCCCTAGTAATTGGAATCCTGGGTCTCCCTACTACTGTACGCTTTGACTTGGTGAGATTTGGAAAAATGGACAGGCGATTTGGGGCTAAGGTTTTGTTCGCATACCTATTTGATTGGTTGGTTTCCCGAGAATAATTCTTTTTCGGGCAACGGTCGATCCGTTCTGGCGGATCTCTGTGCTTACATCGTACACTTTCCATACTCTGACTCCTTGTCTCCAGCCAGCCAGCCAGCCAAGCACCAAGCACGCGAGACACATCTCATGGCGAGCGCGAGCCGTGTCCGAACTTGGCTTTTGCTCTAGCACTGTGCTGCCGCGGACGGACGGTTCGTTATCTCATACCGAAAGAGAGGCTGTCTTGGTTCTTTAGGTATTCGTACTCGCCCGAGTGGAAGTCAAGTTCCAGATTGCCAATCCGTAAATGGCTACAGCACTAGCCAAGACCAGAACTCGATCATGATACAGCACCAGTGTCCGTTGCAACGACTCATGACTTTGAGAGGAAGGATTATTGGTGGCTTATGCAGCTAGCAGCAAAAGCTGGAGGAGGAGATTACAGTAGTCTGCTCGCTTGGGACGGCTGTAGGTGGCTGGCTGGCTGGCTGGCTGGCTGGCTGGACGAATCGTCGCCGTCATGTCCAACCCCGCATTCTGGCCCTTGGCGGGTGGGTAATGTAAGTAAAGTCAGCTTAAAAAGTACGGAGGACGTGCATACCTCATTACGTACCATATGCAAACACCCTGCTTGCCTGCTGAGTGCTGAGTGCTGGGAGGTGCTGGGAGGTTGATCGTGGGGATTTCTGCTTGTCCATTGCCTAATTTCTTGACTCAAACAAAAAGAAACGATCACAGGCCGACCCACGCACTATCCATTGGTGGGTTCCCACCGACGACGACTGAGACAGAAAAGCAGAAAATAGCACAGCGAAACTGAACACCAGAGAGATGCACCTGACCACGTTTTCTCCACACCAATCACCATCAACGTTAGGTAGGCGGATCTACAGGCTACAGCTAACTAATACCACTGCCACGACAGCTGCCCCAGCCAGAACCCCAATCAGACTGCTGTCATTCCGCACGCACGCACGCACGCACACGAGGCACTTCAGCCGCCTAGGCCGTGCCTGTCAGGCTCCGTCTAGTGCAGCTAGTAAGTAGTAGGATGAGTATCATCATCACCATGGCTATCTTCAGCGGCTGTTAATAGACTGACGCCTCTCTCCTCCTCCTCCTCCGATGACGACGACGACAGGACAACATCTACTACTATGTACCGTAAGGTGATTAGATGCCTTGCTTTGTATCTAATAGCGGGGGCAGAAGCAAGTCTCGCATTGGCCCGGAGCTGTTGGCCGAAATATACCAATCAGCCAATTAGAGCATCCTTCCCAATGCGATATGATATCTGGGCACCTATACAGCGGAGACATCCCATATAGGAAAGCCTTCATTCAAAAAGGCTGCCTGTGTTTGCCCATCATCGGGAGCTTATCGTACTTCGCACTACCCACTGACGAGCGCATTGCCGGATTTGTGCACATCCCCCTTCCAGCGGACAATTAGTGTGTATGTAAGCACTACTTGGCCTGCTCGACCATGGTTGAGGTGGGTGAGGGGGACATTGGCATTGGAGGCCTTGCAATCAACGCGACCCGTCATGTGACACAAACCTCAACTGTCAAGTCGAGCGGCGCATATCGCAGACTCCTTCTGTCTCGGCCCGTTACACCACAGCAGTACAGCAGTGACGAGGCCCAGACTTGTCCGAAATAAAAGTGCTTACGGCATTTGTCCCTTGCTCATTGGGTGGTAGCACAGTCTTAGCTCGGGGCGAAATACCACCACCCTTCGAGGGGCTCTAGGCTGGTCCTCCGTCGAATGCAGCAGGCTCCTTCTGGAAAGCAGCTCACTCGTCCACTCAGCTTTGCGGGTTACGCAGCATGTCGACGCCCGAAAGAGAGAAAGTGAGAGAGATAACGACCAACATCCATATTGCATACCACACCCTTATGTTATGGGCATTCAAAGCGGCCACCACCCTGCTACTGCTCTTGGTGTGTCGAAATGAAAGACCGCAGCAGCAAATCTATTGGCTTGATGTGGATGGTACCTTGCTCTAGTCCGCAACCCAATATTAACACAGCATGCTTTTTGTTTGTTATTTGTGAGAACAGGAGGGGCAGCAAAGAAAAGCCGCACGCTAGAATCCCGATGGAAAAGGGAAGTGGTATCGTATATTGCTTTTACTTACACCGGTTGAGTTGGGAGAATCTGCATCCCGCTCGCGTGGAGAGGCATGAAAGAAAAGAAAGTTAGCCGTCGGCAAGTGACTCGTGGAGACCGAAAAGTCAGGCCGTGGCTTTCGGAAGCCCAGCTGAGATATCAAAAGCAGAATACTGCTGATAGGGCGTACATTACATGAGGCTCAGGTAAGAGGAAGACCTCATCACCCAACGCTTAGGTTCGGCCTCCTTCGCTTCTTTCAGTGACCTCTCCTTCATGCGGGTGACTGCAGCATCGAACTTTTGTGTTGCCTGTCGGGACTTTTTCAGGGGTCGTGATTGGCTCAGCCCAGTCATACACCAGGGCATTGCCTCCTGTCCATTGGTGTGTGGTTTGGGTAGTAGTAGCAATGGTCACCACACAATCGATTTTCGGGTTGTTTGCTACCGACTGCATCTTGTGCGGTGATCCTACGCTGGCAGGCTGGTGCGGGTATAATTGCTACGCGAAAAGAACTCACCCAGCAGAATGGTACAGACGGCATGATGTCTTTGTGTGTGTGCGCGCGGGTGAAACACTTGAATCACACACCTGACAAAATAAAAGTTTTTGCTTGATGGGAAGGAATACCCGCACACGTCAACCCTCGCCTCGGAGACTTCAGTCTCTCCGCAACTACCTAACTATCTCCCTTGCTTCTTCTCTTCCGGCTTATGTGTCTCTGTCCTTGGTTCGATCCTTAGTTGGTGGCTTGCTGGATATGAACCCCAGGCCCTGCCCCTGCAACCGAGAGAGCGCTTCAACCACATGGGCGGTAATGTGTACCCCATGCTACTGGGCTGGGCTAGGCTGGGCTGGCGTCTGTTCCAACGTGGTATAACGCCATCTCAGAACGCCCATGGACGGGGCCTGGCTCTCTCTGTGCGTTGTTGTTGCTGCTGATGTTGCTTTTTCAGCTTTCCCATGACCCCTGGGGGTGGTTTTGTTGGTGCAGCTGGGATTATCGCTTGCGTGAGAGAGGATCATTTTCCTGGTCTCGCTCGACAAACAGTCGTGGACTCGCTAAAAGAATTAGTACTCGGAATATCATGTCAGGGCTGACCAGGACCAGGGTCAGATCATCATGGGTTCTCATGAAACAAACAGTCCTTATGCCGAAAAGAATCCTTGCTAGACAGTAATCAGTTTCCAAGCCCCCGGAGCAATCTATCAGTCAATGCTGAGTGCCGAACTATTACAAGATATGGCACTGTCTGTGTCACACTGAGGTATAATGGCAGAAACTGGGAACTACATAAGTCACCACGTTGATTGATTGATGATGGACGACAAGGTCTTAGATAGAGCCGCTGCTTGCTGAACCGACGCCAAGCGAGATTTGATTGTGTCCATTGGAGCGCATTGGAGCGCGTGACGCCTGACTTTGACTGAGACTCGAAAGTCTCGGGACTGGGACGAGTTATTAAGCGGCGGCCCCGAGTGTACCGCAAAGTCCTGCCTTGCCCGCTTACTCACACCTTGGATTGCCCATTTCGTACTTCGCCGCCGGTATGATCTGACGAGCGGCGGCGGGGGGCCATGCCATGGCACTTGGTCAACCAAATCTCACCGCCGAGAGAATTGGGAAGTAGAGGTCTAGCTAGGTCTGTCTTACTGCTTACGAAGAGAGAAAAAACGATGTCAATCTGTCCTACATATTATTCTCGTGTGTATTTTAGCCAAGGGAAGGATTCAGGATGCAGGATTCCAGGGCAAGATTAATAATGGGAGTACAAGGGCGGGGGGTGGCTACATAGGTGCAAACATCGAAGTCGGGTATTACAACGAGAGGAGGCCATCGGCACACCGAAAATAAATTAACACTTACATACACGTATCGTCATGACTTTCACGCAATCGCCCGCCATGGCGCAGAGGCGTTTTATTTGACATCTGGGGAAGGGGGGTGCGACGGTAGGTGACAGGTCTTCTGGTTCTAGGCGCAGAAGTGGGAGTACGTAGATACAGCCAGCTCGATTTTCTCGCCCTTCTCCGGGTCCTAAGTCCAGACCAGAGTGTGTCAAGCAACAGAAACATATATTTGCCCCGTTTCCAGCGTACATCACCCTCAGCCAGGTCCAGTCGCTCGGGTCACACAGCAGGAAGAGGAGAAAGGAGGAGGAGGGGGGACCGGAGTCTAGAAGCGCCCGAGAAAATTTTCTCCTATCTTGTTGCCTCCCCAAGCATGCCTCCTCGTTGCAGGCAAATGAACGGATTTCCGTTTTCGGACAAATCGAGAGAAAAATTCCTCGTAGTTGGCCAGCGCAGACAGCCAGCCAGGAAAATTCGTTCATTCGTTGCCACTGCGCTCTGCACACTGGTGCCGATCAGCTGATGAGGCCTGTTTCCGTGAAGCATGAAGCATGGGGGATGATTGGACAATGCGAGGCCTTCCTTTGGGATTGCCAATTAGACTTCTCACCCGAGCTATGCTGTAGAACACACCCAGCAGCGGATTTGCGTTAGGAGCGGATAGAATTTTTTGGAAAACAGCATGCATGAGTGCCTTTATGCATATCGGCAGTACGTCAATGGCCTCACGCAGTCTTGGTCTACGTTAAGGAGTAGTGGGCAGAAATAGCGCTATCGTCATCTAACCTGTTTCATGCCATGCCATCAGCCAAGAAGGGAGGGTACCACAGCAGTCCTTATGCTTCGTCATCACGCATGGCCTCCTTCTCCGGCCTCGAATAAGGCAACAGGCACGCCCAGCGAGGGCCGCGCGACGATATCGGCCTTGTGAAGCTGTGCTTTCCAGTCTCCGCGATATTCTAGCCGTTCGTATCTCTGCAAGATGCGGACCACTGCATATTGCACGGTTGGTTAGCTGCATACGTCTATTCGATCTGCCGAGCCTGAACTTGGAGGGAGAGCGAGGGGAGAGAGGAGAAGAAGAAGAAGAAGAAGAAGCAGAAGAAGAAGGCGATGGGGATAGATAGAACGTACTGAAGTAAGCCATCTCCGTCATGGCAAAGTTTTGTCCCACACACTATCAACGAGTACATATTCCTGTTAGCATACGCACATAAACCCATAACGAAAAGGGGGGATGGGATGGGTAAATGGACGAATAGACCAACGGAATCACTGACAATTCTGGGGCCGCCGTTGAAGGGGATGAACTCCCAAGCCTTAGGCTGCCAGTTGTACCACCGCTCCGGGCTGAATGTCAAGGGGTCCGCGAAATCGGCGGTCACTGGAGGATAGAGATCCCGACGCCGCTGCATGAGGTATGGGCTATAGGAGACATTGTCACCCTTCAGTACCGCGATGTCGGACCTGCCCGGTCCACCAGGTAAGGTGGTGTCCTTGTATAGCGAATGAACGTTAGTATGAACGTCAAGTATGGGAAATGGGGGAAGAGGCACTGTTGGTAGCTCTCAGAAGCAGCATGACAGGGATCATTGAGGTGATTCGATACCACAACACCGCCCGAGGAGACCGAAGACTCAGGGAGTACTCACTTGCAGCGCGGTCCGCACATTGTAGGGCACAGCTGGGTAAAGACGCAGCGTCTCGTTGAGGGTGTAGCGCAGGTAGCGCAAGTTCTTCAGGTCGTCGTATGTTGGAGCTTTGTGCAGCCCGACATTCAACAAAACTTCTTCGCGGAGTCGTGCCCATTTATCGGGATAAGCTGCTAGTTCATCTTTATGACAGAATACCAGTGAGTAAGCAGTTATCCATAGCAGAAACAGGTCATAAGTAGTAGCAGGCGTTACTTGGGGATTAAAGGGGAAGGAGGTAAACGTACAGAATGCCCATGACAGCGTGCCGGCGGTGGTGTCCCGTCCGGCGAGGAGGACTGCCATGATCTGGTCCCGAATCACCTTAGGGTCGCGGGTGAAGTTGGCTACTCGATCTTTTATATTAGTACTGTTGTCCCAAGAAATAAATCACAGTTTTCAGAAGAGCCAGTGGCACTTCTGTGATGAGCCACATGTTCGACCATCCGATGTAAATCGGATTAAGAAGGAGTGAACCCTGAGAATCATACCTAGGCCGTGCAAGAATGTAAAATCTTGATCTGATTTGCCGATCTCTTCAAGTTCTTGTGCCGACAGGGTCAAAGTCTTCTCGACAAAAGGCATGATGAAAGACTCCAGAGTCTTAATTCCACGGTAGTACCCCTTTTGGTCTATGAGAACATGGAAGGGGCTGGCGAGTCTGTCAGTCGTATGTCCGTGCAATGAGAGAAGAGCCAACCAATCAGTATCGACTCACTACAGGACTGCTATACGCATCTGCGTCTTTTGGACCTCATCGAAAGCCTTGATAAAAGCAACTTCTGGACTGTTCTGTTTTAGCATTTGAGTACGCAAACGAAAGCTCGAGGGTGAGGAATCACTTTTCAAGACTGCCAGCGCTGCGGCCTAGGAGGAATTCCGTTGTAGTGTCCAGCGTAGCTCGATAAAGTAGACTCATCAACTCCACCGTCTGACCAGAGCTGGGCAACTGGGCCATGAAAGCCTGTACGCCGCGCTCGAATTTGGCAAGGTCGCTGACTCTGTCCTTCAGAAACATAGGCCGAATAAGGGCACGGCTCCCATGCCACAGTTTCCCATCCGTGCTGAATATGCCATCTCCCCTGGAGAAGTTGCTGCAGTTAGCTTCCAGATCATCAGGGGGTCAAGACAACCGACCTCTAGGGGATCGAAACTGTACATACAAAAACGGTTTCCAAAGCTCATGGAAAGCCGGCCCCTTCCCAAAGTCGGTAAATTTAGTGGTCAATATGGTTTTGATGTGATCCGGGTCTCTGGTGAGGATGCCGCGATTGAGTAGGGGTATTTCAAACTCGAAGACGTCTTGATTGCCCGGCGGCGGCTTGCTGAAGTACTTCGTATAGAAACCCAAGAGCTTGTCCTCTCCCTGGGCCTGGTTCAACTCGCTAAACAACCTCCATACTGATGATAATGTGTAAGATAATGATCCACGGTACGCTCTATATCTGGAAGGAGAGACTGACTGGATACGGGATTGGGTGTCACGTTGAAAGCTCGCACGCCGCCTAGTTGCCGGATCCGCAAGATTCTTTGCACTCGTATAATTGCGTACCATATGATCAGAAGTGCGGTGATACTTGCTAACAGGTATCCGAGCGAGACGGCCTTGGGCCAGACGATAGAGCCGAACATGGCCGACTGGTACTGATTCAGCACACTATGTTCTTGGTATCATGCAGCGGCTTCCAACTCACATGTGTGCGTGTTGTTATGACGCGGCTCCTTCGGAAATGGACTCAATACGGAAGTCCCGGCAACATATAATCGATGAGACAGCTCTGCTTTCTCTTTTCTCAAATGATGGAAGCTGGAACGGTTGTATATATATCAATGTTGGCTATATGTGCTTTCGTTACGGATTCGGTCACCCGCGGAGGCCATTAGCAATGCCGAGATCAGCAAGTATGTATATCCGGGACACTAATCCTTGCTGACAGGTTATGGTGCAAGATTTATCTACCTTGCAATTGGACCCTTTCCGAATGCGAACCGACTGTGGATATAGTACCGAATTCCGTCCATACATCCGGTGTTGATATCCAAAGTTCAACTGTAAGGGAGAAGCGATAAGTACGGATTCGTCAAGGTTCTTGATATCCAGCCGCCTAGGTAATGTTGGTTGGCCCTTCCCCAACACGAAACAGCCCAGGGATATACTCTACCAGGGCATAGAAGATCCGGAAAGTGAGCACTGCGACCGCAGAACACATGCCGAAATACGTTATGATATTGACCCCCCATTGGTACTGGGCCTCATTAACACGTAAGTCAAACATTAAGTGTTATACTCCCATTATCAATTGACCAAGGAGGTAACACACACACACACACTGCTGACTGCCAACTTCTAAACCCGAGGGTGGGATGAAGCAGTGACGAATCTACGATGACCCCAGGTGCCAGGATTGTGGGGCTGGAGGCACTTGGCTGCAACAGGTTAGCGTTTAATTGCTACAACGGTCGCCGGTGAAAGTTTCTTCCCTGAGACGCCCGACCCGACAGGCTCTACCAGGCCTCTACCCACCAGACCTGATCTTTAGCGGCTCTCGTGCTGGGGGGGGGAGGAGGTTGCAGTGCTCGCAGGTTAACCTAGCTGCTTTGTGCAGGCCAATCGAATAGTCCTCGTGGCTGGCCGGTTAATCCCGATATAGCAAATAGCTCAAACACGGGGCACCTGGGCAGGTAATTTTCTTGACAGCACTAGCAGATGATAGCATAGTGCAGTGTATGTAGTGCAGTCAAATCCAATCACGAGCTACCATCAGATTCAACCTCCAGGAAAAAATCACAACTACGGCGACGTCGTTGTCTTCCCCCCCTCTTGCTCATTGCCATCCCTAATTCCTTTCCCCTCTCATCCCACAACTTCTTTGATTGATCGTGAAGCCAAGCTTCCTACCGTCAAAAATGTTCAAGCTCGCCCGTAGCCGAGGAGCTGCCACAGCTCTTCGATCAGTCAAGGTACGTACGCCTATCAATGCATCCCGCACGATAACTACATCCGCGATCCAATCGATTTGATCAATGATCAGTAGCTAATCCATATGCTCCTCCCATAGCCCCAGGCTTCGGCTGCTAGATTCCCCAGCATCGCCCAGCAACAACGAAGGAATCTGAGCATACACGAGTGGCGCTCGGCCGACCTCCTGCGACAGGTACGGATAACATTGAATATGGCCCCAATTGCATCCAGCGCATCCTCCTAACATTGTTCCCCCGCTACAGTATGGCATTGGCGTCCCCAAGGGCTCCAACGCCAACTCTGCCGCCGAGGCCGAGCAGATTGCGAAGGACATTGGAAACGACGACATGGTTATCAAGGCCCAGGTCCTTGCTGGTGGCCGTGGAAAGGGTAGCTTCGACAACGGTCTCAAGGGAGGTGTCCGCGTCATCTACTCCCCTACCGAGGCCAAGATGTTCGCCGACCAGATGATCGGCCACAAGCTCGTCACCAAGCAAACCGGAGCGGCTGGCCGCCTCTGCAACTCCGTCTACATCTGCGAGCGCAAGTTCGCCCGCCGCGAGTTCTACCTGGCCATCCTTATGGACCGTGGCTCCCAGGGCCCCGTCATCGTGTCCTCTTCTCAGGGTGGTATGGATATCGAGGGTGTTGCCAAGGAGAACCCCGAGGCCATCAACACCACCTACATCGATATCAACGTCGGCGTCACCAACGAGATGGCCCGTGATATCGCTACCAAGCTGGGCTTCAGCGAGCAGTGCATCGAGGACGCCAAGGACACCATCCAGAAGCTGTACCAGATCTTCCTCGACAAGGACGCCACCCAGATCGAGATCAACCCCCTGTCCGAGACCTCGGATCACCAGGTCCTGTGCATGGACGCCAAGTTCGGCTTCGATGACAACGCTGACTACCGCCAGAAGAGCATCTTCGAGTGGAGAGATACCACCCAGGAAGATGCCGATGAGGTCCGCGCCGCCGAGTCTGGCCTGAACTTCATCAAGCTCGATGGTGATATCGGCTGCCTCGTCAACGGTGCCGGTCTTGCCATGGCCACCATGGACATCATCAAGCTGAACGGCGGCCAGCCCGCCAACTTCTTGGATGTTGGTGGCGGTGCTACCCCTGCCGCTATCAAGGAGGCTTTCGAGCTCATCACCAGCGATGCCAAGGTCTCCGCTGTCTTTGTCAACATCTTCGGTGGTATCGTGCGATGCGATGCCATTGCCCACGGTCTTATCAACACTGTCAAGACTCTGGACCTCAAGATTCCCATCATTGCTCGTCTGCAGGGAACCAACGTTGAGCAGGCTCACAAGCTCATCGAGGAGTCCGGCATGAAGATCTTCTCCATCGATGATCTCCAGAGCGCCGCTGAGCGGGCTGTGCAGCTTTCCAAAGTTGTGAAGATGGGTAAGTCCACCAAACTACACACGCCAATGGCCAATGCTAATACGGAATACAGCGCGTGACATCGATGTCGGTGTTGAGTTCACTCTGGGTATCTAAACATGAGGATGGCATAGACTAGGACCCATACTGTACTAACTTTTTCAGACACGTATTCGGTTGTGCGATAGGACGGCTGTCAATTAGAGTTGGGCGGCCAATGGTCGGTTGCATCGCATCTGGATTTTCCTAATTACAATTGTGCGCGATGAATTGTATTGAATACCCTGGTACTCCTTGTTGTTCTCCATTGATCCAATGGTGGTTACTCTGCCTCCTGATGTCGTCCGTGACGCAATCGCCCCCTTTCCCCATTTGACAATACATATCCCTCCTTCTACCTGTATAGGTAGGACTGTGCTTTATACACTCGCCACACCAATGCCATGATATAACCTTCAAATATCTTCAGACATTCGGTCTTCCTTGGCATTAGCACGGCTGCGCTACTGACCAACTTCGGTAGTTCTGTACTAACACGTAGCGGACCTCATCGAGCTCAGCGTCGTCCCTGAACAAACCGAAGAGTTTTCTGAAGATCAACTGCACGGGATCTCGAAGCGCCGAAACCAGAAAGAGGACGAAAGCAAGGATGATGACGAAATGGTAGAACCAGTTGAGCAGTGCCGCGACGAAGTCCATGCCATCGAAGATCAAATCGCGAGCATTCGAGAGAATGAAGGGCCGTGTCCACTGGGCGAATGGGAGGGAGTCCCGGATGGCCTTGTCGAGTTCGGACGGCTGTTGGTCCTCCTGGCCCCCCTGCTCCGATGCCTGCTCCGACCCTAGACCTGACTCCGTATCCGTTACCGTCTCAGAAACTTCCGAGGGCTGGCGGCCGCGCAGGTTGGTAAGGTAGATCTGACGGTCCACCCACGCCTGCTCGCGAGCCTCGTGGTGCAGCTCGGCGGTCGTCTTCCGGCGAGGAGGCGGGATGGGCTCTCGGCAGTTGCGGAAAGGGGCGAAGGGCCGTTGTTGTGGGTTTGGGCAGAGCTCGTGTCCCCACTTGAGTCTCGGGTAGATGGGCCACTCGTTCTGGTAGCCACTGGCAAGTGCCGAGGGTGGTTGCTGTTGCTGGGCCATGGTGGAGTTTTGCTGATTGCTACGACGAAAGGCGTTCAATGTGTTCTTGCTGGGAGACTTGGGTGGTTTTGTTGCTCTTGCTGCCTTCGTCTCTTCGTCAAAGAGGGTCTGGCGAAAGGAGGGAGCTTTGAGTGGGTTTTTGGGGTAACCGGGAAGCAGAGATTTGATGTGATGAGGAAAAAGGCACAGGAAGGGTTTGGACAAGCAAGAGCACTGGTGTAGATGGAAGGCGGATTGTCAGTAGGATTGATTGAGAACAACCACGACCATTGCCCAAACAGCCTTGCTTCAATCAAACAGACAGAGGTATTGATGTGTATGTGGTTGACTACCCGCTACAATCAGATGTTAACCCTGTGGGTAGCAAATCAATCAATAGCTGTCCGATTCACGATTCACGCAACGGGAATATTTGAAGCTCAAGTGCGCTCCAGGCAGCCAGCCATCAACATCCAAACATGTGCTCTGTTGTTGGTAAAGGACTTGGTATTGTTCGCACAGGCTCTATCTAGAGGACTCGTGAATAGATCGATCATTGTTGCCTAAGAGAACACCCCAAGGCACAATAACTCGTCGTTTGGACTCAACAGGTATGCCACCGCCTTCCTCGAGATAGTTCTGATAAGTAACAACCAGGTTCCTTATACATATCAATCCCCTTGTCTAATGTCCACCATGATGCGCATGATTCAACACTCTTGTTCCTAACCTCCACCGCCGAGCTCTTCCACAGATGGAGATGGATGTAAGATCATACCTATAAGGTGCGCACAGTATCCTTGTTGCCGTTTTATCAACGTCCAGTCAACAATACCTGGCAAATCCAGTGTCGCTCGCTCTACCCTCCAAAGTGCAGACGATCACCTGCACCCAACCCCGTGATAAGGATTTGAGTTTGCCCTCAACCAAGTTCTCGTAGGAGACAAGGGAAGTTCACCCGTTCATCCCCCGAGACGAGTCGTCTTATAAGCCCTATTGATAGATAATTCCCTTGACCGGGTCGGGACAGCCTAGCGGTAGTAGTCTTATTCCTATACTTAGAGGCAAGAGGAGTTCGACTCCCTCTGCGGTCACATATTCAACCCCTGCTTTGAGTACTTCTTTTTTTTCCTTCTTTTTCCTCCCAACCCCCTTATTACTATATCGTGGATTTGCCAATATGATTAAGTCAGAACCTACAATGCTACAATGCCAGAATTCTAGACTGTATGTTTGTACATATTTTATACTTTTGACGATGATAATATCAACCATTCAGAACTATTGTGGGACGGGAATGTGCTGTAAGGCTGAGAAGACCCTCCAAGTCCATTCCACCAAGCTTGATGCATATATTAAGTTGCATTCAGACGCTCAACTTGGTTTAAGGCTTATTGTTTCTTCACATTGTTGCTAGATTCAACCCTCCTATATCCCATTATCTTCTTTCAATCATACCCTCCCTGTATGCTGTGCACATGAAGAAGAGGGCACTTCAGCTGTAAATCTCCAGCTGTTCAGCAAAGCCCCTTCTATTTCAAGTAGTAATTTATATTGCCCAGACGAGGCAGCTGCTGAGGTAATCTACAAAATCGTTAGTGTTCTATGGCCCCCATCTCAAATCTGCAACACCACAATTCCGTGTAAGGTGTAGACACCCGGACGCGAGAAACTGGGTTCATAACATCTACTCCGTTTGTGGTCACACTTACAGATTGATGGTAGCCATAAGAAAAAAAGATAAATAAAGTAAGGCAATGTTAGGACAATGCAGCAGTCGCCGGTCAAAGTGCTCACGATAACAGGGCTTTCGCAGCTGCTGGCCTGGTACCCCTTTTCTGCGCCGTGGCAGGCTTTGCTTCTCCTCCCGCGATTGTCAAAATTGCATCCCTGGAATTGTGCGTTACAGTGTGTTATTGTTGGCTGTGCCTTCTGCCAAAGCATGCACCGCGGGAGGAAGGCTTGTCGGCCTGCCGATGTAACCCTCCCTGTGTGTTGGAGTAGTCAGTTGCCTCCAGTTACCCGGCACCCCATGCAGTTGGGTGATAATCGACAAGACAACCAACCGCATACTCTGTGCCGCGGTACTCTGCGCAGTGGTGTGTACGAATCACACATTCCCATCCAAACGCGAGCTATAGAGCTGATGTTCTGCTCGTGGTACTATATCGAGAGGCGCATCTCTAGTCGAGGCAGGGCTCTTCTCCCATTGGTCTGGCTACTGCCGACTGGCCTTGGCATCATTGGCAAACTCCGTACTTGGCAAAGCTGGAGCAAGCAGGCTCTCAGCTTGCATCCACGTCGTAGATAAGACCAGCTACACACACACGACCGTCACTGTGTGATTGGGGTCGCGAACTGTTTGCTCGTGTCAGAATTCTCAGTCATGTTGGAAGTTTTGGGGGCATGTAAGGCGAATTTGCATATTGTTGACTGCCATTTTCGGCCCCCCGACTCAACTCTCGGTACTTCGAACTGATCTTGAATCCTGATACACCCATGATAGCTGCATGCCTATACGCTGAGTCGGGCAGCCTTTTTGGTGATCACAACCTCTGGGACGGTGTATATAAACACCGCCTTGGCGCCCCTTGGCTACTATGGAGATTGGTATGCATGCATGAACCTCCCGTCGTCCTAGTCGCTTTCTGAGGCTTTTTATTATTATTATTGCTTAACTCGGATTCCCTTTAAATATCTCTGGTCATCGCTGCAGTCGGTGTACTGCTGGTCGTCCTGTGGCTTGCCCGCATATTAAATGGTGCGATCGAGACCTCCTACTAGTAAGACGCCAACCGAAGCCCGAAACATCTCCGTTCTCCCTAGGGTCGCTCGCGCGGATAGCCTTGGATAGACGAGAATAACCAAAGCCTACGATATATATATATATATATATGAGGTAAGTGGCCAACGGTGTCGGTGAATGTTCCAATCGTGGGGTTCTCTAATAATCGATCGTGAAGTCTTTGGCGGACTACCACAATCTATATACCACTACCCATGGCGCCACCCATCTGCCCCTGTTCATTATGCTGGGAAGGCATCGGCCACCCTGCTGCTGTAAGTAAACGTCGATACTGTAAACACTATGGATGGGAACAAGTCACTGATTAATCATCGACTAGCCAAACCCGAAAGTGCCTAAGCCAAAATCATCGTCGCCGAAGAAACATTGGTACGAGAAGAAAGAAGCCACCAAAGTATGGCAGAGGCGGCGGCTAAGCATTGAAAGCACGGCGTCGGATGCCGTGCCCCTCCGCTGGCCCGAAAAATGATTTTCGACCACCATCACTGAGCTGTCAATTTCAAGCGGGTCGTTTTGGAGTCTTTGAGGGGATATGTTTGGCGCAAGGGACGATCTGAGTATAGGCGTACTGGCGCAAACTGGGTATAAGCGAGTTATGACAGCGTTGGACTATTATGAGGACATTTTAAAAGGATATCCGCGATATTGCCATTTGATTTGGTCCGTATAGCTAGCTCTAGCTCATATTCTATCAGCAAGCAATCAATCGAAAGCCAGCCTTACAGATGGCTCCAGTCTTGCGGGAAACAGCCCACAAAATGTGGCGACAATCAGGCCGGTGCCGGGGAGTAGAGAAAGATGATGATAATGATGATGTGCTTCGATCGATCAATACGCAATGCCGAAAACCAAAGGACTCGAGAAAGCAACGGCAAGTCCGATATGCCGACCCCGATCCGCTAAAATAATAACATACCGGAGACAGCTCCGACGAAACATTCAACTGCGAGTTTACGTCACATTGTTTCGCGTCATTCCTTCGACCCTGTCAGTGTCAGTTCCCAATTGCCGGCAGGTTTTGGGTGTCGGTCCAACGCAGAGTTACATCAATCCGGCTGGATTCCCACAAATCTGATACCAGAATACATACGATTATCGTGCCTTTCTCGCCATCGAACGAATCCCCCTATCTCCCTATCACCACCCTATCCCATCCAATTGCCTGATCTGTCCCGCAGCATCTCGCATCAATCATAGATCCTATTTTCCGTTTCTAGCTCTATTGAAATCCTTCCCGCTTCCCGACTTTTCTGTTTTCAGCCTCATTTTCCGCAAAAAGAAAGAAAAAGAAAATAAACTTGATAGCCCGTTTTCGTGTTCTACCTTCAGCGTCGAACATATTATTTCACATTCAATAGCCTTACCGAAACGTAAGTATATCTCTAGATTCACATGTGAGTTTTATTCGTTATCTTCCCCCCTCTCCTCCGTAACCAACAGGCCCCCTCCGATTTTACCCGATGATATTGACAGCGAAGCCGATTGTCGCTCAAAACGCAGGACGGCCACCGCTTTACAAACCTGGAGCCAAATATGGGTGCCGGTGTTGATCCCGCTATCCTTGAGGCTCTGGCTCTTGACCCAGCAAGCACCCAAATCGCGCCGCACGGAGGCTCGGGTTTCGCCTCTACCTTCAAGCTCACCTGTCCTCGCGGCAGCAGCAGCAACGCCAGCGACGATGGAAAAGACAACGTGAGCAACAACAACAAGAACAAGACGAAGAACTATTTCGTCAAGACGGGTACCGGCGCAGAGGCCGAGCTCATGTTCAAGGGAGAGCATGCCTCGCTCAACGTCATCCACGCCGCCGTCCCCAACTTCTGCCCCCAGTCCCATGCCCATGGCGCCCTGAGGGATGCGCCCGGCAAGTTCTTCATGGCCACCGACTTTCTCGAGCTCGGGTCGTCGGCCCCGGGCGGCTCCGGCCAGTCGCTGGCCCAGAAATTGGGTAAGCTGCACACGACGCCCGCGCCCATCCCCGAGGGCTACGACCAGCCCATGTTCGGATTTCCTGTGACGACATGCTGCGGCTCGACACCGCAGGACAACTCGTGGAAGGCGTCGTGGGCCGAGTTCTACGCCGACAACCGGCTCCGCGGCATCCTCCAGGCGGGCGTGGCGGCCAACGGCGCCGACAAGGAGCTCACCGCTGCGGTCGAGAAGACGGCCAGCGTCGTCGTGCCGCGCTTGCTGGGCGACGACCACCTGCAGGGGGTCCGGCCCGTCGTCATCCACGGCGACCTGTGGAGCGGCAACAAAGGTCGCGGCCGGATCGACGGCCAGGGCGGCGCCGAGGATGTCGTGTTCGACGCCTCGGCCGTCTACGGCCACTCAGAGTACGAGATCGGCGACATGAAGATGTTCGGTGGGTTCGGGTCGTCCTTCTGGTCCGAGTATTTCAAGATCGTGCCCAAGTCTGAGCCGCAAGAGGAGTTCGACGACCGCGTTGCTCTGTATGAACTGTGAGCAAACCTACGCATTGGACGATAGGACGCACTGATGATGGAACGAAAACGTTACTGATATGAAACACGGCAAACAGATACCACCATCTCAATCACTGGGCGATGTTCGGAGGTGGTTATCGGGGCGGATCCATGTCAATCATGAAGAAGTTACTTGCGAAGTATGGATAGGGACATGATATTGAATTTTATATAACTTAGGGGTACTTTGTGGGTTTGGTCTTGTCATGGGTGAGCGTGTTGTTTTTTCATAGTCTCGGCGGGAAACGGTGTTGCTTATGGTAGAGAAAATTGTGTACGCCATGGGGGCCAAAAGGGGATAGAGGGTAAAAAGGAACACGGTATATCTAGAAATACAAATGGGTTATAATGATAGATCTGCACATTCCACCTATCCTATGTGTTTCGATCCCGAGCCTGACACCCAGTTGGCAAACGCAAGAAAAGTAGTCACGGTAGACAAAGAAGGGCCAAATTACTGTGTCATACCCGAACAGAGTTCAATTGAGTCGTCAATTCAGTTTCAAAGGTCAAACCGGGGGGCTTGGCTTTCTTATATCATGTCATGTCATGATTTTCCCTTGTTGATCTCCCGAGAAATGGTCCTGCCTGATCTGGGTCTGAGGTGACCTGTTTTGTTTTCGCCGTGGAAGGAGCCGACCAAGGAGCAACCCGGTCATAAGTGGGGGGGTCTCGCATGTCCCACTCAACACCAGTAAAATAACGACTTAGGTTACCTACCGGATCGATCTGATAAGACTCTTGTTTGTCGTTTCGAAGATACATTAGGTACTACTTACTCATACTTATACTAGTCACCAGCCAAGTAAGCCGGGACTAAATTATCGGACAGAACAGCAATAGACTACATATTCCATTGTCTCGATATTCGGTGTCTCAATACATTCTGCTGGCTCAACCCAAAACCAGACATGGCGGATCGAAAAGCCGTCATCGTGGGCATCAGCGGGGCATCGTCCAGCGGCAAGACGACCCTGGCTCGCCTGCTCCGCGACATCTTCCCCAACACCTTCATCTTGCATGAGGATGACTTTTATAAAGCCGAGTCCGAGTAAGTTGTTATATATTCTTTGCTTCTAGTTTCTCATCTCTATATCCATTGGCTACATACCACTTGATTCTCAGGTTTGGATGAGGGGGATGAAGAGGGGTTGGCTTTTTGTTTTTGTTTTTCGTACCGTGTCTTCACTTATACAAAACTAACCACAGGCTCCCCATGCGAGACGGCCTCCTGGACTGGGACTGCGCCGCGGCCATCGACATCCCCGGCATGGCCAAGGCCCTATCGTACATCCGGCAGCATGCCACCTTCCCGGTTAGTCACATGCAGAACCACAAGCACACGTCCCGCACCGACCACGGTAAAAAGGTCGTTCCTACCTCCTCCTTTTTCTTGATTTCAACGCTGCTGAGCCGGTGATCGCTGTCGTATCGACAGCGAATTTTACGCTCCTGCCTAGAGTGATGCAAATTACTAACCTCACCTGGCCCCCTAACTACAGCCCTTCGTCGATTCCAAGGAGGACAAGAACTCGGTAGGCCAATGCCCCGTCTCCGACGCCAAGCGGGAGGAGATGCGGAAGAAGGTGGAAGCCTGGACGCAGCCGGGCCAGCCGGGCCACGACGTGCTGCTGCAGTCCCAGCAACGCCAAGGGCTGAAGATCTGCCTGCTTGACGGGTTCCTCCTGTACTCGCGCGAGATGCAGGACGCCATGGACCAGCTCGACGTCAAGATGTTCCTGCTCGTCAGCAAGGCCAAGGCGACGCAGCGGCGCGAGGCGCGCGACGGCTACGTGACCCTCGAGGGCTTCTGGAAGGACCCCCCGGACTACGTCGACAAGATCGTGTGGCCCAACTACGCCGAGTCGCACGCTTGGCTGTTCAAGAAAGGCGATGTCGAAGGCGAGCTGGACGGGGCCGTGCTGGAGGAAAAGGGTATCCTTGCGCAGAGGAACGGGGGCTTGGATGTGGACATGGAGACCACGTTCGAATGGACTGTGGATACCCTGATAGACCAGCTGGGCCGCTTCGGACAAACAAGCTAGATATCTTAGGCGCTGGTGGCTTTTGGCCTTGCTGTGGCAATAAAACGAAAATACTACGATGGTGGTGTTGAGGCCATTTCTTTATATTTGACTATGACAGGAACAATTGACTAATATTCAAAGCTTGTCATTGAAATGATGAGCTCGAGTACGATATGTGTCCATGAAACCGCATTAATCGACCAGAACTCCCCTCCTGTATTCTCTCCCCCTCCCAACTTTAAGCTACTGATATAACCAGCCAACCCTCATAAATGTATCTAGTGTTATGGCACCAGCTCCCCGAAAGATCATCTAACCATAATATTGCCAACGAAAGACCGACCACTAGCCGGGCTTAAGTATGCACGTGTGGCTCTGCGACTCCGGCTCGGCAAACAGACTCTACTACATCCACTTGCAGACCACTGGTAACCTACAGACTACCCTACTGCCAAGTATCATTCTTGGTAGCCTGAGTCGCACACCCCTTAGGTACGGTGTAGGTATGGTTTGGGTCGGCCTCCCAGGTCACCGATCCATCGGTATTGACGACGATGTACTTGTATTGCAAGGCTTGACCAGCCGCAAGGGTAATGGAGACAGACCAGACGGGGTTGTTGGAAGTGTACTGAGATGCGCCCAAGGTAACAGCCTTGCTGGTATCCCAATTCCCGAGTGCTGGGGTGTTGCCGGAGATCTTCACTGTCTGGCCGAACGAAGTCACCTTTCGTTCATTGAAAGTGACAGCCACAGAAGTCGCGGGGGTACAGGTTGTGGTCGTTGGGGCTGGGCTCGTGCGTGTAGTAGTGGGAACAGTTGAAGGGACAGGCGATCCGTTGCCGGGCGTTTGGTTGGCTGGGAAGGACCCCGTGGGTGCGGCAGTATAGGCACCCACAACAGATGTGGCATAGCAGTTTCCAGGCACCAAGGTCGCGGCAGAATTGCTATCAGCCCATCCTAGTGGCACAACGCCGGCTCGGCGAGCTGATGCGGATAGCACAGCAGCGTAGCTCCAAGTCAAATCGCGAGCTGACAAGGGACTACCGTTGTTGCGGTCGTATTGTTCTGCAAGGGCACCATTTGCGCCTACGTACTTCGCAACGTTGTTGACGAAACTGTCCGCATATGCCATGGTTGCATCGTACAGCGTTTTGTACGTTTGCGTACCCGAAGAGTAAGTTCCAGTTGACACAGAGCTCGAAAGATCTTGGAAAAAGGGCAACGACGTCGAGGTGACAACAATGGATCCCTGACTCTTCCAAACGTATAGCGCGTTATAGAGCTGCTCGGCCGCAGCCAAGGTGTGCATGTACCACCTGATGTACTGTAAGTATAAGAAAGCCGCAAGATAAGACGAGGAAAACTTACGGGTTTCCATTGTAGTAAGAATCTTCGGGATAGCGGCCAACAGCAACACCCTGGCCCTTGCCAATACCCGAGTTGATGCCATAGATAGATCGGAAGGAGTCAACAACAACTTTATGACTGGCAAGAGCACGATCACTGCAGGGCTGGAAAGTGGTAGCGTCGCAACCCAATGAAGGGTCAAACCCCTCGTTCGTTGAGATGAATACGTTGGTATCTTTGCCAGATCTGCCGTTGTTAACGTTGATGTTGGCCACGGCGTACTTTGAATTCCAGAACGTCTGCTGGAAGCAAAGGACCTGGGGAGCAATGGCATCGCAAGAGCTGCACGAGGCTCCGAGGGTCTTAGCCAGGTTACTCCCCTCGACCAAGGCCCTGTGTGAAGCTGCAATGGTGAAGAACGAGCTTCCGTTCACCTCTTCCCACAGATCGAATCCAGTTTGGTTCCAGTATTGGGCTGTATAGGAAAGATCGTTTTGAATAACGGGCCAGACCAGATCCTTAGCCGTGGACTGGTATCCGTTCTTGACCAGCCACTTGGAGTAAGTTATCAAAGTGAGAGCACGAAGCGGAGGGCCGTCGCGCTGTGGCCGACCCCAGTTGCCAGTGAACTGACTCCCGTCAGCCATGAACTTGGGCTCACCAAGTCCGCTACCGTCGTAGAAGGATCCGGAAGGGTTCGAAACAGTTTGCATCCGGGCTTGAGACGTGATGTCTTTGTTTCGAGTTAGTCGTCTGTGTGACCAGTGTGCTCGCAGACCATGGCCAAACATCATATAATGGGAGCCAAGGATAGGACGAGGAAAGGGCTTGGACAATCTTACAGTTCTGGATCAGTGTCTGCAAGTCGGCATCATATTCATTCACGAATCTGTCAACGATAGCCTTGAAGGTGAGGGCAGCGTCTCTGGTCCAGTGGTAGAAGTCTATAGCTTTATCAGCATGTTTTCACCGGATAGAAGTTGAAAAGGGGGATGTGGATACTTACAGTCAGGGTTACTCTTGGAAGGAGAGGCGATGACTAGACCTGAGGAAACTCCTCCGGCATTGCACCCAGATGCAATATTGCACTTGACCTGGGCGAGAGCAATTGGTACTTCAGTAGCAAAGAAGGAATCGACATCTCTCTTGACGATATCACGCTCGCTCAACAAGGAGTTGGGGCGGCCGAGGACTGCCTGGAAGGCAAGTGTGCCTAGCAGGAGGAGGGAGCTGAATGGATGCATTATGGGCTCGAAGAAGGAGGTGTTGCTGCTTGATGAGACACCAAGAACACCCAGTTGTGCCAGATCCATTACGGTTTATATACTCAAACTTCTTCACTCAAACCAGCATCGTGAGAAGGCCAACAGGGCGATATGCCTTGTTCGGTGCCGTCCTCCAGCGTAGAAGAAAGGGCCGACTCCTGGTGAGCTAGTCCCGCAACGCTTTCTCACACAACAGCAGAGCTGAGGCCACCCTCCTTACCGTATTAGGTCGCCAGAGAAGGTCTGTTGGTGTCGTGGGAGAGGTTGACGGTATCGAGCAAGCTACCTGGTGGTGTCGTGACGGATGATGTTGTTCCCCCCTGGCGCGATTCTACTAGTACGCAGGTTGACCTCGAGGCTATAGCGGCGGAGTTGTAGTCGGAGTGTCGTATAAGTTGTAAGATGGTGAAGGGTCACGCGCAAAGCCTAGTCGGGCCGGGAGGGTCAACGTGGCTCAGGGATTGTAGTTTGTAGGTAGCTGTCTTGCCCACGGCATATCCCAGAAAGGAAGTCGTCCCCCGGATTTTCCAGCGCTTGCGGATGTGGAGAGTCGTTGCGGGGGAAGGCACGTACGTACGTAGACGGCAGCAACCACTACAAGCACTGCTAGAACCCCACAGTCTGGCCACCCGCGCGGCCGCGCCCCTAGACCCCCTGGACGGGCCCCTAGGTTCCCTAAACTCCTTGGACTAAATATACTAAATGGCGACTTGCTGTCCGAATTCGACTCACCTTAGGACCATTTCGTCGACATTGCAACATTGAAGGTTTGCAGCTTCCTGCTAGCGGAACCGGGTCCGTGGACATCTTGCCATGCCTTGGCAGGGAGGACGAACATATTACATATTGCATACCTACTTGCACATACATAGTCGGCAGGCACAACTCGCTTAGGCAAGAGGCTGTTGCTACGCCACTTGGGGGAATGGAATCAAGCATGGAAGGAAGGAGCTTACCGCAACTCCAGGTCCAGCCAGACCTCATCCAACATAAGGTTTGGATGTCTCAGTCTACGACTTCTACGCGTCCGTCACCACACCTCACCTCACTCGCAACTTACGCCAGTCCGACTCTCCATTGCCACGGGGCCAACCGGCAAGTGCGGGAGTTGCGGGAGTGCCAGTTGGAAACTTACGATTTACCCGCTAGCTCTTACCAAGATGGTAGTATACACCATTGTCATCGTCGTCATTCTCCTCCCAATCACATGCTGGCCCACTCACAGGATGGTTCAAGCAAGCATTTGAAGCATACTTAGGAAGGCAGGTTCAAGTATGGATAACATCAGCTCCCGCTGCTATATCCCTGGAATCACTTGAGTAGGACGGAAGATCAACGCCATGCCTGAATGTGATCGCTACATACAACATAGACGAACGAGCATGATTAAATAGAGTAGGCCGGATATTGCAACGAGTTCACCACATAAGAAGAACGCTCGATGGTAACACGGTAATTAAGGCTTATTCAACGACTTCAAGCATCGCGGAGATTTCGACACCCTCCTGCGCAAGCAGCATCACATCGTGCCTTGTAGTCTTGAGTGTAAAGCATGGGGCTATGGAGCACACATTGGAAGACATCATCAATCCAGCCTACTTAGTTGTTTGTCCCGGGCCTATTCCGCACACAGGTTGACATGCTCGGCTCTGGACACCCTCAGAATGACATGTGCAACGTACATAGATATGTATGTTATGCAATCAGTCAGCATCACGACCGACTGTTGCTTCCATCACATCACACAGTGGCGCTGGAACATTGGGCCGTGACCCAGCAGTGGGCAGCTGACGAACTGAACGTTTCAGGGTAGCATCGAAGAAAACATCCTTGCGTTCCTAATTTTCTGCTTGCAACCACCATCTACCTTTGCTGGCTAGACGAAACCTGTCTGCTCTAGCACGATAATTGCACGATACTCAACTCATAAGAATACTAAATAAAATGTAGGCTGCCATGGTTTAACTCGTCCTCATGAATCAATGATTCTTCGGTTAAGGGGTGGAATATAGCGCCCTCGGTGACCCCCTGTTGCTTTCCGATTCGAACCCGAAGGTGAACCGTTCTGCGCCAGGGGGGCCGAATCAATCTGGGATCTGTCGTAAGGAAATAGACATCATGGAAATGCGTGATGGCTCCGACTGGTCACGAGTTTGCCTGACAGTCAACCCTGAAATCATGCAAGCATAACCAGAGGACCGTCGGACACAGATCCGTGTTTTGTTTTGTGATGAGAGGGAAAAGAAAAATTTGGTAAAGCAGGGACGAGAGAAGCAGTATTTGAACCAGTGGGAATGACTGGAAGTGGGGCTGTGATTATGTAAGGGGGTTGGTTGGGTTGGGTACGATGCAAGGAGCAGAGACTTTTGCTAGCTGATTGGCCAGATTAGAGATCAGACCCATAATAGATTGTTAATAAGTGGGTGACAAAGACCAGGCTGCTGTCTTGTCGGCTGTGCTGCTGCAATGTAACTTGGGGTGTCAATCGCGGTTGGAGACGACTACCGATTTGTTTGCGCAACCAACAGTCCTGACGACCACTCACCACCATCAGCAGACAGCCTCGATCATCGATTTTCCTCCTACAGATTCATTCACATTACTCCGATTTGGACATGGATCCCGCAGAGATCGCCGAGTTCAATCGCCTTCGCGCGGAGCAGGGCCTGCCACCCTTGCCAGTTCCCGGCGCGGCTGGTCCGCAATTCAAAGAAGCCGGCTCGGACGACGAGGAAGACGAGGAGGCAGCCAGTACTCTAGAGACTCGAGAGGCGGCCGCCTACGACAACTTCAAGAAGATCCAGGATGCTGAAGCAGCCAAGAAACGACGCGAAGAGAAGACCGCTGCCATCAAGAAGGCGCGCGATGCGGCAAAACGGACAGAGCAGCTTGAGGGCAAAGGCCTGGGCGAAGCTGACGAGGCCGAAGGTGCAGATGCCAAGTCCTGGCTGATGACCCAGAAGAAGCGACAAAAGCGGATAGAAAAGGCGCGAAAGCTTGAGGAGGAGATGGCCGCCGCCGAAGCCGCTGCTGCCGCACAGGTCAAATACACATCCAAGGACCTCGCGGGAGTCCGAGTCGCGCACGAAATCTCTGCATTTGAAGATGGCGACGAGCAAGTACTTACTCTGAAAGACTCCAATATCATTGGGGACGACGATGATGAAGGCGACGAACTTGAGAATGCCGACCTCCGAGACCGTGAAAAGCTTTCCGAACGACTTAATCTGAAGAAGAAAAAGGCGAATTACGATCCGCTCGCTGCGGATGAGGAGGGCGAAACCAGTATTCTAGCGCACTACGACGAGGAAATCAGCGGCAAGAAGGCGAAGCGATTCACCCTCGACGATCAGGGCACCAGTTTCCAAGCGCAAGTGGCGGAGGGCCAGCCGCAGGATCGCAAGCTGCAACAGATCAATCTCGACATCTTCAAAGACGAGCAACCTTCCTCGGACTATTTGGATATATCCCAGGTCAAAGTGAAGAAGCCCAAGAAGAAGAAGAAGTCTGCGAGGCAACGTCCTCTTGATGAGGATGATGTCTTCCCTGCAGCTCCTGTGGCAGACGATCAGTCCATGGATATCGATTCTGGCCCTATTTCCTTTGGCAGAAAGCGGAAGGTCGAAGACACGACACTGGCCGATGATGAGGACCTCCAAGCTACTCTAACCAAGCAAAGGAGAGAGGCATTGAAGAGACGGAAGCGTGTTCGCCCAGAAGACCTTGCGCGGCAAATGAAAGAAGAATCCGAGACACCAGGGCCCGACAATGAGGAGCAGAGCGAGCAGCAAGGGGGTCTTGTTATCGACGAGACCTCTGAATTCATCTCTGGTCTAAAGAAAGAAGATATCGAGGACCGGAAACAGCCGAAATCGAAGACACCGAACCCGGAAGCTGCTATGGTTATGGATGATGAGCTCGACGAAGACAAGCCTATGGTGGATAGAGACGAAGCTGAAGCCCGCCAAGGGGAGACGTCTGCTCCCGCGGAGGCCCCAGCTGCGGGGGCTGATGAAGAAAAATCAATCGGCACCGGCAGTGGCATCGGTGCCGCTTTGCAGTTATTGAGAGAGCGTAACCTAATAAAGGACAACAACTCATCCGAGATGAACGACAACCTCCGTCGGCAGCAGCAATTCTTGGCCGAGAAGAAGCGGCGAGAACAGAACATCGAGCACGACGCACGAACCCAACGTGAGCGTGACCGCTCCAGCGGTAAACTGGACGGCATGTCAGCACGTGAGAGGGAAGACTGGGCTCGCCAGCAGAACAACATGCGCGAGCAGCAGTCGGCTAGACAGACGGCCGAGTTATACAACAAGGGGTACCAGCCCAGTTTCCAGCTGAAATACCACGACGACGGCGGCCGCCTCTTGGACCAGAAAGAAGCATTCAAGCAGCTAAGTCATCAGTTCCACGGCAAGGGTAGCGGCAAGGGCAAGACGGACAAGTACCTGAAGAAGATCGAGGACGAGAAACGCCGGGAATCTCAAAGCGTCCTCGATTCAAGCCAAAACGTGGGCATGAGCTCGGCAGCGGCTCAGCAGACGAAGAAGCGGAAGGAGGCGGGCGTTCGCCTGCAATAGCTTCACCACGGGGCTTTCCAAAGGTGCATATCCCTTATTTGTATTCTTACATTGACGTTTTTTACTTAATACTGACATCGATATTGTGAAGATCCGGAAGACTCACACCACTATGCATTGTGCTATGACGACCATTTTCTTTTCTTTTCTTACTGTTTTTTCCTTCTCCTTTCCTCCCCCTTCTTCTCTCCGGTATCAGAGTACACATGAAGTCATGCTTCCAGTATCTTTTCTACCTGTCCGCGCCCACTTTTCCAGCTGGATACCAGTCTCTCCTCGACAACTCTGCACATAACCCCAAGTGATATCATTTAATAAGGTAAAAGTGGTTGTATTGATACGTATGTAGTACATTTTGGTAAGCACCGTTGAAAGTGGCCAGAGGTGACGTATGTGTTTCAATGCATCACGCGTAGTGAACACCGGCAAGCTCACTAGGCTAAGTATGCCTTCAATCGAAATGATGTGACATGGACATTTCATGGCTCTGGATTGTTCAGGTCTCGTCGAGATCTTGGTAGTGACGCATATCTTGCCCGATCTTGCCCGCGTGTTGGGGATAGATGAATTGGGCAGTGGTTTTAACAAGTTCAAGGCGCCAAGCGCTTTGGTTGGGCTCCTCCTTCATGTACTACACTTAGCTTGGTTTTTCAAGAACTAACCTGCGAACCTGCCCGACCTGCATAAATTATCAAGTAGGTTACCGGCAACTTGCGCCCCTAACTTCTTCGCTTTGTCTGTTAAGCACGTGCTTGTTTGTGTACAGCTCAGCGTAAACAGTCCATCTTTCTGTATTTCATATCACAAATCCATCTCAAAAAGACACTTGCATTTACTGCACTCTCCTCGCCATGGGACGACCAGAAGAAGCTGAGGCTGCGGGGGGCGAGGAAGCCCCTCCTCCACCCTACACAGAAGGGAAGGGCAATGAGGCGACATCATCATCGCCGCGCCCTACCTCCGTCGTGTCTTCGGCCGCCCAAAACATGCCGCCGCCTCCCCCTCCTGCCACTACGCCGTACCGTCAGTTCCCGGCCGCCTTCAATCTGTACCACCAAAAGTCCAAGTCCGGCCGCTCGCTCGTCTACAACCTGGGCGAGCACGACTCGGACCCCCTCTACACGCTAACCATTCACTCGGGCGTCTCTGGCAACCCGAGCCTCGTGCTCCACAACGGGCCCGACCCCGCCGCGCCCACCCTCGCCTCGGCCGACAAGGAGCCCGGCGAGGAGACCTTCGCCAACAAGATCACGGGCAAGGCCTCCATCATCACCCTGCCTGCCCTGCCCAACTTCGGCCGCCCCACCACCGAGGAGCCCCTCGAGACGCACGTGACCATCTCGGGCACGGGCTATGCCTTCTCCCTCGAGGTGCAGCGAGGTGCCCTCGGCGCCATCACCGGTAACGACAACGATACCGCGGCCGCTAACGACGGCAAGAAAGAATCCGATAGCGCATCCGACCAGTGGACTCGCGAGCGGTTCGAGTGGCGCCACTCGCGCGGAAGCGAGGTCAAGGCCCTCGACAAGCTCAACAGTGGCTGGAAGCTCGTCCGCATCCACAGCGAGGCCGACGGCGTGGGCGGCACCCGCCGGGCCCGCGACCAGGGCGCGTCGAGCGACGGCAAGGAGCTCGTTGCCGTTTTCGCCGAGGTCTCGGGCTGGAGTACCAGCAAGGTGGTCAAGTTCAAGTTCCTGGGCAGCGGCGCCACGGGCGAGATGGGCGCGCGCTGGTCCGTCATGGCCGTCATGACGGCCCTGCGCATTTGGGACACGCAGAACGGGCTCAGCGAGTCGGCGGCGGCGACCGCTGCGGGGCACCGTCCGCAGCACGCTCGCTCCTCATCGAAAGCGTCGGCGTCGGCGGTGCCGACGACAGGCGCGCCAGGTGGTGCGGCGACAGGGGGCTCGGAGAAGTTTACATAGTCGGAACTGAGAGAGTGGATGGGTATGGGGAGAAGACGCGAGAGCGTATCATAGTCGAGCAATTGTTATACCCTTTCGTTCTTTAAAATAAGACAGACAGACGGCCAAGACATCTATTCGATTTGGTTACTTGCGATATCGCTGACATTCTTCTCGTAGTTATTGAATAGCTCAAAAGATATATTTATATTCAATAACCCCGTTTCCTACACAGTATCTTGTGATCATAACCTAGTCACCAGCTATCCGTTCTTACAAAGTAGAGTCAAGTAACAAAAGATGTGTTTGCTGGCATCAACATTGTTTACGCAACAATGTGGATCTTGCTTCTGAACATCACTGTCTGAATCTCATAACATTCACCATGCTACAAAGCTACTCCCACATATAAAAGGTGTCAGAAGTTGCTCCTCAATAGGGCTCATTCTACCTACTTCCATCCACAGACCAACTCAAAACGCCAGTACCACAAACACACACGCGCGGCTAAGCAAGCACACCCAAGCAAACAACAATTCACCCAACCAAAATGTCTTCTCCCGGCCAAGGTTTCCGCAGCCCCTCGGCATCCGCATCCGCATCGGCATCTCCTTCCGTCCCCGGCATGCCAACCTCGAGCCCAGCCGGCAAGCTCCCCGCGACTCCCATCCAGCCCAAGGGCGACGACAGCAAGAAACAGGAGGAAGAGAACACGGAGGACAAAGATAAAAATGCAGCAGAGAATAAGAAGAAGAAGCAACTCGAGGAGAAGGTCGACGCTCACTTGGACCGGGTCGATTTGGCCTTCAAGAGCGGACTTCTGTGCATCTTATAAGCTCCGAATCTTCGTCACGAGGAGAAGAGCTGGATACCTGGCAATCAAGCACAACTGCTATTTCGGGAGCCGAGAGAAAGAGAAGCCGGAGGAAGTGGTATGGAATGTCGTAAATTGACGTGTACAATAAAACAACAAAGTGACAGATTTTGCCCATTTGGCAGTCCCTTTTATGTGAATGATCTGCGATTATGCCTCCTGGGGCCCCTAAAAAAAACACCAAACACCATGTAAACTACGGTGTACCATGCAGCCACTCAACTCAGTACAAGGTAGATAGGCAAGGCCTCCCTATACCCGACTTCGTAGATATCCCAATTTCTAAGTATGTAGGGGGACTAGCTTTCTTTATTTCACTACATCCCGTTCTGGTGTTCATCTGCACAGCACAGCACAAGGCTTATGTTTCCACAGTGCTAGCTGGCTTCTTAGGTATGTAACAGCTTCATTGTTCCATGCCATGGTTCGCCTTGGGCGGCCGGATCTTGTTGCGCAGCGCCTCCGAGCCGGCCTTGTCGTGCATGAGTATGCCCTCCGCGAGCGGTTCCGACATCGCCGCCGCTTGCTGACGCGTCTTGAGATAGTAGGTGACGAAGAGGATAAAGGAGAGCACGGCCATCCAGAGCAGAACCAGGCGGGCAGACCGGCGCGGACGCGGTCCATAGGGAGAGAACCTCATTCTCGGCATTCTTTCCCCTAGTTGTTGTTCTTTCCCACGTTGCAATTTCGCGGTCCTATTTTTCTGGCTTCGACCTGATTGATTGGGGCAAGCAACTGCGTGCGTGACTTGGGGCGGCTACTACTTGGACTGAATAGGAGAGGGAGGGGGAGGGAGGAAGAGGGATATGTGAAGAGTGGGAAATGGAGATATGTTTGGGATTGTTGGTATATGATCACGAGGCCGTCGAAATATCTTGGATTTTGACTAGAGTTGGTATACTGGATGCTTCAACTTCAAGAGCTTGAGCTCTAAGTATTTACTTTCGACAGCGGGTCCTGACTGGACCCCGGAATTGAGCCTAATGCATTCACCCACACCTCAACGTCATTCGTTCCAGGGTCGGTCCCGGTCCCCGACTTATTATTGAAGATGCTATTTGTAACAAGATCCGAGGTCTGAGGATTTCCATGTCTAAAATGTCTATGTATATTGAAATTCATGAAATTTAACATTATCAGTCACTTACATCTGGCGATAAGTGGTCAATACTCAGATTTTCCCATCAACATGTCTGTCACATTTTGCCCAAATCAAGAGCATGATTTCTGTCAACAAAACCTACCTAGGTTGAGGGGCATGTCCAATCCAAGCTGCACATAATGCGGGACCGACCGGACTTTTAACATATCGGCCGAGTCAAGGGGTCGCCTGCCATCTTCATCTTCAGCCGCAAGGGCATCAGTATGCCCACCCCATATGAAGTCTTTGCACCAGCAAACCAGTTTGGTGGTCGGCGCAATCAGAGTTGTCTGACATGCAACCACGTTGAGGTAACGCAGAGACGCGATGAAATGCTTCCTACACTATCAGGCTGTTAACATCAGCATCCCAACTTACCATCACGTAGAGATCGCATGTGTTGAAGAATCATTATAGAAGAGCCTGTCACTTGTCAGCTCACATAAGTGTTACCTACACAGTATATACTAAGCGAAATAAAGCTGGGAAAGTCAGTCTTGATTAATTCAGCGCCACATCTTCGCAATACACATATACTTTTCCATGCTCTGCGCTCCCGTATAACTTTGTGCCGCCAGTCGTCAACGGACCTGTGGGTCAGCCTTTCTACCTCAAACAGCGTCATCTTCCACTACCTAGAGTCCGGGAGGAGGGGGGATCTATTTCAACACGTTAGAAAACCAGCTTATACCATATGCAACGCGGGAACGGGTTTCAACTTACACCGACACCAGGGGGCGAGCCAGAAGGAGGAGGGGGTGGGGGTGGTGCCTCGCTAGGGGGCGGTGGAGGTGCCTCAGCAGGTGCGCCCGGAGGAGGTGCAGGCGATCCTTGCTGCTGAGCCTGGGCTGCTGCATAGTATTGCTGATAGTATTGCATGTACCTGTTTCATCTGTCAGTTCTCCGTCGACCAAGACAGGTAGTACAGTCGATTTGGACTTACGCTGCGTAACCTCCATATGGGGCATAGGGATCCTGTCCACCGTAGTACTGCGCGTACTGCTGTGCGTATGCATCTGTTGCGTTAGACGGAGTAGCTGCACTTCCAGGGGCAGGGGAAGCAGAGTTGCCTCCTCCACCACCACCGCCGCCGCCACCACCACCACGGCCAGGCGAGTCTCTGTAGTTGTTGTTATAGCCACCGCCGCCGCCGCCGCCGCCACCGTAAGAATCGTTACCGTTTCCAGATCTTCCGTGGTTGTTGTAGCCACCGTGACCACCGTGGCCACCATGGCCTCCGTGACCGCCGCCATGGCCGTGGCCGCCATAGTGCTGTCGAGGCGGGCGAGTCTTGAAGTCTTCATACTGCTCCTTGACGTTCTCTAGCAGGTCTTCGCAAAGCTCCTTGGCTTTCTCGACCATCTTGGGGTCAGGACCACTAAAACAGCATCAGTACTTGGTCCTGGCAACTGTCAGGTCTCCAATAAAACGGCGCGGTACTTACGTAACATGAAGATACATCTCTTCATCACTCTCGCGGTTAGTGGCAGCCTCAAGGTAACCTGAACCACGGCCCTTGATCTGAACTCTGCATCCGGTCTCCTGTTGGATATGCTTCACATACGAACCTCCGGATCCGACCACCTGTGCGCGCAAGTTAAAGCCAGGGACGGGTTCAAGATTAATGGGGATCTTGGCCTCGGGCCACTTGCGCCGGCCGAATTCATCGCGTTCCACCTGCTCTTGATCTCGGCGCCGGAACCGTCGTTCATCCACAAGATTGGGCAATTCCTGCTTCATCATTTCTTCGATCTTGGCAATAGCCTCTTCCAAGCCGGTCTTGGAAGTACTCGTAACATGCAGGTAGAGCGGAGGGTTCTGACAAAACATTAGTGAACCGCAGCCATAGTCGTACTGGGATGCGAATACTCACAGCAGCTGTGGCCATGCTCTTGTCCGGATAGTAGTTTCCGCGGGTAGTGACATCTTTCACAAAGTCAATCTGAGTTCTGTACACAATTTAGGCAAGGAAGTTTGGGCAGTTCGTACCAGCTCCGGTTTCGTCTTTAATCTAAATCAAGCAGGCGAGGTCAGCAGGTGCCACAGAGGGGAGTCGTGGGCGAGCTAGCATGCTTCTATGTGAGCAATCTTGTTCACACTCGGCCACGACAAAGAGGAGAGGTTCGCAACCAGCTATCCTGAGAGAATGCTGGCACGGAGGAAGATTCTGAAGAGATCAGTTCAAATGACCAAGAGTATTTACCATTTTCTGTGTTGATCCTTTCGTCAAAAGGTAACGGTTGCGCAGGTCATTGACCTCGATGTCCTTAATATAGTCGCCATCGGCAACATACATCTCTCCATTAATGTTGGCAGGGCCGGGCGACTCGGACGATGTCGACTTGATCGGTGGTACATCGACATGCTGAATACCTTTCTTCGCTTGAATCGATGCGTTAATCTTGGCAGCGGCGGCAGCTAGTAAAAAAGGTTAGCAGAATACCCAACATGCGACGGCTGAACGGCAACAATGGAAAACCAACCTGCGGCAGCGGCAGCATCCACGGCAGAGCTGCGCTTCGTATCAGCGCCATCACCCTCAGGTCCCCGACTGAGGGGACTGCGATCGCGACCGGGGCCTGAGTCGGCCTTTCTGGTAGGGGGAGAGCGCGAGCGCCGATCAAAACGGGATCGCCGAGGTTCAGGCTCTGTCTGGTCGAAACGCGAGCGCTTTACGCGCCGCTCGGAGTCGTCCATGATCAAATGTTTGTATGGGGCGATAGTGGATAATGGCTGTTGGTGAGAGGCTGAAGAATGTGAAGTCGCAATGTGGTGAACTCGTCGATGTCTTGGTGTGGGATGGGTTTTTTTTTTCCGACGTGCTAAACCAGGTTATGCGAAACCACTGAAGCTATTGACAAGAGGTTTGCGCTGAGGCTGCTGTTGCCTTTGTTTAAACAAAAAGGTTACTGCGCTAGACTAAGCAGGCTGGCTAGGATGCCCCACTTTACATTTATCTCAGTCCAATGATTGGCCAGGATTTACTCCAAGAATGTGGGATAGCATGTCTGGACTGTCAATGACCGGTAGCTTTTTTCCATGTACGTCGACTTGACGTTGGATTGGTTATTCCTTACACTACTAGGTAGAATAATAGATATACGTAAATTCAATATGAGCCACATTGGGTTTCCTTCGCATAATCTCTCGTAAGCCCGGTCTCCTCTCATTATAAATGGGTGATTATTACCTTTTGACATTTCTACTGTTGGATATTCGTTATCAAGCGGCCGGTACAACGTGAGTCCGTCCGGATTTGTATTAGACTCGAGCTTGTTGGTTCCGGTATCGCAAGCGCTGGTAAGCCGTGGGATAGCTCCCGCCAAACGAAATTTTGGTCCTTAAGCTTGAGTCAACACCTTATTAAGCCATTATTATTATACACCCGAGGATAGCCAGTCTGGTCGAAGGCTTGAGGTCTTCATTCGCGATCAGAAAACATGGCATCCCGTACTTTTGTCCAGGCCACTTCAAGGGCTGTAGCGAGAGCCGCTGCGACAACCACAACCATATCCACGCGACGATGGGGCAGCAGCTCAACCTCGGCCATTGCCTACAAGGCCATGCGTCGCCGCTCGGCTCCTCTCCCCAGCAATGACACCCCCTCGGCCTGGTCGGCACAGGCCGCCGTCTCCAACATCCTCTACGAGACCCCCAACCCCTCGACGACGCCCCCCAAGCGCCATGTCCTGAACTGCTTGGTCCTCAACGAGCCCGGTGTGCTGTCCCGCGTCTCCGGTATTCTGGCCGCCCGCGGCTTCAATATCGACTCGCTGGTGGTCTGCAACACCGAAGTACCCGACCTGTCTCGCATGACCATCGTCCTGACCGGTCAAGATGGCATCGTCGAGCAGGCGCGCCGCCAATTGGAGGACCTGGTGCCTGTTTGGGCTGTTCTGGACTACACCAACGCCGCTCTCGTTCAGCGCGAGCTCCTGCTAGCTAAGGTCAACATCCTGGGGCCTGAGTATTTCGAGGAGCTTCTGGCTCATCATCGCGAGATCACACATGAGCCGCACCCGGAGTCAGCTGGCCAGGAGGTAGCACAGCAGCAGCAGCATGGTCGAACTTTAGGCGATATTTCCAACGACTTCCACCCAAGCAAGTTGGCCGCCAGTCAAGCGCTGCGCCACAAGCATGAGCACCTGAAGTCCATCACGTATTTCACCCATCAATTCAAGGGCAAGGTTCTCGATATTAGCACAAACAGCTGCATCGTGGAGTTGTAAGTAAACCACCAACGGCATCTTCTGGTATTTTGAACTGACAACGTACGAAAACAGGTCTGCCAAGCCCGACCGCATCGACTCATTCTTGAAGCTTGTCGCGCCCTTCGGAATACTGGAGTCAACCCGTACTGGCTTGATGGCGCTGCCTCGCTCGCCTCTCCACGGTCCGGATGAGGACGCTCTTGTTATGGAAGCTGATGAAGTTGTTGACGCCAGCCAGCTGCCCCCTGGTTAGGCGGCGAAATACATGATTGATATGTACTCGTTCACGGCGTTACAGATGGAAAACATCGCTTGTAGCTACTATATGAATATGGACTAATGGACTTTTCACCATGTCAATAACCACAAAACAAACATCAAAATATATAACATGATATTTATTCCAAATAAATGAAATCTATTGTCGTAGACTTCCTGGACGCTCGATTTGATCCAGCTATATGTTTATTTTTTATTTTATCATTATAGCGTGTAGGGCGGAACAGTTGGCGGTAGCTGGGAAACTGATGATGTGATAATTGGTTGGCCGCAGACAGTGGGCCACGGAATAATCGACTAACAACTGGAAACAAGCGGTAGATACCGGGCGAAGGGATAACTTACCATGGAATACATATTCAATGGATAACATGTTCGCAATATTGTACGACTGGATATATAGCTGTGTAATAATAATTGGTGGTAGGGTGGCTAGCCATGGACTAGCTCGATAATAGGGGAACAGCCCAATGGTTACGATATCCAAGCTAGCAACTAACGATAGTTGGCGGTATCTGAGTCTTTACTAATGCATATATCAAACATGATTCGGAGTGCTACTCGTTCTTTGTGTATTTTCGACTAGGCGCAACTACTCAGCCGAAGCTTCTCTCCCCTGCAGTTGCCAGCTGCTTAAATTATCCGACCCTTGTTGACGACAAAGGCTTCGAGCGCTGCAACAGCCGCCCATAGTCGGTTCTCGCCTTCGGGGAAGACCAACGACCGGGGTCCATAGAAGACGGCATCATCAACCTCTTCCTTGTGCCTGGGCAGGCAGTGCATGAACTTCCAGCCATCCTTTGCTCCTCCCTTAGCGGCCAAATCGTCCGTGATCTGGAATCCCTCGAACGCTTGAAGACGCTTCTTGGTTTCTTCTTCTTGGCCCATGGAAACCCAGGTATCCGTCACGAGGATGTCGGCATTCTTGATGGCTTCCGCCGGTTTGGTATGAAGATCCAGTTGGCCTGGGCGGTCAACGCCTTCGGCTTGCGAGCGGATGAACTTTTCCATGTCCTTTGGGATAGTGTAACCAGTTGGCGAGGCCACGGCGATCTGAACGCCCAGCTTCATGGAGGCGATAGCCAAGTCAAACAGGACGTTGTTGGAGTCTCCCACCCACGCGATCTTCAGGCCAGACTTGACAAGATCGGAGCTGCCAGGAGATGGGGGAAACGCCTCATGGATGGTCAGGAAATCAGCGATTGTCTGCAGCGGATGAAAATCGTTGGACAGCGCATTGATGACAGGAACCGTTGAGCCTTCTGTCAAGCCAGTGACATCTGAGTGAGGCCCGACTCTGGCAACCATGCAAGAAGTCATCGAGGAAATGATCTTGGAAGTGTCGTACAGAGACTCATTGACCTAGTGCTGTTTAGTAATTTGCGTAGCGCTTGGTTATGGGCGTACTCACTCCTAGCTGGATATCATCCTTTCCCAGGAACATGGGGTGGCCTCCCATGATGGCCACCGCAGCTTCTGTAGAGACTCTAGTCCTGGTGCTTCGCTTGTTGAACATCATAGCCACGGTCTTGCCCAGAAGACCACTGCTCAGTACCTGCGGGGTATTGCCCGACTTGACGGCCTTCTTGTGGGAAGCTGCATTTCGAACCAATTGCGTGAACTCTTCCTTGCTCAGGTCACCAATTGTCATGAGATGACGGGTCCTAGGGCTGGGGGTAGTATGGAAGCCCCTGGCGCCCGTTTTGAGCAGGCCAATCACTCTAGGCCTCGACATCATGGCTGTATTGTTGCCTCCCTGATGCTGTTCTGAAAAACAGTGCTCGTAAATGAACCTGGCCTTGCTCACGCTGGCTGTGTAAGTGAGACTAGAAGGAGCTATGGACCTCAGTTACAGGAGTAGGCAGGATCAAAGGAACTGACTCAGATCCTTGATGGAGGTCAAGGATGGAGAAGAATACCACACAATTAGTTTAGCAAGAGTGCTGGCTTTGGTTTAGTTCTGATTGCAGACCGGCATGTACAACTCGAGTCAAATTGAGTCACTTCATGATATGCAGGGAAATTCATTCGCCCTGCAGCTGGCTGTTCTCCGCAAACCGGCGATCACAGCTGGTGGCGGAACTAGCTTGCCGGGGGTCCAGGATGCCTTTTTCCGGCTGGGTTGCCTGGCCGTGATAAAGTGACCATCCGAACTTGACCACAGTCCAAGCCCCTTCCCGCCTCTTGGATCTGCCAGTTCGTGACGAAACACAGAGGTCGGAAAACTCTTCTTTGCATTAATCAGTTGTCTATCCGATAGAAAACGTTGTCATCCTACAGGATTCTCCTGCCACTGTAAAGGGAGTTTGAGCGTGATCGGCACAGCGAATCGTATGACATATCAAGCCCGGTTCCCCAGGTAACACTATTCCCCTTTAGGCTGTAATTGGGGCCTTAAATGGGCGTCGTTTGAATCGTACCTGCCGCTGCCAGGCTTTCAAGGGTCTCTTTCTGTCTCAGCTGACAGGAACAGTGAACCTAGGCTGGCCCGAGTGATGACGAGTTGTCGCTACCTTTAGTCAGTGAACCGCATTACCAGCTCAACCTTGCTTCCTCTTGTTTCCCATCATTTTTCTCACTTATTACATGCCATTCTGCCGTGCTATTCGCTGTCACTGTGTGATGGAAATTAGGCTCCCTGGTATTCCTAGGATGCAAACAGTGCTATAAACCATCAATCGTCTTTACGTGGTACCATAATCATCATCATCCTCTTGTGTTTGCGTAGCCATCCATCAAGCCCGCGACCCAACACGCTTTCAGCCCAACCGAACCATGGCTAGCGACGAAACAGCGCCGTTGCTATCAACAGCAGCGGGCGCCAAGGGCAAGCCGCCACACAACAACTCTGGAGAGACAACTCCACTGCTCTCTAGCACAACCGACACCCCGCGATACGATGGAGACAACGACGAGCCTGATAATGAAGTGGCATCTATACGGTCGCGTCTGAGCAACGCCTCGTCGACACAGCCTCTCAAGAAGGGCTCGTCACGAAGATGGGCTTCGTTCATTGCTATGGGTGTTCTAGGCCTGACGGTCATCGCCATCATCGCTTTAGCATACATCGTACCAGATGCGGTGCAAGAATACGCCAAACAGGCTGCCGTCGTTGAGCCCACCAGCCTCTCGCTGGAATCTATCACAGCCGAGGGCTTGAGGGCAAGAATACAGGCCACCTTCCGGTTAGATGGGGCAAGAGTCGCAAATGACCATGTGCGAAGGGTGGGAAAGGCAGCGACTTGGGTCGCCAATCAGCTTGGGACTGAGGAAACCACCATTGTCGTGACCCTCCCAGATTACAAGGATATGTTGCTTGGAACAGCTGCTATCCCTCCGATGCTCATCCATCTGAAGGATGGTGAAGTGACGAACTTGGATTTCGTTACCGACATTGTTCCGGGCAACATGGAGGGGATTCGATCCATCGCGAATGAGTGGTTGGAAGGCAGGCTCGATAAGGTGCGTCTCCAGGGAAAGGCAGACCTTGCTCTCAAGTCTGGCCTTCTACCCCTTGGGACGCACAGTGTGGCGGAATCTTTGGTTTTCGAAGGTCAATCTCTCTACCGCTCCTTCTCATCCTTTTACCTGGGGGAGAAAGTCTTCTTCTAGGATATTGAATGTTTTTAATGTATTTGCAAGTATCTCAATGAGCATCCACTAATCGAATTACAGCCAAGAAAATACCCGCGATGCCTCAATACAATATTACGCGCCTCAATGTAAAAGATGTGCCAGGACCCGGAGACAAGCCGACTATGTTGGCTGAGGTATCCATAGTCGCCCGTAACGACTACCCGGTCAAACTCGATGTGCCCGAGCTCGCTTTCGAGATTCTGGTCCCGGGTTGCGACACGGATGATCTTATCGTCATTGCGGATGCGGTGACCAGCGAGCTATTCGTAAAACCTCGCTCCAACGTCCAAGCTGATGTTCACGGAATCATACGTGAACTGCCGGAGTCGCTGACACGCGACTGTCCCGACTCTAAATCGTCCCCCCTGGACATCATACTCAAGCAGTACATGCAAGGAGAACCTGCCACCCTTTACGTGCGCGGCAGTAGCACGCCCGATGGCAGCACGCCTCGATGGGTGGCTGAGTTACTATCCAGTGTTACTCTTCCGGTGGCATTCCCAGGCAAAAGCCTCGATGGGCTGATCAGAAACTTCTCCATGTCGGATGTGCACTTCTCGATGCCCGACCCTTTCGCCGACCCGGATGACCCTGCTTCAAACCCAACCGTTTCTGGCAATATCCTGGTCACTGCTGGTCTTCCATCAGAAATGAACTTCGCCATCAATGTCTCCAAGGTTCGAGCGTCTGCCGATGTGTATTACAAGCATGAGAAGCTTGGCAAACTCGACCTGAAGAAGTGGCAAGCTGCAAATTCCACTCGAGTTGAAGAAGACAAGCACCACGAAGCTTCTTTAGAGATCGGGGCCCGGATCAATGAAGCGCCATTCAATGTCACAAACAGCACGGTCTTCGGAAACCTAGTTCAGCAGCTCTATTTCGGCAACAAGCCTATCCAGTTGGCTATCAAGGCCGAGGTCGACGTGAAAATTGACACATCGTTAGGTCAACTAGTCCTCAAGGAGGTGCCAGCTGAGGGCATGATACCAGTAAAACGTCCGTCTTCATTGTTTTAAACTTGTTAGTCGCTCTATTCGGTGGTCTGTCTGTTAGGGCTAGCCAAAGTTCCCTCACACTGTCTCGCAAGTTTGATTAAAACTGACTGTTTTTCAGCACTGTCGACTGGAAAAGGCGGGTTGGACGGTCTCGCCCCTAAAATTCGCTCATTGAAGATTCTGGACACCACCTCAACGTCGATTACACTACAGGCACTGGTGAACGTAACTAACCCTACACCATATACAGCAACTGTGCCTTACGTCAATATCCATGTCTTAAACAATGATACAGTCCTCGCAGACGCAACCGTGGAAAATGTAGAAATTGTCAAAGGAGACAACACCGATATTTTAGTTACAGCAACATGGGATCCCACCAGGAGTGGGAAATCGGGCCATCAGATTGGTCGAGATTTGATTTCTCAATACCTTTCAGGGTTCAATACAAGCATCACCGTCAAAGCACATCGCAACAGTATCCCGGGCCAACCGATTCTTTGCGAAGGTCTTTCAGTATTCAACCTGACTTTGGCTGCTCCAAAGCTCGAATTACCAGGGAAGACTCCAGAGGAACGGTCGCATTTTATCCGAGACGCAACTTTTCATTTCTTCTCTTCGACGGCGACTTTTACATTGGCGTCGCCACTGAAGTTCAATACAATGTACATTGATTTTGTCAATGCCACCGCCCTCTATAACCACACGGAGGAAATCGGACGTATTGTACGCGAGTTGCCATTTGAAGCACCGCCCGGCGAGTCGACCACACCTAGGCTGCCGGTGCAGTGGTCAGTCGGCTCGGTTGGCTACGATGCGGTCAAGAGGGCACTGGGTGGCACACTGAAATTGGATGCCCGCGCCAATGTCGACGTTCGTTTGGGGAACTGGAAGGAGTCTGTTTGGTATATTGGGAGGGGAATAGGTGCACGCGTTGGATTGTAGTGACAAATTGTACACAGCATGGTTTTGGCGTTTACATACACGAAATTAGAGGTTCTTCTCAGGGTTGGTAGCGCTGGTTTCATTGGCGTATAGATAGGATACATTCCTGCCGTAAATAAGAAAAATCCAGTAATATGTAGATTAACCAAGCAAGTTTGTGCTTCATATGAATAGTGCAATTGCAAATAAGAAACACGTATTTGTTCAACTCCAAGCTTACGACAAAATAAAGGGGTAGATTGTGCCCCTGCCAGTGAGGCCATTTGAAAGAACAACCCCACCAAGGCATCTCTGGGTTGGATCATAGGTCGCTTATCGATAAAGCTCATGTTGATTGCCAACCTACTTGACACTCGTTGCGCTGGCCCGTGAAGCAAGTCATTTACAAAACACTACCTTTGAGGACGTATTGAGTTATTACATTTCAAAGTACCCAGTATCAGACCAGATATACGTGGAAACAATCCGGAGAGTCCTGCCAGAATGAGCCACCAGCGCTATCCGTCAATGGACCCAGTCAAGGAACCGCATTCGGTCTCTCTCAAAGTACTCCGGTATATCATCATTGAGAGTCCTTGTCGCGGCGAGAAGATATCCGGTTAACATGAAACGTATAGGCTATCGAGGCCGTCCCTAGTGACGCAACATACTCTAGCCGCGCCCTCGGAACTACAGTCGACAACCGCTGGCGCCGCAGCAGACCAGCCGGTTCCCGCGTCGCTCGCCTACCGGTCGACCGCCGGGACGAATCCGGATCCATTCTTGCTCACACCGATTCTCAACCTCCCGCCGTCTTTTGGCTCGGCCTATGTAGGCGAGACGTTCAGCTGTACGCTATGCGCAAACCAAGATGTCCCACCCGAGCCACCCACAACAGCGCAGCAGCCAGCGAAGGTACCGTCACAAAAGAAGTCGATTCGAGAAGTCAAGATTGAGGCAGAGATGAAGACCCCCGGGTCCGCGACGGTACAGAAGCTTCCCCTGGGACCGACGGGTGACGACGGCGCACCACCAACACAAGAAACGGGGCCAGCGGATGCGGCAGAAGCGGCGGGCATGGGCGGCGTAGATCTCGACCCGGGACAGACGCTACAGAGGATTGTGAATTTCGACCTTAAGGAGGAGGGAAACCACGTACTCGCCGTTACGGTCAGCTACTATGAGGCGACGGAGACGAGCGGGCGCACGCGGACGTTCCGCAAACTGTACCAATTCGTCTGCAAGGGGTCGTTGATCGTACGAACCAAAGTGGGCCCACTGCCCTATAATAATAGTAATATGGCGACTACGAAGGGTCCCAATGAACAACAGCAGCAGCAGCAAAAGCTGCAGAAAAGGCGCTGGATCATGGAGGCCCAGCTGGAGAACTGCAGCGAGGACGCCATGCAACTCGAGAGGGTGGTCTTGAACCTGGAGACGGGGCTGCGCTACCGCGACGCGAACTGGATCGTGAGCGAGAGCGCGCGGCCCGTGCTGCACCCGGGGGAGGTCGAGCAGGTGTGCTTCGTCGTCGAGGAGGACGGCAAAGGCACGCCGGTGGTGGAAGACAGTGACGGGCGCGTCGTGTTCGGGGTGCTGGGGATCGGCTGGAGGACGGAGATGGGCAATAGGGGGTTCTTGGCTACGGGCAAGCTGGGCGCTAGGAATACACGATAAGGAGCAGAGCTCCGTGAAGGCATTGTTGTATTTCACGCGACAAGTCGGCGACCATTGAAGATACCCCTATTTACAAGTGAGAATCGAATGGTTATCTCTTGGCATGAAGATGCGACTGGACGTAGCTAATCATGTAATATACGGACGCTTGATAACTCCTACGATGTTTCCCATACCAAGAACAGGCTAACCTAGTGACAACCAATGAATATGTACCATTTTGAATTGTTATCTCTTGAGCGCTCAAGAGGTACAACATGTGTAGCGAAACTGTTTTCCACAGAACGACCCAAGATCTAGAAGTGCTCGTGCCAAGTTGCTCGTGCCAAGATCTAATCGATCAAAGAACCCGATCTGATAGTGTTCCATCCGTGGGTAAAATTGTACAACAACCAGGCATCAACAGTGCAAATCGTCTATGCGTATCTACAATTGATAGATGCCAAGAAGTGAGGTCTGATAGATGTGCGCCACTCTCCGCAAAAAGGGGTGTATTGGGCTTTCTCTGAACGGGGGTTTCAACTAAATCCGAGCGCTCAATTGGCGACTATCTGTTGAGTCATGCCTATTTCAGTGTTGTCACCATTCCTGGTCTGTTACCGATTAGTTACGACACCAACGTGTGTCGTGTGCCATCTTCTCAAGAGCATCCCTCAAGAACCTTATCAGAGCCAACTTAATTAGAACTCCTAGGTTTTGCAGTTTTTCTGTCTATTTCTTCCATTCTCTAATTGAACTTATCACACCTACTCCCACATGTCACACCTCCTCATGTTGGTTTCGACGTACTCACTTCGCATGTGGCCACCGCCGGGGCCTTGATCTTACGTGGCTGGTTGATTAGGCAGATTGATATATATCTCCGAGGCAGACGGCTTCAACTCAGTTCTAGCGGAACGTCCATTTCCGATATTTCATCCCAAGTTTAAGGGATAAAAGGGTTTCGAGGTTACCATATCAGCTGAGGGTTATATAGTTTACCGAGTGAGAGGAACCGGTCCGAGCCATAACCATAAACAGCCCTCAACTTTCAGCTGAGCTTGCGGTTGGAATGAGTGATAGAGAGCAAGCGTGAGGGTGAGAGAACAACGGGCAACTACACCCGCGTTTCTCACCCAGTTCGTCGGCGGATCGTTCTTTGCATCATACATATAAATAGTTAAGCCCACCCCTCTTCCCGGGGCCGATACGGCTGAGCGAAACGAACGCGTTGCTGTTGTCGTTTTCCGGCCAAGCAAGCTGGCAAGGATATTATTATATCACAGAGGTACTTGTAGATCCAAACGGGGTGGCTTGGGCCGGACTAAACCTTGAAAGAAGGAGCTTGAGGGAGGTGCAGTGGTAGCCAGGGGGGAGCCAGCCCCGTTCAGCTCGGGCTCATTATCTTGATCTCATTGGATACCGGGTAGGACGAGAGTCAGTACTTTTTACGGGAAACCGAAAAACAAGAGTTCCGACTACATACGGGGGGTTTGGTTCTCCATGGTTGGGCTTGAAGTTGTGTTGGCTGTGTTGCAGCCCGCGTACCTGCGTTGCACATCCACGACGCTGTAACCCTTATTAACAGGGGCCGCGTTAAGGGTTAAGGAACAAACGTGGTTTACACGTCATGACGGGGAACACAGAGCAGTGACTGAGTCAGTGTTCGGTTAGCCGGAAAGTCCCAGACACAACAACAACAACAACCGCGTCGGATCTGTATACTAGTAGCCGTTGGGATAAGAAAAAATGCTGCTAAAAATGCACCCACGATGGATGGATGGGGCTCTGTTTGTCATGACTCGGGAGTGACCACTTGAGGGACGTTTCAGTTTTCCTTTTTTCTTTCTTTCTCCAATTACGCATGACAGATGCCGCAGATGCTTGGACGAAAAGGACCCTTCAAGTCTCGCAGATGAAAGAGACAGGCCGAAATCTCGTAAAGAGCACCGTCGTCGTTGCACATAATCAATATGTTCGAGATGACTGTAACGGCTATAGCTAGGCAGCTAGGCAGCTAGGCAGCTAGGCAGCTAGGCAGCTAGGGCCTCTCTATTTTAGGCGACTCGCTCGTGACGACGCAAGTTCGGACTTGACGAAAAGTGAACCATACTAACGGACAGTAGGGCATTTGGGGCCGTGCCGTGGGCATCAGAACTTTCTTTCGAGGAGCTTCACGTCGACTGCTATTTGCTATATGCAGGTATCACGTGTCTCCCGGTAGGGTAAGCGCATTATAATTATCGAAGAATCAAATGTTGCTGTCCCACAAGCAGCAGGTTGACGTGACGCAAACCGGGGATAGCCCTGTTCGCTCCCCTACCCGTCTGCTGGTTACACATTTTGGATTCTGTCAAGCGATCTAGATTAATCTATCGCGTGAAGGTGGCTTAGACAAACGCGACGTGGCGCGCCATACAGCATGGCCAGAACAAGATTGTCCTTCCTCTTTGAACATTTGTTGATCATGCCCACCCGTTATATCGTCGCTACTGGTTCTTATGCCCAATGCTTTCCGGCACCCGCTACCTTTCTCTGCATATTTGTTTACACACTTTGGCTACATGCTTGCCGTACGGAGTAGTAATGGAGGGAAAGTGATAGGTCGCGTGTCCCATGCTTCCGTTGGATCCGTCTTTTGCATTGGTTGGCTGGCAAACATGTTGATCCAATACAGATCAAGCAATTTTCTATACTCCTCCCTTGACCTGCAGAACGGGGCACCACAATCTTCCAGGGGCAGACAGATATTGGGCATCGTACAGTATCTACCAAGAAGACCGCAGATCGCCCATGTTATCACTCGCAGCAGCGGATCTCCGCCGCCCCTCGTCCAGGTGCGTGCCAGGTCCCAAAAGCTCAGGCGCTCTTACATTGAAAAGCCGCCCACGGACCATCTTTGGTGCCCATAGAATATGTAGAAGAAGTAGGGGTCGTTGGGATCTGCGCGAGGCGCAATACGTCACACTGGCCTGCACGCCGTCTGAAGAAACACATTCCCAGCGAACCGTTGCTTTCTGCTGCTGCCGAGTGATGAGTAATACCTACCTGCTGCCTGGCAGCGACCAGTTATTTATGATTACTGCCCGAAATCTCCTTCAATCCAGGAACAGCGGCAGGCACTTTTTACCCCTGACTAGCTATACTACTAGGCTATTGGTTCAGTTGGTTCCCCTTTCGCTGCCGATGTCCGGACCGTCATCATCCATCCAGAAAGGTGCAACTGCAGAACCGGTTCTGCCGTTCGTGCTGGCTACGCTAGGGGCTCCAAGCTCACCGCTTTCTTCCCCTTCTTGACGATGTATCTCTCTCACTGGCACCGACATAAGATACCGATCGGTGCTTCTGGATAGGAGGAATATCACACACGAGTTCAGACTTGATCTGCGAGTCGCCGGATCGGGCTTGCAATACGTGGTTTAGCATGTAATGGGCCATAGGAGGCAGTATTTGAAACATACAACAGCGGTTGCTAGCCAGGGGTATCTGCAGCGGCGTGCTTACTCGGATTAGCCTAGTCATTGCTGCCGTGCCCTGCCCTGTAAATGGTGTACGGGCGTGGGAGAACGTTGAAACGTAAAACTTCAGGCAGAAAAATATATTGACTGCATTCATGCACTGCATCGAATACACTTGCAGACAAGGCTCAACGCTATGGTCGTCGGCCTCTCATGCTCAAGCTCGATCTTGGCCTACTGTAAGGTTTTTGATCCCTGAGATACCGATTTAGATTCGGTGACAGATGGATTGACGGCTTTTCACGATGGCGAAGGATTGACGTCCACTTCGACTGTACCGGTCCCCACTACACTCGGGGCCCCTTCAGGCGGACCCCATGGCAGGAGACTCAACTGAAAGGCCAGCCTAGAAAGAGACGTCTCTCCGACTCTCCGAGGAGCTCAAATACGAGATTTCTTCCTCGGGCCAGGATGAAAAGAGGGTGCAGGTATGGTGCAATGTGTTCGTTTGTGCCTGTACGGAGCATGTACGGTATGGTATGTATGTAAGTCACCGATTGGGAAGCAAACCCACGTCGGTGCCCAGACTGACATACATACATATGTAGGATCCTTACGACATGCCTACCTTGTCAACACCTGCCGCCCACACATGCACCGAAGACAGTAGACAGGAGACAGGAAAGGGGACGAACGGATGGATTCGCGGATGGATGGGCGCATCGGGTATTTTGATCTGGTGCTCGTTTGGAGGCTGAATTATAACTGTCAGGCACAGAGCACTGGCTAGAGGCTAGGGATATATTGGCTGACTTGGCTCAATTTTTGCCCGATAAGGAAAAACGTCATTGCGCCAGCCAACCAACGTGCGCCGCGGGCGGTAGCTTAGTGCCTATGTATGTAGAGATGTACCTAAGGTAATGTATCATATGTTTCTTCCACACCCATGCTCATAGATACATCCCCATTGATGGGTGCAGAACTGAACAAGACAGAACAATTTCAACGTGATGGTGTGGCTGCAGATGGTGTCTATACACATAGAATGCCAGAGTGTCAGTCTACTACACTCGATGGTTCCGACCCAGACGTGGCAGCACCCAGGCCGTTTTTATCGTCGAGGCCTCCCGCTCTCTGTCACAGTAGGCAGCCGTGCCGACGACCGAACGTAACGCTACCGGCCTTCTTGGGAAAGCGCTGAAGCAACGGCGTTGACCAGTAGCCAGATCGACAACGGGGGATTTTCCTCACAAATTTAGTGAGAAAATGGGCTTGCTGGGTGCTAGGTTTTAATCTAGGTAGGGCCACAGGTACTGTAGGTAGCATTGGTCACGGGGTTCAGCGGTCGCCGTTCTCCGTTCAGGGGATCCAGGGGAAGGGGAGAAAGAGGGAAGAGAGAGAAAAAGGCACTGATAAATTTAGGAGCGGGTGGGTGATCTTACTAACTGCTAGCGCTGCAAGCCCCCCCAACCGTCCGTCCACTTCTTGGGAAACCTCCCATTCCCAGGAGCTACTGCTACTGGATGGACAGGAGCATTAATTAGACTGATGGGTTGCACTCTTTTATCATTTATTATTTTACTTGCTCATCCCTTGGATTTGACCCCGACTTGTTGTTTCTTTGAGGTTGTACAGCAGCTGACCGAACCATGCCGTTAGTAGAAAGGGAAGATGCTATGTTTTCTCGATTTGTCGAACGATGTCGGTTCCGCTGTTTAACTGTTTCGGTCCCCGGGCATATCGAAGTACGGATCTGGTACGGGCATGCCTATCAACAACAGTGCTTTGGCTGTCCACCGGCTTTTCCATCTATCCACATCACACAGGAAACATACGTGTGTAGATTGCATGTAGCAAATGGATCACAGTCGGGTCCAAGACGGTTTTCTTCCCCTCGCAGGTGCAGTGGACAGTACAGTAGTACCTACAATGTCCTTTCATACATACATATTTACATGGCAAAATGGTCGGCAACCGAACCAGGTGCCATCACTATTTCGGGGGCCGTGGAATATTGACAGTGCCCGTACGTCCCTACATGTAGCCACATCAATACATAAAGTAATCATGATGCACATTACAGACAGACCCCAGCATTACCTGGTATGTACTGTAAAAGCACCAGCGCAACCCAATTCACGTTCACGATGCAGCTAAAAAGTGAGTCTGGGTGGAAGGTTGCACTAGCAGAGCCCAACTAAAAGCAAGGGTGCAGGGGTCCCAGGTCGCCCAAGGATCCAAGGCTCGCAAGGATGGGAATGGGATGAAAAGGAAAAGATGAAAGATGAAAGCCGCATCAACCATCACAACTCGACCGCTTCGCACTCCACCTCCTCTATCAAGCCGGCTAGGGGATGCGTCCAGGCTATCGACTCGCACATTACCCACACTGCCCACTGCCCACTGCCCACCACATCCCTCGGTAGCGCTACTCTGTACTATGCGCATGGGCTGGCTGGCTTTGGGTTGGTTCGCTATCCATGTTCGTCCAAAGCGGTGGTATTTGACGTGGTAGTGATACTGTAGTTTTGTACTGTACTGTACTGGTCTGTCTGCCTGCCTGTCTGTCTGCTGCCCCCCCAGTGTGCCCCCCTACCCAAACTACCCAAAGGAGGTGGTGGTAGTAGTGGTGGTGTGGACTGATTTCGCTTGACAACAACCTCCCCCGAAGTCGATACTCCCACTTTCGACTCGCACTCCCTCTCTCCCAGCAAGCCCCCCCCCAATTCGATGCTCCTACTTCACTCACTGCATGACTTGAACCCCCCTACCGCCTTGATTATATCATTGGATTTGCACCCAGGACGTCGCATCGACGCACACTGATGCGCAACGCCAACTTGCCGTTTCTTGGATATCGACGTTCCTGACCACTGTTGTCCAATCGAAGAGACCGGCTATTCGAGGCCCCAACGACAGACAGCACTACCGCCAGGGGGTCGAGGAAAAAAACATAATTGCTCCTGAATGGATGCAGGCTAAAGCTGGGCGTGCATCACAGCCGCATGAGAACGTGGAAAAGTACTTGAGTACTTGATTTCCCAGACTTCACCCTTCACAGGTTGCAACCCTTCTGTAAAACTGCAAACAAACAAAAAGAGACAGGGCCAAGCAAAACACCGAGATAGACAACTTCTTTAGCTGTAACAAGTCTTGTGACTGCCGAAAAGTAACAAGCCTCCTCGTTGCGACCGCCATACTCGACAAACCGGAAGTCGTCGTCCCCCTCTGTTGACTACGATTGGCTCTACTTATCACCGTCGACAAGACAAACGCGAGACGAGTCCTTGTTCCCCTCCATTGCACCGCATTTTGCCAGATGCCCACTTGGTTGCATCGGGCTTGACGATCTTATCCTCTGCATTTGATTGCTCCTCTTCTGCCTCGACTGAGGGTTTTATAACAGAACGATCCTTCGCCTAACCCTCAAGCTCTTGGGTCACAAAGCAACCTGCCCACGGAAAGGCCCTCGGGTTCTCTCGACTAACCCACCCCCCGAAACAGCCCACAGTTCTTGCTGCGAGTGACGCCCAACAAGACCAATTGTCGATACCACTTTGCTGGAGGGGAAAAAAGCCAAGAGAATAGCCGACATTCTCGAATGCCTCTATTTTAACCGTTTCGCACCATATATCATCTGGCCAATTTCCACTGGCGGTGTCATTCTAGAGCAGAGAGGGAGCTGACTCTCCCTATTACTTGACATGCTATGGAGGGCAACGCTCCGGCTCCGCTTGCCGATTACTTTTGGATCGCAGGCATAGAGACGATTTCGTACCAGGATTTCCTCCCACTATCCACGCCTACACAGGTCGACTCGACAATTACCGAAGATGGCGAGCCAGAAGAAGAAGAAAGCCCCAGCCGCGAAAGTCTTGGATCACCTCCTCCAAAAGCCACTACCGCACGCCATTCGAGGCAAAACTCAGGCAACCGACTTTCCAAATCATCGGTACATACTTTAGAAGAGGTGGACGGGAATACGAGGAGCAATAGGAGCAGTGCCACGATACGTCCCAACCCAACTCCTGGGGCCGCCAGCAACGAAGGATTCGGGAACTTTCTGGCAGACTTTGACTTTGACAAAGCTCTCTTCAAGTTTGCCGCCGAGAGAGAGAACTTCCTCGAAGATCTTAGTTTCAGTGCCGGCGCCAAAACACATTCGCGTCCGCCTATGGTCAATCCAAGGACCGAACGCATCAAGGCCGATTCCAATGGGCGGATGAGCCCTCTGAAGAGCATTCGTGGGAGCATCCGAGGAAGCATACGGCGCGGCATTAGCTTCAAAGATATGAACAGCGCGCGCAAAGCGCCAATCACCCCGAAAGCTCGTATGACCCCCCTTGACCCCCCCTTCTCCCCTTCTAATACCAGTTCCTTACAATATGATACTGCAGCTTCGATCCGCACTACTAAGCGACTCAGTAACTACAATTCTGTTATACCGCCCCCTGAGCCGCTCAACTTAGATCCGGACATGCACCCTTTAAAGCGACGCTTCGAACCCGAACTGCTTGATCGGTACCCTCCTCGCGACGCGACAGAGGAACTGACCAGGAGAGGCAAATTTCCAGATTATGTGCCCATGTTTGCCTTCCCAAACGACATACAGATTGTTTCCTCCGATGATCGGCCTCGATCAACCTGGCACGGCTTCACAATGACGTCGGATGATAACTCTAAGATATACGGCATCACCGTCATTGTTTGGACCGCGGTGCCGGCGGACATTGCTGAAGATATCGAGAGAAGATGTGAGCAGTGGAGACAGAATCACATGACAGAGGAAGAGCGAGAACTCGCCGCCAGCTTGGGTGCACGACTGGCAGCCGAAAGGGCACACCTCTCCCAATTACTTGCCAAATTACCGACCATCCCATCTGGATCCGCCGCCCGGGATACTTTGGATGAGCAAATCAGCTCAGTTGAAGAGAAGATCAGCTTGATGACGGAAATGCTGCGACCCCTGAGACATGGTGCTGCTTCCAAAATCGACGGCTTGACCGCGGGCGAGAGCGGTCTGTGGACGCCGCGCGCGTTCGGTATACTTGGGAGAGATCTCAGTAGACTGACCTTCTGGAAAGACTGGTTAAGAGCCGTGATCGTCCCCATGACCGACGGTGCTCTTCTGCGTATACCCGCGACTTCGCCGCGAGTTGGCAGATGGCAGCCTCTGGAGCGTTATATCGTTAACCTGTGTGCTGAGGCATTCAGCCCACTGGGATCCAAGACTCAGGTCGAGATAGGCGTGCGCGAGCTTCGATTGTATGCGCGAAAAGAGGCCGAGAACGAGCTTCCTCAATCTCGAAGTACCGACATCTTCGCCCTCTTTAGATCGCTGTCTTTGGAGAACATTGTTGCACTATTCGAGTATGCTATGTCCGAATCCCGCATCATCTTCCTCAGCTCGCATACAGCGATGCTGCATCTTGCCTGTCATGCCCTTGCCAACTTGCTGTATCCCATGCAATGGGCGAGTATCTTTATCCCCATTCTCCCGGCCCGGCTGTTGTCTGCGCTAGATGCACCGTGCCCATACATAGTGGGTATTGAAAGGAGGTACGACAATATCGAGCTTCCCGAGGATGACTATGTTTTGGTGGATCTGGACAGAGACACGATTGATGCGACTTCTCAACCTCATCGGCTACCCAAACAGATCCGACGCAAACTGATGTCTCTCCTTCAGTTGGCAGCACCTCACAGTCTTCGCTACGGTGTTCCTGCCGGGCCACCCCCTTATGCGATGGAATCCTTCCCATACGATGCATTCTCGGCGGAAAATGCCGCCATCTTCGACGAAAGAGCTACGCCTAGCACGTTAGGGAAGTGGGTTTCGCAGAACTCTTCGACATTCGGGGAGCCCGACTCTACAGATATTCCCAAGGCGCCGTTGTTCAATACATTCAGTCATACCAAACCAGTTGCGCCTGAGCGTCCAGCAACCAGCAAGTCCAACAAGACAAGCCCTCCCAATTCGGTGTCGCCGATATCGGTCAACTTTCCACAGATGCCCACTACACCAATATCACGAAATGATTCGGGCTTCGCACTTGCGGCGACGCTGAAGGAGAAGCGATCTGCTGGCAATTTCGAAGAAAAGGCGCGAAGAAGTTCGTCATTCGGGCAGCCTCCCACGCATCGACCCAACATGCCATTCCTAAACGGGCACCAGGCCAATCTTTCTATTTCAGCCATCTCAGTAGACTCCAAGTCTTCGTATGGCGGCTATGCCCCGTCTACTTATGCACAGTCTACCATAGCAGCCTCGACCATCATGCCGAACATGCTAGTGCAGCCTGTGCACAACACTGAGACAACAGTGTGGGTCGAGGGCCATTGTTTCGAATTCAATGCTTACGATGGCATGTCACAATGCTCAGTTTGTGACGAACGGCCGGAAGGGGATGGGATTTATAAATGCCAGGGATGCACTGCTGTGTCCCATGGACGTTGTCTAGGCTGTGTCTCGCTCATCTGCCCGGCAGCCTTCAACGCCGACAAAGTACGGGCTGCCTTCGTGCGTTGCCAAGCCAGTCTTCTTTACACGTATCGAAAGTATCTGGGCCGGCCAAGCAAGGACCAGAGAAACGGCGGTCAACTGTATGCCTTCGACATGAATGGCTTCATCAAAAGTATGCCGTACGATCAGCAAGAATACGGTACCATGATGAAAGAAACACAGAGTAAGCAGATCATCCCCCACGGCTTCAATTTGAGGATCTTCCACTAACATAGCCCCAGCTTTTAACGAGTTCATCCATGAACGAGAACTTAACCCAGCCACGAATCCCTCTGTCCGGCTGTTCGATGAAATAATCCTGGCCAAGAAGGCAAGGGGTAAACCGGGACTCACAGGACTGTCTAGGCTGTCCACTATCAGGGCATCCCACGGGCTTTCTCACTCACTTGCGGGGATGCATGGATCATCCAAAAACACCAAGCCCCAAGGCTATCTCAGCGATACTTTTGACCATATCTGGAGGACTGCTTCTGTGCCACTCCCCAATGCCAAGTTTGATGGCGACTACAGGGCCATCACAACAAGGATACCCAGCAAACTGGACCGGTCCTTGATGAAGGAACCTCGGGCTATCGAGGGCGTCCCGCGACCTGAACAGCGCAAAAGGGGCTTGATAAGGAAGCAAGTTCCCAGTATGATGATGGTCTCATCTCCCATATCACCGGTGTCGCCCAACGGCACTCGCTGATCATGCATGTGAAACACTGCGTTTGATCGGGTTATAGATCAAGCCACGGGGCCATCTGCAACGCACGCCGTACTTCGCACAGCAAATCGATTCTGGTTTTCTGCCTATTGATGTTCTTTTGATGCTTTGGTACCACCCTACCTTGTACCACTACAGCGAATATTTTTATTGCAGTAGCCCCGGCCAGCCCTAGGTAGAGAGAATAAGAGGGCTTTTTATTATGTCACTTGATGCGAGCGACATAGATGTACGATGGGCTTTATTTGGCCGTGTCAGTCAAAGGCGGAAAATTCCAAAAGACAGATCACCGATGATAATGTTTACACCCTCACCCGCCATCACGGCCCGTGTTGCGTAAGAGCAGAAAAACACGGGGGTTCGGATTGCGTATCAATACCCTCGGGCGTTGGGTTATGGGGAGCGCGCATCAAAGTTTTGATATTTCAAGGCATTCTTGTTGTTTATTTGCTTTCCACCACCTGGATTCGGGCACCCCCGGGGCTGGGGGAGCATATAGAGAGCAGGAAGGAGGGAGGCTATTTGAATAAGGCCAAGCAGACGATTCACCTGGGAGATGGATGGGATCAGAAGAAAAGTAGAGGACCAACTGCCGCCATCCTCTTGAGAAGCAACATTTAGAAAGCGCAGCATTCAGGATTAATGTCTGGTTATACTTTTAATGGTATATCGAGCCTCGTATTGGCTGTGAAACGTCGGATATTCTCCCGTCATAGTGGCGTAAACATGCACTCTCCGCGTATTACTCTACTTATTGCTTGTGATACTCTATTGAAGTTCTTATTCATAAAACGCAGGGGGTATACTATAACCAATGTATTGTTTTCCGCCAGCCACAACCCATCATATTTCAAATTTATCTACATGTATCTCTGGTGTGCATGGGTCTGCATGTGTTGGGCATCCGCTAAAGACAGTCCGTAACGCTCAGCGGGTATGGGTGCCCTCAGCCCAACTCTAGAATACATGGTCGTCGCTGGTGTCTCTCGAAAAACCCATTGCCTGCCCGTTCCTTTCCGGCGCACAATGACACGGACGAACGATCATATACACAGGTGATAGAAGATAATAAAAAAGAAGAACAATATAACGCCGTCCATAAACCATGTTTGTTTGTATTGTATCTCCGCTTCATGAACCACCAGGACCGCCACCACCTTCTTGCGGTTTAGGTTTGCTGGGCTTGGGCTGCTTCTCGTATGCATTTGGGCTCGGCCGCCTCGTCGGTTTCCTGTTCCCGCGTCTCTGGTGGCGTCCGTCGCAGTGGCTGTTGTTGTCGTCGCCCTCCCCGTCGTTGTGGTCGTGATCATGATCGCCGTGCTTGTGGCCCCGGTTCTTCTTCCCCTTGCTGCTCCCCTTGCCCACGCGGTCCGCGTCCCCTCGGTGGCCCATGCCCGAGTCCGAATCGGAGTCCGAGGAGGACGACGAGGAAGAGTCGTCCTCGCTGCTGCTCTCCCCCACCTCCCGCGGCTTGTGGTAGATACAGCACACCTTGCTGCTCTTGCGCCCCAGGCCTTCGTTGTCCACGGTGCCCTCGGCCCACTGCACGTGGGGGCCGCCGTCGGCGCTGCTGCTGCTGCTCGGGCCGCCGCGGAGACGCAGGATGGCGTGCGGTTCGGCGGGCTCGCCCGAGGACGTCGAGCTTATGGTGACGGTCTGCGAGGTGGTTCCAGGCGCGCGGTTGTTGCTACCGCCGCCACCTTGTGGATTTGAACTCGACATTTTTGTTTTCTTGTCTTGTTTGTCTTCCAAAGGTTGACTCTCTCTTAGGTCGATCGATCCCGTCCTCCCTCTCAGTGGGGCCGAAGTCTGTATGTGTTTGTACGTAGGGTGCAGTGGGTGAATTATTCAGCCGTTTAATCTGTGGGATGACTAGGGAGAGAGGGGGGGGGGGGGGGGCGAAAGAGTTGGTACAGAGTGAAGAATCTGGTCGCAGTGTCAGATTGTATTGCTCAACGAGGTGGGCAAGTCAAGAATCCCATATGCATAAATCGAAAGTTGATTTGGAATCCCTTCCCTGCCCCCCCCCCCCCCCCGTTATTTTTTGCCCCGCGTCATTGTTCGGCTTTTAGCTTTTAGGGACTTACTTGGGGACTTGGCAAGGGTCCTGAAAGTCTGGGACGATCAGATCAAGCAGGAGCTAATCGCCAAGCTTCCATAACATTGGACGGATGTACACAATATTGAACTGGCCAACCATTTGATATTTGATTTCTCTTCAACACACACAGGTCTTCTATAATACAACATTCATACAGTATTATTATCATTGTGTCTTGTACATGAGTTGCGAATGGCATTTCAGCCCGTCTGGACCCGTCTTACGCTCTTCTCCAGCTTCTTTTGCCCCTTCATGCTCTTGCGAGGTCTCTGCCTCTGCTGAGCAACCGTGACCAAAGGCTTGTTCAACAACCATCCGTTCAACGGTTTGCGGCATCCAATAAACTTGCCCTCGGGACTATAAACGTCGACGATGGGCCAGTTTGGCTCGTCATTTGCCTTGATCGGAATCGCTGCTACACGCGGTGGCACGTAGCTCATTTTTCTTTTGCTCGGATCCTCCGCAATCGATTCCAGCCTCTCTAGGGCAGACAGCACCTTCGGACTTTCCGCTTCTGCTCCTAATTCGGTTTCCGGTTGATCCCGAGATGATGATGACTCCATGCGCGACATGTCCTCTTCAACTGGCGCTGGCGCTGGCCTGCTATAGAGATCCTTCTTCCGCACCTGCGCCACCACCTCGACCCAGCCGACACCTTCGATAAGAATGTCTGTCGCCAGGACACAGTACGGCAGACGATCCACCTTCAAGCCCACGGCATCCCTCCTCGTGATAGGACCAGACCGTTCCTTGGTCACGTCCCACTTGAGCGGGTACGAGCCGGCTAACTTGATCGCTTCGCCAGTTCCAGGCGTTGTGATAGTATCGACATTTAGCTCACTAACTTGTCGCTGAAGCTCGTCCGCCTTTTCGGTCGCTGTCAAGTGAGGCTGGATAGGCGTGAATGCGTATGACAGCACAATCGGCCCAGGAACCCGGGGTGTGATTCGAATGAGCCCGCCCAGCAGAATCGACTTGCCCTGCTTGACGACCATTTGCTCCGGTACAATGCGGGATTTCATGATTAGTTGTGAGTGGTGTTCCGGCCGGACATACTTCTCCAACCCTGTTCTTTCCACGCCAGGTAAATCAATGAGCTCTCCACGCCCATTTCCAAATGGAACACGGATTGGTGATGCTGTCGTCCCTGGAAGATCCGAGACCAACGGCATGGCCGGGTACTGGCTCTCAAGTGCAGCAGGAGGTAGAAGAGAAAGCTCGTCCATGTCCTCATCCTCCATTTTGGCGCCCAAGTCTGACGCCGGATCCCCGGAACCTGCTATCTCTGCAGAAGTCGAGTCTGTTTTGTTGACCTCTTTCCCATACATGTCGATCGAAATCTGGTGGCGACTCGGGTCCCAGTCCATCCGCCCCTTGGGGAAGACAGCTTCAAACAACTGACTCTTGCCGACATTGACCTTGCCAACCATCCAGCCGGCACCACCACGCTTCCAGATATCTTCTTTGAGCTCCTTCGTCCACCAGCTCCTCCTGGCGCTAACACAGCGGATGTTGCCCAGACGCAACTCCCTTCCCGCTCTTCCTAGGGCATCTCGTAGCACTTCTCTGAGGTACGGCACCAGCCTGTCGACCTGAGGCTTGGTGGCGCCAAGAAGGTCTGATCTAGTGATGATGAAGCTCATCTCCGTCTTCTGGTTGTGGAAGAACTTGCCAGTCTTGGACCGGCGATTCTTTGTCCGCAATGGCATAAGATCCAGGAGTTGGTGGATCTGCGGCAAGATGGACATAGGGAAGTCGGCGGCGTCAAGGACGTGGTACACATGATTATACTTGTAAGGAGACTCGGCAAGCGTATCTCGGATCGAGTCCATGGTAGGGTGAAAAATGGAGTTTCCAGTTTGGTGATGCATAAGATTATGGCAGCGGTCGCACAGGGGCACTTTCAGGGGCCTCTCTTGAGCTACGATCAAAGATGTCAATCACAAGTTCCGGACAGCCATTCTAGGGGTGGTATCATACGTTCACCTTCTGGCTGGGCTGCTAAAGTAGGAGCAATGTCCTCGGCGTCCAAGCCAAGCTTTTCTAAGTCGGCCTCGTTAAATCGTGAGAGTACATCTTGATACACTGCTTCCTCTTCGCGCTCCTTCACAGCCCGCTTACTCCTAGACTTTTCCAGGCCCAAGTACCAGCGCACAGCTTTTCTACCCAGATCATAGTACCCAGGCTGGTCCGATGCGAAAGTTTGCGACAATGCGCCGCATCCTGTGCACTGGGTAGGAAGATTCCGTATAGGCACAGGGTCAGACTCGGGCGCCTCTAACGGTTCTGTCAAAGCACTATCGGTAGGCTCAGCTTGTGTCTGCAGGCATCGCCGCGGGGTCTTCCACGATGGAGGTCGGGCTGGGAAGGTGGCACGGGGTCGAGACAGATTATGATTGTGGCGGTTGCCAAAGGCCGGGCACAGGAATAACGGTATTTGAAGAGAAGTGGATCGCTCAGCGGTCCTCAAAGAAGAGCCGAGCCATTTGGTAGATATGGCACGGTGCATCTTTGGCGATACTCGACTTGGAGTAGGGTATCTAAGAAGAAGAAGATGATGTCAATCCCACCAAGAGAATCCGATGCGAAGCTCCCAAAATTTCTGGGCTCAAATAAAGTCCATGTTATCGGCAGTGATAAGAGGGGCCCAGAGAGCTGAGAGCCAAAGAGCTAACAGGGAGGGGTGGCGCCGCCAATCCCAGCAGCCCAAGAGCTGCTTTCGAGCGCTAAGTCCCCTAAAAAAAGGTAACAAGAGCACCTGGCACCGCTGCAGGATCAATCTTCGGGCCGTATTCAATTGCGGGAGCTGGGAAATTTATCGATTTGCGACTGTACATCATCATCAACCCCCATGCGACGACAGTGACATAGCTACAGACCATAATTCACTGTTTGAGAGGAGCATCGTTGCTCCAATTCAGTCAAGATGGTGAACCCGGGAAAGCGTATGAACATATTAAAGACTGTAAGTTGCCACTGCAATCGCAATTGTAATTTTATGCCACAGAAACAGCTTGCTAACTAATTCGCTGCAGAAGGTATATTTTGTCCCGAAAGAACAGACCGGTCAACTCAACGCACGAACGAAGGCGATATTGACATCGACGACAGCTCTTGAACTTACGGCATGGCCCCGGCGCGGCGATCCTCCCTTCGGAGATCTCCAGATTACATATGGACTTCGCTTTAAGGTGGAATGATGGACACATGGGACCCAGGTATGAATGGCTGGCCGACCGGTTTTGGTTATACACAGAAAAACGAAGGAGCACCATTCTGACGGAGGCGTGAAATCAGGAAATTCTGGAAAGACTGTCTACCACGCCTTAAATTCTGGAACCCGGCGGTGCCCATGATCATCAACCGATCCTCGAATAACGCCGGCCCCGCCACCCTCTCCATCTACTTCCGGCAAGCGGCGGCGGCGGCCGCCACGCCCACACCAGCCGCCTCGGCGGGAGCCTCCAAATTCCACATCACGCCGCTGGCGCAGCAGCCGCGCTCGAGCACGACCAACGAGAGCCCAGCGCCCGCGCCTGCCGAAGGGGAGCGCGTCGTGACCATCGAGATGAAGCACCAGCACTCGGACGCCATCCTGCAGGAGTTCCTGCAGAAGACGGGCGCCACCGTCCTCAAGCCCAGCCCCGACGAGGAGAACGAGATGCGCCAGACCGAGGACCTCAAGGACCGCGCCGCCATCGACCGCTCCATCATGAAGAAGTTCATCGACGAAAAGCGCGCCGAGGAGAAGCTGCTGGCCCGCGCCCGCGAGGAGGCCGAGGCTATTCGTCTGGCCAACCAGTAAAGCAAAGTAAAGCAGCAAAAAGAATTAATCAACAAAGACAGGAATCTACTTACAGGGGGTGATCCCGTGGATGGGCCAGCAAGGAAGGAGTGGTTGATCAGGGGCTCGGTCGTCTCGGTTGCGTGTTAGTTGTGCAGAGCGAAACAAACAACAGCATCAACAATAGACTTGGGAACAGGCACTGCTACTACCTGTAATGTACGACAAAGTGTAGAATATTGCATATATATCGTGCGTGGACCAAACAAAAGGAACGGCGGATCAGCACGTTGTGTACAAAATGACAACAAAAATGCCATTATCAAAAAGTACAGCTATATAACCTAACGGCGAAGAACAATATTCAAACTATCCAGAAGAACAAGGCATATCCGTAACCGAATATATATCCACGTCTCATGACCAATTTCCGTATGGAAAGCTACAATATCGGGACAGAAAGCCTAGATATTTATTACCTACTTAAGTATTTAGATAAGGAGGACGAGTTACTCGCACGGGAGAACAATCACTCAGAAAATGGGTTCGGTTTGTTTGAATATTGCATTTAGTTATTCGTATCTCATACTGCGTTTCTCATGTCTGTATAGATCTTTCCCATCCATGTTACATTTACAAGGATTACCTCGACACAAACACATTCTTCCTTCTTTCTGGCCTCCAATTACCTAAAAGTAACGTAAAAAATAAAAGATATTGCCTGAACAGACCAGAAGGAAACGAAACTGTCATATATCGCCCGGGTATCGTTTCTCCCCCCTTTCCACAACCTCTTCCCTTATTCATCACCTGGTTGATGGTAAACATGAAACTCAACTCCATGCTTAAACCTCCGTCTCGACGTCAGGCTCACGCCCGTCCAGGGCCCCGAGCTTGGTGACGCGGCGAACGGCGTACTTGGCCTCGTCCTTGGCGAACTGGAGGTTGCGCATGGGCCTCCACTGCATGAGCCCGCGGTGCTGGCGGTGCAGGTCGCGGCTCTTGTTGCGGTAGTCCTTGTAGGCCGTGACGGGGTTCTTGCTGCTGCTGCTCTTGCGGCTGTGGCCCGAGCTGTTCGTCTGGTTCGTGGCCATCCGCGTCACCTCGGATCCTGCGCCGTCGACGCTGCTGCGCGACGGGTTGTACTGGGACGACGAAGTCCGGCGGTGGCCCGCCTGGGCTTCGTGATCGGGACCTGCCGTCTCGCCGTCGGCGATGCCCAGATCCGTGTCCTCGTGGCGGAGCCGGGTTGGCGACATGGGGTCACCGTGACTCGAGTCATCGTCTTCGTACATGTTCACCTCGTCATCCTCCTCGTCATCGCCGGCCTGGCCGCCCATGAACTGAATCGGATCCTTCCCGAAGGCGCCGCTCCAATCCGTACCGTCCTTGGCAAGCCACTTCCGCTTCTCCTCCTCGGAGGCGGTGGCTAGGACGTCGCGGCCCTGGGTCAGGGAGTCGTCGTGCAGCTTCTGGATGACTGGAGGAAGTTCCTTAGACACCTCCTCCTCGCGAACACCCTCGGCGTAGCACGCCTCCCAAGTCTCAATGGTCTCACGGGAGTCGTTGTCGCTGACGAAACGGAGATGGTCCCGATCGGTACCAGCCTTGAACTGGCCGCGGAACCGGAGACGACCGAGCTCCTCCATCTTGATATCAGGGATGGACTGGAAATTCTCCTCGGTGATGAAGTTCTGCGAAAAGCGCGTGCCGTTGTTGCATCGGAATATCGGAATGTCGAACTCCTGATCCTCACCGTCGACGATCTGCGACAACCACAGGGCTGCGTAGACATCGACATTTCGTCGACCACTGGAATGGAACTCGAAGAAGATAGGGGAGCGGTAGCGGTGACGAACGGGCAGCCTAGGTCTGTAGTTCTTGTCATCGCCGTTGATGTTCCAGCTCATGAGACCCTCCTCAACGTTGCACTGCTCCCTTTTAATCATTCCGGAGCTTCCACCGGTTCGAAGTCGAAGCTTGACCTTGCCCTTATCGGTGTAGGTTGAAGTGATCTGGTCCGACGTGAACTCGAAAGTACCAACCTCCCATCCAAGCTGGGGCGGGGGTAATTTCAGCTCCACGGAACGGAACAGGAGTGAGATTCGGATTCGACCAAAGCCTACTCCACCATCCAGGGGATACCATCGGGTAGACTGTTCGATGGTTAGTGTCGTTTCGAATTGTCCATTATTAGATTATAACTTACTTGACTAGCTGTCTGCAACACGTCGGTGAGCTTTAAAGGCACGACACCCAAGATGGGGTCATGCTGTCGGTTCCGAGAGTCGCGGACAGTAACCGTAACGATAGCAGACTTCCAATCGCGTACGAAGCGCTCCGTACCAGCATTGAAGATGGGCTTGGAGGAGACGACCTTGGTTCGTGTCTTATAAACCAACTCATCGTTCAGCAGAACCGTGCAGTAAGGGCTGGGCAGCTTCTTGCTGGACTCCTCCTTGATCTCGCCGGCGTCCTGGGCAGGCTCATACTCCTTGCCGCCCTTCCGCTTGCCGCCCTCGGAGCCCTTGACATTGGCAAGCTCAAGGTTGACGATCTGGTGGACGACGATGGAGAGGATGCCCGAAGGCCAAAGAGGGTCTGGGGGAGTGTGAATAACGGCATCTTCCTGCGCCGTATCGATAGCGCCCACGTCGTCCTGCAACTCCTTCTTGTCACGGAGCTCGGTGGGGAGGTTGTGGTCCTTGCCATCCGTTCGCAGAGCCGCACGGAATTGTGTCTTGCCAAAGTAGCCGACCTCCCAGTGCAGCTCACCGGGCATCTCGCTGTCGGCCTTTACACCGCGCAGCTTCGAGATCTGCGAGTACATCTTGCCCGGGTGCTGAATCAGCTTTTGCATCGATAGCTCGACCTTGCCCACGACATCATCAGCAGAAGACCGGTCCGAATCCCAGAGTTCCATGGAGAGTTGTTCGTTGGCCTTAATGAGGTCGGTTGTGATCATAAGTGCGCAGGTTTCCTCGAACACAGGGTTCAGATCATCCTGGATGACACGAGTACAGTACATAGGCTTGCCAAACTTGGAGAAGCTGACAGTAACATACGGGTCAGAGCCACCACCCACGGAGCCACGGGCATCCTGCTTGGATAGTCCCGTTGCCTTGTGGATGCGGATGAATACTACTCCCATAGCGTTTGTTTCCTTTTGGATATCATCGCCTTGGAGCATTTTGCCCAGGTCGAGAGTCATGCTCTTGGGGGCGACATACATGCTGCAGGCAGTCTTGACAGCCCAGTTGACGAAGTTGGAGATCACGGGTAGGTTGAGAATGTTGACTCCACGCTCAATCATAGGGACACAGCCGGCTTGGACCTTGGGGACACCCATGAGGGTAAAGGTAACGGCTTTGAGAAACGGGGGCTCAGGGGTCATTTGCAGTCTCAGTCGCACAGTTCCGACCAAGCCAATAAGCTCAACCCCTAATAGTATGTCAGCAATGGTACTCACAATGGGGCGGTTTCAGTTGACTCACAAATAGGCAGAGGGACACCAAATAACCCCTTCATACCCAAGTAGAAAATCAACTGCATTCCCATGTTCTGAGGGTTGGTAGCGTTTCCACCAGACTTGGGCTTCGCATGATAAGCAAAAGAACACTCCAGGTTGTAGTAGTCACCGCCCTCCTCGTCAGCAGCAAGCTCTTGGGGGTCCTTGACCTTTTCGTTGTTCTTGTGCATTTCCTCCTTGATATCCTTCATGTGACCATCAGGAAGTGCGCGGAGGCTAAGGATTCGGATAGGGTTGTTTCCTTGCGAAATGTCGGCGACCTTGACGTTCTCGATGATACCAGGGACGGAGGCTTGCATAACGTCCTCGAGGGTATCCGCGACGCCCGCAAACATGTCGGGGTTGATCAGACCCCAAATGATGCCCATTAGCGTGTTCATCCACTCGACCGACTCAGGAATCAGGTTGGCGGTGGCGAACTCGCCACGCTTCTGCTCACTCGACCACTCAATATCGCGGCCCTGCCTAACCAGGTCTTTCATCCACAGGAAGACACCAGACGAAATGGCCATTCCTAAGGGGATCAGGCCCCAGAGCCTACCTCCCAAGAACTTCCCGATCAAGACGATACCAAAGAATATAGCAGCACAAAGGATAGTGGTCCGCTTCTCAATAATAGCGTACATGGGTTCGTAACTGACACTTGGTGTCGGGTGAAACAAAATGTTTGTCTTTTCGCCGTGAATCGGGACATCTGAAGTAGAGCCAGTGGCCACTGGATCCGGCGGGGCTGTGATATCCTGGGCTTCTCTATACTCTTCGCCAGACTGTGTGGCTTCTGTCTTGACCGTGGTCTCCTTGCCAAGATTTGCGTTCGGGACAGAGAGCTGATAAAATCGTGGCTATTAGAAAAGGCTGACAGGTGTCAGGGAAGAATGCAGACGCCATAGGACTTACCTTTGGGTTGTCCACAGCCTCCATGAAGTCCGTTTCGACATCGGTAATCTCAACCTCCTTCCCAGTCACGGGGTCTGTGACGATGCGGCCCTTGGGCTTCTTCACCTCGGGCTTGTGGTCCGTAACGCCTCCGTTTTTACCGGTTTCGATTTGAGCATCTCTTTGCCTCTTGTCGCGATCGAGGGAGGCAACGAATTCTTGAATGTTGGGTATGCGATTGCGACCGGAGTAGTGGCCACCAGGCTTGGCCTGCGGCTGCTCCTCTTGCTCCATGACGAGAGCTGGCTGTTGGGAGGTAATTCCAGCGAGATACTGTTGAGCCTGAGATTATTGCTTATTCTCAACCAAGGCGGGGAGTCGTGTGTTTCAGCATATGTCGCGCGAGAGAACGGCGAATGCGATTAATCTATAGAGATCGCAGCCATTGTGTTAGTTGGGAGCGCGAGTCAGTTTCATGACTTAGTATACAAACTATACATACCTCCTATTAGTTCTACGCAATTGCAACGTCAGTCAGTCGGTTCTTCTTTCCCGATTCAAAAGGCTTAGCACGGCTAGCAAACACTCTCGTCAGAGCCGTTCAGCTCTATGAGTCTTGTGTGGGAGTAGGAGCAAAAAATGGGACTCCGTTGAACACTGTATATTATGAAGGATATAAGGTATGGGGAGGGGGGATGGGGAGGGTAGCTGAGGGTCTATCTATCTACTTATGTATATATCTCCTTATGAAAAGGAAGACTAGGCTCATGGTGTGCCAGGATGGCGGATTGTTGCATCATCGTCAGTCCGTCAAACGCGTACTTGTCTTTCAGCAATTTCGATGTATGACGTAGGTGTGTCTTCCGGACTAGAAAGAATAAGTAGCCTTGAAGGAAGGGACAGTTGAAAGCTGGAGAACCAGGGGGGGGGTTGCGAAAACAAGCTTGTACAGGTGGATACTAACGCCTAAAAAGTCGATAGCTGAAAAAGAACTACCCCACGTCGCTGGGAGTTCTAGCCTTCTAGGCACTTTAGGGGGGACCACTGGGGGGACGCTCTAGGTGGTCGATCTGCTGATTGCTGCCACAGCTTGGGTCCTAAGTGCTAAAAGCAGGTTTCTATGACACAACCATTTTATATCACACAAGCAAGCAGCCGCCTGGCCAAACGAACAGAAGAAAGTATATAGAGGCTACCTACATGTACATACTTGCATACAACCAAATGAACAGCTAGCGAGTTGTTGGTTTGTTATGTATAACCTGGCACCATTCAAAGAAGAATGCAATTGATATTGAAATCTGAACTAAATCCATGTGGAAGGTGGACCAGCCGGGGGGGTAACTGCCCTTCCTCTTGAACACTGACACTCCCCTCCCCCCTCCCTTGTCCCACCAAGCGATCTACGACAAGGGTCTATATTTGCGTCATTGGTGCTGAGCAAAACCAAAAAACGCTTGCCCACTGCCATCGCGTCTCCCTTAGATTGACGCTGCCATTGCATCGATCACATCTGAGTGAGAGTGAGAGTGAGAGTGAGATGGATGCCACACCCCTCCCTCTATCGATCCTTCTCGTCCCGTAGATGCCCTATCCAGGAGGGCACAGGTATTTGTTTGTATGCTAAGAGTCTAGGTCGTTATATGACAGATGATCCACCTACTTGGCGCAGGGAGTCTTCATAGTATGCACTCGTCTCGGATAGATTGCACCTTTTTGTATTCATTATCATGTTATCGTCTGGCTTCGTTATATAGAAAAAACCAATGCATGTTTTACCGAACCCCGTGGTATCAACGAACGCAAGAACAACACCATCCGGACTCCTTCGTTTGCCTAGCGACATGCATCATCACCCAACACCACACGTCAGGTGGGGCTCTGAATATGCAACATGCTAATATATAAAATTGCCAAATAAATCGCTTTCAATTTCAATTGGTGACTAGGTCGGGCGGGATCGGAGTATCCCTCCTTGATCCCGTTTCGGGGTTGATGAGGTCCACCGACCCGAGCCGCCTGTCGTCCTTTGTCGTAACGACGACGGGGTATGCAGCAGCGACCGAAACCGTCGGCGTCTTCAAGTCCAGGTCTAAAAAGCTATGCGGCGTGGTGGCACGGCTGACCGACGAGACGCTGCTGAAGTCATCTGACATCTCCACGTCTACTTGACGCGCCGCCGCCTCGCTCTCCGACTCCGAGGCCTCGACACTGACCTTGACCGCAGTCAGCGGCTCCAACAAGAGGCGGTGCTTTTTGACGGGCAGTGCAATTTTAGGGGTTGTCGTGAGTGCTCCACCTGTTGCGGCCCTTACCGCCGCCATAGCCCCTCCCTCCTCGTCAGCACCACCATCCTCCCCCTCTTGGCCAATGGTCCATACCCATCTGCGCTTCTTCTCCTTTCTCTTGCGCTTCTTGATGCCGCTAGGACCGGGCGAAGAAATCGTCGGGGTCTCCGTCCCGAGACCGGCCATCCTCCTCCGCATTTCCTCAAAGGGGCCCGGTGTCTGCCCCCCGTCGCGCGTTTCGTCTCCCGAGTACGCCATGGTAAGGTCTAGAGACATCTCCGCATCCTCGGCGATGGGAGACGCTGAAAAGGGGGACGCCTCCTCCACGAGTAGGTCGATGTGGGATTTGGTGTACTTCTCCGTCGTAATCGTTTGTGTTAACGGGCTCTCGTAGCCCACGCGGCGAGCCGCCTTCTCCTGCAGCCGTAGTGACTGCCGTCTCGGCGAGATGGGAGTTCGCGCGCTCGAGGGAGGTAGTGGTGAGTTGCGTAATATGCTGTGGATGCCACGTGGGTGTGTGTACGGTGCCTTCAAGCCGAACCCGTGCAGGGCTGTAGGTATTCTCCGCCGGCTCTGGTTGGGCGAGGACGGAGCTGCTAGAGCCCAAGTATCTCTTGGTGCAAAGGAAAACACCCTGGGCCCCGAAGGATCCACGGAGCCTGCCGAGAGCGGCGGCGTGGCCGTCATGGCACTGGGAAAGGCCATCTCCATGGGTATGGTAGGAGACATGGGGTTAGCCGTCAGCGGTGTATCTGGGTATGTTGCCGTAAACGGTGTTTGTATCCGCTGGTGAGGGTCTTTCGCATTCTCGGGCTCCGTCTGAAGTTTCAAGGCATGGCTGAGATTGATGGCCGTCAACGGTGTTGACTGAACCGGTGTAGATCTTTCTATCGCTGTCATATAGACATTGGACAGGGTGTTGAATGAAGTCGGCGATTTCGGATCCGTTTTAGCCAAACTGCTGCCCCTCACATTCCGGGCCGTCGGCCCTGATGCGGGCTTGGTCTGGAGAGACAGCCGTGGCCTCTTAGCTGTGCTGGAACTGGCCATGGTCACTTGTCCTGGCAGAGTTCGGGATGTGAACTGTGATATATGAACAAACAACGGATGTTCGGGTATGCAGATAGATTAAATCGGCTGCGAGTTTGTTTCTCGGCCTGTGGTACCAAAAGACGAGGGCTCTTTCGGGTAACCTCCCAGCCGGCCGGGATGTACCAAAACGCAACAAGGTAAAAGTAGTAGTGAGAGCGACTTGAGCCGCAGGAGGATGGGGGGACAGCAGCTATATAAAACGGGATGTGGCGAGTATCCGAATCGAGGGAACGGATGGGCCAAAATGACAGCAGAATGAGGGGGTGGTAGGGTAGGGGAGTCTCTGGGCCAAGGTAGGACGACGAGAACAAGCGCCTGGTAAGCAAGGGACTAATGCGTGATGCAACGTTTAAGAACACCTAGACGCGCAAAGACAGGTTGGAAGAAACGAAGGGAGAAGCATGATATGTTCTGTCACATTGAATATTGGGACTAAGACTCCAGAATGACCGGGGCCAGGCCAGTCGCTGATCAGCCTGGCATGCAAGCTGGGAGGCCGTCCAACCGTTTGGTTGGCTATAAAAAGCGAGCAGGGGTTCCGTAAAGGATGGTGGCCGAAGGTACAAGCGCCGAGGGATCCTGGCCTATAAGTAGTATCCCGGTCCAAGTAAGCAAATCAGCAGCAAGGTAAAGTCGGCTAACCCTGGTCTGAACGCGCATACGACCTGTTGGGACCGACCGCCTCTTGACTTGTGAGCTTGACTTGAACCTTTCGGCGTCTATTTCGCCTGGCTTGTCTGATTTCTTAGCGACCCAACAAGGCGTTCCATGTTCCCCGCACACAAGAATAGGCGAGAGTCGGGCTCGTAGTGTGTATGTAGGAGGACGACGAGGGTGGAGATGATTGTTTGGGCCTCGTGGCTTTTTCTTCTTCTTCTAACTTGTCAATCGCATTGGATTAGCTCCGGAGGATCGAGTATTAGAAAACGAGAAGTCCCATCTGAGTAAGGGGAGAAGGCAGCATGATTGCAAATGTGAGCATCCTTTGAGGTGCTGAATCGTCGTCAGTTTTGATTGGGGCGGACCTGAACCATCCCAGTAATACGGATGACAGGGAGCTTAAGCCACAGACCTGACGACTAGTAGCACGACTAACAATGGCAAGCAAAGCTCGGAGCCGCAGCGAAATAGGAAGAGACTCAGAAGTAGGCAAGAGTCCAAGACAGAGTTGAGCCGATATCCGGAATGCCAGGTTGAGCATGTTCTGTGCGATGCCATGACCTTTCCGCTAGGGAGCCTCCCTGACGACCAAGCATCACGAAGAGTGTCTCAAGTGCCCGAGCCCCGATTTATTGAGTCGTCGTGGATCAAGTAGGTCAATGTAAAACGTCTAGTAATATATCACACGAATCGATGCCCCATCTATTTCTGGATTATATTGTTTGGGCGTCTGGGTGGCTTACTCGATTTTGGGGCGCAAAAAGACCGATTTTTCGGTCTTGTCGGGCTTTGGATTGCGAGTTGCTATTTTGGCGAATGCCGACCGACTTTTCCAAAATACTTACATAACTGCTTGTGTTTTCCCCCCTACCCGACCCGAACTTGTTGGCCCGACTCAGCCGGCCATCGACTTCGTCAGTCTGCGGTCAGCGATAAAAGTAGACACGGGATCGCCCGATCCATCGTTTTGAACCAGATATAAATATGTCTTCTTGACCGATACATAGATAATAAGGAACCGTGAACACCAAGTGGTCTTAGGGTCTGGCGGTATTACTATCTTGCTCCGATGGGCAACGCCATCGGGTAGAGGGAAGAAAGAATGACAAGGTCAAATGCCAGAAAAGTGCACAAATATGGGTGCCTATCTACTATTGAGCAGAGGGCCTCAGGTAATAGTAGGGACTGCGTCTTATTCCCTGGCTGCCTGCAAACTAAATCGACCGCACGGGCCGCTGTTTATTTTTGGCCCCTACCTAAGCTCTAAGCACTCTATCTAATAAGCAAGCACACCTACTTGACAAAATACGGAGCCGTATCTGAATGGAGTCATCTTATAGCCGTGATCTTTATTGTTTGCGTATGCTCGCGCCACACCTCGGAGCGACGCAAGCTGTCGTCACCCATCTCGCTCCTGGATGCCCCGGTTTCCATGGCTGATCAAAGAACAATCTTCATTACGGCCGGGCGTGGCGCAACATGACCACCCCGCTACTGATGAGACAATCCTCCCGGACTTTCAACAAGATCCCCGTGCCCAAGGATGACAGAATTATATTGCACTTCGTAAGCTAGCCTACACCTGCGGCACACTTATGACATCTCCCATGCCTAATCCGGATGCCGTTGCCAGGACTACGATTGCTTCTACGCAAGTGTTTTTGAGAATGAGGAGCCGGCACTAAGGGCACTGCCTCTAGGCATCAAGCAGAAGAGCATACTGGCCACGTGTAACTATGTCGCGCGCGCGAAAGGAGTCAAGAAGTTGATGTTGATCTCCGAGGCGGAGAAGATCTGCCCCGAGCTGGTGCTGCGCAATGGCGAGGACCTCACCCGCTTCCGCGACGTGTCCAAGAAGCTCTGGTCCTTTCTGCGCTCGCACTCCTGGAACCGGAAAGTCGAGCGGCTGGGCCTGGACGAAGTGTTCCTGGATGTCACCGACATCATCGAGTACAATGTGCAGCTGCTGAACCCCCACGCGCCGGCGCACTCCTTCTTCCAGCTGTCGGAGCAAGACCCCGAGAAAGGGTTTGGCTTCGACGCAAGTGCCTTCTTCGGCTGCACCATACCTACTGCTGCTGCTGCTGAAAAAAGCCCCGATGATGATCATAATTACAATGGCACTATCCTTGCGAATCCGTCGTACGCACGCTTACTAGTCGCTTCTCACCTGGCGGGCTATCTACGACATAAGCTGGAGGAGGATTTCGGGTACACCTCCACCTGCGGAGTATCCAGCAACAAGGTGCTGGCGAAGCTAGCCGGCACCAAAAATAAACCCAAGAACCAGACGACGCTGCTCAATCTCCACGAGGGGGACGCCCAGTCGTTCATGGACGAATGGCCGATCCGCAAGATCCCGGGCATGGGATTCAAAACCTCGCAGCTGGTGGAGAGCCACGTCCTCCAACGGCCCACCGAGGCCCTCCCTCACGACCACGAGCACTCGGTCAAGATCACCGCACGCGAGGTCCTCGCGCACCCGGACCTTTCCCCCGGCTTGCTCGAGAGGATCCTTGGTGGGCCCGGGGCAGAGCGTGGCATCGGCGACAAGGTTTGGAATATGCTACACGGTGTCGATCTCGCCGACGTCAAGGAGGCGAGCGACATTCCCACGCAGATCAGCATCGAAGACACGTACGTGACCAAGGCATTGAACACACAGGCGGAGCTGATGCGGGAATTGCATGCGCTATCCTGCTCTTTGATCCGACGGATGCGCGTGGACCTTGTGGTGGTGGATGAGGATGGTAACAGTAAACCATCGACGGGTATAACCAATTCCAGGACGACAGAGACAGCCCAGAAGTGGCTCGCGTACCCCAAGACGCTGCGCTTGTCGACCCGTGTGAAGTCCAGGCCGAGCGCCATCGTGGACGGCGGAAGCCAGCAGGCGCCACCACCGCGCGACACCTACTACAATCGTAGTTCGCGGAGCTCTCCGTTACCCACGTTTGTGTTCAGTCTCAAAGACGGCATTGACTACGTAGCCGAGCGGTTTGTCAACGAGGCTGTTCTACCGCTGTTCCGACGTTTACATAGTGAGCGTCAGAATTGGAACTTGACCCTTATCAATATCTGTGTGACCAACATGGTGCCCACGGGCAACGACGACGGGAGAATCGGCGGTGGCCGGGATATCTCCAGGATGTTCAAGACGCAAGATGCTAAGCTGAAGGAGTTCACGGTATACGATAATGATGACTTGCCAGCCCTGCCGGCTTTCACTGCCAAGCCGAGCTCCTCAAACGACAACAGCACTACTACTGTCGTTGCTGTGGGTATCCAGGGGCCAACAGAAACTGCAAAAAGCGTAATAGTCACTGACGACGCTACCCACGGCCACCCTATGGAGGATGGCGAGGCAGACGATATGGTGGCGGTGTGGGATGACGATGACGATGACGGTGGTGAATCCCGCAGATGTCCTGAATGCGGTCAGCGCATCCCGGAATTTGCTATGAGCGCACATCTGCGGTTCCATGCTCTAGGCGGCGCCTAGTAAGATATACATACAAAAAAGCCTGGTGTGCCCAGCTGGCAGTAAAATATAAAACCAAAAAATACCAGATCTCGCAAATCGAAGGGATTGTTGGATTGTATTTGCTAAGTTAGGCTATATACAAGTAGTCTTTGCTTTTGATTGATCAGGTTCCAGATGGCCTGCTTTATCCGCGCACATATTCCATTTCAGTCCAACCTCCCAAGGTTCCAAATGGCATGCCATTGCGAGCTGCCCAGGCTCTTCCGCTTCTTTGGGGGGATATCTTAAAACATCGAGTGTCAAATGACAAAACAACAAAACCACAACCCGAGACCTTTCCAAAACCACACACAGGACACGAGGGCATTCGTTTATTAGTGTAAGTGGTATGTATTGCCGCATATGCAGCACCACAAAACGACAACAAAATACAATGCAGTTCAGGGGGTATGGGGGGTGTGTTCTCTTCTCCCTCGGCGCTGCACCTCTCTCTCTTCATTCTCATCCGTTCATCAAATCGCAAGTCAGAAATCATCGCTGGAGGGGAGGGGCAGAGTGGTCTCACGCTACATGCCCCTTTCCTGAAAAACAAAGGTATCAAAAACAAAAGCAGAAAAGCGCCGCCATATCCCCAAGGGGCAAGAAAAATGGATACGGCCACCCCTATAATTCGATATGCTCCAGGTGACGCCATGTCCCATGTCTCAAATCCAGCCTGGTAAACTCCTATACCTGGGTTTAGTTCTCATTGAAGCTTTTCCTCTTTCCGTCCTCGTTCATCGTAAGTGAAATATAGGTGCATCGTCATGATGTGCAGATGCTAGACTTGCTAGCTAGACATCAGGTCGTTCTCCTTCAGTATATCATCGAGCCATTCTCCAGTTAGTTGTAGCATCGCGCTCTTGCTATAACCGCCATTTTTCAGGTTTGGAACCATTTCTTGAAGATCGTCAAAGCCCTCTTTTATCAGCGTACGTCGCTTTTGTTCGCTTCTGATATGATTACTTCGTTTTTGCTCTTCAGACAGATTTTCGCGTGGAGGTTTTGCGCCATTAGCGTTGGACTTCCGCCGCTTGCCAGGAGTGTCATCCACCAAAGACGTGTCCTCCGCCTTACTGAGATCGAGCTTTGATTTCCTCTTCCTGGCTGCTGCCGCCTTTGCAGGAGCAGTGATTGAGTCGTCCCCTTCGTCGTCGGCGGCGGCGTCCTCGGTTACTTTGCTCTTCCGTCGTTTCCGGGGCAGCACCTCAGGATCTTTTCTTGCAACGCCGTTCATATGGCCATTGCGCATGCCATCAGCGCTTGATTCCCCATTGACTGCTGGGCTGGATGGGCGCGTATTGGATGTGCTGTTACTGAGCTGTAGGCACTCGATGTATTTGATGCGCTCGTTCTCGAGTGCCGGGGCAGTCTCTCTTTCCGATGATGGTATAAAGGAGTGCCCCCTACCAAAACTGGTATCTGAGCCCCATTGCACGTCCTCTGGTATTTGAACAGCTCTTTGGTTACTGTGGATATGCGGATTAGAAAACGTCATGCCAGAAAACATATGATCGCCGCCACGCTGTTCTGGCATGTGTCCCACTGTTGTTGGTACAGGGACCGTGTGCATTGGGCCAGACCGCTCAGGGTGGAAATGACTTCGGTGTTGGTGTTGGACAGCCGGATGACTCGGTGGGGGAGGTCCCATGGGTTGCGAGGAAAGGATATGGCCGTGGTTAATGCTGCTCGGCCGCCCAGGGTGGCCATTGTGGAGGGCAGTTAGGACAGCGGCGGCGTCAGCAGGCGTGCTGTGCTCGAGTGGCAAGTGTAGCGGTGGGTGTGGTGCCTGTCGTTGCGGCGGCGGCGGCGGAGGCGGCGGGCCCATCATGCTCGAAGCTGCAAACTGGAAGACATCAGGAAAGTCGTCGGTGTCTGTGAACTCTATAGACATGGAAGGTTGAGCCGGCTGGTGTCCATACGACGTTGCAGTGCCCATGAACTGTGGCGGCAGATCATGCCATGCGTCACTGAAAGTAAGGCCTTCTCCGAACGCTATACCACTATACTGATTGGACTGAATTTGGTCGAAGAAAGTGTGCAACGCGCGATCATCCTCAAAGGTAAGGAGCGGTTCTCCAGGCGCAGGTTCGGGAGGTTGGAGGAATAGATTATCATCGGTTGTAAACGAGTCTGAACAGTGTTAGTACGCCAACGTCCACGCCCAGCAATAACGTGTTTGCGAATATATGACCTACATCCGAACGGCCCTGCGCCGTCAGGCGGCTGCGACGAACCCATCCTGGGACGCTGTATTGCTAGCATGGGTGCTTCTTCTCGGCGTAAAGGTCGAAAAGGACTTGTCGTGCAAGCGGCAGGGACTCGAAAGCGTTCGGTAGTCGCCTGGTCGCGGTAGATTCAGCTGCAGGTCAAGAATCTACCAGATATCGGGTCTGGCGAAGGGGGCGCGTTAAGGGCAACGGCGGACTAGAGCAGGAAGGCAGTGAACTGCAAGGATCCCCGACGGTGACCAGTGCTACCAGATCCTGCCCAGCGGTTGTTTGGCAAGGTGCAATGTAGTCGAAGTTTGAGCGCGGAGTACGGTAGTGGGCGAGAATGGCATGTGCTCGTGCGTATGCTCGCCCCGTTGCAGTGGTTTAGGTGCTACCTTGTAAAAGTATGTCTCGCGTGGGAGTAAGGTCGGCGGCGGACGCGCAGAACCGACACGGAGGAGTGGAGAGAGACTCTTGGTGTGGACTTCGCTTGAAGTGGCTATTCAATATTGCGGCTGTTTGCTCAGACTCGGGACAGGAACGGCAGAGGACGTATGAGGTTGCTGCACATTGCTGTACCAAACATGGTCATGACCGTAGCATAATATTCGAAGGCCCGTGGTATGCGCTTCAAAAGAATGGAAGGTGATGATCAAGCCAGAACAGGGCAGAATGGCCCAGGTACATTTGGGGTCTAAGAAATTGGGGATTCGGAGGAAGCAGGATGTTGCCTTGCCCTATTGGGCGGATGGAGTAGGTAGTTGGAAGGTGTGCGTGTGCGGGAGAGGGAGAAGCAGCAAGTATGTAAGCTAGGTAGCGAGTGATAGTAGGTGATGGTAGTATAGAGAGGTCAGCCGTATTATGACATGCAGCAGCAACAACGGGCGGCAGTGATGGCACCCCCGGCGCAAGTCATGGTATATTCGCTTTTGCAGAGGGAACTGTAGTAAAGGGTGCGGTGCGGCGGACCGGGTCTTGAGAAATCTATATCAGGGTACTTAGGAGGGTGAACGGTACCGCATGTAGAGGCATGGGATGTTGGCCGAGAAGGGGAAAAAAAACAAAGCGACCCTCTCCAGTTCTTGCAGATCCAAAGGGAACGAAACGAAATGCTCCTCCGGGCGCTCGAGGTCATTCGCTGGAGAAAACCGAAAAGACCCCTGCTACTCCGCGCTGGCGCACTTGCCTTGCAGCTCAACAATCAAGCCACAGCCTATTGGGCAGTGGAACTCTTTTCTTCCTGCCCTGCTAGGACTAGTCGGAGAGAGGCTGCTAGTCCTGTATAGTTGGTGTTTGAATTCCTCGTACTACTAGTTATGCAAATATGATGCATACGAGGACTTGTTGATCGAGGAGTTGCTGATTTGAGAAAGGTTTTGGTCAAGGGTGTGCCAAGACAGTCTGGTTGGTGGGTGGGTATAATAATCGTTAATTCTATCATATGCCCATAAACAACCCTGATCGTATCATGTAGGACCCGACTTCGAAGATATATGACTTGACATTACATTAGTAGCAGTATATCACGATTGACGTTTGGCAATAACTCCCTCAAGTTCTTGCGCAGCCCAGTGAGAAAAAACCAACCACATATCATGTTACCTTTTTCTTTTCGTGAGTGGTAGCAATATGAGAGCATTATTATCAAGAGACGCCGATCAGCAATGGCGAAGGTACCCGAACAGGCATAGGTCCCGCTCGCAGCCCGTAGCCCGCAGCCCGTAATCCCCTCCCCCCCAGGGGAACGCCCAAGACTCTGGGGTTAGAAGACCTCCACCAAACCGACAGTTCACGCTCTCAAGTCTCGAGATATGTAATGCGGACTGCACCACACACTTTATGTCAGTTGTAGAAGATGATTCCTGCAGTTTCCCTACATGCATTGCATATATGTATGTACTCCGTACGCGAAAGCTAGTTCAGTTGAACTATATGCACCTGAAGGGTGTCTCGCGCATAAACCACTCAGATGGGCTTTTCCATTATTTACGGTATTTACTGGCCCACCTACTCGAAGTGGTCAAGTGTCCGATGAGACATGGTGTAATAATTCCCCGTACCGCACACACGGCACACGCACTCCCCTAATAGGCCTGTCTTCTTGTTGGTGCTGCGCTGCTGGCTGCAAAGGCGACCTGTGTAGTCCACACAGTCCACCTAGCCACCTTAGCTGCTCGACTGCTCGACTGCTCGACCCACCGGATTTCACATGTCAAACCATCATGTCCTCACTCCCAGGTCGTCGTCAGGTGAATCTGCTTTAGGGTACCTGAACAAGTAAAGCAGTAAATTAATACCTGCCTGCCTTGCACTGACTGGCTGGACGCTTCTCTCAATAGAAAGCACGCACCTCAGGTTATGTAGTCATTCCATCATCACACTAGAATGAGGCCAGCGCCGCCAAGTGGCTGTCCGGGTTCTTAAGAACAAGGCAAGAAGAGAGAAGCATCGTGTTTGCTTCAGCTATCATACGCGCATGGTTTCTGCATAGGTATCTACATGTAGCTTCCACTCTTTAGCTTCGTCTTGGAGGCTGCAGCGCGTACATATGATATCGCGTCCGTTCTCCCACCCTTTCCAGCGCCACCCTCGCGCTCCATGACTACTTAACATAGGGGGCTTTGAGGCTCAACTCTTTTTCCGATTCATGATTCTGGGGGCTAACGAATCTATCTATGTATGAGAAAACCATATGCGAGTTGCTCAACTGCGTTTCTTGTAACGTCGAGCGCATGAGCTGCCAGGCATTCCTCCAAACACTTATACAGGAGGACGTAGTTTGGTGACTGGTCAGTATAACCCGTCATCCCCCATCTTCGTAGCCTCCTCCCCCGAATCATCCGATCGTACTCCGCCGACTCTTGCCCCAGCGTCGGCAGGTTGCCCGGGGTGTGCGTGGTCATGATATGCGTGCATTGATCCTCCTGCAGCATCAGTATTGCGGCTCGGCCCCGATTACCGTATAGGAGCCTCTCGCACGTATCGGAGCCAATCTAAGCCAACGATAGCAGTTACTTGGCGGCATATCCAGATCTCGACACCCTCTCTCCTTCTAGCGCATAGCTCAGTTGGCCAGGCCTAATCACTCATACACACATACACAGATACATGCTCACTCTCTCACACACGTCAAGGATTATTCGACCCCTTACTTTCCTTTGCAAATGATAAGCGATATTGAGTCTGTGCACATTTTATTCCGACGCACACCTCCTTTACCAGAACGCTTTATCGGCAACGCCAACCGCCCCCGCTCGGCATTGCCTTCTCTCTCCGCCGCTGCTTCGGCTTTGATTTCTGACCCATCGATATAGTCGATCGGTCGGCCTTGGCCCTCTTTTTAGGCCCTGCCCCGGATTTCCGTGCCTGGAGAAACGACCGGGATCACTCTTGTTGAGACATTCGCGGGTTTCTTTTTACTTGAGATTTGGGCACGGTCACTGGCTATTACCGATGTTGACCAACCAATTGTTTGGGCCATGTAAAACCATCACTCTCTCTTCGTTTCCTACTACCAATACAACTACTTCATTACCCGGTGCTGTAGCACCTTCGTCATATTGCGGCAATGACATCTTCACTACAACCTCGGTCTGCAGCAGCCGCCGCAAGAGGAGGTCCGCCGCGGAAATGGGACAGGTCTATCCCCCCTCCTCTGCGTCCACTGGTACGCGCCTACGCCCTGGGCTACGCGTCCGCCGTGGTACCGAGGCTCTTCACCTTAGTTCTACAGCAGGTTACCACCGCCAGGAGGGGCAGGGGTGGTCCGGATAATGGCGCGCTGCAACCACCCCCGCGCGAGCCTTCTGTGGCATCCTTGCAGCGCATCCTTCGGGGAGGACTTGATCCCCAGCGCTTCCCTACCTTCTGTGCAGCTCTTGTTGGCGGAAGTACACTTTTCGAGGTAAGTTGGTAAATCACGGTTTCGGCTTACCGTGCAGAGCACCGTTCACATCATTGTGGCTTGTCGTAGTCGGTTCTTAGCTTGGTTACTGACTTTACATACTAGATCCTACTCCGAAGGCTCTGCTCTCGCATACCAGGCTCACTTTCGGCTGCAGCTCGCAAGAGGTATATTTAACTCACCCCTGCATCTATTTTTATATTACACTGCATACTACTACCTGGTATAAGTGGTATAAGTGATAGCCTGCTTTTAACACTTGCGCTGACTGCTCCGTAGATTGTCACGATGGCTAGCGACTTTCGTTGCTGCAGGTCTCAGCCTCAAATTGCTGCAGTCTAAGGCAAGCTCGGGGTTCACAGAGACAGTTCCTGTAGGAGAAGATAAAGACTCGAGCAACTCTCCCGAGACGATCAACTATGCTGGAAGAACACTAGATCTGTCACTGTTCGCCTTGAGTCGGGCACTCGATGTGATTATCGGCGAACTTTGGTCCCAAAGACAAACTCGGCGAGTCGCTGACAAGCCATGGACCAATGTAGGTACTCCAATGGATGTGTATCCTTCGTCTGGATACTAACAACTCTACTCAGGTCGAGACGGTCGTCTCAAACCTGGCTGATCCGACAATGTTTGCAGCCTCGTGTGCCTTGATCATGTGGTCGTGGTTCTACTACCCCTCGAGGTTACCGCGGGCCTACAACAAGTGGATCAGTTCCGCCGCGTCCGTCGACAAGCGCCTCATCCAAGCCCTGCAGCGCTGCCGCACTAAGGAGCTGCGTTACGGCGAAGACACGGGCCAGGCGCCGCTGATCCAAGGCATGTGCCTCGAGTACAAGTGGCCGCTGCAGTGGGGAGACCCGGCCGTCGCCGTCCCCTTCCCCTGCGAGGTCGTGCACATGGGCTGCGGCCCGTCGTGCGAGTACCACGCCCTGTCGCGCTTCTACCGGTCCTTCCGCTGGTCCCTGTTCACGTACCTGCCCCTGAACCTGCTGCTCGTGGCGCGGCAGCCGAGCTTCCGGAATCTCAAGTCCGCCGTGCTGTCGGCGGCCCGCTCCTCTGCGTTCCTCGGCGCCTTCATCACCCTCTTTTACTACGGCGTCTGCCTGGCGCGGACCCGCGTCGGCCCCCATCTCCTAGGCCGGGACCACGAGGCCCGCAACCGCCTCGACGGGGGGCTCTGCGTCGGCACGGGCTGCTTCGCCTGCGGCTGGAGCATCCTGCTCGAGAACCCGGGGCGGCGCAAGGACATGGCCCTCTTCGTCGCGCCGCGCGCCATGGCCACGCTGCTGCCGCGGCGCTACTCGCTCGACAAGCAGTGGCGCGAGACATTGATGTTTGCAGCGAGCACCGCCGTCGTCTTCACTTGTGTCCCGGAGAACCCGAAGCGAGTCAGGGGCGTATTGGGCAATGTTCTGAACACGGTGTTGACACCTTGATTTGGGCTACATGTACGAATTAGATGATGATTCGGAATCTTATATTCTTTTGGGTTGTGTTATCACTTGTAGATATATACGGATATACTCTGTAGCGAGGGAAAGGATAGACAACGGTTCGTGTTGGTAGGAAGCATTGTGTCATAGACGGCTCATGATTAAACAACGCTACGGCTGCGTGGTTATTTTTTATTTAATATTAATCATCAAAGGGCATACGAGAGTAAACTTAGTCATGTCCCAATCCCCGAATGACCCTCGCTATGCAGACAAACAGTTGGCAATACGAAGCACAGCACCAGCACCAAAGTCTTGTTCTCATATTACATTTTCCATACCAATCCGTCCAAACAGCCAACCAGCCGAGCCCGTCAACCCATCCATCCGCCGAGTTCGCACCCTTGAACTACCAACTACGACCTCAGCCAGCAGCAAACTCCCAGCACGAACACGCAGACAAGAGCGTCGTTGCGCACAGTACTGAACATCTGACTGTACCGCAGTCCATGCCGGATGGTGCCGCTCAGCGCCGGCGGGAGGAAGCCCACGATGGTCCACATGATGCCCGAGGGCGGGCTGCGGTGCTTGTCGAGGAAGTAGCGCGAGGTGAGCAGGATGGCCTCGACCGACGAAAACACATAGAAGAAGGTCGAGATGGACTTCCGCAGGTCTGCGCTCTCGTCGTCGTCGAGGGAGAGGGCCAGCAGGTCGCGCTCGCTCTTGCGGCCCGTGAAGGTCGTCGACAGTGCCACGTAGAAGCCCAGGCCCAGCGCGAAGACGGCGTGGATGATGCGCCAGATGTTAGCCGTCTTATCGGCCACGGTCTGCGCGGCCTGTTGCATGTTGGGGTCGCCTGCGCCTCCCATACCACCTAGACCACCCAAGAGTGACTCCATGCCGGTCCCAGCGAACGGGTTGGCTCCACCAGCGCCACCTGGCGCCCCACCACCGGCCATCATCTTCTGCAGCATCTGCATCATCGGGTCGTTCTCCATGCCCTCCATTCCCGGCGGCATTTGTGGCGGCATGCCCATCGGGGTGCCCGCCGCAGAAGGGTCCAGCCATGGGTTGTGTGACGGCGGGGTGCCGGTGCCGATGCCTGGGGGCGCGGGTCGGTCAAAGCCCAGCATCATCTGGCGGAGCTGCGCCTCGGACATTGAGGGCTCGTCGCCGGGCGGGGGCACGCGACCGCTCGTGCGCGGCGCATAGTAGTGTTCTGATATGTCGACTTCTTCGGGATCGTCGTGGTTGGGAGCAGGAGTTGCCCTAGATGCTACTGGTGTGTCTGCCAGTTCTTTCGGCAAAGGAGCTGGGGTGGTGGTGGGAGGTGCTGCTTGGGGCTCGGGGTCTTTTGTCCACGGTTAGCTACTTTGGAGCATGTAAAAGTTGCGCCTGACCAGACATGTTTTTATCTCTTCATACCTCGCTGTAAACCGCCTCCAAGACCAGTGATCTTGTTCAATCGCGCCGTGCCACCGGCTCTGATCTTGGCCTCACGACGCTCTTTGCGCAAACGTGTCTGCTCGGCCGCACGGGCTGCAGCAGCATCCTCTGGAGGCTGCACTGTTTCTGTCATGGTTGCGGGATGTGTGAGTGCAAATACCGCGTGTGCGCGTTGTTGTTGGGGACGGATCAGAAGCTGCTCGCTTTTCCTAGAGACTGGCAGAAATGTGCGAGAAGTCGGTGCTCTAGGTCAGAGGTAGGTAGGTTAATGGTGATATTGGTAGGTCGAGACGTTTGCAGTTGGTGCCGGTTACCTAAGAATGACAACTGCCACATCATCCCCGATTGAGGTGGGGGCCAAATACTAAGAAGCTGCTCAGGCCGCTCCGCACCGGAGCAACAACGTGTATCATTTTATTGATTCTATTTATGATACATCTACAAGCAAGAAGCAGGTTCGCAGCTTTGATGAGGCACTCCTTTATTTTCAAACTGTCGAGTCTTCAAGCAGTCTGTTCATTGTTCTGTTCATTGTGTGCTCTATCGTCGGTCGGCGAAGTGGGCAATGCTCTGCCCTACGAATCGGTCATCTGCATGCACCCATTATTCGCAGTTGCGTATCAGAACATGATGCTCGCTGTAAGAGCTATACTTTACATTTCCACTGACAACTCTACGGGTCTACAGAAGGTAAATATTATAACTGCCCTCGTCTTGCTTAATAAGGGACTTATAGCACTGGCTTCAGGTTATGATCCCAAGATATTGTTACATCCTTGCAGCTTACCTATCTCAGCTTCATAGAATATCAGGAAAGCTAAACCGTCATGTTGATTAGCGTGCTATACGTACCCCCTCCATCACGGTTTACAACAGAGTGATTTATCAGCTTTGTTTAGCATAACCACTCCTGATTTATAATGCCGGTACATACTGAACCGGAATGCCCCCTTGGTGCCTGGGTCATTCTTGTATATGTACTGCCGCCTATAAAGTGAAGAGAAAGCTGCTGTAGAGCCATGGCATATTTGGTGAATTCATCGGATTACCGCACTCCTATCATACATATTCACATCTGCTAAGCTATCGTCCTCGTCTCCAAGCCCCGTATCGTCCTCACTATGGAAACCGTGTTGATCATTGGCGCTGGCCCCGGAATCGGCCTCTCTACGGCCAGAGCTTTTCATAAAGCCGGCTACCATGTCGCCATAGCGTCTCGGGCTCGTCAAGAAACGGTCGATCCGTCATTCCGTCACTTCATTTTCGATGCCGCTAAGCCGGACACCGTGAAGACACTGTTCAAAGATGTGGCGGCTGCTCTGGGAACACCGAAGGTAGTTGTGTATAATGGTAGATCTCCCTAAATGCGACGCACGAGTAATTCCCACATATATCCCTTCTAGTTCCAGCCATCTACACATATATACAGAACCATATTGGTATTCGTTCACAGGTAACATACTAATACGCATAAAAGCCGCGCTGCGCCTTACTACCGAGCCAGATGACGCCTTGTCCCTGGATCTTGACCAGGTCCAGGAATCCATGGCAGTCAACAACCTCAGCCCGTATGCAGCAGCTCGCGAGGCCGTGAACGGATTTCAGAAGACCGGGTTGGGAAGCACGTTCATCATGACGGGCAACAAGCTGAACACCATGGCCCTGCCTCAAGTTCTTTGCTTCGGCATGGGCAAGTCGGCTACAGCGCACATGATCCAGCATGCCAGTGTCTCATACAGGAACAAGGGTTACAAGTGAGTCTGCCTATTCACCAAAATATCGCATTCGACTATAGTGTGCCCAGGGCACTGTTGTCTGGTTCCGAGGTGCTTAACTAACTTATCTAGATTCTACTATGCGGACCAACGTCAGCCAGATGGTGGCCCGACTATACCTCCGAACGGCGAAGCGCATGCCAAACTGTATCTCGAGTGGGCCAAGGATACGGAGCAAAGACCTTGGGATTATACATTCGTGGACGGCCAGGGTTATGTAGACTTCTCCACCCAAGCTCGGTGAGCTGGCAGAGAAGCAGTTGGATGGGGCATTGCTATAGGCTAGAGCTGCGAAGAAATGGCCACTCTTTGAGATATTCCCCAAAGCGACACGGTTTTGCGGGAAGGATTCAGTATCGACTCTTGCTGTGCGACGGATACGTATATTATGTAAAAGGACTTGAAGTTGATTGGGTGAATGCTTATGTAACATATCACTCGATACTCTCTCCCTGTATGTAGTTCAAGGTGTCTATAGCCCCAAGACGCACAGTGATACTCTCGCTTAACAATGCTCGCTTAACAATGCTCGCTTAAGCGCTGTGACTAGATATCACTTGCCCTATCGCTGATAATACTTAGAGAACACAGTAACGTAAACCAAACCTGGAGGCTGAAATGCGGTTGAACCATATATGTCATAAATGATACAGGTGAGCAACACAAGCGTAGCACAACATGGAACGTCGCACCGCATTGAGGGGACAAATCATACGCCATAGGGCTAATATGAACTGCGTCTGACGTGCGTTCAAAAACATATCGCCAATTAAAATTCATGTAGCTCTATCTATTCGGCCCGAGACTCCAACGCCCAGCTCTCCGCCGTCAGCGCGTAGAGCAGTACCGGCTATTGAAGTTGTAGTCAAGTGCCGTCATTACCCCGGCAAGGTGGAACACGGTGGCCATCACGACGACTATGTGGAATATTTGATGCGACGACCCAAATATGTCGAAGCGCCCCGGCCAAAATTTCTCGGGAAATCGCGTCTCCTACAAGTTAGAAAATCAAGCGTACAAAGCAGAGTTCGACCGCCGATGAGGAGGAGGTGGAAGAAGGGGTTTAGAACTCACTCCGTAGATGGCAGCACTCATCAGAAACATTAAGCCTTCCGTCATGTAATACGGCAAACCAGATTGCAAGGCCATCTGGGGGAAGCCGAACTTGATACCGCCATGGACAAAGGGAGCAATGCCGGCCAATCCAGTGCATACAAACGTGAGCAGCCGCAGCGTACGCCACTTAGGCCCTTGAAGCTTCGGGTGCACTAATACGATGACTGAAATTGCGCCCAGCCCGCCCACCTGAAAAGACCGACGAGAATTAGTTTCCGAGCTCAAAACCAGAATGACAATACTGGATCGGAGAGGAGAGGGGAGGATAGGACGGCTCGACGTACCGTTGCCCAGTATATTTGCCGTAATTCGGGCTCGCACCAGAAAGTACAGTATATACTCGAGAAGAAGGCGCCCAGGATTAGTATGATGATGCCCACGAAGTCAAGCTTCAGGCAATGCTTCTCAACCCGATGAGAGTGGTTCATGAGGGTGTGGTAGGTGGCGGATAGGCCGAAGCAGACCGTTGTCGACAGTAAAAAGAAGGCTATAATCAGGTAATCGCCCAAACTCACATGGCCGTACCGGAATGGCAGCGGCGCAAGCAAGTACACCTCGCCGAGAAAAAGTAGTACGGCCGGGATGAGATGCGAATGAATATTGATGGTCTCGTTATGCAAGTAGAACCAGCTCTGAACACATTTCTTGACGGATCCCGACTCGGGGCGGTAGCCGCCGCGGACGAATTTGTTGTCTTTTGCCCATTCGGGGATCTCGTCAAAGTCCAAGAGGTCAGGATGCTTCCCGTGGGTCGGGGTTCCGTAACTTTCAGCAGCGCTCAGTTCCGACGAGGCAGTCCGCTTTTTCTCGGAATCCGTAAGATTGCCATCGTCGTTGACAGACATTTTCTGATTTCTTTCTTTCTTTTCTATATCAAAGTAACCAGGGAGAGAGAGGAGTGGGTTAAATCAAGACAAAAAAGGCATGCAATAACAAATGGAAACAAAGCCAACTGCCATGCTGTTGCTCTTGTCTAAAATATGGCGGCGCGAAATTGCATGCGAAGGGGAAAAGGAGAAGACGGGAAATCACGAAGTCCCGTAACCGAGAAGACGAAGACGGCAGGAGACGGTTGGACGATTTTATGTACCTGGATCGTTAGGGTGGGCAAATATGGGCAAAAATCACCTGTTAACCGGCTCTCCGACGTCTGGTCTGGGCTGCTTGAATGGCCTGTAACAGGGTCCACCATGACGGAGGAGAGACCATCCAGGGCATCCATGGAGATTCATGTGTTGTTTCCATTGGGCATACCCCATGATCACTCCATCGCTTGCTCCTCCAAATATTCCATTGTTTCTGGAAAAGGCAACTCCCAAGAACTCTCTCTTGCCAGGCCGTCGCACTCGGCGTGGTGTGCAGAATTGCAACTTCAATTGCAGACGACGGTACGTAATCGTGGACCGGTGCGGCTGCTGCATCGGTTGTATTGGCCGGCGGCTGCATAAAGAAAGGAAGGTCCATTACATGCAGCAAGCAGTATGTAAGTAAGTAATGTCTGGTACATAACAACCTACTGTAGGCGGCGGCTGTCGGTGTCGCGGCGTCGAAACCTACCTAGGTAAGTTCCTTCATTTACTTGGATTCACTAGGTAACTCAATTGAATGAAACCTGGGATTAGATAGAAGCGGACTCTTCTTATACATGTTTCTTCGTCAGGCACTGCCTCGCGCGATTTCCAAGGATAATCTGATACTTATATAAGTATTGACACCATCAAATGAATGGCATACCGTCGTTGAGCCTCTCCGGACTTGGATGTCAGCCATGCCGCATACGCATGCATGTTGTGAGACATGGAAAGCATTTCCTTTTGTTTATGTGGAGGACAGATTTGCAGCACGTACGTCAGTGCATTGCAATGTAAGGGGATAGATAACAAGAGGGGAGTCGCGGAGTGGGAGTGGGAGTGGGAGTGCGCTGCCACGCTGGTGGTCACTGGCACTCAGCACACTCACTGGTCTCGCTGGTCGCTGGGCACTGGCACTGGCACTGGCACTCAGCACACTCATTTGCACTCTCTCTCTCTCTCTCTCTCTCTCTTTCTCTCTCTCTCCAATAGCTCGTAGTGGCCAGTGACCAGTGACCGCCACTGTGGGGAGGTGGAAGACGAGTCCGAAGTGGCACTGCTTGCTAGATTGACTGCAGTCTACAGTCGTCTGCAAGCAGCAAACGCAAAAGAAGGTAACTGGAAGCAGTTTAGTCTACATACGCTCCAGCCTGCCAGCTGCACCTACCCAGAAATCCATTCATCACAAAGAACTTCCACCCACCGTCACCGTCAGTCGCACCGCCAGCAAGCCAGCTTTTCTCCCAATTGGTTGCGGACAGGCTGTGGCTACATTTGAACCAATCCAGATTAATAAGTTGGTTGGCTTGGACAGGGGTCTGCTGGACAATAGCCACCACATGTCATTTCGACTACTAATGTACGTACTTACATAACAAACATAGGGACTGTTCTGGACACACTGGACACACTGGACACACACTCAACAATAAAGCTATCTATCGTGTGATTTGGTCATCCCGTCCATTCCAAAAGTCCACTAATCCAACGTCCCCCCTCTTGCCAACTCTCACACGTTGCTGCCGCCATGGCATAAGTCTTGCCCACCTGCATAACGAGTCCTCTATAGCAACTTGCAGACACATATCTGTTGCTTGCTCACCAACCAACTTAACATGAACGGCCATTTCGCCTCCGTGGGCGAGGAGCCCTCCAAGGCTCACTACGAGCATGGCATCCAAGTTATCGACGGCGACAAGGAATACAAGTATGTCGACCCTCCACCTGCACGAATTAAACACCTCACCGAGCTTCCTGGTATCCTAGTATCCTAACCCCCGTGTGCTTTGCAGTACCTCCCTCCACAAGTATTTCGATGCTACCGATGTCGCCGAGGCGGGCTTCAACTACCACCTCATCTCCGTCTTCGGCTCCCAGTCGACCGGAAAGTCCACCCTGCTGAACCACCTGTTCGGCACCGAGTTCAATGTCATGTCCGAGACAGAGCGACGCCAGACCACCAAGGGAATATGGATGTCCAAGAACAAGAAGGGCTCCATGGCCGAGAACATCATGGTCATGGATGTCGAGGGAACCGATGGTCGCGAGCGCGGTGAAGATCAAGATTTCGAGAGGAAGAGTGCCCTTTTCGCCCTGGCCACTAGCGAAGTCCTCATCGTAAACATCTGGGAGCACCAGGTCGGTCTGTACCAGGGTGCCAACATGGGCCTCCTGAAGACGGTCTTCGAGGTGAATCTGCAGCTCTTCCTCAAGGATAAGCAATCGACGCCGAGGTCTCTTCTATTTTTCGTCATCCGTGATCATATTGGCAACACCCCCTTGTCGAACCTGCGAAACACCCTTATTCAGGACTTGAGCAAGCTCTGGTCCTCTATTTCAAAGCCCCAGGGCCTGGAGAAGTCAAGAATAGAAGATTACTTTGACTTCGCCTTCTCTGCTCTGCCTCACAAGATTTTGCAGCCAGAGAAGTTCGTATCCGAGGTTGACAGACTGGGCCGTAGATTCGTCTCGGGAAGCCGAAGCGGAAAGAACCAGGGCGAGCATGGCGAACAAGAGCTTGAGGGCGGGGTTTTCTTACCCGAATACCATAGGCGCATCCCTGCCGATGGCTTTTCCGTCTACGCCGAGGGCGTTTGGGATCAGATCGTCCATAACAAAGATCTGGATCTACCAACCCAACAAGAGTTGCTAGCTCAGTTCCGCTGCGACGAAATCTCCAGGGAGTGTCTTGTAGCGTTCGACGAAGTAATGTCGCCCTTGGAAGAAAAGCAGGCTGAGTCAGCTCGTATCGGCCAGCCCTTTGTTCTCCCGAAACTAGGTGCTACGGGAAGCACTGCACGCGGAAAAGCCATTAAAACCTTCGAGGTGTCTGCCAGCAGATACCACAAGGGCGTGTATAAGCGCAAGCAGACCGAGTTGGAAAACAAGATCGACCAACGGCTGAAGACACTCTATCATGGTCAGCTTTCGGCTGCTCACAAGTCGGGTGTCGCTTCATTCAGCGATGCCGTGTCCAGCGCTGTGAAAGGTGGCCAAAAATCAGGCGGCGCATACGAATTCGCGGAGATTGTTGACTCTGAGAAGACTAAAGTTCTCGAGGAATACGAGAAAGAGGCGCGGAGTCTGGCTATCCAGGGCGTGGCCTGGACCAACTTCAAGTCTCAGTACTTACTCTTTGAAAAGGACCTTGACGATGTAAGTGCCAAGCTCCGAAAAGAGGAAATGCGCCGCTTGGCAACGCGGGTGGAACGCTGGGTCAAGTCTCGACTCGGCGATTCGGTTGGCTTGGAATTCAACAAGCTTGGCTCTGGCCGAGCCGGCTCTGGTGCTCCCGAAGAAGGCGAGAAACCACAGACCGAGAAGGACCTGTGGGATCGGATCTGGAAAGGATTCGAATCAATTGTCAAAGAGGCCGAGGTTCGTTTCAGCGAAAGGGCCAAGAGCTTCGAGGCCAGCCAAGAAGAAGTCGATGTTGGCTTGTGGCGTCTTCGAAGGAAGAGCTGGATTGCACTGCGAGATAAGATTGAGGAAGAAGTCATGGAAGGCAACATTCTGCTTAAGCTCCGAGAGAACTTTGAGGATAAGTTCCGATACGACGAGGCAGGTGTTCCTCGTATCTGGCGACCCGCGGACGACATCGAGGGAATCTATACGAAGGCGCGAGAGTCGACATTGACTCTCATTCCTCTTCTCTCCAAGTTCAGGCTCTCTGCCACCCATACCCCTCCGGCTCTGCCCGAGTTTATTGGTCACCAGCCCCCAGGTGCTGAGCCCGAGGATGAAGACGACCTTACGCCTATCGGAGGTGTGGACGAAGAGGACGGCAAGAGCCTCGAGGAGGAGATGACAGTCTTGAGCGAGGGCAAGCGTCAGGATCTCGTCGTCCGTTTCAAGAAGACTGCCGATGGTGTCTATGTTGAGGCCAAGCGCAGTGCCATTGGCGGTGTTGCCCAGGTCCCAATATACTTCTACGGAATTCTCCTGGCTCTTGGGTGGAATGAGCTGCTTACAGGTTGGTCTTATTCACTCGTACTTACCTCAAAGACGTGGCTGCTAACCTTTTCTAGTCCTTCGAAACCCTGTACTGTTTCTACTACTCGTCGTTATCATGGGTGGCACTTATGTCGCGTACATCTTCAACCTGCTTGGCCCTATGCTACAGATGGGCAACGCTGCCTGGGGCCAGGGCATCGACATCGGCAAGCAAAAGCTTCGCGAGTTCATCGAGAGCAATGAGACGGCCAGACAGGCCATCTCCATGCCGGCACGTGGCCGCGACAGCGACTCTGTCAGCATGGACACCTTGGACAGCCGGGGGAGGAAGAAGAGCTCGAAGTCGATGGACGACGATGACGAAATTTGATGGCGGGCATATGGGGGAAAACTGGCGAAACAGAAAGGCGCAGGATATAATGCATATATGTTCATTCAAGGTCGTGACAGGGTCTAGGTATAATACAAAAGTCTCCATCCTCTCAACTCGGGGTATCTCGGCGGATTTAGTGACTCCTATCCTGTCGTGGAGAACCGTAGAGCCTCCCCTGTAGCGTACATATTAGAAGGCCTTGAGCCCGGCAGGCGTGCCAAACCAAGTTCCCAAATCGTCCGAGTCCTTTTCCCGGTTGCCGTCAGCGAAGAAATCCGTCACGCGACTTGTACCCTCGTCCTCTTCCAACGGCCACTCTACCTTGACTCCGCCTTTGCTATCTAACATATCCTTTGCCGTGCCCCAACTAAACCTGCATTCCGGGCCCCAACCAAACAAGGGGTGCATGTTCTGTTTTAACCAGGTCACACACCGAGCATCTGATGGATATCCTGACCCCCACGACATAGTCTCAGGCCTTTGCTCCTCCTCTTCTCCATCACCACTGCCATTGTGCTGCTGCTCCCTGCGGGCGGGATCCCGCGCCTCGTATAACACCTCGAGGGAGGCGTCGCGCGTGACCTTGGCGCAAACACTGGCGGCGCTGACGCAGGGGTACAGGCTGTCGGCCTTCTTGGCGACGGTGATCTTGACGGTGGGGAAGACGCGCTCGAGCTTCTTCTGGTAGGCGGCGGGCTGGCCGATGGTGTCGACGTAGATCTCCTGGAGGTTGACGCCGCGGGCGAGGACCCCCTCGATCAGGGCAACGGTGGCGTCCATGGCCTGCGCGTTCAGGTTGTAGGCCGCCGTCGGCCGCAGCATGTTGGCGCCGATGTCGCGCGCGCTCAGGTTCGACACGGCCCAGCCGCACGACTGGTTCAGGACCGTCCCGGGCGTGCAGAGCGTCTCCATGAGGGCGGACCGCACGGCCGGCGTCAGCACCTTGGAGTCGTCGAAGTGGTGCGTCCCTTTCAGCAGGGGGTCCGACAGCGGCAGCGGCAGGTAGAAGACGCCGTAGGTCATGGGGCCCAGGACGGGCCCGCGGCCGGCTTCGTCGACGCCCAGACAGCAGGCCTCGCCCAGTTCGGACCCCGCGGCCGGCTTCAGCGAGTCGGGCACGGGGGAGAAGTGCGTGTAGGATTCGCCGGAATGCAGGGTCTCGCGGTAGACGGAGGGCGGCAAGAAGACGTCGGAGGTGGGGGTCTCGAGTTCGATGTTGGCGTCTTCGGCCATCTGAGTGTCGTCCATGCTGGGCAATGGACTGGACGGTTGATGAGTATAATAGATCTCCAATAGAACCCAGGTTGGTCAATATCCAAGACTAATATTTCAAAATGTCTGAATAGTTCAAACCAGAGAGCTCGGACAGAGTTACTACGCAAAATTCTCAAGACAGTAGAAAAGTATAGGTGCTATAAAAGCAATTACAAAATCGCGTAGTGGCCGCGTAAAGTGGTTTGGTTTCACTAGCAACGAACTCCAGGGGACTTTCTTGGTAAAGGTAGACGCGTTTTAGGGGGTGAACAAAGCGCGTCAAGCTCTCTAATGCACTAACTTCCAAGTAGGCTAGGCTATTGTGGGTGAGTGAGCTTTTGTGCTAACCTTAGGCCAGAAGAACAGAAGCTCGTACCTCGATTTCCAGGCCATTTAGCGCCCATGCCCATGCCCATGCCCATGCCCATGCCACCAGCCATGCCCCGGGCATCGCTAAGTCTCGAGGTGCTTTAGTTGCAGGCATGCGTGCCTTAACAACCCATCCCAGAAGTAGCAATGAAATAAACAAATCGATGGCCAATGTCCCCACCAAACCTACAACCAACTCGGCGATTCACACCAGTCGCACTACTCACGCGTCAAGCTGCGTGAACAAAAGTTAATGTTTCCGATGACCTTGGAATCGCCGACTTGTATGCAATCAATTGCCAATTTCTAGCTTGGTAGTTGTTGCTGCCAACAACAACAACAAAACAAACACTTCGAATCGTGTCAATAACAAACCCCACACCGAACCGCGATGGCGCCGCGACAAGCTTCGTCGCAACGGCGCAATCAACCCTCCCAAAATGAGGGCCAGATCTTTGAGCTCGGTGTTAGAGGAAGGTATGTTTCCGCCTACTGTTCAGCCCGCGAAGCAGAAGAAATCGCAATTAATACTTTTGCGACAGGAAAACCGGTGTTACTCTGGTAGATACTGGCGAGCGCGACGAATATGGCATGGAACCTGTCGACAACCTGTTCTCTTCGCCTGAGAAGGACACCGGCACTGCGAAAAACACAAATGGCGCCGCAAATGGGCAGTACGAGGACCAGTCGGACGAGGAGCAGAGCATGGAACTCGATGATGGTATGCACTGCACTGCGCCACAGCTGCTAAGCTGCCAAAAACAAAATGCACCGAGATTAACATGAATTTGCAGAGTCTCAACTAGGCCCGGCTACTGTGGCTCGTATGAGGAATCCGGCTAAGGGCCGCCTCTCGATTCCCAGAGCTCGATCGCCAGTCAAGACGCACCTCAATTCGCCCGCCAGGCACAACACTCACATAGCTCCTGGATCATCGCCTACCCGGGGATCGGTCGTAGACGATCGTGGAGAGAGTCCCACCAGCAAGTCGGTTAAGCGCCGCTTGAACTTCGCCGATCCAACCCTGCAACCTCCTACCAATGGAAACTCCAAGACTAAGAGCTTAGGGTCTCAGAGCGGCAGGCCGGTCAACAGACTTCCTTCTTCTTCAGACGACGAGGGAGACCTGCCCAGACACGCCCGGCCCAAGAAAACCCAGGAACCTGTGCAACAAGAAGTCGACGATGAGGAGGAGGGAGAGGAAGAAGAGGAAGAAGAGGAGGAAGAGGAGGAAGAGGAGGAAGAGTCAATGGAGGTCCTCGATATGGGCGGTGACGGCAGTGACCTAGAACCTCCTGCGCCCGATGAACTTGAGATGGAGGATGAATCAGGGCAACAGGAGGAGGAGGAGGAGGAGCCAGAAGAGGGGGAGGAGGAGCCGGAGGAGGAGCCGGAGGAGGAGCAGCCGACAGAGGAAGTTTCCATCGAAGAGGAGAAGCCACAGCCTAAGAAACGCGGACGCAAACCAAAGAACAAAGAGGCCGATTCGCCGCAACTCGAGGTACTTGATGCTGCTGAGCCTGCCGAAGCGCCGGCCAAGAAGCAACGAGGCCGCCCAAAACGAGACTCGGGAGTCAAGGCCCCCGAGCCGGCCACAAAGGGATCAAAGCGACGCATATCTGACCAGGGCAACCAGGATGCATCCGAGACTACCGACGCTGACGATCGTGGCAACAAGAAGGCACGAAAGGAGAAGGCGAAGCCAGTCAAAGCCGAAGCTCCCAAACCCGTAGCCAAGGGGAAGCCTGGCCGAAAGCGCAAGTCATCTGGCGTAGGCCCTGCTTCTCCTGCTGTGATTCCTCGCGCACCAATGCCGAAATCAAGAGGGCTTCAGATTCTGAGACGTGAAGGTCTGGGTGAAGGCAACCTCAGAACTACGCGCTCGGGCAGAATTTCAGCGAAGCCGTTGGAATATTGGAAAGGAGAGCGATACGAGTTTGACACCGACAACGAAGATCTAGTCCCAGATAAAGGAGGCCGCCATATCAAGTTGGCGACGATCAAGTCCGTTGTCAGAGTGGAGGCCGAGCCGGACGAACCTAAAGCCAAGCGTCGCGGTCGGCCTGGTGGTGGTGGCGGCGCTCGAGGTCGGCCGAAACGCCGGGTCTCGGCCGAGGAAGAGGAAGAGGAGGAATACCGCTCCGAGTGGGAAGACGATCCTGGCCGCATGGTAGGCGAGTGCATTGTCTGGCGCCCAGAGTATGAGCACGAGCCGCCCGAAGGCGAGGAGCAGGTCGAGGTGATCGACGAAGAGATGGCCATATCGGAGGCGGCAGTCCAGATGAAGGACATCAAGGGCGCCACCTTCCAGTTCGCCAAGACTTTGACGCTACCGTTCTTTGGTTCGGGTATAGTAGACCTGCCTCCTAATTCGGAGAAGAAACCCAAGAACGCGCGTAAGATGCAAATGGTTTTCTTCGTATACTATGGCAGTGTAATCGTCACGATTGCGGGAACACCCTTCCGCATCGGAAAGGGAGGACAGTTTTTCGTCCCGAGAGGTAAGACATGCATGCATACTATGACTTCCTTGGCAACCCCGGACTAATCTTGGTTCTTTTCTTTATAGGCAATCACTACAGTATCGCAAACGACACAGATAAGCCTGCGCGCATCTTTTTTGCACAAGGCTGCGAGATGCACGTAGCGCCCGAAGGGGAGGAAGCGTGAGGATGAGCATCATCAGGGTTAACCGCATCCAGGATTACAGGGTTAAGAGACGAAGGGGCGGCGTGGCATCCCCTATTCAAGAAAAGAACCATGGCGTTTTCCCAGGGATATTTATTTTACATGTATGCGTGATGATACCAAGCAGCGTCCTTCGACTGCGTACGTACGACCTGTACAAATTTTCATACAATGTTGTTTGATGATGGACTTCAGTTTCGTTCTGTGATGTGACCTACATAACTCCGTACGAGGGCCAGTAGTTCCCTGTACATTGTGTAACTAAATCTAACCCTGGCCTGAGTCCCCCAGTACTCACTTCCCCGGATCCTTCCCTAGCCATCCAGCTAGATCTTATATATATAGCTGCTACAGGTATCGTTACCACCTTGAAACCCTCCATGGTGGCAATATCTATGTCTCCCGCCGCTCGTGGCGATTATTCAATGCAGACGCTGCATAGATCCGCAGCGTTTCGTCTTACTCCAGCAGCTACTACCAACCCACATGCGGCTTCGGTCAGGGGCCGTTTCAGTTCGCTCTCTGTGGATGCTTATGCCAATAGTCACACTTCTAAAGGCTCGTGGGCCCAGTTCTATTCCATCCTCAGTGTGGAGCCATGAGCAAGATCATTGCTGGGCTTCTTGCTGCTGAAGCTCGTGGTATTGGCTGTTGGTCTGACCGGCTACAATGAGGCTCCTCGGGTTTTGCGTTCAATAAGCTGCCCTTGGAAGCAAGTGTCGTATTTACCACTGACAATGTACTTATATGCATCTCGTATATGGCTTTGGCTGGCAAGTGGCTCCAAACTGTGATACGAAACAAAGATTGCTGTGTGTCTTGACACACGTAGCCTCGACATATGGAATACGGCAGACATGTTGGAGACGTTTACCTAGCATCGCCTTATGCCGTTATGCACAAGATTCCTGTGTGAAATTTCCGCCACTACTACTCTTTGCCCCTTCCCTTTCTCCATTTGCTCCATGTTCATTAGTATCAGTTCACATATCCGATATGGCTACATCCCCAGGCACCTGAACGGGTTTCGTAGCAATCAAATGTATGGATTGAGAAGGGTATCTTAATATGTGTATACCACCATCAGCCCCCTTACCCCTTTTATTGCAACGCATGTCAGAAATAGTACAGCCCAATCTCGAAACATTCTTCTATCTATAGAGTCTGGACCAGTTGGCCCATGCTGTTTAGTACTGGTTGATCAAAACCTTCTTCAAGCCCGCCGACTGCTGGTCATAGCTCTCGATCTTGGCCTGACTCGCCTGCAGCTTGGTCAGGAGGTACTTGACTCGCCCGGCCGCCTCGGCAGGCTGTCGGGGCAGTCCACCCAGCAAAGCCAGCTCGGTTTCGACCTTCTCAATAGTACGACCCTCGATCTTGGACAGCTCGGCCAAGACGATCAGGTCCATCTTGGCCGTCAAGACGCGGTCCTGCGTCAGCTGCGTGAAGGCAGCCTGGTGGACCGGCTTTCCGGCCGTGATCTTGTGGGGTCGGCCGTTGAGGTTCTTGACCGTAATCAGCTCGGCGTTGGAGAGGCTCTCGAGGGCCGCCTCGCCGTCGGTGGCGAACGTGTCCGAGAGGAGCACCTCGTGGTAGCGCAAGTTTTCCTCGGAAGCCAGGGCCTTGATCAAGTACCAAGCTTGTTGAATCGTCCAGTGTCTGGTTTCGTCAACCTTGGTGCCTCCGGGCAAGAGAAACATCTTGAGGACCTCGGAGGCGGTCTGGTCGCGAATCTCGGCAACCGCTTGTTCAGGGCTTTGGCCAGCTCTCAGACGTCGAGACAGGAACTCGAGGTCGGTCAAGCGACCACCCAGTGTCCCGATGCAATCGTCAAGTTCTCTCAGATTAACTACTTGCTTTGCCTTCGCCGCTTTCTCTGAAGGTTCGTCGGCGTCGTCGTCAATTACGGCAACAGGCTCGTCATCGCCTTCCAGGTGACTGACAACAAAGCTCTTGGCGACTTCCGGCGAAAGATCGCCAAGAGACACTTGGCGGAAGACACGGTCTGGGAGCGATTTCGACAGGGATTTGGAATAGGAGCCGTCGTTGGTCAAGAAGATGACATGGGCAACATTGGACTGGACCAGGGCAGCAGCCCATTCGGCAATCTTGTCATAGACAATGGCATTGCTTTCGCTCTTGTGCAAGAAATTGTCAATGACAACAATTGCTCTCTTTTCGGGGTGACTTTCGAGGAAGGCATCAACCGGGAGGTGAGCATCGATATCAGTCTTCTTGCGACCCGAGATGTCAAGCTCGCTTAAAGCTGATGCCGCGGTGGCTAGGATCTTCTGGAGCTGTGATTCAAGGGTCTCGGAGAAGCCGGCTTTGACACCTGTGGTGCTCTGTACTGCCAGGTCGATCATGCTGCTGATGTTGTTGGCCCACGAGAAAATCGGGCGGTAGCCAACTTGGGCCGCCATATGCTTGATGGTTGCAGATTCTCCTCTTGCCTCTACAATTGGCTTGCAGTCAAGGACTAGAACATTGCCTCGGCCCTTCAGAACTTGCTCGGTGACAAGCTCCTTCTTTCCAGAGCCACGAGGTCCTTGAACGACGATGAAAGTCTCGGCCGTTTCCATTAGCCACTTTTGGATCTGTTCAATTAGGTCCTTGCGGTGACTCCAGACGGCATTGAGCCCGGCTTGATCCGACTTCTGGCGATGGAACGTGAAGATGTCCGAAGTCTGTCGTCGAATCCATCTATATGCCTTGCTGTTGCTCAAACGGAACGTTTTATTCACGTGGGCCTTGACAAAGAAATTGCGAATCGGGTCAAAGATGACGACGGTCACACCGGTCAGGATAGCGACAAGGATCGGGAAGACAATACGGGGATGGTTTGATATCCAACTCCAGTACTGGTGACCCTTGGCCCGTTGCTCATACGACATCCGAAGCTTGGTCCCGGCCTTGCCTCCTCCGCTCTCAGACGAGACGACGAAGCCATGCAGACAGTTCCGCGCCATGATGGCATCCCGTACCAAGGCGAAGTCCACGTACGCGAACCTCGGGACAACCTTGGAGTCAAAGGATTGCGATTCGATTTCAGCGATCTTGCCATAGCGGCGGAAGATGCTGTAGAGGTCCTCTTGCGAAAGCTCGACAGCTTCTTCGCCGGGTGTCTTGGGGACGAACTCCACTCGCAGTCTGGAGAAGGGGAACCTGTGAAGATCTTCGAGCCAGGGAACTCCTTTCACAAGACCAGCATGGACGCCCCTAAAGGGGCTAAAGAACGGTCGGATGGGGCGTTCCTGGAGACCCTGGGCGATAGTTGCTGCAATCTCCTTGGGGTCAACGCCTGCCGGGTGAGAGAATTTCACGAAAGCACCGCCGTCCTTCAGCCTAGGCAATATCTCGGTGACCTTGATGTTCTCTGACTTGGGGGGTATAGCACGCTTGACGGTGTTCATAGGGTCCATGATGCCGAGACTCGAAGTGTAAGAGTCGGGGCTCTGCCATGGCGTACGCAGAAGCCCCGTGAGCTTTAAGGGGAAGATGGTGTCGACCCATAGTATGGACTCGTTGGATTCGGCCGCGATGTGGCCGGTCTTCTCATCACCCGTAGCTTTAGAACTTTTCCATGCTCGCTGGTGGGCATAGACCTGTCGTCTCAAGGGCAGCCTTAAAGCTGGCCGGATGAGACCTCGGTTGAAAGCCCTCATGACGGCGAACTTCTTCTTAAGTTTGTGTAACAAGTGCGGGTTGCATATTCTTCCTTTGTTTACGGCGACCCAGCTGAGCTCCTGCTAGGTCTAAAACTAACGAGATCAGCTCATGGTACTCCAGCCGCCCGCCTGATATCAATACTCTGAATCGAGCCGGAATAATGCGGTAAAGACAATGTAGGAATTGAATCGATTGGGTTTCGGGTTGGTACCTTTCTTCTTGAAACTATAAAGTATCACAAAAAGGAAGTTGTCTAGATATTATCTTGGGTATTTGCAATATATTATTGAAGTTCCTACTGGCCCGCCTGCCCGCATGAGGTCATAACCTGCCCAACCCTACTTAGCAGGCAGGCAGGTGTTACCCAGTTTCCACGCGCCACATATAGCATCTGATGTTGAGCCACATCGGCATCAGCCAGCCACACGATAGCGGGCACTTCCAATTCTCCAGCGTAATAATTATGCGCGAACGATTGCGATAGCCGATAGATGGACGGCGGGATAGTCCATCTATTCAGACTCTCATACATGTGAGAAACGTCATAAACCTTCTTTCGTGCCCAAGTCCAGCTCCCGCTTCGCCCAGCTGCCTTTGTATTATTAGTGTATAATCAGTACTGCTCGGTACATTCCCTGGGCAGTCCTCGTATTGCAAAGATTGGCGCAAGACACGGATTTGGAGAAATATTTCCCATTGGCCGCTCACACAGCGCCTCGCTGCTTGCCCGCGTATCAAGCCACGAGACACGGAGGCTGCACCATCGATATTCCCGAGGCCACTGCATTTGGAAGGAAGTCTGGCGCCGGTGGTGTGATGGTGACGAGACCAACCTTGAGAGCCAATTACCCCACGCTTTCTTCCCCCCGCGCTTGATTGCCCATCCCGTGGTATATCTTGTTCCACTTCGGCGGCTTTCATCATAACCTTGAATATCGAGAACTGCACCCCACCACATATCCATTGAAATCTATTTTGCAACTACGTTCACAATGGGCTGGTTATGGGCAACACCTGAGCCTTCCAAGGCGTCGAATGACGACAAGACGAAGGCATCCACTGCCGCCACCCCTTCGCCCGCGAAGGAGCCCGCGAAGCAGCCCGATAACGACTATGACCCGGAGATAGCCAAGTTCCTGGCCCAGATTCAGCAAGAGTTCGGCAGCGGTAGCAGCAGCCGATCGGCAGAGCCCGCTCGACCGACAGCCACCGAGACGCCCAAGGCAGCCGACGCCTCCGCGAAATCGTCGTCGTCGTCACTCTGGAGCTCCGTCTGGGGAAGCTCCTCATCAGGCACATCGTCCGCCACCCCATCTGAGCACAAAGCATCATCAGCAGCACCATCTCCCTTTTCCCTCTCCAATGACAAGCCCGCCAGCACAAGACAGACGATCAGGTCTACCACTAACACCGCGCAAGCTGATGATGACGACGCCGAGCGCCCGCCGCCGCCGCTCGACCCGATCTCCGAGTCGCTCCTCCCGACGACCATGTCGTGCCGGCAGGCCTTCGACGCGGCCTTCTACTGCCAGGGCGTGGGCAGCCAGTTCCACAGCATCTACCGGGCGGGCACGGTGCGCACGTGCAGCGAGCACTGGGACGACTTCTGGTTCTGCATGCGGAACCGGACGGCGTCCGGGCCCCGCAAGGAGGAGGTCGTCCGCGACTACTACCGCCGCAAGGAGTGGAACAAGTACGGGCCCGGCCAACCCAGCAGTGCTGACGTCTGGGAGAGCCGCGACGAGAAGGTGCCCCACGACTCGGCCTTCCGGGAGACGTACGAGAGCCCCACCCTCAACGACGAGGAGTGGCGCGCCAAAGAAATCGAGCACCGGCGGGCAGTGCAGGAGGCTCTGGCCAAGGATGTACAGCAAGAACAGCAGACGCGATGATATATAGGAGCAGCAGATCCGGAGTGATTCATAGGGTCAAACGCTTGTAAAAAACAATTCACAAATAATCGTACAACAGTTGGCCACTTTCCTTCATCAACCTGTTATGAGACGTAATAACTTGACATTGGCACCAGCTCTACTCGTTATTGGAACCGGTTTTGTAAAGACATACAACGAACGTTATCTCGAGATACAACAATACGTTTTAATACTGCCCCCTATAAAGCTTCCTTTGCCCAACGTGAGATGCTATGCATAGTAGACCTACATATCTTATTTTGTGCCAGGAGTTGCGCCAATATCAAGATCCACTGCGCAAAAGAGTAACACGACTGAAGTATGAAAGCGAGGGCGGTCCCTAAACGAACCCGTCCCAAGTCCCATGGTGTGGTGATGATGACAGCATCTCCAAAGAGGATGGCGAACATCTGGAGCAACTGGGAATGATGCCTCCAGTATCACGGTATCCATCTGCTTAATTTTGTTGCCACTATGTATGTAGGCATTTAACAGAAGGAGATGGTCTTGAAACCACTGTCTCGGCGCATCTTGGTAAATCGTCGATTATGCTAACGTTTCCTACATGTTTTGAATAACGGAGTAAACGGGTATGTCACCCACCTAACTTAAAGACATTAGCGACTATTGGAATCATCAGTGGAATAATGATAAGTGATGGGCGCCATTAGAATTAGGCCATCAGAAAATCAGTATACAAGTCACAGAAAAGAAGAGCCAGAGAGTATTATGAACTATTGTCATTGATTCGTCGGATGATTGCTACCTAGAATACATCCATGCAATCGTGAAACCTCAAACTTTTGCCTTGAACATCATTATGTAGAAAATCTAGTGCAAACCCCTTGTCCCAGACTACCACTCATTTGTGTCGAGGACACCCGTGAACGCCATAACGAAGAAAGCAGGGTATTATGTTTTAAGAAGGCAGGCAATTTAGTCGACCTCCTCAACGGTGGGACCGTCGTCGCCACCGGCACCGGGGGCAGCGCCACCAGGAGCACCGCCGGGCATGCCACCGGGCATACCGGGACCACCAGCGCTACCGTAGAACTTCATCATGATAGGGTTGGCAATGGCCTCGAGCTCCTTCTGCTTCTCCTCGTACTCCTCGCGAGAAGCAGCTTGGCTCTCGTCGAGCCAGGCAACGGACTTGTCGATCTCAGTCTTGAGAGTCTCCTTGTCGGCAGCATCGAGCTTCTCGTCGACCTTGGAGTCGGCAAGAGTGTTGCGGAGAGAGTAAGCGTAAGACTCGAGACCGTTCTTGGCAGCGATACGGCGGCCCTCGGCCTCATCCTCCTCCTTGTACTTCTCGGCCTCAGCCAACATGCGCTCAATCTCCTCCTTGGACAGGCGGCCCTTGTCGTTGGTGATGACAATCTTGTTGGACTTGCCGGTACCCTTCTCGAGGGCAGAGACGTTCATGATGCCGTTGGCATCAAGATCGAAGGTGACCTCAATCTGGGGAACACCGCGGGGAGCGGGGGGGATACCAGTGAGCTCGAACTTGCCCATCAGGTTGTTGTCCTTAGTGCGCTGGCGCTCACCCTCGTAGACCTGGATCAGGACACCGGGCTGGTTGTCGGAGAAGGTAGAGAAGACCTCGGACTTCTTGGTGGGGATAGTGGTGTTGCGGGGAATGAGCTTGGTCATCATACCGCCGGCAGTCTCGATACCGAGAGACAATGGCGCAACATCGAGAAGGAGGATCTCGTTGGTGGACTTGGAGCTGGTATCACCGCTAAGGATAGCAGCCTGGACAGCAGCACCGTAGGCAACAGCCTCATCGGGGTTGATGGACTTATTGGGCTCCTTGCCGTTGAAGTAGTCGGTGATGAGCTTCTGGACACGGGGAATACGGGTGGAGCCACCGACGAGGACGATCTCGTGAACCTGGGACTTGTCGATCTTAGCGTCGGCAAGGACACGGTCGACGGGCTGAAGAGTGGATCGGAAAAGATCCTGGCACAGCTCCTCGAAGCGGGCACGAGTGATCGAGGTGTAGAAGTCGATACCCTCGAAGAGAGAGTCAATCTCGATGGAGGTCTGGGCGGAAGAAGAGAGAGTTCGCTTGGCACGCTCGCAAGCAGTGCGGAGACGACGAAGACCACGAGCGTTGCCGCTCAGATCCTTCTTGGACTTTCGCTTAAATCTAAGAACGAGGACCGTTAGCATGTGTCTTTATGTTGTTATGATATAAGGGGAGTGGGGGTCGTACTCGTTAACGAAGTGGTTGACAAGACGGTTGTCGAAGTCCTCACCACCCAAGTGAGTGTCACCGGCAGTGGACTTGACCTCGAAGATACCCTCCTCAATGGTGAGGAGAGAGACATCGAAGGTACCACCACCAAGATCGAAGATGAGGACGTTGCGCTCACCCTCGACCTTCTTGTCGAGACCGTAGGCAATGGCAGCAGCGGTGGGCTCGTTGATGATACGGAGGACGTTCAGGCCCGAGATGAGACCGGCGTCCTTGGTGGCCTGACGCTGGGAGTCGTTGAAGTAGGCGGGGACAGTGATGACGGCGTTGTTGACGGTGCCGCCGAGGTAGGCCTCGGCCGTCTCGCGCATCTTGATGAGGATCATGGAGGAGATCTCCTCGGGTGTGAAGTTCTTGGACTCGCCCTTGTACTCAACCTCAACGACGGGCTTGCCGCCCTTGTCGACGACCTTGAAGGGGAAGTGCTTCATGTCGGCCTGGACCTCCTGGTCGGCGAACTTGCGGCCGATGAGGCGCTTGGCGTCGAAGACTGTGTTGGTGGGGTTCATGGCGACCTGGTTCTTGGCGGCATCTCCGATGAGACGCTCCGTGTCCGTGAAGGCCACGAAGGAAGGTGTTGTGCGGTTACCCTGGTCATTGGCAATGATCTCAATGCGATCGTCTCTGAAGACACCCACGCAAGAGTAGGTGGTGCCCAGATCGATACCGACAGCGGCGACCATGTTGGCGGTTGTGTGTGATGTGATGGGTTGTGTAGATACAGGAGTGAAGAAGTGGGGGATTTACTTCTCGAGACGTGGGAAGAGATGTCCTATTTAATTGGCAAGGACAAATGTGTATGAGAAGAGAAAAAACCGAAGATTTTTCTCTGGGGGAATTGTTTGTGTGTAGAGGGAGAGATGTGAATGTAGAACGAGGATCAGAATTGCAGCGGGAAAGAGGAATTCTTTACCTACGTACTTATGCGAGCGGGTGCCCCACCATGACTTCTCGAGAAGGTTCTATGGCTTTCCGTCTAGCAACAGCCTGGAGGTTCGCGCAACGACTCAGGCATTCAGGTAGCATCTACCCAATTCCCTGGCCCCAGTACTGCCCAGAATGGTTCTGTTTTCAGGTACAGCCGCTACTGAGTGTGTGAGCTATTCGATCAGATTTTTCCTTGCATTCAATCAATGCCTTCCATTCCTTGATTGTTCTTTCTCGTTTCGACTCACTCACTCACTGCAAGCTGATAGTCATCCTTCCTCTCTCTGAGTCTCTCAAGTGCAAGAGGCAGAGGCTTCCAGATTTATTTACTATGGGTCGGGCCATTTCTACTTTGTACCCCGCAGTCCACATATTACATCATGGTGCTATGTCATTTTCATCTTTTTCCAACCTCGCTGTTCCATCTGGCAGCCTTACAGCCTCAAATAGTAGACAAACTAGCTCGCCCATTGTGCCTTGGATTGATTGCCACCGTAAAAATTTCAGATTTCGTTGCCCCAGGCACCCGCACCCGGGCTCAATTGGAAAATGGGGCCTCCCGGTTGCCGGATGGCGCTGGCTAGGTATGGGCGGGCTGTAGCTGGAATCAATATCGAAAAATTCCACAGCTCTCTTCGGCCATCCAAAACTGATTCAAGTGACATAAGCATCGCATGCATCTAGATTTCTCTGTCAACCCGGTGATGAAACAAACGGTGAGAGGGCAGATAATGCCACTTGCGGTGGTCCAAGCTTCGAGCACTCTCGCCCACTCGCCCACTCGCCCAGTAACTCGCCCACCTCGCCCACTGCCCACGTCGCTACTTGTAGGTGCTAGGACACCATGTTGGTCAAAGTCAAGTATTTTCAACATTGCGTTGTCCTAGATCGCCCTGTCCACAGTTCAAGTCCACAGTTTATTCCAGGGACCGATTCATTGATTGATCTCAAAAATAATGTATGTAGTTAACCGTATACACACATACACACGCACACGTTGATTCCACGTCCAACATCGGAATACTCATTGAACCACCACACGGGCAATCTGGCGTAACCAGATTGCCAGCCAGCACGAAACGGAAAGAAATGGAAGTGAGGCTGGACAGTCAAGCTCATGTCACATTGATGCTGACAAGCAGAACTTTGTTCTACCCTGGCTAGCCTGGTCAACCTAATATGTACATGTAGGCATAGCTGCATGTACCAATGTACCTAACATGTACGCCATGGATGAAATACTTTATCCAGATCGATGATGGATGAATGCCTCAAGCTGTAAGTTCAAGTGCCTACGGATAATTGCAACCGCCACTTTTGCTCTTTTCAGAAATCTCATCAGAAGTCAGCACTATATTATCCGGATGCATTAACGGCTATTCCTAAAAGCATCTTTGGCGTCCGCGTCCGGCATCCACCCGTAAGTACATGTAGGCAGGTATGGAATGTCGAGCACCACGCCACCTCCTAGCTCAACCGCATCCGGCCTTAAGCATTTGCCATTTAGCACACATGCTCCAGCTTCTCGGGCTTATCGTCCTTGGTGCCCAGATCCGTCTTGAGCGCGCGGCCGAACAGCTCTAGCAAGACCTCGAAGCAGACCTTGGTGATGGCCGGGTCGTAGCGGCCCTTGCTGAGCTCGTCGCGGATGAAGGCGTGCTGCGCCCAGGCGAACTCGTAGAAGCTGAAGACGACCGAGTGCTCGCGCAGCTTGGCCCGGATCAGGTCGCGGCCGGCGTCGGGCACGTGCGTGTCCTTGATGCCGAAGATCAGCGCCACCTCGGCCTTGGTCTTGTGCAGCAGGTCGATCGTGTGGTTGCTGTTGGCCGGCGCCTCCGAAGACGTGTTGGCGGCGTCGTAGGGGCCCAGGGTGCGGCTGTGGACGTCGGTGGCGAAGTAGGTCACGCACGCGTTCACGCGCGGGTCAAGCTATTGCCCGGGAGTCAGATCTTTCCCATCGCTGTGATATGTGTAATCAGATAGAGACGATGAGATAGCAACTTACAGCCGCGCGCAACGCTAGATGGCCACCAAGACACATGCCCGTAACGCCGATGCGCCCAGTGCAGGTGGGGAGACCCAAGAGGGTGTCAACGGTCTTGTAGGAGTCCTGGTCGTAGGATTGGAGAGTCTTGAGATATCACTTAGTCTATAATCCTCATAAGTTGATATCAGGGGTTAATGCATGCAACCTACCTTCTTCACCTTCCACTCGTTGCCGGCGTCTGTGCCCGGCACATCGTAGGCCAGCGGCTCGGGGCCGGTGAAGTCATGGTACGATGACGGCGCAGCGACGATGTAGCCCTGACCAGCGATCTGGCGAGCGAATCTTGCGACAGGTCCAGTCACTACACAACAATGAGCATCGTGTATGGAGCTACCGTGTAACACATGTTGTCCGTACCTTGGTAAATCTCGCTGAAGAGCGCAACACCGGGGAATCGACTTGATTTGAAGTTAGCGATGAACGGTAAATTGTCTATTTGATGAGGATGGCCTTACGCATTGGGGTACTGCGGGATAGTTGGGTGGAAGAGGAAGATTCCTATGCAGGGTCAGGCACTAATCCATAGAAAGTAGACGTGGGGTTGGCTGTTCTCACTCATGGAAGACTCCTTTCCATCCACCTTCGTCTGCACGTCCACATGGCTCTCATTAATCAACATGTTGTTGGCGTCTTCTGGGGGCTGGCTGGCTGAGAGATAAATACTAGGCAGTGATAATTCCGTGCAGAACAAGTTTTGATTTGAGTTCAACCGTCTGTTCAAAGCGAAGAAGGCGCTCTTAAATATCAATGTTGAACCTTCTTGACTGTCAATCATTCGACTACTATGCAAGCCCCTCAGTACGATCACACATTCTCCAAGTGGGGGCTGAGTAATTTGGTGGGGTTTCCTACCAAGTCTATAGAATCGGCCATTCTTTTGGCTGCGGAAGGCATTGCAAGGCATATGTGGTAAATATTAAATGATAATATATTGTCTATGAAGCCCGAGTATCGTGTCCGTTCTAGGTTGCTGAGATTTGGAAGATAGTTATGAGCTCTTCAAAAAGACCAAGTATGTATCTCTGAACTACCTATAAGTGTGGCACCCTAGCGCTCTGCAAGAGCAAGTTCACAATGCTCAAGAATCCCTCTCCCAAGATAAAACCCTAAAATGCGATGTTAGCCCATGCATATTCTGCCTAAGGAGAATGCCTCATGATAAGAACTCACCGAAGCCAACACGATCAATGGCGTGTCTTGTTTCTTCAATACATTCCTCCAGACCCAGCTCAGGACACCCCCGATGGTCCTCGCTAGTGTAAACGATGGGACGTTATACATGCCTGATATGTCCATGTCAGCATTTGCACATTCATCTCCCATGCCCATATAGGTCTGGTCGAGTTAGGGATTGTTGACTTACCCACTGCTACGGCAATGCCTCCAGGGATATACACCTGCCACCACTTGCCCATCCCCTTAGTCCGCAAGATGGTGAAGAAGCCGAATATGACGGCCGCGCCGATGGCAAAGTCTTTGGCCATGGGGGGCAATCCCTGTCCCGTCACCAGTCGCGCTGTGAAGATCCAGACATAGGCCGTAGGGACTTCGAACAGTTTCCCAGGCACCTGGTACACGGCCGTGTACAGCCGGTAGATGAAGGCGCTCACGACTGCACCTACAGTTGCTCCAATGACCTGACCCCAAAACTGCGCCTTCGGTGCCGCGCCGAGCAGATGGCCTGTCTTCAAATCTTGCATGAGATCGCCAGCCTGAAGCGCTCCGGCCTCCGATACGGCGCCGGCGACGAGGTTGATCAGCACGCTCGATTTGTTGGACTGCGGAATTATCAAGGCGAAGAAGAGCTGTGCCAGTTTGGATATGCACGAGACGGGGTTGAGATCGGTTTCGCCCAACGCCCGCACACCCATTATGCTCAAGACTAGAGCCATCAAAATGGCCGTGACGTTGGCGTAGAGCGGCACTAGGTCACCAAACGTGATGTGAATACTGGCGACACAGATCAATATCGAAACCACGAGGCCGATGCCGACCGTCTTGCTCCCGACCAGTTGCTCAGGCGGCGCGTCATCTTCGTCCCAAGTCCGTGGCTCGTCGCCATGGTCGTGAAGGTCAGGACTAGGGAGTAACTCTGACGTTGAGCTTCTCCTTCTTGAGGACATATGAGGATCCGCCTCATCCGAGCTCAACGCCGAGTAACGGGGTCCCCGGCGCTTGGATCGGAACACGTTTTGAACACCGCCCTGGTTATATCTTTCTATGCTCTCTCGAACAAAGGTTGGGCCATTCTGGACGATAGGCCGGATGGCAACATACCCCAAGCTGATGACGGAGTCGGCAAGCATGATCGCCAGCGAAATCCATACAATCCAGCCCTTGCTGCCGGTTTCCCAATCACTGATCAAACCAGGCGCCCAGCCGCGCTTATGCGCCAAGGGCGATAGTATACCCCATCCCACGATGGCACCGATCAGCATGTGTATCGTAGTGGCGGGCCCCATGATAATGCCCTGGCCGACATAGGCCAGACTAGGGTTCAGGTCCCAGAGCCACGTGGTGGCTGCGTGAGCACCGAAGATGGGAAGACTACGCAGGATGGGGAAGAAGTAGGTGAGAAACGTGTAGATGCCAGACACGACGAAGGAGATGAGAAGCAGGCGGATATTGGCACCCCAGCTGTACTTCTGTTCCGGCTTGATCTGGGACTCTCCGTCGACGAGCGTTCTCACGTCGTCGGAATCATCATTGTTGATGTCTCCGTTCTCCATCAGGGGTCTGTTCTCTATGGCCAGACTGCCAAATGTGGCTGCTTTCGAAGGGTCCAAGGCAGCGCCATTCTGAGACTGGCCCTTGCCATGTAACACACCAATGAGCACAGCGGTACTGAAGCCGCTTGGGAACTTGAGTTGCTCCCTTATAATTACTTGGCGTCGGCTACACGTTGTTAGTCATTACATCCGTTTTATTCATTGGCGTCTCTGGCGGTACATCACTTACAGAGGCACGGCAAAAACGACGCCGAAGTAGCACAAGCCTAGGGACCATACGATCAACTTCCACATGGGCAAAAACACGGGTCCCTGCTCTTCTTCGGCGAGCAGGTAGTTTAGAGCTGGCATCTACATTTGTGTATTGATTTCATTAATATTTCATTTTTCTCCGAACAGTTCATTCAGACAGACTGTTGCTTGTACCCCGGCCAAAATGAAGAAGAGGAAGAGGTCTACTTACCACCCCAACAAAACCACATCCCAAAGGCATGATGGCCATGCCGCCTGCTACGGACTGCACGAGCACGTTCTCCACTGGCGAGAAGGGGAACTCAAGGTGCGGCTGCAGAACCTTGAAAAGGCCGAAGCCCATGAGACTGGCGGGCATGGTCATCATGGAGACCCAGCCGCTCTGCAACCCGAAATACATGTTGGAGAAGCAGATGACCAGGCCGACGAGCAGGCCGACGCCAACACCGCGCCAGGTGAAATGCTGACCCTCGGGGAGCACCTTGGCAGTTGCGCCGGGAGGAGCCCTCGCCATCACGGCGGGCTGCGGGGATTGTTGATGGTCCTCGTCGGCTCCTGCCGATGGCGTACGCGGGAGCTCCGTCGCACCAGCCGTATTGGACATGGCGGGCTAGAGCCTGCCCTGGCTGGGCTGGCAGAAAACTCTACTCGGATGAGTAAGGAAACCAGTAGCGGTCTATATGGACCTCTGTGAATCGCTTGTAATAAAAGAAAAAACGTTAAGCAATCATGTCGACGTTGAAAGAAGAACAATGCAAAGAGGAGAGAGAAAGAGCGAGAGATGGATATTGATAGCGCGTGATCTCTCGGTATAGATAAAGAGTGCCAAGCACGGCTCTATTTGGGGGGAGAGCGGGCCCGGGATTTGGAATGGAGAGAGATGTAGATCGCTGAATGGGGGGATAATAGATGGAGATGGATGGTAATTGGAAATGCAGAGGCAGAAGATGCAGACCAGACAAGGTAAGTAAGTAAAGATGCAGGTATTTTGTCGGCGTCGGCTAGTACAAATAACGATTAATAATAATAGCCCTGTCATCACCCATTTCATTTCATCCATGTCATGTCCGAGTAAGGTCTGTCTGCGGGCCAGAAACACCAATGCTATGCTATGCTATGCTGACTAGCGCCAATGACGAGCCCCCGAAAACATTGAAACCAGAACACCCGCTTTCGTCCGCTGAAGCCGATACCACCGATATTGAGATTATCTGCGTAACCCGGCACACTCTCCCCGCCGGCCTCCCGTCTTTTTGTCTAGAACATAATCTTAGTATTGGTTGGCTGGTGCGACGACGGGAATGGCGCCGGCTTATTTCCTCTTCTTCTTCTTCTCCACTGATCTTCCTGTGTAGCCGTAGCACCATGGCGATGCGCATCTATCTCGATGAAGGGAGACAAGATCAAGTTACCGAAAGTAGAAATCGGGAGAGCGCATGCAGCCATGTTGAGTAGCAATATCATACATGTCAACGACTTAATCTTCATGTTTCAAAAAGACCTATGTTAAATAGAAAAGCTAGACAGCATCGCACCAACTCCGACTCCAGTAGTTTTCATGCACGCCCCTGAAACCCACCTTGGGATGCTGAAGGCGGACGAAAGAAAAGCTATGCAGCAAGAAACCTAGAAATACATAAAACGCGCGTGGTATGCAATGCACAAACGACGAGACCCGACCAAGAATTAGAACCCGAAGCTATCCAAGAGACTGCTCGCGTCGGGCTCCTCGAACACTGTGGGCGTCTGCTGCACCTTGTTCGTCGGGTGGTGTCCCGTCTTCATCTCGATATCCACGGGGCTCAGCGGCATATCCGCTACCACGAGCGAGCTACTCCTACGCAGCAGCTTCCGCGGGTCGACCTCGCCGCCCAGCCCCGGCTGTGCCGTCGGCGCGCGCAGGAACTCCCAGTTGCGCACGAGATCGAGTCCAAGCAAGTCGCACCCCATGCGGTCGTAGAGCCGCGCGTTGTGGATAACGAAATCCCATTCTACCTTGGGTGTGACCTTTGAGGCTCCCCGGAGAGTTTGTAATGTTTTCTGCCTCAGCTGGTTATACAGCACGATGAGGGCGGGATCGTCGGTCAAGAACGATTTGGCCTTGAGGTCTGGAGTCGACGGTGTCTCGAGCAAGGTGAAAACAGGAGTCTGTCTTCGTGGTTAGCATGCATTATCCCGTCCATCGGAGGCTTCCAGCATGAACTTACAATTAAGGCCCGAACGGCCATGTCACGCCGCTTGAGCATCCAGAAAGCCCAGGATGCGAGCCACCGGTTACCCTCCTGCGATGCCACTGCAAGCACCTCGTTTTCGAGGAGTCTCCTCATGACGGGCCCGTCATCCCCTTCGTAAACCCTAGCAATCGCAATGGCCAACTGCAGGTCTTTAATCTGATTCAAGCAAACGTTCACGGCATCTTGCAGGTGATCGGCGAGAAGGAAGAATGCCGCGGCATATTCTATTCAAAGGTTAGTATTCGCCAAATATGCGCATGACCGGACTTGGCATAACTCACCAAATCGGCGCTTGCTTAACAACGCGTAGGCGTTCTTCAATGCGGTCGTCTTCCACTTGGGATCCTGGAAATTGTTTGCCAACAGCTTCTGGGTAGCAGCCTGCTCCCTGTTTCCGTGGGCCATACGCCATAGACCCTGGAGAACCGTCTTCTTCTTCAGGGCAAGGTAGAATAGGGTACAGTCAACTGGGCTCTTCGTCTCGCTCTTGGTGTACTCGTTACGAGCCACAATCTCGAACTGTGCTTTCTGTCCAGTTGTTAGCTTAAACAATCCGACTTGCTACTAGGGCGACTTACTACTGCTGCAGCATCTGTTAGCCACATGAAGATGCCGCTCTCTCTGGCATTCTCCCAGAGCATAGAACCGTGGTACTGCCGCGAGACAAAGTCGGTCAAGATGTCTTGACTCGTCGAGTGATAGCCCCAGCTGATTTCCCGCCAGGACATGTGGTACTCGTTTGTGCGACCTTTCCGTAGTGCGTGTTGCCGGAAGAAGAGCATGAATCGTGCTCCATTCTCATCCATTGACCGTCGCTGCTGCTCTACTAGGCCGAGGCATTCCACTATGTCCAACAACTGTATTTGCTCATGACCTGAAAGATGTGGCAGGGGAATCTTTTGCAGCTTTTCGCAGATGCTGAGAGCGATGTCCTCGGTAAACGAGTCTTCGCTTTCGTCAAGGGACAGCTGCCCCATTAGACGTGAAGACTCATTGTTGTCGTTAGTCTGAAGGTATTGTTAGTAAGTGGGTATGTAGCAAACAGGGCTCCTTAAACTTACATTACCGCCTAGGTAGAAATGCGACAGATCGAGGCCCAAGTAGTCATCGATAATGTCACCTTCGGCATGATACTTCAGAGTATGATTCAGTGATAGCAGGATGAGCTTGACCAAAACATTCTTCCCAGTAAGCATACACTGACTGATGAACTGGGGGTGGAAGATGGGAAGTGGCCCATTGAGTCTTTGGACCACTTCGAAAAGATCTCTGGTCGCACCCTTACGCAATGGTAGACGGCTATTATTGACGACGGAGCTTGGGGGCTCAAACATGCGGTCGTACACAAACAGCTGGTTGCCAGCACCAATGACCAAGTCGCCGCCGCTCAACCAAGTCGAGTCGCCAATTGGATGAGGGGTGAGTTCTCGGAGGTTAATATCTCGTATCTGCGCCCAAGCCGGGCCCTTGTTTAGATAGTCGAAGCGCATCTGAGATAGCAGGATAACTCGGTAGGTGAATCCCACTGCCAGTATCGACTGAGAATCTGGCGTCGATGTCCAGTCGAGGTCTTGTATGGTGTTATGACTCCCAAAGTCCTGTGCATATTCAAGCCTCGCACCACGGATATCCCATATTGTAACCTCTGACCGATTGGTGTTTACCAATGCGCCTTTCTTCATGGTGCTGCCACTGACCAATGCTGGCTCGATGATGCCAGTCTCCATTACCGCAGTTGAAAGCCACTCAACTCGGCTACGGTCCCTGTCTACTCGCGCAGTCCAGAATTCGACCCGACCAGAGTGTGTGTAGGAGACTGCAACATCTTTGGCAAACACATCCAAGAACCCAGAGCTGACTGGCGAGGCACCTGCAGGATCCACAGGCAGAACGTAGGCAAGGTCACCGGCATCGTCCAGCTTGAAACTGCAGAACTCGCTTATAGATGCTGACTCCGGTTTATGGCCATTGGTTCGCGCTTTCCCGTAGTCCATAAGCGGCAGTTTCACTTCCCAAACAATACCTCTCTGATCCGATGTAATAGTCGCAATGTGGGCGGTAGAAACCTCATCAACATTAGGTCGCGGGAGAACCAAGATGCAGAGTGGATTACCCGCGACTTCATACTTCTGCTCTGCAAGTAGCAAAGGCGCCGACGGCCTGCAGTCCCATAGGCAAATCGCATCGTGGTGTAGGAACACGACGAAACTACCGCCGCGGAAGATGCATATCCGATGGATATGTCGCTTCTCTGGTATGACGGCTTGGCGGAAGAGTTTCGCATCACTGGACTTGATAGCATGTCTCCAAACCATACTCTCACCATCCTCTGTCCTCGAAACAATGGCACGCCCACTGAAGTTGCGCACAATCTTCTTGATGGAAGCTGAATGTCCAGACCACGTTGCTCGATGGCTTAAGCGGCCAGGCTTCAGGGTTGGGTCAAGCAAGTCCGCTATATTGCTCTCGTACACCTCTACTTTTCCATCAAACTGGTGCACCAACACGTACAGGTGGCTGGAGGACTTGTTGCAGTAGCTTGTAATCTCAACATGGGGGAAGTCCTTGTTCTTTCCCATAAAATCAAAGTCCTTGGATTTGACCAGCGCAACATTGTCGATATGGTTCGCACTCTTGGATTTATGGCTGATATTCTCGAGCGCATATGCCGCCATGTTCCCCCTTCCATCGAGGACTACACATATTTCAGTGTCCCTGTTTGCGATGGATATCAGGTATTGCAACTGGCTATCTTCTTTCTCCTGTCCGTTGGACCTTTCCTGCACTGCACTCTCTGTCGCTGCAGCCAGGTCACGCTGGTTAATTATAAAAGCCCAGCGCATATCGTTTCCAGGGGTGGCTGGGAGGGTGTCGTCTTGTATAGCGGTTGCCAGATCGATCTTGCCCCAGAGACGTTGCGGTTCCCGGTTGAGGCCCTCGGCGCCCGTCCACACACGCAGGGAATTATCGGCACAAAACGTGTAGAGAACATTCTCGATGGTCTGGTCTACATGGAAAGGCTTGCGCCATTGCATGTTCGTCACCGCGCGCGGATGTGACAGATAGCCGAAATCGAAGTGCACTTCCTCGGATCCAAAATTCAGTCGGCGCCAGACTTTGACGAGGCGATCGTGATGCCCGATGGATGCAATGTACGCCGAGTCGTATGATAGGGTGGCAGCTTTGACGGGACTGGCTAGATCGGCTTTCCAGTGCAGCGTGGGATTCGTCGTGGACGTGTCGTACAACCAGAGGCAGTTACGGCCAACCAGAAGCTCTTCAGAGCTGCCCCAGGACAAGGTCGCACTCGATGGGGCATCTTCAATATCGAAAGAAGACTGCAAAGACCACTGTAATGAGTTTTTTTTTGTAAGTTATATGCTGCCTAGCTCAGAAGGAAAATGCTATTATTCCCAGACTCCGGGATTAACGAACCTTGAGGGCATCGTCACTGTATTCTAAGGGTTTATACACCCTGACTGTATTTCCTGTGCAGGCGGCTATTTTCCCTGAAGCCTCGTCAAAGGCAACGGCTTCCAACTTGCGCTCGTCATCGTCGTATATGGTTTGCAGAACGGTGTCGGGGCCGGATAGTATGGTCAGGGCATTGCCAGTGGTGTAAACGATGACGCGATTGCCCTTCCAGTAGCCCGTCGAGAGCGCCTGAAGATTGGCCTCAGGCTTTCCCGGAAGGACTGCCTTCATGCTCGACTCTGGACATACAAAATCACCGGGTGGACATTGCTGGCTTCGTACGGTTCGGTGCAGCAGTAGCCCTCCTCGGGACGGGTTCGGTGGGGCAGAAATCGCAGGAGGCGCGCAGTAGTAGCCGGGAATATGTTGTAGATAAGAATGGAAGCAGTGTTCAGGCACAGTGGCAAGTTTACTGTAATTTGGCTTTGGCTGGCTGGAGAGAAGTTGGAAGTTCGGACGTTGAGTGACTGTGGTGAGATGTGGTGTTTCGGGGATGCCACTGCTCGGATTACGACGTGTGTTGGGAGCTTGCTCGTTTAGCTAACCGCATGCACGACAGGGGCTCAGAATACGTATGGCACGAGAAAGGCAGAGGCAATAGATGCGATTTGGGAAAGGCAATTAGAATCTGTAAGATTGCAATATCTAACAGCTATCATCTATCAAGCAGCAGCAATAAAAAGTCATGTGGTAATACAACAACTCAAAATCCAATTGCGGCTTTCGGTGGTCACTGATGGTGGCCTCCCAGTTGCAATCGACACACACACACACAGCCAACCATAGCTCCATTCGCGTCAACCTTAGCTGTCATCTGAACCAAGCTCTACTGCAGCATGACGTCCGCTTGGGCCCCGGAAACCGCGTTTCGCGGGGGGTGGTGGACCGTGGGCAACCGTGGGCAACCATGGGCAGACTGCACAACAGCTGTTCGGCAAGTGCCGCCCGCCCCTTCTGCGCCCCCCCTTTAGCGCTCAAGACCTCTAAACAGACCAAGCTACAAATATAAGTACACCAAACTGGCTCAGATACGGGTTGTGGTGTTTTTAAAAATGGCATTGTTCACCTGCTCACAGATAAGCTTGCTCGGCTTCCTTCATAAATGTACATAGATCAACATCCCATATCACAGCCAATCGAAAGTATCCAACAAGTCAAAGTTGAAGTAATTGCTCACGTCCGTAGCAAAGTCGACCTGGTTCCAGTCCACCAGGGGCGGCGCATCCCCGTCCGGGCCGACGGGGGGTCCGTCCAGCGTCTGGTCGAGGACGTGGCGGATGATGCGCCCAACCGTCTGGCAGAGCTCCCCGTTGGGCGCCGAGGGCCGGATCCACTCGAGAAAGCCGACGAGCAGGCTCAGCTGCTGGATGATCTGGGAGCGCTTCGGCGGGGTTCCAAAGGAACCAGAGGACGAGGAAGAAGGATCTGCGGCTGCTGAGGAGGACAACGAAGGGGAGGGCCTTGATAACAGCGACTTCCTCCTGGCAGCCGCGCTGTCGCGAGACGGCGGTACAGCCGCGGCGGAAGATACCACGGTAGGAACGGGAGTAGAAGCTGGCAGCAGTGGTGGCGGCGAAGGGTTCAGCAGCTCCATGCTCAAAACACCTCCAGCGGGTGCGGCGTAGGACATAACCTGAGTCAGAGAGAAATTGAACATCAGCATACGATATTAATCGGAGGAACAGGGGTAAGCAGATCTTGCGAGTATTGGGTCACACTTACCAGCCACTCATAGTCCCCCAAAATACCCCTGAACAAATCACGATGCGTCCAGAAATATGTCGTCAAGGCGACCATTTCATAAGAAACGGTCAACAGTTCTGATCGATCACTTTGCCCGTGCTTGGCATAGAGCCGCTGTATGAAGAAAAGGTTCTGGAGGTGCTCGAGGCGGACCAGGAACTTAGAGTATCTGGTGGCGGGTTCCACGACATTGTCTCCGACTTCTTCGAGCCGGAAGCAAAGCACATCTGGGAAGCTGGAATAAGTTTCGAGCTCTCGCTGGCGTAATTGACTGAGGTTGCCCGCTATGTTAGTCTCCTTTCCAGGACCCTTTGGTCAACCCTATGAGGAGGCACGGATCTGGCAGTGAACTCACCTAAGGGAAGCAGCAATATCGCCATGGATCTGACCCAATGAGATATCCAGGATGTCATTCCGGATGAAGGCCATCATACCACGGGCTCGCATAAGCGTCACGGACTTCATCTTGTTCTCGTAAAAGTGTCGCTCGTCCGCTATCTCCGGGCTGCGCGCAACCTCTAGCAAGCGTCGCCTGTCGCCTAGGAGTATCTCATCGTCGATGTCCAGTGGGAGCGGCGTCGACACATGCCTGGCGTTGAGTAATGGTGGTCGGCCGGTGAAGGTAGATATCACTTTGTCGATGTTATAGATGCAGTGGAACAACCGTCTCTTGATCTCCGAGGATATACTCGGCTCGTAAGGCGTGGTTCTCGGTATACAGTGTAGACCCAGGAATGTTGTAAGGGCCACAAGCTCCGCATGTAATTTCCACGTCTCCAAACCTGTGCTCAAATTCATCAGAATCATGAGGGAAATACCATAGCCTACGCTCGAGAAGGAAACCTTGGAAAAACTTGGTTTACTCACTTGCGTCCCCTGAGACGTTGGACTCTAATAGCACATGCCGGAAGCATACAAAGACAAATACTGTGTTCGGGGATGCGCGGAGCTTCCGACAGATGTCGATGCACTTTGAAACACAATTGGTGAAACGAAGCACCATCTGGCGTCCAGTAACAATGTTCTGCCCGCCCGGGTCACTTTCCACGTCGCGGGTTAAGGCAGCGCTGAAGGCCCAGTACGTGAACAGCATACCAAGACCCTCCCAGCGCAGTTGCGGGCCGCAGATGGCGTTCATGTACTCTTCAGGGTCCTCCTGGTCCTCGACAAATCGGGTCTTGGAGTTGGAGCAGAGCGTGTTGGCCATATCGCGGAGATGTGGGTAGCGCCGCGTACCCTCGAGACTGGTGCCGAACGCATCGTAGAACGAGTGGGCGAGCCGGAGGCGGCCGCCGGGGAGCCAGGTATCATTCGGGTTTATGTTTCGTGCAAATAGGATTTCGCTCGCGGATCGTGATGGAACACAAGAGAGAACCTCGAGGCATAGCTTCAGCGTCTCCTCGGATTCCTGAGGGCGGCCGGTAGTTAACGAGACTAAACTATCCGATGGGTCACACAGTGCCGCGGCAGACTCGGACATCGAGGGCGTCAGCAGATGCGTCTGTGCCTCTTCAAAGACAGGAAAGAAGCTCGTCGGCCCAAGGTACCCCGGTGGAGGGTGGGTAGGCACCTCGGGCTCGGGCAAGGGGGTTGACGATGTTGCCCTTGCTGCGGTAACTTCACTATAAGCTGTGGTGGACAGTCGCCGGCGTTTCTGAGCCGAGGATGGCGTGGATGGACTATCCACAGGGAGCGTATATACGCATTGTGCGGATCTCCCAGTAGCCCGACACCTTTGGCAGACGGGTAGTATATGGTCGCAAGCCACCTTCCTCTCGTGACACGGCACGCAGGCCTGTTTCCTGCCATTTCTACGTCTAGGTGCTATACTAGGTGAGGGTAGTTGCTGCTGTGGAGCCATCTTCAATGAGTGATGTAGATCGTCTTGGAGTTTCATCAATATCCACGGGATAATGTGTTGACTGGTGTATACATGTACCTAAGGTATCATATGTCGGTGTCCGTAGGTAGAGGCGAGATGGAAATTTCGGCTTTCGGCTTAAGGTTGCCGGCTTTCGGCTCCAATTGAAGCCGGCCCACCTTCCTCGGCGAAGAACAGTACCATTTTACTCACTCTGTATACTACACACCGACATCCTATGGTAGTCAGCTCAAGATTTTTGTGTGCTATTTAGATATCGCATAGTTAAATCCATAAGAGAGAAGATAACCAGATATACACCAGTGTCTGAAGAGCCTGGAAAATAATGTGATTATATGTGATCTTCAGTATAACTAATAACTACCGGTAACCAATGGGGTATCAAATATCTCGACGCCTACTCATGCAGATTTGTTTCTGTCCCATAATCTTACGCCTTGTGGTCTAAACATGACAATCTCTCAACTCGAATTCCTACAACACAAGGCCGATCTTCTTATTGTGCCCAAGACACCCGTAAATTCCGCCTCGACCGAGCAGCACCTGCACGGTTGGCTCTCATTTCAATGGCGGACCCTCCCAGGATCGAATCTCTCGCCTGCCATGCCGCCTGTCGACTGGGAACGGGGGCGAGCGGGGTGGTGGTTTGCTGTTTCCCAAAGGACCCCAGCAACAACTGTGGTCTGCCCGGAGTAGGAGCGTAGGGTGTTTCCGCTTCGACTTCGGGCTCTGCTCGCGGTTTCTCCGCAACACCCTCTTCCTCCCGCGGTTCTCGGTATCGAGGTGGTGGGGACTCCAAAGTTGCTGTAGATCGCCATGATGAGATAAGACCATTCCTCGACAGGAGACGAGAGGTTTGCTGTTGCGCATCCTCCACAATATCTCCGTTGCCCTGAGGAAACTGAATTGGCATAAGCTTGTCCGCAGCACTCCTGTGCCACGTTTCAAAGCCTTGCCGAAGTAATCTGCGGCCGCTCTTCTCCCGGATATTATCCACTGTGTGCCTTCGGCTGCTGATCTGGAGTGAGTTGAGATTCCACGCTCGGAGGGCCTTGCCCATATTCCGGCTCTTCCGGTACTGTCCGGCCTCGAACTGCATGTCGTGGGTCATCAAATGCCGTTCTCTCCAAGTATCGATGGTTCGCTGCTTAATGGTATCGTTGCTGATCGAGCTCAGCTGTGTCTTTTCCTGGGCTCGTTGTCTCCAAGTGCCGAATGTTTCCGCAGTCGCTACATACTCGCGGCCAGCAATGGCATCTTCTAGCGCTACATTCATCTCCTCGTAGCGATCGTAGCTTGCGTGTAGCCTATCCCGCCATTGAGCAATACAATATTCTCCCATTCCTCTTTTGACTCTTCGGCGAACCTCCAGATGGGCTTCTTTGAACCTCGCTTTCCGTCTCTTCTTGGCCAAAGATCTCCATAACAGTACCGTGTCACGGGCCCTGTAGTAGAAATTCGCACGCTCGCTGTACTCTTGAAGCTGCTGATGTTCCTCGCTAGCTTCTTCCGCAACAGTTTGCCAAGCTGGAAGTATCTCGGTCATCCTGTAGAAGAAGTCTGCCCGTTCAGCGAACGACTGCATCTGTTGCTGATGTGGGAGGTCCCCAGCACTGAGTTGTCGCCAAGAGCCGAAAGCATCCTCCTTCATAGACGTCTGGGCTGCGTGCTCCCGAGCACATGCTTTCCAAGTGCGTAGGGTTGTTGTCATGGTGCGGTAGTAGTCAGCTCTAGATGCCCAGTCTTGTCGCACGTCTCCTTGGGTTCTCGCCTCCTTGGCTACGAGTCTCCATCTTGAGACGGTCTCACGTTTCTTGCGATCTTGGTGATATAGACTAGCGGCCCTGTCGAATGCTACATCGCGCAAAGGTGTATTATACCATTGCCAGAAGTCGCCACCCTTCTTCTCTTCAAGTCTGCGCCCTTCACGAGCTTTGGCAAGCCACGGCTTGAGAGCTCCTTCAACCCGAGTTCGTGTTTCGACCTCCTCCGCCCTGGCAGTTAAGTCGGCAGTTTCGGAAGCAGTGGCGATCCACCTCTGGAGTGTGATTTTGGCAGTGATCTGCTCGTGTTGTTGAGAGTACCTGGTGACTTTGTCGTCCAATGCATCAGACTTGCCACGCCATGAGTCAAAAGTAGCATGCATGACATGGCCCTTGACCTTCTCGGTGTGTGTCTGGGTATATTCCGCCCAAGCGCGGAAGAAGCGCATCCGCAGGATATGCCTCCTAGCGATCATCGTGCGTTCGTCCTCCTGTGGCTCGCCTTGTTCAACACGGAGGACTTGAGGCAATACCTCGTCACTCTTAGCGATTGGGGCTGGCGGTTGGAGCGGCGATCCCAGAGGAGACAAGGTGGATGTCACCGGAGCTGAAGCCGGTCTCTCCGGCACGTCAGTGGGCGAAGCCAAGCCGTCATTTGACAGCATTCGTTGCTGTAAAGCATGCGCCAACACTTCCAACCTGGGTCGTACACCAAAGGCTTTGGACTTGAGCCCCATCTCGTGAGCCCGGAGGGCGACGCGAGCTTTGTCCTCCTCCTCGGATGCTCTGTTGGACCACCGAGTGAACACACGAGACTTCATGAGGGTGTCGTGAGCTCGTACCGCAAGCTTCGATAGATGCAAGTCACCTGCCACTTCTTCCTCGTACACTTCTTCAGGGGGCTCCACGACCGGTTCAGGGGGTTGCTTGGCACATTGTCGCCGCCACTGAGCCAGAATCTTCTTGGTAGTCAGTATTTCATAGGTCCGACATGCTATCGTCTCAATGCGTTTTGAGTAGACGTTCGAAGGTATATGACTGACAGGGGCCTCTTCAAGCTCGGCAGCAGCGTCCTTCCAGTACATAAACCTGTCCTCAGCCGTATCGATAAAATCGGCCTCCCTAGCATCGTGGAACATTTCCAGCTGCATCTCCAGGCCAGACGATCGAGCTTGCCATTGCTGGATATTGCTGACAGCGGCGAATTTGGCTCGATGGTTCTCGAAAGCAATTGCACTTCTTTCAAGGAAGCTCTCAGGTCCGGCCTCGACCTCACGTCTCTGGACACCAATATTTTCCTTGTAAGGGGAAGGGGCCTCGCCACCCTTCTCGTCGTCGATGTCACCATCTTCGTCTGGGCGATCACTAGTGTCCTCGTCGGAGTCGGTCGCTCCGTCTGCATCATACGCTAGGTCGGGATGGTCGGATTGCGAAGAGAAGTTGTCGTCGTTTGTGTCACTATATGATTCGTTTGCTGAATCTTCATTGTCGTCGAATCGGATGGTGCAGTTCATGCGACGTAGCCATTCCTCGAAGGACCCGCGGAGCGTGTCTGCGTACGTACGGCTCCCGAGCTTGAAGAATAGGGTGGCCTTGCGCTGGTCGACTTCGGCCTTTAGCCCTTGCTTGTTACAAATCTCCGAGTTGGCTGCGTATAGGGCGGTCACAGCCGTGCCAGCGCTGGGAAGCAACTCCTCGGCTCGTTGGACAACATCGAAGATTAGCTGGAGCTCGTTGTCGTGGAAGTCCTGTGGGGCAGGCCCAACCATGGCGGGCGCATGTGAGTTGTGTTTATCGGGGACATTCGCGAAAAAGCGATGGCTTTGTTCCTCGGAGCTATTTATTTCAGGAATAGTAGAGAGCGAGCCAGAGTCAGAGCCACTGGCCATATTGACGACGTAGCGATTGGTACAGCGAGCATCGTCCTCTCAGTCGAACTGCTCAAACTAATAGCTTGAAGCAGCTCTGAAACGGGTTGATAGTAGGAATCAAAAGGGAAAGAGAGCAGTCACCAGCGACAACATCATGGTCGTCGCAAGCAGAGTTGTTTGTCGAAAGCAGACTGGACGGCAATTTACTGACTTTTGGACATTCAATGTTGCAAATGGCACAACGCGTCGGCAGTCGGTTACAAGCGCGTGCCAGTCAGTGCCAGTCAGTCAGTGAGCGAGCGAGCGAGTGAGTGGACCGCCACTAATCTAGGAGCCCCCAGCTGCCCAGGCCACTCACCCCCACCACATGCACCCAGGCTGCCTGCCAGGTTGCCAGGTACTGATTGTACCACAGGCGGCACGGAAAACGAGAGTAACATCATCATCATTCATAGGTATTCACCCCTACCTACCTACCTACCTCTAGCGGCCAAGGTGAGAGAGTCTTGTTCCTTGGTGACATACCTGGACACCTGTCTCTGATAAATAAGGACAGCACATATCGAAATATAACTCTCATCGTAAACAAAGCTACGATGCCGACCCGCACGCGGCCCATCCAGAAGTTTGCAGCAGCAGCCTCTCAATGCTCTCCTGAGGTATGTCCCCACATGGCTATTGCCAATATTACCTGACGCTCTCATGACTACTCCGGCTAACCTTCGACCCCGGATAGGCAGCTGTATATGGAAAATGCATAGTCGCCGACTTCAACTCAGTACACAAGGATAAGTGTGCAGCCGAGTTTATGAAGCTCAAGGATTGCTATCTAGTAAGCCTCAGACGACTCGATCCTTTACATGGGCTGTTAACTAAGCATGGCCACAGAAAGCGTCAAAGAAGAAATAGACCTGGATTATCAATCTCAATATATTCATGCCGGAACTTTGGCCCGAAAGCTACCTGTTTTTTCGTGTCTGCTAATTTCGTTACATGACTTTTCATGTAATGAGAGCTCTATCTATGGATTGAGACTTCTCAAGATTTTACATCTTCAACAACCGGAGCACAAAGGTAGCCTTTTGTATCTCTTGCTCCTCCTCTGCGATGACGCCCTCTTCTTTCTTCTCGGCGATCTCGCCGTCTACATGCGTAGCCTCGTGCTTGTCGAGCGGCCGACGCAAAGCCTTCTCCATCGATTTTGTCTGACTTGTAAAAACTTCGGCAAGTCCGATGTTCTCAGGGTCGGTCAGGATCTTGTATTCCATTATGACATCGTCCGTTGGCTGGAGGCCAGCCTTCTTTCGAAGTCGTTGCACTCGGTTGATAATCTCGCGGGCAACGCCTTCTTGAGCAAGCTCGGCATAGAGCTCCGAGTCGAGAATGGTGAGGACGTCCTGGTCCGTATTGGTCTCAAGATTCTTGGACGACTCATCTTGAGCCAGGCCTCTCTTGACCCTCAAGTCACCCTCCTCCAAACGAATACCATCCACCACAATGAACTTGTCGACGGCATATTGACGGACTTGGTCGCTTGTGATGGTCGGCAACGCCTTCTTCACCCTACCCATATCCTTCTTGAGCTTCTTGCCCAACACCGGCCAGTCGGCCTGCACACTGTACTGGACGTTGTACTTGGCCTCATCCGTAGTCAAGACCAGGTCACGGACGTTGAGCTCCTCGGTGATATAGGATTCGAGCGACTTGACATCGTCAAGGTACTCTTGGTCGCGGTGGAGGACGACAAGAGTCTTCAAGGGGGTCTTCAGTCCCAGAGTCCTCCGTTCTCTTGACACTCTAGCCAGCTCAATGACCTTTTGCATCCGGCCGACTTGCCTCTCGATGACGGGGTTGAAGAGTTCCTGCCTGACATCAGGGAAAGCGAGGAAATGCACGCTGCGAGGGTCCTCTGCTCGCAACTCCTCGGGAATGTGAGGCAGGAGCTTGGAATAGATGGTCTCTGTGATGAACGGCGTGAAGGGGGCCAGTCCTCGGCAGAGAGTGAACAGAACCTCGAAGAGGGTGTTCAACGCGTGTTTGGTGTCTTCTACTCCATTCTCTCCCTTAAGGCGCTTTCGGTTGAAGCGGATGTACCAGTTTGTGGTGTTATCAATGAGCTCCAACAAGCGGGGAACCACGGTGTAGAGACGGTAAGCTAGAAAAGATTTGTCAGATTCTCGATCTAAAGGTGTCAATATGTCGAGGCTTTTGACTTACCAGCCATCTCCTGGTTCACGAACTGGAGCAAACTCTGGCAACTGGCAAGGATCCATTTATCCATCACGTTCTCGTTTGAGCTCTCCATCTTGGGGTCGAAGAAGTAATCAATTTCCTCGACCTTCTTCAGGAGTGCCACCTGTCCCTCGAAGAACTTGTAGCTGTTCCAAAGGGGAAGCAGTACTTTTTGGACGACTTCCTTGACACCAGACTCCTTGAATCTCAGGGGTTCAGCACGGACCACTGGCGAGTTGATCATGTATAGTCGAAGTGCATCGGAGCCGTACTTCTCGAAAATGGCGCTGGGATCCGGGTAGTTCTTGAGTCTCTTGGACATCTTCTTTCCATCCTCGGCGAGGACCATGCCATTGACGACACAGTTCTTGAAAGGGGACACACCGAACAGGTGAGTGCCTAGCACAAGCAACGTGTAGAACCATCCTCTTGTCTGGTCCAGACCCTCTGCAATGAAGTCGCCCGGGAACCCTTCAGCCAGCTTCTCCTTGTTCTCAAAGGGATAATGCTGGCTAGCATAAGGCATGCTTCCAGACTCGAACCAACAGTCGAAGACACCCTCAACACGCTTCAGGTCTCCTCGGCCTTCTTTGCTGGGAATGGTGATATGATCGACCTTGTCTCGGTGAATGTCTGTCAACTCTCCCTCATAACCACTAAGCTGCTTCAGCTCCTCAACACTGCCAATGCAGATCATCTCCTCCTTATCGTCACTCATCCAAACCGGGAGGGGTGTTCCCCAGTATCGGTTACGCGAGACGTTCCAGTCGCGAGCATTCTTGATCCAGTTGGCGAAGCGGTTCTCTTTCACAAAGTTAGGAACCCAGTGAGTTCCGTCAATGTTTTTCAACATTTGAGGGATGATTTCGGGGACACGGATAAACCAAGATGGAACGGCACGGTAGATCAGAGGCGTATCGGACCGGTAGCACAGGGGGTAAGAATGCCTCAACTGGGAGTCGGCCACGACCCGTCCAGTACTCTTCAGGTGCTTGATGATGTGCTTGTCCGCCTCCTTGCAGTGCATGCCAGCGTAGTCCTTGGCCTGCTCAGTGAAGACGCCCTTCTCATCAAGGAAATCTGGCGGCGGGCGGGTTTCGTTGATGATACCAGCGGCAATGGCCACATTGTAATCATCCTCACCAAAAGCAGGGGCTTGGTGAACGATACCAGTACCACTGTCATCGGTGACATAGGCCGCATTGAGTACCTTGAATGCGATACCCTTGAAATCGGCGTTGAGGTAGTCGAAGAGAGGCTCGTATTCCCAGCCCAGCATGTCCTTGCCCTTGATCTTCTCCAGTACCTTGTATTTCGCTTTCTTGGGATCCTTGTACAACGTGCTCAGCAGCTTCTCCATGATGATGTAGTTGTTGCCGGACTTCTCGTCTGCGATTTTGATGTATTCAAAATCCGGGTTCACGGCAAGACCCAGATGAGTGGGCAGGGTCCACGGGGTCGTCGTCCACGCCAAGAGGAAAGTCTTGGGATCGCTAAGAAGGGGGAACGAGACGACCACTGCGGGATCCGTCACATCTTGGTAGTTCTGGTTCGACTCGAAGTTTGAAAGAGCCGTCGTAAGAGCGCAAGAATAAGGCATAACTTTGTAGCCCTGGTATACAGCGCCCTTGTCGAAGAGCTGCTTGAAGACCCACCAATCCGTCTCCATGAAAGTCAAGTCCATTGTCTGAGTTTATGTCAGCTGCCCTGCCATGATCCAAGCGTAGCGTCATTACTTACCTTGTAGTCATTATCGAAGTCGATCCAGCGACCCAGACGCTCAATGGTGTGACGCCACTCCTCCCGGTATCGCATCACGATAGCGCGACACTCGGCATTGTACTTTTCCAGGCCCATCTCCATGACGGCCTGCTTGCCGGTGATGCCGAACTTCTTGTCGATTTCATGTTCGATGGGCAGACCGTGCGTGTCCCAACCAAAACGTCTCTCGACATGGAAGCCCTTCATAGACCAGTATCTGGGGATGATGTCCTTGATGGTGGAGGCGAGCAGATGGCCATAATGGGGGAGACCAGTCGCGAAGGGAGGGCCATCGTAGAAGGTGTAGCGAGGCTTGCCCTTAGTCAGTTCAACCTGGTGATGCGCAGTTTGTCAGTTTCTGTAGCCATCATGTGCCATGCGTATTTATTTGCCAGATTTGGCGGGCTTACCTGGCGTTGGAAGGCATCCCACTCCCTCCACTTCTGGATGACCTCGAGCTCGGACTTGGGGAAGTCGATAGACATATTGAGACGTCTGGCAGGAGGTAACAGACGAAGGGGTCAATATGGTGGCAACTACCAGAGTAATTGTGATTCCTGTCGCAGAGTGGAATCAGAAGCCTGCCTAGGAATGGAATGGGTGAATCGAGGGGCACGATCTTATGTACATCCGACCTTGCCGTCGAAATCGAAATTCCTTGGTGGGGGTGGTACAAAATATGAGTCAAACCGCTCGTTATGACTGGAATAAGACGCCTATAGGACTTTTATGCACTGGCGGGGTAATTGGGAACTGGGAACTGGGAATTGGGCTGCCCCTCGCCCAAGTACCTGCTGTGCTGCACGCGACGAGGTACCTAGGCCGGCCACATCAAGGATAGCCCAGTCCCATCAATGGTCACGTTGGTCAATTACATTCTGTTACCTCTATTTGAAGTGACTGGCTCAACGATGCTTTAGACAACAACATAACTATCTCCTCAAGAGACGAGACTATTCAAGTATCTATCTAATGGAGGCAATCTTGTGGCTTCGAGGTTTCGACATAAGTGACTCCGGGTCATGACATTGATCTGAACGACTCTCGATATGCCCCACGAAGGCACAGAAGTAAGTAACATAGGCAGGGCGATAAGCAATACCTATCAACCAATCCTCAATAATTTAACCCCCCAGCTAGGAAGTCACTGTACTTCTAGTAACATAATACCCAGTGCCGTTGCAGTGAGTCGGGGCCTTATTGCGCGCTGCTACCCAGTAAGTGCATGTTTCAACTTGGCCTACCATTGAATCCAAGGTAAATAACAACACCCCCCAAGACAACTTGGAATAAACAGCAACGCAACGGGACATTGATCTATCTTTGTCGGGCTTGTTCTTTACATGTAGTTTTAGACTTGCGTCGCCTCTTTCTTACAATTTCTTGCATATTCCCCTACAGCTAAAAACTAATGCTTCCCTTGCCCCCAGGGATTGACTTGCCACTTGTGATCCTGTCGTCTTCCCTGTGGTGTTAGTCGCTCAAGTCCCGTCGACTTTCTTGGGACCTTTCTCTACCTGCACCCTCCACCGCTCTGCAGATCAAGGTTGGGCACCGCCTGGCACCCTCACCCACAACGCCCTCCCCCGGACAACCCTCCGCAACCATGTCCTTCCTCTTCGGCCGCGCGCGCACTCGAACCAACACAATCGACTTGTCCAAGCAAGCTCGCGAGCATGTACTCAAGCTGGAAGTCCCAGGCAAGGTGGGTGTTCACCGTCCATCTTTGTACCCACTGTCTTTGTTTCAATGCCTACTACAGGGCTGACGTGCAGGGGGCTATGTTTATAGGCCGAGGAGCTGGCCAAGGTGCTCAGTCAGATGAAACTTATACTTCAAGGGACACCAGGTCGGTCAATTGTCTTATATGCACCCAATTCGTGATGGAGTGCTGCTTACACCGGCTATTGCCTCGCTATAGAGTCCGACAGTACCCCTGACCAAGTATACCAGTTGGTGCAAGGTCTGATAGAAGAGGACCTGCTACTGCTGCTTGCCCAGAACCTGTGGCGCTTGCCCTTCGAATCGCGGAAAGACACCCAGGTCATCTTCTCCTATGTGTTCCGCTTCCGACCACCAACCGCATCCCCCAAGACCGACCCCGTCGCACTAAGCTACGTAGTCAACAACAAACCTCAAGTCCTGCTAGAATTATGTCGCGGCTACGAGCATAAAGAAAGCGCCACGCCTGCTGGGTCTGTGCTACGAGAAGTGCTCAAGAGCGAAGCGGCGGCGGCCATTATACTGTATGACGACGGAGAGGAACCCGGTTCGAGTCTAAAGGGGGTGACGGCTATCGAAAGAGAGCGGCCACAGAGCGGCAGTGGCGTGTTCTGGAGATTCTTCGACTGGATTGACAAAAGCTCGTTCGAGGTGGCTGCTGATGCCTTCACCACATTCAGGGTAAGATCACCGCCCCTTTGGTTCTGCGCCAACCACTGACCCCTTTGTGTAGGAACTTTTGACAAAGCACAAGGATCTTGTGCCGCGCTACCTGGCTGTCAACTTCGAGCTTTTCTTTGACAGATACAACCATGTCCTGGTTCAATCAAATAGCTATGTCACGAAGCGTCAGTCGATCAAGTTGCTCGGCGAGATATTACTCGACCGCTCCAACTACAATGTCATGACGGCTTACGTAGACCGCGGCGAACATCTCAAGATCTGCATGAATCTACTGCGCGACGATAGGAAGATGGTCCAATACGAGGGGTTCCATGTTTTCAAGGTTTTTGTTGCGAATCCTCACAAGTCGGTCGCAGTCCAGAAGATTTTGTTGATGAACAGGGATAAGTTGCTGAATTTCCTAAGCCACTTCCTGGAGGACCGCACAGATGACGAGCAGTTCATTGATGAAAGGGAGTTCCTCATCAAACAGATACGAAATATGCCATCCAACCCCGTACCGCCGACGAGACAAATGCCCCAGGGCGCCTAGTCAATCTGCAGATCTTGCGGTTACCGGGCTGTCTCTATGGTATACTACCATCTGTATTATGGTGGCGAGAATCCTGTCGGCATTGCACCTTACATGAGTGTGCACGTTGTCGCGGCACAGATGGCCATTGACTTCCTAAAGTACTGGTGGCAGAATATAAGGGCAGGGCCTCAGGCATGATGCATGTGGTAGACTTGCAAAAGCAGCCTCGACGGCGAAATCATTACGATGCATGTAGCTAGGCGTTCACGGCAGGTCTAACGAATAATGAAAAGTTGAGAGCTATGGATGATATTTGTTGTCCTTCGTTTCCAAGATGTACCATAGATGCAGTTGCTTGTTACCCCCAGATTGTACCTTACATACCCAAACGGGCAGATATACACGTATACACTTTATTTGCTAGTTCTTGATTCTAGAGCTGGCCATGTATGCCATATATGCAAGACCCAGCCCCTATGCCTGTCGAAGTGGGGTAACTCCTCATGAGAGTGACGTTCACGTCTCTTACGGCGATTACTTCCAACTTAAAGCCGAGTAACGTAACGAACAGTCTGCCAATGGTCTTGACGGGAAAGAATAACAAGGGAGATCAAACCCCAAACCTAAACGTGAACACAATAACCAAATATTGAAGTATACGAAATAAGAAGGGCATCATGGCAACATCATCGGCAATCTTCAAAGCCGGCAACACGGCCGTCATCACCGGCGGCGCGAGCGGCATCGGCCTGGCCCTGGCCAAGAAGTGCGCCGGATACGGCATGAAGGTGCTCGTGGCGGACTGGAACGCCGAGCTACTGGCCGCGATCCCCGCGGACGTGGCGGCTACCCACCAGATGGATGTGAGCAAGGCGGCGGACTGGGCGGGTTTCAAGGAGAAGATCGAGAAGGATTTCGCCGGTACGTCTTTCCAGTCTCAGTCTCATATCACAAGGATATCCGTAATTTTGATTGGACATATCTCAGCCAAGGAAGACAACAAGGGTTGGAGAAGTATATGCATCGATGCAGATACCCAATGACACGAGGGAATATGAAACATGACCAGTTGCTTTTGTTGCCATAACTGACCTCAAACCCTGTACGGAAAAGGCAAAACCAACCTCCTCGCCCTCAACGCAGGCACAGGCGCCAAGCACAGCTTCGACTCGCCCGAGGGCTTCGAGAAGATCCTCAACGTCAACATCTTCGGCGTAGTCCACGGCATCACCAGCCTCCTACCACTGATCAAATCCACATCCTCAGAATCAGAGTCGGCCATCGTCATCACGGGCTCCAAGCAAGGCATCACCAACCCGCCCGGGAACCCGGCGTACAACGCGTCCAAGGCGGCCGTCAAGTCGCTGGCCGAGCAGCTCTCGTACGACCTGCGGACCAGCCACCCGGCCGTCGCGGTGCACCTTCTCGTGCCCGGCTGGACGTGGACGGGGCTGGCGGGCGGCCAGGCGGGGGCCGGCCGCGATACTACCGGCGCCGTCGTCAAGGAGAAGCCCGGTGCGCCTTGGTGGCCCGAGGACGTGGTCGAGTACCTCGAGAAGAAGATGGCCGAGAAGCAGTTCTGGGTCGTCTGCCCCGACAACGAGGTCACCGAAGACATGGACAAGAAGCGTATGGAGTGGAGCGCCGGCGACGTCGTCAAAGGGAGGCCGCCGCTGAGTCGCTGGCGCGATGAGTACAAGGAGCAGGCTGCCGAGTTCATGAAATAAAGCAATTGAAAAGATGTCAATAGTGGCATGGCCGGACGGATCAATGGGGGTTCGACGAAACATTTATATCCATTAGCCATCGTGCGCCATCCCTATTTTGCGATTGGATAGCCCTCTCAAGTGCAAAGTGTTCTCATAAGTAATAAATAGTACAGCCAATACAGAGCCCAACCAAACTCGCTCATGCCCTTCTGGATATCATGATTGACGCAGACAATCGAGCATAGACTAAACACGCCATGAACTCCCCGTTTTCCACGATAAACCATGGAAGCAGCACCATTGCCCAACTACACGCAGACCTATTATCGTGGAGCGTGTGGTTGTTTCGCCAGCAACATTGTGACTGATTCTTTGGCGTTGATGGTGTTCCATACACTATCTTTGCCGCCCATTCTCCACTCGTCACCCGTTGTGGCATGTTCGCCGCTGCCACGGATGGACTCGCCCATGATGATGTCGAGATCCCGTTTTTGAGAGCTGAGCCAGTCTTTCACAAACGTGGCTGGATCCTCGCTCAATGAAGACAGGAATGCATGCTTGGACTTGGAAACGTGGATAGCCTGCACAATCGTGGCTAGTTGATCGTCAAGCGAGGCAACCTCCTTAAGCATGCTCGCGTAGCCAGGATTGTTGAGGAATGTCACCATCTTTTCCTTCAAGGGATCGTCAACCGCCACCCGGATATCATACACAGTTGGCTTGGCATCTTTGTGGAACTCCTCATCCACCCGTATGGTATATGGGAGTTTGACAGCTGGCAGAGGCTTCAGCTGGGGTGTGATGTAGTTGTATAGGAGGGGAATAGAGCCCGTCTCGATGTTAAAAGCCTATGATACCCTTCACGTTAGCAAATCCAGGGCCAAACAGTCTGCCAGCGAGAATACTCTACCTTTTTGAGAAGGTCATCGCATCTGAAATTACGTTTCTCCTCGTCCTCCTGCAGACCCATGAATTTGATGTAGTCCCACACAGCCATTACGACTTCTTGCCGAGTGGCTTCTGTCTTGTCGACAATGTCGGCCAGAGCAGGCTCAACGGCGTAACGTTCCGGGTCTTCGTGTCGAGTTAAGTTGATGACGATGTGCATGTTCTCGTCGCCGCTGCGCTTGAAGATCAACTCGTCAAAATCTGCAGAAGCAGGGAGATTGGTCGAGGGACCGGTTCGTTCTGGCTTCTTCCACTCCATGCTCTGGTCGATACCCTTGCGGTTCGAGGGAAAGTCGACCGTCAAAGACTTGAAGAAGTGGGAGAAGCGATGTTTGGGGACCTTGGTTGCTTTAGGCTTGGCATCGGCATCGTCCTCGTCCATCTTATCCTCGTCAGCCTCGTCGTCGTCATCCTCTTTATCCAGATCGTCATCGTCGTCATCCAGAAGACGTCCTTCGATCTTGATCCGGTAGGTGGGCTCCAGATTCGAGCTGAAATCGAAAGCGGGTACATTGATATCGTTATTCTGCCACTGCTGGTCTTCCGCGGTGTTGGAAACCCAGATGCGCAGCGTTTTCCATCGCTTAACCCGACGGTTTGTTAGCGAAGTTCGCAGCTGAGCAAGAGATGCAGCATTGGCTTACCTTGACGCTCCGGTTGACGGAATCGACGATGTCCAATCTCTTTCGCGTCATGGTCGCGTCAAGCCGACGCTCGAAGTCGCGCAGCTCTCTGTATTTGGCGCCCATCTCGCCGATGGTACAATCGTCAATATTGTCGGGCAGGTTTTTATCAGTAGGTTTGCGGCTTCGTCGCTTCGCCATCTCGACCTGCATAGCAGCGGCCTGCTGTTGTTGTGCCATCTGGGCCGTAGTCAAGGGGACTTGGGGATGAGGTCCCGTGGACATGATAGGGCCTGCCATGGGGCGAATAGTTAGCAAAGGGCAAGCTTGAAGAGGCAGTGGCGGTTGGTTGGTCAGACAAGGCAGTGGCGATGGAGACGACGACCAGAAGCTGCAACTGCAAAGGACAAGACAGGGCAAGATGGATTCCAAAGGATCAAGACCGGTACCCTGGTACTAGTTGATGGCTAATGATCTGTGGAGCCATGATTTTCTGTGTGGGGTATGGTCTGAGGATTGGTCGCGACATGCTCATCATGGTTATAGCTGGGTAGCGTGTTTGTGTCGAATCGGGATTCGGGACGACCGCACTGGCGGCGCAAGCACAACAACGCCCGGCTTCTTCCACCTGTTCTCGACGTAGCCGGTGCCGCGGACTTAAGTGCGGCGGCGACCGACCGATATATCTAATGCATCCCACTACCAAACCAAGGAAAAGGCGGATGAAGCTAGAGAATTCCATGCACATACCGATGCCTCCACGTCGCGGGCCGGTCGAATGAGGAGTGCGCGGCGGCACTTGCTGTTGCGGGAACTGACGATAAGCGGGCTGCATTTTGGCGGCCAAGCAATTCACGACCCAAGCAATTGATGGGACAGGACAATAAGAGGGGATTGGAACTGTTCGTTCGATTCGGTTCGTTCGTTATGCCTTGGTGAGACAGATTGCCGTAGCGTACGTATGTAGCGTTGAATAGCGTTGTGCTGGCCGGTGCGACGAAGGCCTTTGGTCCGGAGGTTGTAAGTCAAGTTCGCGATCGAGAAATTTTGGAGAACTTGTCTGGCTCGCCAAAGCAAACGCGCTGGCCGTCGTCGTTTGTCGTCCCTTGATTGGCGTGGGCTGGTCTGCAGTTGGACCAGACCTTAACATGAGGCTGGGCAAAACAGTGGAGACCCATGAGGCTCTTAATTTTTTTACTGCCTCTTTTACTGGCCTCTTTTACATACTGGCCTCTTAACCCCTGTGGCCCGTGCTGCTACTCCTCTTCTAGTAGTCATGTATATGTATGTATACCCAACCTGGAATAGAGATAGAGAGAAGCAATCATCAACAGCACTCACATCTTCGGCACCGGATAATCAATATCAATCGGCATATTACCTTTATGTGTATGTATGTAGATAGATACTATTATATCTTCAATGTGTATTTGTTGAGTAGGCAAGCACCGTAGGTATGTAGATATGCCCACAGCACCCCCCCTCCCCCATTCATCTAGTCCGAAACATGGAGCAACAGTTTTGGGTCAACGCCTGCCTACTCGTCCTATCTGAATACTCCATACTTATGCAATGCTGGCCTGGGCATTGTGCCATCAGGACCCCGGAAATGTCTTCGTCTTCTCCCTCTAATCAACCGCCTCTCCACGAAAAGAAAAAGGAAACAAGGACATGCTGTTTCGCTACAAGCTCATCTTGTTCCAGCTGCCCCAGCAAGACTAAATTCAATAGTACTGCCTTGTGAACCCCAAGAGGCAGGCACTAGGTTGATTAAAATGCAGTTGAAAGGGTGGTGATCAACAAGAAAAGACCCCCCCCCCCCCCCTTATCCGAGTTGAGTACTGTTCGAGAAATACCTCGACGGTAGCATCGTGTTTGGGTAACATTGGTCATCTGTTAGACTGCTGCTAGCCAGACTTTCTGCTCTCTCCCGGTCATCAAAAGTGCTGCCAGAACCTGCTACGCCGCGCTGAACATGAGAAAATAAAGTGAAGTGGACCGTCGACTTTCGATCCGGGCGCTGCCAGTCTTGTGCAGTAGAAATCGCCACCATCTCCTGGAACTCTTAGAATGCTGGACCAAGCCCTTGCTTGGATTGGCGCTTGCTGAACCGGTTGCGCTTCGTTGTTGAAGTGTCCTCCAGACTAAGTTGGCTCTTGCTGAGGTGATTCCTGTGTGACCTATCGTTGATACCAAAACCCTCTGAGTTCAAGGCGCCGTTTGCGCCGAACGTACTGGCTGGGCTAGACATGGAAGAAGACATGTCGCCAAATCCGTTGTCGCTATTGTATGATGCGGCACGGTTTAGCGATGCGGCCATATCTCTGGCCTGCTCCAAGTTTTCGATCCAGTCGTCAGCGGTGGGCCTGGAGTTATCGAAAGAGTTCGCGGCTTTGGGTTCCTCGAACGTATAGTGCATCCCGAACTAGGCACTGTCAGCGTGCATGAACCACAAAGAAAATTATTTGTTCATCAAAGTAACTTACCGAGTCGACACACCAGACTGTCTGCCCCTTGGCATCAATCTGAGTCCTCCAAGCGCAATCTGGCGCAAGAAGCGAGATTTCTTGCTTTGCCTTTTTCTCCTCGCCCCCTGCCGGGGCCAGCACGATGCGACCGCTTGAGGTAATCATTACAAGCCGCTGCCTTTTCTTCGTTGTGCTCCCCCCAAAGAAACGTGCAAACTTCCTGTGGCCCTCCCCGTGTTCGCCACCACTCTTAGCGTGTGGACTGTTCGGGATGGGCGTCGACATGACCAACAGGTCGCCAAGCCTCAGAATTCTTTCATTCGTGCGATTCAAGACAGGAGACCATTCGATATCCAGCTGCGACGGTGGGGGTATGTCCGTGACTATCCGACCAGGAGGCCGTACCGAACCATTTAGAGCATTGTTATTTGGGAGTAGTCGTGATTGAGACGCAGGCTGAGGCGGATTCGAGTTGCCGCCGTTGAGATTAATGATCTTAGGTTCTTGTGGAGGCGGTGCGTACGGACGCAATCGCGGCGCCTTCATTCTCCATAGCTGTTTGCCAAAGGTCTGTCCATCGAAAAACTCGTGGTTTTTAATATGCTCAATGGTGAGTCGTCTTTCGGGGTCTAAGACCAAAAGACGTTCTATCATGTCTTGGGCGGCTGGAGGGAATCCAGGAGGGAACCCGTAGTCAAGTTCCACGATTTTCTGGAAGGTAAGATACTCGGAACCCCCCTTGAATGGTGGCCGCCCAGCCAGTAGTTGGTAGATGATGCAGCCGAAAGCCCATAGATCGCTTGCCTTACAAGCGTTCTTGTTACGAAGCAGTTCGGGGCTCACGTATTCAGCAGTGCCAACAAATGACTCGGCTTTTGTATCATCCTGTGGCTTATCTCTTCCAGGACGTTCTTCCGCCCTCGCCGCCGCCGCCGCCGAAGCAGGTGTCTGTGGTGCCCGTGGATCTGTGAGAAGTCGAGCGGTGCCAAAATCGGTGATCTTGACATGCATGGAGTCGTCGAGGAGGACATTTTCCGGCTTAAGGTCGCGGTGGATAACGCCTCGAGAGTGCATGTACTCGATAGAGTCGAGAATTTGCGCTCCGAAGAACCTTGCGCATTCAACATCAAAAGTCCCCGTCTTCTTGAGAACACCTAGAAGCTCTCCGCTGTTGCACAAATCCAGCACGTAGTAGAGTGAGTTTTCATCCTGGAAGGTGTAGTAAAGACGGACGATGCCAGGGTGCTCTGTGAGTCGGTTTAGGGTGTCTTTCTCAATGTTGACGTATTTGATCTTCTTTTCCTTGATGATATGCCTCTTCTCCAACACCTTGATGGCATATTCCTTCAATGTTTGTCGGTCGGTAGCGAGGTAGACTGTACTGTAAGATCCTTCGCCCAGGACACGACCGAAGGAGAAGTCACGAACCCCCTTTTTCACGGTCTTCACAATTGTTTTCCCGTTTGCGTCGATTTCTCTACGAGTAGTGACCGCCGCACCTCGGTCCTTCCAGTCTTCGCTGCTGTTGGACATGGGCAGATCAGGCCGAATGGGGCCTCGAGGCTCAGGGGCGGTAGGAATGCCGGGTATCGATGCGTAGCCCCCACCCATTCCCCTCGAGCTTCTCCTGGGGGGCAAGGGTCCGCTTCCTGACGCCGGAGGGGCCTGTCTGTTCGGATTATATGATCGATCTCGGTGGCTGGATTCCCTCGAGGGAATAGCAGCAGGATTTGTTGTGTAGTTGGGATTTGACCGAGAGTCTTGTCTTGTAGGCATGCTATACATGGAGGTCCTAGAGGCTTCGGACCGTAGTATTTTGTAGGAATCAGCCGCTTGGTCACGGTCTGCAGCCGTGTAGATAGCGGAGCCAGGCCGTGCCGACGGACCAGAATAAGGCGAAGTTGCTTGTTGTGCGTGCGGGTGGGTGTATGGGGTTGAGAGTTGCCCTTGGGAATCTGCATATGGGAGGCCGGATTCGACGGGCTGACTTCTGCTGTCTGGGATTTCGGATCGGACCTGGGGCTGAATCGGACTCGGCAAGCCTTGGCCTTGTAGCTGGGCTACACTGTTGGAGTTCTGACGGGAAACGACAGGTTGGACAACTTCCTCACGTTCAGCCAAAGCTTCTTGGGGACCAGGTTCGGCGTCGTCAGGGTTCGCAATTCGTAAGCCGCCAAGGGCACGAGAAAGACTTAGGTCGTTATTCATGGCGGCGAGTGGACTGATTAGCTAGGATAGTGCTGATGAGAAAGTCTAATGTGTCGAGCTTGTAGGATGGGAGCTGCTGGGGCGGATCCGCGGCCGTCTGTCTGTATGTGACTTTTAGGTATCCCAAACAAAACCGAGCGAATAGCAAAACCCAAAGTCAACCCACGCGCGATCCTTCGGTGTCTAGTTGAAGCGTGGGAAAAGTCGTGATAGCAGCTGCCTGGATTAGGAGGACCCAAGCGTTGGCCGACACCCGTTGAGTGGGCTGGCGGTTGACTCGCGACGAGGAGAAGAATGACAGACACTGTCGTGGATTAATTTAGGGGAGAGTCGCCGCGATGGCTTCGGTGCGCTGGGCTTCAGTGGTGTATCGGGAAATAGGTGGCTCGACTGGGCGAAACCGCGGACCGCAATGGGCTGTGGTGGTGCGGTTGCGGTGTAATCCAGTGCCGAGCCGGTCGAAGTGAGAGCATTAGGAAGGAACAAGAAGAACGATGGACAACAAGACAAAAGGATGGAACGAGTGAAGCTGGTGGGGGAAGAGACAGACAGGATAATGCCAGTACCTGGCGATGTCAGGTACATCAAATGCACCCTCGTGTGTAGTAAGGCAGTCGAGTTGAGTGGGATAGAGAAGGTAGGTACGGAGTAGGCAATGTAGGTTCAATGTTCCAATCCCTTAGGTAAAGTAGGTGGTTGTCTGTCGGTAGGCGGTAGGTAGGTACGGCGGACAGGACCTACGTACAGTGCAGTAAATTCACGGGGTGCATGGTGCAGGGCGCATACGATAACGTGCGATCTCAATCTTGCCCGTTGCCCACTGTGCTACTGTGCTACTGTGCTACTGGCTATTAGGTATCTGTCAGTGAGTGAGTGACTGGCGGGACCGTCGACTGGTGACTGGAGCAGAGCATGGAGCATGGAGATGGAGCATGGAGCAACCAGGCCCCCAGGGCAGGACAGCTCGAGGTTGAGGTTTCTCGGTTCGTTCTCCTAGCAAATGCAAGGTTGACCGTCTTTATTTGGTTTAGACCGCATGTAAGGTATAGCCCACAGCAGCAACTCAATAGTCCAAATACGAGGTGAACGGCTCTTTGGCTAAAATTGTCGAATGTTGGCCGATACTGTAGACAAGATCGGTGGCTGCTGGGGGAAGCCCGAAGACAAACCAGCAATCACCTACAATTGATACGCAATCTTTTGATGGCCTCGAGTGCTATTGCGATGGAATTGAACCAGCTCGATGTGCCTCCTTTCTTTAGGTAATACCTCGAGTGCCAGAGTGCTCTCTATTGGATTCTGGCTGCACCTACTGGACAAGCTACAAACTAAGACTGGACCTCAGAGGGACGAGTGGGGACATTTGATTGGTGCCCGGTCCTCTGCTAGCTCCCGTCGGTCAATGGCTCAACTCATTGAAAGCTATGATACATGACCGACCGCGACCTACTTCTACTTCTACTTCTACTTTAAACTGTGCCCACTGCTGACAGCTTGGTGGCAGACACGGAATGCAACTACATGTACCTCATATCCATCTTATTATTGTATCCGCATCCATTATAGAAATCGACAACACTGCAGTGACTAGATGGGGTTTTCCATGCATCAATGTATGAGCCCGCGTGGTATGCATACAAGTGTGGGTATCAATACAGAGACTATCACCGCCTACAACTACCAAATATATTATATAGAAGGTAGGTGCATGTGTATTTACTCTATGCAATCCATGATAGGAACAGACTCCCTTGACTCTTAAAGTTTCTCGACGCAGGGGAACAGAGTCATAAGAGGTATATATCAAGAGTAGTCTAAGCATATGTAGCGGCAAGTCACGCACCCCCAGGGCTGTATAAGGTTATGTATTTGATATATTTCTCAAAGGGTGCTTTGCGCCGTCGTATTTTGGATCGCTCCAGCCAACCTAGGTAGGTAGCCATCTATCTTGGCCAATTCCAAGTCAATGGTGGTAGTTCTCGACCCGAGACTGGAAAGAGCAGCACAATACATTGTCAGGCAGTCACTAGTATCTCGCCTTCTAATAATGGCACATCGTTTGAATTTTGCAATCATGTGCCTACTTTGCATGAACGTACATGTACGATAGCGTCATCTACATGAAGCCAGCTCTACACTCCCATCTCTGTCCCCGGATCGCTCAACGAGAGTATTCGATATTCAGATAATGCTACTTTGACGCGCCGCATGTTGATCCCACAGCCGCTGGCCTGCTGAAAACCTCGTTCAACCGTGGTCTCTTACTAGAGGTGGCCATGTTGCGAATTCCGGCAACGACAATCTCGATCACCATGACCGAGGTCAAGGATTTCGAGAACCGTCGCCGGTTCAGGAGATATCTTGACCGAAACGATGAGCGACGTAGACGACTCCCAAGCCCGCAAGAGCTTGGAAGCTTAGCGACCCAAGATTCGCATATCGCCACTCCGCAGAAACAAAACGCACAAGGTAGCATGGAGACACCACGGGGACGTTACCAGCCTGATACCCCCAAGCTATTCAGTTTACCGCCACGGAGGCCACCCAAGCTCCTTGATACTACTACGAGGGCGGAGGCGTCGACATCGCATGAGGCATCTAGAAGCTCGCAAAATACATCGTCGGAAGCTTCATCCCTTTCCAGAGACTCCCAAGGGTCCAGCTCAAGCAGGATGAGACTGCCTCCGCCGTTCTCCGAAGGTGCGAGAACAGTATCTGATGAGCTGTCACTCCCATTCGTATGCCTACTGCCCTTCATTATACAGCTGACAGACTGACAATGGTGGCTCAGCGGATGTTCAATCAATTGGCGCTGAACAATCCGGAAGAGCTCGCGCGAGAGGCTCCCACAACGCCATATAGTCGTTCCTCGTCCCGGGAGACTCGGATTGAAACGCATACATCAAGTCCGGTAAGCACATGCCTGTCCAACCCGGAAAACTTGGCTCAAGTGATTGACTGACAAAGCAGGCAAAACATGGCGCATATAATTCCATCCAGTCAGCTTTAGCAGCCCTTAGTCGTAGTTCGGCCAGGCGTTCAGCCAGAGGTTTAGCATCGGAGATCCGTCGTGGCGATGGCGGGCTAGACGTTTCCCAAGAGGAGACGGTGGGCACGGATATCAGAATCTACAACGACTCGCTCCCAGCTTCAGTGCAACCTCAAACTCCTCGAAATCTGCCTGAAGCTCGACACCAGAGTCGATTACATGCGCCAAATACAGCTCCTGTCCTCCGTGTTGGGTCAAGAACCGCTCACTATTCCAGCAGGCACCACCATGACAGCACCCACAGCCCGTCCGGCTTGGCAACGCCTGGGTTCCATGGGTTATTTGGCGGGACAGAGAACTCAGACGCCGCCGTTGGGTTGAGCAACTACCATCGACAAGATGGGACGGGGGAGGGAGATGGAGATTCAGACACGTGAGTCGTTGTTATGAATTGCAGAGTGCGATACCACGATACATCCCGACAAACCATTGTTAAGACAGACGCTAAACTTGTAAAGGCTTGCCAGAGTCTTTAGAATTACAATAGCAATAAATCGGTTGAAGCAGAATTAGGCGAATCATTGGGTTAAGATCTGATCTTATCCTATAACCACAAATAAAGACGGGTACACGTGGCAGTGAGTATACTGAGCTGTGTGAGAAGCAGTTCACCTAGCACCAGGTAGTAGTAGCCAGGCAGGGGATGAGCAATTCATAGGACACAGAAAAGCGCGTCTTCGTGTCGCGGCCGCGCCTATCGCGGACCCTTAAGACAGAAAAAAAAGGAACAAAAAAAGATAACAACCATGTCGGTACAAAGGTGGGCCGCTTCCAGATTCCAGGTCCTGTATCGGTGAAATGAATACGCCGAAATGATTACGGAGTACGATGCGCGGAGGAAGTACGAAGATGGTTGCATTGATTGATTGACCGTAAAGTACGTAACGATGAGACAAAATGAAGCATTTGGCATTAGCAAGTTGGTTACGGTTGCATGCAGTAAGAAACCTTGGAATGACTGCAAGTGTCGGGTGTCTAGGACTCTGGGTAGTTAGTGGGCGGGGGCGGCTGGACGGAAGAAGCCATTTTGCCATTTGAGGAGAAACGAGAAAAGGCAGCCTCCATGCTTCAAGATAAAGAAAAAAGACTGGAGACGGAGGATGGACGAGCGTGTTGCTCCTCCTGACACTTGACTCAAGACAAGAAGGCCCAGGACAAGAACAGGCTTGCACACACGCAAGATGCGACTCTGTCGCTCTAGCACTCTGCTTTGCCTGCCAGCCGGCCAGTCCCAGGTCTGCACCGGCCAACAGCCACTAAAAACCTACCTGCAGGGTGATAATGTGCTCTTGCACTAGAGCCCAGGAAGGAAAGGCGTAGTAGTTTGTCTGGCTATCTGGCCAGCCAAAACGCCATCCGGTCAAGCCAATCATTCTTCGGCACCGCCGCAGTGACCAGCATCTCTCTTCAACCTGCAGGCAATGCAGGCAATCGCCTTTCCCACCTTTCCCACCTTCCCTTGCGTTTTCTCGTCGCCGCCTCTTTACCAAAGACGGTCAAGTCGGAAGTTGAGGACCCCACCCCGGCGACGCAGGCTGTCTCCCGGCCAATCACCAGTCCCGACCGGGTCAAAAGTACTTTTCATGCCCAGCATGGTGTGGATGTACATGACGACTTTAATATGGGCTCCTTCTCGGGATCTCAGCCCATCCCCAGACGAGACCAGTCTACAATGAGGCTGGTGGGATCAGCCAATGTATATTTCGCCCGAGTTGTCTGCGAAAAGGTACTTCTTGCCTACCGGTAGACCCTACCTCAGGTACCTCCTTCCCTACCACTAACGCGGACCCTACCTCTCACCTCACCTCAAGCTCTCTCTCTCTCTCTCTCCAGTCTCGTCTCGCGCTGCTGTACGTGATCAGCCGAACCGAACACACACTCTGGATCGCACTCTTTTCTTGTCTCTCTCGCTCTTTCTCACACACAGATCAATCTGTATGCCCACACTCCAGTCCTCTTTCCCACTTCACTCTGCGCCTTTCCATAGCAACCACATCCTTGTTTTAAGACTTCCTCCTTCTCTCTTCGACTTCTTCCCACCCGTCCTTCCCTCTCTCTCCATCCAACATATACCACCCATCACTTCCTCTCCTCCATTGCGCCCCCATCACCAACGTCGTCTCTGAACCCTCAACCTATTACCTTACTATATCACCCCCATACCCATCTTATCACTCGTAGACCTGTCCGAGGTTCCCATTGACACAACACTCATCTTTGATATATCCCTTCCCAACGCGCAGACTGGGTTGTCCTATCTAGCACTAATAGCTTCTTGACATCTACCCTGCCTACCTACCTGCCTGCCTGCCCGCCCATCTCCACGGTTCCCAAGCACGGCTCTTGTTCTGACAGCTCAAGGTCACCACGGCCTCCGGAGATATCTAACCACACTTGTCTTTTCCATCTGACATCTAGTTATCACAGGTCATCATGGGTTCCTTCTCACGCACCCAGTCTCCTGTCCTCACCATGCCCCCCAGCGCTGCCCACCAATCCCATTTTGGCATGCCCATGTTTCCTCACCAGTCCTCACCTCTTGCGCAGGCTGTGCCCTTCAAAGCTGCCTCGTCTGTATGGGCCCAGCCTCCAGCTCGGCCATCACTTGCCCAGACTGCAGGCCGCAAGCGGTCAAGAGAAGAAGCCTCGATCAATCTTGATGTTGAGGAAGCCAAACTTGAGACCATCGAGCCTGTAAAAGAACCTGAAGATCAATGGGTTTATGGCGAAGGAATGGTCCTCATCAAATCACCCTCCGCCTATGTCTCAAATGCCGGTAGCCAGTCTGGGACATGGCTTGAAGAGAAGGCGGCTAAAGATGCCGCGCGCCGGAACGAAGAAGCCCGCTCCATCGACCAACAAGAGCGTCCGTCACTGAGGAGCAATAAGTCACAACGACTAGATCTGAACAACATCTCAACTCCTTGCACCAAAGCGCCTTCTAGTCGCACGAATCCGGCCCGCGAGACCGTCGTTGACAGCTTCACTCTTCACCTCGGAATCGGCTGGAATCGCATCAGCAACAGCGAACACATCCAAGCCGCTTCCCGTGGCTGGGCACGATACATTGAAAACCACTTCCCAGTCACCAACGTCAACATACAACTCGAGAGCAAGGGCCTCCAGTCTTATTTTGTCGAGGCCTCGGAAGGCTACTTCCTCTTTGGAGAGGACTTGCATCAAGGCCAGCTTGTCAGCAGGGATCTCAACCAGGCTTTCCTCAATCTCAAGGCCTCTCCTCCAGTCTTCGAAGGCACTGCACCCATGGCCGCTGCTGGCACTCCGCAGCCCACGACGGAGGCCGCCTCTGCGGTTGATGTCGACATGGACATGAGCTGAAAATGGCATGTCTAAGGTGCTTGGTGATTTAATATGCAATTTCTGATCTGGCGTACTGGTGGGCTTCGTTTGGGTGTGGCTGGTTTTGGCAGGAGTTTTCGACTTGCTATGAATTTCCGATCTTCGTTTTTTTAGTCATCTCAGCGACAGGTGGTGTCGCTGGTTGCGACACCCAAAACCCAGGATGGGTATCTGATGATTCAAGGCTAAACGGTCTGTATTGCTAGTTGTATGAATATCTTATGAGCAATGTTACTATCCAAGAGTAACAATTTAAAAAGTCTTTACCAAGAACGATTGGCCTGTTATTTATTTAACTGCAAGTGTTCCTCAATGCTGCACTTGTTGCCTAATGTGGGATGTGGGCCTTTGGGCAATAGAACACGCCTATGCCCAGATTCAATGCTAATCCAAGGATGCCATGTCATTCCAGAGGGCATAGATAGCACACCCTAAAGGTGATGTATATAACTTCCCTAAATTTGGAACCCGACCGATGCATCCACGTTCCGTCCTTATGGTAGGAGGTAGGCAGGTGCAGGTACCGGCACTTCGGTCAGGGAAATGTCGAAAAGCTGCCTGTCTGTCTTTGGTGTTCCGTATGGTAGTATAGACTCCTTGTCTACATGTAGGTGACCAACCCTCCCCCCCCTTCACAAGCTTTGTAAATAGACTACACCTTAGATCTAAATGAAGGATATATGTATTACCTTATTAAAAATATATGTTGTAAGGTCCAAAACTCCTTGCAGAGTTGCAAGAAGGCCAAAAATTATACCGGCAACTGGACTCCTTGCAGCAGTCCATCGAAATGACGAGCCTACTATTTATACTTACAAGCTATTCCGTTGTTCAACAAGATGAAAGAGGTGATATATATTGTTGTTTTGTTTGTATTGCTAACATCCATATTGTACAATAGCCTACCACAGAAGATTGAATAGGTAAATACTTCTGCGAGAGAAACACATGTTCCCATACACCTCTATTACATCTGTATAGTTTCACAACGTAGTAATTCAAGCTAAGTGTAAATGAGTAACATCATGAATTGCTACATACTTAACGGATTTGCTCATGTCCTTGAATCCAAAGAGTATACCACCAAGAACCATAGACATATGGGATCCTTTGGAAGGGACGGGCTTCTATTGTGAGTTGTGAGCATACAGGTCACGTGTGGGATCGGGTGTTGTTACTACCTTTGGACCTTGGAAAGAAATTTTGGGAAGAATGGATACACACACACATGCCCAAATGGCAGATGGGCAGATGGGCAGATGGGCAGATGGTGGCAGACGGGCAGATGGTGGCAGACGGCCTCCGATGAAACCCCATCCCCAAGGATCAAGGGGGGTTTCGAGCCCGGCTTGAGGAGGAGAAACAACTGGTCGACGATGGGTGGACCTCCGCTTCGCTCAAGGACCATAGTAGCTGAAATGGGGGACGATCAATGTTATCGTACTTATCGACAGGTCAGCCGAAGCCGGGGCTGGTCGCCCGGGGGGTGGTATGCCCACTCTCCACTTGTCACCTTGGGGGTGTGTTCCTTGTCTGCCTTGGTCTCAAGTTTTTTTCTCACTTCTCAAGCTGCATCCGGCGAAAGTGTTTGGCTGGGGAGGTTGGTTGGAAATCGTGCAACGTGAAATGCGAATGGCTCGGCTTAGTCTGCTGAACTAACTGTGCATGTACTGGCATTGTCCGTTGCACACACACCAGACACCACAGTGACCACACACAGCACATGGACTCTCAAGCTCCTGCTCGTGTGTAGGTAGTAGTAGCCTTCGATTCGATTGGAGCACTGATAAACAAGCTGGAACGCGGAGTTGCTGCGCGACTTGCAGTCTTGGGACCTTTATTCACACAAACTCGGAGGGAGGGGGGGCAAAGTTGATACCTAGACTAGGAGAGGTGCATGCAGCCTGTCCGCATTCACTCACCTCGAGCTTGCATTTCTCTTTTCCGACTTGTGTTGTTTTGATAATAAACATTTCACGATCGTTTTCATCCGTCTATCTCACCATCTTCGGAATGAGTGATTGACTTGCCAACAACAAACAAGCTTCGCTCGCCCTGGGATTCCTCCATACCCAACACCAACACTACTACACACCTTTCACCCACCCCTGTCCAAGTGAGCCGGCCTCCCATCCTTGTGGCGAAAGGTCGCACAGCCTCAAGAAAGTCAATCAAGCCCGTCTTCAATCGCGAATCACGAGCTTGGACGTGTGTGCCGATTACTTCCTTCCCCCAGTCCAAGCGAGAAAGTGAAGTTACTTCGAAGATCCGTCCAGGGCGGTCTGTTGCTTTCTTGCTATACTTCCTTTTTTGGACGTAAAAGAGCAGACGTGAGATTCGTGCAGCTGTTCCATCTTCTTGGTATTCATCCGGACGTCATCTACACCCTTCTTTTGCGAAACCACCCTTAGGGAATTCTCCGGAACGGGAAGGGATCCCTTTGGCATCATATCATCGTCAATGAACTTCAGCCACCACGTGAAGTTGGCCCCTCCTCAACCGATCCTGCGAGATTCGATCGCCGGACATCTGATGCTAAGCTTTATGCTTCACGCATAAAGCCGGCAGTCTTTTTTGAGAACCGTTGGAACAACAAGAAGAAGGAGCATCACCACCACAATCACCCCAAACAAACCACCAGTTGTTTTGTATATAGCACCAGAGCCCGAGAGCTACCGATCCCGGAAATAGTAGTATTCATGGTGTCGCAACCTGATTCGAACCCGTCCCATTCCCTCGTCCGCGGCGCCCAGTCCGTCGTCTCCGCGCGCACCTCGTCGCGCCCCCACGTCTCGTCCCGGAGCAAGCGATACAACCGATCCCACGCCGGGGGCACCTCCTACATACCGCAGAATGAGTTCCCGGTGTTCAGCCACTCGGGCGACGTCGAGATCGTCATCCGCGCCGGCGGCAGGGAAAACCGCTACCTCCTGCACCGCCATACCCTGACCCGGTGCTCGGGCTTCTTCGAGGCCAGCACCAGCCAGGAATGGAGCAAGGCCAGCGTGCTACCCGCGCTGACAGAGGCACTCCCGCCGCCCTCGTCGACACGGGAGCTCTCGAGGATCGGAGAGGACAGCGGCGTCAGCTTTGGGAGTGGTACGGCTAGCGGCCGGAGCTCGGCTGAAGTCGCAAGGCCGCGAGCGGGTTCGCCTGGGGGTTCGGCGAAGCGATGGAGATACGAGCTGGATCCCGGGGCGGGCCCCGACGACATCCCCATGCTTGTGCAGAAAGAGGAGGACACTAGGAGCAGTCGCGCATTGCCACCACCGCCCAATTCGATATTCGGTGGTGGCGGTGGAGGTAGTGCCGGAGTAGGTTTAGGAGCGCGTGATGCGATCGCAAATACATCATCAAGTCGACACAAACATACACAATCGGCGTCCACGCATACGACAAGCTCTTTCTTCCGGTCTGTGGCAAACCTTTCACTCGGCGGCAATAACCACCGGCATCCCCAAAACTACGCTACACCGGTTGATGAGGGACCTCCGCTGTCGCAAGCGGATGCTGACCTCCTACGCGACTACGACAATCTTTTCAGGATATTCTATAATTACCCGCCAGTAATGGACGGCATCAACATCGCAGACGCCTATGTACAGTGCAAATCGCTACTTACGCTTGCCGACCAATACGATGCCTTGGCCGTCTGTGGTCCCCGCGTCGACCACCACCTGCTCCAGTTCCAGTCGCGGTTATGGAAGCAGGTTGCGAAATATCCGGTCTCGTACTTGCGATTGGGCTATCTGAGTCGAAGTAAGATCATCTTCCAGGAGGCTCTGATTCACGTTGTGGGTCAATGGCCAGCAGGCGAGCGGAGTATCCGCAGCGCATTCCCGGAGGTCGTCCTCGACATCATCGAGGACAAAGTCGACGAGCTCGAAGAGACCATCGCGCGCATCGAAGGCAGGCTGTTCCGTCTCAACTTGACTAACTCCCGCGGCGAGCGCGTTACGCCGTCAACCTCTTACCTGGATTGGCTCGCCGTGAGCTTTTTCCGGCAGTGGCTTGCGGATAATACGTCCCCCGCCCCGCCGCCTCCACCACCTACCTCATCCTCAGACGGTCGCCGCAGCCATCACCACCACCACGGCAGTAGCAACAACGGCTCAAGTCGCACAGGACCCTCTGGCGTTGTTATCCCATCACACGCCCCCGCCCCGCCGCCGACGCTCGCCTCTTTAGGCCGGACGTACCGCGCCCTGGGCTCCGCGAGCGGCGCCTCGTACCTGACCCACGACGAGTGCAAGCGCTTTCTCAAGCTCACGCCCGACCTTTACAGCCGCGACAATATGCGCCGGTTCGAGAAGCGCGTCGACGAGCTCAAGTCAGCGGCGCGCGAGATTGTGCATCCACTTATGGGGACGGGGCTCGAGCTTGAGCTGAACAATACTGGGAACGGTGGAAAAGATGGTAGCGGCGGCCCGGGGTCTGGCGCAGGAGGCATGGTGACGACGTCTCCCGTAAGCTACTTGACCTGCATTCGCGTCGTGGAGCGGGATCTGCCCTGGGCCGGTGAGGATTAATGGGTCGAAAATAATGGGATCGGTGCCTGTGGAGTGGACGAGTGGAGTGGACGGAGGAGGAAAATTATTGTACGGGTGATGTGCTATGATGACCTTCACGATGTACAGTCAGAAAGGGTTGGAGTATGCTCTCGTTGTTGTTGTTGCGGTTTATTTCCTCCGTCATCATCCCATGTGCCCAAACACTACCCATCCCCTTATATGACGGGAAGAGAGGGAGTGGAGGGGATCTAATGGGCGGCGTTTTCATCACTTTGTTTTTTTGTTGCTGCAGGATACCCATTATATAAGTACAGAAATATTATACTACTACTCGAAATCGAAATCAAATGACATTATGCAATTGAACTAGAATCACATGTGACGAGATGAATTGGGAGTCTTCCGATGTTCTGCAGCACATATATCGTACTTCCAAATTATTATCATCAGGTTCGAACGTTCTTAGTTAAGGGTATCATCTGCATTCGTGACCACGTATGTGCCCCAGGCAAGATCAAAATCCGCTCGCTAACGCCTACCGCAAAATGCATATGCAAAGCCAATATTGTACAAATCATCGATCCTATCCAACCCCTCCCTACTAATCGTCCGGCTCGCCCGTCAGGTCAATCAAACTCAACTCGTTGTTGTCCTCGCCCATGAACTCGGCCTCTATCGACATCTCTACTTCCCTAAAGTAGCCCGGAGCGCTCTTGCGCGGCTTGTACACCTTCTTTGTCGCGCGCATACCAAACTTGCCGTTGTTCAGCTTGCATTGCTGCTGCTGCTGCTTGGCTGCTGGTTTTCTTGCTACCGTCTTTCTCGCGTCCGTTGTACGAGACGCCTTCGTTGTAGTAGTGTATGTCTCGGCAGCAGCAGTCGTCATTTTGAACGATAATGCAGGTGGTACGACGGCCAAGTCCTTCGAAACTTTTGGTGACGCCAGCGCGCTGAGTTCCGGCGAAGGGGGTATGAAGGAGGCACGGCTTCGCACGATTGGATTTTGACGAGCGCGGCCGCAAAAGCTACTCAGCGGCGGCATATCGTCGTCATCATCCGACTCTAATAAGTGTGTTGTTTGATCTGCCAACACATCACTTTGTACCCTCTCCAGTCCACCTCGCCGGGCCGCGGAGTTGCGTGTGCTGGGAGGGGCCATGAAAGGACTGGCCGGCATCGATTCTGTCCTCGCCAGCTTCCTCCTGTCCTGGCGCGGTCTTGGAGTCGGACTGAGTGATCTCTCAGGTAGCCCACGCCTTGGTGGTGAGGGACTCAACGGGGAAACGGAGCGCCTCTTGTGCGGACTTGTAGTGGTGAGATTCACAGGACTTATGGCTTTCGCCGTCTTGGTTTGTTGCGACCTCAGGGTATCGCGAACAGGCGATAGAGGCGACCCGGGGGGAGTATCATCTATGACAATGGGTTCGTCGGAAGTCGCAGCAGATTTGGTCATGATTTTAGTTTGGTTGGCCTTGGGACTGCGCTGTAAACCGGCTATCGTCCAGGGGTTGACGCAGGCATCCGGTCTAGAAGGCTGAGCCTGGCTCTTCTTCTTGGCCTTAGGTTGCTGCTTACTGACGGTTTGCGATCGCGGGTTCTGGGTTTTGGCCAAACTCTGGGTGTTAGGCGGCGGCGACGATGGTGATGAAGGCCTTCTTGGCGAGGAGAAAGTTTCAAGAGGACTGCGACCCCTGGTAGTCGATGCTGGCTTCTCTGAGATTTTTATGTTTGTCACTTGCGTGTTTGCACTGCTCTTGGTAACCCTGACATATCTGTCCAGGGCGCCGGCTTGTGCGCCGGCCGCTTTGGACTTTGACTTCGGCGCCGCCTTCGTCGTCCTCTGCTTCTTTGACTCCTTGGCTCTCTGGCGCCCCTCCCAATCTTCGGTCATGATTGGGATGCCGAGTTTAGCCACAGTCGTAGGCGTCCAAAGAGCGTCCACGTCGTTCGGGCTGTACGGTTTTCTGCTGCTGGGTTTTGCGGTACCTTCCGGACTGTCCTCATCAGCTACCGCTTCGAACTCGTCATCGCTGTTTAAAGCGAGCCCATCCCGAGCAAAGTCGATTTCTTCCTCGGGTTCTTCCTCGAAATTGTAGCCCACGATATCGGTTGGGACAAAATTCAACCTTAACTCTGGTGTGGCATCTGTAGAGAAATGAATCCGAGTCTTCGTGATCGATCTGACTAAGCTCGCTTCCTCCTTCTCCAGGCTTTCGATATCAAGGGAGCGATCTTCACGTCTCTGGCTGAGATCCATGATCTTCCGAGTAAGCAGCCCGGGCGCGAGAACGCGAATGAACTTGATGGCCCCGGCCCTATAGGTCCAGTCGAACGTCTCCCTCACAAACTCCCGCAACTCCAGGACATTAAGCGAGCTACCCCATTTCTGAGATTGTAGCTGTTCCAGCTTAGCTGATGGGGATACGACAGGATGCGTATAGTACCTGAGAACCTCCATATTAGGGAAGTCTTCAGGGACTGCGAGGGCCTTGTGCTTCGTGCGGAAGAATTTGCTCTCGTTGGTGCGCAGCTCATGCACAAGGCTGTCCCTCCACTCGTCGAGTTTGGCCGTGTCGGACCTCTTCAAACGGCAGAGCGATTTCCCAAATCCTGCCCGGGCTGCCTCGCAGGCCAGCTTGACCCCGGCCCCAGGTATGCCCTCCGGTATGTAGTCGCCGCCGCTCATCAGAGCCACGAGCACCATTCCCTCCCGATCCAGGCCTGAATCGCCTTGCCGGAGCTGATCCGTGTCATATACGGACACATGTGTCGGGGTTTTGCTGCCCTTGGTCCCCTCAGCGCTATAATTCCTCCAGGTCTTGGTGCAGCCGAACATAATGGTGTCCACATCCTCGCTCAGCACGGCGTCCACGATACCGCGTTGCTGCAACAGCGCACATTCGGCCTCGGCCTCGCCGGGCGCATCGTGGATCTGGTAGCCGAACAGGCGGAGGAGGCGCTTGGCCATGGCGGTCGCCACGCCATCGCCGCGACCAGAGCGCTTGTTGCGTTTGAAGGCGGGCTTGTTGGGGCCGTCGAAGACGAAGAGAGGGTGGATGGAAAGGCTGAGAAGACGCAGGAGGCGGTAGAACAGCGTGCGGACTGCCGGGTTGGAACCACCTCGGGCGGCTTGAACCTGGAATTGCCAAATGGAGATATCGATGGCCAGCCGTAGGGGTCGGCCATGTTCTTCAAGCTGATTGACGGCAAGCTTGGTAAGTGCAACCCGCTCGCCGGGGCCTATCTCCTTGTAGATCCTACGCACAACGCCATGTTAGAAAATGCACGGCAAACGTTATAGCTGTCTGTGATGACTTGCCCCTTGATACCCATCTTAACCAGCCAGCTGGCTCTCTGTCCATCGGCCTATTAATGGAATAAGTTGGCTGAAATATTACTTTGGATGTTGCTATTTCATCTGGTTAGATCAAGTCTGAACAGATCCATCAGATCCTACCTAGCGTTGGGTTTCGTTTCGGTTCAAACGGCCGACTGAGGTCATCAATTGACCATGGCCGGATTTGGAAATTTATTATTGACTTTTTGGCTCGTCTCCAGGCTGGGTTGGTGGGGAAACTGGCTGACTGGAGGGAAAAGTCGAGGTACATGCCATGCAGCTCAGCCAGCCGGGGACGATCCCTGTCACTTCCAGCAAGCTCGCTAGCATTGATTCAATTAAAACCCCCAAGCTCCAGGCCATTCGCGCAATCAATCGCCCTATCGCGGCGCGTTTGCATACAGTGGTTATGTCCATTATTTGAGTCCGACCGACACGGCCAGTTAACCTACCCTCGCTATTGACATGATCCATTGCAACCACCATGGATTCCAATGACGAACCAAGACCGGCTCTGGCCCACCGGTCCGTGTCTAACATCCGCGCCGGTGGCGGCCAGTCGTCTGGCAGAGACTCTACATCGGGCGCTCCTCACACCCCACTACGACCACTGTCCAGCTCGGTCTTCGGGTCGCCGTCCAGTGCCCGCGCCGAGGAAGAAATCATTATCATCGAACTCGGTTGCCGCAAGCTGCGGGTCGGGTTTTCCGGAGATTCGACGCCCAAACGCATCGTAGCCTTCGACGCCGAGCATGACAAACGCGCCGGCGACTACCGAGCCTGGGGACCTGATTATGAGCAGGACTGGAGGAAGAGAACAGCAGGCAAGGCATGGGGAAGCGACCATGAACTTTGGCAGCTCGATATAAGGGGGCAAGACTTGGCTCTCGTCGGCGACAAACTTGAACGTGTCTTGCGAGATACATTCACCCGATATCTCCTGGTTGACTCGAAACCGCGCAGGATATCATTAATATTACCGCCCGTCGTCCCGCTCCCTCTTTTGTCGTCCACCCTCAACACACTCTTCAGAAACTTTCAGATCCCCACCATATCGCTTCTCTCATCTCCGGTCATGGCCACTTTTGCGGCCGGGGTGCGGTCTGGATTGGTGGTAGACATTGGCTGGAACGAAACAATAGTTACGGCAGTCTACGAGTTTCGCGAGGTGAAGACATGGCGCACCATCAGAGCCGGCAAGAAGCTGCTGGAGGAGACCCGGGACTTTTTGGTAAATGCCCTCCAAGGCCCAACCCCTGAATCACAGCCCGAAGGAGAACCAAAACCAAACGACATCATCAGCTTTGAAGAGTGTGAGGAAATCGCTACTCGCATGCTCTGGTGCAAGAAGTCGGAGAAAACCCCGGCGCAGGCCAACACCGAAGGCCTGCCGACTCTCCATGAGGCCGACGAATCTGACACTGTAGATCCTGCAGAAGATTCAACACCTACCCCGATCCATCTTTCTTCGTGCAAACCTAGCAAGACTATACATGTTCCCTTTTCACAATTGGCCGAGCCTTGTGAAACTACGTTCTTCGAGACTCGGTATGCGCCTGCATGCTTCGACGACGACGAGCTGCCTCTCCACTTACTGGTATATCGCGGCCTATTGCAGCTACCTCTGGACGTAAGGGCCATGTGCATGTCACGCATCATATTCAGCGGCGGGTGCTCAAACGTCATTGGGCTTCGCGGCCGTATCTTTGACGAGGTTTCCCTGTTGGCCCAGGCCAAAGGTTGGGATCCGATCCAAGGCAAGGGCGCCGACGCCTACAGAAACAACCCAAAACTTAAGCGCAATGCAAGCAAGCAGGCGAATGAAGGATCAATACCTATCATACAAACTGACCCATCGGGCACTTCCGGAGAGGAGCCTGTCCCACTGGACCCGGCGCATGCCCCACCGGAAGCGGATGAGGTTGAGGAACACATACGACAGGAGAAGAACTACAAAGCACCGGTGCAGGGCGCGCTGCGTGCGATCGACACGCTGGGGCCATGGTGCGGAGCGAGTTTGGCGACGCAACTCAAAGTGCCGTCACTTGCTGTGGTCGAACGAGATATATGGCTTCAGCAGGGCGTCAATGGCGCCAGCCGACCGAATGAAATCGACGTTCAGGCGCAGCAGAAGCAGCAGCGGCAGAGCATGGGAACCGGTGGCCTCATCAGGGGCCAGGGCAATTCAGCGACCAACTGGACGCTGGGGGTCTGGGGTACCGTGTAGGCAGTAGGACAGGGCAGACACAGCAGCTATGCGAGACTGTAGGCGTTCGTAGACGTAATGCAATACGTGCGTGGTAGCCATTCAAGACGATATCCTCGGTTAAGCCTATGCAGACAGGGCGGCAAGGAAAAGCATAAATGGACAGAGAATGGCACGATGTTTGGTGATTGGTGACCAACGTGACCAACGTGACCGTCCAACTCGGCTTGACGGCTAATAAGTAAGTACTTAACATAATGTAACAGACTGCTTGAGCTGTTGAGCTCTTGAGCTACCCCTGCCTGCAACCCTGCCTGCAACCCTGCCAATCGCAAAATGCGGGGAGAGCTCAAGTTGAACATTGAATTGTGTGTAAAAGTACATACATAAGTACTTAACTTGTCCTTCCGCTTCCGGTCATCTTCGCAAAATTTCGGGGATGTGGAAGTCGCAGCTCCGGAACTTCCCTCCGACTTGCATCTACATCTACGTCTACATCTACCTCAGCTAATATTAAGTCGAGACTCTGTTTCTCAGCTGTTCAGCTGTGGCAGTCTCTCTCCCACTCATATCAACTCCAATCAAATTGAGAATGCGACCGCCTCAGACCCCCTTCGTCTGCATGCGATGTCGCTTTCGCCCTTCGCAACCCCGATTCTTCCACCCCTCGGTCCAGCGGCGTAGCAATCCCAGCCTGACGACGAAAGCTGAGCCCGCTCAGAGTCGGCCGACCACAGCCCCCCGGCCGAGTATCGACATTAAACATATCCGCCAGAACCCGACCCTCCACGAACAGAATTGCATCGAGCGCAACTACAAAGGCCAGAGCGCCTATCCTGCCCAGATCAACATCCTCCATCAGCAATGGCAGGAGCAACAGAGGAACGGCCGCAGTTTGCGCGAACGCAGCAACCTGCTGCGGAAACAGATCGCCAACTCGGCCGCCATGACGGGAGATGATGACCCGGCGACCGAGCGCCTGCGCAACATGTCCAAGGAGGAGCTGCTGGCTGAGGCGAAGCAATTGAAGGAGAAGCTGTCGACCATTGAGCAGACCGAGGACCAGCTCACCAGCGAGATCGAGGAGAAGGCCCTCGCCATCCCCAACCTGACGAGCGACTCGACGCCGCGGGGCGACGAGGCCCTGGTCCTGTCCTACATCAACGACCATCCGGAGCCGGAGCCGTCCGAGTCGGACCGCGTCTGGCGCTCTCACGTCCACATCGGCTCCGAGCTGGGCCTGTTGGACTTCGCGAGCGCCGCCACGGCCTCGGGCTGGGGCTGGTACTACCTGCTGGACGACGGCGCCCGCCTCGAGCAGGCCCTGATCCAGTTCGCCCTCGCCGTGGCCACCCGCCACGGCTGGCGCCAGGTCACGCCCCCCAGCATGGTCTACGGCCACGTCGCCGCCGCCTGCGGCTTCCAGCCCCGCGACCAGCACGGCGAGACCCAAATCTACAACCTGGCGCAGTCGGCGGCCGACCGCGAACGGGGCAAGCCCGAGCTCGTGCTTGCGGGCACGGCCGAGATCCCACTCGCGGGCATGAAGGCCGACACCTTGATCGAAGAGTCCGAGCTGCCTCTGAAGCGCGTGGGCGTCTCGCGCTGCTACCGCGCTGAGGCGGGCGCCCGGGGCGTTGAGACCAAGGGTCTGTACCGCGTGCACGAGTTCAACAAGGTGGAGATGTTCGCGTGGACCGAGCCGAACCTGTCATCGACCACCGAGCTCTTCGACGAGATCGTCGACATCCAGACCGAGATCCTCGAGATGCTGGGCCTGCACTGCCGCATCCTCGAGATGCCCTCGACGGACTTGGGCGCCTCGGCGGTGCGCAAGTGCGACATTGAGGCCTTCTTCCCCTCGCGCCGCCAAAAGAACGAAGGTTGGGGCGAGGTCACGAGCGCCAGCATCTGCACCGACTACCAGACGCGCCGCCTCGCCACCCGCGTCAAGACGGACGGCAAGATGACCTTCCCCTGGACCGTCAACGGCACTGCCCTCGCCGTGCCCCGCGTCATCGCCGCCATACTGGAGAACGGCTGGGACGAGAACGAGATGCACGTGAAGCTGCCCGAGTGCCTGTGGGAGCTCATGGGGACCGAGGTCATTGGCATGAAGCACAGGATCAAATAGGCGCGTCTCTCTGATAACTAGTAGACCCGTAGGGCAGGGACAGTATGAGGAGTTGAGACTGAGTCTCAGTCAGTGTCATGGTTTCTTTTGCTAATGTTGTACGATATAACGTATAGACCTGATATCATGAATACATGAATCTGAAGTGGCAGCTCTACCTTGACACTTGACAGCGAGAAAAACAAAATTGAATGACTTCGAGTCCCCCTGTCTGCTCCGTCCCAGATGACTGACATAACCCGGAGAGTTGAACCAATTTACTTTATTCCCAAATCTCGTTCTCGTCCTCATGAGTAACTGGAGCAAACCGTAGGAAGAAAGAAGGCTCAATCGTTGACTCTGCCCCTGAGCCGTGTTTAAACTTCACGAATTAAGTATCTACATACAGCAGAAATGAGAAGGATTAGCTACCTATAGTCTGCATACTCCGTCATCACCTAATCACTACTTATAATCATAACAAACATAGCAAGTCACAAAGAGCGACAAATTATAGCCAAATATTAATATTTTCAAGTGTGAACTGTGAACTGTGAACCTGCAGTAAGAATCAACTACTCGATCATGATTCATAATACCGTCGCCCCTAAACCTGAACAATAAAAACGACAAAACGCGTAAAGTGTGTATCTACAATGAAAAAACCTAACAACCCCTTTTTGCCTTGCCTGTCCTCCTCCATATACGAGCGAGGTACGACAATCCGCCAGCTGCCTTTCCTTCCCTTGCCTGTAGACATGTGCGACATTCCTTCTTCGTCCCTCATCATCTCGTCATCAAATACCGTCCATCCCTGATTACTTCTCAAGCAGCGTACACGACCACCCCGTTGCTGTCGCTTCCTACTACCGACGAGTCCGCCATTGACTCCATATCGGCAATGCTCTCGGTGCCCACGGCGCTTTCCGTCCACTCGCTGCGCCCGTCGTAGTCATCATCAGTGTAGTTGTCGTCGGTATAACTGCCCTCAGTCTCGGTACTCGTGATGACGGTGGTGCCGAGGCTGGATCTCCGGAGGGTACCAGAGTCACTCGCGTTATCCTCGGCACCGCTAGCTTCATCATCGTCGACCGCAGACTCCGGCTCCGGCTCAGGTACAGGCTCGGCTTCGGCTTCGGGTTCAGCCTCGTTGTCAGATGGCTCGTCAATCTCCCTAACCGAATCGATAACCTCGTTTTCCTTATCGCCTTCTAGGTCACCATACTTCTTGCCCAGGCCACCGGCCCAGCTACTCTTACGCAGGGGTCCTTTGTTGGTGCGCACGCTCTGGCTGCGTTTTATGCCGCCAGATGTCAAGTTGTTGTTAATCTGACTGAGACTCAAAATGCGTCGGGCAGCCCCGGCCGGGTTGGGTGGAATGAGGCCTCGATTACCGTTGACGGCAATGTTCATGGCCTTGCGATGAGCCGACGGGGGCTGAGCGTTCAGCGACGCACCATCGACAGGTGCCAGGCTAGATCTAGCACCCGGAACACGCTTGCGAGACATGGCATCGCGTCCTTTGGTCCCCGCCTTAGTCAGGAGGAGTGCACGCGAGTGATCAAGGACTCCCTCGAGGATTCGACGTTCGAGACCTTCGGCCCTCGACTCCATAGCCTGGAGCTCTTCCCGGCGAATATGCATCGCTGTCTCGAGAGATGACACATCAGCTGTCAGGCGTGTCTTTTGGCGTTGAAGGAATTCCTGTTCCGTGCGAAGTGCGAGAATGCTCTCACGAAGTTGGTCCTCCTCCGACCGCAAGTTGCTGACATTGGCTTCAACATGCTCCTTTTCGGCTTGAGCCACTGCGAGGTTAATGTTTGTCTCTTGCACCTTCTTCTCCGTTTCCTGGAGATGCTTCTCGTGATCTTCATGGTCGGCTTCTATCCGTTTGGTCTGAGCCTCCAAGAAGCTGGAGATGTCGGATGCAGTCTGCACGACTTGAGCATGCACCTTATCCAGAGTGTCAAGCTGAGAATATGCTTTGCCAGCGGCGTGAGAATGGTCGATCAGCTTGTCGAGCTTGGAGTGCATCTCCGAGTCGTCGTACTTCTCCGGCGCCGGCAGTAATGGAAACTCTATTTCCTTATCCTTAACGTCCTCGATTTGCTTCTGCATATCGGTTGAAGTCGTCTTGGAATGTTCGTAGTGTTGGCCCACGATAAGAAGCACGTCCTTGATCGACTCGAGGATCTTGGGCTGGTATTCCACAACGTGGCCTTGAAGCCCTTCGATGGTAGTTACAGCAGCCTGAACCTGGTCGCGCGTGATAGAATGCTCGTTCTTGTCGTCTGAGTGGTTCTCTTCGGTCTTGGAGTAGAGATCACCCACCCGGCCGAACACTGTCTTCGAGGCTTCTTCCATCTTTTCCATGGATTCAGTGACAGTTGAACCAAGGGTGTCGATGAGCAACTTGAGCTCGTCCGCGATAGCCTTGGTGCCAACGACCGCAGCCTCAAGCTCTACGTCTCTAGCCTCGCCGGCCTTTGTGCGGTCCTCCATGACGAGCTCGAACTCTTCATATTTGGTGATCAGCTCGCCAACCTTTTCGTCGATCTTGGTGCTTAGAGTATCACTGGCGGCCTGGAGCTTCTCATCCGAATCGAGCTTAGCTCCGACGACACCGTTCTTGGAGTCATCAAACTCCGTCTTCATCAGCTCATGCATCTCCTTGAGGTCGGCTGGGACAGTGCTTGAGTTGATCGTCTCTCCGAGGCTCTCAAGGAGCTTCTGCAAAGCAACAAGACCGGTGCTATCGTCCTCGAGCTTCCCCTTTATCAGGCCCTGGAACTCCTCAAGGAATGTCTTCACCTCGGTCACACGCTCACCGACACCAACGGTCTCGGCTTGGCGCTCTTCGAAGGCCTTAGCGTTGGCCTCCACCTGAGTATCCAAGACGGTTTTGACCTCGTTGACGACATCCTCAATGGGTTTCAGGTCCTCCTTCGTCGACAGAGCTGCAATGTTCGCGCTTATCATCTGCTCTATGATAGACTTAACGTCCAAGCAGACGGCTTCAATAGCGTTGACATGCGTCTTCGTCACCTTTTCAGGGTCCTCCAGGGACTTCTCGGCACGCTCCTTCATCTCATCAAGGCCAGTCGTGAGTTGGGTAACAAGAGACTCCACGGCCGAAACGTCCTCCTTCTTGGAGAGGAGTTCCAATTGGCCAGTTAGAGAGCCAACCGACTCTTTGGTCTCAAGTACGAGAGCTTCGATGGCGTCGACGTGGTCTTTCCTGACAGCCTGCTCTCCGTCAATGAGATCTTCGATTCGATCCTTGGTGTTGCGCAGTATAGTTTCGATCGCCAGAACATCTTCCTTTGATGCTGCATCATCAAGGTTGATGGGAATCCTAGGCTCATCAGGATTCTCAGTGAACCTCTTCCTTTCACCGTACATGCCCATAACCGATTCCTGAACACTGCGCATCAATTCCTCCATTTCTGCCAAGTCGTCTTTGGATAAGCCGCCTTCAGGTGTTGCATGGTTCTCGGAAATGCCAACAACGGATTCCTGCACGTTGCGAATCATGCTCTCCATGTCAGCCAAGTCTTGCTTCGAGAGGCTCTCCGTCGGTGCTGCAGGTTCCATGGCTTCCACCTTGACTCGTAGCTGGGTAAGCATGACTTCAATGTTCTTAATATCGTCTTGCTTCAGGACTTCTGTCGAGACAGGAATCATGGCGGTGCTGGGTGCATCGCCTAATGTGGCGACAGCACGATCGTTCTGGTGGTGCTCTTCACGGAGGAGGATGATGTCCTGCTTCACGCCATCGAGTCCGCTCTTCAAGGCGTCGAGGATCTCGTCGTTGGCTGTCAAGTCGGTGGGTTTGTTGCTCATCCGCTCGACGCTGGCACGGAGATCACCGAAACCCTCATGCATGGCGTCAAGGACTTCAGCGGTCCCGGCGTTGGGGCGCAACAACTCCTGGCGGACTCGCTCAAGACCCTCTCGCAACGCGTCTAGGACTTCTCTATTGTCGATAGTGGGAGGTGAATGCGGAACGAGCGCCGAGTTGACAGCGTCCCTGAGCGAGCCGATCTCCTCGGTGAGAACCGACTTGGACCCTTCTTCGGATCTGGCGATAAGCTCTGATACCTCACCACGGAATCCGTCGAGGGTGTGGATAAGACTGTCCATGTGAGCTGCCTGGCCATTGCCAGAACTGACGCGATCGATATAGTCCTCCATGTGGACACGCAATTGCTCGATACCATCCCTTGTCGCATCCAAAACGTGTTCCGTATCCCTGCCATTGGCGGCAACGTTATGTTTTGCTTCATCGGATACGGCTTTGAACTCGTCGCGCATGCACTGCATTATGTCCTGGAGTCGCTCGATAACCTCGTTGTTGTCGACGTCGCCACCATGGGGGACAATAGCGTTTGCGTTGTTGGGGAATTCGAAAGAGTCTAGGCCTTGTCTTACAGCGTGGAGCATGTCGTCTCTCGTCAGCTCGTTGTTGGTTGCTGATGGGGCCACGGGAAATTCGAATTCCTCGAGGCACTCTCTAACGGCATCGAGTATCTCCTCACGCGAGAGGACTGCTGGGGTCTCGACCTTTGGCGGGGAAAAGTGCTTCAACCCTTCGACAACAGCATCGAAGACTTCCTCTCTGGTTGCGCCCTCAGGTGTTTCGTGCTGCGGTGCATACTCTTGAAGGCCTTCCTTCAAGCAAACGAGGATCTCATCACGATCGAGGCCGATCTGCTCGACAGAAATGTCTGGCTTGTAGTTCTCCCAAGCATCTTTGACCGCGTTGACAACATCATCCCGACACAGATCCGGCTGTGACTTGTTGGCATCTGCGTCGTGGAGAGCGGCTGTCATGGCATTGTAGATCTCCTGGTAGTCGACGATAGTTTTCATGGATGCAGATGAAGCCCGGTGATGCTCCTTGAGGAGGTCGTCCACATGAAGCTTCATTTGCTCAATGCCTTCGTGGACGATTTCCCCCATTTGCATCTTCATGGCGGGCTCCTCGTTACCGGCTGTCTTCGAACTTACTTCGTCCAGACGCCGACCTATGTCCCGCCCCATACCAAGGACTTCGCCACGAAGTTCTCGAACAAGAGCCTTGGTTTCAGCAGTCAGGCCGCCACCTGCGGCGACACTGTCTTTGACGCCGCGAATTACTTTGATAACTTCCTCGTTGAGTACTTCATGGCCACGGGCAGAGGCTGCTGCGTGATGTTCCCTGTCGTGAATGAGGGCATTGGCTCCTCGCTGTGCCATTGACCCAGCCTGCTGACCCCAATCTAGGCTTCTGTCATCGTCTTCGTCGAAACTGAAGTTGCGTGGCCGTCCCATGTTACCACCACCACCGCCACCTTGGCCGGCGACCGGCACGAGTGAGAGCTCTTGGGTGGTGGACCTGAGTTGGTGAATTAGTTCCTCGACCTTGCCGGAAGAGGCCATGCCTGATAGCCCTTCCATAAGCTCGGTCAGTCGGCCTACGATACCGTCCTGTCCGTCCTTGGTGCCCATCTCTCGGATAATCTTCTCTAATAAGGCGAGTGTGGCCGGCGAATCTCCGACGAGCGATGGAGCGCTCGATGCAGCAGAATTCATACTGAGTGTAGAGCCATCCATGGAAGCAGCAAAGCTATTCGGAGACGGTATTCGAGGTAGAGAGAAAGGCCTCCCGTTTTTGGATGACGGTGGACTGCCATGCGGCCCATGGTCTGGGAATAACCCATCACCGCCGCCGTAGTGGTCTCGCGTAGCTCGTTGGTGTTCGTGCTTCTTGGTAGCGACCATTTCGCGGAGACTCTTTCGGATATCCTCGTCTCGCGCATGTGTGGCCTCCTTCAGGCTCATCAGGTCCGTTGCATTGTCCCTGCTTCGCCTGCTTAGGGTAGTCATTTCCTTCTGCAAAGATGTGGCGATGCCCGTTAACGCGACGATCTGGTGAGACAGATTATCCATCGATGGTGCCGTCTTTGCCATAGATGCCGAGTGATTTGTGATTGGGGCCAAGGGCTCTAGTGTTGGGAAATATCTCTCCCTCGTTGGTTCCCTGGGTAATTCCCTGGGCGTTTCTGCTGGTGGCATGTCTTTCACGGAGACTGCAGGCATATTTTGCAGAGCAAGCATTGTCGCCGACTGGGGCGGCGTATTTTCGCTCAAAATGCTGTGTGGCTGCCTCCTCATTTGTTGCCGCATGACTGGTGTCAGAGTGATGGGCATTGGTGTAGGTGTGCCGTCTCTCTCGCGGTCAACAGAGCCGGCTCTTTCGCTTTCTCGCCCGCGAACGGGGGTTCCGGGCCTGCTGTTCTTCTCGGGCGACTGTGCCCTCTGAGTAACGGAGCTCACCGAATCGCGTCTGTTAGAGCCTTCTATCATCAAACTAAGATCTCGGACGGTGGGTGCCTGGAGAGACTGCATTCGCTTGTGTGGGCTTCCTCTGGGGACGAGGGCCTTCTCGACCAGTGCCTTCTCCGGTGACATGTCGCCAATGGTCACTCGCTTTGGCATGTGGGGCACGAGGGCATTCTCGCGGGCCTTTTCATTCAAGGCGGCATGCGCCGACTGTATCGCCGCAGACGTGCCTATCCTAGAAGTGCCGACGCCGACGGTGGGCGACTGTGGGTTTAGGGGCAGTGGAGGCGGTGCCCGTTCAGGGTCTGAGCTATCCCACCTGCGAAGTGTGAGACGACGGAACAGAGGCATTGGAAGGTCATGGACAGGATCAGCAAGTAAACATACATTGGGATGAGAGCTCGCATCTGATCAGACGAAGCCGAGGATTGATGTCTCAGGTGCTGCGGCCGGTCAACCCGGTCAGCGGGAGCATCACGCTCGACCGGAGGCATGTTGGCGGCAGTTGATACAATGCGATTGGCTTGGTGGAGGTGAGGAATGTGGTGTCTTGGTAGAATATCGTGAAGTGGGTGTGGGACTTGGTATCGTAGAAATGGACCAAGGAATTCTGGAAGCCCACACGGCTTTCGAGAACAGTACGAATAATAAGCTGTAGGTGGCAAGAAAGCAAGTAGCTTTGAACAAAACACAAAAGATCAAATAGGTATCAAAATCAAAAGTTACGCGCAAACCAGCCAGAACCAGGCTTCTTGATGATGGTTGCTTGGAGGAGGAGCAAAAGAGTCAAGGTCGAGGTCAAGGTAGGGAACAAGGTTGCCGTCCAAGCTCCAAGTAATATTCCGAGGGGTCTATAAGAAACACACGCAGAGGCACAGAGGGCGAGATCACAATAAATGGGGAGCACTCTAGCCCATCGAACACCCACCAGGGATTTTGCCTGCAATTGGGATTCGCTTGGTTGGGTGCCCATCCAGCAAATCCAGCAAATGCAGATGGGGTGCAGGCAGGTCCAAGGAAAACATTGGATCGGCTTGTCCAATCCCAGCTGGCGCCTTCCCGCCTCCAGGTCACCCAGCAACCACGCCGCCCTCCTCCCCCCAAGAAAACGGTGAAACAGCCTGAACCGTACTGGACTTGCCGGGACCTGCAATGGACTTGGCCCAATCCGTGCGACCCGACGTCATGTTCTTGGATCTGATTTGTGACATGCTTTATCAAAGTAAACAATCCCACCGAACCGTACGTTTTGCTTCTGTCGGTGAACCATTGTTTACTATGAACTATGAACCCCCAGAGCACCAACCATATGGCGCTTTATGATAGGCTGCACTGCGAGACATAAAAGGATCAGGGTGCTGCTAGTGCAAGCAAGCGCAGGTGATCGCTGGGAAACACAGGCATTGTCCCTTCTGCACAAAAGAAGACGTTCACGCCGGTTGCCGGCAACCACCCCCAAATGCACAACGCATACAACGCACAACCCCATAAGTGCCACGTTAAAGGCGCGATTTGCAGCCAGATTACATAGCCAGAATATGGCCGATCGAATTGATTAAGAGTTCGTTCTAAGTTCTAGCATATTTATTCGTTCATCTACTTTAATTTATACAGCAGATCTGGACTTGTGCTAGTTGTTATGTTTGACTCCATCGCCTGGCCAATGTGCGTATGTGACCCCTCGATCCTCGATTTGGTGGACAAGATCTAGACGAGTCTCGGTGCCCTGAATGACATGCAGGAAGGGTGTATTCTGTTTCTGGAGCCCAACCAACTTTTGGTCGCTGTTTTCAGGTTTGAGACTGTACGGAGTACAGCTTGTCGAAATGCACTTTATGTTTCTCCCGAGTTACCAGACGACAGACATCCTGATCTTTGACAGCTTTGGATTATGCTTTGCTGATGTACGTATCGTAGCGCCTTGGCTATGTGTACTAATTCCCTGGCCTAAGTCTGGCAAACAAGATATTGTTTTCAGCCATAATTGCACCATTGATGGAAAGTCGATGCCAATTGTAAGTATACGTAATTGTCGGTTCCATGCTGAGTGATCCGACTACCTAGAATCTACAGTATTGAAGATGCCTCCGCTTCCCCTATTTCGAGATGGCATAACCCACCTGTGCCAACTCACGTCAGTAATCACAACAATTTGGCGACGAGAAAAGTAACAATATTTACTTAATATCAACCATGTAGGCAGCCATTTATATTCCCGTCACCAATGACCAGTGTATACTCTCTCAAACTATCATATAACATGCCACTTTAGATCCGGGTTTTGTTGTGCCGGTGCCTGGCTCCATTCACGACTTCTTGTTCGCCGCCCGGGTATCCAGAATGTCCGCCTCCTGAGTCTTCGCACCAACGACCCTGTCAATTTCGCCCAGGAAGTCCGAAGCCGTACCCTCGACCTCCAGCGAGTCTTGCATCGCAACGTAGCGGGAGAACACGTCGTCGGGTCTGATGAGATACTCCGGGATCAGGACCTCGACGTTACCATCCTTGGTCTTGGCCCACTCGTACCCCTGTTTCCCCGACGCCGTCCACTCATACCGCTTCTCGTCGGCGGAATTGCGCACGCCGCGCTGGAACCCCTTGAGGCCCTCCGGGTCGTACGCAGGCGTCGCCGTCTTCTTTTTCCTCTTGCGGTACTCGACCGACGGGTGGATCATCTCATGCGTCTTGCCCAGCTTGACGGAGCTCTTGCCCGTCCCTTTGTACTCGACGTAGCGGCCCGGCGTGCGGTCGATGGCGCCAGCGAGGGTCATGGTGCCGCTGAAGCTGTCGACGATGGGGCCCGTGGCCCATCCGTTGACAACGTCGTGGGCGACGTGCCTCGGCTGCGCGGTCTTCAGACCGCTCCGGTCGAGCGCCTCCCAAGCCCGGCGCGTGAGCCAGTTGGTGCCGTAATCCTTCTCCCCGTGCGCGATGCGGTCCAGCATGGGCTGCACGAGGTTGTGGCGGTCGTCCACCGCCTTTCTGGCCAGGCTGCCGAGGTCGACGTCGAGCTGGAGGTACGGCGCGACTTGTTCACACATCCAGGCGAACGAGATCAGGGCAATTTCTGTTTTGGTTCAGTCATCAGATCTCCATCCGTCCATCCCACGGCTCAAGTCCCCCTTTCAGAAATATGGTACTCACGTTCGAAATCCCCTTTCCATTCATTCAGCATATCATTGCTGCCACCTCCCACATTGATGTGGACACCAGGGAACCAGACTTGCAAAAGCTCAGAGTCGGTCCCCTTCAGCTCCTCATACATCTCGCAGTCGATCAGATCTGACCAAGCGTTTCTTATCTGTTCAGTTGTCGCATTCTTGGCTGCCAGTGTCTTCTCCCATGTTTGTTGAATCTCGTCATGCGACCTCCTAGGGACGGGCTGTCTGGCAGCGAGGTCGCCTTCAGCAGGAAAGTGCCAAAGAGTAGGCGAGAACGGGCCTCTACGTTCATCCAAAGCCAGGGCGTGAAATGCATGTCTAATATCTACAGATAGGTCAGTTCCACGAAGCCGCGTATATGTAAGTTATGCTTAGGGGCCTTCGGTAATGGATGGCTTACAGGGGCTGAGAGCGACGTTGTGGAATCCGGGATCCGGGATCCCCACGAATTTCTCGACCCATTTGAGGTTGCCGAGAGTCCAAGTCAAGTCAGGGATTCCGAGACTCCCCACCGTATCAAACACACCGACTACCTGCACGGCCCTAGACGACTCAGGCGCCGAAGCGTGCGGAGGCTTCTCGTAGCGCGGCGGCTCCTGGTAACCGCCCCCCGTGACCTGGGGCGGCTGCTCCGCCGCCAGCTTGCCGTTGACCCACTCCCGGTAAGCCGTTGACCGGCGAAAGCTGTGGCTCTCCTTATGCTGTTGGTACAACACGTATAGGTCTGGGAAGTCCTGCATGTCGCGAGGCGCGATGACGCCGATGTCGTTCACGAGCCCCGCCACAGCGCGCGCCGTGTAGGCGCCTCTCGAGAACCCAAAACAGAAGATCTCATCGCCCAGTGTGTAGTTGAGCACGATGAAGTTGTAGGCCTCGATGACGTTACCGACGAAGCCGATGCCGAAGCCGCCCTCTAGGTTTTTCTCGTGGCTGCTCAGGACGCCCGTGCCGATGCCGGCGTCGTAGTAGACGAGCTGCTGCCATACCTTCTCGCCACCGTCGCTAGTGCTGCCTTTGCCGCTGCGGGCGATGGCGCGGGAGAGCCGGGTGATGTTAGATGGGATGTTTTTGAGTCCCGACACTGAAGACTGCCATGTGCCATCGCAACAGATGATGATTCGCTTGGGTGCGACTGGAATGCTTGTGTCAACGAAGCCTCCCTGAGAAAACCCCTGTTGGGTAAAACTCCCGTCGGTCATCATTGTAGCTATTTGGAAGTGGAGATTGTATCGTAAAAGTAGTCTGGCACGCAGTCTGGTCGCATAGAGAGGGCGCCATGATTGTTGGCTTTTATAACTAAACTTCTCGAGTCTTCAGACCGCTATACTTCCCCCTCAAGGTCACGACGACCATCTTCAGCTGGGAAACCCATCGCTTAGAAGCTCTCGTTAGTCTCAGCCATAGTCCAAGCGCTAATACTTGCCGTCTTAACCATCGAACGGGGGAGAGGCCGGAACTTAGCGGGGAATGAAGCCGCGAAGCTAGCCGCCGCTGACGAACAAAAGAAAACAGGTTGATAGCCAAGTAGATTGTATCTTTGGCAAGAACGGGGCAAGTAGGATAATGAATAAGTCAGATCCTAGAGTAGTTAGCACTATTAATTCGTCCACTTGATGATAAGCCTCATAGCAGCATTATGTGAGGTAGTCTTGAAGTTGGCGTGCTCCGAGCCGCGCCTTCCCACCGGCACCGCGACAATAATAGTTGAGACACGTCAACGCTAAGGACACGGCCGAGCGCCTAGAAGGTAGGAAGCCTAGTTCAGCCAATAGCCATAGCTCTAGACTTGAAGTCAATGCCATACCATGTCTTGCCTCAGGTGAGCTGAGAAGTAGCATTATCAGCCAGAGATCAAACACTAACCATATCAGTTGCTAGATTTGATAGTGTTCAGTCGCATCATAGTCCTCTAGCCAAATGCGGGGAAGTGATAGTTGGAAAGGGACATCACTTATTAAGATATTAGTACCATATCCGTTGTTCAAGATCTAGTTATTACGACTTAATCATTCCAACTTCCCGACTTGTTAAGCACTACATTTCCTCAAGAGTAGATGCGCGCTGGAACCGCCAAAACATTATTCACAGTCCACATTATTATATTGTTTATTCATGGGAATGTGATCAAATTAGTGTCATTAAATTCCAAACAACGAATGGGTATCAAGTCTATCTATATACAGTGGAACTTTCTGATCCAAACACATAGCGATGGCCGAGCTGCTTACGGCGACATTATTGGGGATTAATTATTTCTTCCGCCACAACTTAATTACTTCATCAGGGCCAAGACCCTCTCGGCACCCTTCTCGCCGGCAACCATGGCGCCAAACTGGGGGTTGACGGTCAGGGGCGCGATGATGGACGAGTCGATGACGTGGATGTTTTGGGTGCCGATGACCTTGGTGTCGGCATCGACGCACGAGCCGATGCGGCACGAGCTGGACCAGTGGTTGACAGCGCCGACGGCGTAGTCCGAGGGCGTGGTGATGTACTTCTGGATCTCGGCGACGGTCCAGTTCTGGTTCATGTTCAGGGGGGTCAGGCCAGTCTTGGCGGGCTGCTCGGGAGTCGAGGCCGGCAGGGCCTGGAAGAGGCTGTGGATGAAGGTCGCGATGTCGAAGGCGTCGCGGGGGTCTGCGTAGTACATGCCCGCGCTGGCGCCGGCTACGAACTTGCCGTCCTCGGAGAGGACGACACGGCCGGTGGTGGCCATACCCGAGGTGCCGTAGATGTTCAGGGTAATGGTGTGGTTGTCGGTGAACTCCCCGTGGCCGGTGGAGGCGATGGTACCCTGAACGCCACCCTTGGTGCCGTCCTCGTGGTCGACGTAGCTCCAGAAGACCGAGCTCTGCGACGCGAAAGCGTAAGGGCCGCTGCGAGAGTTCAGGTAGAGAGCCTTGTCCTCTTCGGAGATGGAGTCGTAGTTGTAGTGAGTCGCGTCAACAGTCGGGCTGGACATCTGGACGAAGGTGTTGGGGTTGTCGAACAAGCCCTCTCCAACAGCAGGCTGAGGGATCCAGTTGGCGACGTTGTACGGGGTGTAGTTGGCAGCGGCCAAGCTCATCAGAGCATCCACTGGGCCGATACCAGAGTGCATCAGGAGACCAGGCGACGCAAGAGCACCGGCAGAGAGGACAACACGGCCCCCAGCGGCAACCGGGATCTTTACAGTCTTGCCATTAACAATTGCTGTAACAGCGCTGGCGGCTCCAGCAACCTGGTTGATGTGCTGGACACGAACACCAGTCTGGAGACGGAAGTTGCTTCGCTTGAGAGCGGACTGCAGGTAGGTTCTGGTGGGACCGCCACGCTGGCCGTTGATGTAGTCGTACTCGGTACGTCCGAAGACATTGTTCTTGTTGTTGACTTCTCCGTTGATAGAGACCTCCTTGTAACCGGCGCCGTCTACGATCCACTCCTTGACAGCATCGTAGTTGTTCTCAAGATAGTACTCGCCATCGACAGAGCAATGGGTGACAGCGGGCTGTCGGGCAAGCAGGCGCTGCGTGGCACTCTTGACATCGGCACTCTTCCAGCCATCGGGGTGGAAGTCGTCCCAATCAGAGTCCGGAGGCTGGAAGTACAAGCCAGCGTTGATGGCGCTGCTACCGCCAACTGTGCAGCCACCGTAGCCTGCGACGACATCGGACTTGCAGACCAACTCGTCAGAGGGGTTGCTGAAAATGGTGCTGTCTGTAATACTAGTCAGCACAATGGACAAACTCCGAACGGTGATTCTTCGTCAAACTTACACAAACCGGGAACATCGACTCTGCTGAGGTCGGTCCCTTCCAGCCAGGTTGGCTTCTCCTTGCCGCCAGTGATACCGTATGAAGCACCACCGACTTCGAGAAGCAGCGTCTTCTTGCCGGCTTCGCTGAGCCGGTCGGCGACGATGATGCCGGTAGGACCGGCACCGACGACGATGGCATCCCACTTCTGCGTGGTCCAGTCACTGGAGCAGTTGCTTCCAAGAGGAGCGGCAGCGCCAAGAGTGGCGAGGCTCAGGAACTGAACGAGGGTGTTAGAAGAGGACCTCATGATGGGCAACGAGTGTGATTGATGGTGAAGAGCGTGTGGTGAGTAAACGTCGACTTGGTTAGGAGGGCAGTCTTGCTATATATCTTCAGTGCTAGCTAGCTGCTCCACGCCCCTCTCCCTATAGCAGACTCAAGGACTGTGCGGTTTAACGGAATTATGCTCAAGAAATCCCCAAATACAAGCAACTCGCACTTCAGCTCGTACTCCCGTAATCATGCCTACAGGGTTGTCCTACCGAACCAGGTATGTATGATGACTGGACCCATTCAGCTAGGCCCGGCACATAACCGTGTGTCGACTTATCTACTAGTGGCCTCGTATAGATATGGGCAGAACGTGGGTTTGGACGGGATGGATACATACAGCCTACAGGACGACATGAACATATGCAGGCCCGTCCGAACCGTACCCATCTGCCATTGAGGCGGGCTTGAAGCTAAGACGGCCATAACGGATAAAGAACCGACCACTTTGATGGCTCTTTCATCGACTGTAGCGGTCGAACCGTTGCCGGGATGCATTGCCTCGGACAGCGTCGACAAAGCATTCTTTGTGTGGTGTCGTCGAATGGGATACCACCACATTCAGGTCCTGGGAGCTTCTATGCTTGTAGTCATGAGCCCCGTGCCGGGTACAGTCTTTTTCCTTGCCGATAGCAGGAGACAATAATTAGAGGGAGGAACAGTTAGAGGCTTGCGTATTCTAAGCCGACGACACTGAATTTGACTTTTTAACGGACAGACAGCCACTGCTAAGCCGACTGGCCGATGGCTCACACGGTAGAGGCAGAGATTTCGACCCAGCCGGACGAGAAACCTTCGCAAGCTGCAAAGAGCACGAAAACTCTCTCGCCAACGGATATAAAATCCTTGCCGAATACCATGGCTAGAGAAGGAAGAATCTAACTCTGCATCACCAGCAACTACAACCAAAGACCTGCCTAACCACAAGAGCCAACGCCGACTGCGTCACCAAGCTCAAGGGGTCCTGGGAGCTTGGCCAGCATCACTTGGTTGGGTTTCCTGCCATTTCTTGTCCCCAGTACGGATATAACCTTAAACATCCATAAGATAGACAAGCAAGATACCCGATTCGACGGGGTAGGGGTCGTTTTTAGCTCGGCAGTCTGCCCTGGCCGGACATGGTGCTTAATGCAGAAGTAAATTGGGGTATGTAAGGCTGGCAAATTACCATGAGATCCGGCAGGGCAACTGCGACAAAAAAATCTCTGCCGGGAAATGTTGAGTGGTCCGTAGGGGGCGTTAGTGGAGCAGCATTGGGAACGAACTACCGGCGTGTCCTAAGCTTCTACGGGCCCCAAGGGGGAGACTATTAATTCCGTGGGATGCAACACGAGAAAAAGAGGAGGAAAAGAGAAGTAAAAAAAGAAACGGTTGTGGAGAGTATGGAGAGTCGCTCGCAGCAATGCGGCCTTTGCTTTCTGTGCTCTCGTGGTTTGCGACTCCTGACGAGCATCGAGACTCTTCACCACAACAGCAAAGGCCCTTCTACGATGGAGTGCTGTCAGGACTCAGGAGCGTTAAGGGGCAAAGGAGTGGATGACGAAACGAACAAACTGAACTGCTGCCGGGGGCAGTGCTCCTATCAATGTGACCCGAACACTCGGTGCCGCCGCGTTGCACGTTAGCGACCTTAAGGGGCCTTGAAGGCTTGGGGGCTTGGGGGCTTGGGGGCTCACTAACAAGCAGCCTAGGGAGTTCACTAGTCAGCAATGTGACATCACCTTGGAATATTCGGCACTTCTGGAAGGATTCAAGCCGCTGACGGGTGAGCTCCAGATCGTAATTGGTTCGCGCCTTCGTCATCAATGGACTAATTATACATTGCTAGGTTACCGCTAACGCTCACTATTGAAGGGCCGGGGGGTCGCGGTTGGCTAGAGGCGAACTGCTCGCGAGCATAAGCACCCTCTCAATAATCGGAGATGAGTCTATAATGCCTAGTAGTAAGACGAAGGAGCGAGACTGTCGAAATATCCCGTTCCCCGCAGAGTTGCGTTGTCTGTAGTGCCCGAAGACCAAGTCATTGGGCTCCTTTGTTGCACAATCATCTCTGCACAGAAGATGGCGTATGTGCAGCCAGCCAGCCCTTTTTAGATTTTACTACGAGGTTTTTGTGACATGCTAAGATAGTACATACCGTGGTGTTTCACTACGGCCCCAATCCTACATAGGGACTGTCCGCACTTTCGTATTTGCTTCTTCGTCTGTTTCGTCCAGTGATTGGATGACAAGGTCAACAAGCAGCAGGCGGCTGGAGATACGAGGCGTAATATATATACTAGACACCAGGAGGTAAGGACAGCCTGCCCATCATCATGGACGTAGCATGCAAGCACGAGCACTGAGGATTCCCTATACGTACCCAGTTGCTTGGTCCGATTTGATGTACATGACCAAAGTGAATTGATCATAACCTAAGAGTCTCGCCCGACGAGAATCCTCCATAATATTCGATTCAAGCTTCTTTTAGCGGTCAATCTTTGGAATACTGGGCGAGGCGGTCCCTATGTACCAACATGATGCATTGTTTTGTCTGTTTTGCTGCTTCGCGCTCTGCCTGACCGGTCGTATACTTCTGCAAAGAAATCAGGTTGCGTGAGACGTGAGACGCCACTGAACAGAGCTATTGGTTAGAAAGGGACATCCTCCGAATGCGAAAAAGCCCAAATATTTATATCTCGAATCTCAATTGGGCGGGCGCCCAAGGCACTGGCCCAGAGACTTTCCCTCGGAAGGGAGCTCAAGCTAAGAAGGTTGTGCGACGGTCGTATGGATTGCCTGTGGTGCGCAAGTAGGGATACTAGAGCGAGATCTCTCGGCCGGCGGCAGCGATTGCCCTTCGGATTGAGGCGCGGGATGGGAAGAGATGGCGTCGTCGTGATACCAATCATATAGTCCCAAGCCTGCAGGGGTTCAGCGCGGGGCTCACAGAAAGGTCCAAGCCACGTTGCCCGTCTCACTCGGATCAGATTCAACACTTGCCAAAGAACAAGTCGACTTCTTCAGGGCACATCTTGTTTGTCTTATTCCGTTCTCATTTTTCCCTCCTCGTAAGACCATAGGAGGATATCCGAACGAATACAGTACCCTTGATGTTTCGAAGACGCTTGGTCTCCTCCATACGACATACCCGCGGCTTGGAACCTATACGCAGTCAGCAACTGATATAAGCTTGTGGAGCTGGTACCGAATCTCAGCCGTTTTCAGCTTACAGGGTCAACTGTCATGGCTTGGCAACCATTGTAACGTCATCACCCGCTCAGCCGCAGTTTAAACCCGAGCAGCAAGCTGCCTCCGGGGTCGAATGCGGCCAATCATACAATATATACCCCGTCCGGGCTTCCTCCACCCAGGAAGAAACTGGGGACGCGGCGGTTGACACGTTGATCCACCATGTCCGCGCCAGAGCAGCAGTCAACGGCCAGTATCGCCGCGCCCAGGTGGGCATCCAGCGACGACTGGGATGTCTACCGGGGAACCATCACGCACCTGTACGAGGTCGAAGACATGACACTGGAGAAGGTCATGAACAGCATGCTCAACAAGCATGGCTTCCTCGCAACGTACGTCTTCTGGCGGATCCCGGTTCGTGTGAAGCACTCAAGCTGACCTAAAAGGGAAGAAAAAAGATGTATAAAGCCAGGTTCAAAAGATGGGGTCTGCAAAAGAACCTGCGATATGAGCAAGTGTCGCAGCTGCTTCGGCAGGACCAGACCCACGAGCCGGCGCCCAAATCTGCGCCACAAGTCTTGATTGAAGGTCGGAAAGTCGACCCCCGCAGAGTCAAGACGTATTTACGCCGGACGAAACGGCCAGGCTTAAAGGCGTCGTCGGGCACAGGGCGCGTGGCCAAAATGGCCAGTGCCGTGTCCAGGTTAACTCCACCGCCCGAGCCAAGTATATTGTCCACCCCTGATACCATCCGCATCCCCGAGGAGTGCATGTGGATACTGCGGGATTGGGTCACAGCATCCTTTCAAGGAGGACTATGGGACACCAGTGGTACGGTCAAGAACTACGACTACACGTATCGCCTCATCTTCTGGAATAACTCCCTAGGTCAGATCCGCAACGAGCTGCAAAGAGGCCACACTGCCCAGGCGTTCGAAAAGTTCGGCCAGTGCCTTGACCAGTACAAACAATTTTTGAAAGATGAGGACCCGCGTCTGTTCATCTACACTTACCTCGTTATATGCCGGTTGTTTGTCGATCACCCGGACTTGGCCAGGTCCCTGGTTGGGTATATCCACGAACTGTGTAAGATAATTAACGGCAACTTCCACCCACTGAGTCGTGTAATGGAGAAAATACGACATATGAACCCATACCAAGTGCAGGAGTACGCCCAACATTTTATTATGTCCTATCTCGATTCGATGGCCAGCCAGCGGCCTGATTGCACTCATTTCGCGATGGAGAACCTGCAGCTTCGATCCAGGCTGCTGACCTCGCTCGCGGACGAAGGCTTGATTGATCGGCAGACGGCCATAGCAAAGTGTCACACGGTCCTCAGCGAGATCGACAAGCGGCCAGGGTTGAGTTGGACGTCCATCTATGCCGGCTTGCAGCAGACCATGGCCTACTTCATGAAGAAACGAGCCCAGGCTGGGCCGTCTGGCCAGGTACCCGCTGCGCTGCAGCGGTTTGCCCACCTCGAGCAATGGTACCTCTACCTCGGCTTCAAGACGTCGACGGATGGCAGCAACCGCGCAGGCATGATGGAGGCGGCCAACAAGCTGACCAAGATTCCAATGCAAGACCTGGATATGCGAGGTAGGCAAGCTTGGATGTTGGCCGACCTAGAAGCACAGCTGCGGCGCTTGAACATATCCGATGCGGCGGAAGACGTCAGCCGGAGTTATGCTCGAGTGCTCGACGAGGTCCTGGAGAGCGAGAAAGCGAAAACAGCGACGCCGGATCTAGGGAAGCCTGTTATTAAGTAAATAGCTTGGGTAGAATATAACAATCAATGTAAAACATAATTATTACAAGGAACAACCGAGTCTGAAAAGGGGCTTCCCGGTAATCATAAGACCCCTGTTACTTATATGTTCTTCATCCTTAGTGAATGTCTAAGAACCTTTGGACATAACGGCAAGGTTATTACTTTCACCCAGCGATTGGGATTTCTTGATAAGTCCATGCTCTAGATGTATGGGTGTAAACCCGTCGTCTGGTCCGAGCATGATTAAATATGAAATATGAAGGAAGGGCACAATGTGAGACTGGTTCTTGGATCAACTACCCTACGCTACACGGTTCAAGGTTGGGACAGAGTATGGCGATTATAGCCCTGCAAGATAGATGCGCAGAAAGGATTAGAAGTCTGACTGGGTTTCGTCCATCGCGAGCTAGACATTTCAGGCAACGAACGTCTCGATCATCTAGGACATTTCGCGCAAATACATACGATCAAATATCTTCCCAACGCTAACAAACACTGACAAAAATAGCAAGCATCCAACTTTACCTTCTGCAGGCGACCGACGGCGAATATTGAATTCATGGCGGTGGCGTCCACGTAGGCGGGCAGGGTGCGCATAGGTGCACAGTTTCCTAGGGGCATCTGATCCGTAGGACTCTTGCCAACCCGAGAATATGGTTTATCAGCTGCATTCGAATCCGAATATCGCCCAGATCTAACGACCTGGCATATTTGACGGTGCGTGGCGGCCACGACGCATCCTGTTCGCCATTGCACAGCCCGGCAAATCCTGACATCGTGAAGGATTAAGCTTAATCGCGCCGTGACTAAGCACGTAGCAAGTACGCGAGTTTTTTCTTACTATGATGTACGTTGCGAAAACGTCGAGGATATTTTATGATGTAATGGTCAAATGGCGTTGGCATTCGTGTGGCTGGTATGATGGCAAATACGGATTGAAACATGTGTACATGTAAATAGGGGCCTATACACACGAACATTCTATACTCGGGGCCACTATCGTAGGCTTAAACTATAAACGTTATGACAGGTCCCTAGCGCTTGGGCTCTCCTTGTCATGTCCGTAGCTTGAGCGTAGAGAAGCCCCGGCCTCGTCATCGTGTCAATGCCCTAGGCAGGGCCGATGAGCATGTAACGACTGGAAATATAAAGATACGAAGCCATCAGACCCAGAACCAACATCTCATCATCACACAAGCAACTCCTCAAGAAAGGCATCGCACATCATCCTTAAGTTAAAACCACTCAGCAGCTCATTGGGCCATTGCGACACATACCCCTTGAAACTATACATACGCCTCCCGTATACAAGCCAAAATGCATTTCCGCCAGACCACCACCCTCCTGCTCGCCACCATCCTCAACCACGCCGCAGCCCAAGACTGCAAGCGCGACGAGCCCAACCCGGGCCTCGCCATCCGCCAGGACACGGCCACGCCCACCACCATCGGCACGGCGGACGCAACCGAGTGCAGTTCGCTGCAGCAGTCGCTGAACAACGCCATGCCCACCTTCCCGGCGCTGCTGGCGTCCATCGTGCAGACGGCCGTAATGCCGGCGACGACGCTGTCCGACATCTGCGCCGCGTCCGTCTCCTCGACCGCGACGTCGGCCTGGACCGCCTACAACCTGGCCTACTACGACTTCTTCTTGGCGCGCCGCAGCGAGTTCGTCTCGCTCGCGACCAAGTGCCCGGGCTCCACCAAGGCCGCCGACCTCACCAGTAGCCTCAGCTCCGTCCTCGCCGCCTACTCGACCTTCTCTGCATCCGGGTGCGACCGCAAGGAGCTCGCGACGGGCACCGCGGGCTCGGCCAATGCGGCCGCTGGGGCGCTGTGGCCCCGGGAGACGGGGAAGGTTAACTACGTGGTCGCCGCTGCCGTTGGCGTTGCTGGTGCTGTCATTGCGTTGTAGGGGGGTAATCTCTGTGTTCCAGAGAGCCAATAGGGGCACATAAGTAGAAGGGCAGGCATGGAGGAGAAAAGCGTATCTTATTCATTGAAGGGGACGCCGGAAATTAATTTTATAGTCGGATTTAGGCTCGCGTGGCATCTGATTTTCATAATCTTATGTTAGTAGTTGATACATAGACTGATAATTCTTACCATTGCCATCATCATCTGGAATTTGCGTAATGTTTAGGTGGTGTTTCGGTAATAGTAACAAGATGAAATCAAGCGCCAATATTGCCAGTTAAACCAACACTGTGTCTGGATCCTGTAAGAGAGGGTCTCGAATGTAGTGTTACATATTGTAAAATTTTCCTGACGAGAACATATATCATGTCCTTTATACCGATTGGCCTCCGTCATCTCTATGCAAATCGCACAGAGAAGTATTATGTCAACGGGTAACAAATTTCCACTGTCGTGGTCTTAACTTTTGAATCCCAATTACACAGAGAGCAACAGATCAAGCAAGTGGGTCTTGTCCTCAAGGCTCTCAGGCTCTCCTGGATTGTTGATATGAGTGTGGTTGCCATGGAACGAAGCCGTGCGTACGCTGCTTGCCTCACATCTGTGTGTGTGTATGAGAATATCGATTCGATAGGAATACCATACTTGGCCAACACCGGGCCGCAAAACTCCGTGTACATAGGCCAATATACGAGGATGGTAGACCTGTAGACAACGCCCAACGCCAACCCAAGCACAAAGTATCCACTGCGGACGATGGGACGGTTAACTCCGTAAAGCCTCGAGCCTGTTCCTCATCTGCATCATGGCCTCCTGATCCTCCTCCTCCTCTTCGACTGCCACCGGCTCCTGCGCGATCGGGGCGCTGGGCAGGGTGCCCGTCTTCTCCATTTTCCCCTTGAGGATCTCGCCGAGCACCTTGTCGACCTCGGTCTCGGCCTCATCTTCCTCGTCCTCGAACAGGCCGTCCTCAGGCAGCGTGTCGCTGACCATGTCCTCGATGACGCCGGCCTTGATCAGCTCGACGCTGAGCTCCTGCATGGTACCGGCCAGCTCGGGCAGGCGGATGAGGCGGTTGACGTCCTTCATGATGCCGACGCTGGCTTTGATAGAGCCTTCGATCTTGCGCACGGCGAAGGCCTCGTTGACCTGCATCTGCACGCTGTTGAGCTGGGCCTTGGACGTGGTCAGGCGCGCCGACGTTTTGCGCACCCGGATCAACTCCCGGGCGAAGTCGCGAGCCTCCTTGGCGGCCTGCTTCTGCTGGTTTGGATTCCGCTGGCCGCGCCGGTCGGCGGCCACTATGTAGTTTTTGGTTTTAATCTCGGCGGCCTTCACTGAATTGATATCGCGGTCGAGTTTGCGGATGTTGGAGCGGATGAGGGCGTTGCATTTGCGCATCTATTCGGGTTGGCATTAGAAGATGATTCGGGTTGGGAGTACGACTACTGTTTCACATGTACAGCAACCTCATGGGAGAGGACGAGGAAGCAGCGACGTACTTGGGCATTGGGGTCCGGCTTCACGAACAAAGCCTTGAGACTCTCCATGATGGAGAGTCAGCTGCGGCAATTGCGCAGCGCAATTCGAGAATAGGAGGGTTACAAAGGGTGGTGCCCGGAGACGATTATGAGAGCGCGGTAGAGACTGAAGCTCTCTGTCTCTTTTGTCGCCCTCAATCGAGATGCCTGGCAGTGAGTGACGCTCACGATACGGTAATCGATGTAGGGGTGGGCTGGATAGGCGCAGGATGCGGAATGCGGAATGCAATGCGTATTCGGGAGTGCGACATCTGACGTGTGACGTTTGGTCGGGTACAAGAAGTAACCAAGTAACCTGGCTGCCTATCTGGCTAAGTGCCAAGGGTGGCCCATTCATATCCGATCATTGGCTCCGGCCGTCGAACCAGCGAACCAGCAGAAGCAGAGATAACCTTGAAGTCCAGGCACATCTCTGGCACGGGCACCTGGTCGATGAGCGAATGATGGAGACCTCAACTCAAACCAACCATTACCCCGCCATTGCCATTGCCATTGCCATTGCCATGGCGTGCGATCAAGACGACGGCATTGAAACAAATAAACATGGCCGAGAGACATGAGTACGAGCTGTAAAAGTATTGAAGGAAGTAGTACGGGTCTATATAGTAAGGTACATCTTGCTATGTTAGAATCTAGGTACTTACATGATTAAATTGTGATTGATATATAATAGGTACCGTAGTCATCTGAGTTGTCATCCGGTAATGGTTGGCGGAATGGTTCTGTTTTGACAGTGGCTGGCTTCCATGTGAATGGACTTTGTTCTCGTCGCCAAGTCCCTACCTCCAATCCCGTCCCTACCCACGATCAATACCAGAGTACCTAAGGTAAGTACATATTGATGAAGCACAGTTTTCAGTAACACCAGCTGCTCATACATATTCTAAAAGTGGAAATATGTAAAATAGGGAAACACGCCTAGACTTGTCAGCTGTGCTTTAGATCCAAAGCCATGTTGGACTTAATGACCTAGTTGCTCGTTGTTGGCCTGATGGAGATATGCATGTACAAGCGAACGATGGTCACATAAGCTGCATCCCCTGGTTGTGCCATTGTGGTTCTGTGGAGGCCCGCTGCCCGCTCAGCCCTGTCACGCCGCGCCTTCTTGGGCCTTCTGAGAAGTTCTATGTGACGAAAGGGTGAAGGTCGAGCAGGATCGGCTTTGGGGGAGGAGAAAAGACAATTGGACCCCTCATAGGCGGCCTGCAAACCGCGGTTGCAGCAAAGCTAACTGCAAAAAGCGAGAGCCTCACAAACTCTGGCAAAGGCAGAGAGAGACTGAGAGAGAGAGAGAGAGAGAGAGAGACTGACCGCAATATTGATTGACGGGAGTGATTGATTGATTGAAACCGAGAGAGTGATTCGATCACCTTCTGTAGACCTTAGACCTACATGTACTACTACCTAAGGTATATACACAAACCACCCGACTTTCTCCCGCTTTCTGCTTTCTGCTGTCCACTGTTGAATACATACCATCCTTCCCTCATTGATTAGATTAGGAAGTATTTTTAGTTAACCTAGGCCATTCCGCCAGTCCCAGTATTCTAGAGAAGAAGAACCCCCCCTTGCCCAGTGGTGCCGCTTCTCTCAATTTGCGCCCTGATTCGCCCCGCGCTTGTTCTACAACGGCCTCGTTTCCGACCTGGAACCATTTGCGTCAAGCTTCATTCCCCAACCTTACATACCTTACCTACTCCAAAGTCGCATCTTTCTTCTTGCGCCAATCTGACCTCCTCCGCCTTTTCCCACTCTCACTTCACGATACCCCATACCTTTATCCCGAATACCTACCCAGTCACGATGTCTCAGGATATGTTGACTCCCGAAGGTAAGTTATTATTCCAACTTCCAAGCCACACATTACCCCCACCTTCTCTCTATCTTCCACTGCTCTGTATAACACACATACACACACACAACCTGTGCCTTGACTCGAAGCTCTCAACTGCCACGATGTGATATGCCATGGTCGTCCGATTTTTACTTGGCTGACTCAATTTTCCCCTCGTAAATAGTCCTCTGGGCCCAGCGCTCGTCCAACACGGACCCCGAGAAGAACTTCATCTACCTCACCATTGTCGTCCCCGATGTGAAGAAGGAAAACCTCAAGCTGGACCTCAAGTCCGATGGCCTGAACTTCCAGGGTCTGTCCGACACCAAGAAGGCCACCTACCACCTCGAGCTCGCCTTCTTCGGCGAGGTCGACGTCGAGAACAGCAAGATCAACCACACCTCGCGCAATATCGAGATCAAGCTGCGCAAGCAGGAGCTCAAGGAGGAGTACTGGCCGCGTCTGCTCAAGGAGGCTAAGAAGCTTCAGTTCCTCAAGACCGACTTCGACAAGTGGGTTGATGAGGACGAGCAGAACGAGGCTCCCGAGGAGGACTTCTCCAACTTCGGTGGTATGGGTAAGTAATCTCCCGCCCGCAGGCCTTGCTGCCTGCGCTTTGGCTGCGCACTTCTTGGAACTATTCACTAATATTCTTTTTCTTTAGGCGGCATGCCCGGCATGGGTGGTACGTAAAAATACTGGGCTACTGCGCACTAGAGCCTATATCTGTGAACTGCACACCCCTATCGAACCCATATACTGACTTATCTCCCTTGACAGGTGCCGGTGGTGGTGGCGACTTCGGAGGCATCGACTTCTCCAAGCTCGGCGGTGGTGCTGCACCCATGGGTGAGGAGGACGAGGAAGAGGATGAGGAGGAAGACGACGACGACATGCCCGCCCTGGAGGGTGAGGAGGAGGCCACTGCCGACAAGGCTGCCGATAAGGGCAAGACGCCCGCCGACGCTTAAAGGCTGCCCCAAGCCCATACTGACTACATGTCCTTGATCGTCCCGCCAGGGAGACATGAAAATCATGTCTGATACTCGATCACCAACTGTCTGTTAGCTCACTTTGGCGTACTAGAGCAGAATTGCAAAAAGGCGACCTGTCATATATACAATGGTTGTATTCATGTTTTGGCAGTGATTTCGGGTCGTTTGGCGAAGTTGGCAAGTAAGGGATTTGCTCTGGCGTATGAATCGAGAACTTTCAAGCAACCCCGACGTATGTTTCGTTACGACCTTGATCCATGTGTGTGAAGACGGCGAGGGAATAATATTATTGTGCTCAAAACCCCCCTGTTTTCAGCGATGCCAAGGGAGACAGTGATATTGTTCCAGGCGGCATACCTGGAAGTGGCTACCAAATCATGGTTTCTTGTCTGGAAATATCACAACTGTCTAATGTCTATGTATCTATCAACTGCCTCATACTCATCAAAGTCTTTTCGATAATCAAGCACCTGACATGGTATTGTATTTTTGAAGCTGTTGTTGAGTCTCAGGCCATAGCTAGACGCGCGTGCCTCTCTCCTCTCCGTCTTGACCATCGCTATCTTCTTTCTTCGACCATGAGCCATGGAGGCAATTGGTGAGAAAGCGAACACCCGAAGATATTAGATCTTGAGGACGAAATTATGATATGCCGGTTATAGAAAAGGGGACGGACCCACATACACACGTAATGATCTTCTAACATACGGGGTTGGAAGTCTTCTCTCGATCGCATCCGAGCCAAACCTCTCTTGATAATGCTACAGTTACAAACTCGTTCAGCAAAATCTTGGACTACCGTTGAGCACAGAATAAGGACTAGACGTGCAGGGGCAACAATGTGACGAGTAAACAATCGTTCCATTACAGTCCATCCTAGTTACAGCAACCCATGGCTAAGTACGAATGCAGTTGGCCTATTACTAGGAGGGTCGATTGTACGGAATGTACGACGAAAACAGGGCTGGCGGCGTAAGATTGACTACCCTCACGTGGAAGACTTTACCCCTTTTTGAGGGCATGTGCTTTAGGCATGCATTCTTTGACATAATTGTACTACACAGCCTCAAGTCGCAGTATCCGAGGACTCTTGGTTATGCCAAGTACGACCCTTGATCTGTCTGGCAAGAACATGAAGCACCCCATTAAAAGGAGAGAAGTATACTAGTAACTCAAAAATGGGATTCTCTATGTAAAAGTTCCCTACGGAGACGTAAAGAGGGGGTATTTTAGAACGCAAACGAATGGTATAAGAATGAAAAGAAGAATCAATATCTCCTCGAGCATGTCAAGCTCCCACGCAATACCATTGCTGTTTGCAAATAGCTCGCAAAAGCCCAAAAATAAACTCCCCAATGAAATCCACGATATAACTCTATCCAGAGTCGATTCGTTGTTAAACCATCTTTTCTACTTCTCCTGTCTCTTCCAATGACCATAGATACGACAATCAACACAGTAAATGTGCTCGATCGATAGGGGGAAGTTGAAAGGGTGGCTTGCTTAGAGATCAACACCCGTAGCCGTGGCAGCCTTCTCATCACCATTGTGCGTTGAAACGTTCTTGTTGTTACTCGCTCCCATCGACTCGGTATGATCGGCAGTAGTGAGCTTGGTGTCCGAGAGGTCGGAGCCCTGGGTCGGGCGCTCAAAGTGGTAGAGCGGCTCCAGCTTGGCATCCTTCTGGAACAGGACCCAGCGCCTCATGTACCAGGGAATCCACTTGGTCGTGTTGTAGTGGATGAAGGTCTTGGTCGGCACGGCGAACACGTAGTCGAGCTCCTCGAGCGTGCGCTGCTTCGTCTCGGGCAGCCAGAGAAAGATCATGACGAAGGCCACGATGTTGAAGCCCGCGTACAGACAGAAGGCACCCTGAAACACACGCGAATCGCATTAGTAACGTCTTCACTTTAGATGTAAACTACACGGGGCGGAAATGGTGCGTTTGGAGCTTACAATGACACCCAGCGAGGCGAGGATCTTCGGGAAAGTTATGGACAAGACGGCCGCCCAGAAGAGGCAGGTAGAAACGGCCCACGCCATGCCAACCTCTCTGTGCGACAGGGGGAAGACCTCGGCACTGTAAGTGAAAGGAACCGGGCCCTCACCAGGAGAATAGAAAGCGGCGAAGATGTAGATGAACAAGGCGACAAGCCCGAGATGCGCACCCCCTTGGCCGGGGATCAGATTGCAGAGACCAGCAGCGAGCAGCGACCACGCCATGTTCGGGAAGGTGAACAACAGCAGCGATCGACGACCAAAGGTGTCAATGGTCCAGATGGCGGGCCAGGCAAAGACGAAGTTGACGAGACCGAAGCCGAACGAGGCGAGCAGGGCCGTGAAGTCGTCGGTCCCGGCCTCTACGAAAATCGTGGACGAGTAGAACACGATAATGTTGATGCCGCACATCTGCTGGGCGATCATGACGACGAAGGAGGCCAGGGTCGCACGTCGCACACGGGGGATGGTGAACAGCTCGATGAAGCGAGAGATATAGGTCGATTCATGAATGGCCTCGCGCTCCACCAGCAGCTGTGCGTGGATGGCGTTGAGATCACGAGCAGCCTGAATAGGGTTGTTCCGCAGCCTGGTCAGCGATTTGTACGCGTCCTTGTACCGGTTCTTCTTCATGAACCAACGCGGCGATTCGGGGCAAAACGGGATCAGGAGACACAGTGGGATGGCCGGGATGAAGGCAGATCCGATTTGCACTATGGCACAGGGAAATGTTAGCGAAATTCAAAACGCCCCAAGACAGATGATACTTACGCCTCCACGCAATATGGGGGACTTTGCCAACTACAAGATTGGCGCAGACTCCCAAGAAGATGCCGAAAGCAGTCCACATTTGCCAGCACATGACAAGGGCTCCTCGAATAGCAGCTGGGCTGTTCTCGGCGGCAAAAATGGGAACCGTCGCGGCCTTGAATCCCATGCCAATTCCCAGGAGAAGTCTCGTGACCAGAAGTTGCTCCCAATTCTGGGTGAGTGCACCACCGATTGGCGTAATCAAGCAAATAATCGCGGACAAGAAGATGGTCCCTGAGCTTTGTCAGTAACATCATCTACCGGTAACATGCAGGTTGTCTGAGAAATACTCACATTTGCGACCCAAGTAGTTGTTCAACGGGTCTGAAAGCCAGCAGCCGATGAGAGCGGAGCCGATATAGGGGGCAGAGTTGATGAGGCCGACCAAGAAGACGGCGCGATCATCTTTTCCGTGGATGCCGAACTCCTGAGGAAAACTCAGGTTCGCGCCGTTGCTTCCTTCTTGATCCCACCCCTGGACAGCAGCGCCGATGGAGCAGGTGACGATGGTGAGGTAGAGGATCTTGGGCACGCGCCACTTGTGGGAAATTTCCGTATGCAGAGCCTCCTTCTGCGCCTCGTCCAGGGCGTACTCGCCTTCAATGGCTTCGAAGTTCTGGGGGTTTTGGGCGACGAGCGCCCCCTGGCGAAGAACGTGGAGATGCTCGGTCAGGCCCTGCTCCTCCGCGAGCTGGGTGACGTTGGCCAAGAGCTCCGCTCGAGGGATACCAGCGAGGGGATTCGAGATCCTAGTTCGTGATATCAGCCATGCCATTGAGATCGTTCTGGTTTTGCACAAAGGTGTACGGGGGGTGTAGGGGGGCGTGCCTTACTTAGCGTTGATGTTCTTGTTGATGTCAGCCACCACGACCGAGCTACGACGTCCCTTTTCTGCCTGGCCGCCAACATCGTAGTTTGGAGGAGCTGATGGCGACGAACTGCTAGACATGTGAGTATAGTGCTATTTCCAAGTGACAGGTTGGGCTTACGCCGGAGCAGGTTGGATATCGGCCATCGTTGTGCGTAGATGTGAAGCTTTTACTGAAGCGCGGGAACTGTCAGAAAGGATGGGAAAGAAAACCAATTGTGAAGTTGTTTAGCTTCGCCAGATCCCATGGAAGGAACCCGCAGAATGTGGCAAGATTGGCAATTGTTAGAACTTCACCAGAGCCAACACACACGACGGCTGGTTATACAAATACTATGAAAAGAACCCAAAAATTCAATTCAATAACGCGCGCGTCTGGATGATGCGGGGAGATGCCCAGCTCTTGTACCTGAACGCGAGGAGCTGTGAGTCAGTACGTATAAGTCGAGCATGCATTCACAGTGGGACTAAATTTACCATAAGCAGAAACTGCATGTAGATGTACCTTCAGCTTCCTGAACTAGATGGATCAATGTGTACTGCTAGCAGCCGAGTAGGTAGGTAGTAGTATGCCTTGTTGCCGCCGATCAAGGGCCCCGTCATAGAGAAGGGAGGATGCCGGGGCCAGGCTGCCAGGGTCGAGTAGGATCATGGCGGTGTTTGGTATCACCCTACTATGCAACTCGCCAATACCAAATGGAGCTAGGGATGTACTTCGTTGATGACCATGTATGGAGTACTCTCAAGGCATTCTTGGCTTGGAATTAGCTACATGTACTCTACCAATGACGGGAGCTGCAAAGGGCCCAATTTGATGGGGTGGGTGTGCGGGTGTGTGGGATAGCATATTAGGTATTGTCTACACCCGTTCCAACGGTAACGAACCTACGTATGTAGACGTATGTATGTAAGTAGCATGGCGAGGCATGGGTGAGATCGACCAGCAACTTGGGACATAATGGAAGTGGTTTATTTGTATCGTTGTGCGTCGAAGGCGTCTTTCTCAACCTAACTTACTGTAACGTATACTTGTGAGACTGCAGTGTTCAGCCACATACACACATGGTCGCGGTTGCGCCCATATGGAAACTGCCCAGCAGTCCGGGAGGATTCGCCAAAGATGGTGGCGAACGCCCGTGTTGGACCTCGCACGGGTGGACAACGAATAGCCATGTACCTAAGCGCTGGTGAAAGGGCGAATATAACGGCAGAACGCAATAAGAGACATCTCACGTTTTCGAGTTGGTAGACAGGTATGTAATTTTCTCCCTGAATGCTGTATAATACACATGACCATATGCCAAGAAATAGAAGCTATCCGAACTGATCCGGCTGAATCAAATCCGCGGGGTTATGGGATGCTGGTAGTCTTATATGATATGTTGGAGTGCGGAGAACAATGTATCCAGGTTGGTAGGCATTGATGATGGATGGCACCACCTCGTACTGCGAGCGTTGATGTTTCGCGGCGCTGACGCCACTAATACCTTGTTATGTGTTCGGAATATGCATGTGTTTGTGTACATCACTGGGATGGACATGTTGATGGAGGGTAGGAAAATGAATAACTCCGACCATCCCTCCGTATCGAATACCGAATACCTACCCCAAGGGAGGGGAGGGTTAGTTCTTGAACTTCTTGTATTGGTTAAAGGTTATTCATTAGAAGTTGGAGCAAGCAATATCCATCTCTCGTCTTATTCACCACGACTTCCCGATAGAATGGGTCGAGGTGAAGAAGAGACGAACCTTATACTTCAGACGCAGCCCAGGCCGTCGCCTGTCATTGCCCGTTGGGCTGTAGCCAAGTCGGTCGCGACGCGGGAGTTTGAATGAAGATCAAACAAGCCTTACTAGCTTCTTGGTGCGGGTCTTGGAGGGAGCTTGGAGGAAGCTTGTCGCAGCCCGAATCGAACTGTACTGTAGCGGTTTATGGGGCCCCTTTCGACGTTAACGACATGTAGTAGTGATTGAAGATAAAGTACTTTCATCCCCCTATCATCTATGATTGTATCTATGTATGATTGCAACACGAGCAACAAGGCAACCATCAAACAATAGAAAGCCAGTCCTAACAGTCCCGTCATCTCGAATTTGGTCGTATGAATGAAGATAGCTATACGAAGTAGCTGACCCCCTTGCTTGCCTGTTCCCCACGGATATGGTCGGCAGCGGCATCCCCGCATCTTGCTCCAGCTCGGGCTTATGGCTGTGGCATGGGCTTGATTGGAGAGCGTGTATTTGTAGAGGTCGTAAGATTTGAGACATCTGTGACCCAAAGCAAACATATGAAAGTGCCTACCAACTAGTATGGATATTAGGGTTTTACTTATAACATCGATATCAATGTATCAATGATGCTGAGTAGAGTCCAGTTGGCGACGGCTAAGTCCCCCCCCCCCCCCCCCCCCCCCCCCCCCCCGGACCCAGTAATCCATGAAGGCGGAAGGTACTCTACCCCCATGCATACAGCATACACCGCTGCAGTGGCATTGCAGCTTGCAGACGGCGTGGCCGGTGACTGACTGTCCTTGCAGAAGGTCCTGGCACACCCTGTCACTCGTTTGTTCACATTGTTTGGGCGACTGTCAATCTACGTTCACAAGACATGCATACAACCTAGGCATTAGGTAGTTTGACATGCAATCATCTGACAACAAGGATATACCAGAAGACCTGACGAGGCTAGGAGAAATCTCTTCGCTCAATCTATCTGACACCTCTGGTCGACTTCGGTGTAATGTTTGCACTCCATTATCCCGAAGCTGAAAAAGTTGACTCTACTTGTGTTTTTGCCCCGTGTAAGCCTTACCACCAAAGTCTGGGTCTATGCTATTGGCTCCAGGTAGGCAGTCGGCTTCCAATCTTATAGAAGGGCCGTGGCCGCCCGTACCCAGATCTATACCATTACAATACGTTATCCATTGCGTGAATTGTTGAGTGCCTGAATGCGTTGATGCGTAACCCCCTTGTCACACTTACTTATGCAGGCATATCACATCGTAAGCTGATGGAAATGTGTTACACAAGCCGTCACTGCGATCCTTCAAATGCAAACAGGCTGCCAAGATGGATTGGCTCTTTTGAATCTTCCTATTGTACCGGCTTACAGAATTTGAAGGTGAAAAAATATATACAAAACAAATAACGGCCTTGGATAGCCCATTGAGTACAAGTATAGGGTATCATATAGCATACATTGCTCAAGGTATAAAAAAACAAAGTTATTGCCGCAACCGAATGCGAGCCAATCCATCACCCCCTTTGGTGGCAGTCCTGTAATCAGGCTGCGCTCCCTTTGTTCAGCGCTTCAAATACCTGAACACGAAGATTTGTCATCTGGTCGATATTCGCTCGTTGCTGATGTAACAGCTCTTGGTACTTCTTTTTCCAGAACTCCGCTGTATCCTCTTCTGCCTCGGCATTATTAGCCTGGCTCGAGTTTTTCTCTCCGTTTCGTTTCCCCTTCTGCCAGGTGTCGTGTGGCAGAGTCTTGTTCATTGTATACTCGCTGACCAACTCGCCGTATCGGATATGCCATCGCAACAAATATCGGTTGTGCTCAGGTCCTGTCTCGAGCCGTTTGATGAACGGACGAGATTTCGATCGCAGCAGGCAGCCACCCATCAACGCCGACACGTTGAGCAGGAACGCCTCAGTGCTAGGTGCCTCTTGCGCCATGCCGTTGATGATATGTTTTGCCAAGGCCAGGGCCTCGTCCACGCTACAGGCATCGATCTTGTTGTCATTCGCATCATACCAGTCGGCGATGATAAGATCTGACACGAACCAACTCTCGACTATTGCAATGTTTTCCCTATCTCCGCCAGGATAATCATAGACAATCGCTGAATTCTTGACCGCGTGCGGTTTCGCACCAGGAACGGCGGCGACGTTTTCTGGCTGTGTTGGGACACCCAATGTGGGCCATATTGTCTCTCCCTCCAGTGTTCGTAATGTGCTTTCCCCGTTGTTATGATGGTGATTATCATCAAACACTGGAGGCGGAGGTGTGGCAAGGCGCACGAAGCCGCCGACTCGCTCCGGAACTTGAAGAGACAGTCGACCGGGACGAGCATTGCGGGATGCTTGAGACGGCATCGACTCCCGCGGCATCGAGGTAGGGGCCGGCGCCGAAGTAGGGGCTTGTTGCGGCGGAAATACGATAGTCGGGGTTATGGCAGATTGTGTCGACTCGGGGATACCATTATCGACCATCAGCCCCTGAGATGATCGATTCGCATCCGCAGAGGCCGGAGGCGTGCCTTCACTGACACGATTAATGGGCGGTCTTCCACGTGTTTTACCGCCAGTACCCGCACCGCCACTCCTCCAGGCAGATGAAACCACCTTAGCACCATGCCGCCTACTGAGCAACTTCGCTCTTGACGGCGTAAGCGCCGAACGAGGTTCGTCTGCCCAAAACTTGCCATTTATTGGAGTCATGGCAGATTGCGGGTAGGCGCTGAGCGGTGTTTGTGACACATCATTGTTCCAGGTCGAGTTGGGCCCCGGCAAGATGCTGGATCTCAGCTGGTCGGGCGGCGGGAACATGAACGTTCGGCTTCCGTCAGGATGGGCAGTCCATGGTTCGGTAGCCCTAGTCTCGCCAGTCAAGGGAGGAGACAGCCTGGGCCTCTGGGAAGGGGACTTATTCAAGTCATCCTCGGGCTTTCTTCTACCGCGCCTAGGGCGGATCTGAGGTAGCAAGGCGCGTAACGCCATATCATCTTCGGCTGCGACACCATCTCGGCCTCCTTCGCAGATCGGATCTGGGTCTGTGGGAATGTGAGTCCAGTAGACGTGTTCACTACGGCCGATCAGGTAATCGAAGAACGCGTCTAGGTGCATCGAGTGCATCCATCGCTAAATTGGTGAGCTTGGTGTATATGGCCCGTCGCGGCAACAGTGGATTGCTTGCTTACCTTGAGTCTCACGGCATACTGCTGTATTTTCTGTGAGCTCTGGCCCTTATCTTGATCGGGTGGCGTGACGCCTAGCCTTAAGGCCAACTCAGCCCAGGTCTTGAGCTCCTTCGTCTCGAGCTGGCTAATGAGCTCATACAGAGTGAAGGTACTGAATGTCTTGCCGTCACTCTTGGGCGGGGCTCGAAATGACTCCCTTAGAGCCCCCGTGTCCGTCTCTAAGGGGACTGCCGGGTTGCAGTGGAGAATGAAGTTGACATAGGCGTCTTCTATTGTCGTTTCTGTCACTCGCTTGTCTGGGAGGGCAGGTCTCGCGCCTACAGACCTAGGTGACACAATAGTGATAGTCGAGGGTGTTGCCGGATGACTTGTGTTCATTGTGACAGCCATCGGGGAAGACACCCTTGACTTATATGGAATCGAGGGCCCTTGGTAGGAGTCGTTGAGATGGTGGATGACTGGAGGTGCTGATCCGGTTGCTCATGCGATGTGTACAATCCAGGAGCTTAATAGTCGCCGCGCCGCGCCGCAAACAGCAGATGGGCAGCTGGCATTCAGAACACCTCAAATGTAGGTGGAATAAAGGCAAAGTTGAGTATTCATTGCATCTTGGCGATAAACCAATGTCATGTCATACTGGCCCTCAGTCTGTTGTAAGTTGCATGTCCAATGCTCAATGCAGCTTGAGGGTCAAATGAGTAAGCTAACACGGGTTGTTTGGATTTAAGGAGGGTGGGTAAGTATGTAAGTAGGCAGGTAGATCAGAGAGAACAAGCAGGAGCAGAAGGCGACAATGAGATGGACGAAGACGTCGAGAGACTGTCGACCGTATAATGTATTCTGCAACTTGGACAAGGTATGGAGCTGTTGTGGCTATGGCATGGCACGGCATGGGCGCCCGTTCATCGTTAATTGGGGGTCGGCGATGGTGAAGGAGCCGTTTTCTATTTTGGGGTTTTGGGGGACAGGACATGGAACCCCAGCCACTCCCGTTTAGGCGACGTTGTAGTTTCTATTTTTACCTCACCCAGGCCAGGCAGGTGCCAGGTGCCAGGCGCACGTGACTTGACTCTTAGTGAGGAAAACACACAGGCAGGAGGTAGACAAAGCAAGGAGATGTTCCAGCGTAAATGACATGATTCCCCAACATGGGGCAAATGCAACGCGATAGATTGTTGTTTCAGATCCCATTTCGAGGTGGTCGTGGCGTCCTGTTTGTTACCTGCTATAGCGTGCATCTGTGGTGCCTGCACAACCGCGCAATCGTCATAGTAAGGCTATCGGGATGCTGGGACTGTTTGCTCGGTATTGGCAGACATCTTTTTTGATCTGTTCTGGCCTCTCCCTTACTTATGCCTTAGTTTTGTTATACACCGTATACGAGATATAGAAATGATACCCGTGGAAACTGGTTGTAACGTCAGAGTGTCTGCGTTCTGTCAAGACTCGGATAGCGATCTCGACAAACGCAGAGAGAAGTTGAGATCGCCGTGAAAAGAAATCACAGTGACTACATTTCTGTTGCCGGGTCAAGAAGTAGATATACCACGAGCGCGGGCCGCTCCGAAGTGATGTATGATGACTGCATATGTAAGGACCGACCAGGTAGGTAGGACGATATCCAGGAGTGTAGAAGTTTCACTTGACAACCGACTGCTCTGTAAATTGTGAAGTGTAGCGTTATTGAGTGCCGGCTGAAGGGCTTACATAAAATTGCTTGCAGCTGGAGATCATGTAGCTTGGCGAGCTAAACACCGTCATACCACCTATTGATAACATAGATGTATGCAGGTGTATTTACTACATAAGATAGCCGTCCGGGACGAGAGATCTCGTGCAGAAACGACATGTGAAAGCAGCTCCATGCTCCACGGGCAGGCATGAAACGCTTCTGTCTCTTCTAAAGGGGCGGTCGGGCAAGTTTTGGCAGTGCCGCAATGCGGGTTAGGATTGAAAATGCGGGGGACAGGGTCCTAATCTCCTAATCTCGCAGCACTGTTCACTGCATTCTTGCCCCTAAAAATAATAAGCGTCCCTCTGTCCCCAGTCCCGGGCAGTCCCCAGTGACCTCATGCCTATGCCTACCTCCTAAGGTACTTATGAATGACCGCCTGCCATGGGTGGCATATGCGCTTTCCCCCAATGCCGGACCTCGGCTTCAATTAGGAGACTCTCACAAAGAGCTACTCTCTCCTACCCGACCCGAACGAGTAATAACTTGAAACCGATAGTATTGTGCTGAAAGGGTTGGCGCCTTAGTTGAAGCTGTCATATCGCGGTAAGATTTCAATTAGTATTGTTTACCCAAGCCAGCCAGACTCTTGGTGTTCGCGACTACACACAAACATCAACATCGCATCGTAAAGTAACCTAACCTACCCGTTTCCACCTACGAATATACTGTCGCAGCGCGCTGGAAAGCCTGTACGCCTACCTAATCCAACAATATGGCGCCCACAGCCTCCAAGCCCGTGCTCCCGCAGAATGACAATGTCGCGCATGCCCTCGCCGGTGCTGGCGGCGGTGTCCTGGCCATGATCTTGACGTAAGGGACCGTACCTAATGATATCGAAGTTGTTGCTATTTGGCTAACATGCGGCGGAAACCAAACAGATACCCTCTCGTCACCCTCTCCACGCGAGCCCAAGTCGAGTCCTCCCGAGCCGAGACGTCCTTCCTAGCCGCCGTGCGGCACCTGGTCGCGCGCGAGGGCGTATCGGGCCTGTACGCCGGCCTCGACAGCGCCGTGTTCGGCATCAGCGTGACCAACTTCGTGTACTACTACTGGTACGAGTGGACGCGGGCCTTCTTTGAGGCGGCGGCGGTGAAAGCCGGGCGGGCGTCCAAGAAGCTGACGACGGCCGAGTCGATGATGGCGGGCGCGCTGGCCGGGTCCGCGACCGTGATCCTCACCAACCCCATCTGGGTCGTCAACACGCGCATGACGACGCGCAAGCAGAACCTCGACGAGGCCAAGGGCGCGGGCGAGCCCGGCGCCGCCCGCAAGCGGAGCCCCACCACCATCGGCACCCTGCTGGCGCTGGTGCGCGAGGAAGGGCCCCAGGCCCTGTTCCGCGGCGTTGTCCCGGCCCTCGTCCTCGTCATCAACCCCATTCTCCAGTACACCCTCTTCGAGCAGATGAAGAACGCCTACGAGCGCCGGCGCAAGGCCAACATCACCGCCGGTGTCGCTTTCATGCTCGGCGCCCTCGGCAAGCTCTTTGCCACCTCCATCACCTACCCATACATCACCGTCAAGAGCCAGATGCACGTCGCTGTCCACGGCGAGAAGCGCGAAGGCATGACCGAGGCCATCAGACGCGTCATCAAGGAGGAGGGCTACAAGGGTCTCTACAAGGGTATCGCGCCCAAGGTCACGCAGAGTGTTCTGACCGCCGCTTTTCTCTTTGCTTTCAAGGACGTCATATACGAGCAGAGCGTGCGATTACGAGGTGCCATGGCTGCCAGAAAGGCACTCAAGGCGTAGGGATGCTATCCTTCCAACTTTCTCATAATAAGAGGATCCTTTACTCCTTACCTAGTGTTTTCGTTAGTTTAGTTTGCTTCGTTTTGTACGTTTTTCATGTACTTGCAACCTTGGTTTGGTGCTTTCGAACTTCAAGCATAGAAAGAGAGGGACCCTGATGGTTCATATATGAAGCCTGAAAATCGCGCACCCCCCGTATGGAAGGAAGGTATGTTATATCCATAGCTGGAAGGATATACACCCGGAGCTACAATTACAAGAGCACATTCAAGCTTTGTGGGCAGTTTGTTGCGTCATAGACAACGAATCAATAAACATGATACAATCTGGTTTCCGTTGAATTATTCGCTGGGTCAGACCAATACCCGAGAGGGTATACTCACTTCCTGATTATATTTACATACACAGCGGCATGGACACTACAAAGAGTAAATCCTGAAGCGTCTTATCCGCTTTAAGACAAGCAAAACTGATATGCTCTGAATCGCTGCAATGTAAACCGCAAACCGCAAACCGCAAACCGCAAACCGCGCCAAAGCCGCGAGGTGGCATTAAGATTCGGTCTTAGGAGTCAACTTAGGCACGATCCACCAATCGTGGTACCCTTTCCCAGGCTGCGGAAGCTCCACCTTGAGCTTCAGATCGGCGGCATCCTCACCTTCCGTCTCAATGGCCTTCTGCAACGCCGTGATGGCGATACCTGCATATATAGCTGACTTCTGGCAACCTTTAATGTTGGTGAGCCACCGGTCGTGGCAGCCAACCGAGAAGGTCTGCAGGTCGTTCATGCGGCTCAAGGCCTCGTATCCCTTCTTAGCACCGCCGACGGCGTTTTCTGCGTACTTGAGAAGCTCGGCGATGGAGGTTTCGGGCTGGGCCGTGGCCCTGGTGAAGTCGTCAAACGAGGGCAGTTGGGGGAGACCAATGTTGACAAAAGGCTTCATGCGGATCTCGTAGCGCAACTCGTCGTTGCTGTAAGGGCGCGAGGGCATATTGACCAGGCCAAGGCGCTGCAGTACGGTATAGAGACAGCACAGGCCATCGGCGAACTCCCACGTACAGGCGGCGTCGAGCATCGTCACACGGATGTAGGCGATGGACCGCGTGTAGTTGCGCTCCTTGGTTTGGCTCCATGACGAGGATTCCTGGGCCGCGGTGAAATCCCGCAGGACAAATGTTTTGATACGATCGCCGTGCTGCGCTCGTGTCTTGGCCAGGTAGTTAAGGTACCAGTACATACCGGCCAATTCATCCGGCTGATAAACGTCCAGCTCGAAGCCGAGCTGGACGATCCACTCCATTTGACGCAGTTTATAAAGATATGCCCATGATGATAGAGGTAGGGAATGTCCTATGTTACCCAGCCCCGTCGTCAGAGACTTTTCATCCAGGCACACCTGTAAAAGGCCGTCTATTTCTTCCACGTCGGCCTGGAGATGGTCCCACTGCTGGATACTGTGGCATAAGGTCCGTCTCACCCTGCATCGGTTCTGGCAAAATATTCTGAAGAGATCCAGATAGCATTCTGCGGCACGCTGGCGGAATGTCTCCATTTGAACGGCCAATTGGTGACGAGGATCTGTTGGGACTTCTATTGTGTCGTTTGCCGGGTCTAGTTGGCGCGCACTTGGCAATACCACGATCGCTAGGTCGTCGTCGAGTATCCTTCGTATGCTGTGATGACCCAGTACGATCATGTCTTTGAATAGTAGGCCTTGGGTCATGGTTCGAATGAAAACAAGCGGCTGGGGGTCTCTCGCTTGAAATGTAGAAACAGAATGCTAGTTAAATATTAGTTGCCAAACGTGACCGTCTCATAAGAGTATACTCACTAAGAGGCTTTGTGGATCGACGTATTTCAGCACATCCATCGCATCCTTTCCATCCTGGAACATTTGTTCAAAATGGGCGTGCGTATCGTCGAAGCTGAGCTGGACAATGGGCCTGGGTGGCATAGTGCTCGCTAGGCGGCGTTGCATCTTGGTGCTGAAAGCTTCGGGCACAGGCTTGGCTAGTTCATGCTGCTTCTTGAAGTGCTTCATGAGTCCTTTCATCTGAATCCAGGGCATTTTCAGCGAGTCTGGATTGGATTTCCGCAGGGGGAACAACTCCATTGCCCTCAAGAAGGCTATGCGCAATTCGAGGCGCAGATCCAAGGCCAGAGCCAGATCCTTTGGTACCTCATTACTGAGTGTCCGAAGGCCAGCCCGTGTCGCCTGGAGTAAAGCCGTAACTTCTGCCAGGTCGATGTGCGACAAGAAGTTGCGGTCGTACGTATTGGTAACAAAATCTTCCTCCTGTGTCATAGTCAGCTCCATGGTCGGGGCGAATGGCTGGCCCAAATAGTTGGCATGACGGCATACCTCATAGTATAATTCGTCTTTCACGATTTCATTGACACAATGGCATGCCCTCAACATACCAGCACAGTACGCTCTCAAAACGAATAGGTACTTAAACGGTTTGGCTTGAGATGCAGAGTCACGTAGAAACGTCATCGAGCTCAGAGGTGCGTTGGGGTCCCTCAGAAACGATTCCACATAGACGCTGGTCAAAATGGTCTGCGACAAAGGATACCCGAGATGCCAAGCCATCTTGATGCGGTGTTAGCTGAGAGACGGCATGTTGCCGGGGCCGGACGAAACTTTACCTCTAAACATAGGAGTTGATCAATGATGCCAAGAACCTCCTCGGGAAGCAGATCACGAGCTGTGTCGTACTCCTCGTCAAGGGACTCCCCTTCTTCCAGACACCCACTGTCCATCTTGGGGTCCATGATCTGAAGAGATTGTAAGTGTAAGCAAGCCAGCAAGGGGCATTGACGCATTGCTCATACCTCGAGAGCCGAGACGGACTCGAACAGAGTGAAGTGCCCATCTTTGACGATTTGACCTGGCGGAAGAGCTATGAGGATGGATCAGTATACGATTGATTAAGTGCATTCGGAAACAAAAGGGCTGGGACTTACTCTTCACAGCCGAAGCAAACTTGTCAGTAATATCGAGAGCGACAATGCCCGGGTGGGACATGCTCGGAGGCGGCGGGAAATCGTCGTCCATCTTTATGACTTTGGCAGGCGCCTTGCCCCGCCTACCTTTTGCGATGTGCAGACGAGAACGGGGGGTTCGCTCTGGAATTTGTCGGGTCTCTGTCTAATCGGACTGTGCCTTAAATTAAATCCTCGGGCAAAGGAGACAAGTAGAGAGGCAACAGGACTGGCATTGGACGTTTCCCGTACTGTAGGTATTCAGTGGAGATGTGAGGAACCCCTCGGTCCGGTTTTGTGCAATTCGTGACAAGGGATTAGAGATGAACTTGAATGATTCTGTAACTGAACATGCTATCCAGAGGTATTGCTCTGGTGCCAAATTGCGATTGAATTGAGTGTTAATAGACACAGAAACCTCTAATGTGCTCAAGTGACCAAAAAATTCCATAGAGGTATGGTATGGAACGTTTGGTAAAGTCATAAAGTCATCGGAAGGTACATGAGGTAAACAGCCGAGTTGCAGCTCAACAAAATGGGGCTTGGACTTGAGCCTTGATTGCTGGTCGCAACTCTAGCCTTAGGTGGTAGCATTTCAAATGCATTTACAGTAGGAAGCTACATATGGCAATCTGATATAGCACCGCGAACAACTGGAAGTCATTGGGACAATTGGAGGAGGCACAGATAACGTTTTGGCGATGTCTATGAAATGCTTGATTTTGTACAGCTATACATTGGGCAGGCCTTGTAGCAGCGCATCCCGTCCGTCCGTCTCTAAACGACCCTTCCTCGGGCTGTCCATATTTCCACCCTACTAGCAGTTGCTATTGCCAATTTCCGAGTGTTGGATCAATTGCGTCTCGATGATGATAAGGATGTCGCCTTTAAGACGAAGAGCCAGTATTGGCGGCCATGGCGGAAGAGTTGGCGTCGACCAAGTTCTTGCTTTCGCCTTGCTTGCCGTTCTGTTGTGAGGGATAATCTGTTAGTCGCCCCTTCCCATCACCAAAGGTCGCAGTCCCTGGTTTCGTTGCCACTTACCGACCACTTTGCGAAGCGCAAATCAGTCTCGCCCCGTCGCTCGGCCACAATTCTCTTGTCTTCCTTCAGGCTGCGGCGCACGACGCGGGACGCAATCGCAAGGTAGCGGTTGTAGCTGGTGGGAGAAAAGGCACTCGGTTAGCTTCGTTTCCCTCCTCCTACGGCAGCAGTGCCAGTCGTCGGCGGAATGCCGAAATGGATCAATTGGCTCACCTGAGGCCGGCGGACTTCCAAGCGAACACCATTTTGACGGTCGCAGAGGTTTGTATGAGGTTTGGTATGGGTGAGGTTGTTTCGTTGAATTAGCAGGTAGACAGGGAGCTCCGGTTCGAAGCTGGTCTCGAAAAATCACCGGCTGCCGTAACGCCGACCCATCACGTGACTAGTGCTGGCCCGAACTATCATATCTTGCTCGACTTACCAGACTTCGAATAATACCACGCTGGTTCTCTCTCAAGGATGCATTGTATATTTCCTCGTAAATACTATAAATTTATTGGTCGTACAAGAAACATGTTATTAAATATTGGATATGTATAAATACACGTATGTGTACATCAATTTCAATAGATGTTCTACTCCACTGCAGAGGAAGTTACACGCAGCCAGGTCTATCATCCGACAGTATGCGAGTGCACATAGGTATCCAGAAACAAAATGAATACGGTATTATCATGAATCTCGAAAACATCGAGCAGTCTAATCTGAGGCCACATGCCACTCTATTTCACCATTGCCGGATTGAGGAAAACTCTAGGGAATTTACTATATGCACAAATACTAAACTCGACTTTACAGCAGTGAGCTGAATTGTTGTTGGTACACGTCCGTATCCATTGTCCCCGTCTATACTGTAAGGCCAAGCTCCTCCGCGTACGGCAGTGCGTGCAAATCACCAACAGCGGCAACAGAGGCCTTGCCCTTAAGGAGAGCCTTGGCAGCCTGTATCACCTTGTCAGCAATCGTCTCTACAACATGTGATAAAAGGGGGGAACATACCGTCTTCAGGTTCTCAGCCGAAACGCCCTCGATGCTCTTCGCTGTCTCAGCAACCTGGAAAGGCTTGCCAGTGTGGACAATGCCGGAGCCAGCAGCAAGAATTGTCGAAATACCCGACTCGCTGGAGACCAGGGCGTCGAACTTCGCCCTCGCGACGGCCTTGGTAAGATCCTCCTTGCTGACACCGCCCTCAGCGATACTCTTGAGAGCCTTGACGGCCTCCTGAGAAGCTGTGCGGACAGCGGAGGCGCTACCAGTGACCTGGATGGTGAGAAGACCGGCATCAGAGTACGCAAGGTTGGTCGCGGTGGCGGTGGCGCCAGGAGACGAGGCCGCGGCCTTGGAGAGAAGAGTGAAACCAGGAGCCCACTTGATGCTGGACTGGCCACCCAGAAGAGAAGCAAGAACGGCGATCTCAGGTTTGAAGTTGCCGAAGCTGGAACCGGGGAAAGCCATAACCACAGAGTTGCCGCCGGTGTGGGAGATTCGCTGCTCGCCACCGTAGTAGGCGGTAGCCTTGGAGTTCAGGGTCATGGAGCCAGAGGGGGAGGCGGGCACGTTCTTGAAGAACTGCTCGGTCCACTTGGAGAGGGCAGAGGCAGTAGCTCCGTCACCAACCAATGCGATGTTGGACTTGGCGTAGACAGCCTCGGAGAAGCTTGCGATCGAGTTCTCATCAAGGTATCCCTTCAGAGGAGTTGAGGGCGAGGGATACAGGGAGGCACCGAGGCCGTGGTGGAAAGCGACGGAGTGAGCAGAGTCGAGGGCGAGCGCGGCAGCGTCAGCCTGAACCTTGGCCTGCTTGATGTGGATAACTCGCTCGACATCCTCTTGGTACTCGTAGGCTAAAAGAACAAACGCATGAGCATCAACCGTCATGTTCAGGGCGTATTCGCGGTGCTGACTCACTGGTGTACTTGGTCTGAGAGACGGCCTCTGCCAGCAGCTCGGTAAAGTAGGGGATGTCCTCGCGCAGGAAGCGTGCCTCGAGAACAAGGGCCTCTCGGGTGTGGTATGCAACCAATTGGCCTCCCAGAAGCTCAGCTTCTCTCTGTAATCGCAGGGCGGATCGCTTTTGTGTGTTCTGTAGGCGTTGCAACTAATTAGCTCATTGCCCGACGGAGTGGGATCGTAAGATTGTCGAGACGTGCCTTGAAGGCGAACTCCTCCAGACCGACAGTCAAGCCAGGGGCAGGCTGGTATCGGGTACCGGCCTTGGCGACGACGGCCAGCTTGGTAGTCGGGCCATGCGAATCTCGAGTGGCAGTCTTGACTCCAGCAACATCGGTCGTCTCGTAAGTGAAGGCGGAGGGAGCGGAGGAGGCAGCAGCAGCGTAGCCACGCTGGGCGAGCTTGGTGGAAGCTTGCCTGCGGGCGGCCAGCTGGGCACCTCGCGAGAGAGCCGCTCTGGAGATCATATTGACGGAAGAGGAATTGTTGTTCGTCGGCAATTGACGATTCGATGAGACGCAACGTTTGAAGGTCGAACTACGCTGGAAGCTTTTTTCGGCTAAGGATCGCAACATTGCCAGGCAGGTTCCGGGCCAGAAGCTCGGACCAGAAAATGTGGCTTAGGTTCTGTCATCTAACCTATCAACTGGCTTCAATTGTAAGTCACTGTCTACTGCAGGCAGGTGTTTCGTAGTGCTAGCCAATAATACGTTGATTTAATACGTACATGATGGTGTTTACATAGGTATATTCCACTTGAACATTGAAGGAAATGGACGTCAATGAGGTGTAGATCATTCAATATACCAGTTCATGGTTGGACAACTATTGCATTTCTACGGAGTATGGTTCTCCAATGTTACATAGGGCATTAAAGCATTGGATGTTATGCAGACCAACACGCCGATGTGGCTTGACGGCTTCATTCTTCATACATCCTTTATTAAAAGAGGTAACTGCACCGGCACCGACATGTCGGATTCAACTGTATGGGCATTATGTACCTATATTCTCAGTCTCCCGACAGATTCGAGCCTGCCAGATGATGTCACTTATCCTCGATACACACGTAGAATGTGAACCCACATTGACCTCTTGTGTAGATTCATTGAATAGAAGGCAACAAATGGGTGCCCTGTATTTGATTCAAATGTTTATAACGTTTGCAATGACATTGTCGCTTTTTATATGCTGAAGTCTACAGGTAACGAGGTAGCACGTTCAAGCTGGAGATTACCTACCTACCTCATACATAAGGCATTGGAGTTTGGTGCATAACCCCGCCGACGGTGGGTACCCCAGTGCCTGTATAAGGTTATTTTAATTTTTCTGCAAGCTCATGCTGCTGTACAATCGCGACGACCAGACTATTTTCCGCAACGCGAGTGCATATTCAACTATTCTAACTTTTTCTCCCCAAATGACACCACGGTAGCAATTGTGGCTCTAGAGTTCGTGAGAGGATCTCTAGAAGCCAGGCGTCCCAAGGATTTAACAACCCTCGGCGACTTCCAGTATTCCTTTCATCGCATCCCACCTAATCGCAATCTACAACACCCCTTCGCCGACTGCGCCATCACAAGTCAGTCATGTCGTGGCAGGTGGTGAGTCTTACCCAGCACCCATCACGTCCAGAACCTCGCGCTCCTTGTGCTTTCCTTTGGTTGTGGCACCCAGTGTCTTTGGTATATTAATTGTCGCTAACATGTATTCCTTCCATCAGACAAAAAATGCGGCGGAACTCTGTGTTCTGCTCATCAGAGAGCTCTATGGCCAGCTGCCTTCGGTACAGACATGCTCCACCCTACTTTGCGCCTATGGGTTTACATGACTGACTTCTTTGCTTTTGTTATTGCAGCGCATCTTCGAGATCTTGATGGCCACAGGCCGCTCAACTATCCAACAGCTTGGCCGTATTTCTTCCCTGGGTCTGCGCCATGTTCGCCATGGCCTTGCCGTATTGGTACAGCAGAACCTGATCTACCACTTTACCGACTCGGATAACTCACGGACGATCTACGAGGCCAACCACTACTTCGCATACAACATCGTGCGCAATGGCAAGATCCTAGACTGCGTGCACCGCAACTATGGCGAAGCTGCAAAGAGGATAGTGCATTTGGTCATGGCATCCGGCCATATGAGGGTCGGCAGCATCGTGGACTCATACCTAAAGAACCACGTCCAGCTGGCAAATAACGCCAACGGCTTATCAGATCAGACCAACGGCCACGAGGACGACAATCCTTTTGACGATATTGCAAACGAGGAACCCCAAGTATCGGGACACCAAATCCTAGACGACATTGCGCATCTCATTGCTATTGGCATCTTGGAGCCGGTCAGCCCCAAAATGCTGCAATCTCCTGAGGACATCAAGAGCGAGGTTGACAAAGACCTGATGAAGGCGTATCCCAGTGGCTTGCGCGGCAAGCAGAAGGGCGAACATGAATCACGGGTTGTCAATACCGTCAGGGACATCCGCAATAGGAGTCAACATCTCAAAATGCAGTTGGAGCCTACATATCTGTATGGGTCCGGGGCCAAGCGCCGCAAACTGACCAGTGGAGAAAGACCTAATGGATTCTCTGCGGCAAACGATGATGATGCCATTGAGGTAGGCTTCCCCAGCAATCACCGTAGCTAGAGTTACAGATCCCCTAACTAATGCGTCTTTCAGGATTCAATTATTCTCCGGGTCAACTATGAAAAATGCCTTGTCGAGCTTCGGAACCAAAGACTCTGCCAGTTTGTGGACGATCACGTCGGATACATCACTGCTCAGGTATACGGGGCGATGTTGACGGCTTTGAGCAAAAAGCTATCTTGCTGCCAGCCTGATCCAACGGACGATAGTATCGATCCTATGAATCCTCCAACCGTTACCACCATCGAGATTTTTGAGTACTTAAAAGCATCTGTGGACGTTTTCGGGGGAATCGGCAAACCCTCGGCAGATCAGATCAACGCGACCAGTGCTGAGAAGGTTGAGAGGCTTCCACCCTCTGGGGAAGGAGACGGCGACGACTATGGAATAGATGCTCAAACCTCCATCGAGGAGTCGGACGATGACGGCGACGTGGATATGGGAATGGCGAATGGCCATCTCAATGGTACCCATGGCGGAGATGATGGAGAAGCATCTGGCCAAAACGGCACCAAAGACACGAAAGTCAAGTTCGCAGACAAGGGGCCAACGAAGGCGGAACGCATGCAGCGAATGCGTCAACATCTGTTGATCCTTGCGGAATCCGGCATACATTTTGTCCGGCACAGCGGAACCCGTGATCAAGGCGAATGGACTGTTGATTTCGAAATCCTCTTCCGCCAACTACGATTCCTAGAGCTCGATACCATAATTGAGGACACATTCGGTAGGGAGGGACTTCGACTCATCAAGATACTACGGGCAAAAGGGAAGATCGACGACAAGACCCTGCCAACCATGGCTCTGATGCAGAAGGGTGATGTGCACATGAAGATGGTAGAAATGGAGTTGGCCGGCTTCCTCGATGTACAGGAAGTCCCGAGGGATAACAATCGCGTTGCGGCCCGGACGCTCTTCCTTTGGTTCTTCGATGAGAATCGTACTATGACCCGGACCCTGGACAACACATACAAGGCCATGGTGCGGCACCTGCAACGGCTCGAGGTCGAAGCCCAGAAGAAAAAGAACATCCTCTCTCTCGTAGAGCGATCCGATGTTCAGGGTATGGAGGAGGAGAAGCTCTCCAGCGATGCCTTTAATGAGTACCAGTCGTTCCTCGACATCCAGAGCCGACTGCTGGGACAAGTTAGCAGGCTCGATGATCTAGTGAGTGTCCTGCGGGACTTCTAGATCTCTATCTGTCTCATTTATCTTCGGACATGCGGTGGAAAAACGAGCCTTTGCATTCAGGGTGGCGTTATGATGGTCTGGTCAGTTTACTACGGACCTCCTCTTGGCGGTGAATTGCTTTTCTCCCACTTGCATCGGGCGGCGTTTGCATTTTCTCTAGGCCTTTCTTTCACCCAGGTTGCTCTCTACTAGCAAGCTCCCTTCGATGTCGTAGAAGACAGAGACAAAAGTGTAGATTATTATCCAGGGGGCTCTAAAGGGAAGAACAAAAGAGCTACGTAGTTTAGCAGTGTTCATCGACGATATACCCTCCTCGTATAGTCGAGCCTTTTGCTATACATTTCGGTATCTCTTCGCTGTTTTCTACTGGGTGTGATTTGCCGATTTGTAGTACCTATACAAATAGGGACAAGGCAGATGCGCCAAGCATGAATAAAATATCTTCATCGTTGTCCTTACTACAACACTATGCAAATAGCAGTCTCTTGTGACCGGCCTTGTTGGCGGCTTGATGCGCTCACCTGCTCTGCGGATATTGCTTCATCCTCATCCCTCTTAAAATGTGATCCTTCCTCGAGACAGTCTATTCAAGACGTGGCTTCACGAGAGACCACTTCTTTATTCGACCAGTTACCCAAACAGCTAATTACATTCAGTCGTATAGCTGGTTGGAAAATTGTTATGCAATATTATTCAAATATGCCTAGTCTGTACGTTATGGAACGTAGCGGCGTAAGCAGCGCTTTTGCCATTAAGGGGATACACATCTCCCTCCCATGGGCTTACCATGGATAATTCTATTCCGAACTGATATTCAATTACGAGTCAACTCACGCAACAAGAATGACTAAGGAGCAACCACTTTGTAAGATGTTTGAATCGCTTCAGTGAATTACTAATATACAATGCTTTGTATTCTCGGTTTGATGCTGACCTGTAGAAAACAGCTAAGCCCGCTGGGCGTTCAGCGACAGTACGTCGGTGTGGCAATTTATGCCAATTTTATCTATAGTGAGAGAGAAAACCCCTATTCCGGTATACCCATTTTGTTGGCCATGATATAATCATGGCGGCATGATCGCGTGCAGAAGCCGAAAATGAAAACGCTAGTGTATAACCGGAAGGCAACACCGAACAATCACGCCCCCTTTTGAAATGACACTCTATAATTATCAGTCTGCTCGTTGACGCCGTTCCCTTATTTCGTTACCCTTCTATCACTTCTATGAATGGTGATAGACCGACCCTATCGTTGTTGGTAAGGATTGTTATCCTGTGGCCTTGGCGTGTTGAATTGACTGCTTGGCTGAGGTGCACTTTGCAGTGGATGTTGTTGTGGTGGTGGAGGATAGGTGGTAGTAGGGAAACTGGATTGGTAGGCGTAAGGACTGCTGGATCCACCAATCTCGGCCTCTTCGTCAAATCCAGGCTGTGTCACTTGTATGCCAGGGTGGTCACCACCCAAACCATGGCCAGGTAGCGTGTCGCCTGCCCTACGGCGTCCACTACGCTGGCTCTCACGCTTAGTGAGGGAGCGACGCAAATCATCGATATCGTTTGAGCGGACTCTATCCATGGAAGGGCTGCGCGGTGAATCATCGCGTTGGAAGCCCCATTCATCTGCAGCCGCCAGAGCGGTGTTCAGGTTGTTGAGGTTTTGGGCAGTGTTCATTTCAGGAGAGCCGGCGATGCCCCCGGTCCTGCTGGCGTTGGAAAAGGTACGTTCAGGCTTAGGAGGAACCAATCGAGCTTCTTCCTTAGCTTTGGCAGACTTCTTCCGCGCCTCGGCAGCTTCCACGTCGGAGACGGCCACTGAGTATGTCGGGTTTTCAGGAGCACCCAGAGCATCAGCTCCACCAGCTGGTCCATAGATCGGTACGCTCTTCAAAGCAATAGTGAGCGCGCAAATAAACTTGGACCGCCGCGTAGCTCGGACCGCTTCATTGTGCCAATTTGACTTGTGCTTGATGGCAATCTTAAGGTTCAACTTGTCACAGTCGCCAACACCGCCAATGCCAACTGCAAAATCGGGCTGGAAGTCGCGTGAGTTGTCCGGATGCCGCACAAACTTCTCGATCTCATCACGGAGAAGCTCGATGTCCTCGAAAGTGGTATCAAAAGACACATTGACGTCGATGACCTCCTTCATAGCCTTGCTGCGAGTGACGTTCTCGATCCACAAATTGTTGAGAACAATGTTGGGTACTTGTACAGTCTGCATCTTGTCGATTCTGTAAAAGATGGTATACAGTAGAGAAATTCTCTCCACAACGAGCTGCTCCTTTTCAGGGCCAGTGATGTCGACACGATCACCTACGTCGTACGGGTGCTTGACGAACAGGAAAATGCAGGAGCCGAGGAATTCCTGGGTTGTGACGGCGAAAATGAAGGAGAGGGAAAGAAGTGCGGTTCCAGCGGTTGCCAACGTGGTGATAAACGAACTCTGGAAGAATGCCACTATAAAAACGGTTAGATGCTATGCCAAAACATGTACGACAAAAGAAAACCACTTACGGAAAATGAATATAACGATTAGAAGAACGATGAAAAGAAGGATGTTATCAAACACCGCCAGAGCCTGACTGATGTCCTTCATGCTGTTCGTAATCGCCTTTCTTTCTTTGCCGATCTCAATCACCTTGCGGATCATCTCATCAAGACTGATATCACCATTACCATCACCGTCGATGGCGGAAAAAGCCTCCTCGGCTTCCTCTTGGTAGGTGAGTCCCAATACTTCAACGATATCCTCGACAAAAAGTGCGTCTTTGCCTTCGCAGACAAAGGACATCCAAATACGCTTGGCCATGGCCTCGGAAGTACGTGCCTTCTCAAGGGCCTCAACAACAATCGAGTGTGCCGAATTGGGGTTGAAGACCTGGCGTCCAGTGATCTCGGATGCAAGGTTTCCAAAGACGGAAGTAACCTTGTCACCAATACGACCAACATTGCCAATAATCCTCATTGGTGTTGCTGCGCCGTTCTTGCGTTTGCCCTTCTTGCCGCCCAACATCATCTCGATGCTATCATTAATGATGTAGTCTTCTTCGGCGAACTCGGGGCAATACATTGGGAACAGCGTGCGAGAAGCATCGTACAAAAGTCCGAGCAAGAAAACCTCTCGCTTGGAATCCTTGATGCGATTGGCGAACGATCTCTGATGGTAAGTGATACTGATCAGTTGCACGATGGTCTTCTCGCCGAGGAAGACAGCCGTGGAGACGAAAAGAGCACCCAGGATGGTCTTGAGAGTGGAAACCCAGCCGATAACATCAAAGTCCGCCATGATGAGGTTCTTGAAGATCAGCCACGAGGCCAGTGCCCAGAAGAACAAAGACAGGGGGATTTCCAATGCCCTAATGACGGTGGCGTATTTTCGAGTACCAGCGCTAACAACACCGCAGAAGAACATGAAGACAGGCGGCATGAGGTGAACAACGACCTTGGCTCCCCACAAGGTCAACCAAGCCAGCTCGATCCAGAGGAACAGCTTCCACATGGGCGGCCCGAGATGGACGTCTTTACCATCCTTTCCAGTGGTCGCCCGACCGACAGGCGTGTCCATATTACCGGTCACAGCGATGACGATGAGAGGCACAGCCAGGATGAGACCGACGGGGACAATGTAGACCAAGTACCGAGTAATGACTGAGAAGCCAATAATCTTGTTGTAGATTTTGCCCATCGCGTTCACCTTGACTTCGTTGGAGCTGAGGGTGTCGCTTCGAGCGGGACCGGCGGGTTGCGCTCGGCGGCGACCTCGGTGGAAGAAGCTTTGCTTCTCATTGGTATTGGTGGGCGTGGTCTCCATGTTCGGCAGTCCTTGGCTGGGTTTGCGAGCTCCTGTAGAGCTGGCGGTGCTCCTTACTTGAGCCAGAGGAATTCCTTGTGAGTCGTCCATCATGTTTTCTTGATCGGAATGCGAGGTGCCCAACTGTACAAAACCTCTCCCTGGTGGTGACTTGGGGGAACGAATCGACATCGGGGTATGGGTGTTTCAGAAAGCCACGGGGGATGGTGGCTGGTGGTATATCGGACGATGTAGGACGAGTAGCAATACTGTACTGGCCTAGATGTTCGCAGATCTAGGTGTCGCAGGATTAAAACATAAGGAGGGATGTATGGTGTTTTAGGGAATGAAACGAGAGTGAAGTAGTGCTACGCTTCGGGATGGCACCAGGCTATCGATTCAGCTGGCAGTCAAACGAGGGTTGAAAGAACTGAGGGGATGATGAAGAAGAAGTAGAAGAAAGGATCTTGGACTTCGGGGGGAGAAAACGAATGGTAGCAACCAACGAGAGAGAAAGAGCAGCAGCAAACAACAACACCCTGACCAAACGACTAGACTTTTTTTCAACGAGGGTGAAGACGAAGCGGTTAACGGAAAAGGAAGCCCGAGTGGAGAGAAACAATGCTGTGAACTTGGAGGTGGATGATGTAGGTGTGTGGACTCTCCGACCAATCTAGTCTTCAAGCTGCGCCTTCGCCTTCGACTGTTCTCCCCTTCCATTTCAGCCCTTGGCCTTACCCCTGCCAAGGTACTTACTCGTGCAGGTACAGTACTCTTCCGTCTGGTGCATATCATATCAATTTGGACCCTTCAGTGGGATCGAAAGAGACTATGGGTGGACGTCTGGTTGGAAAGAATGTTTGCTACAGTAAGTGCTAGTTAGTGTATTGGTCCTCATCTGTACGGAGTACCTAGCCCTCGCCTCTTCCGTCACTTTGTCAATTCGCAAAGCCATTGATGCATTCCATTCCATTTGTAGATAGATGCTGGCCTGACTGAAATGAATCGGAAGACATGCCATCCATCGTACGGTGCAGTGCGTGCAGTGTGGTGCAGTGCAGGCAATCTGTATCCGACTCCGAGGGCAGGATCAGAATATTTTTAGAGTTTTGGGGCCCCGAATCTCCGGTTCAGGGCCAATTTTTTGCCATTGCGAATTCAGCTGGCCCATCTGCCCACAAAGAACCACAAAGAACCACAGAACCCCCACCATCCAGATCCCGGTAGCGCATCGTTTCATCATTCTGGCTTCCACGCTTCGTCCCTCTAACTGGCTCGTCGGCAGCCACTACCCCTGCATCTCCCGCCTAGCCAAGCTTCTTCTCTCATCCAGTCAGCCAAAAAGAAAGAAAATTGTGTTACAAGTATGTACATCTCCCCAACATCTCCTGAGGTGCACCTTTTTGCTTGCGTTTGATGTTGAGATCGTTTTCTCCTTTGTCTAGTGCAAGGTCGCATGCGTGTGTACTTAAACGTTCAGGAATCCGGATTCGTGTTATTACTATGTATTATCATTAGGAAGAAAGGACGAAAAACCTGCTGCTGCGTGATGCTCTGGGGTTGGTTACTTGGTATGTATTATTGAAGGAGGAGAACGCATCAAGGCTGAGCCCGCATGGAACTTGCCAGGGTCACACTCGAGACCAGTTAGTGCTTGGAGTCGGACCCCTGGATCGGTAAACACGAACACTACTAAAGGTTAGTAAAGGCATTTGCCTGCACTGACAGGTGTCATTGAAGACATGCCGTTATGCGGAAAAGCTGGGTCTGATAGGGGGCCGCGTCATGTTTGTCAACAACAATTAATGTCTCTCCATCTCCAAATTGCCGATACTTTACTTGCCTTCGCCAATACTTGCAAGTTCCCTGGAAAAGTCTGGTAGAGTCTACTATGTATGTACTAGGACGCAGATGGAGTTCAGTTGCGAACCCAAGATATGTGGGCAGCAGTCGTGATAGCGCCCACCCTGACACTACCTAAGGTAACCAAGGCAGGGTAGAGGCCAAGCTCGTGCACTGCGTGCCTCTTGCACCAGCTTTCATATAAACCACAGGTATACAATACAAGCAGTATAAGACTAACCAATGGGAGTAGATATATTAGTTGTCCAAATCTGTTTATTCCGATTTCCCTGGTATTTTCCTGAGCTCCGGTTGATTTATTATGCCATAGGGACTAATCGGTGCTGTAATTCGGCATCGCTGGCCCAGCCGTGATTCTCATCTCCAGTGCTGTAAGCGGGTAGCCAGCCGCCTATCTTTTACTGTTCGTGGTAATGGTCGCTGGTAGCCGAAGCCGAGAGCTGAACTTGCGACCCAGAATAGTCGCAGCAATTACCAACAGAAAGATGAGCCTTAGTCACCTCGTCTATGGACGATCAATCTGAGATCGCCAGGTACCGACCAAGGATTTCGACCCTTTTGTCAGGTAACCTAGGTGCAACCTCGGCACTACAGCACAGCGCGTCCCGCTGCCCGCATTCCTCCATCCGCAAAAGAAATCCCCGCCCACGTAGACGGATGGATACATACATGGACCAATTTCTGGACACATGGCGAGATGGACACACACACAAATCGAGATATATCGTGTCGTGATGTGTACTTACATATGGGTTCAGGCAGATCAATCATTTGGGCCATAATGTCTGTGCCCGGTGCCCAGCTACCCGAATAACCCACATCTGGGTTTTTTTCTATTAAGATGATGTTACCGCCGAGCCCGCTTCCGCAAATTCCGCGGTCCGGCGCAACACTATCGACCTTAGCACACTCCCAAATGGACCTCCCACAGACACCGCAAGGACCGTGGAGCCGTGATCTTCTCGACGGCCTGGCGCCTCTGACGTATGCTGCCCCCACGCCGATCGTCACAAAGGACGAGTTGAATGCCAGAAACAGAAATGTCAAAATCTCTTGTTGGAGCTTGCTATCAGCTCTGAAGGCAGCAGGTGGCAGGGTGGGATCTCACGATCTATCCCCCCTTTCTTTGGCCTTAGATACAGGAGACGGTATTACTGTGAAACGTTCGGCTGGCGTACTGTGGCTTGAAATCTGGAACTGGTGTTGTGTAGCTGCGAGCTGAAAAGTAAGTCAGGCCTCGTTACTCGAGATGGTTGGTTCTATCTCACAAGCTGAGCAAGCCCCCTGCCGTTGCCTCCTGCCCCCCTGAAAATAAGGGATTTTACTTGTCTGGCCTCCTGCCCCCGCGTTGGGCTAAAGTAGGTACGGCGTAGTACAGCTAGACAGGTAGCTCGAGAGTTTGACATCCGATTATCATCCCCTTTGCGGCCCGCTTACGCGGTTACAATAGCGTCATCTCATCGCTTAAGAGTTGAAACGGCTTCCTCTCAAATCTTAAATGCATTCCAATGTCCCGGAAGGTAAAGCGTGAGCCTCGTTCGGCTCGTCGGATGACTAGCTTCGACTGCTGACGTAGTTGTATTAATGTGGTTATGTACGACATGTTCGGTATGACCTTGAACAGTCAAGTCCAACTCCTGGATGGGGTTGAAGGCCACCTAAAAGTTAGTATCTGCTCGGATACTCGTTCGCTATTTCATATATGTACGAGGAAAGTTTTAACTATTTGGTAGAGATGTGCAACACCTGGCAAGGAGAATTAGACGTCGCTAGCAGCGTTGTAGCGCCCTGGATTACATACTTAGATAGGTATATTTTGAGTAGGACATCACAAGTTCGTCCCTATGTACGCAGGCCAGTCATTGGAATAACCCTCTTTGGTGGATTCCGGAACTACTTGTGGCTGGACATAATAAGCATCTGCTTGCCTCACGCCAGCATTGGTAGTCTAAACATCTACAAGCTCGCCATGATATCCTAGAGCAATATTGATCACCAGATGCCTGCCGAAACACCACCCCACGTCACGATTTCTATTTTCATAGCGTTCCTTCCTGGGCGCGAATCACATGCTAGAGCAATGCAGGCTGGCACATTTAACATGTATATGGATGTTCGCTAGCGTTAGATGTTATGCATCACAGTGGTCTAACTACATGCTTTCTACAGCGAATCTAGCGCATATCCCACGACTGAGCATGTTGCTTCTGCTCCGAGCCGGCCAACTGCCAAGTCGTTGAGATGGTCAGGCCTCGGGGCATGTCCGCAGGCGGCGCAAACTTGACCTCGCCCTCGAGCACGTCACCCTTCTTGTAGGCGGTCGGCTCGTCCTTCTTGGGCTTGCACACAAGCAGCCCCTGCTTCCAGTGCGTCTCGGTACCGAAGGGACCCGTGGTGAAGGCCACGCGCTCCTTTTCGGCCGCCGGGGCCATGGTCCACTCGTCAGCCACCGAGTCCGCGTTGACGGTCTCGTTGTCCTTGCGCGAGGGGGCGAAGAAGTTGTCGAACCAGATGAGGAAGCCGTCGAGGGCGTCGATGTCGGCCGTGATCTCCAGCTTGAACTTGGACGTGAAGGTCAGGTCCTTCTCGGCCAGGGTGTAGAGGTCGAGCATCTTGAAGCCGGCGGGCTTGCCGCAGAGACCCGACTCGGGCCAGTGCAGGACGCGGACGTCGTCCCAGATGCCCGATTGCATGGCGCGCATGTCGAAGCCGTATACGTCGCGCCAGAAGTTGTAGTTGTCCATGATCCACTCGCTATCGGCGACGGGCGCGATCCACATGTTGCACGAGCCGGGCACGAGCAGGCCGTCCGGCGCCAGGTAGCGATCGCGCGCCCACAAGACCGAGTTCATCATGGCCTCGTACAACAAGCAGTAGCCCATCCACTCGCTCACAATAATATCAACTGACTGTACGGGCAAGGTAACCTCCTCAATACGACCCTTGATGAGGGTGATGGTCGACTCGAGACCGGCATGGATGACGTTCTCCCGCGCCTTGTCGATAATGTCCGAGGCATCGACGGCAAGGACCCGAGCGGCTCCAGCCTTGGCAGCGAACATGGACAGGATGCCTGTGCCACAGCCGATATCCAGAACCGTCTTGCCGGCGAAGACGTGCTTGTTGTTGTAGATGAAGTCACGGTAGGACTCGGTGCGGACAGTGTCCTTGAGCATGGTCTCGTGGATGTCTTGTCCAAGCCTGTCAGTTTGGTCACTTGACGAGAATGGTAAGGAAAACACTCACCGTTGGTAGCATACGACTCCCAGTAGTATTTGCTGGCATCCTCCGGCTTCTTCTTCTCAGCCACTGCGGTGGCGGCTTTGTCCTTCGCGGCCGCTTCAGCCTCTGCAACATCGCCCCAACGCTGGTCCAGCGTTTCCGAGACGGTGGCACGGTAGCTCTCAAACTGCGTCGTGATACGGCTGATCTCTTCCTGCAGATCGGCGTTGCGCTTCAGCAGATCGTCCACGGCGGACGACTCAGCACCCGAAGCGGGGGCATGCTCCGGCTCGAGCTCCGGGAGGTCAAACAGCCCAATGATGGCGGCATCGTCCTCCAAGACGGGCTTCAGATATTGATCATCCTCAATCATGGACTTGGTAATATCTTGCTCCGAAACAGGCAGACCTTCGTGAACCCTTTGGCGGACTAACACACGTGATTAGTTAGGTACTAATTATGGTTATAGAGGCCATGGCGAAAAATGAATACTTACTAAAGTTGACCAACTTAACACAGCCATGGAAATCGAGCCGAAGTTTTTGTCGAAGGGCCAAGAAGTCAAACTTGTGTGCCTCCTTGCAGTGGGCAAGCATGGCTACGACATCGGGGAAGACTCGGTCGTCAAGGAGGGAGATGACCTCCTGTGATTCCTCGTCTTCCTCGACATCGTTCCAGCCCTCTTCATCCTCCCTTGAGTCAGACGACTCGGAGTCGCTGATGGGGTCCTCTGCTTTGCTCGGACGGCTCATGATGAATGTGTTTGTTGGGGTTGAGTGTCAAACTGCTAGATTTGTGCAACGAGTAAACAACCAAACAATCAGTAAGTTAGGTAGTGAGGGTGTATGTGCACAACGGAGCCCGATTCAGGAAAGCAAGCAAGCGGATTGGGCCAATTCGATAAAAATCCTTTGATCGAAAAATGCCCCAAAATTTCCAAGGTTGTGATTGTTAAAAGCACAAAAGCAGTTGCAGCCCCAGCCAATAGCGAGTCAAGCTCAGTTTACTAGTGCTGCTGGTCTTGTGGAATTGACCGACACTCCGTTTACTCCTCAACAGCTCGGGTATATTTGCTGGCTATGCGGTTAAGGCATGATTTTGTTGCTATATAGATAAAGACAAGCACACACGATATTTAACTGATCTGACTCTTCAACGTCTTGGCTCCAGGTCGATATTAGAGCCGCTTGTCTAGAATCTATCAACATGTACTAGATGAACATTCAACTTTGTGTGCCTGGGGATCATTGATCGATGCGTAAGTCTGTATCAACTGTGAGTAGGTAGGTAGGTATCGACAAACATGAAACAAGATACAGCAGGAGCCCCTCATATATGACAGACAGTTTCGGACCGCAATCCATAAAAAGGGGCGCTGCATAGGAACAACTCCTGTATATTGAACTCGAGGGTATCGATGGCTTGGCTTGCAAATACCACAGCAAGCAGTTTGCTAAAGTTATGGATGCATCTCCTCTAATCCACCTCATTGTTGTCTTCGTCCTCTTCTTCTTCGTCGTCATCGTCGTCGTCGTCGCCTTCGCCATCTGACACGGTCTCCCCAAGCCCCTTGAGCCGTTTCTGCAACCACGTCGTTAGTAAAAACTACATGAACACCCTGCCAGCATTAAACTTACCTTGTATTTCTCAACCTTCTCTTCCAGATCACCAAATACCATGAGGAGGTCATCGAGCTCCGTCTGGACAGCGGCTTTCTCCTCATCCTTGGACTTCAACTGTGACTGAGTCTGAAGTGTCAATGTTAGCAAACAGTCATCATGCAGAGGAGCAGAACCGATGACTCGCCTTCTTCGTTTCGTTGTCCTTTTGTGCGATTCGCTTCTCGAACTCTGCGATCTGTTTCTCGAGTTCACCGACTCTATCCTCCGCTGTCTTGGCCTTTGCTGCGGCCGCGGTAGCCCGCGCAGTTTCAGCACTGAGCTTTGAAGTATGTGCTTCTTGTGCTGTTTTGAGGGTTGTGACATGCTCGTCTTGAGCCGATCGAAGCTCTTGGGCTTTTGCCTTGTTTGCCTAGTAGTATGTTTAGTAAATTGGAAGAAGACCGTTTTGGGCAAGGATCCTCCTACCTTCATCAGGTCAGTCTCAAAACGGCTGATGGTAGCACGGAGATCTGCCATGTCGGCCTCTGCGCGCCTCTGCGCACGAGTTGACTGCGCCTCCGCCGTTTTCTTGGTCTCCGCGATCTCGGTCTCGGCCTTCTTCTTGGCTTCAGCTAGCTCGGCTTCCGCCTTCTTCTTCTCCTCCGCCAATTCAGTTTCTGCACGCCGTTGCGCACGAGCGGTTGCAGCTTCGGCTGTTTTCTTGACATATTCGAGCTGTCGTTGAAGCTCCTCCTCCTTGGAACGGTGTTCCTCATGGATTCTATCGGTAACTTTCTGGACTTCTCGGCGCACCGTTTCTAGCTGCTTCTGATGGGCGTCTTCTTGGGACTTCAGCTGTGATTTGATTCGCCTGCATTTTGTTAGAAGCCACAAATGGAACCAGAAGAAACGAAGTCAATCACTCACTGGATCTCCTCTTCATGACCTCGCTGGAGAGCTTCGTTGATCTCCTTGATCCTTGCAAGCTCGGATGCAGATGACTCTTTCGAACGCCTATGATCCGCCTGCTCCTGTCCTAGACGCTGGTCGAAAGATGTTACATCCACCAGAGCTGATTGTAGAGCGCGCTCCTTCTCCTCGAGTTGTGCGCGGAGAGAGTCCACCAACTCACGCGAGATGCCCTTTTGCACGCCATTGGTGACAACAGAAATTTCCATACCAGGCTCCCGATCTATCCCGCGGAGGATTCGACTATAGTTGTCTTTGAAAAAGTCGACGAAGGTGGCGTCAAAATACACCTCTGGGAGGTTCCCGGAATTGTCGAGCTTCTGTGGCGTTACTTCAAAGTCTCGAATGAAAGGATGGCTGCGAAGTTTAGTCAAGACATCAATGTACTTTTCCCGTGTCATTCCTTGAAGCAGTACGTCGTGCAGTGTAGACCTAGGTATAGGCGAGTCCTTGGTCGAGAACTCATAGCAAACGCCCAAGAGCATTGCGCAAAGACCCTGCACAAGACCGCCATTAGGGGCCTGGTGTACTGCCTGAGCGATACTCTGGATATTGCTGCCTTCGCCAAGGAAGTCATTCACACTCTCCAGGTCCTCAAATAGCCAACCTAAAAGCAACATGAGATATCCGACAGTTATGCGTTCATCAACTGTTCGTTCCGAGTTTGGACGGGCAAGCCCGCTGATTAAATGGGCAGTGATAGTCTGAATGCTCGTAACGACCTCCTCGCCACTCTCAGCATCACCCTCGGTGACTGACATGGCCAGGGCCTTAGCCTCTGTATTGTCGTAGACAAGATGCAGCAGAATGATAGAGGCGAACCAATGGCGATAGGGGTCATTTGAAGTGACTTGGCTCGACGGTTGCAACAAGGTTGTTAGGACGTTGGCCGTCTCATCTTGCCCGGACGTGTGTCCTTCGATTGCTCGCCGTAGAAAGTGAAGCCTGATTTCAGGATGGTGGAAGAAATAGGCCTTGATGCATTGGCATGCCGCCAGTCGTAGGTCGAATGCTTGAAGAGCGGTGACACTAAGCGTGAGGTCTAGGAGGCCGTCTATCACATACACAACCACTGGTCCACTAGTGTTTCCGTTCTGCCCGTTCATTGGCATAGCGTCCTCTAATACAGACGGCACTCGTAGCTGTGCGAAGCTCTCTTGTAACTCAGGGTTTGCTTTGATAATGTCGGCACAGGTGGAAAGGGCCTACAACCATCTACGATTAATCATGGGACAATTAGGGACTTGGGCAAAAGTTTCTCACCTCGGCTCTTATGAGGAGCTCTGCGGTCTGAGTAAAAGCTAGTTGCAGGGCATGATATAGTACACCGTGTTGCCAGAAGGCGGCTTGGTTCTGAAGTGTTCCCACAGCCCCTTGCACGAGGAAAAGGCGCACAACAGCGAGCAGAGCGTATATGTTCCTGTTTCCCTGTTGGTGAGCCCACGATGCCATTTCCTCCCCCTCCTTTGGTGGCTGATAGCTACTCTCTAGGAGCCTAGACAGATGTGGAACATGTCCCATCTCTCGGAAGTTGGACTGGTTGGACGCGTTGAGGCGCAACAGATTCGCCAGTAGAATGAGGCAGTCTTCCACGACACGGTCACCCTCAACCAGCCCGCCTTCTGCCGCTATGATGGCAAATATGCGCTCAAATGCATCCTCGAAAACGACAACCTTTTGTATCTCGGGATCCGCAGGAGTCAGATACGTGAGTAGCGAAATGGCTTCGTTGCGAATTGCCTCGCGTCGGTCTTTCAAAACAGCAGCCAGGTTCGATATGCCCGATTTCGCCGCGAGAACACATTGCTCAGTCCTCTCGGTACGGGCCGATAATATGGCGGAAAGCAATTGCAACGAATACAGTCGGGAGTAGAAGTCGGCGGTCTCGAGGAAGCCAAGCAAAAGGGTGATGTTCTCTTGGCGCTGGGTGAACTCGTCGGCCAGCCAAAGTGCGATTTCCTCGGATGCTTCTGGGCTGTCTTGGTTTGGGTTAAAGAGCATTAGCAGGGTCTCGAGGACCACCTTGACGGTATCGACATCCTCGCCATCTTTGGATAGGCTTCCTATGAGGCTTCGCAAAGCTCCAGATGCTACAGAGGCGGGATACTCCTTCGCAAAGCTTCGTAAACCCAGGATAGCAGCGCGGCGGTCTTCGAGAAGGGTTGCTGAACTGAGACGGCCGCTGAGGATGGTGATGGTTTCGCCCACCGACTGCTTAGCAGGCGCAGTGGCGATGGAGGAGAACATGGTTTAGAACAAACCACTTGAGATGTGCTCTTCTATACGTCGAGGCCATTGGCAAATCACCTACAGCTGGGGCATGTCTCGGGTTAGACGAGGGCAAGGATGGTGAGCTAGGGAACGCGCGAATAGCCTGGTTGTCTTATAACAAGCTCTCCAGAGGTGTCTCCATGGAACAGGAGAAGGGAGTCTGGCTGCGTTAAGTATGGTTGTATGGCTTTGTAGGTACATATGTTTAAGGAGGGCCCATACATTCAATTAAGGCCAGACCACCCACATGCACTGACAGCCCGCTGGCCTGACAGCTGAGAAGACCAATCACCAATTGGTTCAAGTCGCAAGTTCGCAGCTCGATTATCGATAAGAGCTTTTTATGGGTCCGTCGCGGCGCGCCGTACGTTCTGCAGCACCAAAGCACATAGCACACTCCCTCTGAGCGCAGAGCCTTTGTTTAAGTTTCCAAGAACATACTTCTCAGGCCAAGAGGAGAGTGTCTATTCTACATCGCCGTACTCTTTTACGGCCTTCATTCGTCGAGTCGAACCTGCATCCCTTCAGTAATTATATTAGAGTATTCGACGTGCTGCGCTGGACGACAACGAGGCTCCCCGAAAGCTGACACTGACGACAGTGTCTGCGATTACCACCCCATCGTCGCAACCCCGTTCATCCCAGCGGCGCGTTACCACAGAAAGTTCAACATTTTTACCTGGCTCGAAGCACTTTAGGTAGCCAACACCGCCATCATGGGTATTCCGGCAGCTTTCCGGTGGCTTTCCACCAAATACCCCAAGATCATCTCGCCAGTGATCGAGGACAAGCCCATAGTCATGGAGGATGGCACAGTCATTCCCGTCGACACTACGAGACCCAACCCGAACGGCGAGGAGTTTGACAATCTTTATTTGGACATGAACGGCATTGTCCACCCTTGTTCGCATCCGGAGGACCGACCGGCACCCGAAGACGAGGAGGAGATGATGTTGGAAATCTTCAAGTACACTGAGCGCGTGGTGAACATGGTGCGCCCAAAGAAACTGCTGATGATTGCTATTGGTATGTTCTGGTTTCCCCGCAACAAATCACAGTCCTTACGTACTGACATTGAATAGACGGCGTTGCGCCTCGTGCCAAGATGAACCAACAGCGTTCCCGACGTTTCCGTTCCGCCCAGGAGGCCCAGGAGAAGGCAGCTGATAAAGAGGAACACTACAAGATGCTGAAAAAGCAGAATGGTGGTGTGTTGCCCCCGGAGACGCTCGAGGCCATGGCCAAGAAAGCTTTCGACTCCAACAGCATCACGCCGGGAACCCCGTTTATGGATATCCTGGCCGGCAGCTTGAGATACTGGTGTGCTTATAAGCTGAACACCGACGCTGGCTGGGCCAATATGAAAGTCATCATTTCCGATGCTTCCATCCCCGGTGAGGGTGAGCACAAGATCATGAACTTTGTCCGTTCTCAACGTGCTTCGCCGGATCATGACCCAAATACACGACACGTGATTTATGGCTTGGATGCCGATCTTATTATGTTGGCATTAGCCACCCACGAACCCCATTTCCGCGTTCTCCGTGAAGATGTCTTCGCCCAAGAGGGCCGGGTTAGGACCTGCAAGATCTGCAGTCAGCCAGGACACGATGCTGCCCAGTGCCGCGGCGAAGCGAAGAAGAAGGACGATGAGAAGGACAAGGAGATGCCCTTGAAGCCTTTCATCTGGTTGCACGTTCCCGTTCTTCGCGAGTACCTTGCGGTAGAGCTCCACGTGCCGGGATTGCCTTTCCGTTGGGATCTCGAGCGGGCTATCGATGATTGGGTATTCATGTGCTTCTTCGTTGGCAACGATTTCCTGCCCCATCTCCCTGCCCTCGAAATTCGCGAGAACAGCATCGACACTTTGAGCGCCATCTGGAGAGACAACCTTCCGGTCATGGGAGGCTACATGACTAAGGATGGTGATGTTGACCTTGAGAAGGCGCAATTCATCCTGAATGGACTGGCTAAACAAGAGGACGCCATTTTCAAGCGCCGAAGAGAAGGTGAGGAAAGGCGAGAGGCCAACGCAAAAAGGCGAAGACTCAATGACGAGAGGAATGGCCGTTTCAACAACCAGAATCGCAATGGCACCGCGGGAATCCCTGCTTCTCTGTCTAATACATTAACGCACGATATGGTCATGAACCGTAGTGCTGTCCAGGATGCGAATGCGGCGAACAAAAGCGCCGCCGCTGTTCTGAAGAGCCAAATCCAAGGACTTATGCCCAAGGAAGCGGCACAGGATGGAGCGGAGAACCAGGAGTCGCCCTCTGCCCTTGGTAAGCGAAAGGCTGAGATGATCGAGAATGACTCAGCGAGTACTCCAGGCAGTGAGCCTCAAACCGAGACGCCTCCTGCCAAACCTGACCCGTCTGAGGATACTGTCAAGCTTTGGGAAGACGGATATGCCGACAGATACTACGAACAAAAGTTCCATGCTGATCCGAAAGATATCGAATTCCGACACAGCGTGGCTCGCGCATACGTCGAAGGGCTGGCATGGGTTCTCAAATACTATTTCCAGGGCTGCGCAAGCTGGGAATGGTACTACCCTTACCACTACGCCCCCTTTGCTCAAGATTTCGTCGACATTGTTAAGACGAAGATTGATTTCAAAAAGGGCAGAACTTCGAAGCCCTTTGAGCAATTGCTCAGTGTCCAACCTGCTGCGTCAAAACATGTGCTTCCCGAAGTCTTCCATGATCTCATGACTGACCCGGAAAGCGACATCATTGATTTCTACCCCGAAGAGTTTGAGATTGATCTCAATGGCAAGAAAATGGCATGGCAAGGCGTCGCGCTGCTACCTTTCATTGATATGCCTCGCCTTCTTGAAGCGGCCGAAAAGAAGTATCCCTTGCTAAGCCCCGATGACCGAGCTAGAAACGAGCCAGGAAAGGATGTGCTTCTGCTCTCTGAGGCCAATCAAGAACTGTATGACGATGTCATCAGCAACTTCTACTCCAAGAAACAAGGCGACCCTATATACAAGCTGGACCCGCGAGCCAGCCAGGGTTTATCAGGAGTCATCGAGAAAATGCCAGAGTATCTCCCGCATTGCGCCCTGGAGTATCCGCTGGAACGCAAGGCATTCCCTGACGTCGATGATGACCGGTCTTTAACGTAGGTATTGTCCATCCATTCCTGCACAGTACACCCGGCTAACCTATCAATATTACAGTGTCCATTATGAAATGCCCAAGAGTAGTAACACGCATAAATCAATGCTGTTACCTGGGGCAAAACTCCCGACCCCTGCTCTGAACAACAGCGACATCGAGGAATTGAAGGGTAAGATGCGGAACTCGGGCCGCAGCCATGGTGGTGCCCCTCTAGGCCGGGGAGGCTACGGCGGCAACCGAGGGCGCATGAACTATGGCCCTGATTCCCGCGGCGGCCGCCAAGATCGTCCACGTAACAATGGCTATGGTAATGGCCATGGTCATCAGCAACATGGATCAAATCCGTTCCCAGCACCACCACCGGGATGGGTGCCACCAGGATGGATCCCGCCTCCTCCAGGACAGGCCGGGTTCGGGGCTGGACTGCCGCCTCCGCCGCCGGGTGCCTATGGTAACAACTACCAGCAGCCGCAAGGGGGCCAGCACGGCTACCAGGGCGGCTACCAGGCACAGGCGCCTCCTCCGAGTTATGGTGGATACAACCAACCACCTCCTGGACGGGATCAGTATGGCAGGGGCGGAGGCGGCAGCGGCCAAAGGCAGTATGACCAAGGCCGAGGCCGAGGTGGAGGGGGCGGCTATAGAGGTGGAAGGGGTTATAGAGGATGAACTGGCTTGCTGTGCAATGTTTCTAGGTTTGCGGAATAGCTGGTAGAAGAACAGCGACTATAATATAAATGCAAGTATCCCGGTTCATTGGCTGTTTGCTCCAAACTGGTTGATCCACGCATGATCCATTCCATCCATTCCATCGGAGCTTGTCCAGATGTTTGTTCACCGCCTCTAACTTCGATGCGCTGATACACAAGAGCCATGTTGCTTTTAATTTTGGTAATTACCTAAGCGATCACCTTTCACTATTCATATTGTAAACTTCATTGTAATGCCTATGCCATTCTTTAGATAACTATTTACACATGGCTACTAAATGCAACATGGAGCCTTAAGGCACTTGAACGGTGAGGTATGCAGTAGGGACGGGAGGTAGGTATTGGAACACCATGAGGAGGCTAGCTGGCTAGCTGGCTACAGGTACCTAGAAAGCGGTTCTTTCCCATGTGGGTAACCTTTTTTAGAGTCCAGTCAGTTCAATGGCCCCTGTGGGATGCCTGGTTAGCGGCTGGGAGAACCTTGACGAGCACGCAAGGAATGTTGCAATGTTGCGCCATGTGGCCATTACAGTTTATTCAGGTCCAACAGAGCGTAACATCGTGTGGCTTTGGTTTCTTCTTCCATCTTGAATCGGGTAGAATCAAAGGACCCCCGGTAATGTGCCTCTGTAGCTCTTGTGTTTCATGCTATATTAATCCATCCCCAGAAGGCCCAAAAGCAAAGCAAAACAATGTAAAGTAAAGACGACGACGACGGTCACTAAAATATTTTGCCCAACAAGAACAATAAACCATGTCGGTTAGGCTCTGATGCAATTTGAAGCGCCCCCTACTCTCTGCCCATACTAATGAAGCACCTGGGTAGAATGGCACCGATGAGGCCTGCACTGGCTCCTCAGTGCACCGAAACCCCCGTGCCAGCAGTGCAGGGACTACCTACCCCGCTGGTCGTAGCAAAAGACGTCTGGGTAGCGATCGCCATGACGCTAGCCTGATAACCGAAGCAGACCGTTTTTCCTTCATCTTGCAATGCCCAAGTAGATACGATACTAGCTCAAGAGTTGATATATGTTACCTCATTGTACAGAGCGTACATACTTAGTATTGTACTCGAGAGAAATAATGGGAAAGAGAAACAGGAAGAATACCATTAGGTAGGTAAAGAAGAAGAAGAAAAAGAAAGAAAAAAGCAACACATCAGGGCTTCAAGACCCCCGGTAGGTTACTGACTTGTTCCTCGTCGACGGAAAGTGCTTCCGCGGTCGTCAGGAGTCAAATCAAACAAAAAAGCAGCCAAAATTGCCAGTGGGCACATAACTTACATTTGGTGTCACTTTTCTTCAACGCATGCACGGCTCATTGGCGTAAATGCTCAGTCCCCCCCGCACGCCACGACCTCTAATCCTCCTTCAGGCTGGGAACCAGGATTAGGGGAGCTCCTCACTGGGAAATTCCCAAGCAGCAAGCAAACCTGATCGATTGATTCATCAATAGTTGATCAAATCGAGGTATCGGGGCCGCGTTCGTTCCAAGAGGCCAGCTTTCGCCAGTTCTCTCACCAGTTCTCCATATCGTGCCTACCTAGCCTGCCTAGCCGTATGTACTGCTAGCCTACTTGTAGTAGTAGCCTCTTAGCCTCTTGCCTGCCGGACTCACTCTACAATACAGTACTACCATCTACCCTTGACCCTTAGCTTAGGGCGTTTGGGACCGCGACGGATCTTCCCTTTTCGTCACTCCCATGCCCGAGAACCCAACCCGGCACTCTATCAGATCACTATCACAGGGTCTGCCGAGCTGCAACACCATACCAATCAATATACCCACCCAACCTTCATCCATGCACACTACTAGTAATAGACAACTGCTCCCAGTCGCAAACAAGATCCCCGAGCCACAAACTCTTCAATCTTCGTCTTGGAACTGACTTGTCACTCGGCGCATTCTTGTCACTCAGCTTATTTAACTTACCCGAACCACCAACTCCGGCAGCTATCCGCCGAATCAGGTCCGCGCGCACTCACGAGATCCCAACCACCACCGCAAGCACACCGGCGCGAGGCACCTCCCGAGCTCCTACTGGTCGTAAAGTCCCGAGACACGACATCCTATCGTTTGCGACGAGTCTTTGAAATCCCCCTCTGGCCAACACTTCCGCTTGTATATGGCACCGTCACCATGACGAGTGGCTTCTCGATTTCGAGCCTACGGTTTACAAGATGAATGGCGATGCGGGCCTCGTGGGCTGCTTGGTCGAAAGACTTACTACCAGGGTACACTATACCCTAACTCCTTTTCTTTGCCACCAGCAACATGGCGGCAACACGCGCTGTGGCTGTTGCGTTCCAGCTGAGGGCCTGGCCAAGATATTGTTCGCCTTGCTAATGTAGCTTCCTGCCAGCTCCCACACCGTACCGGCACCCAAGCCCAGGACCTACGACAGGACGAGATCGCCGTCATTACTCGCCAAACATTGATCAAGATTAGCTCTTCGTCGGTAGCAGTCGTGCTGGACTCCCTTGTGACGCTTTTGGAAGAACTGGGTCGCCCTTATAAGAGTTTTGTGTCCCACCCAACCCACATACTTCTATCTGAGCTATACGTGTTAGCATTGGCCGCCGACTGTTGCCGTGCAAACTGGAAGGAGCAGCAAGACGGAGGGAACGCCGGAATAGACGCGGCATTCCAAAATGGCCGGCCATCTTCCACCACTATCAACCTACAGCGCCTCGATAATACCCTTGTCACGAGGATATTGGACCACTTCAAGCATATGCTAGAGCCGCTGCCCGACGGATATGTGCTTCCTACGCGATCGATATTAGACGAGGAGACTGCGAAGGAGGTTTTGGGCCCGAGGTACGGAGAGCCTGTTTCTCGAGGTGCGTCCTCGAGCAGCTCGGATGAACACGTCGAAGGCCACAGCGCCAGCACCCTGCAACCACACGATATCGAACCACACGTAAGGTCAATTTGTGAATTTCTGACCGCATCAAGCTGGCTCGCGGCGTTCGAATACTTCAGGACCGTGATTTATACAGTTCGCGCGGCGGTACCGGTCCAAGCTGGTGCGCCGCAGCCGCCAACTTTGGCTGAGGATGAGAAATTTTCTCTCGTGATACTGCGCCTGCTCTCATACGCTTGGCTTGATAGCCAGAAGCTAGGGCAGGTCATCCAGGAACTGTGCTCCAGCTTCCTACATTTCCGAAAGTCTTTCCAGAGCACCATTGCGATCGTCACTCCGCTTATGATTATACGATGGCTCGATCGGTATCCTCAGGAGTTTGTCAGGTTACACAATCAGCGTAGGAGGCTGGACGGTGGTGCTGATACGCTTTTCGACATGACGCAGACCATCACAGACAGCACCAGAAGAAAAACGATGCTGCAGCCCTTGCAAATGATGCTGCTCTTCCTTGTACCCGAAGTTTTTGAAGTTGCCAGTAACTTGCGGGAAGCCAAAAGTGGCAGCATGTCCAAGAAAGTGCAATTCTTGGATAACCTAAGAAAACAGCTAAGAAACCAAAACGAAACCGCGGGGTATTGCCTGGTCTGCCTCTTGCGTGCAGCCCGTCATTTCGACGATGATAGCGATGCCGCTTTTGTCAGCTTTGCCATGGACGTCCAGGATGAAGTACGAGATGCCGTTTTTCGCAGATACTCCCCGAGCTTAGATGGTAGCGGATTCGATCAGGATCTGATAACAGCCGCTCTGATCAGTCTCACTCATCTCAACTTTGATGGCTCCATTGAGTCTTTAGTCCAGGCGTGTCTGCACGCGTCTGCTCCCCAGGTGTTCAAAACTGCCCTGATACAAGCATGCTCTTATTTTGCGCGACTGCGGCAAGCTGAACAGTATCGCCCTCTTTTCCATGAAGTCGCAGGTTTCATACAAGAGCAAATGAAGGTAAATGATTGTTCTAGCCCCTTGAAAATCTGCAGCACCGTTCTAATTCAACCAGACCATGCTTGCCGTGTCAACAGACATGTACCTTGGTGATCATACCTCGCAGCGCAAGGCCTCGGAGACCAGCGCCTCCAACACGGCTATGATTTGCACCATCCTCAAATTCCTGGATGCGTCACCAACAACTCTTTTCGACAACGCACCTGTTGACAGCACCGATAAATTTTACGAGGACAACTTTGAAGCATTCATATCCTGCTTGGTGTCAGCGAACGACCAGGTTAGATCACTGTCTAGCGCGATGGCGCATCGCCTCTTGGCACCGGATGGCATCTTGGCCTCCCTACGCAAGACCAAAAGGCTCGAGACTCAGGGGTTCAAAATCAAATTTTGGAAACTTACGTAAGTAACCTGCATCTATGGCTAAGTATTGGGATATTGACAATTTATTAGCTCGCTCTCTCTTATGTCCATGTGCATCAAGTACATGCAACAAAGCGACAGTACAGTTTTGGAATCGATCCACGGCTACCTTGAATCCCGGTTGTTATTGTTAACAAATATCAAAGTAAGTACTTGACAATCAGCTTGAAGGTAGTGATGTACTCATTCCGTCCCATAGGAGCTATCGGAAGTGACAGAGGAGATTCCTGAGAGGACGACAGTGACCGCGAAGTTGGAGACGCTATTTCTCGTCTCTCTAAACTCCGCAGATATTGAGACATGCCAGCTTGTCACATCGTGCATCGGTCTGTTCAATGACGAATGTAAAATCGTTGATTCGGCTTCGGAAAGCACAAAAGCAATGGTGCCCTTGTTGCGGAACAGCGACGTGTTCGCCGAAATAGCTTCCCGTGCCTTTAGGTTTACCGGCGTCGTTGCTTTTCAAAAGCGAGTACGAAACCTGCTCCGTCGTATGCAATGTCCGAGCATGGGCATTTTGGAGGCTTGGGAGATTGCATTCGACAGATGGATGTATCTCTCTAAAGACGTTTCGACAACCCCTATCGACAGTGTAGATGACCGGTCTCTGACGGAATGGCGTAATTACTCAGGATTCCTTGCTTCACTTGGCGGAATTTGCATAGCCGACCAAGCTTACAACCTTGAGGAACCTGCAGTCGGAGGATTGCGTTGGATCGATCGACTGTCATCAGAAAATTTCGAGGAGACTTTGCTAAGTCGCTATCTGCGCCTCGGTATTCAACTCCTTGCTTGCAGCAACGTGCGTGTGAGGGAGTCAATGAGAGAGGTTCTGTCTGTTGAGATATCCCCCAACCTCTATCAGCCTCTGTTCAAGGCTTTGGAATCCGAACTCGAGGTTTTGTTCACTGGAGCTCTCGAAACAGCTGGTAAAAGCCAGGATGGTGAGATCATCTTTGCGGAGCAGACCTCATCTTTGTTGAAAGTACTCGTTGAACGCCTAGAGACGCCCTCCGACCTCGGTGCAGCAGCATCAGTACACCTAGGATCGTTGACCTTGAGCTTTGCTAAATTCTTAGATAGCGCCCCTGACAATATCGGCTGCATGAGAGTCAAGATCAAGGTCTGCCAACTTTGCGAAGTGGTGACACGGAAGAAGGAGCATTTGAACTTACGCGACGATGTGCGAATCCGCAACCAGCTCCTGGAAATTATTTTTGGGTGGATCGCGCGCCCTCGCTCGCCCCGCGAGGGAGGTTACGGAGGCGTTCGCCAAGACGAAATAACGCGTATTCAGAGAGACCTTGACAGAGCATGTCTTCGTTCCCTTGCGGAACTAACATTCCGCCTTCCCCTACAGCCAGGAGATGGGCAAAACGATGCCGGGACGAGCGAGTTGAAGTCGCAAATGTTCCACACCTACTTCAACCGGTTCCTGTCTCTCCTCAATTACGAGCCAATGGATATCCATCGAGGCGATATGCTGATACCTTCGACTAACCGTGACGAGTCGACGTCCTCGGGAGACCTCGCAATTACCATTCTGTCTAATCTACTCAGTGCTAACATTGACGTCGGGCTTAAGCATTCGCTTAGCATCGGATACCATGAGAATGTCGAGATCCGCACTGCTTTTGTCAAAGTCCTCTATAACATTCTGGTCCAAGGAACCGAATTCAGCAACCTATCAGATGCTGCTGTCAGTGAGAGGTACGAGGAGCTGCTGGACATCCTGACTCACGACTTGCACCTTGCGGTCGCCATTAGCACTGTCTGCCCCAGCAGCGAAGTTGATGAGCTGACGATATCCTTGCTTAACATCTTTGAGACTCGTGGACTTACCTTTGAGCTCATGGAGGCACTCATCAAACAAGAGATTGAAGAAACCGAGAACGAGTCGGAGATCTTGCGTCGAAACTGCGTTGCAACCAAGATACTCTCCGTCTACGCCAAATGGAAAGGCGCCGAGTACTTACGCGCAACTCTCCAAAAGGTTGTTGAGCGTCTCATGTTGACCTCGAAAGATCTTGATCTCGAACTAGACCCTGCGAGAATTCACTCACAGGAAGAGGTGCAGAAGAATGCACTGCAATTGCGAATCGTCGCCAAGGTCTTCATTGACGATATTAGGGCCTCTTCAGCCACCATTCCGGCATCTTTCAGGAAGATCTGCAGTATCGTACGTTTTGTCGTCCCTTTTCTTTATCCCATAAATCAACTCTAATGCTCTCCCGCAGATCTCAGCCGCCGTCATGACCAGATTCCCCGAGGCTAAGTACACGGCAGTTGGTGCATTTATATTTCTGAGGTTCTTTTGCCCTGCTATTGTGGCCCCTGAAGCCGAAGGGCTAGTAAGTGTTGCACCGTCTAAAGAGATGCGGCGCGGATTGCTCTTGATCGCCAAAGTCATTCAGAACTTGGCGAACAACGTTTTATTTGGCGCGAAAGAACCATATATGTACCCCCTCAACGACTTCCTCGCGCAAAACATTTACCGCGTGACTCAATTCCTTCGAGAGATATCAGTTAGTCGCTTGCCCCCAACCTCTTCATCTCATTACCATACTGACTTGTCTTAGATCCCACCCGATGCTGATACCCTGGAAACCCCTTCTCCGGAGACTGAGACTTTTGATTTTGGTTCATGCGTCGCGCTTCACAGGTTTCTCTATGACCACTGGGATCAAGTCCGGCAGAAGCTTATGACGCAAACAAGAAGAGACTTTGTACGGTCTCCAAATGAGCTGGCTCGTGGGCGGTCACCAGCTATAGAACCCCTGCGCAACCTTGTCACGACCCTAGGCCCTCCTCCGCTCGCTGTCACTTGGAATCGTCCTCAGATCTCAGCCAACGCTCCACTAGCATACTCCAGGTTTCAACACTTCATGCTTCGCAATGCTTTCCGTAGCACCGAGTCATTCATGACTTCACGAGCAGTTTACGATGGCGGCGAAAGTAAGGATGGTCTATCGATCATTTGTGTGATTCTCCGGCATATCGACTCCGACTCTATCGACTTCGATACACTTATATACTGCTACCTGAAGATAGCAAGTCGCTTGTGGCATCGGCCGTTTGGTCTGCTTATCGATGCAACCTGCTACAACGGACAAAACGAGCCTCAAGACGATCTGTTCAAGAAGCTTGAGCTCCTGAGCCCGACTGAGATTTCCCGTTCGCTATCCAGAATCTACGTTTACAACATGAATAGCGCGTTTAGGAAATGCCTTCGCCGTATACTCCGCCTGGCCACAAAGAACGAAGCAAGCATATTCAACCCAGGCAACGTCGATTACCACCTGATTGGGAGTCTTCAAGATCTCCAGTCACATTTCCACCTTAGCCAACTGCATCTTCCGAAAGAGACCATCAGCGTCGTAACGGATACCAGATACGTATTCCAATCCATAACTCGGTTATCCAAAACCCGGGGCCAGATCGAAGTCATCATCAAAGTTGGCAGTCAATTTGTCCAAGTAACGACGACGAAAAAGCAAGAGGTTCACCCAGGCTTCCGACTCCACGCTACCGTCAATGACATCTTCAGGTTGGGCGAAGTGGAAGAAGCTCCGACGTCCATCCCGACCGATGACGACTCCGCATTCGGTCTGCGCGCAGACAATGGCAAGATAGTCATGTACTTTCAGAGTTCCAAGAAATCGGAAGTTCTGCAGGCCGTTCGCAGCGCCAAAGCCAAGTACGGCAAAGATACGAGGACGTTGAAGTCCTACGAAAGACTAATTAGACCACAAGACGTTCCCGGAACTCTACTCAATCTGGCGCTCACAAATCTTGCTGCCACGGATCCCATTCTACGACTTTCCTCATACAACTTACTCGGTGCCCTTTGCAGAGCCTTCAAATTCAAGGCCGCCTCGAAGTTTATGTGTATCCGAGATATCGCTGTTCCTCTTGATCCGACTCAATTCATCGTCAACATTAGCAAGCATTTGGCTCAAGAAGAGCCTCAGCTGACATCGGACTTCCTCAATGAGTTCTTTGTCGGCTGGGAAAGTTTCTCGGACGAACAGAAGCCATTGAGTTTGGCATACATGGCACCCTGGCTACCGAGTCTTCGAACCTCGCTGCTTGGAGACGAGGTTGACAGCGAGAAGGGCAAGGAGAGGATCGCTGTGATATTCCGCAAACTCATTGATGTGACCATTACGGACCCTACTCTCAATCTGACCCTGGAGCACACTGTATGGCCGAACATATACAAGGACGAAACACTGCTCGACATATTCCTTGAAGAAGTGCTGAAAGCAGCTTTGGCACTCGGTATGCATGATGAACAAACCCAGTGTCTGACATCTATCATCACGGCGATGGGCACCATAACGCTCCGGGGCAAGATTATTTCACGTTTGCGAAAGGCCCTCAACAGGTCATCCCAGCGACCCACCAAGTATATGCCGGACAACGCTGTCTGGCCCGAGATCTGTACCCTGCTCCAGTTCTGTTTGTCGCTGTCGTTTGATTGCGGCGTCCAGTCTCAGCTTTACCTGCCCGAGATCTTCCACGTTGTCACCATGCTCGCCAACACAGGCCCCTCGGATGTTCGCATCCTTGTGCACAGGCTTCTCATCAATTCTATACACGCCGCCTGCACCTCGTTTAACCTAGAAGAAGCGAAACTGTCAAAACTGCGTGGGGCTCTCGACACTCTGTCGGAACCGAGAAACGACATCTTCTCACCCCCGGTGTTTACTCGAGATGGCGCCTCCATCTCCACGAACCAGGAGACTGGGCAGACTCTTGGCGGTACGGAGAGTCTGGCGGCCCTTCTCTTTGACATTTGCTCGACTGCGGCCCCATCTGTGGACATGGCCAATGCGTGGCGATCGAGGTGGATGAGTCTGGTGGCCAGCACCGCGTTCCAGAACAACCCCGCGGTCCAACCAAGAGCTTTCACTGTTATGGGTTGCCTGGCCAGGGAAGAAGTCGACGATGATCTTCTTTATCAGGTCCTTGTCGCCCTTCGAAGCGCGGTGGGTCGATTTGGCGAAGACAACAATGAGATGCTCATTGCCATCGTAACTTCCCTGTCGAAGATGATGGGCAAGTTGCTGACGACATCTCGATACGGGTTGCAATTGTTCTGGCTGGCAATTTCTCTACTTCGCCTGGTCCCTCCGAGTCTATTCAATTGTGCGGCCACCTTTCTCGAGGCGGTACTCACCAACATTGCATCGTCAGGGGAAGTACGTAACGGGAAGATGGCGCATATCCTGATCCAGGGCCGCGCCCAATTAGAAGACGCTGCCCTGCCACTGGATGACTTGTACGGCATCCACTTCACAGTTGATAACTTCCACTTTGCTGTTGGCGCATGCCTTATTCGAGGGCTGACAGACACCATGACCAAGGGGACTGCCCTTCGGGTCCTCTCGACCCTCTTGGAGATGAGCAATCCTGTGGTGGGCCGACCCGAACAAGTGCCGTCGGATATGCTCGCATCTCCATACTTTGCCCTCGTGCAGTCGCGGACAGTAGGGGCGGAAGAACTCAAGGAAACATTGTGGCAATCAGGCATTAACCCCATGACGGTGATGACGATGCCGCAGGTGCGGACTAATCCGGGAATTCCCATGGTGAAGGACAAGGAGTTGCTATTGAACACGGCTATTGCACTTGTGGACTTCCAGTATCTGCAAGATTCCGTACAGCACCGGACCCTCATGTGGTTGAACGAACTAACTACGATACGGCCTGCTGTCGTCGCTCATCTGTAAGTTTGATACCGTCGCGACTCCTTGTAGGAAAGGAGAGAAGGAGACAGAAAGGGCTAATGATCTGTTTGCAATATCTAGGAGCTTCCCCATCGTACAGATACTCGATGATATTCTACTGCACTGCCAGAATTCGACGACGCTCGAAGCCGCCCACACATTACTCCAAGCCATGACGTCAGACCACAACATCTCGGCGGCGATGGAGACGAGCGGGGTTCTCAACGAGATGCTCGAGGAAGTGGGCTTTGGGGGCCTCTGGAGATCGTGCTCGTTCAGCCAAAGCCAGGAACCCGACAAGCAGTGCTTTGCTCTGACGGAGAAGCTCATCGAGGTAAGCCTGGAGATTTAAGGGGCCACCCTATTTGCAATGGTATAGACTAACAGGCGCAACTACACAGCTCATCATCATTTAAGATGCACAAACAATAGGGTTCAGCGCCAGAAACGGAAGGGGTGGTATGGGCTTAGGGGATGTTGAATGAGCAGACGAGTCCATGCCGAAGATTTATGGGGTTTTGGATCTACATATCTACCTTGGTGGTAGGTAGAGTTGGAGAACATCTTGGGCAAGATATAGTCCAGGTTAGTTGAACATAGCGAGCGCGAGGTGTAAATGCATTACGTGATTCAATTGCTTGCCATGATGCAATAAGAATCGTGCACTAATCCTCGATGAAATTTCTTCTTGATCAGATTGTCTGCCGTTATGTCGAAAAGCAAAACATTCGTAGAACATACACCTTGATGGCCACCAAGCAATCGCCAAGCCGGAAAGGCAAGCACGACCAAGAGTCTAGCGAAAAAAAGCCAACATGGCTTGGCATTCCCACCACAAAGGCTTGTCCTCTTGCGACTTTGGCGACTTTGGCGACTTTTTCGACGTTGACGGCACTTCGCACTTTGCACTTCGCGGGTCTAGGATAGAGTTCGTCATCCGAAGGAAGATATAGGCCAGTCGCCAGTGCCTATATTGTCTCGCACCGCACGACCGTACTGTACCGTCCCAACGCGTCGTATGATTCGCAATGAACAACGTGTCGAGAGTAGATATTTCGCGCAACGAGTTTGAACAGTCTACGGTCTATACCCAGCCAGCCAGCCCCATTCGCCTCGCCAAGCAGCTGCATGTCTATCAAGGTACTCAAACCTGGGAGGGCAGCCAATGTGAGTGCCTGCCGGTTCCACCCTGAGAGGACCGAACTGTGGTGCGCCAAGCGAGCAGCTCCGTAAACGCCAAGCGATACCATCGCAAACCGACATGGGGGCTGATGGACGATAATCGGGAGGATAATAAATACCCAGAGACATACGGGCTGGCCGTTGCCATCCGATCGTTGTTCTGTTCCATTGACTAGTAGCACATTATCCAACGGCGCACGGCGGCTAAGTAATCACTAATTTCAACGGTCTTCACTTCGACAAAACTCAAAATGGCCTCTTGTACGCGGAAAACCAGCGTGTGGATGCGAGTCGTACTCGCGTCGCTTCTCCTGTTGGGAGACGCCTCGGCAACCCAGATGGCACCGCATGCTCGTCGACAGCAGCAAACAACGGCGGCGCCGTCCACCTCGACGGCCGCATCTCCCAAACCCACAGCCATATCGGATTGTCATAACCACGGCGCCACCGTGTAAGCAAACCAACATTGGCCCCCTATCTTGAATGAGCCATGGCGTCAGGGTTAGAGAGACTGACCCGTTTAGGTTCTGCATGTTTGGTACGGCCGAGTACCAGATCCTCGGACAAGCATCGGCAACGACGCCCCCGCCGCCGGCTTATACGGACTGCCACAGCCATGGAGCAGATATGTAAAGCAGATTCCGTTCCTCTCCCAGCTACCGGACTGTGTGACTAACTAGACGGGAAAAGGTTCTGCGTTGGCCCCGATGGCAGTGATGTCGAGATTGCCCCAGAAGGTGGCGCGCAAAAGTCTGGCGGAGAGCCAACAGGCGATCACGGCCACGATCATAGTCATGGGGAAGGTGACGCATCTTCAGGTCTGGCGGGTGTTAACTGTCATTTCCACGCCGGCGTCGAGTATGTCTTTCCCCTTCTCTCCCTCTCCTTTCCTGTAAGTACCTCCTCGCTAACCGGGATATTCTAGGCATTGTGTGGGTGCCGGCCAATCGGAAGGCGGAGCGTCAGCAGTGTCGTGTGGTCGACGAGACCGAGACTACAACATCCCGCTCCGGGTAGGACTCCTTTTCGTGGTCCTCGCCACCAGTTTCCTGGGCGCCGCCATTCCCATCTTTCTTACCCCTATCCTGCCGGGAAAGCTCAGCGTCATCTTCACAATTCTGAAGCAATTTGGCACGGGTGTCATCATCTCCACTGCCTTTGTCCACGTACGTCAAGCCCCTACTCTCTCCCTGTTTTCCTAGGGTCTACGCTGACGCTTTCTCAACCGACAGCTCTTCACTCACGCCTCGCTCATGTTCGGCAACGAATGTCTCAAGGACCAAATCAAATTCGAGGGTACGACGGCCGCCGTCGTGATGGCTGGGCTTGTCGTCTCGTTCTTCGTGGACTATGGCTGCCACCGCCTTGCCAAGAGTCTGGCTGGAGCCAACAAGACGGCGGCCAGTGCGAAACTCAATGACGATATGGTGAGCGTCTTGATCCTCGAGGCTGGTATCATCTTCCATTCGATATGTAAGTCACAATCTTCCGTCTCTGGCTTATGTTATGTCAATGAGTATAGCATACTGACTGGTATATGCAGTAATCGGTCTCACTCTTGTCGTCGCCGGCGACTCTTTCTTCATTACCCTCTTCATTGTGATCCTCTTCCACCAGATGTTCGAGGGCATCGCGCTGGGAACCCGTATCGCCACGCTACGACAGCACACGCAATCCTCCGTAACGAACGTATCGCAACTCCCGTCCGTCGAGCCCAAGACGGCCGGCAGCTCCGATATGGGCAGCCACTGCACCCCGTCCCTAGAGATGACCGAGTCGTCGGAGCCCATCAGCCTGTGGAAGAAGCTGCTCATGGCCGCCATCTTCGGCATCACGACGCCCATCGGCATGGCCATCGGCATCGGCGTCCTCCAGAGCTTCAACGGCCAGGACCCCTCCACCCTCCTCGCCATCGGCACCCTCGACGCCCTGTCGGCCGGCATCCTGCTCTGGGTCGGCCTCGTCGAGATGTGGGCGCGGGACTGGATCTTTGGGGGCGGCGAGCTCGTTGACGCTGGCGCCGTGTTGACGATGTGCGCTTCGGTGGGTCTCCTTGCGGGTATGGCGCTTATGAGCTTCTTGGGGAAGTGGGCGTAATGATTTGGAGACGACTCTCTTGGACGGCAGTCATCGTGCCTGGCATTCGCGAAAGTATGGGAACATCTTACGTGGGCGATTCACCCCTGCAAACGGGTAGTAGCCCTGGTCCAATTAAAGGGTTAGGAAACACCCCCCTAAAAGGAGGCGGGATACCAAACCCGACTCGCTTTTGTCCATTATATATATATATATATATATATATATCATAACCAGAATTTGGAAAAATGTATGCTCCATTTGCTGGGTTCATCTGCTATCAATTGGCTGAAGCCGTTGACGAAAACAAGTGTTGTACTTTCTGTTCTTTCGTCTTGAGTGTTCCCAGAACCAGCGAGTCAATAAAACGGTGACTTGGTCACCTTGATGTGTAGGCCGCACCAGCTTCCGTTAGCAATGAGAGGCCCTTTCTCTCTGGCGACCTATGCATACGTATGCATAGATACTCCATCATTGTATCTACGCAATTCTAACAGTATTTATGCCTGGGTGTGGACGAGACTGAACTCCCTACGATTGACCACTTGACTCTCCATCTTATAATACTAAAGCACGATATGGTAGTCTAATTCATAGGATTTGGCGAGTTGGCCCTATTCAGGAGAGATCATGTAGCTGGGCGCAAATAGCACAAATGTACGTTCTAGACGAGTGAAGGCCAGGTACTAAGATCCGGTTGCTCATATATCTTGCTGCTCTTATAATCAAAACAGGCCAGCTTTGCTTGGTTCATCATGCCTGAGATTTTCGTATCAATTTCCCATTGTGAAAGCACCAGTGCAGACAAGAAGAAAAAAGGAAGGCATTCCCACCAACTCAACATGGTATCTTTCTTCTCTCTAGGCATCTGCTATTGAGGAGAATTGTTCATCTATGAACATCTCCTCACCTATTCGAGATTCCTCGAGTAGCTTGCTAGCCGTTATGCCCTCGAACCACTGTCCTTCGCTGAACTGATATCCTTCGACGCAAACGTTGCCTTCGAGCTACCTTCATCCGCTCTGACTTTTGAGGGCCCAACCCCTGAATTTGCCAACTGAACACCTGCCAACTGCCGTCCGCCTGCCAATTGATTCCCTCCTGCCAGTTGATTCCCTCCCGCCAGTTGATGTCCTCCCGCCAGTTGATTCCCTCCCGCCAGTTGATTCCCTCCCGCCAGTTGATTCCCTCCCGCCAGTTGATTCCCTCCCGCCAGCTGTTGTCCTCCTGCCAGCTGCCGTCCGCCTGCCAATTGATGTCCTCCTGCCAGTTGTCCTGAGCTCGCCAGTTGTCCTCCACCCGCCAGCTCTCCCTCGCCAATCAACTGTCCTTCGGCAGCCATCACCCTGCCCTTATTTTGACTATTTTCCGAAGCCGACATTTTTTTCGTGTAGGGGCTCTCTTGACTTGTGCAGTGTCGAGAATCCATGGGGCATCGTCACTTTATTAACGACGTATATTAGTGGCTGGTAAATCGAAAAACAGGGAAGTAGAGTAACATTGAGCTTGTCTTAGCACATTGCTACAATGTCACCACCACTTCAAAACCGGCCTGTCCTTGGAACACGCCTAGCCCGCGAAATCGATATGCTCGCGTCATGCCGTCCCCTTAAAGCCGTCCAGCCGGCCGAGACTTTACAGTACCTCCCAAACCCGTTCGTTCCTGGGCTCCAACTGGAAGCTACAGTAGGTAGATAGCCGCCCCAAGCTAGCCTGCTTAGGTAGTTCGTTATCGCCGCGAGAAGTGCTAAACTCCTCAAGGCGCCGCTAATAGTGGTGTTAGCATCATTTTGAAAGACATAGCTGGTGATAACTCCGTGCTTCCTAAATGCGCAGGCCGAATGAGGCAGAGTCTTGGGTATAGGTTCTTGGGAGTATGCAGGAACAGTACCATCTACACCCATCTAGATCCATCTATAAATAATGATTTCCCTCCCCGTGAGTTCCTACCCAGTCCAAGACAAATCAATGAAAGATCCAGCAAAGCCTTCCAACCCGGTGTAGTTCGAATTTAATTTATTCTATATTCAACCCAAAAGAGACATAATAGGCACTTATCACAAATCAAAATGTCCGACACAAACTACATCAAGAAAGTCGCTATTGTTGGCGTAAGCTCACAACCCCCGCCCCCCTTACCCCTTTTCCCTTTTATTCCCTTTCCTTCCCTCCCTGCAAGCAGCGTCTCCGTTATTCCTCCGTCGGCTAACCCCCTAGACTAGGCCACCGGCACCATCGGCAAATACATAGTGGAAGCCCTGTTGCAGAAAGGCAAACATGAAGTGACGGCTATTACGCGCAAGGGGAGTGCCAACGTCACGCCCGCCGGCGTGACGACGGCCGCGGTCGACTACGAGGACCCGTCGACCATCGTAGCGGCGCTGCGCGGGCAGGAGGCCCTAATCATCACTCTGCCGAGCACGGGGCTGGACCAGCAGGCGACACAGCTGAAGTTGGTGGAAGCCGCGGCCAAGGCGGGCGTCCCTTACGTACGTGGCTTTTATCTGCATACTTACATGATATCATCCATCATTTCAAAAGAGCAAACCCACTGACCCTGAGCTGTCTTGACAGGTCCTCCCCAACGAGTGGACAATCGACATGGCCGACGAGAAGCTCGCCGACGACGTCTTCTTCGGCAAAGAGCGCGAGATCCGCCGGCGCGTCGAGGAGCTCGGCGTCAGCGCCTGGGTGGCCGTCATCACGAGCTTCTGGTACGAGTTCAGCCTGGGCTTCAGCCCGCTGTGCTACGGGCTGGACTGGGCCGGGCGTACCTTCACTTTCAATAACGAGGGGACGCGGAAGGTCAACACTATCGTGAGTAATCCATCACCCGCCCCCCCCCCCCCTTCCTATACCATACCTTCTTGGCTTCGCTTCATCCCTTCTAAAGCCCCCGTTCTCCCTTCTCTTATGAGGCTAACCTACATCCCAAAAGACCATGCCCCAAAATGGTCGCGCCGTAGCCAACCTCCTCTCCCTACCCATTCACTCTTCCGGCGAGGAACCCTCCCTGGAGAACTACAAGAACAAGTTCGTCTACGTGTCGTCCTTCCTGGTGAGCCAGCAGGACATGTTTGAGTCGGTGCTGCGGGTGACGGGGACCAAGAAGGAGGACTGGACGCTCCGCCACGAGGACGCGGTCGAGCGGTACCAGGACGGCGTGAAGACGCTGCGGGCGGGCGAGCGCATGGGGTACGTCAAGGCCCTATATGCGCGCATCTTCTTCCCGGACGGCGCGGGCAACTTCGAGGCCCGGCGCGGGCTCGACAACGAGGCCCTGGGACTGCCCCGGGAAGACCTGGACGAGTGGACCCGGGTCGCCATCAAGAACTCCGAGGCGGGCGTCAAGTATGGCCCGAAGAGCAGCAGCAGTTGAAAGGGGCCGTATAAGAAAATCTAATAAATAGCCTGGCCAATACGTATACGAAGCTAAACCGTAATTTTGTAATAATAGATTAGACATTCCTCTTACATCAATTATAGAAGGAATGGGTTCACTCCAGTAATATACTCTCCTGGCTTTCGTACTCTACTACGATCGCGTGCACTGTGGCTCTGAAACCCCGATATTAATATATCTGCATCTGATCTGATCTCATTATTTAAAACTAAACTAACATTACTCGTATATCTACATAATCGTGTTGATACCCACACATCTAAACCTGACTAGACCTCCCGCCCGGCGTGCTCGATCTCACCGAGTAGCCACTCATGAACGTCCCCGGGTCCAGCGCGAAGTAGATGGCCCCGGCGACGGTGCTGGGGTTCATCGACATGTGCGGCCAGTCCACCAAGAACGACCAGGTGATGACGACCAGCATCTGCGACAAGATGGCGGCCGCGAACCACGTGCACGCGAGGTGCGTCGTGGACGCCTGCATGACCTTGGAGGGCACGTTGGCCAGCAGGACGGGCAGCAAATCGGACAGAATCGACGTGAAAGCCACGAGGCCGAGATAGCCGTCGGGGTGTCGCCAGTGGCACACTTCCCAGAGCCCTGCGTACGCATTGGTCGGCGGGGTCAAGAGCAGTGCCTTATCGTCCTGCTTGCGGTACAGTCGGTAGGGACTGAGGAACGCGACGGCTGGGAGTAGATTTAGTATACGGGTATACACATACCATGCATAGCAGCATATTCGGGGTGGACTCACCATTGAAGAACGAGGCCCAGAACAGGGAAATGACCACACCAACGCCACAAAACAAGAACCGAACTCCAAATGAATCCCCGTCCATGAAACGCTCAAACTTCGAGTCTGTGCTCGTACTGATGTAAACGAGGGAGGTGGTAAGCAGAGCGACTAGCACCACAAGAGCAAGTATCCTGCCCCAGAGACCCAAGACGCAGAAAGGCATGGCGTTGCTCCGCCCGCCCGTTGTGCTGAAGCCAACGCTCCTCTTGTTGCTCTTTATTAGATTGCCCGCGTCGTTCTTGATGACAATGCCGTATCCCCAACCGTGGCTATAATACCTGCCTTCCAGGCTGAATCTCCGCTGACCAAAGGCCTTGATGGCGTCCTTATTCGTGATAACACCGCCGTTCTTCGACCGAATGCGCTTCATGAGGGTGCGGAACTCGTCGTTGATGGCAAGCTCGCCCATCACCCCCATACTCCACGGATTCTGCCAGACTCCCGTCTTCCACTTCCACAACGTGACAGTTGTGGTGATGAGTAAGAGTATCATGGCGCTGAGCAGCACGTAACCAATCTTGACCAGAGTCGGGAATGCCTGTAACGTCACATCGCAACTCAAGGAAGCGGCTGTCCCAGGCGAACAACCAGGACCCTGGACGGATATACTAAAGGCTTCGGCGCTGAGGGGTATGAGCACCGCGCTAATCACAAGCAGCAGGCCGGTCACAGACAGCAACACCTGGTGTCTCATCAATGACTGTACCCCTGACACGAAACCCATCAGGCTACTTGACTGTAGACACAGAGAGTCGACTGTTTCAGCGCCGTGTTTGTTCGTCAAGGCGTGGAAAGGCTGGTACAGTTTGGCGGTTTGGTCGAGGATGCGGATCGGGATTGAGATAACCACAGCCAGGAATGGGGGCAGCACGAGGCCAAGGAAGTAGTCTTTGGATGACAAGTTCAGACCCGCCAGGTTTGCCGTGCTGAAGCCATTGCGTGAGGAGTTGCTGGCCACCGTAGGTGTGACTATCGTTGTACTCGTCATCGTGACCGGTTCCCACATCGTGCTGGTTTTTGTCGGGACGCCGTTCGGATCTAACAGCGTGGTGACGGCCAACGTCTCAGTAACCACCTCTGTCGTGGTAGCAGTGGCACGACCCCAGTCATCGATTAGTGTTTGTGTGGTCGTCTTGGATGCATAAGTCTCGGTAGTTAAGCCCCCGCGACCATTCGGCTTGGTTCGGATTCTCCACTGGTTCCGGTGCCACACAGTTCCTGTGCTGGTCGCACGCCCTTCGGAATCAAGATATGTGGTCAGAAAAGGTGCCATGTTGACGAGGCTACCGTGCGTCGCGGTGGGAACACCCGCTGCGTCTGTCAAGGTGGTATACATGTAGGTCATAAAGTCGTCTGTCTCTGTCCAATCGGTGTAGATAAGCGTGGCGTGGGATACCACCTTTTGGACCACGTCCATGGTTGTGATGCGTTCTTGCGTAAAGACCGCACCTATAGGGTCCTATCATCCAGTGAGTAGAAGTGAAAAGGGCTGACACTGATAACAACTTACTGTTGTAGTCTCGACAGAAGTACTCGTCATTGTGGAATGCTGTTCTACTTCCGTAGGCACTACCACCGTGATAGTATGCGGCGGGACGGGTGTATTTTCTGGCTTCTTCAATTGTGGCGGTGGAGTTGGTGTGTCGTCCGGTTTCTTCTGTTGTGGTGGAGGTTGATTATCGTGATCTTGCTGATGTGGTGTCGAAGGCGTATCCTCGGGCGTTTGTTGCTGTGGCGATGGCCGAGTGTTTGCAACTGGCCGAGGTGTTGAAACCACTCCAAGAACAGGCGGTGGCACCTCGTCGGGATCCGGAGTTGCAAGAGGAAGTGGGACTGCAGAATAATACTGACTGCCTGCTGCCGGGGGAGGCGTTGGTTGCTGCTGCAAAGGAGGCGACACGCCTGGTTGTGGTGTTTGGTCGATAGTAGATGTGGCACTTGACTTCGAAGGCGGCGGCGGTTGCTGATCGTTGGGACGTGTATTGCTAGCTTGTGGGGGGTTGGGATTAGGGGTTGGAAGTTGACCTGGGGGCATTGGCTGATCTGGATTGCCGGTCGGCTTTGGTGATACTTGTTCACCTGGCTTCGTCTCGGGGCTTGGATTGTTGGTTGGCATCTGAACCGGGGGAGTTGCAGAATCCGGATCGCCTGCAATAGGATTTGGTGAAGAGTTATGGTGTGATATCGTTACAGGGTCTGCACCAGGGGTTTGAGTAGGGCTTGGATCTAAGGTCGGGATTTTAACCGGGGGTGTTGTTGTACCTGGGATGCCTGTAGTGGCACCTGGTGGTAGTTGATCAACCGGCGCCGTTCCATGATTTGTGTCTCCCGGGATTTCTGTAGGCGGCGGTTGATTCGCTGGCGGGGTTCCATGGTTTGGTCCTCCTGTGATGTCTGTAGTGACAACTGGGGGAAGTTGATTCACCGGCGTGGTTTCGTGGTTTGGTTCTCCTGTAATATCCGTAGTGGTACCTGGTGGTGGTTGATTCCCCAGCGTGGTTCCAGGGTTTGGTTCTCCTGTAGTGTCTGTAGTGGTAGCTGGGGGAGATTGATTCGCCGGCGTCGTTCCAGGGCTTTCTACTGGGCCGGGGGGTTGACTCTTCGGGGGAGGGCTCGCCGGGTCACCTATAACAACAGTCCTTCGTGTAGTCACAGTGATTTCGGTAGTACTGGTGGTCGTTGTGGTGGAACCGCAATCAGCGAATTGTCGAGGTATAAAACTCGTAACAGGGACCGCAACCCTTTTCCCACGACCTCCAATGCTACGAGCTAGGACGAGAAGATCATGAGCCCGGACTGTGAGTTCTGGGAGACTGGTATACGTCTTGGTAATCGTTAATATTACGGTTGTAGTGCACACCTTCCCAGGAGCCTGTCCCCCTTTCGTCTCCGTAGTTGATGGCTCGTGAGTAGTTTTGGGCGGTTCAGCAGTGTCGGATGAAGGAGAGGTAGGGGATGGCTTCACTCCTCCGCCATCTCCACCAGTGTTTGCTGGCTGCGTTTCTGGGTTTGTTAGAGGGGGTGGGGAATTCTTGGTCGTAGGAATTGTAGAAGTATCCTTAGGTGATGTGGGTGGAGGGGAATTCGCAGGTGCTGTAGGAGACTCCGCAGGTGGTGTAAGTGATGTTACTGGGGATGAATCAGGAGTCTTCACGGGCGGTGGTGGAGGAGAGGGGTTTTTCGGTGGTGGGGAAGAGTGTCCCGGTGGCTTTGGATCACTCGACTCAGGGGTTGGAGGATTAGAAGGAGAGGGCTCTTGCTTTGGCGGCGTGACAGGGACTACAACTTCAGTAGTCGTGGGAGCTGTGTCAGAAGTTGGGAGGGTCTGGGCAGTTGTGCCCTTGACCGGAGGAGTAGAAATCGCCGTCGTCTTGCTGGTCTCTTCTGGCTGGGCGTCATCCGATGTTGCCTTATTTCCAGACTCCCCAGGCTGCGTAGAGTTGTCATTATGTTCGGCGCGACCGAGTCTCATGGCAATGAATGAGCCGCGGCCAAAAACACGAACAGGAACCAGATCCCGCAACCTCAGGCCGGTCACGGTGTTGTTTAGGTTACTTGGAGGGTTATGAGAATCCAATACTTGCTTTTCGGTGGGAAGAGTATGTGTGGAATAGACCGTCAAGCCAAGCAGAGCCGCTAGCAGTAGCAAGAGGAGCAACGAGAACGAGCTCTTCAACACGAACGGCCTGTAATCAGGAAATCCTTTATTGGGCCTGGATGTGGTTGGAGGGGGCCCCTTCTCATCAATGCCTACGATAGGTGTCTCGTAGGCGCAGTAGAAGAACTTGTCCTTGCCATCGACGTATGTGGACTCCGTCGGCGCATCGCTCTCCTTGCTGAGACTGGACGGCGCCCTTGCGTAGTACTCGATATGTGTGCCGGCCAGCTCAGCAATGTTAATATCCTGAAACTCCTCCGGTGGCGAGCCCCAAGTTCCACGGGTAATGCGTGGCGAGGCTAGTGGCGCTGTGTATTCTGGGTGGGCTTGAACGGGGTCATACTCCTGTTCATCGTGGGTGACGGAGGATTGTCGAATTACTTGCTGGACCTGATCCCGAAATCGTTCCTTCGCCGATAGCCTATGCCGGCGCAACTGGCCTTCTTCGCCTGCCCCGGCCTCGACCTCGACCTCAACCTCGTGTTCGGGTTCGGGTTCATGTTGGTGCTCATCCTGGGCCAGCGGCGCAAAGTTGCCACCGCGGCCCGGGTTGTACTGTGTCGGCATGCGACGCATAGCGCAAATCAAGCACTATTCGCATATCACTGTAACGAAAGTACAGCAATTCATGCTGCGACTCTGGACATTTCCATCTTTGTAGCCCTGCGACCGAATGGGTATCACTGTCTCGATCTTGTTGATGAATACAAAGAGGAGGAGGGGAAGGGTCTTCGGGAGAGTTCGGCGCATGCAAGATATGAATTGACAGGCTGGATGAACGGGGATGGGGATGGGAATGGGAATGGCAGGTTACAATGCCTGTCCCACCCATGACCAAAGGCAAATGCCATATGGTCTAGCCCATGCTGCCATGTATAGTATACGGGTATGTGCAAATGCAGTAGCACACCCATGGCTATCCTGCACTCTTTTCTGACAGAGCCACCCCATCCTGAGTAAGTATTGAATGCGTGTGGTGTGGCCTGGCCATTCTGGATGTCTGCACGATGGCCAACGCGCCAATGAGCTTCTCGGATATGTACAGGCTTTATGTTGACAGCCCCCAAAGGATGTCCCTATTCGGATGGTGGGTGAGGGCGGGGTCGCATCAACTCGTCCCCATAAGCATAGGATCTTACCACACCAACTGTATATGCGCACAGCCCTTTCCCTACTCGTCTAGCTCGTCTCTTCCAACTCCCTACTGGTGGCATGATGAGGAAGCCAACCAACCTTCTCCTGGGTGCACCGTCCGATTCGGGGTCGGGCTCCAGAGTGCCAAGCCTATGTTCACCCACGGAAGAATGGTTCCTCATGCAGCCCGAATCTCACTGCATACCAACGGTGATATATGAGTGGCTTAGATTTTGCAGCGAAGGGCTCACGAATCGAGGGTTAGGCGGCTGGATCAGCGGATTGACAGGGCCAAAATCTACTCGAGGCTCGGATGTGTCGCCGGTGTGTGTTGTGCTTGCAGTGGCGAGTGGGCGCTGTTGTTGATCGTTACTCGGTACTTATTTTTAGCCGTCCTTAAGGTTCCTAAGTAGACATCGGCACGGTCCGATTTAACGGAATGAATGCATGGGCAGCCAACGGCGGCAAAGACCCCATTGTTTGCCGCGTCGATCTCGGATGTTAGCTAAACAACACAGAGGCATAATCCATAATCTGCATGTTTGCATCTGCAATAAGGAGTTGAGAGTCAAGTGCGTATCACTCACTCCATGGGTCAGCCACCGAAAGGTTGGTTGACGACATTGGAAAGAAACCGATTAGGGACTTTGGAGAAGGGTAGCTTCTAGGCAACCCCGACATATCATGAGACTTGACTTTCCAATCAATTGGAAGCGGTCCTTATTATTAATCTAACCATCACACATGCACTCACTACACACATGACGCTCTCCAGTGATAATTAATGATTAAGAGACTGATAATTCAGTTGAATGATATTGGTATGTACATAAACCCCTTTCCCTAGATATACAGTCTTTTCAGGGCCGCCAAAATTCTTTACACCAAGAATACATGATGATTAGATGAGGAAAGCAGCGACACCGGCGGCGACGGCGGCGAAGCTGAAGCCGTAAGCGGTCGCACCGGCAGTAGGGACGGAGCTGGGCATGCCGGTCATGGTAGGGTTCATGCCACCGGCACCGGTGCTGCTAGGGCCGCCAGCGGGCATGGTGGCAGTGCCGACGGAGCCGGGGGCGGGCTTGGTGCTGTTGGAGGTGGTGTTCATGGGGACGACGACGGGCTCGTAGGCGGGGTCACAAGTGCCGTTGGCCATGGGCGAGATCGGGCAGCTGGCGTCAATGCAGATGGACTGCAGCTGGGGGCCCTGAGCCTTGATGGCGGTGGCGGGCGGCGCGCAGCGGTAGCCGAAGAGGGTGTTGAGTGCGGTGCCGACGGCCTTGACGTCGTCATCGGCCACACCGAACGAGGCAGCGGCCATGCCGACCTGCTGGATGAAGTAGCCGACCTCGTAGGGGTTCAGGTCCATGAACTTGTGCACCTTGTACATAGACGAGGCGGCCGTGTAGGCGTCGAAGCCGGGCATGCCCTGCTGCGTGCAGCCGAGGAGGGAGCCGAAGAACTGGTACAAGTGGGTGAGGAGGAAGCTGGAAGAGAGTGCTTGTTAGGTATGTCTAATATTATGATGAGACCAGATGGCCGGGTGAAGTTATGTGACTTACTATTGCCTCGAGTTCATGTCGTTGGCGGGCATGTTCTTCATCAGGGGCTCGGCGGCACCACCGTCGAGGAAGTTGATGGCGACACCCTTGTTACCGCCACGGTTGCTGGAGGCCAGCTCACCAGTGAAGTAAGGCAGGAGGTTGACGTCGGTGCCTTCATATTTACCGGCGGCCAGGATACCGGGAACCTTGATGCCAACGTTGGGCATGGTGTCTGAGGAAGATGGCGTGTTAGTGGCCCGCGACCTTCTTGTGATCAGGTGACTATGAGGAGGAACGCTCCCGGAAGAGACTTACAGTTACCGATGACAACAGTGTTGACAACCAGAGTCAAAAGAGTCATCTGGTTCTTGGCCGTGTTCTCCTTGAGTAGGGCAGTGGTGTAGTAGTCGCAGATGGGGGTGTCGGCAGGGCGCTGAGCCTCGGCGACGGTGGCGGCGGCGGCCACAGCGGCAATGTTGGAGAAACGCATTTTGATGGTTTGGGGGGTATATGATGCGGTTGAGCTGTATAGTGTTGAGGGAAATGAGAGAAGATACACACGGAACTGAGATATTACTTTATTCTGTTGGACGAGGGTGCTGGCCAATGTTATAGACTCTTGATCGTTTGCTATGTACCATGATACACCCCCCTCCATTCTTTTCTCCCTAATCTCCTGCCATGTCGACCTGCAGCTCTAGCTCGGAAGTCACGACAGCCGGATAGAACGCTTGCTGGGCGAAACACACGCGATGATGACGATCGAGGCGCTTGCAGTGTCTGCCAACCGGGTTGTCTCTCAACAAAGACAAGCTCCCAATCCAGTAACAAGCATGTAAGAATGTGAGAGTTTCCCTAGCTACAATCCTGATGACTATATTCCGTAGTGTCGGTCTCTTAGACTTAGCTACTACAAAGTCCCTTACGCTAGTAAGGAATGGTAAAGAAATATTCAGGGGATATTTGCTTCCTTCTGTAGGTATGTACGCTGGCTGTCTTGAGATTGCTGTCATCTGAGACAATGGCAGCTATGTAGCATACTTTCCGTCTTGAGGTACCGACTGGATAAAAGCCCGCCAAGATCGTGATTGTAGTATACACCAACATTCTCGTCGAGATTGCAAACAAACCCATCGCGCCGTCTTCCGAAATCTTGGAAACAGACACCAGATGACAGGCTGCAAGGGACAAGTCGATGACTACTAGACTGGCGAGACGGGACCAATGAAGATAGCGCAATTTCCAATAGTCCTGCCTAAAGAGGATGCGATCGCGGATTCGCGGTGCACTAGCCAGCCGCTAGTTTACCCCGGATGCTGACCTCTCCGGCGGCAACGCCCTTCCCGGTCCTTGGAGTGACTTGTATGCGGCAAGCGGGAGGAAGCTCATTTCCTTTCTAGGCCAGCAACATCGCATTTGGAGCCTAGATCGTCAAAACGCAGAACCAGAGGCAGTAGGCTTTCTTTTCCGATGGCCCGCCTTCTACTAATCGGCAACCTAGGATGCGGCCGCATGCTTCATAGCTGCCCAACAACACATTAGCAGCAGTAGTAGCAGTAGCAGCAGTAGGCTGGGGCTAGGTCACGAACCACCTACTTGGGTGATATCATCGACAAGGTTCTTCTTTTACCCGATCTGGCTGTCTATCAATTTTGGCAGATGTATGCCTCCAATCCAAAGGGCTGGATTGGTGATGGTGGATTCCAAATTGACTCCGGGAATGCCAGCCTGTCGAAATGCTATCCACAATCTCTTCTTGGAGTCCGAGTGCTCCTAGGACTGGAGCCACGCTGGACGCGTCCTGGACTCCTTTTTGCTTTTGGAAACAGACCAGACTGTACGCAAAACCCTAAGCGGCAGATACTATGTGGTAGCGGCGCATGATATAAGGGTACCTAACTCTCTTCTGCTCCTTGCCTTTTGCCCCTTGCTGGTCAAGCACATCCAGGAATTGGCAGCTCGGGCAGGTCTTCGATTATTCACCGCAAGGAATTCCACGAGAGAAATCCATTGACTGTCATGGGGACACAAACTTCTCCATGGAACCCATTGAAGAAAGAAGATCTTAGTGCTCTGAACAGAAGATCTTGGATGCTGATTTAGCTCTTCCCTATACTTTTTAAGGCAAGAGGTAAATAGCAACCGCATCAGACGTATGAGCCTGGAAGTTGGAACACCCGCCTAGCCCGAATAATTACGCCATATTCTGTCACGCGATGCAAGACAAGACCAAAATGACCGAATGAAATAAATTCGGCAATATGACATGGCTTCCCCCAGAATATATCGGCAAGATGTGTTACTCAGTACTGGCTTTCAGCTGTCAGATAGGGGTAATCGCAAACTTTGAAAAGATAATGCTCTTAACACTGATGGTTCTTTGCTGGTTAATGGGTGATGGTTGACGAAGTTGTTAATAATTACATGATAACTCTCATGCAATCCAGTTCTCAAAAGTAAATTCTTGAAAAACAAACAAACGTCAAGCCGGCCCGTCACCTGAATATGTACTTACTTACTAAGTATACAGTCTCCAGCCACGGCGCAGAGCCCTAGCCACAATGACACCCCCACCTTAGCATTCGGAACCTGGCAGCTTCAGGTGCTCAGCCGCTCAATTGAGAAAGAGAAAGCAAGCCATAGAGCCACAGCCCACCTGCACCCAGCACCCCACCACTCCAGCCGCAACACCATCATCATCACTACCCTCGACATCCACACTCTGCACCTACCTGCCTAAGCCACCTAAGGGTATATGGACAACAGCAGAAGAAGACCGCCGCCGCCTCCCGAGACCCTCTACACCTCCTACCCCTTCCCGACCCTCAGCACAAACCCGCGCGACCTCGCCGCCATGACCGAAGCCACCTTCGCCAAGCAGTTCCTCGCCGCGCTCGACAGCCGGCCCGTCAAGCTGTCGGCCGACCACGTCGAGGACCAACGGAGCTACCCAGCCCGCAATGCCGTATGTTTCTTTCTGACTTACCTCTCACACGATCTATCCTCCTCCTTACGCCTTCTTGCCCATCGTAGCAGCTTTGATCTAATATATGTCAACCAAAACAGTACACCCTCCCCCGCCCCTCGAAGCCCATGAGCAAGCCCAAGAACCGCGCCGCCGGCGTCGGCGGGCCCCCGGGCTCCGAGCGCTCCTTCACCGTCGTCATCAAGTCGCTGCGCAACCCGCCGCTGGACCTGAAGCTCACGTCGCAGACGCCCAACACGTCGATGCTGGACCTCAAGGCCACCGTGGCCGCCGAGCTGGCCGGAGGGGTCGCTCTCGAGAAGATCAAGATGCTGTACAAGAAGAAGCCCGTCGTCGACAGCAAGGTTCTGAAGGAGCTGGCCGATGAAGGGGGGCCGACTACCCTCGAGTTCAGTGTCATGGTGATGGGGGGCGCCGCACTAGCCACCGCTGCTGCTACCGCCGCCTCCGCCTCAGCTACTCCGAAAAGCGCTGAGGCCGCACAGGCTGATGTCGCTCAGGGTACCAGCGGTTCTGAAACTCTGCAGTCGCCCGAGTTCTGGGATGATCTCAAAGGATTTCTTCTACAGCGGATACGGGACGAAAAGGAGGCTACGAAAGTTTTTGATACGTTCCAGACGGCTTGGAAAACAAAAGGTTAAAGGGGGAGCTTTAGTGTTGTGAGATCCAGTAACGAATTCACCAAAAATACCGGGACAAGCGCAATGTGTTATATGCTCTACATTTCAGCATGTGGTGAAGAAGAGGTTGTTTTTGTTTTCTCTAATGCAGGGACTGGCCCTCCCCAACCAACATCAAATCTAGAAACTTGTGCCGCCTCGAGAGGACCCAGCTGGACTCCATCCTATTGTAGACAGGCAAAGAGCCTAGCCGTCCAATCTTCAGTCCCTAACTTGTCGCCTGGGGGTTTTGGTTTCGTAAACGTCGTAGACTTCCCGCACAGCAAGATGCTCCAGCTGCACTCTGTATCACGTAAGAGATCTCAATTTCATCCATTATGTTCTTGGTATCTCTTGGGGGTGTCATGTCATGTTCTTTAACCGGCCAGACCCTTGCTGACGATCTTGAGCACGGTGTCGTATTCAACATCATCCTGGTCGTTGGCCTGCAGTTCAGTGGCAATGCCGTTGAGAGAGCGCTTCAGGGCCTCCTTGGACGAGGCGTACACCATCTTGGCCTGCAACCAAAAAAAAGGGTTAATTCACTGGTGGAGACAGGGGGGAGGGGGGCCACACGGGATAGCCGATAAGGCGAACGTACCATGACACCGGCATCATCGGGCGACCAGGCAATGAATGTGATCTTGTTGCGGGCACCCTCGCCGGAAGCGAGGCTGTACTCGAAGTCGTAGACGGCGTAGCGAGGACCCTTGCCAACGGAACCCTGGTTGCGTCATCTGGTTAGCGGGCGGTAAAGGAGAACATGTGGGACCGGAAGCGAACACATACGCTCTTGGACTTGGTGGTGGCGTTGACGAGCTTGCTGCGGAAGGCCTCCCAGTCCTTGTCGTCCGAGGCCTCCTCGACGACGATCTCACGGTTGTCGTCCGACAGCTTGTAGACAATGTACTTGTACTTCTTGTTGAGCTTCAGGTCGTTGAAGGCCGTTATGCACTCTTGCGAGACGGTGGCTCTGTTGTGGGGGGAGAGTCAGCGCAAACTCTATTACTTCGTGTAAGATGCATGGAACTGGCTGTTTGTTGTGTGCCGCGAAGTCGGTTGGTGTTGGTGGGGTAGCAGCAGCAGCAACAAGGCATCACGGGCACACGACAAGAGAACAGAATAGCCATCTGTTGACGAGGAAAGGTAAGAGGAGAACGAACCCTGATTGAGACTACAGAGCACGAGAATTAGCATGGCGATAGGAATCGGGTGCGGATTGTGCGGGCGCAGCTTACCATTTCTGCTGTGGATGGGTTGTTGCGCAAAAGAAAGTCTTATGATCGGTCTTGACTGGGCTGTGATGAAGCAAAGAAGGCGACGGTTAGCGGGGTAGTTCAGGAGAAACAGACGAGGCGGGTGGGAGGTCGGGAGAAGGGAGGAAAGATGCAAGAAAAATTCCGGAAGGGCCAAATTGGTCGAGGTTAGTCGAGGAGCTCTTACAATAGCAAGGGAATGCTTCTGCCACCTGTCGGGCTTGATGGGTAGGAAATTTGGAGTTGAGCGGTAAAAGGTAGGTTAGAGGTTAGACAGGTGGAAGAGTGAAAGAGTTGTTTTTAGTCTGAACTGGAGGTGGTCGCAATCAATCGCATATGGAGAATGGAGAGGCGGAAGAGTGGGCTGGCTCGTCTCTCTCTCTCTCTCTTTCTTGCTGGTTGGGTGGTGGTCGGTCAGTCTCCTCTCTTTCTGCTCTCTTTGCTCTCTCTCTCTCTCTCTCTGCTTTCTGTCCCCTTGCACTGCACCCCCTCCAAAGGCCAAGGTCCAGAGGTACCAAAAGTCGGGTAGGCTACCAGCTAAACACTCAGGTGCTGGAGGGGTAATAGAGAGAGCAACGCAACAACACTACCAACTACGCAGTACCTTTCACCTACTATGACCAAGGCAGCTCTTGTCGGTCAGTGGGGTCAACCTTGGGCTGTCGGTCACTGGCCAAGCCAAAGCAAGCAGCAAGTGGTAAGAAACAAATGTGACCCTGTAGGTGTGTGGGTGCGTGGGTGCGTGGACAGGGGGGGCAAGTGGTCGTTGCCTTAGCAATTCGGGGCCACACTGGCCTGTGCTTTCTCAGCCCCAACCGATTGTATTACAACGACAACACAACAAGCAGGCAGAGCCAACATCTTCGATTCTGCTGCCTACATACTTAGGTACCTATAGGCACGCCCGAGACTTTCACGTCATCCGAAATATGAGAAAAAAGTGTCAGTATGCGTAGGCTGCTTGCGTAATTACCTCCAACCTGACGGTAGTAGCCTGGTTGGTAGCTTATTTACTAGACACCCCATGGAGCTTTGTCTACTTGTTTTTGGTCTACCTTTGCATGATAGAAAACTGTTGTAATCAAGGGAGATAACACGATCAACATGTATAAGTGGCAATGAGGAACACTTTTGTCAACCTGGCTTTTATATGAAGGCGTCACTTATTAAGTTGCTAGCTGTGGTATAAGTCCAGTTTAATAAGTAAGTATGCATATATTTGACACAGTACAAGCTCTATTGGACTAATCTCACCTGTCAACCACAATCACTTGGTTCATCATAATGAGCAAGACTCAATAATCATCAATGCATGCTCTCGTGTTTAGCCAAGGCCCCTTAGACTAATACTATACACCCTGCAACGCCGACGGGATATCAACATGTAATATATACAGATAGGGGTACACGGGCAAAGAGAGGAGATCATGACAAGCCCACGGCGCTCTTCCGTCCCTTTAAACTCCAAATCCAGATGTCCTTTTTGGTACAATGTGGGAAAAACAAATCACGCTTGTATGCTTTTTACATCATACCACCCATGCCGCCCATACCGCCCATGCCACCCATACCTCCCATAGGAGGGGCAGCACCCTTCTCCTCGGGCGCCTCGACAATAGCGACCTCGGTGGTTCCGAGGAGCGAGGCAACACCGCTGGCATCAACCAGACCGGTTCGCACGACCTTGAGAGGGTCGAGGATACCGGCCGCGATCATGTCGACGTACTCGCCCTTAGCGGCATCGAAGCCCATGTTGAAGTCTTCGCTGAACTCGGCCATGATCTTGCCAACGATAACAGAGCCCTCTTCACCGGCGTTCTCCACGATACGGCGAGCGGGACGGGTGATGGCGCTCTTGATGATGTTGATACCAAGCTGCTGGTCGAAGTTGGCAGCCTCAACATCCTTCAGGGCGTTGCTGGAAGCCTTGAGAAGGGCGGTACCACCACCGGGCAGGATACCCTCCTCGACGGCCGCACGGGTAGCGTTCAGCGCATCAACGAAGCGATCCTTCTTCTCACCGACCTCAACCTCGGAGTTGCCACCGACCTTGATGACGGCAACACCACCAGAGAGCTTGGCAAGACGCTCCTGAAGCTTCTCCTTCTCGTACTCAGAGGTGGTGGGGTCAGCCATGACACCTCGGATCTGCTCGCATCGCTGAGTGATGCTGTCCTTGCTGCCCTCGCCGTTCAGGATAATGGTATCCTCCTTGGTGATGGTAATGGAGCCAGTGGAGCCGAGCATGTCGGGTGTGGCCTTCTCCAACTTGATGTCGAGCTCATCGGAGAAGACGGTGCCGTTGGTCAGGACGGCAAGATCGCCCAGGATGGACTTGCGGTTGTCACCGAAGCCGGGGGCCTTAACAGCAGCAACCTGGAGCTGGCCACGGAGCTTGTTGAGAATGCAGACGGCAAGAGCCTCACCCTCAATGTCCTCAGCAATGATGACAAGGGGGCGGCGCTGCTGAGTGGAGACCTCAAGAGCGGGGATGATGTCTTGGACGGCCGAGATCTTCTTCTCGGAGAGGAGGATCAGAGGCTTCTCGAACTCAACCTTCTGGGTCTTGGAGTCGGTGATGAAGTAAGGAGACACGAAGCCGCGGTCGAAGCGCATACCCTCGGTAACCTCGAGCTCGTCGTTCATGGTCTTGCCCTCCTTGACGGTGATGACACCCTCCTTTCCGACCTTCTCCATGGCGTTGGCAATGAGCTTGCCAATGTGAGTATCGCCGTTGGCACTGATAGTAGCAACCTGGGCAATCTCGGCGCTGGTAGTGATATCCTTCTTGTTCTTCTGGAGGTACTCGACAACGGCGTTGACAGCAGCCTGGGTACCACGGCGCAGGTCCATGGGGTTGCAGCCGGCGGCCACGTTCTTCACGGTCTCGGCAAAGATGGCGCTTGCCAGGACGGTGGCACTGGTGGTACCGTCACCGGCGGACTCGTTCGTTTTCGAGGCGACATCTTGGACTAATCTGGCACCGAGGTTCTCAAACTTGTCCTTGAGAGTAATAGCCTTCGCAACAGTCACACCATCTAACAGAAATAGGTTAGCAAGGCGCTTGAATAATGATAGTGTGTAACCCAATTGAAAGGTTGCGGTAGGAACATACCCTTGGTGATCTTGGGCGAGCCGTAGCTGGATTCTATCAGGACATTGCGGCCCTTGGGACCCAGTGTTGTGGCAACGGCTCTGGAGAGGGTCTCAACACCGGCCAGCAGGGCAGCACGGCCTTCCACACCGAACTTCAGCTCCTGTTGATCTGTATTAGCATGGAAATGGGCCCCCCGGTTGAGGACAAGACTGCATAGGAACGAACCTTGTGCGCAAATCGGAGCTGTTGTGACGAGCTACCGAGTCTGTACTTGGCAGCAGTGGACAGAGCCGAGGCTCTGGCCCGAGAAGACAAAGCACGCTGCATGTCTGGTTATTAAGTAGGGTATAGTAGTAAGAACAATAAAGGGAGGAACGACGTGGAGTTTGCGGAGAGAGAATTGGGGGTGAAGGGAGGAGGAGAAGTCGTTTAAGAGCTGTCTGTGATGAAGAAGATTTGCCTTTATTTTGAGGTCACCGACGAAGCTGTAGAAAATTTGGTTCCAACGGAGCAATCGGCCTACAGCCGAGGACAGCCACTTGCGACACTAACCCGTTCGGGCCTAGTTGGCCTGAAGCTCCTCCTCCATAGAAAATCGTGGAACATCAGCCATCGAATTGACAAGAAACCCCCATACTCTCCAGCCGGCCAGCTGCTCAATGTTGCAGTCGGCTTATTAATTTCGAACGGTATCGTCAATGCGATATCCACTACTGAGGTCGTGATGCGCGATATCTGGTAGAAGTGCAAAGCGCTAGGAAGGCCGTTCTTGGAAAGATTCCCTCAACTGCAACTGCGGGCAGAAGGGAAATAAAATACCCCGCTCTACCTGCCTGGGCCGAGTTCGCTATGTTCCCAACAGCTGGCGTAAGCATGGATATGAGCGAGTACCTGACTGCAGACTTGAATAATTGGTAGACATTCACACAATAGTTTTTTGTTTCTGAACTGCATTCTTCCAAGTATGTAAGACTGGCATTGCTTACTGAGTCTCGTAGAAAAAGCGTCGTGCTATTGCTGCTGCTGCAATTGCTCTACTTGTATTGATAACCCGGGCGGGCACGTTTTATCAATCCCTCGCGCACCAACTCCTTGGACGGACGCGACGGTCTATTCTGGTCGCTCCGATGCATCACCGTGACGGCATTTCCTTGCTGACTGCGGATATCCACCTTTGACCACATCACCGCCGCCATCCGGTCTAGTTCGGGCTTGTAACACGTCTGAATTGGCTTACAAAGCGTATTCGGGTTGTTTTCAGCTGAGCTGCAAGGCGGTAGTGTCGAAGCCAGCATAATATGTTGGCCATTTCCCGAAGATCCGGCTCATGGTATTTCAATGTTGAATGAACACCGTGTTGTAACATCTTTATAACACTCCTCGATATTGATCCTCAAAATGCTTGGACGTGTGCTTCTCACGGTTGACTCGATCGGCCTGCTCTTTGGAGCAGCCTTAGCAGACATGAGCCCCACGCATATGCAGAACCCTAATTGGCCACCCCATGCGAAGTAAGCATCTCGAGGAACCCCGTCTAGGTTACATGCCTGATGTAGACAGACTCCTTCCATCGACTTTGTAAGTTCGTCACTGATAGCATGTCTCACTTCGTTTGGGGTACAGATTCCATAACGCCCAAACCATTAGTTTGTCGGTCATCCTTGGGGTCGCCACGCTCTTCTACACATGGCGCAAGCCTCCCACCCCTCGCCTGAGGCGTGAATACATGGGCATCAGCGCATTCACGGGCTCTATATACTGGGCGGCCGGACTGGCCGCTGTCTTGTTTCCGGGGACGATGGGATTGGACCCGGAATTTGGTGGGCCCGGGTTTCCGCAAGCTCCGATCTTCGTGGGCTTTGGGCTGTGTGGGCTCATTGGCAGTTGGCTCGAGGCGGCCTGAGTGTCTAAGAAGCTGTGGTTGCCGATCACCATTGGCAGAAGATGCTTCTTGTACGTCGGAATTTTGGCGTTATTGAGGGATGATGACGAGAGGAATAATTGGGTTTCGAACCAGGTAGGATCAGGACTTGTGGCTCAAGCCGAGAGAAGGAACAACGGTGCTAACGTGCCGGTTTCGCGGCGGGCCTGCCCGCTGCATTCAAAAATCCCTTATGGGCTCTTAACGGGACCTGACACAAGCTTTTGCTCCAAGGTATCAAGGTATCCAGCCAGTTGGGATCCAAATGTCTTGTGTTTCCTTCTCTAGCTTACTCTTACTTCAGTACCATACGAATGAATACTTCCTTATTAATGAGTCAGCGAAGTCATTCTGATGGGAAGGATTAAACCCAGACACTCCTCTCAGTGACTGTGTTCGACAGATCCTATGAGGCCAAAATACGACAATATTCGCTTTCTCCATCATATTACAATAGGGCCTGGCCTGTTATTACTTATGCCGACCATCCTTAAGCAGCCATTTTACTCCTACCCAGGTGATTTGACCTCAGGTGACTCTCCTGTCGTTCCGTCAAACGTCTATGCTCAGATGCTTTCGTTAGCTTAAAAGATGAGCCAGCCAGCGTTGTAAAATATAATGCGCAACGCCTCATTTCGGTAGCATTAGGCTCAAGGAGCCCTGGTTCGGACAATAACATACAATATTTATCTTTCTACCTGCCCAGTCTCGACTTTGTCTAGAAACCTGTCCCTGCCAGTCTTCCCATATTGTCATTACCCGTTAACAGTTCGTCTACCATGTCTAAATCTCCCGATATCTGTTCAAGCAGTGAAGCTCGTTGATCCAAATGCTTCGACGACTAAGCAGCAGCCACATTTGACGCAAAAGAGACGGCAGCTCTTGCGATTGGTCGGACCCTGAGAACCCCCTAGCGAGCCGCAATCCACGCCGTACCTTATCCCGTCTTGGCAAATATTTAGATGGGGCAATCGCCGTGAAGGCCGACGCCCGAATTTGATAGGGGATCTGAACACGTACGAAATCTATATTGGAAGAGCGACGTTTTCTTCTTCGGTCCTCCGCCCGAATACAGATACCATTCACGAAGACTTGGCAGTCGCAAACATGATACCCAATCATAAGTCTTTTATGATATCTTCAGAGGAGTGGACCTTGGCAATCATATCATTCTTGTCAATGACAGTCATTCGTGGAATTCATCGACGGTGGTCACAGATACTAGCTGGTGTTGCTATTGCCTTTGTTCTGGTGTACGTTTTACCTCATCGACTGTGGCTTCTTGACCTCAGCCCATCATACCTGAAGGTTTTGAGGTGGACACCAGAAGACGGCAATGATGGATTGGGAAACGACCTAAGGATAGTGGTGTTCGGTGGAGGCAATATCGCCTCTCTCGGTCACAGGCCGGCCGAGTTCGAAGATCAGAGCGCATCGTGGACCGAGGTGCTATGTCGAGAAGTATGAGACATCTTTATAGACAGGCCCAAAATGGTAATGACACTAACATGACATCAGCTGGATTGTGCATCTCATTTATCTTACATCCCACGTGCCAACAAGACAGGAGGATCGGTCACATCTAATGTCATATATGATATGACTTTGAATCACACACTTGTCTCAAGAGACATCACGGACGGTGTCGCCTACGACTATAGCTGGCTGAGCACCGAGTACCCTACACCTCTTCACCTAGCAGATCTCCAGCAGCAAGTGGATTCGTTTCTGGCCAATGAGCCCGCCGCACATCCGACTCAGGAAACCCTCTGGGTATTCGATTTCGGCTTCTGGGACATGTGGCGCCTCTCTGCCTTCCCTCAAGACATTTCCTTCCAACTAATCGAAGTTCTCGCGGCCGTGATCTTCCAGGAGATCGACCGGCTCTACCAAGCCTCGCTGGCAGGCGTGCCAGACCCGAACGTAAAACACGCCGCGAAGGGGACGCGGCCGAGTACGTACTTACCCCCTTTCCGTAGGCCCTTCCGCGTCCTCATCCCGCGCCTTTTCGACGTTTCCCTCACTCCAGGTTTTGAGACGGCGCGCTTTCGACCCCCGCCTCCCCACACCCAGGCCGATGAGCTGCGCAATGCAGCCTATCTGACCAAGTACTGGGATAATTGGATGGATGAGATGACGGAGAGGTGGCTGGGCTTGAACATGCCGACTGTCATTGACGTGACGGCATCTACTGGTTCGGGATTTGACGACGACGTCGATGAAAACGGATCCAACACGATCCAGCGGATCAGCTCGAGGCGGGAAGTCATCAATCCCAACATGTCCAAGTACCTGCTGGAACTCATTGCCGATCGACAGCTGAAGGACTCCGGGATCGAAGACAGCAAGGGTAGGGGCAAGCTGCCCGCAGACCAGGCTTTCAGTCATGTAGACGAAGCCTGTGTACGGCCCAACAGGACGACAGCAGCTGCCGCCTCTGATACTCTGGAAATGGTGTCCTGCACCGAGGCTGAGAAGTACTTGTTCTGGGATGGCTTCACCGTCGGACCCCGGGCGATCCGCAACATCGGGGAACGCGTCAAGGACCTCATCGAACGGCATGTTGAGGTTGGGGCACCATGGCTGAAGAAAGCCCATGTGCACTAGAAGCCAGTCTGTATGCACTACATAGTACTTAACACATAGACGACATGAACATGAGCGAGTAGATTACTATTATTGGAGGGCTAGATTTGGATGCCACTTGGGCTGAGGTGGCTCATGTTCACTCGGGTGGGAAGACTCGACGGGCATAGTATCAATTAGCAGGTTGGTTAGTTAGAAGGACTAGGGAGCATCAGCTTTAGGAAGTTGAACAACACGATAGCATGCAGTAATAAAGTAATGATACCAGAAGCCATCTCACCTGTGAGCAGGCCAGTCAGCCAATGCCTGGTAGGAAGTCCCTCGGAGTGGGTAGTAGGGGACGACCATTGCTCCAGGACTGAGGGCTGGAGGAGGGGGTAGTCAAATGGCCCAATTGAGGCTCTTTTTCGCAACAGGTACGGTTGGTCATGCACCTTGAGACGGTTTCATATGCAGAAGTTCATCTTCGGAGTTTCACCGACACTGGGTTCGAGTACGGCATTGGGCTGGCCCTTTAATTAGGTTTAGAGCTTCCCACCCGCGTTAGTCCGTCCTATGTGGCCTCTCATCTGAGACTTCCCGCATACGAATCACATCTCCATCTTGATGGGGATGTTGTATGACCAATCCAATTATCTAGTTAGTACCTGATATCTTTTTGCCCTTTTGTGCTTTTTTGCTCGTCACCAGTTCGTTCCATTTTGCGCCTCTTCTATCAAGATATATATGTGCGTCCATTCTCTCCTTTGCCTTTGGGCATCACCAGATGCAGAGATATGGCGTGTCAAAAGCAGTGTCGTCATCAAATTCAACGAGCCGGAGGGCCAAAGATCACCACCATACAATGATTGGAATGACGGAGTCAATTCGAGAATACACTTATTGCAAACCTGGTGGTGATGTTGTTGGCTTCGTGCGCGACTTGGGAGGCAACGGCCATGCGCCATGGGCACGTAGCGGTTCATCTTCCATATTCATGTAGCATCGTCAACAATTGAACCAACTATACACTATCTACCTAGATAGGGTGTTTATGTTTCATCTTCTGGATGGCGAAATAAGATGAATAACGACGGGATACTTGGATAATTGGCAACTAAATAACTGGCACCGGTAGGTCCAGCAGTCTAGTACGTTAATTACAGCAGTGCCCGGGTCGGAGAGCCGAAGTCAAGGAAGGATTAAGAGGACTATAAACATATACTATGAGTATGGAAGCTTTTACTTCGTGTATTCTTTTTGACCTTTGGATTAATAGTAAGAGTTGGATGAGTCGTTCGTGTAAACTTACATCACGTAGCCCACTGGTTCCCTAATTATTCTAAGAGATGATTGAACAGTGATCCAGGAGATGAATAAACAGTGATCTAAGAAATGAAAACAGTGATTCTAGAGAATGAATAACTATTGAATGGTTCGAGATAATGCCACCAACTGCTAAGTTGATACCCGCCCTAATCCAACCAACAACACTCGCATCGCGGGACTATCACCTCGTGTTTATCTCGTCTTCGGCAATTATTGAGCAAGTGATTGTTTTATTGAGGAGAAAACCAATCATTATTTATTGCGACCTCCCCAACAATCTCTTCCCATCTTCGAGTCCTCACCAAAAACACCACCCACCACTGAAGATCATACATCATGGCTTTGGATCTTGGTGAGAATAGCGACAACCTGCCCTACAAGTACTTAAACCGGGTTTCCAAAAGCACCCGTGTGGTGCTCCAAAGCGCAGATCTGGTCCTGAGGGAAGATGTCCTTGATCTGTTTGGATCACTGATTCTACGTCGCGACTCTGCTTTCGTCACTAATGTCATGACCGACCAAGAAGTCATTGGACGCCAGCTGACCGTCTTGTTCGGTCTCATTCGAGTTTACAAGGTGGATTTCCAGGTTCGATGGTTTTGGGCTGCGATTAATCGGGCATGGCTCAACGTTGAGATCTCAACCCAGGAGATGAACCGAAGCACCCGCGATCTTGTCGACGCTGTCTTGAAAGCCCGCGGACTTGACAGTTTCTTTACGCCCATGAAATCTCCAGCCATAACACATTTGGGTCGTCTGGTTGATGACTGGGCACAACACCGCTGGGACAATCGCCACATCCCCTTTGCTCAGAACCCCACGCCCAGTGTCGAACAATTTCGAGCCTACATGGCGCGCCAGGATATAGTACTTAGAGGTATCATGCGAAGACCTCTCGTCATCTTTGCTTGGAATGATACCCATGCAGGTAATTAATTTGACGTACCATACCGGAAGTCCAAGCATCCATAACTGACTGATTACTTGCTTAGTCACTGGCACCCCCTTGGCAGTCCCTGCCCCGGCCGCTCCTGCCCCGGCCACTCCTGCTGCGGTCGCTCCTGCCCCGGTCGCTACTGCCCCGGTCGTTCCTGCCCCGGTCGCTCTTGCCCCTGCCGCTTCTGCTGCGGTCGCTCCCACTGCACCTGTCGCACCTGCCGAAACCTCCGCTGTATCCGCCGCGTCCGCTATCACCCCTGTTACACCTTCCAGCGCCCATGCTGCTTCCTCTACCCCTGTCGTCGCCAAAGGCACAAAGACGACCAGAATGGAAGGGAATGCCCAGGCTTTCACGCTCCTGGGTCAGTTCAAGGCTCTGCATCGGAACATGGTTTCCCACAAGGCCCAGATGCAGGCAAGACATGAAGAAGATCTTCGCAAGATGGATGGCTTTCTGTCTAAAATGGACGAAACCATGCGCTCCCTCGGTGATAACTAGTGTGATATCAGAATTGTCAAGATTGTCACGGACTATGTATTGGCTATGAGAGCTTTCCGGGTGTGGACGCAAATCGAATCGCGACCACACGCCTGTCAGGATTATGCACTTGTTCTACGATCCAGGACGAGGCGCGGAATAATTGTTGCCATTAGCTCAACAATCGTTGGTTGACCAAAGCCTAGGTAGATTAGGAAATAAGAATACTTTGTTGTGCCTTTACCAGTGATGATGTTATCACCCCTGGCCCGTCAACGCTCCTCAAGATGAAAACAGACCATATTCTTTTTTAGGATTGATACGATCACCCTGTAAACTGTGTGAGAATGAAACTTATTCTTTCTAGAATATAGACACAATGGAATTAAGTTTTAAGGGTTTCTATAAAAAATTAAAAGATATATTTAAAGTAGAAGTAGAAATATTAACTATAAAACGAATATATTAAGTAATGTACCTTCCATCGTGAGGAGCGCAAACCAGTGGTGCAACGTGGCTGTGAGACTCCATGGAGCTGTAGAATTGATCTCGGTGTAAAAAGGGGGGGGGGGTTAATTGTGGAGCAGATTCCGGGAAACGAAAGACTATCAGTCAGTCCAGGAACAGAATACCCCCGTACGATGAATACCAGGAGAGTGCGGCAGATGATGCATGATACTAACTGAGTTCATTCTCGGCATTGTTGGATTAAGATGGGAGAGAGGATTTCAACAAAGATCAAGGGTCCTCGAGCGCGAACAGACGCCGCATCAGCCAGTACGGACATATAGGCGTCAACCGAATAAGAGGCTCATGGTATCGAGAAGAAGATTTGTCCATACACATGCGCAGGGATGAGACGAGTGGCCGTAGAGTTTCAATGATTGAGTCTTGTCCACGTACGTCAATCGAATTGAGAGGTGGGTATGCTGGTAACTGTGTGTGATTTTTGCTAAAATACTCATTTTGAGGTCATCATCACCGCTTATCATCGCGCTTGAACAAATCTCGCCACATCTCCCTCAGGCCATAATGAGGTGTTTTGGATTCGTATACCTCGGCCGTGTGACCCCCGTGACCAAAGCGATCCAATATGGTCTTGGACTCCTTGCCCACAGTCCCCAGGGGGGACGCCGACGGCCGAGCCGCGCGGTTCTTGATCGCCTCGGCAAGTTGCGGTGCCACATCCGCATAGCAATTGTTGAGCTCTCGCTCGAGTTTGAAGTAGGGCTTCTTGGCGAGCTCGGGCGCCATCAGGTTGTATGACCGTGTGATAGTGTTGAGGTTGGAGATGGCCAACTCCATATACGATTTCTCTGCCTCGAGCCAGTCAGGGTCACGGAACGGCAGGGGCAAAGGCTCCTGTTGCTGCTCCTGCGGCTCAGATGATGGTGGATCGTGAGAACGAGAGGAGCTAGATTCTTGGGTGGCTGTTGTTTTTATCGTCTCTGCTGATGCCTGTTGCGTTTTCGCAGCCATATCCGGAGCCTCCATTTGACTTTCGGCGGCAAACTCCGCTTCGAGCTGTTGGTGAATCTTGACCATGACGGGGTCCTCGGTCGAGTTGGTGGGGACAGAGATCTGGTCGACATTGCGCTTCCGCGGGTTATGCACCTCTTCCGCTAGGGCATATCTCCGGGCCTTGCGCATCTGGTCCTCCAAAGACCCACCTTTGCTGGCGATTATACGGGCAGCATGTCGTTTCCAGTCGTTCCGCAGCCGGGTGCGAAATATGTGCGCCGTCTTGAGGAGCTCCTGCTGCTTCTCGATCCAGGGTGGCACCAGGTCCTGTCGCTGAATCATTTTGTTCATGATGTACTCCGTCGTATCAACAAACGGGTTGTCGGCCCGTTTATCTCGCTCGATACCTTTGCCCCGCGGGATGTTCTTGAACTGTCCTCGCGCAATGGCGCTCTCGATCCGTTCATTCGCCAGCGACGCTAGCCCTGTCAGGGTATTAGGCACCGCCCGCGCCTCAGGCCGAAACCGCTCTTGAAACTCCCTCCGCCTGGCCTCCTTCTGTTTTTGATCCAGGGCGTTCTCGGAAAGACCAAGGTCGGTGTAGGCGCTGGCTTTCTCGCGCGCGCTTGCTGCGCGCTGGCCAGGGCTCGCAGCGGCCTCTCGTCGCAAACGAAAGTCGACTGGTTGCAGATCGAGGAGCTTGGGCTTACCCCGCAGCTCTCGATTGAGTGGCTTGTGGGCGTCGTTGAGCATGCGCAGAACCGCGTCCTCAGTGGTTTCCTCGCCCGTCCACGGCTGGCTGACAGCAGCGAATCGCGAGCCCAGACCGGCGGCGCTGGGCATCTCGGCCTCGGCAAAAGCAGATGCATGTTCTGACCTGAACTTGGCGTCCTTCACTCTGGCAAACAGCCGCTCCTTGAGCTCCTCGGAGAACCCGGCATCTTCGACGGCGCGACGGCCAGCTCGTCCGCCGGTGAGGAGGGCATCTTCGGTAGCTTCTTCGAGACGCCTGGACATGGCCCCGGGCTTTGGGGTAGCGGGTTCGGCATTCTTAGGCGAGGGTTTGTCGTCGTCGTCGGGCTTATGCGCATTGGCGGCGCTTGAGTAACGGCGGTTCCAGTGACTATTGGTATGGACACCAATGCTGCCTCGGGCCTCATTCCGAAGCAAAGCGAGGGCACATCGTGAGCATGTGTATGGTGCGATAGCTCTGCCAGGCATGATGGTCGATCAAGTGACAACTTCGATAATGTGCAACATCTTCTCTCCAGCTTGTGTTAAAGACGCAGCTTGAACACGAGGAAGTTGGTGTGGCAAAGTCCCGTCGCAACTCGGAGTTAAGCGATAAGATAAATATCGGGGGAGCGTCGATGACGCTGATCAATTGGAAGTCGCGCCTGGAAGCTCATGTGGGGTTAAACCCAGCCCACCAGACCCAATTGGTCATCTTTGCGCCGCATTGGACAACATAACGAAGTAGGTATAAAACATATATATTTTGATTCCATCAACCTACGTGTATTACTAGGCCTCAGGTGTCTCCTTTATTTCCCCAAGCCGGTATCGCGAATTGGACACAGATACGCCACCGGTATGACGCGTTTGCGGAGGAGTGAACGTCGTCACTGTGACCAAGGCTCAATCCGCCCCTTGTTGGATATGCTGGACGAGGCGTGTTAGATACCATGCAATGCGTTCGCTAGATGGAAATTAAGACTACCTGTAGCACATTCACATTGATCATGTTGATCTTGCATACCTGACTCGGCTGCCAGTCGTCATGATAAAGTAGGTCGCGGCTCATTGACTACATAAAGTGGTGCTTTCCAGATCGACTGCGCATATCTGGTTGCCGATGATGATAGTCCCTGCGCACATATTAAGGTTTGCTTTGCGAAGCAAGCAGCCGGGGCTAACGAGATCGATACTGCACGTCAGATGATAACACATCTGATATATCGAGTATCTCTGGCATCTTGGCACCTCGAGAAATGGCTCTACTGATAATATGCATGAGCCTGGCTGGTGTCACTGTGTCGGAACCTGAGATGAGCAGGCGTATGGAATCTCCATTATTATGGCTGCTTAAATCCCCCCATGGATGGAACTGCCGCCAGTTATGTCATGTTTGGCCTGAAATATTTCTTACAGTCTCTATCTATTTGACCTCTCCTTTTCTTCAAGGCATCGTGATCTCGGTTTCACAGTCGCAATCCTCTTCATTTACTGGGCGTTTCCGAGCAACATCGTGCGCCAGCTACCTACTACGTTACCCACGTGCTGTGGTAACGGTATGACCATGGCGGCCCAAGACGATTACAATGACATCCAGCAGGCAGCCTCTACTGAGGTGTCGATGTTTAACAATGGCGTGGAAGAAGAGCGCGGTGATCGCGAGACGAACACAAGCAGGAGCCCAAGGGTATTATTCAATCTCTACTACTACTACTACTACTACTCTGCCGGCGGAGATGACGACTGTGAGAGCCAATATTGCGAGCCGCTTCTAACACGAACTGCCTCGCCGCCACCCCGCCCCGACGATGTTAGCCAAACTTCTGCCCCGACTCGCACCTCGAGTATCTTCTCTAAAGCCTATGGGTGCTTCAATAGGATCTGTCATAGGCCACGGCGTAGGTTAGTTGTCACAATCCGGTGCCCCAATGGTCGCCTCAGGGGTGTCAATGCATTACACACGAGCAGAGAACAGAAGGCTAACTTCCAGACTCACGGACCAGACGACTTCGGCCCCGTCAAGCATCATTTGCTGCTGAACTTGGACACACAATATGACTGATGAGCCGCATGTGCGCCAGACAGAGCTGGCAGGGCAGCTTATGTATAGATAGATATATGTATTGGTAGTCTATTTCGTTATGATTGGTCACTCGATGCTCATGTGGTGGAAGTTAGCTTTCTTTTACTCTATTAGAGTCTTATATCCAATGTAGATAGTAATATGTATATACAAGTCGTATCCAAGAGATCTATTCTAGATCCAAGCGCTGTGGCACGAGACCACAGAAGCGATTGCGTTTCTGGCTGAATGGTTTACCATCCCTTGATCTTCTTCATGCTGCCCTCTTCCTGCAGGGCCTTGTGCATGTCGAAGGAGTTGAAGAGCAGGTGAGGCTCGTGACCCATACCCTTCCTGAGGCATTCGAACTCGGCCTTCTCGAAGTAGCCCTTCAGGATAGGCTTGTAGTCATCGTGCGCGCACTTGTCAATGATGACGCGGGCTCTCTCCCTGGGAGACAGGCCGCGGACGTCAGCCAGACCGGTCTCAGTCACGATGACATCCAAGTCGTGCTCCGTCTGGTCAACGTGTGTGCACATGGGCACGATGCAGCTGACTCCGTGCGGATCGGACTTGGTAGGTCGCGTCGAGGGCGTGTGCATGATGCTGTACTTGGAGTTTCGCAAGAAATCGGCAGATCCGCCGAGACCGTTCAGCATACGGCTACCCATAACACAGGTGCTGTTGGCGTGTGCGTAAATATCGACCTCAACAGGCGTGTTCATGCCGATAACACCGAGACGGCGGATGATCTCAGGGGAGTTGGAAACCTGCTGGGATCGCAGCAGGAGCTTGTTCTGGTACTGCTCCCAGTTATCGTAGAAACGCTTGAAGCCGTCAGGCGAGAAGCGGATCGACGTAGCAGTGGCAAAGTCAAGTCGTCCAGAGTCGAACAGGTCAAGGAAAGTGTCCTGAATGACCTCAGTCCACACCTTCAAGTTCCAGAAGTTGACCTCGCTCAGACCTCCGATAACGGCGTTGGCAATGTTGCCAATACCGGATTGGATAGGGAGCAGGTTCTTGGGCAGTCGGCCGTGGGAGACCTCATGCTCCAAGAACTCAATAAGATGGCCAGCAATTGCCTTGGATCCGTCATCGGCTGGGGTGTTCGGCGCTGTTACATCCTGGTAGTCGGACTCGATGACACCGACAACCTTCTCGGGGTCAATGGGGATCGAGGTAGAACCGATTCGGTCTTCGACTTCCATAACAAGGTAGGGCTTCCGGCGCGGGGGCAGATCTGTCATGGTGATGTCATGAAGGCCCTCGAAGTTCGGGATGGCTGTGTTGACTTCAATAATGATCTATCGGTCGTTCAATTAGCATTGCTGGCAAGGCAACCTCCTGGATCATTAGGTGGTTCGTACCTTATCGGCCATCTGCACCAATTCTGGTGTAGCACCCACGGAAGCGCCAGGAACAATCGAACCGTCCTCCTTGATGGCGCTTGCCTCTACTACAGTAACGTCGAGCGAGTTGTTGGGCTTATCTTTGGTGTAATATCCCTAAAACTCGCATTAGATTTTCTCGACATGGGTAATGATGGCACAGAACTACTCACGTAGACCAGGTCCGAAGGGAACATGGACAGATGCTTATCAAAGAAGTTGATGCGCCCCTCGTTGATACCCTTGGCAATCGATTTTCCGACTTGATGGGGGCTTCGGCGCTCAATCATGTCGAGCCCAGCCCAACGGTTCTCGGTCTCAGCACCCGAAGAGGCACCAACGAAGAGCGAGTATCGTAGCTGGCCCTGCAGGTTGTTCTTCTCCACGTGGTCGGCCAGGAAAGTAGGCATCTTCCTGTAGCCGAAAGGTGAGCAATTGTACGTCGGAAACTTCAAGTCTTGCACGGAACTAGACGAGGGGCACACGGGGAATCGTAATCGTACTTAGGATAACCAACGCCGGTGAAACCAGACCAGCCGACGTATGCGCCATTGGGGAAGTGGTGAAGCATGTCCTCGGGCCGGCACAGCTTCTTCAGCATAGACGGCCGTCGGACCCGCGACTTGAGCGCCGCCGAGGCCACGGGCGAAGCCATGATGTGTTCGAGAAGAAAAACAAGAAGAAAGAAAAGGAGTGGAGATTGTGCAAGATGGCGTGGTCGTGGTAGCTAGGATTTCTCAACAGAACATGCCAGGGTGAGAATCCCCATGGGGTAGAAGACTTTGGAGGACGATGCAGGAAAGAGAAATCAATAGGAAGGAAGAAAGCGACGTCGGTCAATTTCAATGGCAAAATAACAAGACTATAACCTCGAGAGACTCCACCTGCATCAGGCTCCAAAGAGCGACGAGCGACGAACGACGAGCATCCCCGTCTTGACTTGCGTACTGTACTGTCCTTGCGAGCTGCTTGACTGTGTCATGCCATTCAATTGTTTGGTGGGGCCCCCTCGCTCCTCGCCCAGAGGACGAGATGATGCACACGGTCTTTCCGAGCTTCCACTGTACCTGCGGAGAAACCGAGACCGGCAATTGAAGGCGTCGCCTGGCCAGCGACGACGGTAAAAGAGCCTCCAGCTTCGAGTGAGTTGAGCAGTATTCGTACAACGTTATACACAACGTTTCCTGATCCAATTGACTTTTCTCGTCTCTGTCTTGAAGCTCATCCCACGATGGCTTTCGGTGCGAGGTACCTGAATGACGTAGAAAATGCGGGAGAGGTACAGTAGCTTCGTGTCATGTCTCGACTCTCGACGCGAACTAGGGTCACTAGGGTCTAGCTGTGAGGCTCCACCAAATTGGCTCGCTCGGCCCGAGCACCTCCTTTCGTCCGGCGATCCCTCTGGAAGTCAGACGCACCTATCATAGGCGGGGATAACATGTACGGGTATGTCACTGCATCTTGCTGACTGGATCCAAGGGGCGGGAAGGATGTGGGGGTGGATTTTTGTTATTCACAGCACAGCTGCGAGGGAGGGAGATAGAGCGAAGCTAGACTAGACTCAGCCAACTGTGATGAGTGACCATCGAAAGAGATCTTGTGAAGCTGTCCATCTGATGCCAATTATGACCCGGACAGATTCTCTCTCCTTGGTGTTATCCCGTATATCCAAATTCCTGAGCTAGGCAACAATCCCAGTCTGGTGGCCCTCAACGCGCTCAACGTGCTCAACGTGCTCATCGTCCTCATCGTGCTCATCGTCCTCATCACCATCTTCATCTTCCGTATCATCTTCATCGTCATCTTTGGCACTAAGATCATTGGGGAGAGCACACCAAATTGCTTCCCGAAGCTGCCGCTGCCGCTGGAACATATGGCGTGATCTGCGAAGTCTGCGCTCACTTCGTCTTAGGTTGCGCTTCGCGGCCAAGACAAGGCGCAGCTTGAGGTTAAAGGCTTTGCGTTGAACTTTGACCTCGGCCTTCATATGGGTGATTTTCTCTCGTAGGAGAGCATCGTACTCGGAGATCGTGAGTCCTTCGGGAATGGTACCAGCCAAGGTGGTAGGGGTGGAAGCAGCCTCGCCGTCGGGGGTGGCAGCCACGTTCTGTGCAGAGCGGCCGTTGTCTTGGTTTTGGCCTACAAAGTGAGCGTTGATCATTTAGTTGAAATTGTCGTTCGCCTGAGTATCATGATGTGACGAGGATCCTACCTGTATTCTCGCGATCAAGACCTGAGCTTGCCATGGCTATAAGCTCCGGCGGAGTCTGGGCTTGCGCCATCTCTTATCCTGCGATCGTGTCAGTTTGGGCAACATACGATAGAAAGGTGCCACATAGGTTATCTCGTAATGTGGCGTACCAGATTGGTGAGTTCCGAAGGTCATTGATTGGTGGACTTTGTCGTCGATGGTATCGGAGAGAACTTGTTTGATGAGGGTTTGTTTCCAACCAGTCAAGCTGATGAAGGAAGTAGAAAGGCATGTACAGGTGGTGTGCTTTGTGGAGGAAGGCGAGGCGAGGATCGCATTCAATGTGCATATGAGGACCATAAAGCTCAGGAATCCACCTTGACGCTTGCTCCGTCGCCAGCTAAGGCCAAAAATGCAATGCAGGTTCACAGTACTGAAGGTTAGGCACACATGCTAAATCAAGAACAGGAGGTTGGTTATGACATTCTTTGCCAATTGCAGCATGCTATCGATGGTACCGATATTTCGGGACTTGGCTAATACATGTAAGCCATTACTGGTCAAGAACGATAGGTGGTTCAGGACAAGAAAGAGCAACCTCAGATTCATAGGAAATGTTTTCCCTTCCATATTTGTTTGCATAGGCCTGCTAGATTGTGATATCTGCGTGGCCTCGCAAATGCCACCCCCTGAAGCAACTAATGATAACCGAGGCACAAAGCACTCCTAATATCAACCAGCTGACTGGCAGATACTGTCGCGAATTTTGACGAACATCCTACTAGTCATTATAAGTAAGTGAACAGAGCCCGAAGCAGGTCATGGGGCTCATTGCGGGCCTGGTGTAGCCTCTCCTCTACGCCCGCGCCTCCTTTCATCCAGCACCCGCCGCTCTTCTTTCAAAACGCGCATCCGTTGTGCCATTACACGCAGAGCTACAGACAGTCGCTTCATTTCATCGTCTCGAGCTCATGTTTATCTCGTCCGGAAGTGGTCGTAGCCGGATTCGTGTGGTCAGATTCTCCAACGAAGGTTGGCCCTGTGCCATAGCCAGGCTTTGAACGTGGCACTCACTCATCTACAATTCACCATGGTCAGTTGAACAACAACTCAGATCAAGCATACGCTCCCCCAAGATTCGGTCAGTAGTGTCAAACCTCGCGAGTGGGCCATCTTATTATACACAGTACATCTAATATCTACTGTACAATCCTAAGCTCTATCGACTAACTAAAGTATCCATCAAGTTCTGGCCATGGATGTGTTCGTGACATGATGCTATCAGGGTCGAGTCATCCCTAAAGCAGCCAGAAGTGTAACAGCCAGGTGATGGGCTGGCAAGACAAGAAAGCTGCTGCCAGATTCCATCGTTACCGTCGCAATTCAATCAAATACCGTCGCTTTCCAAGACGGGAGACCATATGTCATCGATATTCTTATAGGTTTTGCTCCGTGACTTCAGCACTGCGTCTTTCTCCTCCTTCAATGTACGCAACTCTCCGATCAGGGTGCGCAGCTGTGCGTGTTTTCCACGTTCCTGCTCCTCGATATCACATTCCCGCTTGTCCAAAAGCATGTCAGTTTGGACAACAGCAGCCTCTTCTTCGCTTGGTGCTTCGTCGAGCCCCATGTTCATGACGGGAGGTCCAGGTGCTAGAGTCTCCGAGGCATCGGTAGGGGCAGGGGCAGGGGCAGGGGCAGGGGCACTCGTATCCTCATGTGGCGTCGTGGGAGGGAAGTTCTTCTTCTGTTCTTCGATGAACCAAAACATCGATGTAAACTGCTTATTCTTCTCTATAGTGAACACAGCACGTAATCCATGATCAGCTTTTCGTACCCCTAATGTATATATGTGTGAAGTCGCACTATCACATACCTTTCTTGAAGTCGAGACGTGTATACACGCTAGGAGGAGCCCTCTCAATGTTGGCGATCAGGAATTTCTGCGCAGCCCGGTATGCCTTGGGCATCGGCGCCGAGGAGTCGCCGGATGCAGGCAGGTCGGGCGATGAGGGGTCCATGACCAGCTCGGCCCAGTGGTTGATGAGGCGGCCCAACCGCGTCTGGGCTGGGGGACCCGTGCGATCGTAGAAGCAGTCGATGCCGCGGGCCTTCAAGACCACCTCCACCAGGTCTTCGGTGCGCTTTTGGCCACCCCGTTTGACTGTTTTGCCCAACAGCCAGGCTCGCGTTACGTTCCTCCAGAAAGAACAGTGGTTCATCCAGCGCGCATAGGTGTGCATAATTCCAAACAGGACGATCAGGAATCGCTCGATTTTGATATCGTGCTCCTTGGAGAGCACAGCAAACCCATAATTACGACGGTGGATGAGGTAAGCATACTGGTTCAAGACGTTGTTTCCAAGGACGAGATCTTCGCTTTCGAATGTCGTGCCCAGAGGGGGCAAGGTGAGGTAGGGTGTAAGTAAGGCAGAGGACATGGCTCAAGTCACTCTGCGAGGGTGGACACATGAAATTAGCAGCTGGATTAATTCACACAGCCAGAAAGTGAAATCGAATCAAATGAACCTGGTAGGATTTCGAAATCGTTGGTGGGAGGTTGATTCCTTGTTGCGATGGTGGTGGGGGAGGAAACAAATTCCAACTTCGCAAAAGTCCTGTTCAACTATGAGAATACCAGATCCCAATAAGTCAAGAACGGGATCTGTGTAAATTTAAGGTGGATAAAAAGTGAAGACAAGTTCAAAATTGCAAGCTCTGGGATTCTACTTTGCATAATAAATTTAACACCAAGATAGAGCCTCTTCGGAAGAGGATTTTGGCATGCTGGGTGGGCAGTGCCAATGACTATCTAAAGGAACCAGCAGTTCAGGGTTCGACTAAGACACTTACTCATAGTTTTTTTTTTCGTTTTGTATGGCTACATAGTTGCAAGAAGTTGTTCGTTCATACCAAATCCATGGTTCCAGCCCAAGCTGCAAGACTGTAGTGATGACTGCTCCTTCTGGAAGCTCAAGTCTATAGTGTGCTTTATTATAGGATTTCAAGAGGAGAGAAGATCTCAGGACGTGAGAGAACAGGAAATATTTACGACATGAGGTAGGTACTATTTACTACATTAAAGACGGTTATCAAAGGGAAAACGCGCATATAGATAGATGGATGTGTGGTATAAATGCCATACATACATAACAAGGCAGTAAAGACCAACACTTCCGTGCCAATAGAAAAGAAAAACAGAAAAAGAGAGAGAAAAAGAATTGGCGATCAAGTTGCAGGATGCCAGGTTCATATGCCCAATGCGTGGTTTGTTGAAAGGAACACTCAGAATAACTGAGGGAAATCACAGCATATGCTCCCTGACTGGGTGGTGGGAATCCCCTAGAGTAACTGAGGGCTACCACATTAAGTTGCTTGACACACCTACTACCGCCACTACTTGACCGCCGTTAACAAAATTGACTTATTTGGCAATATGGCCCTACCCTCTCCCCCTACGCACACAATGTTTGCCCCCCTGCTCCTGAAGTTGCTTCACCCATACACCCACCTCTCCCCCCTTTAGCACAGCAGCGCAGCAGCACAGTAAGACAGCCAGTTCGACATACATAGCATCCATCGTGCCTTTGCTACCAAGCAGGAAAACAGTATCAATTAAACAAGCTCCTATCTATAGACATGATTCCATCGTACACTGACTGGTTCCCGAAACACCAGCTAGACTTACATAGTACTATCAACCAATCAATCCCAACAACATATTATTTCCACCACCCATTATTCTCGTTCACAGCTTGCTCTTGCCCCAAGTCTTGCCCGACTCGTCTTTGTAGGATGCCAGCACATTCCTCTTGCTATCCCCACCATGCTCAACCTGCACCGGCCCCTCGAAGATGGTAGCACCAGAATTCTCCTTCCTATCCTTGGCGTCGACGTAATCGCGTTCGGCCTCGCCGACGTAGAGTTGACGGGGCCTCCAGATCTTGACGCCGCCGGGGCTCAGCATCATCTGGCGCCAGTGGGCGAGCCAGCCGACGCAGCGGGGCACGGCGAAGAGGACCGGGTAGAAGTCGAGGGGGAAGCCCATGGCCTGGTAGATGAGCCCCGAGTAGAAGTCGACGTTGGGGTACAGGTTGCGCTTGCGCATGAACTCGGACTTGCGCGCGTAGTCGGCCAGCGTCAGCGCCGTGTCCAGCAGCTTGTTGCGGCCCGTCACCTTGAACACCTCCTCGGCCAGCTCGCGGATTGCCGTCGAGCGCGGGTCCACATTTTTGTAGACGCGGTGGCCGAACCCGACGAGTACGCGCTCGCGCTTCTCCACTTTCTCCATGAACGCGGGCACGTTCTCGGGGCTCCCGATCTCGATGAGCATCCGAATGGCTGACTCGGACGCACCGCCGTGAGAAGGGCCATACAGGGCAGCGCACGCGGCTGCTACAACGCTGTAGGGGTCGACCAGGGAGGAGCCGACCTGCAGGACGGTGGCGGTGGAGCAGTTCACCTCGTGGTCGGCGTGCAGGATGAAAAGCGCGTCGAGCGCCTTCTCCAGAACCGGGTGGGGCTGGTATTGATGGCCCGAAAGGTTGTCCAGCAGGTACAGGAAGTTGCCCGTGTAGGACAGCCCTTGCGCGGGGCGGTTGAAGGGCCGGCCTTGGCGCATGCGGTACGCGGCCGCGGCCAGGGTGGGCGCTTTGCCGATGATGCGCAGGATCTGTTTGTCCAGAACCTCGAGGGCGCGCGGGTCGCCGGACGCGGCGTTAGTGTAGAGCTTCTGGCCGGCGAGCGAGGGGTTGGCCTCGGGGGCGAAGGCGCCCAGGGTAGCGAAGGCAGAGGTCAGCATGGACATGGGATGGGAGTCGTAGCGGAACGACTTGAACATGTTCTCGATGTCGGTGTGGACATATGTGTGGTGCAGCACCTCGTCCTGCCAACGGCCGCACTGCGCGCTGGTCGGCAGGTCGCCGTACAGCAGCAAATAAGCCGTCTCGAGAAAGTTGCTCTTCTTCACCAGCTGCTGAATGGGGTACCCGCGGTAGCGCAAGATGCCTTCCAGGCCGTTGATGTAGGTGATCTTGCTGTGCACCACGGCCGTGTTCATGTAGGCCGGGTCAAAGACGCGCAGTCCCTGGTCCGTCTCATCTTCCTTCCGATCATTCGGGCCGGCCTGGGCGCTGATCTTCTTGAAGTCCGTGGCGAGTACCGAGTTGTCCTTGATGGGGACCTCATAGCTCTTACCCGTCCGGTTATCGACCACCGTCAGGGACTGACGGGCCGCTTTGGTGACTGTAACCATTCCGCTGTGGGAATTATCTTGTCTTACACGAATACAGATAATTCACGTTCAATGGAGATGCAAGAAGGTCTCTTTTCCCTTTTATTGTGATGAGAAGGCAGTCGTAATCTGATATTGAGTTGGGAGGATTGGCTATTAGGGATGAAGCAACAAGCAACGATACCTCGGTATCAGGGATGCCAATCTTACCGTTTCAGGCTAGCGCATAGGCTTATCCGACGGGCCCATGTGCTTCGTGCTTCGTGCCGGATAACAACGGGACTTGCTGACGGGTATGACGGGTACCGCGATGCCGATACGATGCTAGGTTATATACATGTACGTACATAAATAGGCAGATATATGGCGGCCAATCAATCCAGCGAAACCAGCTACTTTGGATTTGAATGGTGCCCCCCGAGACACCTCAGGTCAGACCGAGGCTCCTGGCGTAGATGCCCACATGCCAGGAATGGGCCGAGCCCCCCAAAACCCTCAACAGATCATCATCATCCAATGTCAGTAAAGTGAATCTGCATCAAGGAGGGCATAGCCCAATAGGCCCCAAAAAATGGATGTCATTACTCATTGTCGTAATCGCATATGACAATGCTTTAGCTAATCATATATCCGTTTCCCCTTCGATTTGTGGCCCTGGAAATTAAGCCATTCTTCGTTTCTGTCTGCTTCTGTTTCTGAGTCTGTCATGAAAATTAGTAATTCGCTCCCCCTCGGCTCTAGGCAGTCTCGCCCTTGCGCTCAATCACGGCAGTTGGCGCAACATCCGCCATCGTTTCGTCGCTGAACTCCAAGTCTTCCTCCAGCGCAGTCGTGTCCTTGATTCGCATCCAGATGACAGGACCGGCAATCAGCAAAGATCCGGCCAGAATACCCCACTGTATAGATCAGTCAGTATTGATACTTTGCGGTGCGGCACGCTGCAAAAAATTGAAACCGAAGAACAACTTACAGTAACACCCAGCAGGGTCATCTCCTCGATGCCCAGATCGTGCAAACGCCAGAAAATGGCAGCACCAGCTGATTGAATTCCCTTGTAGAAACCGGCCAAGTTGGCAGTCTTGCGGCCCGAGTTGGACAGGGCGCCCATGTACCTAGTCACGCGTTAGTTTAAAGATACCATTATGAGGGTTATAAAGGTGTAAAGAATATGACCTACCAGTAGATCGAGGTCTGCCAGCACGCATCGTAGAACCCGTAAAAGATGTAGAGGAACATGGGGCCGATGAAGAGCTCGCCGCCACTGGTCCAGTCGGCCAAGAACACCTTGTCGGGGTTTGCCTTGGTCCAGGCACGGGTGGGCTGCTTGGCTTGCCAGGCGTAGCCTCCGCCCCAGATGACGAAGGTAAGCGCGAAGAGAACGACGAGAGAAGCCTTGGCACGGACGGATCGTCGCATCGGGTAGTCGAGAGCATATCCGAAGATGACGGCGCCCACAATCTGTGCCAACCAGTACAGCAAGCTGTTGAGGGCGCGCGTGCGCGTGTTGAAGGCCGCGGCGTTCAGGCCGTTCTGCTGGTAGGTGTAGAAGATGTTGGAGGCGAAGAACATGGGGAACAGCAGGACGATCCAGGGCGCCAGGCGCAACGTGTCCCATAGGCCGACGAGTTCCGATTGCCACGACGGGTTCTTCATGAGAATGACGTGAGAGCCGTCCTCGCGTTGGACCCTGTCGGCGTCGCAAAGGAACAAAGCCAGAACAGCACCAAGCACCATGAGCACGATGAAGGCGACGTAAGTCCCGTCCGTCACCGGACCGGCGGTGTTGTTGATATTCTGGGCCAGCGGGATCAGACTGCCGATAACAGCACCGAAGTTGAAGATGATCCAGAACCAACTGATGTATCGACCCTTGCTCTTCTCTGGCGGGTAGGACATCATGATGGCACCCTGGCCGGCCCAGAGCAGACCGGCGCAAACACCGAGGAAGGCGCCTGCGAAGATGACGAAGCCCATGTTCTGGGTGTGGCTGTAGCAGAGGAAACTGGCGGCGTAGATGCAGTAGCCCAGGCCGCCGAAACTCATGGTGAGGCGGAGGCCGAGGCGATTTGCGAAAGTGCCGGAGAAGAAACCAATGGCGGCAAAGGTCGAGTACAGAGCCACGTTGGCGCGGTCATTGGCCGTGGTGTCGAGCTGACCACCACCACCGAGACCTTGCAGCGCATTGAACATGCCCGGGCACAGGAAACAGACCATGGAGACCATGAAAAGCTGGACTTTGGGGGAGGCATACCACACCTCCGTCTTGCCCAGCTGGAAGCCTCTGTACTGCCAGCCCGATGGCCGGGCGATTGGGCCGTCGGCTGCTACTGAAGATTCATGCGCGGGGACCGAGGACTCGAGGCCCATCTCCTTGGAATCGGCCATGGTGTGGATGAGGTTATCGTTCCTTTTATTGTTGTTTTCGTAGGGTAGCGTGTCTCCAAAACGTTAATCGAGTGTAGTGGTTTTTTGTTTTGGGGTTTGTTGAGTTATCCAGCTTGCGCACAAAAAATCAAGATTGCATGGATGTGAGGTATCAATCAATGAATTTGATGAATTGGCAATCGAGTAGTACCTTTTACCAAATACAAGGAAGGGTAGCTCCAAATCGAATACTTCGTTACTGCCCTCTGGGCTTGATGACAAGTGCGATGCTTGCTCTCAAAAGCGTGCTTCGGTTAAAAAGACAGAGACAGAGACCCAGGTGGTGAGGCGGAGGGAAGAAGTTGGGTAATATGGGAAAAGCATCCGGAGAGCAGACCCGAAGATTGTTAGGGTCCTGGTGCTACCTTACCTGAACAAACGGCCTGAGCCCCAAGTGGGTAGATGGAGATCAATGGGTAGTTGGATAGTTGGATGGTTGGATGGATGGATGGTTCAATTGTTACGATACGATCAATCAGTTGGAAGGATCGGCATACTAAGGCCCTTCCAGCCTTCCAACTTCCAGGGGTTCAATGTCACTCCAGATGCGGCGTAAGTATCTGCATGTCAAGGAAAGCAAGGTAGCAACCCAAGGGAGGTCGCGAGGCACAGAAGCCAGAATCACGAGGGTTGGAGGGATGCCGCTCGCTACGTGACACGCACTGCCATCATCTCTGGTCATCTTTTCTTAGCCTTACTTGGTGGGAAAGAAGGCTTGACCCAACACGAAGTGATGTTGACTTGGATGTACATCCCATATCCAATTGGATCAACGGGATCGACCAAGAGCAGACAGAACCCGAAGTACCCACCGCAGCCGGCACGGCACAGTATTAAGAATGAGAAGGATGGAAATTGGCGTTGGGGGGGGGGGGGGGGGGGGGGGGGTACGGACGCTAACACACATATGGGATTCAACAGGCCGTACAGCATCAGGGATAATGAGACTTGTTCACGACATGCCTTAATGCCATAGACCAGTGATCTATGAACGAACTGCATTGCTCTTCTTCGAGACCTTGTTCATTGGCAGTGCCAAAATACTTACTTTACACATAGCCTAGGTAATGATGGTGCATGCCTCACCTCACATACAGTATGTGGGAAAATTCCATGGCGAGGATATTTGATGGGAATTATTACAAGATAAGGGAGGACATGTGGGCATGGGGGCGTGTAAGCAAGCTAGCAGACCACCACCACCACCACCACCACCACCCCAGACTCTAGAGCTCTGCCGGGCCGAATAGATCTGTCTGATTGGTCGATTGGGTCCCCCATCACGAGACCCCCCGGTCCACCCTGATAAAGGGATTGGTTAGGCGAAGCTGGGGAAGGATTCCGTTCGGGGCTCCGATTAGGAAGGAGACCACTTTACTTCATGTATGTACTAAAGGAAAATAAGAAGCGGGGGGGCTGCTGCAAGGTTTCCGTCAACACGACATTGCCATTTGTTCGTGTCAGTCAGTTCTTGACTCGAGCCTGTCTGTCTGTCTAGCACCTACAGTTCATCCATTGTGTAGGTAACCCCCCTAGACATGAAATCCGGCAGTGATTCAAAAGAAGCCCCCTATGTAACGTAACCTTCTACCCGTTGGATGGACTGCTAGGGGCTCAATCCATGTTAGGTTATGTAGGCTGCGAAAGCCACCAACAACCCGTTAGAATTACAAGCACAGGCGACCGACCTAATAGGGGAAAAAGAATAGCAAGGCAAGGCAAGGCAAGGGAGGTGGGTGGTTGTCTTGGAGACACAATCGACTGACCGACTTGAAGGTCCAATCTTTTCTAATCATAGGACACAACTCCACAGCGGGCCTTTAACGATCTCTCTCTAGGTACTCTAATCATCGTATGCATCGTATGTTCGCTATCGCAAACACGGGTTGGGGCTGATATGAGGCGAGGTACTACCTAAAGCAAACACGAGAGAGTGTGTGCGAGAGAAGCCGGCCGAGTAGCAAACACACGCACGCACGCACGCACTCACCCTCACCAACATACCAAATACTCTCCGAGTCGTCCCACCTACATAGATGCGCTGCGGAAGAAATGGAAAGACAAAACAACGAGACGGCAATTGGCGGTTAAGTACTTAAGTATATAAACTACCGAACCCGCCCGTGTCCCCATCACCCGTCCGGCTAAGATCATTCGCTTAATGGTGAGGACTGGATAACAAACGACGATGGGCCTTGGTAGATTGACTGAAATCAGGCCATGTTTGTTGTTCCTTTTTTTTCTCGTCCAATTTTTGTTTCGTCAGGCGCGCCTGTTTGCTGCAATTGTGATACGGCGTACAGATGATAAGTTTCCAGCACGCATATACTGTACTCCGTACACGAGGCACTTTCTTACATGTTACCCAAGGACAAGAGCTGGACAGCAGATGTCCAATACCCCCGAAAGGGACAGCTATGAGAAATTGCGTGTGTGTGTGTGTGTGTGTGTGTGTGTGAGGTTACATCCACCTTTTAAAGCTGATCAAATGAGATCCGTCCCGCCCCAGTAACCTTACGTACAACATAGTACTCGGTTGGAAGAAACAAGCCATCAGACTTGCAGACCCTTTCCCGCGCCGCGCATTGGACGACAGTCCACAGCAGATGGTGCAGGTGCAACGGCCTTCGTATGAGAGAGCCAATCTGAAGTCTTGATAAGCTGGCCAGCCTTCTTTCCATCAGGCCGACATGCTGACCGGCCGTTCCCAGCGTGCACGCAAGTCTGGCCTCTCCCTCCCCCCCCCCCCCTTCCCATCGTGGCATCCGGCTTTGAAGTGCTCGCCCAAATGCCCTATTTCTTTCCGAATTACATGGCAATCAAGGCATACGTGCTCTGCAATACCCGAAGACCTGGGTCCTCCAAGAAAAACAACTAGACCTCGCATCGCTACCAACGTTTCGGGACTCACTGTGCCTTGGAGAGAGGGGTGGGTCCATGGCACTTATGCATGCACGTGGGTGAGTACCTAAAGTAAGCGTTCAGCTACCAACGATTGCGCGGACGCCATCGCAAGCATATGCGCGGCATCCCCTTACTCTCCCGCGAATGACTACATACCCTTGCTTCTGCCTGTTATACGCTTCACCTCAGCTTCCTTACCCCTTACTTGGTAAAGAAGAGGCTGTGACGCACGCAGGTGTTGAACGATCAAGTGAGAAAGAAGGGTGCAATATCGCATATAGGCCAACGATGGTAGTAAATTGTTCTGGTTAATTCTTAACAAGGACACGTCATAATCCAAACCACCTGGTTTTCCTGGTTGGTATCATTCCTTCCTTCCTTCCTTCCTTTCATAATGCCCTATCTTTGTATCTTGAATCCTAATGTCTCTTGCGAGCCTCGTAAATGATGCCATAGGAATATCTCGATATCCTCCGCCGCCTTTGCCAGCGACGCACCCCAAGCTTTCCCCTAACATCTTTCGAGAGATTATACAATAAACGCAATCCTGACCTTCCTGCCGTCTGTTGAAAGATATATATCTAAAAGCCAAAGGGTAGTCAAAATTGCTTGCCAGCTTTAACTTGATAAGTAGTCCCACGTGTTTTCCGTGCCAGCCCCCGTCCTGGGTATTCAAAAAAAAAAAAAGTAAGAGGCGCTCCAAATAGCAGGTCATAACCCAACTCCAAGACTGTACCCAACATAGTCCAACAAGCGAACACTGTTCTTCGCGAAGAACCGCGCTTTTGTGTACTTGCGTGTCCGTCACACGCCGATAAACCCTGACGCCAAACCCCGATTCCCAAATAACCGGCTATCCGTAATGCAAAATCCCAAGAGCTCCTTAACCCATTCCAAATAATCGTTGTAACGATGGGGTATCAATAGACAAAAATGAGTAAAAACAAGGAGGTCGAGAGTTTGGCGTAGAGGTGTTGATTGTATGTAGTGGTTGGTGATCAGAGGTTAGATGGCAACAGTAGCATGGCTCTGCTGGCCCCTATTTCCCGTCATCCAACTGAATAAGTCTGCCTTTTGACCATGGTTGGCCTGAGCAGTAGGAGCCTCCACAGGAGTCTTCAGAGTGGTTTCTCTGGGCTCCAGCATTAAACTCTTGCGGTAGTATGTGATTTGCGAAGTCCCTTGTTCGCTTTCCTTGACACGGACAATTTCAGATTGCAACCATTCTTGCATGTCGGCAACCTCGGTCAGTCTGTAGGGGATTTGGAAGCGTTGTAGTTCCCCGATGATCTTGGCTGTGCGAGTGTGCTTGTCGAAATTGACGACTGTCAGGCCGTGCTCGTCGCTACCGGCGCCTGGCAGCTGCTTCATGGCGGGGTTTCCGATGTCCACAAAGGTCAGGTCCGTCAAGAACATACCCAGGAAGGGCAAGCAGGGAGGAACATGCTCCTGCAGACGGGCCCGGAGCACTTTGTTGTTGTTCGATGGCTCGACAACGGTTTGCAATGCCTGGAGCATTTCGCGCCGCTTGGGGCTCACAAACTCCCACGTCTTCCGCAAGCGACTAATGATGGAGCTGTTCAAGCTACAGATAATAGCCATCAGACCATCATAGTTGTTGAGCTGCAAGCATTGGTGCGCAACTTTGATCCACTGCTTAATGACAGCGGCGCGCTTCTTCACATCCGAGTGTTGCAGAATAGTATCTGCGACAACGTTCGAAAGGTCTGTTGATAGACTGGACATCGCCTTGACATTGGGCGAATCAACCCCACCTTTCTTCATCCATTGAGACCCAAGAAGCTCTTCAGGCAGGATGGAACAAAATATGTTCATTTGCTTCATTGTCAGCTGACGCGCGATCTCCAATGGCTCGAAATCGAGTACGCCAGGCGAAGTGCCGCCGTTCTTCCAGCTACTGAGTAAGTTATGCTGGCTTCTTGAGACAACTGGATTCGGCAACGGGGTATCTGCAGGGACGTATTGCGCAATAGATGTACTTGTCTTGCCCATTGAAGAGACCAAGCGTGGCACCAAAGAGCCGTCCGTTGAGGAGACTCGATCTGCGAGCTCAACAAGCCTTTTGCCCGCAGATGGCAGCAGTGACCCAAGCTGGAATTCAGCGAAATGACGAAGAGCTGGTAGTGCTTCGGAATCGGTGGAATCCCGCCAATGTGACTCCAACCACCCTTTGATTACATTATACACTCGCAAGCGTACAGGGCTTGCCATATGAAGTGACTCTCCGACATAGTCGAAGCGATCGATCAGAGCTGCAGCCAAGTCGGAAGGGGAGCAGAAGAGGCGGAATGTCAAGTAGAATGCAGACACAAACATGGCGTCAGGGGTAGACTCATGTGTCGTCAAGCGCTCCACTAAAGCCGGCAAGGAACCGCCTGTGACGAGGCCCTCCTTGTTGAATAATAACTCGTGAGCAAAAGTCTTTTCGAGTAGTTTGTTCTCCACGTCGTCGACCTCCTCGCTGGTTCCAGTACTGCCAGCCACACTGAGCTCAGAAAAGGAAGGCTGACCGCTAGGGGACAGCTCGGAGTCCGGGGTTGTGGCTCGTGTAGGGGCTTGAGAGACAAGGCTCGATTCTGAGTCGCGGCTGAGATACGTGGTGTTTGACCCAGCACTCGATGAAGTTGTGTCGGATCGGAATGAGCTATGATACTCGCCATCATGGGAGTTATCCGTCATGGGACTGTAAGAATCTTCTAGGGAGATCGAAGTTCGTAGTCTGGGCAGTGGTGGCAGAGATGGTTTAACTGAGGAGACTGTTGATGCCACGCTTTCAACGTCTTCACCGGCGACCATGGAGTGCGGCCTGGACGGCGGAGGAGAGTATTGCGCTGAGTTCCTGGTGGCAGGCTGGGTGTTGACACCAGGAATTTGTGGCAGAGGTTTGTCCAGGGATAGATGAGTGGATCTTACAGATGCTCTTTTGGCTTCCGGTGAGGCTTCCGGCGTCTTGGAAACCGGGGCGACCGAGGTTTCCGGAGTCTGAGGCCGACTCTCAGAGACCTTATCGAACACTTCCAAGCTGATCCCCAAGCCGGTCTGTTCGTTCTCAAACTCGAAGTCGCCAATCCTCTCCAAAACCCACTTGGTTTTCGCGACGCACTCGCCAGCCGCCTTGACACATCCTGTTGCCGCAAATAATAGTCGGCTGTTGTCCTGGGGCATGATGATGTCTTCCGTATCTGGGTCGACGGCGCTGAGGATATCGCGTGCGGAGTAGACAAGGTCTCGGATGTGATCAAACATAGCGGTCCGAGCCTGGTCCAGTGACTCGGATTCCGAGCTGCTATGCCGGCAAACGGTATCGATGACGGCAAAGAGCTCACCACCAGAAGTGGCAGATTGCTTGATGGCAAGCGCCAGTTCCGGTCGGGAGTGGGACTGGAGGTGTAATCGGCCAATGAAAGATCCGAAGTATGACAAGAAAGTATCATGGCTGGCATTCAGCCTTTCTGATACCAGATTCTGTGATTGAGACAATGGGGATGGGCCGGCAAAAGACACTCTGTGTGATATACTGGCTGACAACCGATTTCCGCGCATGGGACTGGCTTGCGACAGTCGGCGTCCCGAAGTGTTGGCGGGTGAGTAAACAGATGACAAACGTCTGTTGGCCGATGCGTTTGTTTGTGCGTCCTCGGCTAAATGCGAGTTGTCGTCGGGTCGGGATCCTGCATCTGGCCCCTGGCCATGCGCATCTTTGAATGTAGAGATCGACTCTGCAGGTGGCGTCGGTGGAACGTACGTTTCCTCAGCAAGAGTGGCCATGACAGTCACGGCCGGTGGCGCTCTCAGGCGTCGCTCTTCCTCCAGGACATCGAGAAAACGGACACCCTTCACAACGATCTTGAAAGCCTTCAAAATCATCTCATCAATTATTTCATTAACATTGTCATCAGCCCTCAGGTAGGTTCGTAGTGTCTCTTGGAGTCGCTTTGCCGTCTTGACAAGCGATGAGAGCTCGGAGAGTAAGGATTTGCGCCCACGTCTCAAGCTTTCGTTGCGCTGTATTGTCGATGCCTCTCTGGTAAGGCAGTTCGTTCGCTCCTGCCATAGCGTTAGTGGTCGGCACGATTGCGCTGCATTGGACATAATATGCAAGCTGTCTGTGACATACCAATAGGAACCGCACGCCAGCGATGATGCCCTTCATAAACTCCTGGTTTCCGAAGATGTCTCCATCGTTGGTCGCTGTACTTCGTAGCAAGTCCCAGAAGTTAAGTAGGGAATTCAGCAGATTCCGCATTTCCTCGGGGTCATAAGCTTCGCAGTAATTGGTAGGAAGCCAACCTCTGGCCCCCGATACCAGGAGTGTGCCATCTGCCCAGCCATTGGTATGTATTGAGTGGACAAGCACTACGTCGCCTTCGTTCAGTGGCAGTGTGACGGTGGAATCGCTGATGGCGAAATTTGGGTGAAAGGGGTAAAAGGCGCGTAAGAAATTATGGAAGACGGGGTGTGCGGCGTTTTGTTGCATATCGAGGTCTTCTTCGGAGCCATCGGGAGTCGATGGCGGAGTGATGTGATCGGTCGCATAGAGGTTGGTCGAGGCCTGTGAAGCATCGTCTGCGGCCTGCGAGCTTTCGCTCTCGGAGCCCAGATCAGTCTTCTGGATGGCTAAAGGAGCCACTCGGAGGCTCGACCGCATAGCTTGGTAGTCGTGCATTATGAATGCCGTTGAGCCCTCCTGTGATAAAACATGGATACTAGCGGCAACTTCACACCAATTAATATCTGATTCCCGAGCCCAAGCACCTTGATAAAGGCCCTTTTAGAAACTCTCGTGGTTCAGTCCAGTTAGCACGGGGCGTATAACCGGCGAATCTCCAGATGGGATGGGATATAGGAGGAGTATCTAGCAACTGTCGCGTGTCAGTATGTCGTTTGGTCAAAAGAGATGCGCGTTTGTTGACAAAAAGAGGACATAGGCCGAGATTTGGAATGAAGGGAGAGGTGGTCAGCTGGCGATGTTGACCAAAGTGAGACGGTGGGCACAAGACCAGGAATGCTCATCAAGGCCACTACCGGTCCAGTCTGGTCGAACGAACGAATGAAGGAAACGAGGTACAAATGGCAACATGTCGCTCAAACACCAGGGAATGCCCTTGGTACAGAGTTTCGGAAACCAGTCAGAAGTCGTGCCCAGCAGCGCACAAGATCATGGGCTTTGTACCACCAGACTGCGGGTAAAGGGTCGGAAGTTTCGTGCATCCATGTTCTTGATGCGGCAGCCCACTTACTTGTCAATTGCCTGGTAGGATTCCCGTCTGAACCTTAGCACTCTCGGTGCGTGGCAATGGCACAGTTAGCTCGTTCGGTACCCGAGGCCCAATTGCCGATTTCAAGGCCCGTCTGTTGATGCTGGGCCGGGGTTGACCAAGAACGAAAGTCTCCCAAGGAGGAGTCGAAGCAAGCTAGAGAAGCAAGCAAAGCCGATGGACGGGAGAATCGAGTATTATAGAAAAGAGCCCGGTTTCCAGGTGTTGTCGTCCTATACGCCTATACACACAGCACATGCATGCAACGCAATGCCAATGCCAATGTCAATGCAAATGCAACCCTTGAAATAACTGCCAGCTCGACCTTCCGGTTGCCGACTGCGTTTTCCTTCTTTCCTTTCCCCCTTTGGCGATATTTTGCTGTAAGTCGCAGGTCAAGTCTGACACTTGTGTCGTCGGAAGGTCTTTGAGAGTCTCAACGACCATGCAGGAAAAGCAATGATAGTGGGGGAGAAAGTGAGATAGCCGGGAAAGAGTCAGAATCGGAGAAAGGGAAATTGTATCGAGCACACGGACGGTAGACTAGAGACGACGGTTGGTCCTGTTCAGACTTGTTGGGACGGCCGGGTCCACGATGTGTATATGAGTCGTCTATTAGAAAGTGGTATAGTAGGGGAAAAGAGGTTGTCGAGGGAAATTCAGGGACAGAGTGTATATTGAGTGTGGCTTTTTGGCTTTCATAGGGTAGGCATGGGATGATGGGATTGGAGAACAGGGGCGCGGGTTGGGCCTGCAGCTAATTCATCCTAAAGGATTGACTGTCTATCGTCCCACTCGCTACCTGCTGCCGCTCCCTGCACATGTACCACGCTACTGCTACCCCGGAGAGCCAGTCCAGCACTGGCCGGACCCATTCGTTGCAGTTCAGGGTCTGTCAATGTAAGGAAGCCCAGGACCAGGGTTGGATGGTAGGGGGGAGAGAAAGTATATCGTACTGAGAAGAAAGTACCATAGTATCGACCAGGTACCTTATCTTCAACCAGACCTACAGTTCAAGTGCCCATGCTGCCATGCCATTTATTTTCCCGCCTACCTTCCATACTTTGTACCCTCAATAACTGATGCTGCTACTGATACTACTGCTACGTACCCCTTCTCCTTCTCCTTCCACTCTTGGTCCATCCCAATTGATACTCAAGAGCATTATTATGTGGTGTTTGTGGATAACCAACGCCACCCACGGACGCTTGTGGCCAGAAAAAGCTTTGCTGGGAGGATGCAATGGCCGACTCGCCGTCTGAGAATTCCATACTGGTGTAATTATAAACTGCACTGTACTCGTGAGACCAGTATTATATCCGCGAAGGGACGGGCGTACACGATCTACCCAATGAAGACGAGGGACGGTAGAAGCCAGGATTGAGTGCCCAATCTTCAACCAGTGGCGATCTTCTATACATTAGGTATGGCCGCAGGATGGGGGGACCCAAACTTGAATTAAATAGCCCTGATAGGTAGGATAACCCATCCTTACTACAAGTAGACCTCTGCATTTGTCCAGAATAGAACGACGACGACAACGACGAACGCTCGCCGCACGGTTGATTTCAATTGTTGTACGGCATGAGCAACAGCGTTGAAAGGTTTCACAGAGGGCGTGATGATCGGATTAGTGCCCCGAACGTTCACTACTGGGACATGGGCACTTGCAAGGGGTTCAAAGTATCTGACAGGCCAAGGACAGACAAAAAGAGAGTTGACGGGTTTTTGCTTGTCCGTCCAGGGGTGCAGCTGTTAGTCGCAGGGGGTGGGAGCTCTTGGAGCTTGGCTGCTTACAGAGAGGGAGGTGGGAGGTGGGAGTTCAAGGTTCGTGTGATTGAAGCTATCAAATCAATTGGCGCCCACACACACACACTTGCTCATCCTCATATGCAACGAGAACTGAAAGATGCAAGGAGGTATGCAAGCGCGAAGAGAGGTGATGTAAGATGGGGGTTGCAAGCCGTGATATCGAATTGCATAATAAACCCACCTCGTATATCATGCATATACGCAAGTAAGTAGATTGCTCAATTGACACAGACACGTACTGGATCATTGGAACTTGTCTCTTTTTAACATTCACCGGCGCAATTATTCGTGAGCAAAGCAAACTGGCAGATGGACTCTAGGCAATGTTGCATGCGAGAAGAGAAGAAAAAAAAGAAATAATTGGAGAGAAGAGTATCCTAATCCACCCTGGATGGTGCCGAGAGCAAGGGACTGGGATCTTTGCTGTTGGTAGCCACCGGTTCACGCAGACTTGACAAGCTGCAATTTGATCAATGCGCAAGCATGTGTCAGAGTTCGGCAGCATACTAGGATTTTATCCGAACCTGCTAGTTGTAGTTGCTTATGACACCAACGACCACAAAGAAGAAAGGCGACGGGACAGTCAAGAAAAGGGAAGAGTCTCACTTACAGAGGGCCAAGCCGATGACGAGTTGGTATTTGATTCAACAACTAGGTATGGATGAGGCAAGCAGGCAAGTAGCGAAAATAGGATGGGACGAAACGAGATGCGACGAAATGGATTTTATTAGTGTCCAGACTGACGTGATGGCCCGAGTTTTCCAACGATTGAACCCAAGATTAGATGCTGACCAGGTGCGCGCGCGTGTATGCTGTGCACCCGTAGGCCAATCTATTTCCTTCTGACGTCGATGTAGGCGAAACCTCGATCAAATGCTCAGTTGAACCCTTACGTCTATCATTCGCGAAGTCAGATCATCGTCATCTCGTCATTCGTATTCTTTCTCTTGATGCTTCCTGTTCCGAGACTGTTACTGCGTCTGCTCTGTTGACATGGGTTACTTACACATGGTATACTGGTACTTTCGAGACGTCTCCCGGTTGAATTGATCGGAACCGTCACGAAGACCCACGATAACGAGCACGGTCGCGGTCATCGCATTGGGCGTTTTCTTTCCCTCACCGCAGAAAAACAAATTGCATACGGCAGTCGGTAGTGGGTGGGTCGGCGCTATAAACAGACAATCACTTTACTGGGCAGTCCATTCGGCGTTCTGGAGCTTCGCCAAAAAGGCATCACATTCTGGCGAAGAAATAGACCGAAGCAAACAATACAGTACGGAGGTTTTTACCCGCAGGGTCAGGCGGCGTTGAATAGCGCAATAGCATCGGCAGCATACCTACCGAATTGAGAAAGAGAAAGAGAGTGGGTGGATGGGCAAGGGAAGGACATATCATAAGATATTGCCGTCTTATAGAGCTGGAACCGCCCACCGCCCTGCCGCCAGTTGATTACGGCTGAGCTTTCAATAAGGACTGGCAGACTGGATCCCTGAGGTTCACCACCTATTACTACGTACATTAGGTACGCAAATAGCGATTGGTAATTGATATGTACATGCATATGTTGATCAATGTCAACGGTGTATTATACTTGATCTATTAAGACTGCCAAAGAGGGGGTCCCAAGATAAAGGCTTTCGCGATAAAGCTGACCGTTATCTAGACCACCATCAGTTGATACGCTTGATCTCAACCACGGTCACCGGCGTGTCTGCCATGCCCAATGTTAATCAGCGATAGCGTAACGAAGTACGGGCATTCTATCCGAAGGGATCAACGGTGAAAATCTAATAAGGAGAACGGTAAATGCCACGCTTTGAAAATAGAGATATTCAAAGACTACTGCTAGTGAGACCTAGGATCAAACCTTATATTCCCTATTCCCAGGCTAACATCCACGGTGCCCAAGTTCGTGGAGGACTCTCTCAGACTCTCTCTGTCCGTCGCGTAGCAAACACTACCGAGAACCTACTCGCAAAATCCCGGCTTCTCCGCTGATCTCGAAGAAATTGCCGTCGCCCCATCCGTACAATGCATGCATTGTAGGGCGCGTACAGACTCTGGCAGGTGGTGGTAGATTATGTGCAGATGTCCAACAAGTGTGGTACACTACCCTGCCACGATGCTACTCCGGCTCGCTTCCCGGTCAACGAACCTCTCAATCTTTCAATCTCTCAATCACGAAGAGGAAGAGAAAAAAAGGTGCCACTCACATCTACACACAACCATGCTCATTATACCAATGGAATGGATCTAGCCAGCCACATGAGCAGTAGTTGGTGGGTGGTCGCCGACCTAACGCAGTTACATACTTACAGTACACACATACACATGGTAGCCATTACTAAGGCCATGTAAGCAGGATACGTACTCGAGTGCAGCAAGCCCAGGGTAATCAATGCAATCTCCATCCATCAGTCTGCCGTTTTCCAATGGGCATTGAGATCACATTTGTCCGTCACAATATTGTCCCTCCTGCATTGCATTTGTGGCTCCCTACTGAAGAATTTGAGGCTGATGCCTTTCTGCTTGTGCGGCTAAAGCTCGAATGAGAGCGCATGGCCAATGAGGGCCCCGGACTTCTTGGTGCTGGCCTGTGATTCGTTCCTTGCTATACGATTGATTGCACTTGCTTGCGATATCTTTTTCCTCTACTACTATGGGCCAAAATATTAGGGTTTCCGGGCATATTTGATCAACCAAAATATGAAGAACCACGGTAAAGCTGTCAATCGCAGTCAGTTGGCGCCGCGCGTTCATCTCATCTTCCACGCCTCGTCGGCCCTAAGCCTATGTAGCATACCTAAGGTTCCGTCATCCTATGTCTTTCTTGAGTCTTAGAAACGTTACGTTCCATCTTCGGGCCATCGTGGCGGGTTTTATTAGTCATTGGATGCGAAGATAACGGAGTACATATACCAAGGCCAAATAGGGCGCCCTCTTCCTTGGAAATTCCATTGGATATTTCAGAATTCGGTTATCGCAGCATGCAGTAGGCAGGCCGTCTTGCATGCACAGGCACAGGCACAGGCACGCTTGGGAAACGGGCAGACGGGTATTGGTACCTGATATTGAGTTACACTGCGTGTTGCTTGCACCGGTCAACGTCCCAGCCAGCCACTCCCCACAAGACACGACCTCAGACACGAGACACACAATCAACCTGTAAAGACGCCTAATTATCCCATCCTACCACAATTCTTCCATATTGTGCAGTCTCCAATACGTGCATACATACCCGTAACCCGCCCAGCGAATCTTGACAGAGAGCCAAGAAGAGCGAGACTCTGGTCGTGGCACCTTGGCAAGCAGCACTGACGAATCTCATCTGGTGACGATGTCAATGGCGAAAGGGTGCGTATCACACTGCGTAGTAGTACGCGACACACCATGAGAGTGGACTGTCACTTTGCATCAAATGCGGAAGGCTCCCAGGCGTGCAGGCTCCCCCACCACCGTGCCGTCTTCCCACCAGACCCCCAAGCGTAAGCAGGGCAAGTTCTGCTCCTTTGTGCACAGGTGCAGCCAGCATGGATTCTCCTTACAGCTGTTCCTGGCTGCCCACCTGCCCTAGCCTTTGCGTTCGATAGTCAAGTTTCTGGGCAATCGAGACTGCCGAAAGGCCCATCTAGCCCTCCCCGCCATTTGTGGTACTGTACTGTAACAGAGACTGGAGAGAGTGCTTACGATGACGTTTTTTTTTTGTGCTGCCCGGGACGCCAGGGAGCCAAAAAGAGCAGCTGGTAGCTGCTGGTAGCCTGGTAGCTGCTGGTCGCTGTAATCAGGAAGGAGTGAAATTACGAGCGACCGATCTTCCACCTAATTAGGCTATCATTAAGGAGTACATCCGAGATCTCTCCACGGAGGAACCTCAAGAACCCAGGCGGAAGATCATCTAAAGAATTTCATCTCGACATCAACCAAAGAGAGAAAAATAGGGAGCCCACTCGGCCCAGGCTGCCAGCTTCTCCAGACCAATTCGCAACAACCTGGCAATCCACCAGCCCCAAGATGTACCCCCTTGACCCCCCCCCCAACAGCAGAAAGATCCCCAACCAACCCGTCACAATCGGTCTTGGCATTGCTTTCTTCTGCCCTCCAAGTCAGGAACGCGCACTGCATGAGCCCTTTTGGGATTGGATGTCTAGATTGGGTTTGGAGCCTGCTTCGTTTCTAATTCCGCTCTTGTGCCGCAAAATACTTGCGTGTTTGGTCCAAGTGGTCAACCACGATACCTAGTGATCCATCATCACCCCATCACCCCATGCTGGCCTGGTGGTGATATCACATTCATGCACAGGGCAAGCAATTCTGGGGCTATTATACCAATACCACATATTACGCGCAACGCACGGAGGCAAGTTGACAAGGTATCAGTGATGATGGCGACTTCGCTATGTTTCACAAGGCTATCACTGCGATGGGCATGCTATGATAAAGAGCATGCATGGTCTTGAGACAGCTTCAGCCTCCAGTGGCCTCTTAAACATGCATAGGAGACATCGGAAGACATGCAGCGGTAGGTAGTATCTCGAGACACAGATCTGAACAGGTGTCAGTCACTGTCACGCCTAGCCGGCCCAACACATTGGTTTCGTTGTATCTTGTATCGCGATATCACATGCTACTCTGCTGCTGTCGCCGCCTCACACCACCATCACACACAGCCTCTGTCAGTCTGCCTTCCGGCTGTAGCTCTCCGGGGTCCCGGTTCCCATTCTCGCTCCTGCGTCGCAAAATAGAAGACTTAGTAAGATTTGGACCTGATCGCCTCGTTCAGCCGTTACATCTTGTTCCTACCAACTCCACGTACCCAGCCAACAAACCTCCTGCAATACCCAGCGGTTTGGTAGACCCCATGGCCGCTAGACATCTTCAATCTCCGCAAAGTGGCCGTAGTCAGCAAACATCTGGCCCACCGGCGACCACCAACAGCAGCCCAGCCGGTTAAAAGAAAGAAAGATTAGGTATTAAAAAAAACAAAAAGGAAATCGAAAAGTCATATTCGACTGGCGAGGCCCGCACCGTATGCGGTGTACAGTTGGCAGACACACTACGGAGTATCTGCAGGTGGGCACACGTCTTGACATCGAGCGAATCAACTAACTTAAAGACATGATTTGCTCCACTCAGGGCAGGGGATGCAGCACTTATGACCACAGCCACTAGACTATAGTGCACGACAAGACCAGTTACCTTCATCAATAAGCTTCTCCTCTGAATAGCTCAGTTGGCAGAGCGATGGACTGTAATTGTCACACTTGTAATCCACAGGTCGCCGGTTCAAATCCGGCTTCGGAGAGTCTTTCTTTTTTTGCATTTCACAACAATCCGCATTGCTGCTTCTATTTTTATAGATCTTGTAACATTGACAGTCTGGAATCCGAAGCGCGCTTCCACGACTTCGATCTGCATGACTGCACTGCATCAAACTCCGAATGCGTGAACGCAGGATCTGTTCGCTTCAACTGCTAAACATAGGACATGCACAACCAACAGTCTTCGTCTTGGACCCTGGCTTTTGAACTACGCAGTCGTGAAGCAAGTCGCAGGTTTACACACTAATCAGCTAGGATCCAAACATGCTGGTTAGGTACAATGTCTGCTGGATCGAATCCGTGGCGTCGATGCAGCTGACACTGGACCAACGGATTGGTAGGTATACTTTATTTTAGTCGGGCGCACTTGTGTGTGGTATTTAGATGATCGGATCTATCAAGATCGCTATCTGGACTAATCCAGACCCATTTCCATTCAACCTCAACACCCCTCAAAATATGAAACAGCGAATTGCAATGAGGGAATCATTGTTTTGCTGCAACAGATCATATGGACGAGCAAGGTTGTCGCTCACTATAAGGTTCTAACTCTGTCTTTCGTACGAGCCCAGCCAGCCTCTTCTTCCACGATTTCACCCAACACACGGGGGTTTTCATGTTTGGTGGTTTGGTTGGTCGTAATACAGCAACAGAATAGCAGCGGATTAAAGTATGCAGCTAATTTCTATCCTACTGCCGCCGCCGGGGAGTCGCTGTTGATGGCCGATCCAGCGATCGAGCTGGTTCTTCCCCCATCCCAACGTCATCACGATGGCCTCTCTCCCAGCTGCCCACTGGGGCCTGCAAGACGACGGAGATGGGAAAAAAGCTAATGACATTGCAAATCCACCAGAAATGTACGTTTCCATCCCGCGCCGGTCTCCCTCCCTCCACCCTGCCCGTCAGATCGAAGCAGAGCGTGGTTAGTCAGGACGCCGTCAGCTAGCTCGTTCACTAATAGAGCCTCGGTCTTTGGCAGAAGGCCAGCTAGAAGCCAGAGAGAAGCTCTTGTTATAGGAGGTGGCTTTTTCCCACGGGCAACGATCCAATACTATACATGATAGCGAGAGAGGTTACGTATCTCGTATGTACCTCCTTTTTTACGCAGCTACGATCCATTTGGTAGGTAGCTTGCAATGATGCTTACAGCCCGCCACTACCCACGCCAGCGCCAATTATTTTTAATACTAAGCCGTCTCCCACCAACCTAGAGGCTAGGGGCGCCTAAGACGGGACCCCTATCCATTACTCTCCATGGGCATTCACTTACCAATGGATTTCTCATCTCCTCTCCATCGCAATCCTCCCGGAGAGCGAATGAGCGAGCGAGCGAGCGTTGCATCACGGACGGAAGGACTGCCGGGGACGGCGGCCGCTGCCAGGTCGTGAGAGCGAGGTAAGGCGAGGCGGCGGCTGACTGGGCAAGTGTGTGTATACATCTGTAGATAGTTGTATAGTTATGCATGTCTCAGTCGAACCATTTGTCACTTTCCGATGGTGACGATGATGCAGGTTTCAGGCGAACCGTTCTTTTTTTTCCTTCATTATTTTCAGGTCAAGCAATGCAGAACAGCATACATTACATATGGCAGCAAAAGCGGATATAGGAAAAGCAGGGAAGAGGAATGCGCTTTGGTCGTTCGTCATCCCATGCGAGTACACAAAGCATGCATATACTCCTATGCGGACAGATCCGCATGGTAAAACAATGCTAGGGGAACCACACGTACTCACAAAAGACACTCAGACGCTGATCGTGAACTAGACATGATCGACGTAGGGAACAGGACCCTGCAACTTGATGAAACACTCGTACTTACCTTATTGCATCTATGTGTGTGAGAGATAGTCATCGCCAAACCCCGTCTCAGTCAAGCCAGTTGACCTACTACTATACTGTATCTCTCATCAGCCTTACGTGAGCTAGGCTAGTGAGTGCACAGCAGGCGCCTGGGCGCCTAAAAGTAGTAGTAGTAGTAGCAGCTGCCATTAGTTGGATATTGCTGTTGCTCTAGACAACGCTGGCGCCAGTCATTTGGCCACCCATCACTATCACCGATTCCCAACCCACATAGTCGGGAGCAGACCGAAAAGAGAAGGAAGTTGAACGAAAAAGAAAGCAAGTAACTAACGCAAGCTGAATTACGCAGTCCGTCTCGACCGAAGGCCGCCGCTAAGGAACGGTGGTTGCGATCTAGTTAGGAAGTCCAAAACCAGGCCCCCCCAAAAGACGGCGGCGCTCTCTGATACGTCGCGTGCCCATCCTATTGGGTGCTTTTCTTCAGCAAGTGCCTGCATTGGCGTCGCGCGCCGGCAGCGGAGCTTTTTTCTTTTCAGCCCTGGGTAGAGTGCAGATGCAAGATGCATGTACCTTACATAGCCACGCACCAACTCTCACACACACACACACATACTTTCTTGCTTCCTTTTGATTCTTGTTTGCTGGAACTCTCATTACATGTGTAGCGCTACTAAAACTAAAATACCAACCGTGGGGGATAGTGTCGCTTCCTTGCTTGTTTTCTCTGGACTTTCAATGGGACTGAAGAAAACCCCCCCTCAATCCGACGGGTCCTTCCCGTTCCGTGAGCCGTCTGTTCGTCAGTCCGATCGTCATCGATCTATACGCATGGAGACACTTATTAATGCAAGGTGTTTTTTTTAAGGGTTGGTGAGATCACCTCAAGTTTTAGATTAGTAGTACTCCTTAACCAACAAGTTAAGCTGTGGTGAAATTGGAACTATACACGTCCGTCCCCTTTACCTAATCGATTAGTCGTCTGCGAGGTATTTGAGGAAAGGCAGCTTGGACAAAGGGGTGGAGAGCGACGATTGGTTCATTGTGATGTGTGAGAATTAAACAAGAATGAGGCATTCATGGTCATATTGTCGTATGTATATACTAATTAGGTGGGTGGGTTGAATATTAAAACATATACAGGCATTAGAAAGATCATCCCTTTGCTTTACTGGGGGGCATAGACAAACGCGAGCTGGTCGATCTCGTCGCCGTCCTGGCCCATGAACCCCACGATCTGCCACCCAGCGGGCGCGGTCGAGGTGAGGCAGTCCGACGTGGTCTTGCCGGCCTCGACTGCGCGCCCTGTGCTCGTGGTGGCCTTGATGTAGAAGTTGCGTGTGTGTCCATCCTTCTGGCCCTGGCAGAGCACCGCGCCGGTCCAGAACTCGTTGGCCGCGAGGGAGAGCGACGCCGCGGAGCCGCCGGAGCCGCCGTGCGCGAAGGTCGTGCCGTCGGCCAGCTGCACGCTGACGCCGTCGAGGCGGTTGGAGCCGCGGACGGTGAGGCTCGCGGCCTTAGGCTTCGAGAGGGTCGCCAGCTTAGGCACGTCGCTGAACCATTTGCCCCAGGGACCGCCCCAGTAGTTGGACTGACGGAGGGTGGTGCCCGGGTTGTAGGTGAAGTTGGCCGTGATGGGGTTGTGGTCCGAGAGGATTTTGCCGTCGGGCTGGAGGAATTTGGTGCTCTCGTAGCTCCAGTGGGTGGCCTGGAGGTTGACGGTGGGGCCCGCGCGGTAGAGAACCTTGTCGACCGTCTCGCAGTAGTTGGTCGTGCTCGGGTTGTCGCACAGGGACTCGGCCGTCGGCTCGACGCCGTTGCGGATCAGCTCGACCCAAGTGTCCGTCATGCCGTTCTGGGTGCGGAAGACCCGGATGGCGTCGGCGGTGCGCGAGTACCGGCTGTTGGTGTCGCCGAAGACGACGACGGCGTTGCCGACGCTATTGACGTCGATGTAGTCGGCAACCTGCTTCAGGTTGGCGGCGCGAGCCTTCAGATCGTCCGGCTCGGTACCAGCATCCGCGTGGAGGTTGTAGAAGTCTACAAAGATGCCTTCATCGACCTGGACTCGCACTGGTATCAAAGAGCGGTTGGTATTCGTCTCGTGTACTGTGTAAAGTTTGTTCGGTTAGGGAGGCGTGCAAGCCACTCACTGAAGGTGAAACCTTTGGGCGTCAGGCAATCAGCACCAGAGGCGTTGGAGCAAACATTCCACTTCACACGGTTGAAGTTGAAGAAGTATTTGGTCTGATGGGGCTTTGTTAGTGCTGATCTACGTAATGCGGCGAGCTCGTTTAGACTGCATGGGGGTTTACATACGCTCAGGGAGTTGAGTCCACTGCCGAAAGGCACACCACCGGAGGTGCCGGTCCGGTAAGGGTGGTTGTCAGTCTCGTATATAGCCGCGTGGTAGTTGAAGTCCTAATTTCCGCGATCAGTTTCACATTCGTCTGCGGCCAGGAAAAGACAGGCAATATGGCACGCCAATCATCGGCTGGATGGACGGGGCTCTTACCTCCTGCACGTGGATCATATCGTAGTTGTACTCGGAGAACTTGGAGCCCATGTTCTTGGAGTTGACGGTCTTGTCGCCTGGGACATCGTTGCCTTGAAGGATGGCCGGGAGTCCTGCCACGTTCATGGTCAGGACATTGAAGTCGCCGCTGGCCGCCAGCGCAGTGCCGACAATGGCAGCAGAGGCCGCGAGGTTGCTGAGGCTATACTTCATGGCGATCTCGGTTTCAGGGTTGGACTCGGTTCAAGTTGGCTTGGCGGGCTTCGAGAGTCTCAACGGTGCTGCTGGTGCTGCTGGTGCGGATGCTGATGACCTACAGAAACAGTAGGCAGCACCTGGAGAAGCGAGGATGCCATCCCCTTTTTGTAGTCGATTTCGACATCTATCCTTTACCCACTGCCTTACCTACCTACCTTCCCTTTTCATGGCGGGTAGGCCGGCGACCCGCGGGGAAAACGAAGTGCAGTCAATTAATTACACGACGAAATGCAGTCGTTCACCACCACTATCAGCTGGGTTCCCCAATGTTTGCAGGCCCACCAAGCTGCAATTGGCACACACGACCGACTGCCGGCCCTCATTTCAATAGATATAGCGATAATCGGCCGATGTAACCTGCTCCATCAGGTCAGTCGCGTTCGATGGTGGAAAAACCGGCCAAAGCAGGTAGCAGCAGAACGAAGCCACGGAAAAACCACCGCATGCCCAGCTGCGATCATCTTTAATTGGGCTGGATTGGGGAAGAGGCCTAAGAGGCCCTCGTCATGGATGGCATGGCATCTGGTGGGGGGTGAGATGGGTGAGATGGGTGAAATGGGTGAAATGTAACCGCTCTCACTGGTCTCACTGCCTAATGGCAACAACCTTAAAATTGCGGTTAAAGCGCAAGACCGCCAAGCCATCCGGGGCTGTCCAATCATTCACCACACGTGAAGTCGACTATACGCATAGCTGGACATGACGCATTCAGCTTTCGGTCAAGATAGTGCGACTATTGTCGGAGAGAGGGTTCGTTATAGGAAGCTCAATATGTAATCAATAATCAAATGGAGTCGACCGCGCCTCTTGCTTGACCTGTGTATAATTTGCCCCTCTATGGCTCACACTAAAGCTGACTCGCGTTTAAGATATGGTATGGCTGATGATGGATGCAATCCCCATTCGGCTTTCCACCGCATGTGCATATGTACATATACATGGACGTTACGTATGTAAGTAGGCATCTCGGTTCGAACCGAGCCGATGCAGTCAATGGTTAACCTACAAATATTGTACTCCAGGTTCGCCAATCCCAATAAGGTTTGTTCGATTTGACAGACACAAGATTGATTGCCTTGCGTCCTTTTGAGGTCGGCTTATTAGGGAACGCTACAACCACATACAACCAACTACAATTCGAACATTGACAACGATCGTTGGCCAACCTGACCAGACCTGACCTGACCTGGCCGTTGAAAACCCTACTTACAGAAATATCGCTGCTGAATTAGAGTTGCCATTCAGTTTGGACAAGACGATTAAGTTCATACCAAGCAGCTCCGACCGCATGGTAACTATTTTGGGCTGTGGCAGATCCAACTAGGTTAACAACCCCAACTACCATCACCCGCCATCTCCCAAGTCTCATGCAACTATATACGGCTCGATGCTTGTCTTGCCTTCTACAAACGATGCCAAGGCAACCGCTCGTCTTTGGGGTAGACTGAAGGCGCGCCTGGTGGTGTCACCCAGAGCCAGGCATGGGATTCATTGCCATGAAGTTATCAAGGAGGTCCATGACGCCCTCGGCGCGTCGTTGCCCCCATCACCCAGTCAAGCGACGATAAGTGAACAAGCTATGCAGCTTTGATAGCTAAAACGCCTAGGTTGCTTGCTAGGTTACTTGCTAGGTTGCTTGCTAGGTTCCCTGCTCACATGCTTAGGAATAACCCAACAACTGGCGTTCATAGACGGCCAAAGTCCAGACTCGTCGAAGGCGCCGCCCAAAAAGGACTTCACGACCAGTCTCCAAATAACAAAAGAGGCAGTGACCACCTGGTCTGAAGCGAGGCGCAGTGCTGTTGTGATGGCTTGCTCGTCTCCCTTAACCCATGTTTCATAACTTCTTACATCACCTCAATACCGAGGGATACACTGCCTTTCTGGGTTACTCATCATCGAACGCGGCGAACTTACCTATCTCAGAGGCAAGGGCTACGTAGGTACCAAACTCATACGAAAGGAACGATGGCGCAGACACGGCGAGACAGCGTTGTCTTGGCATGGCCGTCGGACCTCTCGCGAGCAATTGTGATATGCGACGGTAGCAGTGCGTCATCACACAATGGCCTTTCACCTTGCGAGGTCTTTCCTTTCCGGCCTGCAGGCTTGTCGTTCAGCTATAGCTGCATGCAGACGGAAGCTCCGGCCAATTCGCTTGTTGTTGGTGATGGTCGTAGTGTTGGTTGATGGTTGATGTAGTGCGGGGAGAACTCCGAAGGGGTTGGAGGGCGGCGGGAAATCCTCATCAGACGTTTGGAGTTTCAAGCCTAGTTAAAGAGCGTCTGTTCGCCACGTGCAGTTCTTTTTTCTGCCCACGGACCCTCGCGCATTATATTCAGAACGTCAGCTGTTCCCTTCGATTGCGAACTCGCATTATCTGTAGCCCGGCTGCCAGGGTTCGCAGGCGCGTTGGTCCTTGTGCGTATCCCTAGCTGCATACATGTCATAAACCTCGCCATCCTGGATGGCCTACTATGCACGGCAATGTTGGGTGCAGCTGGCGGACATCACATAAGGGTACACGATAGCTACTTCGTGGATCGTCGAGGTATTTCATCCCACAGCTCTCGGTTCACCGGCAACGGGGCCAAGCAGCCCTTCCTTACCCACGTTTGTTGCAGGAACCCCGAACCCTGAAATTATTCATCACTTTGCATATCTTCAAGCCGGCGATCATGACCTCGCGAAACTTTCTGGTTGCGGAGTATCTAATTCGGGGCCCACGATAATTCGGGCATGTTAGACAATGCATGAATGTGATGGGAACGGCTACAGTTCATTCCACTTACCACTCTGCCTTCGCACTTCATTATCAGTTTCGTCGGAAACTGTGAGACCAGACCGGATGTGTGTGGTGGGTGGCCATTTCGCTGAGTGAATGATGAGATTGGATCCTGGATTGCGTCGTCCCCCCTTCTCATGCCTGTGACTCCGGTCCACCTATGTCGGAAGATGGATCCCCCGGTCGGAACGGCACGATTACGGGGGTTCGCAGACACCGGCCCCGGGCACGCGTTAGGTCAGTGCGTTATGCGTTCGCTCTCATATATTACGCCGTGATATACGGTCTGCGAGTCTTACTTGGACGTGTTAAGTTTCGAAACTTGTTTGGCCGCCATGGTGACACGCCGCTGCGGGGGACGGCCGAGTGTTGTTTCAAACCGCTCGAGGTCGAACGACATCTGACATGGCATAAGAGTGCTCTCAAGTGCCGGCCGGCATGGCGTGGTCTCCGTCATTGAAAGAGTCATATCCCATCACTTCGATATCAAATTCAAGGCCGTAATAGCACAGATGTACCTGCCTGGTCCTTGTCCGCAGAGTACAAACGACAGAGTAGGGTGTAAGTACCTACTTTACGACTTGTCGGACTGAACCATTCAGCAGGTGGATGACCACCAGGTTTGCGGACGTCATCTCTCCGGGTCTTATATGTCTTAATTGTCTGGTTAAGAGCATGGAAGTGATGTTATGATCAAGTTGTTGGGATTAACGGCAGGTTCTCTGGGGGCCCGTTACGAAGATGCTGACGTTGTATCCAGTGAAGTCTATGATAGTTCGACTGGCTACAAGACTACGCCACTGCATAAGGGAAGGAATGGCCATACCACAAGAGCTGTCATTTTGAAGTAGAAATATCGTTAAAGAGGCGCCACCGATGCTGTATTCACTTGTGGCCAGAAAGCCATCCATCTTGTGAAAACGGACAACACCGCAAACGTGACAACGGACAAGACGATAGATAGAAGGAAATCAACAAACACGATCTCTGCAGCAGATTGTGCATATAGTTAGATGTAACGGCTCGACCACTGTATTTTCGTGAATCTATCTAAGGTATCCCTGTTAACCACCATATCTCTTCTTCAGCCAACGACCGAGGAAAACAAGTGCGAATGCTTGCAACCGCCATTTTGTACCATCTTCCATTAATTGAGCTGCTAATCGTACGAAAGTGTCAACAGCATAGTATCTACATCCTTTCTTTCTCTTTACTCGCCAGCTTTACCTCGAGGTTCCTGGCGGTAGCCCATGAAATGTACGAGCTACCCCTATTTGACGTGAGTAGGGAAGGAGGGGACGGAACAGGCGAAAAATAAGGGATGGTTCACGTCAATGGAACATGCTCCCCGGAACTAAACTTCAATATGTATATGTGGTGTTGGTACATTCTACAAGTGAAATTTGGAAGCGGTGCTTATTCTCTCAGGGACTACATACAGGCTTTGAGAACCGGGCGATGGTTATGGGAGTGCAGGACGTAGCTTCTTTAGCATTAAAATATATTACAGAGCACAGAAACTTTGAGAACCATCAATAGAGAATACCAAGTCCTGGAATTACCATGCTGAGTTCCTAAGTAATTATCAATCTACCACCTTACCACTCAACCCCTTGGGCTGTAGGCACCCCAGGTGCTAACAACCCATCACACCTTGCCTGCCCTCAAAACAAACTCACTGAGGGATGACTGAAAGTCAATCAAACCTTCTTGCAGACATCGTAGGTAGGTACACCCGACCCAGCGCGCAGGAACCCAGTCTCGTACTGGGGCGCGTCCTCGCCGACAATGGTGCCGGCCTGGCCGCCCTCGACGCAGAGGCCCTGGACCGACTCGAACTGGCTGGCGATGAAGTCGGTGTGGGTGGTGAGCTGGCCGCATAGAGAGCAGAAGTAGCCCGTGCAGGTGCCCGAGGTGAAGGCGAGGCATGTGCCCTCGTTCAGAATGAAGTCCTGCTTCGACGCCCGCACCGAGTTGATGATGGCGTTGCAGTCCGACGGCTGCGGCGCCGGGTTCTAGGAGGGCGAGCGACAGGCTTAGTGACAGGGCCCAACAATAGGCAAATACTAACTTGGAAGAGCGCGATGGCTGATCTGTATGCATGTATGAATATAGGAGCTTGTCAACTTACGGAGACCTGACACTCATAGAAGTCCTGCTTAGACAACTGGCGCTTTGTGGCCAGGCCCTCGGGAAGGCTGCTCAGACCGCTCACATCACGCATGATGCTTGGCTCGGCCATAGTCATGATGTCCTTCAGAGGAGCAGGTAAGGGAATGCGTGCTTTATTCGGTGCTGCTCCTTGGGGGGCTGGGGAGACGGCAGCCACCAAGCCAAAAGCCAGAGCCAGGGACCCAAAGAACTTCATGATGTATATCTGGGAGGTAGTTATGCCGTGTTGACTGTTGTTTCTATGCTTTGATTCCTAATGTTCGTCGAGAAAGACGCTGAACGAGCAACCTCTTTATATAGTCGCTGCCCTCGAACAACTCCCAACGCCCATGAGAAAATGCCGCCAGAAGACTTACACAAGAAGTCCAATATGCCATAACTACCTTCCCCTTGAGGAAGGTCCTCTCAGCCTTGGATGTTGCCATCATCATGGTTTATTGGATGATGAAAATACGTCCTTCTTTCCCAGACTATAGACACATCTGCCGTCTCTACACCTTCAAAATCGTGCCGTGTCTGGGTGGTGCCTGGACACGGGACGCGCAGCCAATAGACATGGTTACCCAAAGAGGAGGGCTCAAGGCCCACGCCTCCAGCTGCTGGACGTATAATTCCCCGCATGCTACCTATCGGCCACCACGGAACACGAACTTCGCCTCGTGAAGGACTCGGGCTTGCCTGCACCCTGCCCTTCACGAACGGTCATCATGCAGCCAACGAGCCTTGATGGCAATCTCGAGCCCGGAGTTGGTGGCTGCTTACGATGCCGCGGCGCAACGTAGGTTTGACGAAACGCAAGGATGGAGCGAAGCTGACCACTGCTCATGGGCTCATGGAGGGCATCCAAACGCGGCCAAGCAAGTCCTATCACCCAATTCGAACCAGACGCTTGGCCCTCCTCCTCCGCCAGTTCTGGTCTCGTTCCTCAAACTTCCCATCTTCTCTACAACTTCCTGGAATCGTTGCGTCGAAGGACCTGACCATACCCTATATATATATATGCGTCCATCATCATACATATACCTAATGCGAAGTCCATTTTAAGGTTGACTGGTTCCTGTAGGCTATATCAAGCCGTCCTCGCGAAGGCCCGCGGCCATCTAAACGAGAAGCTTAGCCCCCAAGATTGATTGCTGGATTGATTGGGATCCTACTTTGCTAACTCCAAGGGCTCGGGCGGGGGATCCAGAACACAGATTTCGACTTTACCCGCCATTTACCCAGTCGGGCCCAACATCAGCTGAGTAGATGGGACGGGTATCATCAACCACATACAAGAGGACGCGGATATTGAGCGCAGGTTCCAGAAGGGTGTCGTGCTTTAGGGGGCCTGCGGAAAGCCCCGTCATGGTATGATGAAGGCGACGCTGATCTAAGAATAGGTCACTCCCAAGGGACTTTGAGAATCCAGTCTGCTACAGGTTTTCCCGAGGTATGAAGGAAGCAAACTCGGCTCTGGTCGGATGCGCACATCGGCAGTTGCTCGCCTTGTCTGAGCCTGGAGCTGCCCACTGAGACGAGCTCTGTTGCTACTGGTACGTGGGAAGACGCGGCATCAAGGCGCTGGTTGAACTACCACTGGCCACCACCTCGTCTGGACATACGTATGTGCCCAAAACGACGCCCATACGGCAGGCTTTTTCACGACTGGTAGCCCAAGGACAAACTTCTACGCCTAGTGGTTTGTCTAGGTTATTCAGTAACATAGAGGCTTGGCGGCATGATTCTGCCCCGGCTGCTGAACAGGACCACGGCTAGACGCCTGCCAGGGGAAGACATGGTGCTGCATGATTGAGATTGCCCAGGGGGCGGGCGAAGCAGCACTGGACAATACATACCCGATTGAACTGTTCTCCTCAGGACTACTAAAAATCAGGCATATTGAATGACTGACAACGAGTATCGGAGCTGTAAGCATCCGTCGATTTGTATTGTCACACTGGTGGTTCAGTGCCAGTCAGAATGTATAGACAACTAGATCTTTAAGAGAGCGAGAGAGATCTCGGTGAGCGACCAATCAATTCACGGATTGCATGCAATCATTGAAAGGGTGAAAGGGACGACACCGGTCGGGCGAAGCACAGTCAGAGTCAGTCAGAGTCAGTCAGAGTCGGTCACTGTCGATCCTCAGCGGCCTTTATCGATAAAGTGACTGATGGGCAATTTCACCCCACCACGCCTGATTGGGGGGTTGGCGGGTTGGCGGGCAAGTCACCCCGCCAAAACTTCCCAATTACTGCCCACCACCAACATAAGCGAAGTGAGTCAACATTGCAAGAGAAGAAGAGAAGTATTCAACCTGCAGGAAACAACTCGTCAATCCTACTTGAATATTTCTGGCAATCCACTGCGGAAATCAACTCGGCCATGGACGCGGAAGCTAGACTAGCCCTCATCAAGGAGAACCTCGCCGAGGTTCTCGATGCTCCCATCATCGAGAACATCCTGGCCGAGGGGCGCAACCCGAAGATCTACTGGGGTAAGTCACCGAACCAAACAGGCCAAGCAAACAAGCACACGACAAGTCAAAGAAGATTGGACAATGAAGTCTTGAAGCTAACCTCCCGATTTTGTTTCTGCCAAACAGGTACCGCCACCACCGGCCGCCCGCACTGCGGCTACTTCGTGCCCGCCGTCAAGATCGCCCAGTACCTGGCCGCGGGGTGCGAGGTGACGATCCTGCTGGCCGACATCCACGGCTTCCTCGACAACCTGAAGGCGCCCATCGAGCTGGTGGCCCACCGTGTCACCTACTATCGCTTCTGCATCACCGAGATGTTGCGGGCCGTCGGCGTTTCGACCGACAAGCTCAAGTTCGTCCTCGGCTCCTCCTACCAGACCAGCAGCGAGTACACCATGGACCTCTTCAAGCTGTGCGCCGTCACCTCGGAGCACGACGCCAAGAAGGCCGGCGCCGAGATCGTCAAGCAGACCGCCAACGCGCCCCTCAGCGGCCTCCTCTACCCTATCCTCCAGGTCCTCGACGAGCAGTACCTCGACGTCGACGCCCAGTTCGGCGGCCTCGACCAGAGGAAGCTCTTCACCGCTTCCAAGGAGTGGCTACCCAAGCTCGGTTACAAGCAGGTGAGCGCAAGATAGCTTCGGACGCCCTCGGATCTTTTCTGCGGAGACTTCTTTCTGACTGGTGTATAACAAAAACAGCGCGCACATCTGATGAACCCTATGGTTCCTGGTCTGCAAGGTGGCAAGATGAGCGCCAGTGACGAGAGTGAGTCTTCCCTTGTTCTTCGCTACGGAAAGTCAAACAGCTAAGCTTACAACCAACCCTCCACCAGACAGCAAAATCGATCTGCTCGATTCCCCGGACGCTGTCCTGAAAAAGATCCGCAAGGCCGAGGCCGTCCCGAAGCAGCCCGAGGGTAACGGCATTCTCGCCTTCGCCGAGTTCGTTCTCCTCCCCGTGGCCGCCCTGAAGGGTAAGCGCGAGTTTGTCGTATCGCGGGAGCGTGACGGCCTGGAGCCGCTCGTCTACTCGGACGTCAAGCAGATGCACGAGGACTACAAGCAGGACATCCTCACGCCCCAGCTCCTCAAAGCCGCCACGACGAAGGCCCTGACCGAGCTCCTGGCTCCGATCCAGGAGGCCTACCAGGCATCGACCGAGTGGCAAGAAATCACCCTGAAGGCCTACCCGCCGCCCGAGAAGGAAGCCAAGAAAGTCAAGAAGGTCAAGGACAAGGGTACCGGCTTCCCAGGACCCAAGAAGAAGGGCGACGCGGCACCCAAAGCCGATATCGTGGTACCCAAGGTCGACACCACAGAACAAGAAAAGATTGTGAACGAAACATCGGCATGAGAGACGAAAACCCCCCTCGATGAGGAAATACATAGCCACACGAATCACACGAACTTATAGATGCACAATACTGACCGTCACTTCCAGACTTGTGACATGGGAGATATGGTGACTCACGGCAACTACGAAAGATATGTCACGGATTCAGTCCCCGGCGCCACAGGCAAAGTATGATGAATGTTTTAAACTCATTTCTTAATTCTTAAAGTTCACCCCCATCTCCACGCTCAATGTAATCGCTAGTCCATAACTCTGATCAGGCCGGCGCAAAAGTTCGCACCCCCTCTCCCCACAGGCCTCCCCCACGCAACTCTCGGGAGGAAGCCCCGCAGGATTCCCTCCAGTTGCCCCGGCGGCAACAAGAGTTCCGCAAAATGGCAAAATATCCTGAGGCTTTAGGCCAGGAAATCCATCGCTGATTGCGCGAACGGGGAGCGGAGCGCCAGGATGTCGCTACGTAAGGCGCTTTACGCGATTCGCTGCCGCGCTTGTTGCACACCCACCTTGTGCAGTCTCCATATCGTCGGATGGAAATTATAATCATACAAAAAGGGTGCTCACCCAATCGTAGCGACTGGGTCCCGACTGATCTTGTCAGCATCCCACATACGATGTCGTCATTGTAAAAGCATTGCTTCGGTGAAGAGACCCCCAGGTCCAATCGCCCGCAGACGGAGAGAATAGTGGAAGCTCCAAACATGTCTCTGCAGCAGCTTTACTCCTCTTCGGAATCGCTCTCCTCCTCTTCTTCGTCACTCGAGTCGCCAGGACGATTATCCTCATCGCCTGGCATGGGTTCTTGGCTCCCGCTGCCGTGGCGTTGGAACTGTGCTTTGAGTTCCCGCAATTTCTCAATGTTGCGTTCTTGCTCATGCTTATTCATAGGTTTGTTCTTCTTGGGCTTGGGTAGGGCGCTGTTCTTAGCTTTCGTCTCCTCCGCTTGCTTGGCTTCCTGTTTGAATTCAGGCTTTGAAGAAACAGACTGGTAGATACCAGGATATGACTTAGTTATCAAGTCGAAGAGTCTGCTCAGAGCCTCTTGGGATAGAGACTCGATATCCAACTCTAATTGGCCATCGTCATCCTCCTGAAGAATCATTGTCAGTCTATGTCAAAGGTTGTCAAGTGAGTGGGTTGTCAGCTTACCTTCTGGTGTGTGTCTTTCTTGATAATGTCGACGGCTTTGTTGAGAAGGGGCCCATCTAGCTCGTTGATACCTTCAGCTATCACAGCCTTCTCAAGGTTGCCCATATGGCGCTTCTTCGAGGCAGTCTTCTTGCTTGTCCCAGATGCCTTTTTAACGACTGGAGCGCTGCTGCTAGACTTCTTCACACCACTGCCTGTTGCGGCGCCACCTGAGCTGGATTTCGGCTTGGATTTGCTAGTGCTCTTCTTCTTGGACTTTGTTTTCTTGGACTCGCTGCTGAACTTGGTTTTCTCTTCAACCAATTTCAGTTGCAACATGGAGACGACCTTCTGTTGGATCTCGATCATGAAGGTATCGGGCTTCTTGGCTCCCAGGAGACCGTTGAGCTTGGACTGCTCTTCGCTCAGCCGAGATTGAAGGCTGCGGATAGAATCATTTTCTTGTTCCTCAGCTTCGGCCTCGCTCTCCTCATCTGAGTCATGTGCACTCAGCTCTGGCGTACCAGCAGACCCAGCGCGAGACCGTATCGGGGCGTTCTTCGCCATCCACGCATCCTTCTTGGCCACCTCCTCCTTGAAGATAGCTTCAAGGGCTTGGCCAGACTGGGTGACGGGGGAATCTTGGCCGTTGAACTGTTCCGAGTTGGCCACCATTTGGCGCATATCCCTCTCAATCTCCTTGCCGGTTCGGTATTCGCCACGCTCTAGTTTCTGGGACATTGTTCCTAGATCCATCGGCTTCTTGATTATGCTGAAATAGGTAGGGATATTGAAAGCGACAGGATCTACTGGTTCGAGGAAGAACTGGTTGTGGTTCCAGTGCTTGCCCTTCTTCACTTCCATGAGGCACTCACCATAAAACTTCAGTTCGGGGTCCAGCCTCTTCTTCAGGCCAGGCTTAGACGAGTAATCTGGATCGCGATTTTTGGGTGGGTTGATAGGTCGTTTGGGCCTGTCTCCGTCACCCCTCGTGGAATCACGTCTGATTTGGGGCATGCCATTAGGAGGAAGGGCGAAGGCTGGTCCAGTTGCTGAAGCTGGCGTTGGGGGAGCAGGTGAGGGTCGCGACGCTACAGGTGCAGCCGTTTCCGTTTTGACCTTTGGGCTTGTTGCAGGCGGCGGGCGCGGTTGAGACGACTGCGACTGTCGGCGCTGGGCTGCCACTTGAGCTGCCCGGGGTTCGGTGTGTCGCGTAGGCTGATGCTTGCCCTTGTCAATCCTCATAGGCTCCTCGTTCTTGGCGATCTCCACGAGACGGCCTAACAAGTCATTGCGCACTTGTAGGGCAGCCAATGTGACGATGTTGCCAACGCCATTGAATTTGAGCGCATTGTCGTGAAGCAACTGGAGGTCTGCTTTGAATTCCCCAAAGTTTGCGTACTTTGTTTCTCGCAGCTTGACTTCAAACATGGATAGATCAACAGGGTGTTCGATTTGTTGCTTGTAAGAGTCCCACACCTGAGGCCATAGCTTCTCGACAGAAGAACGGAAGTTGCTGCCACTCTTGGTTTTCTTGACTCTTCCAATCTGCGCCCGTATCTCCTTGTTCTGGTAGAAAGTAATGGGCTTATCATTAGGCACATTATCTGCCAAATCGTCTGATGGGTTTGTTGGGGCAGGGGATAGACCTGTAGCAACTCCGATGCTATCCTCTGCTGCAGCTTCGGCTTGCGATTCGATCTTAGTACGTTTCGCAGCGCGCTCTTCAGCGCTGTCGTCCTCCCTTTCCCGTGCTACTTTACCAGGTGTAGCAGATCGCTCCTTCACAACAACGTTGTCCTCTGGCTTGGTCTCAGGTTTGATCTCAGGTTTGGTCTCAGGTTTGGTCTCAGGCTTGATCTCGGCAGGAGATGCTTCCTCCATCTCGACGTCTTCAACTTTAGACAACTCCTGGGGTTGGCTCGCCTCCTGAGGAGAGGAGACGATTGCAAGCTCGCTAATTGCTGTTGCCTGGGTGCTTTCACCATGCTCGCCGCTCGATGACAGGTCCGGCTGGCCAGTAGACTCGTCCACATCCATCGAGTCATCGGCTGACGCTTCAGCGGCTGGCTTGTCCTCGTCCTTCGGCGCCAAAGGTTGCTGCGGTTCAGGGGAAGTTGCGGAGGGCTCGGTAGTCTCGGGTTCCTTAGCTTCGTGCTTGACTGGAGCAGCTTCCTCCGGGGCGCCATTGGCATCTACCACATCCATTTCCTCGAACTTTGCGGGCTGTTCGTCTTCTGTAGGCTTTGGCGACTCCTTGACACCGATGTTCGCATTGGCTGCAAAAGCCTCTTGGTTCTTCGCCACGGTGGTTTCTTCAGCGGGGGACGGTGGCGATCCTGCTTTCCCGTTGACAGTGCTGGGCTCTTCTGATTTGCGTTTCTCATCTGAAGTCGCATGGCTGTATGGATGATGTATTAGCGAAGAGTGCAAGTGGCTTCAGTATGAACACCTACCCGTTAACCGTTGGCTCGGAAGTTTCATCGACAGTTTTCTTCTCATCCTCAGGCTCCGGTTGTGCGACCTTTCGCTCGATCACGTTTTGGGGCTCTTCTGTCGCCATGATTGCCATTCAGTCGATTGTCGATTGCCGCGCTTGTTATGCTTGCCTGTAGGCTTGAGACGATGCGACGTCAAATGTCCATGCAATCTAGGGCTATGGGCGCGTTTCTAGTTAGCAAACTTCCTACGAGTAATCTGATTACAATACAAGATGAAAACAAACACCAATGGTGCCAACACTTGTTGCAGAATTGATTGCCACTGGCGCGCCGGTCACCCCCAAGGGTAATCGTTTCCCCCGAGTGCGCGCAGATTGCCTCGAGATGCGCCCTTTGCCAGCACCAGTTGCTGATGGTTCGTGAGCCGTACCATAGACCATGAGATAGATTGCGGAGTTCCAATTATGTGCACGCTAGCCTTGGGAATACTGATGAAGTTGTCGTGAATTTCGTGAAGGCGATTAGGGTAGATTTGGCGCCGATGCGCGCGCGCGGAAGCTCAGCAAAAATGATTATGGCCAACAACGAATTCTCGATTGGTGACAAAGCAATTCCTACAGGCGGCAGCGAGAAAAATGACGATTGGATGTTTGCGCAAACGTGTTTGTTCCTATTGTCGCGTTGTCGCGTTGTCGCGGGTTGCGTGGTAGCTTGCTATGTCCAGCCTTGCGCGATGCGACTGGTTGGAGTGGCGTAAAGAGGTGGCGGGCCAATGGGGAGAGAGGCTGGGAAAGGTTTCGGGTCGCAAAAAGGGCGTATCAGTGCAGATGGCGCATCCCGAGCTATTTATCGCAAGAGCCCACTTCCAATTTTTCCCTCCCAAGTCGCGTAGCTCTCGACGAAAGAAGAGAACACGCGAAGGAGAAAAGAACTGGGGCGCGCCCGAACTGAAAAGGGCTGGCGGATGGACCGTGCGCGCGATCGACGACAAGGTAGGGTGGATTTATTTGTTTGCGCCAGCGAATGAGCTTGCTGTCTCGAAGATTGCGGTCGGGGCGTTCGGCGTGGGTCTGGCAACGGGATAAGGTGCCGATGCTTCATCCAGGTCGGCCGAGCCTGGAAGCACTGAAACGGGGCGGGCGGATGGCTCGATTGCTTCGCGATCCCGGGAATCGTGGGCAGGACCAAACCAGGATGGCGATTCGAGGCCCGCCGCGCATGGGGTATCCAGGGAAGAAGAACAGAAGGAGAGAGGATATACCAAGCAAGGCGCAACAGACAAGAAGGCTTTTAAAGAAAACACTTGCTTGAAAGAAGCGATGAAAAAGAAATATGGTCACTCACTATAGGCAAGGCAGTCAACGCGAGCTGAAGTTGGTTGCACAATAAAGTATGCGACTGGTAGATGTTTATTGGTGTGGTTGCGCAATACGAAGGGCGGAAACAATTATACAAGTTGTATAAAAGTGAGACCCGAGTTATGCCGTGCCAGAATGGATGCAATAACAAATGTTTGGCGTGCAGTGGTTGAAGAAGGTGGTTTGTGGTTGGCCGGTAGGCAGTGCTTGGCAGATTTGCAATTGTTTGATGCGTTGAACTGAATCAGACCAAACAAAAGGTGATGACTTATCGTGGTGGTTTGGAGGGGTGTCACGATGTGTGAGTTCGCGTATATGTGGGTGGGATGAGAGTTGAGAGTGGGAAGCGTGTAAATGGTGGATGAGAATGTCCAATTTGCCAATTCGGGAGAAGAACTGATGGAATTAATAGCCTCGGGTGCAGATGATTCGTCCGTCTAAGATAAACCAAGGTTTGGGTTGGACGGAGGTCAAGGTGAAGACGAGGCAAGAGACAAGGCAGCTTCCAGGGGGGCGACGTTAGTAAGAGGCAAGGCAAGGTGTGATCAAATCATCAAATCAATCAATGAACACCTCATTCAATAGAATGGCGCGACAATGGAAAGAGGGAAAGAGAGAAAGGGAATTAGAAGAATAATAAAAAAGTGGTACTTTGGGGAAAGTACCTTTTTGAACACCCCAAGAAAGCTCAGCCCGACGATGTGATTGAGCGAATCGACTGGATTGATTAATTAGAGGTTGGTTTTGGCGTCGGTGATGTCGGAGCTTTGGGAGCTTGACGCTTGACACTTGAGTGAGGGGGGTAGGGGGGTGTGGTGAGGAAGGAGGACTTGTGACTGGGAGGGAGACAAGTCAAGACACGAGAGAAAGTTCGAAGGGGGGGAGGGAAAAAAATAAAGTCAGGAATCAAGGACTCTCTTTTCCGATGGCCGTCGCGAAAAATTTGGGCTCTTGGGGCCACTTCTTATTTGTAGAACGCGCCAGACAGGGAACCACGACAAGGAAAGCAGCGGACCCTGAACCAATCAGTGTAGCAAAAGGAGCTTGGGCCAATCAGATAGCTCTAGTTTACGTGTGGGTCGCATGATGAGACAAGGACAGGATGGAAGAGGATGAGAGAGAGAGAGCTTCTGCTGTCTGGGCGGCCGAGCGAGCTGGCAGACTGCAAGAAGAACACGCTCACCAGTCACCACACGCGAGAATTTGGGTTGGCTCGGTTCTCCAACGTCTTGCTGCCTTGCTGCATCTGCATCTGCATCTCTCGCTCCTCTCCTAGCCTTAGCAACAGCAAGCTGCTCAAATCAGACAAACAAACCAATATCAATAAGAAGAAGGATTGATTGAACTGAACCCCATATCATAGATAAAAAGAACAGACAGAGAGGGAGGGAGAGCAATGGACTCTGGAGCAATGGAGCAATGCCAATGCTAGGTAGATGGGACAAGCGGACAAGCGTCAAGCTCCCATGGGCGAGCGGGCTATGGGGCTTTCCACAACCCAATCTCGACTTGCCGTCCGTCGCATCAAGGCTCTAGGCTGCCAAACCTACCTTGGAAAGTTTGCAGCCAATTGCACACTTGGCCAGCGAACAGCGTGGCTTCATCGTCGTCACGCACACGAGAAAGGAAAACTGTTCGTACTCGTCCTTCCAAGTCTCAAAGTGTAATCGTCAAGTGTCGCCGCCGCTGCTGCCTCCAGGCAACATAGTCGTGAGATGGATATGACTGACATTTGCAACTACATCATACATTGCCATTGAAGCAAGTGTCTTCACATGGAAATGATGTGGATGCAAGTGTAGATGGTGCACCGACTGAAAGCAGAGGGCTTTTCAATAAGGAAAGTGTCTTTGCATTCAATAGAGAAGTCATGGTGAAAAGTTGAGGTCAGGAAAGTGCGCATTCGAGTCATGGGAAAGGTTGCGAATAATTCAAAGGAAAATGAGTGAAGCAGTAAAAGCTGTTGGGCTAGGTACACTCTACCCAAACTTGATGTTGCGAGGGAGAGAGGGGCTTTGGGCTCTACAGTTCTAGGTTGGCTAAAGAGCCAAGCTCTAGCAGCTGTCAACTCCTTTGACCTTTGACTGACAGACGACGAGCACTGACGAAATATAGTGGAGAAGGCACTAAGCTAGGTACTTCAGAACTCCAGACTGGAGGACGGAAAAACTAATCTACCATATGCTTACTCATTAGCTCTTATCGCTGGGTGGACTGGGCGCGATCTCTAGTCTTATCGTAAAAAAAAGTTCCTGGCTCTCTAGAAAATTTAAGTGCCTGTTATTGGTACAGGCGCATCTTGGGACTTGGGACCGTCTGTCAGTCAGTGTGCAATTCGGCAATTCAACTTCTTTGCCTCTACTTACTACTTGCGATCAGTACGATAGGTGGAATAGGATTTTCAGTGTCCCTTCTGTCTTTGCCAATTGAAATATCGCGGATCTTGAGTCGTACCACGCAATTTACACACGACGACCGCCAACACCTCTCTGGACCAACCCTGATCCCCACCTCCGCGGACATGTCGACCAAGCGAAAGGCTCCTGGGAGGATTGCCCAGCCTGTTATTAGGCAGAGCGCAAAGAAGCAGCTGAGGACGCATATCAACGAAGCCGATACAGCTGTCACTGGCGTCGAACCCGAGAAGCTTGGAGCCGATGCAAAGGGCGAAGCTGTTATAGAAATATCAAGCGACGAGGGGAGCAGCGAGTACGACTTCTCTGACGAGGAGGATGGCAAGACTGCAGGGGAAGCGCCCGCGAAGCGAATCGGATCACAGAAGCTCAACAGCACTTCCAAAAACACGCCTGCGATACCCACTGAAAATGGCGACGTAGACACCGATATGCAGCCCCCAACCGAGGGCGACTCGGACCAAGAACCTGCCGAGCCCACCTTTGGCGAGCGCCTTCACGCAGAAGAAACCATCGATGTCCCTGCAGCCTTCCTGGCTCTGCAGCCTTCCGCCAACGCAGCTTCTGGCAAAATTATGGCACCTCCCAGCCTTGCGTCGCTTGGTACCGCCCTATCCCAAGCTCTCCGCACCGATGATGCGGACCTCCTCGAGTCATGTCTTCGTACCACCGACGCGAACACCATTCGAAGCACAGTTCAGCGACTAGATTCGTCGTTAGCAGGCATTCTGCTTACGAAACTAGCATCGAGAATGCACAGGCGACCTGGCCGGGCTGGCACCTTACTGATATGGGTGCAATGGACTCTCGTTACACACGGAGGAGCTCTTGCAACCCAGCCCGACCTCACCAAGAAGCTGGGCGAGCTGCACAGGGTCATGGAGGAGCGCACCCGTGGTCTCAGCTCGCTTCTGTCGCTCAAGGGCAAGCTGGATCTCCTGGTCCAGCAGATGAAACTGCGACAGATGATGCAGTACTCGAACGAGGAAGAGGAAGATGAGAAGGAGCAGGGTGTGGTCTACGTCGAAGGCGAAGAAAATGACGACGATATGAACGACGGAGTCATGGATGTTGACGACGAGGAAGAGATGGCCATGGCTAACGGTATCGGCGAAAACGACTCGGAGGACGATGAGGACTCGGAGGATGACGAAGATGCGGATGCACTGGAAGCAGCAGAAGACGATATGGACGAGAATGAGGTGGACTATAGTGATAATGATTCGGTGGATGACGAAGATAGTGAGGTTGATGCGGCGCCACCGGCCAAGAAGGGTCGTAGATGAGAGCCGAGCGCAGCCAGCAGCTGGAGGGACTCAGATGGTAGCTGTACGTTGGAATATAAAGTCCGTTAGGACGGGCCAAGCGATACCCGTAGATATCGTCGTCAGCAGAAAATGCACGAATGCTATTATGTTTTGATATGGAAAGTCGCTACTGCCGAAATTTACATTGGTCCTCTGAATCGAGTTTAATAGGAAATAAGGTGCACCTAACTCTGTAGATCCGGGTACCTGGCAGCATTCTTCTTTTAAGGGTTCAAAGGGATCAATCTGGATCTATATATCTATTTATCTACACCTGCACACACTCTGTCTACCATTGCTTATGCATCAACTATCATGTGTGATCAAGGAAGCTTCCAGCCAATGAATGACGCGAGACAATTGCTCTGTGTGAGTACCTGATTCTAAAGCCCCATTCATCCCTGGACGCTTGCACAAAGTATGCATAATGCAGGTCGGGTCGGGCCAGGAACCAAGATACCTATCAATTGATACCCCACGCCCATGCCCACGCCCACGCCCAAGAAATTGTCACACGCGAGCGAGCGCGTCATTGGCCTCTTACCAAAAAGAAGGGACCCGAATCTTAATTGGATTGATATCGAAGTGACCTCTCGCGACTTGGACATTTTCTTCCCCATTCCGTTTTGATTTGGATGAACCCATGTTTGCCCCAAATATTTTCCTGTTACTGAGTACGACAGTTTGATTTTCTTTACTGGCCCGAAATACGACTTATACGCACTATTCCTCCTGATGATATTGCTAGTGACTGCATCATGGTAGAATGTCCTATCTGCGCCAATCAGGTGAGGCCTGCCAAAATCAACGATCACATCGACTCGCAATGCAAGGACTTTATCCTCGATAGCTCTGCGGAGCCTGCATCGTCGACGTCGCCAAAACCGACCGCAGCTTCCACTCAACAACAAAATGGCTCCATCTCCTCCCAAAAACGACCGCCCTCGAGCTTCTTTCAGACTCCGTCCGCCAAGCGACAAGCAACACCCTCCAAAATCCTCACGCCCGTTGCCAACGGCCCGAACGGGACGCTCAAGCTGAACGGCGCGACGAAGCGCACCTTTGACGAAGGACCCGGCGCCGGCGAGTACAATGGACCGTTGCCGGACGCAGCAGCAGCAACGGCAGAGGGGGCACGTCACCAAGACAATACGAACGCGAACGACGATGATTCAAGGCGGGTGGCAAAGAGGACGAAGACGAACAGGGCAGCGCCTCTCGCCGAGCGCATGCGGCCGCAGAACTTCAGCGAGGTGTTTGGGCAAGAGCTCGTGGGGCCATTCGGCGTGCTCCGGTCGCTGATTGAGCAGGACCGCGTGCCGTCCATGATACTATGGGGTGGCAGTGGAACGGGCAAGACGACCATCGCCAGGTGCATAGCGCATATGGTGGGCTCGCGGTTTATCGAGTTGAACGCGACTAGCTCGGGCGTGGGCGAGTGCAAGAAGTTCTTCATCGAGGCCGAGAACGAGCAGAAGTTGACTGGCCGGAAGACGATCATATTCTGCGACGAGATACATCGCTTCAGCAAGGCGCAACAAGACGTCTTCCTCAGGCCGGTCGAAGCTGGTAATATTACTCTAATTGGGGCTACGACAGAGAATCCCAGTTTCAAGGTCGTGAACGCTCTTCTCAGTCGCTGTCGAACCTTTACGTTACAGAAGCTCAGTACCGAGAACGTGTTAAACATCCTTCAACGGGCTCTGCGTATGGAACAGACCGGATCCTCTGCGCCGCCGTCCCCCTTGCTCGATGACGAGCTCCTCACCTATCTTGCCAATTTCGCCGACGGGGATGCGCGGACCGCTCTCAACCTTCTTGAGCTGGCTTTCTCCCTCTCCACACGAGCGGAAATCACCAAGGCCGACATCAAGGCGGCGCTGACGAAGACGCTCGTCTACGACCGTGCGGGCGACCAGCACTATGACACCATCTCCGCGTTCCACAAGTCTGTCCGAGGCTCTGATCCGGATGCCGCGCTATACTATCTTGCGCGCATGCTGCAGTCGGGCGAAGATCCGCTCTTTGTTGCGCGCCGCATGGTGGTCATCGCCTCGGAGGACGTCGGTCTCGCTGACAATACACTGCTACCTCTGGCTACCGCTACGTATACAGCCACGCAACAGATAGGGATGCCGGAGGCTAGGATCCCCCTCGCCCACTGTGCCGTGGCTCTTTGCCTCGCCCCAAAGAGCACAAAGGCCTACCGGGGTCTCAATAATGCATATGCAGCGCTTAGGGAGCCGGGTGTCGCTGGCTTACCAGTGCCTATACACCTGCGCAATGCGCCGACCAGGTTGATGAGGGAGCTTGGCTACGGAAAGGAGTACAAGTACAACCCGAACTACCGTGACGGCAAAGTTAAGCAGGACTACCTGCCAGACGACTTGCTGGGGAGACGATTTCTGGATGATAGAGATTTGGGTACAGAGATTGATCCGGATTTGGTGATGGATGAAGCACCGGATGTCGAGCCGCCATCAGGCTAGGAGCAAGCGCTCGGGACGATGCGCCTGGATCCCACTGGTTTCTAATGGAATGATTGGAAATGGCTTGTATATGGTATTTGCATAATTGGTATGTATCTACTTGTGATGCCTCGCCCTGGAAATTTGGGGCTTAGGTTGTTGGTTTGGCAAAAGCGAGATACCACATCAATTGATGATAGCATTTGAGAGCTGAAGTAGAGAATGGTTTGCAAAAGCGAGTATGGACACGTCTCGAGGTGGATTGAAGTCCTCGAAGTAGTGTACAGAATAATCTCGAGTAAAAGCTCGCATCTGGCCTGGCATTCCTTGCCTTTCTCCCCCGCGTTCTCGGTCTCACCTCCAACCCCCTTCAGCACTGCACTGACAGAACACGTCATCAAATTTGCGTAGTAGTTGTAGACAATACGGTGTCAACCCGTCCCTCCTGTGATACTTCGGGCTTGGACACCGCCTTTTTGGGGGCTTCATGTATGTGGTCCGCAAAAAGGGGGGCCGGGGCCCGCATCCCCACCGCCATATAGAGACAACAACCATCGGTCACTTGCCGGATTCGCTTCCGTCATAGTGTTCATGCTGTCTGTCCATGAGACTGTATGGGTCTGGATTATGACTATCGATCGCTGCTGACAGCGAGCAAGCGCCTAGATTGCCAGCTATGAGCGACAAGGATGGCGCGCAAGAGACCAACGTGGTCGAAAAATGCATCCGCTGTTTTATCCTCTCTGTGGATGTGCCTCGGCCAAATGCCTCTAGCAAAAGGCTGCTATACTTGCCGGACTTACTCGAGTAGGCGGGTGCCAGTTGCAAATATCACGGTCCTTTCTCTCCCAGTTACTTCACGGCTTGCTAAACACGCACCCAATAAAGACCTAACATCTACTAAGATGGCTCTTGGACAGGGAGCAGTCCTACCATCTACAGGTGAGAAGTGAACGATTAGTCAATGCGAGGCTGCACTCGTACTCCTCCTTGTAGGGGTTAAGGATGCAGTGGGCGTCCGACCACCCGTCCCACACCAACTTGTCCACGGTGTCCCCCAGGGTGACCTTGTCGAGGTCTCCTGCTGTCTGCTCGTAGTCGCAGGTCTTGCCGAAGACGGCGGAGATCCCCTTGGCCTCCTTCGGCGGCTCCGTCGTCTTGGTGTTCTGTTGCTTCAAGCCCTGTGCCACCCGGCAGGTGTCTTAGTTCTTCACGTAGGACGTCACGCTAAAGTACCACTGGCTGACCATGCACGGGGGGGTGCCTGCCGCAGGCGACGTTCTTGGCCGACCAGAGTTCGTACGTGGGCCGCCTACCTTCCTTTTCGGGCGGCTTGCTCTCGCGGGGCGGGCTCGGGTGCACGCATGGGCGGCGCTGGAGCCGGTAGGATGTTCTCGTCGGCATCGGGCTCGATGTGCCAAGAATAGAGCTGGTCTTTGTGGCTCTAAAAGGAATAATCATGCATGAATCACGAGCATCCTTGCCCTAAGCATAGCCACAAGATCTGCTTGATTGGATAACTCTGCCCTCTGTGCGTTGCTGAGAGTCAAACCAAACATCGCGAAGCCCGACAGGCCGCTCAAGAGGCTAGAGCCCTGAAGCAAGCAAACGACTCAGGTAACAAGCAAGCTGACAAGAAAAACAAAAGCAAGAAGTAAGGGAAAATGTCTCAAATTCTTTTACATGAATGGGAGCCAATAGGGATCTATAGGAACTAAGATGGACGTGAATTCATTTCGCGAGAAAATGGCTTCGTTCCACGTGGAACAGAAGTCATTCAGCCAACACGCAGAATCTTACCCAGTGCAACGAATCGGAAGACTCTTTCATTGCGGAGGGAGAGATCATCAACCGCATTGTTGCTCTCTGCAAACAACTTTGGCCATCTGCTGAGGAGGGTACTATTGATGTCCAGTATCTTGACGAGGGAGCATCCAACCAAGTCTTTGTCATATCTTTCGCCGAATTTGCTGGTCAGTTACCGGACGTGGTTTTACGTCTTCCGTGGGTTGAAACTTCAATCACTCGCACTGTTGCCATCCTCGAGTACCTGAACACGCATACGGACCGCAAGGCCCCCAAGGTTATCGATTGGGATGCGACAGAGGACAACATTCTCGGGCATGACTACATCATCATGTCGCGGATCCCTGGAAAATCTTTACAGAGCGTAATGGCCAACCTTTCTCAAAAATAAAGAGTTGCTGTTGCCAAGGAGGTTGCGCAGCTGTACCGACAAATGGAATCGATCACTAGCCCTATTGCAGGACGGCTGAAGGCCCATAAGAAATTTTCGCCTGGCTGTGACGCCAGTGATAACCTGTTCGTCCAGCCATTTGGAACCGAGACACTCGAGATACCCGATAATCCAGTCAACCTTAACAACAAGGAAAATGGTATCTTGCCTATCGAACGGCTACGATATGATCCACCTGGTCTTTCAGTCAATGATATCACGATGCCAATCTATCAAAGACGCATCTACGAGGTGTTTAATAGAACGGAATCTCATGATTATCTTCTGGGCCTCTTTGAGCCCCTTCAACAGATGGTGGAAACGCAACGATGATGATAGTAATGAGGAAGCTGAGCATGATAGAGACGAAGATGAAGAGTCTGAAGAATATCACGAGTGGCAAGCTGAGCCTTTGGACTCTGGGGAGGACGCGCCCAGTACACCGGAAGAGGCAGAAATCAACCGAGCCTTTGAGGAAGTTGTAGGGGAGCGCTGGGTCTTTGAAGCCACCAGTCCATGGGCCCCCCTTGCTAGACGACTCCTGCAATTCTCTCGTCGGATCATGTACAGCCAACAGGATGACGAAAATGCCGCCGAGTGGAAGAAACGTTGGGATACGCTTTTCCCGAAGGATTCAGATGGCTTAGAGCAATCGGACGGCTCAGATGCAGTTGAGGCGACGGAGTACTCGGAGAATGACAAAAATGATGAAGGGAATGAGGCTTCTCCTGGTACAGAGACCCAGGCGAACCAAGGTCTGGAGCACTTTGAGACCTGAGTCTGTGAACAATCCAGACTTTCTGCTATGCTTGCTGCATATAACATATATTGCCTCATCGCTTGGTGGCTTGGCGCATGGTCCGGTGCCACCTAGATACATACTGCTGCTGCTGCATGATATAAATAAACAAAACTGGCTTGTGTATACAACCGCAGAAAGTGAACCTTGCATATACAAATACTCGATGGTCTGCCTCCATAAGCTTTTGCAGTCTTTAGACCTCACCTGTGATGGTATATTTACCTAGTAGAAATACACACAATATTTGTTTTTCTGCTACGTAGATAATCAAGCCATGATCCGATTTGCTTGGAAAAGAATAGTGATAGAAGGGTTCTCTGTACTTATATTGCCTGAAACCTGAGACGCATCAAAAAACAGTGTCATAAAGGCTATGATCTTCATCAGCTCGCCAGCTACTTGTATGACCCTGTCTGGGTGCTACACCTTTTTCGGTTGTGCAAATTGTTTCCTGTCACCCCAAGACAATATACGTACGGCTACACATTTTTGAACTGGTATATTTGTTATTGTGCCCTTGGTTGCTGCTTCGTCCCCTAGAACTCCAGTTGCTGTTGCTGGGATTGCTTCTTTTGCCATTACCGCTCCTCGCGGGTTCGTCGCTTCTGACCATTCCGACCGACTCCCTCGGCTTGTAAACAGAGGACAGGTACAAGGGCTTGAGCGTCGAACATACCCCATTCCTGAAACCAGATAAATTAGTCGTTGGCCAGCTGTTGAAACCGGATTCTTTTGGGCGACTTACATCTGTGTCACAGTTTGCCGCGTGGTGCGAGCCACAAATTCGATATGTGCCCCTAATATTGGAGCTTCTCCGGCAGTCTCGTTGCAACTGGGCTTCAAATGTGCCATAACAGGAATGATATGGGAGAATGCTCTTCTTGGGTCTAGATCGGCACAATTGATAGGCGTGCGTGGCGAGACTTAGCACAATCAAAACAACGAAGGCGATAACAGTCCATTTTGCAAGACCGAGCAGGAATGGACACGAGCTTAGTGTCTGCCACAGCCATTCGATGAACCGGAACGGTGCGTGGACTAGCCATAGAACGGCTGTTTTGAGACCATCAAGGACATAACCGGCGATCCGCGGCGCGAAGTCCTGGATGGAAAACCATAGGTTTGAGAATAAATCGCCCACAGACCGGAGGAGATGTGCAATCCATTCTTTGATATCCTCGATAGGCGGTAGCTCCGAAACGGCCACAAGTCGGTCGGCGGAATCAACATCAACTTGTTTGCTCGTGGCTTGAAGCAGAGCCTCGGATGATATTCCGGCTTGCTGCATGTTATTGGCGTATCTGATAGCCTGGGTACTAAGTGAAGCTTGGGAAGAACGACTGATGCTGGCCGGACACTGCAAGATAAAACAGTAAGGAAAGAAACGAATCGGGGTTTCCGGGCCTATCAGTCTGGTTTGACTTACTGTGAGGGGGATGTTATGCAAAGAGCGAACCAACAAGTGCGGGAAAGACAAGTAGACAAGCAGGCAAGAAACACGGGGACCCGCTTACAAAGCCCAACTGCAGGAGGCCGACCACCAATACTGTGCAACGTATAATTGGGCATTAAAAAAGCACAAGGATTGGAAAGAAATGCAAACCCCGGACTGGCCGCGTCACGATATTAATGAAGGCATTCTACTATGTTGTCAGCAGGGCACTACCAGGGACCAAAAGTATCATGCAGTGGCTGTGTCCACACACGTGTCGTGTCTTGGGATTTAGAAGGGTTTCAAGCGAAATAGGATCTACCAAGGATAACCTAGCTCACGGACTATAGTATTTCCTCCAGTTGTGTTCCTCCTCAAAGCCCAGCACATCTTTGATCTTCTTGTTGGACAGAGGAGCCTCCCATTCTCCCATCTTCCTCGTAATCTTCGTATTCGGGGCGGCCTTGGCCAAGAACTCCTCCGTCGGCACCGTCGTAGTGATGGTATCATTAGTTGCATTGAAGATTTGGAAGCCCAGCCCGCTCTTCTGGATGCATAAGTCACAGATCTGGCCGAGGTCCCGTGCGTCGATGTAGCTCCACGCGTTGCGCCTCCGGGTCTCCGGCTTGCCCACATGACTAGGGAAATCCTGTGCGTACTCATGGGGCTCAACGACGTTGCCGATGCGCAGGGCATAGATGTCGGAGCCGCCAAAACGGCGCGAAAAGCCCCGGGCGACGCGCTCGCCGGTTACTTTGGATAGCGCGTACGTGTCCATGGGGTTCACGTCGTCATCCTCAGTGAGCGGGAAGTGCTCGTAGTCGACGTCAGCGCCCTCGGCGAAGCAGACGCCGTACGTGGTCTCGCTGGATGCGATGATGATCTTGGGCACGCCCAGCTTGCTCGCGGCCTCGATGACGTTGTACGTCGAGGTCACGTTGCCCCTCCAGGTCTCGTTGTCGGGCACCAACATGACGCGCGCGTAGGCGGCGAAGTGGATGACGACGTCGGGCGGTTGCGGGACTCGCCCTTCGTCGAAGCCGCCGAAGTTGAAGTGTGTGGTCAGCGCGTTGAAGACTTGCCCAGAGTCGGTCAGGTCCGTCTTGAGGGTGAAGACGTCCGGGTTGAGGCCCTGGCCATCCGGGTTCGGCAGGGGGTTCAGGTCCAGGTTAAGGACCTTGTGGCCGCGCTTGAGGAGCTCCGGGATCACATGACGCCCGGCTTTCCCGCTGCCTCCGGTAAACACAATCCTCTTGCCGTGCGTTGTCGACATGGTAAAAACGGCGGATATGAAGAAGGTTGAGAGGCGCAGTATAGTTTCACTCTAGGTTTGGAGGACCGATGACCTGTTCGGGGTAGACAGCGGATCCTAGAGTTAACCGTTGACGTCAAGACATTTTGCGGGGCAAAGTCCGGGGTATGAAGCTTGGAGGTCGGGCTACCTAATCCACTCTTATGCACGCCGAATTAAGTACAAGCATCATCTATCGGATCTGCTAGGCGAGCCGCGACAACGGGATATTCCCGTCTAATATGCATACACCTCTGACCTGCGTTATTGATAACCGGAGACCGCAACCTGCTTACGTTACGGAGCACCTTGCTATTCCAATATGTCTGCTTGAACGAATGATAAAAGACTTCATGTTTCACGTCAGTTTGGAGTAACATTGAGCACATCTTTGGGGAGACCTTTTGGCTTGGTGATTTCGGACTCGGAGGTCAAGCTACACATGTGCCGCATACGCACATTAGCTCGGTTACTAATGGCATTGCGAAAATCGGCCGGCACGGGCGGTTTTCGGCTTTATACGGAGCCGTCCCGGCGTTACGCTAGGTGCCAAGCAGGTGAGCGAGGGGGCCAGGAGCCAAAACCGTTTGTTTGTATGCGAAAAGCGGCTACCTGGGAGTACATAAAGTAGATTCGATCCACTTCGTTTCGATACCAGGCTCTTGACCACTCGTCGTATTACATTCATAACAACCCCCTTTTTTGTACATCCCAAAGATGGAACCAGTGCCAGCAGCAAGCGGTGCAAATGCCACACCCGTATGCCATATCGTGACCCCGGTCGGAATGATGGGGTATGGTTTCGATGAGAAACTGACGGAGATTGCACTTGAATCGCTTGTTGCTACCGGTATCCCGACCGCCATCATCCTCGATTCCGGATCAACCGACAGCGGCCCGGAAAAGCTGGCCTTAGGGGCGATGACCTGCCCTCGCTCATCGTACTACCGCGATCTATCTAAGCTACTGAAACTGGTATACGCTTTCCACGTGCCGTTGATATTCAGCTCCGCCGGAGGAGACGGATCCGATGCTCACGTCAAGGAGATTTCGGAGATTATTGAGGAGATTGTAGCCGAGAAGGGGAACGAGTACGAAAATGCCCTTACGTCCCCAAACCATGAGAAAAATGTACTAACACTATGAGCTAGACATTACCGTTTCAAAATACTCGCGGTTTTCGCCGGCATTAACAAAGCCGTTGTTTTGGACCGGCTTCGAAAAGGGTCTATCACAGGTTGCGGCAAATTTGTGCCACCGCTTACCGACCACGACATTGAGAATGCCACCACTATTGTGAGCCAACTAGGCCCAGAGCCGTTCATAGACGCAATGGCGGCCGACCCCGACTTCGACATCATTGTTGGGGGGCGAGCCTACGACCCAGCCCCTTACGTTGCCTATCCAACCCACTTGATAGGACCGCAGCTCGCAAATGCGAGTCCCGAGGAGAAGCAAAGAAATTTCGGGGCTTTTCAGCATATGGGGAAGATCATGGAGTGTGGAGGGCTCTGCAGTGAGCCCAAGTCTTATGGAGCCGTCGCTACGGTATACGACAATGGCACGTTTGATCTCGTGCCTACTTTGCCCACGTCAAGGTGCACGCCGCTCTCCGTGGCGGCTCATACTTTGTATGAGAAGTCTCGGCCCGACCTCCTCTATGGGCCGGGTGGGTGGCTAGACCTTACCAAGTCAATGTACGAGCAGTTGGCAGACGGGAGAACCGTCCGGGTTTCCGGGAGCACATTTCATTTCTCCGAAGACAACGCGCGGCCGTATCAGATAAAGCTGGAAGCCGCAACGATAGTGGGTTACCGATGCATGTATATGGGACACATACGAGATCGTAAGCAGTTCTCCACTGCTGAGACTTATCGGCTTCAAAAATCATACTGACTTTTGACACGTAGCAATACTTCTTCACCAAATCGACCCCTTGCTCGAGGATGTCCGCTCGTACATCGCCGCACAGCACTCTGATGTTTCGGACTGGGATATTCACTGGCACATCCACGGAAAAGACAAAGCCGGCAACATTCCCAACGATATCTTCTTGATCGGCGAGGTCATTGCGCCTACACAAGCGGAAGCCAGAGCTATTGCCTCGACCGCTCGGGTTGCCACAATGGTATGATTGTCTCAGTACTTGCCTCAAGGCGTCAAAGAACACAACTAACAGATATATTAATAGCATGGAAGTTACCAGGGCCAAAAGGCTACTTCTGGAAACCTTGGATTCGGCATCGGCGGTAAAGTCGAGGTTGAGCTGGGACCGTGTGCCAAGTTCTCCATCTACCACTTGATGGACCTCAGGGAAGGCGAGAAACATCTTTACTCCGCTGTTCAGGGGCAAAGAAAACATGCTGCCAGCACTGAAGCGCCTGGAGTACGCATTACGCACACGGTCTCGACAATCGGCCGCGGCGAGAAAAGCAATGCTCCTCGGCATGCATCAGAAACTACAACGAGGGAAACCCAGCATATAAAGACCTCAGCTCAGCCAGAAGGCGGCAGCAATAACGAGAGCACTACTTCCCAGCCACTCGCCAGGTGTTCTCCACCTACCGTACTAGGCGACATCGCGCGCGTGCTCCGGTCCAAGAACTCGGGTCCATACGAGGTCACGCTCGACGCCATGTTCGAGACCGAGGCGACGTACCAGGCCGTCAAGCAGAGCGGCCTGCTGAGCGAGGAATACGTGGCGGCCGCGATAGGTGTGAGCTTGGAGCACATTATCTGGTGCGGCTTCTTCGACCCGGCGCGGGGGTTCAAGGTGACGATCCCGCGCATCCGTGGCGGCAAGCTAGTGCCGGCGGGCGGTTTCATGGAGGACGACGTGCACGGGTCCCAACAACATCTGGAGCTGTTCAACATAAAGCTACCGGATGAGCTGCTTGCGCGCTTGGCTGCTGTATAGTAAGGGGCCTCTCAGAAGGCAGGTTTTTATCAATAGGCGTTGAGGCTTGGGATGCTGCTTTCATAGTGCGTAGTTTTAGAGCTGTCAAGTCGTCATGTCTTGATTTCCCCATATTCTTATATCATTTCTTATAAATCTATCTAGCTCCTTGTATCATGACTCAATATGGTGTAATCAAATGCTACCCGTAACGCCCGAGGCCGCACACTGAGATGCTAGCATTATAATAACAGTCATCACATAAAATGATCACCACCATACTGACCAGAAGCCGCCGCCTCAAAGTCGAAGTTAAAAACGTCCCACATCGGATTGTCCCAGAACTGCGGCGGAAAGCCTCCTTCATACCCTCCCTGCTCCCCTGTCATCAAGCCCATGTCGCTTTCGAAGTAGAACGCGGGCACGTCCACCCCGTTGGTAGCAGAAGCTTCGCGAGAACCCGCCGCCTCCTCCTCGTTCCCTACAGTTGCGACCCCTTTTCCCTTCTCCATAACCCTCATCGGTAGATCGCCATTGTTTGTATTGTTGTCGTTGGCTGTCGCCACTGCGCCATGGAGACCACCCGTCTGCCCCCCAGCGGGCTCAACGGGCGTCTTGCGCAGCTCTTTGGCGGTGCTGATGGCCTCGAACAGGATCGAGACGCCCATGCGGTCAACGGCTTGCGGCTTTTGTGGTGTGTCGTCGACGTCGACGCGGGCGGGGCCTGGTGCGTGGCGACAGAGCGTCTCGAACAGGACGGCGGCGCGCGCGTACTCGTCCTTGGGCTCAAGTGACCAAGACCGGAACAGGCCGTGCGCCGCGAGCACGTGGTTGGCTGCGCTCTGGCGCTCGTCGGCGGGCATGGCGCTGTCTGGGCTGAAGTAGCGCAGCAGAAACACGGCGGCGAAGACGATGGAGAGGAAGTGCTTCTTGCTCAACGCTCGCTGGCATTCTTCGCGCGAAAGATCTAGTTGTTGCGCTAAGTCGTTACTGCTACCATTGCCGCCGCTCGATGGGGCCGGTGTTGATGCGGGTTTCGGCATGATAGATTGGGCCAGGTCGATGATCCGGAGAGCTGCGCCGAGGCCCATTTTCAGGATGATGCTGCGCGATGTCGAGTCTCCCGGTGCGCGGGTAACGATGGCGGCGTACATGTGCAGCTTGGCCGTGAGTATGGTGAAATCCGTGAAGTCAGCGCTGTCAGTGTTGTTGGCGCCGAGGTCTGACTTCTGCTCGTCTGAGATCTCGTCGAGCTTTTCGTCGATCGTCTGCACTAGTGCCACATCGATGAGCAGGCCGTTTGTATTGGGCCACAGCATACTGGAGAAGCTCGTGATGAGCTGCTGTACCTTGACCTGCGTCAGGAATTCTTGGGGGCCGTGGTAGTCGCCGAAGAGCGACTTGATCGTGCGCAGCTCCGACGGCTGGCTGATGAGCGGTGTTAGCCCCAAATGCATGGCAAGACTGTAACCCAGGTCAGTAATCTCTCCCTATCTACTACCAACAGTTTCTATTTATGCTTACGAGTTGCATACGTAGAAGCAACCTAGCCAGGTGTTTACTCTTGCGTCCATGCCCCCAGAAATATTGTCTGCACACCGGAGATAACCAGAACGCTTGGGGCGATTAAGCCCCTATGAATTCCACCCACGATTAGAATGTTAGTTTTTGTTGGATTGGGGATGTTGTCGATAAAGGGATGGACGAACCATGTAAAAAGAGGCATTCATTGCGATACCGGAGTACAGCCAGCTGGGGTCACGTAGTTGTTGCTCTACCCCTAACGTCCAGTGACATACGCACAAAACAGCTTGGATCTTTTGCAGAGGGAGCGGCGACATCAGGGCTTCTCTGCCCAGGTAGTCGTTGAAAGGTTGTTTAAGGCGTCGAAATAACTCCTGATACGGCGGCCCCGACATTCGGAACGAAACAATGGCTATGATGGCCCAAAAGAGCAAGGGACAAGTCTGGAATATGTTGGACATCGAAATGCGTCCAATGATGGGGAGTTGAGGATGGTAATAGGCTGCAAAGCTTTTGAGCAATTCACAAATCAGAATCTGAAAGACTGCAGTGAACATGAATTATCCATAAAGCAGGGGGCGACTTACATCTTGAAAGCATTTATAGCCAACTCCCTATCGAGGACGACGCCATCGAGCTGGACTTCTTCCAGATCAAACTCGAAATCATCCCTGTCTGCTTCTGGTGAAGAAGGATTCGGCGTGTGAGAGTTGTCACGAGAGGTGCTTCGCTCCGTAGATGAAAGAGCAAGTCTTGTAGACCCTTCTGCGCCTTGCTTTTGACGTAGCTCTTGCAGTTCTCTAGACATTGCTTGAAGTCGTCTGCCAGTATATACTCAGCTTTTATGTGCTATACACAGGCCTATAGTAGATCGCTCACTGTCTTGCTGGTGTTCGTTTGAACATGGGGTCTACCGTGCATCTTAGCTGTCGAGATTGACATCTCGAGCACGGGTTGGGGTATTTCGCTTTGGAGTCGCATTTCAACTATCACGAAGTCTTAGTCAAGACAAGATATGCAGATGTACTCGGGGCTTCCTGTGGCGCAAACCTTGGCCTGCTTGCACTCGGTGCAAGTCTTCACTAGTCGTACGCTTGACCAGCTCGGGGTCGCAGACGCCATCGTCTGGAGATTCTAGTGTTGACGGAGCTACTGCGAATGCGCAACTGCAGCTTGGTATGCGTTGAAATATCGACCGTTTCTTTCTGTAGTTGTTTTGGGAGTGAGGAGTTGAGAAAGCTGAGTATGATACTTGAAGAATGCTGACGCCGTACAAGTGTTTCGAGGGGGCTGTGCTGCTGTACTTCTCGTAAAATGAGTAAACGCTAACGCGTGTCTACATGGATGTCTACCCCTGTATGAATACTTGGTTGGCAATTGCACAGCCACAACGGAGTTCGACCTACCTATGGCTTACACTAAGGAATAGTATATGTATAGTTACCTGTATACTATTAACCCGATATTATTACTACCCTATATACTAGGTATAATTATTAAGAACAGTTGATATAACCGCAATGGCTATATGCGTACCAGTTTGTCTAGTATATGCGTATGGTACTAAGGACGACTCACTGGCTGAACCCCTTTGCGGCTCCATGGACAACGAGTATTTGCAACGGTCAAAGTACCCTGGGGCTTGACTTGCTACTTCACCAGCCACGATTCTGGAAACATCGTCAACTCTGGCATCTTCGAGAAGTCGTCAGATCATCTGGCGATTGCGCAACCCCGGAGGCAGGTTCAGAGTTGTGTCGCCGGTTCGTGAATCTGGGCCTGTGAAAGTTTCTCCCTTAATATATCCCAGCCCCAACTGCTACCATCCCGGCTCTTCTCCCGGACGACGTCTTCATCCAAACCCCATAGCCAAGTGAATAAATTCCGGTTGACGGCCAGCTGCTTTGCTGCTTCTTTTACTTCTATTGGTATTTCAGACGAAGACGTCGGCTCAAGGTTCTGAAGAATACACTCTGAGAGGTTTGGTATCTCCAAAGGGTCCGCTTCTAGTACCTATTTTCGTTGTTGTACAGTCAGCACACGCACAGCCAGCTAGGAGATATCGTTTTATTGAGTAGTATACCACAAACCTTGCTATCTTCTAGGCCATTTTCCGGTTCCCATTCCAAATTCCGGCAAGTCTTCCTAGCGTAGGAGTCAAACGGATGCGGCAGGATCTGCTCGGTAGGGATGTAGTGGGTGTCCGGCATTCAACGGTATAGAACCTCCCAAAGCTGCTTGAGCGAAGAGATCTCATCTTCTGGTTCCATCGCGAAATTGTCGTGAGCCGTTGCCCGGGTCTGAATGAAGTGTTGCGCCAGCAGGATGCACCCGCCGTGGGCGGCGAGATACAAGTGACCTCCGCCGTAGTAATCATTCTCGTCGATTTGTCGTTCCTGTGGCTAACATTAGAAAGAAGAAAACGTGGTCCAGCAAAGAGAGACTGAATTCCAAAAGCATATAACGAAAGGGGCACCACAAACACGGCAGTAAATATGGGTGCGACCCATGAACGGTGCAATTGAAGACGGGGAACTGGTTAGTACTTAGATAGAAAAGTTGTGGAAATATCGTGACCATCCGGTCCGTTAAAGGAGTGGGTCCGATTCCGACTGAGTTGCTAACAAACAACCAATGTTTTTTCGCGGGCTATGGGCTCGGGCTATGCAGAAGACGGACCAGGGAATGACGTCGAAAAGAAGTAAGCACTAAACCGATTGAAGTATACTCGTATACAAAAGGCAATGGACCAGACCCCACACACCCCGAGCAATCCTCCGCAAAGATGCTCCGGCAGTGGAACTCGAGACGAACGGTTGGGTTGTTGGTTATCCCAAAACACAGCCCCGGGAATTCACATGGCTATCAATAGCAACAAATACCGAACCTGTTGGTGTTCCTGCATATCACAATTCAACACTGACCAACCAACTGCGCCTATTCGCCTGCAAGACCTGGCGGTTGGATTGCGGCACAGCTGATGAAGCTCCATCTGTCGCGCCTAATGCCAGGCAAGATCTTCAATTGCGGCGCAATTTGACTGCTGGTTTTGCCAATTGTGGAGAGACTCGGAGGGACTGGAAGACTGGTAGGAATGATAGGAATGATCGACTGAGTTCCACGCATTGTTTTATAAAGAGACGAGCCAATCACCCCGTGGAATTACATGCGGTGTTAGGCAAAACCATCAACCTCAGCTTTCATACTCATCATGCAACAGTCACAGCTCTCGGCGTTGTTCCTTCTCCTTGCGAGCCCTCTGGCTTACGCAGCATCTTTACCATCCACACAGTCCTCGACCGGACCTTCGACAGCATCCTCATCTGTGAAGGACGAAGTGAAGGTCACTTGGATCTTCCCTCAGCCTGGTGGTGACTACGTTTGGTCAACTCAGACGTTTCTGCCGACTACATACTCGGGGTTCGCCACCCTCTCCACAACCATCACCACCAGCACAATCGTCACTGTCCAGGATAGTGCAACTACTCAACTTTCGACGTACAACTATCTGATCGGGCCCAAAGGTGTTGGCTGGAGCATCCCTTCGACGACTCAGAGCGGTACTATCGCCCTACTCCCCGTTCCTACCTATCTTCCTGGCCAGAAGCCTGTCGACCAGTAAGGCTTCGGCACTACAGTATACGTCCATCTAGCGGTATCAGTGTTTATGGTTCAAATCCCGGATCAAGCTTAAGCAAAACCGCAACCGGTGACTCGGGCATTTTAGTCGGTAGCTCCACCTCCGTCCAAAAGAGCCCGACGGGCAGCTTAACCGGCCATTCATGAACACACAGTCCATCGACGTATACACCGAAGTCCAGTTCGGAGCCCAGTTCTTCACCCAACCCAACCCATAGCTCAACCTTTGTTCGGAGAAATCCAAAAGGTTTCTTTTAGCTCAGCCTTTGGAGGGCCACGAGTTCTACTGGAACTATTTCACCTGACAGTGGTAGTTCACGATTTATATCCGCCGCCACGTTTGGCGGAATCACCTGACATATGAGTAAAAGTATCTTTGACATTCCTGGTAGTCATAAAGGCAACAGAGACAAGCCAAACCAATAGAAGAACCGATCGACACTGTTTATGGATGATCTCGTTTGCCATGTCGGGCGTAACACTGAGGTCCCAGGTCCCGCCGCTGTGACGGCGCGGCCATTCCTGGAACCGGGTGAGGCTATAAAACCTGTAGGTGGTGGAGAGCTGCGGGATGATCGTTTTTGGGGTCAGCATGTTGAGACACCAGGGGATTAATATCAGACTTACCCTCAAGTATATCAAATCGAAAGATGCTAAGGTAATTACCGAATGCCTTCGACTCTCCAAAACGTTTTAACAAAGATAATTATAGATTAAACACACCTTGATATCAGATTAGGGTACCCCAGCCGTACCGAAATATTTGTAACCCGTCTAAACTGGTGACTCAAAGCCTATTCAGAGAAAGTCTCAACTCTCTTTACTTTTTCCCCCGAATAATTCGAAGATTGGGGATGGCTTCCTTCCCTCTAGCCTACTTAAACGTCACCACATCAAGCTCTTCAACATAGCCAAACAAGTACAGTCGAAGCAGCTGCTCACACAGACCTTTAACCGCCCCATCCTCTACCAACTCTTTTGGGTGTCTCGTACCCTCACACACTCACACACTCACTACCTTGGCCGCGGAACTCAACGCCGACTACGAACGTTTTGCGATCAATCGTTGCGAACCGTATGAATAAACTGGCTTGCCATAATCTGCCCCACCGCGAACATGCCTATATATTCACATTCATACTGCCCCAGTCCCACAACATCGGGAGAGTTCGGTATAGACACACAGCCAGACATCGCTGAGCCGGCGGCTTTAACCCCACATACTGACCTATTCCGCCGTGAAACTTCACTCCTCAGAGGATTGTTCGGTCTTGCTGAAGGCGATGTCTCCACGGTGGTAAACCAGCTGGGCGATGTTGAATTCGGTGAAGGACTATCAAGCACCGCTATCAAAGACGTAGTCTTTGCCGCTATTGATATCAATACCTCTCGACCGCTTACGGCGATGGTTCCTGGCCTGCAGCTGCACATCGGAGTATCGATTCTTAGCACATGAGCACTGCGAGATCTTTCCACTGCTGAGCTTGGCGCCAACGCGATTCAAACCTACCAGTTCACTGTCGGAGAGTCGGAACACTGCCGGGACGCATCGAAACGCTACCTGTTCGGTGACTCGGTTTCCATTCCACTATCAGACATAAAGACCAGAGTTCTATCCATCATTTCGAGTGGGGACATTGTTGCAGTCTTCCATGGAGCTCATCGTAATACCATAGCCCTTCATCTTCTCGATATCGATATCCACCCGGTATGCGTGATCGACACAGTCAAAGCCGCCGAGCATCCCCTTCGATCGAACTACCGGTCAAGTCTCGAGAGCCTGCTAAATGAGCTTCGTATTCCAAACATTAATCTCCACGCTGCTGGCAACGATGTGGATTTCACTCTCCGTGCATTACTCATGCTTGTTGTTGGAGACGCCGAGGAACAAGAGGTCTCTTCTAGGGAGAGCTTGTTCCGAGCTTTGAGAGCAGTAGCTCAGGCTCCTTGCCCGCTCGCTTACTATGAAAAAGAGAAGTTGAAGGGGCGTGCCAGGCTACGGGTGAAGAGGGAAGCAGGGTCCCAAGAGAATGCAAGACGAGCTGCAGCTATCAAGATATGGAAACGGCAGCGGAAAGAGCGAGAGCGTCAGCTTGCGGCAGAAGAAGAGGAACACCCAAACTATACGGAAAGCGGCGTAAAGACATGTACCAAAGCTATCATGGCGATTTCGCTCTGACATGTGGAATTCTCATGCCGCAGATGGACGGTTGGGTTGTTGGAACTCAACAAGCTACCATAATCAACAAGTCCTTAGAATATTTGAACTGGTGGACACATTTGCCTCAGTTCCATGACGAAGACATACTAATTATAGTCATTAATATCGAAAGAAGGTGATGACCATGCGCTGGTGGACCTTGTTGCCACCATGTCTACCCTTTTCCTCCCTTGGTAGTGACACCGGACACACTGCGTGACGTTGATCTGGCAGTACGTGTACCTTCGGCAGTATAATTCTGTCGGCAACTTGATAGACATCATCTTCCAGCTGCGCAGGAACCACTGTTTTCTGTGGCTGGCCAGGATGATGAAGTGCCAGGCGGATGCGACGCCAGTCTTGTTCCATAAGGGCAACTCGGGCGTCGGGGGAAGGAAGACGAGGGACGCACCGCATCGGTGTAAAATAAAATGGGAATGAATCACCGAATGGCGAAAGAAGACGTATTGCCGGTGGGGGGGGGGGGGGGGGGGGGGGGTGAAGCTGTACGTATCGTTAGTTCCTTGGTTTCAGTAGCAATCCTCAATTACAACGCTCAAATAAGCATTTGCTACAATATGTTAAAAAATATCTCTATTATAGGGTATTTTTATGTTGGCCTTTATTTGTTGCAGGTTGTTCTAATGCTGTTCACTTACCGCTGCTTCGACCCGCCCCTTTCTCCTCTGCCAACTAACTTACCTAAACCAGAGAAATCTGGCGCGCATAAATACGACGAACACTCATCCTGAGGAGCACTATCGCAAGAGCAGTCAACTTCATCATGGCGATGGCTACGAGGAAGCCCACAACCAGGCCGTTGGCCAGGTCGGTCCAAGGACTCGGCCCGCGTGACGAAGGGACGGGCATGGGCATAGGCCTGACCGAAGGCTCAGTGATGTCGACTTGGTATCGGATATAGCGGTTCGACATGATGGCTGGTATCAGTACGTCTAGACTTTCTACCTAGACACTGGAGGCTTTGACTACTTGGAAAAGGCAATATACTGGATTGTTGTTTGGCTTGTGTCAGTATCGGGATGGGCCCTAGGAGCAACGTTCACAATTTATAGAGTCTAAGTAGCGCTGATGATCAAACGAGAAGAGCCACAAGACAATGCACTATGTATATAACTTCATTATTCAGTTTCCAAGGAAGAACACAGAAGACAGAGACATTGTCTCTCCTTTGTCCTTACGTATATTGTTCGTTGCTTTGTGAGTCCGAAAGTCGCGATCTAGACACCAGAGTCCAAGTCGGACATGCCTGGAGCAACCCAAGACTTTGCCAATCTATCACATCGTGACTCAGACATTTTCGAGTATGAAGAACAGCTTTTGTGACATCGAGTTTGTGCATCACGCGATATGGGCTCATTCCACGACTATTTTGACCGAGTTTGGGTGGGCGGCCCGATTGTCCTAGATTCTGGCCGCGACTGTTGCCACTTTGTGCCCACAAGCAGTAAAACGGTATCGTGGGTAGCAATGCACTTCCCCTCATTGTATTCGGCAGTTTTAGCAAGATATGCAAATTTGCATAATCTGACAAGAAGTTCTCGTCGTCGTCAGTTTGTGTTGAGCGGTGACAATCAAACCCCCTTTCTTGACTACCGAAAGCCAAACCAAGCCCTGGGAAGAGCTAACTCCCCCCTGATTTGCAATTTCTGGCATGCTATTCATAGCAAGCTCCTCGCGGGGAATATCCGGGGAAAATGGAGAGATTTCGTACTAGATCTGAAACCGATCCGATTGGGCGGGCTTGTGGGAAAAACCGTCACGCGAGCCCTGATTTCTGGCTGTCTTTATCTTGGCATTTCCTTACTTTCCCGCACATGATGGGGGACAGATGATAGCGGTGTGAGGGTTTTGCGAGCGAGGCGGTCAAGTCCGGTTGATAGTAGATGGATAATGTGACGGGGCTGCAGGCTCGTGTGTCATGCTACTGCAGGCGAGAACCATTCGAGTGTTCCTTGTGGGATATATATTACTATGGCTACTCCTTCGATTCCTTCGCGGGCTAGGACGGACGAAGGCGAGTGGGTGGTGGAGGGAGTTGGGGGTTACAGGAGGGTGGAATGGAAGGTGGCTAGGGTGGCAGGCGTTGGTTATCGTCTTGTCGTGTGGTGCGTGGCGCCTACCTTGCCTGGCCTGACCAGTTGGGGACTTGGAGTAGGTAGCAGTATGTAGGGAGTTACATATGTAGCAAAGCCTATTTGATTGATTGAACCTGATCCTTGCGTCCCATGTGGCTTGAACGTTGAAGGTGCGGGAGACGAGTGACGAGAGCTGTGAGAGGAAAAGAACCAGGAGAGAAGGTACAGCCGATCGATGGGTGATCACTAATGGGTTTCTTGAGCTTGAGCCGCCGTTGCCCATCGATCAAATTCAGCTTTCTAGGTTAGTCGCATCTCCATATCTCCATTCCTGCCCAAGAAAAACGAACTAGTGGAGATTGTAATTGGCCAGGCGGTGCGCTTTTTTGCTGCGGTACCTAGATTGGATTCGGAATGCCATGCCTCTCTCTTCAATGTTCTCCCGGAATCTCAATTTTGAAGGTTCGTATTTGATGTTAGTATTGGGCTGACTCGCGCCACTGCAAAATCAGGTACCCGGAGCCCCGGGCAATAAAAACCATGGCACCTAATGCACACCGGCCAGGCACAGACGCCAGCCGCACTCGCAAGCGATATTCGGAGGGTTATTTTCTTTTTTTTCTTCTTCCATCTTCCAGACAGACGGCAGGACATCATCTCTACGTAGGTGGGCAGCGGGCACAGACCATGACTGGGTGTTCGCATTGCTCAGTCCTAAGCCGGCGCCGTCGTGTCTAGTTCTTACCATCAGAGCATCTAGACTGTCGAATCGCAAAAGATCACCAACGTGCAGCACCGCCAAGAAAGCACCTGCAAGCATCATACGGGAGTGGGTGGTGGCTCGTGGGGTGTCCAGAACTCCATTATATCGGTGTTAGCATTAGCAATAACAGACAACAAGCAGCAGTAGCGGAGGCTGAGTGGCAGACAACCTTCGGAAGAAACAGGGTGACTGCGATGCACCACGATGCACCACGAGAAGCAGTATGCTTCCCCAACACCCAGCTCGGTGCATTCCCCGATGCGTTAGTATGCGCATTACGGACGTGCGGTTTATGTCGACATCAGTTAGAGATACCGACAACGGTTTCCAGCCGGCTTCTGGCATAAGCGATAAGGTAGTCTCAAACTTCCTTTCTGCATCGACTCGCTCAATGCGTCTCGTGTCAGGGCCTACCCGTGACTCGGGGCTGGGGCCAGCGTCCCGGGTAAGTACCTGCCTGTACCGCTAGACCGTACCGAATGATGTCAGAGAACTGACGGATTGCGATCGATTCCATGTATGTATGTACATACCCTTTGGAGAGTCACTACCAGATGTGGCAGTCTGGGGTAAGACACATCGGTTCAAGACAGATAAGGACATGCGTCTTTGAACCGTCTCTCTACTTACTTTTAGCAGTAAGGGCCAATCCAGAGAGCCGTTCACCGGGCTCAGGGGGTTACACATTTCATTATCTTTAGGTAACGAGATGCGCCCGTTGGAGGCATTTTGCGCCAACTACGTCCTAACAGACAAACTACCACTGTTAGCTAAAATAGGCCTGTATTATTGGCCACCCACGGTGCAGCGCGTGTGCAGTGCATGCATGCAGCATAGACTTTCCACCAGGCTATTGGCTGCTTACTTGACTTCACCACCAGTCAAAAGGTCGGATCGATTCTGTTGAGGCAAGCCAACGAATTGTCATTGCCAGACAAGATTCAGATGAAGAAGCAAAAAACAGTTCACGGCGTTGCAAAGCAGCAGCAAAAGGGGGCTGTTTGCTTTCCTCGCGCATTAACATTAACGGCCTAAGTTACTTGAACTCGTCATGCTTCAGATCTAAACTTGCACAGCGCCTTATGAAAGGTGGAAAGAATCCCCAGCAGCAGCAGCAGCATCTTCCACCTTTTCGCATCTATCTTGCAGGGCGGGCCCCAGTAATTAACAAGTCAGCCCAATACTACAACGCCCCTGGCTTGATTTAAACAGCGCCCATTGGGTCCATAGTAGCCGCGGCTGGGTCCCAGTATCGTGAACAACCCCACTACCCGAAGCAAGACCGCCAGCTACACGTACCAGCAGGTAAGTAGCGGTGCGTCGTTTCGATTCCCAGCCAAGCACCAAGCACCAAGCACCAAGCACCTGGCACCAAGCACTCGCGTCACGGGGCTAGTACGGAGTACGGTGGGAGGAGTTGCTGATTCTGGGCCATGACAGAAGCTCTGGACTCTGGACTCTTCTGCTTCCTTAATATTCTTCTTGCCTTCACGATATACACCATAGACGCTGCGTTTAGACGAAAAAAGTTGTTGTTTGCTTTGCTTGCTTCCAGTCGTTGTTGGCTTTTCGCTTCATGTCCCGCCCTTATCGCCGACTTTAGTCCTCGTTATCTTCCCGCTCTCGCTTGTCTGTAGCACAAGCCCTACACCATGGCTGTCGGCGATGACGAAACCATGCCCGATGCTCCTGCGTCCAAACCCCGCCGTCGCTTCGCACCCCAACTGGTCGAGGAGTCGGTAAAGTCGTCGTCTCCGACCAAGGACAAGACACCAGATCATTCTTTGTCCCAGGAACCGCAATCAAGCCCGCAATTGGAAAAAGAAAGTAGAAGAGCCACCAGAGATGCCTCCGTTCAGGTCGACGACATCCCCATGGCCGACGCCCCTCCGGCACAACCCAGGCGGCGCTTCGCTCCCGTGCCTATCGAGACCACCTTTGATTCGTATCGCGTGAACAAGAATCCGCATGGCCCGACAGCCGAATTGACCCCAGACCCGTCGCCTACCCCGTCGCGAACATCGTCGTATGCGCCGCATGTGGAATTTGTCGAAACGATAGAGCATACGCCCGAGGAGAAGAAACCAAAAAGGAAATTTACCCCTCAATTAATTGAGACATCCAGACGGGAAAGGCGTGCTGGCCAGCAAGGTCCCGCCACCAAACACACCGACAAGACCGACATCACGCCCGGCACAAACCACATCTACGTCCCGAAACCGAAGAAAAATAAGCCCCCGCCCGGCGAAGCCCGCGATGACAGTACGGCTCTACCAGAAGACGGGGAGGAGGAGGAGGAGGAGAAGGTCCCCTCCCGGTACCTAACACCAAGGAGACAGACATCAATGAAGCCCCATCCAAACACAAGGCGGAGTACTCCCAAGACCTCTTTCCATATGGAATTGGACACAATTGCGTCATCAGAGTCGGACGCCTCATCCGAAGGGAACAATGACGACACTGCCAACATTGATGACTTGAACCTCGGTGCACCCGCCCAGGTAGTGGATGTTGACCCATGGGAGGAGAAGAACACCAACGAGAAGAACCGCAGAGAGTCCTTGGATGAGGATGTCTCGGGTTACTTGTTGGCTGTGGCTGCGAGCGAAGCGCACAGGCAGCGCGAACTCGAATCTGCCCTATCCGCCTTTCCCAATGGCGTCCCAGCACTAGGTGTAGAGCACTTTTACGTGAGAGACAACTCGGAGGAGTTTCACTACAGTGATTCCGATGCGGAAGAGCCATTGAGACATGGCACATCCAAGCTGATCCGACGGAAGTCGACCGACCTGCCCTGGGCCGTCAAAGAGATGAGACAATATGCTGAAAAGAATCCTCATTTCCGATTTGGGAGTGATATGAGTGTAGATACGCTCTCGGACGACATGGACGGTGCGCTTCCACCAGAAGACCCCCTGTGGACGACCGGTGGCCCAACACCAGAATCGCTCGACCAACATCCCCCAGGTTCAGGCAGCCCATCTTTTGGGAATGTTTCGCACATCGTCGGCAAACCGCTCCCTCCCACATCATCTGTTGAACCGCAGCCAGAGGTGCCCAGCTTTCGCAAGGGGCCATTCGGCAACCCGTTTGCTGCTTTCGGTAACGATGACAACGAGAAGGAGGACAGCCACTTTCGGGAAATGCGGAATGCCGCCGCGCCGCCCATGTTAGGATCTGATCTCAAGTTCCGCATGTGCCCAAGTCCCAAGGCCACGCGGATGGAGCCCGACCACCCTTGGCCGACGCAGGGAGCGTGCCGCCCCGAAGAGAAGATCCGAGATGCCTCTGGAGAGACCGGGCTTTGGCGAGGCTATTGCGTGGCCCAGGTCAACGAAGTGACGAGCGCCCTTCAACAAGGCCCGGATCTTCTCGCCACCCCGAGTGAGAAGACGCCACTGCACGACCCATTTGCGGCCGCTTTCACCGACTCGATGTCACTCGGCGCGCATCCTCCCACCTCACCCTCCAAGAGAACGTCGAGGCACGGTGGCTTGCACATGGTATCGGGGCTCGATGAGCGTGCCCAGAAGGAGATGGCCCGCAGGGAGCTAGAAGGTCGGATAGCGGCCGAGTTCGACGACGCATTCGTGACGCAGGTGTACAACTACATCAGCCTGGGATACCCGGCCACGGCGCGGGCGTACGACGAGGAGCTCGGCAAGATCACGGGCGTCGCGGTCAGCGAGCTGCGGCGCAACGACAACAAGAAGATCGAGAAGGGCTTCATGCTCGAGATGCAGCTCAACGTCAAGAGCGGCTTCGGTTCCCCAGACACCAGTGGGGACGAGGAGATGGTGACGCCCGAGGAGGACGAGCGGAGGTGCGCAGACATGCCACCCCGCTGGAACGCCCTTCGGCTGTACATACGGGAGTGGGCGCGACAGCACCCGGATCTAGAGAACAGCTCTGGCGGGCTCGCCTGGGGAGTGCGTGCCCGCCGAGGAAGCTGGGCTGTATAGATCGGGTTATTTCCCCCTATTTGATGATGGGGAATTTAGAGGTAGTGTAATCACCCTCATAGAAGATGGTATGACCTGAAGCTTTCCTTCCCAGAAAGAAAAAGGGAAGGTCGTGTTTAGGCTTACAGGCTAAAAAGGAAGAGGAAGAGGGACGGGGGCGGTCACATCATATACACTTAGCGACTTTATATTGCTTTCCTTTTTGGTCTACGAAATATGGTGGCGGTAGAGAGGCATTTCATGAGGATTCCGTCGGCTGAGATCGGAACCTCGTTTCTATTATTCGGAAAAGCAAGTACTTGCATGGCGTTACTAGTGCTCTAGTTTGTTGTTATCTGGGTAGGCATGGGAGGTTTGAGTTGAGGCAGATTTCTGTATTTCACATGCGACAAGGGAGCTTATTACTTGCTCGTTTCCCCCCTATTAGTATATATAGGGTTCCGAAGCACCTCGTTGGTTTCACTGGGCGTTCCGGGTTTTCTGTCATCTATCCTCGAGTCGGGTTCGGGTTTGATGGGACTGGCTTAACTGTTATTACTTGTTCATCTATATGTAACAACTTGGCTGTTTGTTACTTGCTATGTCATACGCACGATACGCAGAACGTAGCTTAATATCGAATTTGAGCGAACTACCTTAACAGGCTTGACCCTTTGTACGGTGCCCAATTAATTGACATGTGCTGATCTTGCTATGGAGTTGGTGGGCGGTCCTTTCGATTATCCCCTGAGTGATGCTTCACTTGTTCATTTTCCGTGTACTCCTAATAGATTGGGTCGGGGGACACATTCAAGTGCCCGAAAACTACATGCCTCCTCAAGCCAAATCACTTCAATCTTCTACTTGTAGTACTTACGGGGCCATATGTTCATAGCCGTCTTCAGCCCGTCCTCGACCGGAAGCCCCGCGTGCAGCGTGCGCCGGTCTCCCGTCCCGTTCGCATGCAGGTTGATCCAGAACAGGGCGTTACCCGCCACCGGCCGGAACGCCAGGCCTCCGTCTTCGTGAGTCCTCCAGACCGGTGGTGGCTTTGCGTCCGCCAGCTTCCCGTTCTCATGCGCCGGGGAGGCAGATAGAGCGGTAGGGGGTTCGACGTGGGGGAACCACGTCTCCCCGCCCTCGCACTCGTCCTCGAGGATCGCGAAGAAGCTCGCGATACGGTTCCAGCCGCTCCCGCGCCACTCGTCTATCTCGCCCCGGGCGGGCGGCTGGGGCGAATCGTACCAGTCGTGGTGGACGTTGAAGCGCTGGCCTTCCTCGTAGCGCACGAGCTGGGGCGGGCCGATATCGTCGCCGGCCCCGTCGAAAAGGGCCGGGCCTAGGAACGCTTGCGCCCGGGCCAGAACGCAGCGGACCGCGGGGTCGTCGCGCGACAGGCCGGCCGACTGCGACGTCCGGTCGGGCGTGCCCACGCGCCACCCATTCTTGACGACGTAGCTGGGCGCGAAGTCGGGCTCGCCCGCGGCGAGCAGGGCGGCGATCTCGGAGGACGAGATGAAGGCGGTGATGTAGAGAAGGAGCGGGTCGAGGGAGATGATAGAGGTGGTATAGGCGTGGTGTGGGTCGCAGACGAAAGGAGGAGGTGCCTCCTTCCCTTGTTCATCGCTGCTATCAGGGGTAGGAGGAGAGTGAAACGAGTTAACGACAAACGCTTTGGGATGATACCAGGGCCACAGTATCGGCTTGGTGGTGACGGTAGTAGCATGGTACGACGGTGTGAGGTGATTGAAAAGCCAAGGTGCCGAGAGGGCCAAGATCGCCAATGCGGCCGCCCAGACGGAGAGCCGCGGACGATAGATTGATTCGGCCATTGCGTTGTTCCAATTCACGGCTCCGAAGTTTGAATGTGGAACTCGTTCGGACCTGAGTGACGTCCACCCAACTCCGACCACATCTACGAAAAATAACGATTAAGATGGTAGAGCAGACAGACACTGAAGCAATTGAAGCACCAGAGAATCCATATCGGAGAGTCGAGTGGGCTGCACTCGCTGAGATCTGGGGGCACTGGACTCCATTATTGCATGGTAGTATTTAGGCCTGGCCATGGGGATCGGAGGAAAATCTGCCGGTTGCCTTTGTTGGTAGGTGAGGTTGCCATATTTAGAAATGCCGAAGAGGCGGCCTCCACCACATCACATCATTCGGTCGTATTACACTCGAGCTTCTCAGGCACGTGCGGCCATATCCTTCACATTGGTTGCCAACATGGAATACTTCAAGGAAAGGGGGAATAGAATATATCCGCTCAAATTTCTCTGGTATCTATGACTCCATCATGACCTTGACATCACCGACCGTCGCTCGCGCCATCTTCTTCAGCAGCGTCCTCTCGTCGGCTTCTCTATACCTTTCCCACCCGTCCAAGCCTTCTTTGGCTAGTATGCTCAAAGTCTCGTAGCCCTGCTTAATGACTTCGGTAACTTGAATGCTGGTGAGATTCTTTTTGGAACCCCCTGCCTCTAGCAGCGACTTGTAGTGTGTAGTGACACTAATCAAAGTATCGATGGAGTTCGAAGGCCGGTTAGCAAGATTGTAAGTATCCCGGAATTTGACCAAAAGATCGCCACTCTCCACCGTCTTGTAGAACAGATCGTCGTAAGAAGCTGGGGTGGGAAGGAAAGCCTCACCTGCTGACAATGATAAGGCCAGCAGGTTCACGACCAAATCCAGTAGTGTCTCAATATGAGGAAGATCCTTCAGATCCGAGGCGTAAGTCGTCAGAAAACGTATAAGCGCCAAGAGAGAGCGGAATAATTCCGACCAGTGATACTGTAAGCGTGTCCGTGACCGCGAGAGGTAGGAAATGATGCGAAGCATGATACCGGTGCAGAGATTATACAAGCTGACATCTAGTCGGCGTCGCAGATTGTGGTTGATGCCATCAATCATAGTGTCCAATACACTAGTTGCAAGAATGCGGTCTCCCTTGACCAAAGGCAGGTACGGTTGCCTTTGTCGACACAAGCGAACAGCTACCTTACTTTCTTCACTACAGAGTCGCTTGCACAGCACCTGATCTTCAATGATCAAGCGCAAAACCATGAGACTTAGATGCGCATAACTTGTAGCTCGGTTGGAGAGGAATGCGTGCTGAAGAAGGTAAGACGTAAGTGATACGAAGCTCGAGAAAGGCTGTTCATCGCCCTTTTCGGCTGGCAATGTGACCAAGTTGAAGCAGAAGAGCTTGTTGGCGTGACTGAAATCATAGGTGCCCAGAAGTAGTGCTGCGTCCTCACCGGGACTTGGAGGGGGTTGTTAGCCGCAACTAGGTCTTCATGGGAACCAGAGGGTACTTACAGCTTGGCGAACATCTGCTTAGCAACCTCGGGATCGTAAGTTGGTTTCTTCGGGCCGGCTTTGGCTCCTGGTGCGATAGAGCTCAAGCCAAACATGGTGAGAGCAGTGGTGATTGACCAGCCCTCGGGTAGATCCTCGAGGATCTCGACATATTGCCCTCGCAAATTCTTACACGTTTGGCCGACGCATCTAATGACCTTTTGAATAGCTGCCTCATTGACGAAGTCGTTCAGTCGCAGCTGGTAGGGATTCTGAAACTCAAACTTGTTGTAGTTGGCCAGAAGACCCAATAGCATGAAGGGCTGTAGAACACGGCTGGGCGAGTCCGAGTCCTGAATAAACTTCATTATGGCAGGGAACAGGTCCCTGTGGATAAAGTATGTCAAAAGGCTTGTTTGGTATGCCCCTGACGTGATGGCCAGCACTACTTCGACGGCTTCTTGGCGCACCTCGACTATTATGCAGCACGATCTTATCAGCATTGGGGTCCGATATAGCATGTCCACGAATAGACTTACGCGTATTCCCATTGCGTATTATACTATCGAGGGCTCCCACGAATTCCATAAACGCGGTGTCAACATGATCCAAGCCCGCTAAGATGGAGATAATGTCCGACGATGGATTCGTGTACTTCTTGGGCAGGACGGCCGTAAAGAAAGTTGACAATGTCTTGCGCATGCAGTTAGTATGTTTATATTCCTTGAGCGCAACGCAGCTAGAGACGCACCTCGAGCGCATGTGAAGCGGCGGGCCCGCCCTGCTTGAGGCACGCGACCGAACGCGCAAACAGCCGTCTCGTTTGTCCTTGTAGGCTGATGAGGTCGTCGGGGCTCAGGTTGCCCAATATGCGTTGCAGGGAGGCTCGGTCGGGTTTCAGAAGGAAGAATTCGCGCCAGAAGCCCTCGGGTTTGTCGCCATCGCCATCGCCATCGATTTCTTCATCTTCCTGGGGGTTCGGCGCATCGTCAGCGAATCGGGCGCCCCTCGTTTAGAACACGGCATGCGCATGCGCAACGGGCCTTGGAACATACCTTGTGGAATTAGAAGTCAGCTTTGGTAGGTCTTTGAATATCACGAGTTGGGGCATCTAGAGTATCCTAACCTTGAAGAGTTCTTCGTATAGCTGTACAATCTTGGGTTGGAACACATCAGGTCGGGCCTGCTGTGTCAGGGGAGATGCCTCCATATCGTAGTCGCGTAATGGCGGGTCGACACATGGATGAGCTCGAGAGGCAGGACTTGGGACTTGGGACTTGGACGGGAAATAAACAGAAGCGACACCTATCAAGCTTTCCTCACTAGCAGCAGTCAAGCCAATCTACGCACAAGGAGAAGAAGGCTGGTTGTCTCTACAGCTTTGATTTGTTCCAGGATTCCGAACGCCAAACTGTCCTCAGCGCAACAGACAACGAGCTGACACCGGATCGACATGCAACTCTTATTTTTAGCTGTCCTAGTTGCGTCGCATTCCCCATACGTTGCACAGGGCGCACGCGCAGCAGGCACAGGCAGACAGGGTCGTGAGCCAACTCTTTCTCTCCGCGGGGCCGGGAACGTTAATCCCGCTTAATAATGAATGGGCCTTTGCCCTTTGCAGTGATTGGGCTGGCCTGGCTGGCCTGTATCTGCACTGGTGCACTGTAGCATGTGTCACTGTGACTGTGTCTTGTGTCTTGTGTCTGGCAGTCTGGCCTG